>OX422224.1:267361912-268699093 GCA_949130495.1 Sambucus nigra
AATTTCAAAACTTGATTTGACAAAACAATCTTGAAGGTTCTAAAACACACTCTCGTGTCGCTTTAAAATGAATACCGAATCTTTAATAACAATTAAAACAAGTAGGGAATAAACAACGATAAAATTAACGTGACAATATTAGTTAACTATGATAAACTTCACCCTACTCCTAATATAAGAATCAAGCTACCATAATGAAAGAGAAATTGCAAGAATGAGTAGAGATCTTCATTAATAAACCAAACTTACAAATAGTTCTCTCACAACAATCTTGAATCCTCTAAAAATTGATAAAAACTTGGCCCTCAAATTGATTACAATCACTCAAAGTTGCTCCCCGAAATCCTCCACGAAAGTCCTCTCTAATTGTCTAATTGTCTCTCCGGAATTATGAGCCCAAGGGTCCTTTTTATAGGACAAGTGGTGAGGTATTTGAGTTGTGGTGGGACTCTTTCTGATTGGCCGAATAGTGTTAGTAGCTATCTCTCCACCTCTTTAATCTTTGGATCGTGATAAGGGACGGAATTTCCCCCCACTCGAAAACTCTTATATTTTCTTGTTGAACACGCATGCCGAGTTTCGTCCAAATCGGAGAATAAAAATTTCCGACTTTTTTACGATTTCACAAGTGTAAAAACAGCATTTTTTTCGAACGACCGTAAAAATCAGCTTTTTCGCGCCTTTTTTGAATTGATCATCAATTTGCACCAAATTCCATCATTATCTGCAAAAATTTCACTAGGCAACTTTTTTCACAAATTAGCACAAGAATATTATAAAATTATCGAAGTGCCAATTTTTGACTTAAAATTGCCATTTTCAATATGAATTCAATCATTCTCGCATTTTTTCCTCTTTTTAACAAAATAGTCCTAAGAACTTATTAAATACACTAAAATGGGACTAACAAAGTATAAATTTGGGTATAAAATATACAAAATAATGCACTCATCAATAGTCAAGCGCTAGCGTAGTCTCATTTTTTAGAGAAATTAGATGTCTCAATGTAGATGAGTGGACGCTTAGAATAACGGATCTCCAATGGGATCGATAAGTTAGAGAAACAATTATAGGCTTGTTTTCTTTACACGTGGCTATTAAAGCACTACGTACGATGTGACATTAGAGTCAACCTTACGACCGAGGTAGTGTTGTAGCATATAGAGATTTAGTTAAGCTTGTGGTTAAACTAGTGCGTTAGAGAATACACCTCAAGATAGGTGGGTACCATTAATAGGTACATGGTAGGGGACCATTGGGTAGTACCATTAGACTTCGGTGTAGTAGGATGTGGTGTAATTAGCGATACTAGGTTGGTGGTGTAGGTTGTATCCGAATTTTAAAGACGAAATTCCGTTGTGAGGGGGGAAGTATGTAATACCCGTACTTTTAGGAATAATTAAATTGCATAAGTGGGCATAATTTGTTAATTTGAGAAATTTCAGTGAATAGTAAATTTTGGATTAATAAGCGTTAGATGCATTTTGACGCATGTTATATTATCTTCAAGGACTAAGTAAATAAGTCGGATTATTTTAATTACATATCGCAGATGGGTAAAGCGACAAAGGAAAATATTTTAATTGGAAAACTCGTATTGAGATGTGTTGGTTTTAATTAGTGAATTGCGGTTAAGTGACTCGGATAGAGATTTCAAGTATGAAGTTTGTTTCGGGATGCCGAGATAGTCAGAATAGAGTATACGGGAGTAGTGTTTGGGTTCCGAGAATTTTTGGACCAGTAGGGACGCGTAATTGAGTAAACGAGTCATTTTTGGATTTATAAGGGATAAACCCTTATTCTCTCCTATAAAAGGCACGGGAGAGGGAAAGAAAAGAGAGAAAAGAAGAAGATAAGAAAGGAAGAGGAGAAAAGAGGAGAAAAAGGGGATTCCGGCCAAACTCCGCTGGATTTGACTCGAAGTCGTCGGATTTTATCCACGAGGCAAGTGTTTACTTTCTTTATTTTTTTAAGCACAAAATCTCATATTGTAGTTGGTGTATAAAACTATAAATATTTTTGGTTTTTTTTAATCAAAACGGGTTTTTCGGAAGATTAACAAGTAAACCCTTGAAAATATTCGATTTAAGAAACCTGTAAATTTATTGAAATTGATGGTTGGTTTTTGGTTCTAGGATGTTTAGAACCCTCTTTATATGTAGATATGTTGTTTGTTGAGGTTGGGCAAAGAAATAAAATCTTGGAGGTTTTGTTAATAACCGAAACAGACTGGGGAAGACGATGCCCTGTTCGATTGATCGATCGACTATCAGGGGTCGATCAATCGACCCTGCAGATATTTTGGAAATTTCGGTTTATGTTGTGTATATGGGATAAATTCCAAAATCAATTAATCCTAGCTTGTTTATTTGAGGAAATAGATATCCAACTAGGGGAATTCATACCTAGCCAATTAAGCGAATTTATTTGGACTAGGAAAGTGCAAAATGGTATGGCACTTAATGAGGGGTTCTGAGGAAAATAAATTGTGGAGATGGACATTTTGGGTTCCAAAAAATAGAGTGGGAACCTATAAATTATTATTGGAGTGAGATGTATGCCTTGGGTTAATTGAATAAGGTTCAGGGCTTACTAATTTAGGGTGCTCGAAATGAGTAACACTCGGGGTAATATTTCGGCATGCGATTATATATACATTATGCGAGTAGAAGTATATTTATATGCTGCTTATATGTTTGGAATAAATCCTAGTACGCGAATATGATGGAAATTAAGGATATAGGCTAGAGATGCATGAGCGTCTATCCGGGGTTGGTTGACGACTATGATTATAGGTAACGCGATACCTATAGGACTA
The DNA here is from genome assembly GCA_949130495.1 of Sambucus nigra. NCBI lineage: Eukaryota > Viridiplantae > Streptophyta > Magnoliopsida > Dipsacales > Adoxaceae > Sambucus > Sambucus nigra. Next base: position 267,364,731 of record OX422224.1, read on the forward strand.
AAATAAGTTGAGAGTGTACTTATTTGATTATTACAAATTAATATATTCGATAATGTATATAAATCCTTAAGCGTGATTAAGGGGCGAGTCATATTTCAAGTGAGAAAATTGTTATTGGTTTAGCATTTTAAGTTTGCGAATACTTATATACTATTACGAATGCGAACATTCGGGATTAATGGCTATCGCTATCAGAGTTTGACAATTATAGACATATATATATATTAGGAAGAGATGTTATATATATATATACAGAAGTTGTTAAAGTACATATATGTGATGATATGAATAAATATATTTGTGTGTGATTTGTATATTTATATCTTAGAGGCTGGTTCCACGGGCTTTCCTTTGGAGTAGGGTTGGAATAGCCAGATTATATATTTCTCTAGTGCGATCCGGGGAGGTTGCGCGATGTGGGTGAATCCCTTGGCTTGAGGAGGAGGGAGAGTATATCCCCAGGTCATTTCGTCCCGCGTTCGAGTGCGATGTGTGTGTACTCCACTAGCAGAGGGAATATGACCGCCTCCACCGTTGTGTATATTTTTACCTTGACCATGAGTGAGTTTGTCTTGGTACCGAGGTATAGTGAGTAAACCCAAATTCGGATAGGAACTATGATACTGCATCCTCGAGTTATAGCTCGGTGGGATGGTTATTATGCTTGTGATTTAAATAAGTATAATTACATTCGTTGAGATGTTATATATATAAGATTAAAAGAATCATAACGTATTATATAACATATACGGATTTACATGAATATGAATCAGAGGTTATAGTGAGAACTATATATTTATATATGAGTTTTATATATACGCTTTGTGCTGAGGGCCTAATGGATCTCAATGATCAACGTTGCCAGGTAGTAGTGTATCAGGGGAGGGGGGTCCTTGTTTGGATTTACCTTCGCGAGACACCCCGAACAAGAACATATCATAGTGTTGGGAATGGGAGAAGTTTAGCCCTTAGTACTCGAGTTAATTAGGATTTTCAGAGAATTGGGTGTAACAGATTAGTTAGGCAGGATAGTTTAACTAGGTTATTTAGAAAAAGAATACGATAGGTGTGCACTACTAGAAGAAGGGCGAGGGGTATCTCTTGGGAGTGCGATACCAATTTAAATATGAGATAAATCATATTTTAAAAATATAGCATTTATGCACTTGCTAAAATATTTTCACAAGTCGAGCTCTGACCCGTTTCTCTTCTTTTTTTTCTCTCTTGCTATATATATATATATATATATATATATATATATATATATATATATATATATATATATATATATATATATATATATATATATATATATATATATTAGGTGTCCAGATACAAGGACGCCTGGTTGAAGATTCTTTTGAGTCAGACGTTCCCTGTAGCAGTTGTGGATGCATGCATGTTCACTGTAGACGCTTCTATCCTCATAATCTAGATAGAAGGTATATATATATATATATATATATTAGGTGTCGAGATATAGATACGCCTGGATGAAGATTCTTTCGAGTCAGACGTTCGTTGCAGTAGCTGTGTATTCATGCAAGTTTACTATAGATACTTCTATCCTTGTAATCTAGATAGGAGTTATTGTAGAAACACTCGGGCTGATAGCCCAATTGTATTATTTATTCTTTTATCGCCTTTTTGTGTTGAATTCAATTTCGTTTTATGATGTTAAACTGAGTGTTCGACTATTTTATTTCATTTCAAATCTATATATATAAACTGTCGTGATTGATTTAATTGAATGGTTTGATTAAAAAAATTAGTTAAGTAAAATTTTGACGCCAGCCTAATAGGTTATTAGTAATTAAATTGGTTTTCGACAGTGATGCTAAGAATGAACCATATGAGACTCTTGTTTTAATTTGGAACATGATTGATCGCCCGGTATTTTATTAGGCAGGGTGTCACACTATGCCATATTAATTTTGTACTGAAATTTGCTCTCATTAGGTATATTAAGTTTGATCAATTTTTGGATAAATTTTGACTTTCTATTTATAGACTAATTGTTGTTACGTTTATGAATCATTCTATTGTACTCTTTTGTATAATTTATTATAATACCTACTACATATGGATTTGAATCTTCTAGTGTTTTTGTATGGAAAATATTTTGTGCGTAAAATAAACGAACTATGTAACTATTTTTGTATTGCAAACATTTTGTTTCTTTAATATACAATTTGCTGGTGTATGCTTAGACTAAATACCTAATAGAAAATTGTATATACTTGCAATTTATTTGTGTCGATTGATCATTATTTGAAACTTAATAATATGTGTAGTACTCTTACTTTTGCATCGCACGAATTACTACTACTAATAGTTCATTTTAAAATAAAATGGTAGTCGGATCCCCCATGTTAATTGTTCTCCTTGTTGGCCGATGATGCTTTTATAACGCCCACTTACAAATTTAAATAATGATTGGTGCCTACTTTTATGTTGCCTCTTTGAGAAATATTTATTTTCTACATATATTTTTTATTGAGCTAGTTGTCCGAAGGATCTACGCTTGGTTGGTTACTATGTCACGGGATGATTATTATGTACAAATTGGTTTGTTTTGTAGTACAACTACTTTCTTTGGTTTATGAAGATGTTTTGGGTTAATGTGAACCAGTATTTGATAACTGGGAGGTGGCATATGAAGAATTTATGTTCTTAATGCTATATTATTCATTTTCTCATAGTGCCATCTTGTTGTTTTAGTCTTAATGTGAATCATTCATTGGTGTTATAGTTAGGATACTAAAGAAGAGAATTTTATGGTTAAGTTTGAGAGTTGTCACTTGATCTATTGGTAAGTAATTTTTTTGATGAGATGACTCACTCTCTCAATCCCTTTTTTTTTCATTAACTCATTCTCTCTTCCCCTCAATCATCTAATGTTGTAAATAATTTTCAGGAGTAGTTCCTTAGAATATTTATATATTGTTGGTACTACTTGCAAGTAATAATTTTATTTTTCTAGTTTTCTTTTGCATATTAATGTAACTAATAAGTTTCTTAATTGCAGGAGTACACTCTAAATTTTAACTCCAGCGAACGAGTGACATAGAGAGAGGTATGAACACCCCATGGGGTACAAAATTAACTAGTGGGAAGTGACTGCATTATCACAGGGCTCTATGTTGTAGAAATTAAGTAGTATAGGATCGTTTATGGGACAAAAGTGAGCGTTAAGGGAAGGGGAACTCAAAACGATGACCAAGTGGCCCGAGAGTGGCACAGAAACCCCATAGGGCATATAAGTAACCCGTGGGAAGTTATTGCATCCTATTCGAGCTTTCTATTGCTGCAATCAATTAGTATATGCTCGTTTTGTGGTTAAAAGTGGTCATTAAGGGGAAAAAACTAAAAACAACGACCGAGTGGCCAAAGAGTGGAACAGACACCCCATGGGGCACAAAAGTATTCGATGGGAAGTGATCGTGTTCTCACTAGACTCCTTCTTACCTAAATTAACTACTTTAGTCTCCTTTTGCAATTACAATTGGCATTAAGTAGCACCGATACACCATGGGATATAAAAGTAATCCGTGGGAAGTGATTGCATCCTCTTCGAGCACCTGGTTACTGAAATTTACTAGTATAGGCTCATTTTGGGGTTAAAAATGGGAGTTAAGGAGGGGGGATTTGAAACCTTGATCATATGTCCTTAGGAGAGGTACAAACACCCCATGGGGAATAAAAGTAAGCCGTGGGAAGTGACCACATCCTCCATGGGCTCCAGATTGTCGAAATTAACTAGTTTAGACCCGTTTTAGGATAAAAAGTGAGCGTTAAGAGGTGAAAACTCAAAACAGCAATCGAGTGGTTCGAAGAGATGCCACCATAGGGCATAAACTAAACCCGTATGAAGGGATCACATCTTCACCGGGCTCTCGGTTGCTAAAATTTACTAGTATAGGCTCATTTTGGGATTAAGTGTAGGTGTAAGAGGAATTCAAAACAGCGACCAAGTGTTCTAGGGAGAGGCACGAACAAACCATGGGGCATAAATGTAACTTGTGGGAAGTGAGGGTGTCCTCTCTGGGCTCTCGATTGTCGAAATGACATAGTGTATGATTGTTTTGGGGTAAAAGTGAGCGTTAAGACGCAAAAACTCAAAAAATCAACCTAGTGGTCCGAAGAGAGGCATAGACACCCCATGGGGCACAAAAGTTACCAGTGGGAAGTGATCGCATTCTCATCGGGCTCTCGATTGCGAAAATTAACTAGATAGGCTCATTTTAAGGTTAAAAGTGGGTGGGGGCATTAAGGGGCGAAAACGCAAAACAAACTGTAATTTTTATATTCTAAATAGGTTGTTATAACCAACCTATAATCTAAAGGTTGTTATAGCCTTTGACACTTAGTGAAATGCTAAGTATAAGCTCATGTATTTTCAATTATTTAGCTATAAAATGAGAAAGGTCCAAGCATCTTCCTATCGGTGAATCTAGCCTTTCACTTGTATATTTTTTCGTCATCATGTTCATTTTTATTCTTCTCATTAAGTATCAAATAAAGGAAGATGAATAGATGCCTTAAAGTTGTAGTTCTGAGATGAAAACCGAGTTTTCTATATAAACACGCGAGTGTGAATTGTTTTTATATAAATTGATTTTTCTATATGAACTCATTTTTCAAATTTAACACTATTTGATTTATTTTACACATATAGTTAGTTTAATTTCTCAACGTTTAGCATAGCCTATAGTGCATTATATCGAGTTTCCTTTTTACGTTGATGTTTAATTGAGATTCCTCTTTATTTACACTTTATGTTTAATGACTTTTGCCTATCTAAATAATTGGCTAATGTGTATAACAATTTCTTTTCTTTAGATTAGGACTTACGATTTATGCTTTGTATTTTTTTGAAGTTGTTTATTTGTTTTATATACAAGACTTTCATTTGTGATGATGCTAAGACTATTTTTATCGTGCATCTCTTTGGAGTCTCCCTTATACCAGTTACTATATCTATCTCTTAGTATTATGTAAATTAGCCATGAGAATAAAGAATTGAAAAGGTGTTTAGTGTTATGGTGGTGGGGTTTGGTGTTGGTAGTAGAAGGGAGTTGTATCAGTTATACTACATTAGGATTTTACTTACTTTAATCACTTGGTTTGGGGGTTATATTTGGCTGAACTTTCTATTATGAGACCATTATGCTATGTGAACTTTCAAGCCTACATGATTAGTTGACAGCTCTTCAATTTAAACATTTTATGTTGCGGGCAAAATTAAGGCAGTTAGAGGTACTTTTCTTACTTTTACAATCAAATGGTATGTGAATATTAAAATTATTTATAAATATTTTTTAGCACATTGATATGAATCTTGGTTTTGACCCAAAATTCATGGATTACTAGTCAAATGACATGTACAACATAGAAATATAAAGGAAAATTATTTATAGAATTGTGGTGTTCTTTAATTAACACATGTCCACTTGCTTAGTTCTAATATCCAGAAGTGAAGAACATGGAAACGTTGTGTCTCATTATTGAAAATATCTAATTTTGTACTTTTTATGTTTGGCTCTACCATCCTTATGTTGAGAACATGATGATTTTATTTAATATCGTGAGTATTTAGGTACGTGTTCTCTTTTTGTTGAGTTGAGTTTAGTATTTAATATCGTGAGTATTTTGTAACATATATCGAAAAGGCCATTCCATTTAATTGACAAGAAGATAACATTCCAAATATTTGGTGTTCTTTAATTGAAAAATACATTTCATCAATGAGATATATTTCTCTTTACTCTATTTGGTATCCCAAGTCGATTTGGTTTTGTTGGTATTTTTATTTTTTGTGCTTAATTGATAGGGCATGATTGATTAGCATTTCAAGTACTCTTTTTTAACACGCAAACGGGGTACATGACATTTATTAAGTTGTTCATTTGGTTTATGTTATTGATTATGCTTAATAGTTATTAATTGTCAATCCCATGTTTTGGAAGTTTATATTCATGTTTGTCTGGTGCCTTTGTTTTGAAATCATCTACAGCTAAGAATCTTATTCTCATTGGTGTCAAGTTTGTGGTACAGCATGATAAAGGGACATTGGAATTATGGGATTTGTCCAGAAATTTCATTTTCTTAGAGGGAGATGTTGATAGAACATGGCACTTGCTTATGTTCGAAAGCTGCAGGAGCTTAACAAAGTTGTGGTCAATTCTACCTTAAAAGCAAAGCTAACTAAAGAACAACTCTTAATTTACAGGTAATTTATTCTTATTTAAAATTTTATAAATTAACCTATCAATTGCTTGATTAATTATATAAACTTACCCATAGGCTTCTTCATTAATATATTGAGATTATTGACTTAACACTGCTAGTTATGTCTATTATTTCGTTGATGAATTCAATTTGTTGCATAGTTATTGGATATGTAAATCATGGAGTATTATGTTATCTTGTTATGTAGTTACTTCGATGCAAGAAAAATGCAAAGGATGGTTTTCTTATTCATAGGGTTAATTCTATTGCTGTCTTTTTTTTTAAAGATTACCTTGCTGCCTTGTGTAATGGTGCATATTCCTTTTATTATTTGTAAGGTTATTTAAACTACCAATTTCCTTCTTTGTTGTCATGTGGAGTTAAAAACACAATGTTCCCACTTGACAAAGTTCCCATGATTTGGGAAGTGAGTATTCTTCCATAATTAATGAATGTTGTAGTTGATGATATTTCCTTCTAATTAATGGTTTCTTTTATCTGTGAAAATTATTATTATTCCTCAAATTCTTATAAAGGGTTAGAGTCATCTAATATTTCAAAATTATTAATTGCATGATTGAGTTAATGAGACATCACATATTATGCCGACATTAGTATGTAACTTCATAAAAATATTATCATGCAAATAATGTATCACTAATCCAATTTTTATTTCTAGTTTTACAATCTAAGATACATTTTGTGGTGGTTATTCGTTTTAAAAGTCAAAAAGACATTTATAAATCCTTGGTTTCTTGTCATAGATATTGATAGAGATAGTGTCATTAATATTTTGTTAGTGATAATGATGATCTGCATCATTTATGTAACAAAATCACAATACCAACAGTTTGGAAATGGATCACCATCAACTTGTGTAAAAGAGAAGCAATATCAAGTCATTGCTGAGGGGACCGGATTATGAAGGGCCTTTAACTTTTAGGGAAACATTTTGTATTTGGTCTCCCTTATACTCTAAAATTTTATTTAAGGACCATCAATCAAACCAGATGTGTGAAGCCAAAATCCGGTTAGGGTGTTGGAGATTGTGGGTGGGGAGTAAAGTAACACTTAAAACTTATATTTCGAAAATTTTAAGGGTTCAAAGTCATATATTACTAAAGATTAAATGTAATTTTTTATATACACCTTTACTACTATTGTGTTATTTTCTAACGTAAGGGGGAAAGTGCTACCCTTATATTACGATGTGGGACTTCCACTCAAACCAGTCACATCATAAGTATGCGTTCAGTATACATATGTGAGATTGATGGATTTTATTACTTTATTACATTATTGGCAGTTGTCATTACGAGAATTTCTTTATTCTTCTAAAAGTTTTTTTAAATCATAAGTTGTTCGAAAAATGGAATTGTCCTTACAAATTGCATTCAACTTCATAGCATCCGAGTTTTTTAAGCTAAAGCTTAGTCTTAGGAGTTGAAGTCTCACATATTAAATTTTTTAATTCACTACTATCTCACTTCTGTGATTGCATAAGAATGTCAATGGTTTTACTTCATATATGGGTACAGATAGATGAATGGAGCCTATTTCCCCATTTTCTTTAGTATTACATTCAATATGTTGACGGTGTATGTTGCATGTACACATTATAGAAGGAGAATGGAACCTTGATGAGCATTGGAGTGTCATCTTTTGATGGATCTACTTTTGGTATTACTTATGTTTAAGATATTGTTTCATGTGCTTATGTTGAGTACTTGTAGGTGGAGTTCAGGCCAGCTACAATATCAAGCACATATCTGGAATTCTGCATTAAGGTTGTTTGAATACTTCACTCACAGATTTATTAGTTGTAATCCAGTCTCAGTAATGTGGGATTTTTACTTATATTTTGTAAAATCTCAATCTCTTAAGTAAGTCATGCGCTACATTTTATTTTGTAGGTTTGGTTGGCGGAAGACAAAATTGGTGAAGGAATCACTAGTCATAAGAGGGAAACAAATTTATCTTTCCATATACTCTTAACATGATATGCTTTAGCATCTTTTTGGTAATAAAAAATAAGAATACATATAGAAATTTCTTAAAATTTTACACTATTTTTTTAGCATTGTTATAACTTACTATGACATAAAGTATTCACTAAATTGACAAATTGACCCATTTTTATAACCCTGTTTAACTGAGACCTTCCACCTTTATAAACTTCTAAATTGTAGAACCAAGTCAGATGTTGTATTTTTGTTATGTACTTCTAATCTGTAGTTAATCATCATATTTATGTATTTCACCTAATAATATCTGACTTGAAATCTGTTAATCGTATACAAATTCATTTAACTTCACATCTTCGAGCTAACATGGCAAGAGGATAGGGGTCCTATTTGTGGCAGCCATAGGAACATTTTGCGTGACTCTTTTTTGGATCTGAGTGATATGTTTTTTTTTAAATTTTTATGTGTATATTATGAATTTGATTCCCAAGGAATCTGACGGTGAGCTATTTTAGGACGTTCTTCGTTGGATTTTTTGTTGTGTTTGGGGTGAAACTGCAACAGAGAATGCTAGAGTACCCAAGAATCCTAATGTGTGTTTATTTTTTTTATTTTTTTTTTGTATATATTACTTAATTTTTTTAATATAAGAGTTGCCTTGGCATCGCTTACAACTGGGAGATATTTACCTAATAGATGAACTGAGTGTTTATCTCAACTCTGAACAGTGTATTGTTTCTTCAAAAGTCATAAAGAGGTTTATACTTTATGAGATGGAGACTTCATTCATGACGGAGCATGACTTTATAATGGCAACTTATTTGGCAGTTAGAGTCATTGTATACGAGGGGAAGTCGTCCATAGATCGTACTATAAATGTGCCTCATGTAATACCCCGTATATTTTGTGATATTTATTTATGGGATTAATTGAATTAAATGCGTATTAATTGAAAATTAATCCGGATATAAATACTACCGAGATGCGAGTTAGTATTTGATATTAATGAGTATATATGGCTATATATGAATATGGAATCATTGATTTGTCGTGAGATAGAAATACGACAATTTGGAAATCTTGTTGAGACGCGTGTGACAGTCGCGTCATGGAATATAATTATGTTAATTAAAAAGTAAATTTTATTTTTATAAACCATATGGTCATTTTGAGTGCGCCAACGCGTCTGAAAGGGTCGATATAGTCAGAAAACACTAGCCGGGGGTTTAGTTTGGGTCCCGGGGCATTTTTATGCCATACCGGCAACGTATAAGGGTAGTTTGGTAATTTTAGAATTATAGGATTTTTGATTAGCGAATTTTAGGAGTTTTAAATGGAAAATTAAAAGACCCACTAACCCATTACCAGCCATTAACTGATTAGAGGGCTACGGGGGTTATTAGAATTAGCCCCCAAAGTTCCTAAGACAAACCCTAGCCTCCATTGCCACCATTAGAGAAGAAAGCTTGGAGAGAGAGAGAGAGAGGAGGAATTCTGAAGGAGAGAGAGAGAATCGTTCATCAATTCGTCATCAAAATCAGAGATTCAAATAAGGCAAGTGGTTTAATTTCGTTATTTTGCAAAGAATGTTTTCTCCATGTGTAGGAATTGATAAAATCTTAATGTTCTTGGGAGTTAATGAAAAACCCATTTAAATTGGAAGTAGAAATTTCATTTTTGATGAGGAATCACATGTAGATTGGTATTTAGATGATTATTCTGATGATATTATAATTTGGATGAAACAAAAACTGATTTAATTAGGCTCTTTGATGATTTATAAATTCTAGGGTTCATGTTCTTAAAATTGGGGGAAAATATGAAGAGATTTGATAATTGAATGAGGTTAGAATGAATTAACCCCACAAATCATGTTAGTATATGACCTAAATATGTTTAGGAATGATTAGTGACTTTAAACAAATCGTTGGATTAATGTTTGGATGAGATTTGAGGTGTAGAGAAGTTGGAAAAATGAGATTTGGAAAATCTGGGCTCGAATCTGGCCACTCGTTAGAAGACCTGCCCAGGTCGTTCGAACGAGCTCGTTCGAACGAGCTTCTAACGAGTTGACAGTTTGGGTTCTAACGAGAGGGATGTTCATTCTAAGACTTTCATTCGAACGAGATCTCGTTAGAAGGCCCAGTTCGTTCAAACGAACTCTCGTTCGAACAGCCTCGTTCGAACGAGACTTCTAACGAGTTGTCAGTTTAGGCTTTTTAGCCTATTTTGATTTTGCATGTCCCGTAACCTTATTTAATGGTAGAGATAACCTTACCTTGATGATAAATTGATATAGTAGGGACATTTGAGATATAATGAGGAGCAAAACCTAGAAGTGTAGTTGAACCTAAGGGAAATTATGAGGTAGGACGTGAATGTCTATTACGATGCGAGAACTATTGACGGCCTAAATTACTATATGAATCGGGAACATATAAATTGTGTAGTATTATATATCGGTACGAGATTGAGAAGTGTACCACCAATATATTATGGTGATTTCTAAGATGTGTGCATACTTAGTATATGTATTGATTTTATGTGTATGACATACCTACCATACTTGCTATCACGGGAGGTTTACGTTCGCTTAGGGCCCTCTAATCCTTGTGTTGCCCGGATTTAGACTGGTACCTCGATGAACATAGGTCAGAGAAGGACTTATTGGGATGTTAATAAGTCTGCTGATCGTGGGAGCGCAGGTATGTGCGTGACCCATGTGATGTGACTGTGTTCGCCTCCATTATTTGTAATGTTGTTATCTTAACGATTCCTGAGAGATTCAGAATGCGTGATCCTTATGTACGTGATGTACCGGGATGGATAGCAGAGTATGTGTGCACCGCAGCTAGTCTCGGGGTGCTTGTATTCTATATTTATGACGTGAATAATATACATTTAATTAATGGGAACTTTCATGTTAATATTGTGAATATAATTATGGTATTGTTTTGAGAAAACATAACGGGTTACATGATAGTGAATTGTATTACTAATTGAGAATCTGAGTTTAAGTAAAGCCCTCTATTTAATTAATAACGCTAGAATGCATTATGGGGATCGAGTAGTAAGGGGTAGAACTTATTACGCTTTGGTTAGATATATATATGTCATTTATATGGGTAAGGTACGTTAGGAGTGCACATGTAGTCGAGAGGTGAGAATTTCATGTGAGTGCACGTCCTAACATGTATTTTGCATTTAATGTTTTAATGTTATTAAAACACTTGCTGTTTTTAAAATGATTTCCACTTTCGGGCTCTGACCCATTTGCTTTCAAATCTATTTTTGTAAAAACCATTTTAAGTGCCCAGCCACAAGGACACCATGCTTAGGATCCTCATTCAGGTGATGAGCTGTAATTGTTTGTGGAAGTTACAGGACTTTGCTTGTAGACGCTTCATCTATCTTGACTCTATATTCATCACTTATCAGTTGTAGGTCATGTCGCCCATTTCTTTTAGAGACTTTTATTTATTTCAGTTATTCAGACTTCGGGCATGTAATTAATTCAGGATTCAGACTTGTCATTTTATTTTTAGTTGTGGGATTGTTGTGAGGAGTTTTCCTTCGGACTTATTATTATTTGTTGATTATTTCATTACTTCGTTATGGTGAATGGATTATGTTATTCTTCCATTATTATTTTATTACATGTTAATCAGACTTAAATTAAAATTTGGCAACTTACTTTTTAAATACTAGGTGATTAGTAATTATTAAAATGTTTTCGACAGTGATGCTATTAACTGAACCAACTTAGCATTTTGTATTGATTTAATAAAGGAGTAGCTATCCGGTATTTAATTAGTCGGGGTGTCACAGGTGGTATCAGAGCATCAGGTTCTAGTATCCATTAGGATCTGTATGGCTTATTATGTTTCCGCTGAGCTTTCTTTGATGTAGAGCCCTATATTTTAGGACTGTTGTATTCTTTTGTTTATGTTACGTTCTTCAGCTATTTTAATTTTATAACTGCGAACTTATAAACTTCATTCTTATTTCAGATTCCTCCACGACGTGCATAACGGGTTCCCAGGAATGCAACGCCAGAACCACAGCCCGCACCAGTTCAGGGAACGTTGAATGCCGCCGAGGTTGCAGCCATTGTGGCCCAGGCGGTAAATGCCGCACTTGCCGTAGTTCAGCAGGCACCACCTCAGGCGCCGATAGCCGCTCCAGTTCAGGCACATGCATTCCCGTCTGCTTGGGAACATGTACGTGATGCTTTTCAGAAAGTAAACCCTTCGGAGTTCGTAGGTAGCTCCGATGTGGTAGTTTCGAGTCAGTGGAGGAATGATATTCATCGGCACTTGAGGATGTATGAGTGCACTGAGGTTCAGAAGTAGATAGTAGCTACCTTTAAGCTAGTGGGATCTTCACTGCAGTGGTGGGAGTCTATTACCACCGTGGAGGAGAGGGACACTCTCACTATTCAGGAGTTCTAGGTGCGGTTCGACCGCAAGTACTTTCCGTCAGCTGTTCATACGGAAATGAGGAGGAAGTTGATGAGCCTTCGACAGGAGGGTAAGACTGTGGCCGAGTATGAGGCCGAATTCATTAATCTTCTGAACATTGTTCCGGATGAGATACCGATAGAGGAGAAGAAGATACAGAAATTTACTGACGGGTTGACATGGAGGATTCGTCAGCACTTGTTAGGGAACCTCTCGTTAGCCACTTATTCTGATGTGGTTAACGCAGCATTGCTCCATTGCCAGGATCACCGCTTTCACATGGCTGATGGCAAGAGATCTGGAGAGTCCAGCCATCAGGGCAGGATTGGAGGGAATGGTTCCAGTGGGGCACAATCTGTTCAGGGGCAGAGACAGGGCGACCAGGTTTCTCAGCAGGGGGATAACAAGAGGTTCAGGTCTAGAAATTTTAGGCACGGACAGGGAGGTTTCCGGCAGGGCCATCAGGGTCCGAACGCCCATCAGAACCAGCAGGGTCAGAATGGTCAACAGCAGGGCCAGCAGGGCCAGTGGAGGAACAGTAACGGCCACCAGGGCCGGGGACAGCAGGGACAGAGAGGGGGGAACTTCCAGGGGAAGTGTTTCGTTTGTGGCAAGACTGGCCATAAACGACAGGACTGTCCTGATAGGGGCAGGTTCCCGCAGCAGCAGCAGGGTGCTCGACATGAGCCCCAGAGGCGACTTTTCCACCAGCTCTCCCAGCTCCAGCCCAGGTGCTAGCACTACCATCCATTCCAGCAGTTCCTGTGCAGCAAGGGCAGTTACAGTATGGACGTGTCTATAACGTCCATTAGGCAGCAGCGCCACAGACACCACCCGCGATTGAGGGTATGTTTCCTATCCACGGTACTATGGGTCGGGTTTTGTTTGATACGGGGGCAACGCACTGTTTTATAGCTACACATTTTGCGAAAGCCTTAGGGTTGTTAGCCACAGCAGAGAGCACAGTGACGTGTGTAGAATCACCATTGGGGAGTGGGTCACTTATTTTCTTTATATGCCGGGGGGTGGGGTAGAGATTGGTAGTTTGGTATTACCTGCAGACATGTTGGTATTAGATATGCATGTTCACAATGTGATCATCGGTATGGATTGGCTCGCGGATTATAGAGCCATGATTGATTGCTTCGGTGGGAGCATTGTTTTTGCCATTCCGGGGCAAGAGATGTTTGTAGTGGCGATGCCTCGCCCAGAGGGAGGTTCGACCGCTCATTTGTATTACATAGAGGAGGATACCTCTAAGGAGGTTGTGATTCCTTTATATTCGATCCCAGTTGTCAGGGAGTACTCAGATGTGTTTCAGGAGATACCAGGCCTACCCCCCAGTCGAGAGATAGACTTTGTCATAGACTTATTACCAGATACGAGACCTATAGCACGCGCACCGTACCGTATGGCTCCAGCTGAGATGAGGGAGTTACGGGATCAGATTGAGCAGTTGTTGGGTTAGGGGTTTATACGGAGGAGTACTTCGCCGTGGGGTGCCCCTGTGTTATTCGTGAAGAAGAGAGATGGTTCACTGAGATTGTGTGTGGATTACCAAGAGTTGAATAAGGTCACGATACGGAATAAGTATCCGTTGCCTCGAATTGATGACTTATTCGACCAGCTGAGAGGAGCTTCTTTCTTCTCGAAGATTGATTTACGATCGGGATACCATCAGTTGCGTATCAGGGAAGAGAATGTCTCGAAGACTGCGTTCTTATCGAGATATGGATCTTACGAGTTTCGGGTTATGCCTTTTGGTTTGACCAACGCTCTAGCAGTGTTTATGGACTTGATGAATAGGGTGTTCAGGGATTTCCTAGATCAGTTTGTCATTGTCTTCATCGATGATATTCTGGTTTACTCCCAGACAGAGGAGGAGCACGCTGAGCATTTGAGGCAAGTTTTGCAGACACTACGTCAGAACAAGCTGTATGCAAAATATGAGAAATGCGGGTTTTGGCTGAAGGAGGTCCAGTTTTTGGGACACATTATTTCCGACCGGGGGATATCTGTTGATCCGGGGAAGGTATCCGCGGTGAGGGAGTGGGGACAGCCCACGACACCAACTGAAATCCGTAGTTTCTTGGGATTAGCAGGATACTACAGGAGGTTCATTCGGGGATTTTCGAAGATAGCAGGTCCTTTGACACATCTGACTCGTAAGGGTGTGCCATTCATATGGAGTGATGCCTGTCAGTTGGCATTCGATGAGTTGAAGGATAAGTTGACCTCAGCACCTGTGTTAGCATTGCCGAGACCGGGAGTTGAGTATCTAGTCTACACCGATGCGTCCTTGCAAGGACTTGGAGGTGTATTACAGCAGGAGAGTCAGGCCATTGCTTATGCATCCCGTAAGCTAAAGCCTCACGAGAAGAATTACCCCACTCATGACTTGGAGTTAGCGGCAGTGGTATTTGCCCTTCGTATTTGGAGACATTAACTTTTGGGGGAAAAGTTTCGATTGTTCACGGACCATAAGTCCCTATAGTACCTATTCACGCAAAAGGAGTTGAATATGCGGCAGCGAAGGTGGCTTGAGTTTATGAAGGATTATCAGTTCGATATCCAGTATCACCCGGGGAAGGCTAACATGGTAGCAGACGCGTTAAGCCGTAGGTCAGTAGATGAGGTGGCAGGGGTGTGGAAGGCAAAGTGGAAGGAATTGGGACACCAAGATGCAGTGGCCCGATCATTCATGTCGGTAATGACTGTTACGCCGTAGATTTTCACGAGGGTGGTAAAGGCACAAGCAGATTACTCGTTCTGTCAGGAGCTGATAGTTCGATTACTAGCAGAGGGAGCTGAATCTATACCGTTAGCTCAGACGGGGGATTACGCTTCAATGGGAGATTGGTAGTTCCGGAGGGGGAGGAATTGCGGCACGAGGTGATGGCAGAGTCGCACGGCTCGCGATTCGCGGTACATCCCGGTGGGGACAAAATGTACCAAGACATGAGACGTCAGTATTAGTGGAGCGGGATGAAGAGAGATATTGTCGTATTTGTTTCTAAATGCGCCACTTGTCTGCTTGTAAAAGTGGATCATCAGAGACCGGAAGGACTTCTACAACCATTGGAGGTCCCGATGTGGATGTGGGAGAGCATATCCATGGACTTTATCATGGGGTTGCCTACGTCACAGAGAGGTCACGACTCCATTTGGGTAATTGTGGACAGGCTGACCAAGTGGCTCATTTCCTACCCGTAAGGACAGACTACCCTATGGGACAGTATGCCCAGCTCTTTATTTCAGAGATAGTGAGACTTCACGGTGTGCCCTTAAATATCGTGTCTGACCGAGACAAGATATTTTTTTCACGGTTTTGGGAGAGTTTTCAGGAGGCCATGGGCACAGAATTACGGTTGAGTACGGCGTATCACCCGCAGACTGATGGGCAGACCGAGCGTATAAACCATATGTTGGAGGACATGCTACGTATGTGCATCATTGATTTCGGGGGTGGATGGGAGTAGTATCTTCCACTGGTGGAGTTTGCTTACAACAACTCCTACCAGTTCACCATTGGCATGGCTCCATTCGAGGCGTTGTACGGTAGACCTTGTCGTTCCCCAGCATGTTGGTTGGAGGTGGGGGACAATAAACTACTTGGGCCAGAAGTGATCCAGGATACTTCGGTAAGGATAAAATTGATTCGAAGTCGCATTCGGGTAGCTCAGGATCGGCCGAAGAGCTATGCTGATGCGAAGAGATTCTTCAGGGAGTTCCAAGTGGGGGACCAGGTTTTGCTCAGAGTATCTCCTATGAAGGGGATTATGCATTTCGGGAAGAAAGGGAAGTTGGCACCGAGATATGTGGGACCATTTCCTATTATTGAGCGGATTGGACCGGTTGCGTATACACTTGGATTACCGGAGCATTTGCATCGGATTCACGATGTATTTCATATTTCCTCGCTAAGGAAATATCTTAGAGACGATTTGGCTCCTTCTCATATTTCTTTGGAGGACATCGAACTCCATCCTGATAGCTACTACGAGGAGGGGCCGATTGCTATTTTGGATCGAAGTGAGCGGAAACTTTGGTCAAAGATAGTTCTGTTAGTGCGTGTTCAGTGGCGACATCATAATGTTGAGGAGTCCACATGGGAGCGCGAGGATGAGATGCAAGAACGTTATCCAGAGTTTTTCTCACCAGGTACCTTCTAGTTCCGAATTTCGGGACGAAATTCAGTTATTAGGGGGGAAGTATGTAATACCCCGTATATTTTGTGATATTTATTTATGGGATTAATTGAATTAAATGCGTATTAATTGAAAATTAATCCGGATAAAAATACTAGCGAGATGCGAGTTAGTATTTGATATTAATGAGTATATATGGCTATATATGAATATGGAATTATTGATTTTTCGTGAGATAGAAATACGGCAATTTGGAAATCTTGTTGAGACGCGTGTGACAGTCGCGTCATGGAATATAATTATGTTAATTAAAAAGTAAATTTTATTTCTATAAACCGTATGGTCATTTTGAGTGCGCCAACGCGTCTGGAAGGGTCTAGATAGTCAGAAAACACTAGCCGGGGGTTTAGTTTGGGTCCCGGGGCATTTTTAGGCCATACCGGCAACGTATAAAGGTAGTTTGGTAATTTTAGAATTTTGGGATTTTTGATTAGCGAATTTTAGGAGTTTTAAATGGAAAATTAAAAGACCCACTAACCCATTACCAGCCGTTAATTGATTAGAGGGCTACGGGGGTTATTAGAATTAGCCCCAAAAGTTCCTAAGACAACCCCTAGCCTCCATTGCCACCATTAGAGAAGAAAGCTTGGAGAGAGAGAGAGGAGGAATTCTGCAGGAGAGAGAGAGAATCATTCATCAATTCGTCATCAAAATCAGAGATTCAAATAAAGCAAGTGGTTTAATTTCGTTATTTTGCAAAGAATGTTTTCTCCATGTGTAGGAATTGATAAAATCTTAATGTTCTTGGGAGTTAATGAAAAACCCATTTAAATTGGAAGTAGAAATTTCATTTTTGATGAGGAATCGCATGTAGATTGGTATTTAGATGATTATTCTGATGATATTATAATTTGGATGAAAAAAAAACGGATTTAATTAGGCTCTTTGATGATTTATAAATTCTAGGGTTCATGTTCTTAAAATTGGGGGAAAGTATGATGAGATTTGATAATTTAATGAGGTTAGAATGAATTAACCCCACAAATCATGTTAGTATATGACCTAAATATGTTTAGGAATGATTAGTGACTTTAAACAAATCGTTGGATTAATGTTTGGATGAGATTTGAGGTGTAGAGAAGTTGGAAAAACGAGATTTGGAAAATCTGGGCTCGAATCTGGCCACTCGTTAGAAGACCTGCCCAGGTCGTTCGAACGAGCTCGTTCGAACGAGCTTCTAACGAGTTGACAGTTTGGGTTCTAACGAGAGGGATGTTCTTTCGAAGACTTTCGTTCGAACGAGATCTCGTTAGAAGGCCCAGTTCGTTCGAACGAACTCTCGTTCGAACAGCCTCGTTCGAACGAGACTTCTAACGAGTTGACAGTTTAGGCTTTTTAGCCTGTTTCGATTTTGCATGTCCTGTAACCTTATTTAATGGTAGAGATAACCTTCCCTTGATGATAAATTGATATAGTAGGGACATTTGAGATATAATGAGGAGCAAAACCTAGAAGTGTAGTTGAACCTAAGGGAAATTATGAGGTAGGACGTGAGTGTCTATTACGATGCGAGAACTATTGATGGCCTAAATTACTATATGAATCCGGAACATATAAATTGTGTAGTATTATATGTCGGTACGAGATTGAGAAGTGTACCACCAATATATTATGGTGATTTCTAAGATGTGTGCATACTTAGTATATGTATTGATTTTATGTGTATGACATACCTACCATACTTGCTATCACGGGAGGTTTGCGTTCGCTTAGGGCCCTCTAATCCTTGTGTTGCCCGGATTTAGACTGGTACCTCGATGAACATAGGTCAGAGAAGGACTTATTGGGATGTTAATAAGTCTGCTGATCGTGGGAGCGCAGGTATGTGCGTGACCCATGTGATGTGATTGTGTTCGTCTCCATTATTTGTGATGTTGTTATCTGAACGATTCCTGAGAGATTCGGAATGCGTGATCCTTATGTACGTGATTTACCGGGATGGATAGCAGAGTATGTGTGCACCGCAGCTAGTCTCGGGGTGCTTGTATTGTATATTTATTACGTGAATAATATACATTTAATTAATGGGAACTTTCATGTTAATATTTTTAATATAATTATGGTATTGTTTTGAGAAAACATAACGGGTTACTTGATAGTGAATTGTATTACTAATTGAGAATCTGAGTTTAAGTAAAGCCCTCTATTTAATTGATAACGCTAGAATGCATTATGGGGATCGAGTAGTAAGGGGTTGAACTTATTACGCTTTAGTTAGATATATATGTCATTTAGATGGGTAAGGTACGTTAGGAGTGCACATGTAGTCGAGAGGTGAGAATTTCATGTGAGTGCACGTCCTAACATGTATTTTGCATTTAATGTTTTAATGTTATTAAAACACTTGTTGTTTTTAAAATGATTTCCACTTTCGGGCTCTGACCCATTTGCTTTCAAATCTATTTTTATAAAAACCATTTTAGGTGCCCAGCCACAAGGACACCATGCTTAGGATCCTCATTCAGGTGACGAGCTGTAGCTTTTTGTGGAAGTTACAGGACTTTGCTTGTAGACGCTTCATCTATCTTGACTCTATATTCATCACTTATCAGTTGTAGGGCATGTCGCCCATTTCTCTTAGAGACTTTTATTTATTTCAGTTATTCAGACTTCGGGCATGTAATTAATTCAGGATTCAGACTTGTCATTTTATTTTCAGTTGTGGGATTGTTGTGAGGAGTTTTCCTCCAGACTTATTATTATTTGTTGATTATTTCATTACTTCGTTATGGTGAATGGATTATGTTATTCTTCCATTATTCTTTTATTGCATGTTAATCAGACTTAAATTAAAATTTGGCAACTTACTTTTTAAATACTAGGTGGTTAGTAATTATTAAAATGTTTTCGACAGTGATGCTATTAACTGAACCAACTTGGCATTTTGTATTGATTTAATAAAGGAGTAGCTACCCGGTATTTAATTATTCGGGGTGTCACACCTCAATCATTGTTGACTGTAATGGATCTTTTCTTATTCGTAAGCCTCGCAACTATAGTTTTACATGGAAAAACCTCCGTGAATGGTGCATGTTTTTATAAAAGTACCTATTGAACTGTTTTTATTGTACCCCCCCCCCCCCCCTCAATTATGCATTTTGGTTCAGGGAACTCCATTCCCAATCTAGCGTCCATTGTTGTAGCATTTTTAGTTGTGTTTTGCGCTATTGTGACAATCACATCTTCTGCTAAAGATGATTTTTTAATGAGGTGGACCATCAATGGTGAAGGTTAGGATAAATACTTGTTTATTGTTATCATTGAAGACAATTATGAGATTATAGTCAAGATACCCTCCATGTATAGTCTTAAAAAAAGTGGGACACTCAGGAGTAACTCACTCATTGAGTTACGTATTGTCATTCATATTATATATATACACACACACACACACACACACACACACACACACACACACTAGGGTATGCCCGTACCTGAAGGATCGTTGATAATTGCAAAATGGAAAAAATTTCAAAGTACGCGACGATGCGAATGCGATGAACTAAAAATATTTGTCAACACATTCATGTCAAGAAATTCGTAAGCATAGCAATGTAGTTTATGGAAGCAAAGAAAATCTAAAACCCCACTCATGTCAACACACTAATGCCAAATAAATATCAATACAATTTTAAAACCCCAACATGGCAGGAAAGCAAATCATTTGTTGATATGAATTAGAAACATTTTAGAAACTGAGCATAATGAAAAACCAAAAAAAAATGAGTAATGAACTCATCTAATATTTCAGCCAAAACTGTAAAACTTGAAAAACGAAATGGAAAAATACGAAATTAGTACATCCTTAAATAAACAAAATATATAAAAATGGTGGAATAGAGACATATAAACCATCCAACCAATTGGAAGCCTAAAAGTTAAAATGCAAATGAGAGGGAGTACCTGATCACGAAGCTAACAAATTCGACTTCAAAATCCCCCCAAAAGCGAACTCGATTACTATTCACCTTCCTTACAACCTCAGCGTATCCACATCATTTAACATTTGCAGCGCCAATACAACACATGGTTTAAATAAATGATATAGATAATTCTATGAAAAGTGAAATACAGAGTTAACAACTTAGAATGAACACATCATACAATTTCCTTCTGTGATTGTGTTCAGGATAGCGCCTTGAATTTGATCAATTTATTTCTCATCTTGTGATTCTCTGAACTCGCAAAGATTTCTCTTGTATAAATATGAAATATGCACGTGCTTCAAATTTAAAACCAAAGAAAAAAAGAAAAATAATTACCATATGCTTGAAATTTGAGAAGCATGCAACAATTGATATGACTGGCCTTTAGAGCACCTAAAAAGATGAAACCCACTAAAAATCAAACCATGTGTTCAGGCACTCTATGATTTTACATTTACAATCACCGAAAATCAAACCATGTAAAAAGATGAAAATAATGAAGCAAATAATAATACATCATAGTGAGAATAAATAATTATACAAAGTTCGGTTTCTCTTAAATCATGTCGACGCATTGTTTGTTAAAACATGTCGATGCACTATTTGTTATAAAATGTCCACACACTGTTGACATAAATAAAGTCTGAAAATGCGGTGTTTGACGTAAAGCAAGTTGACTAGAAAGAAGATTGTTAAAAACTTATACAAAAGAAAGTTTGGTCTTCACTACTATTCTGGTATTTACTGTTCTAGTATATAAGTAAGCATAAACCTTACACAAAAGAAAATTTATGAAAATTAGGATGTCCTCCCAATACAAATTTATATCATTAAAGTATCTTGAAAATAAGAAAGAATATAGATTCCTATCAAAATAAATTAAAAACAACCCTTGCTTTAGCTTAATAACTAATTTGCAATCAAATTAAGAACGAATGGTATATAATATCAAAGCTGCTTTTATTTTTTCCTTTAACCAATTGCTTTGTTTAATGGAATGGTTATTTTCTATGGAAGTTATGAATGAACTATAGAATGTTAACAACATATCTTCAATTCTATGTGTGAGCTGATTGATGGGTAGTAAGGGACAAAAATGTCTTTTTTGAACTTCATCATTTTCAATTAATCGTTTTTCAATTGGGATGTGTAAATAGATTACTGAGTTATAAATAAAAACACCTAATATGAAAACCAAAAGAACCCTAAACAATTAAAATCGAGATGGGTAGAGAGAGAGGGTACCTGATTAGACCCCCAAAAATAATATACCCCAAAGGAAATCTCATCCAAACCCAAAAACAAATTGTGAACATAAACCAAATAGTGAAAGAAACTGGGTACCTGGAATTTATACTATCTGAACAAAGAGAGAAATCGAAAATCGGGCACCTGCAAATGATCTAAAGTAAATAAATGGTCAGAATATTTGGGGCAAAATCCCAAATAGTACCTTAAAATGACCGACATTAAGTAAAACAACCCCAAATGGGCCTACCTGTTGGAGTCAGCTAGAATCAAAGAATAGTAGATTTATTTCCATGGTTTATTAGGTGTATGTTATGAATAGTGGTGGATAATGGTATTGTTTAAGTGGTGGATGATGGTGTTGGGTAAGTGGTGGATGCATGGTGGTGCCGAGTTAAATGGTATCGGTGGTTTATAATGGTGGTGTATAGTTGTGGGTTAAAATCTGAGTTCGATGGTGGATGGATGTTGTAGATGGTGGATGGATGATGTAGATGTTGAATGGAGATCGTGTAGGTAGTGGATAAATGATGGTGTCAGGTTCAAAAGGTTGGTTTGTAGAAGCAGGTGGTGAGCAACAGAGAGAGAGAAAGAGAGAGATACGTAGCTATAAAGTGAAAGGGGGAATGAGTGAGCAGCAGTTGTTGGTGTTGAATAAAAAAACCCGAAAATGATTAGAACCATTATTGATTTGCAGCAAAAAAATTGTTGTCCAAAAAATGATTACGACCCAAATGATTACTAGAGTTAATTGGAGGCTGAACAATTCTTGATGTTAATTGTTGTTGATTTTAGTTGTTGATGAACAATCGTATTGTTCATTATTGTTGATGCATGGAAATAGAACGATTAACATTCGTACTATTCGTTGTGGTTTCTCTCTCTCACAGTTAGTGATGTTCGTTGTTGTTTCGATGGGAGGCCAAAGAGAAGAAAAAGATTATAAGAGTAGACGTGTAAGCTTTGGTAAGGACGGTAGGTGAGAAATGGGGAAAACACAATTATAGCCTTAAGTTTAAATTTTGAAAAAGAGGGGGAAACAAATTAAAGGTTATTTAAATAGATGAATTCAAAATTTAAGGGGAAAAATGTGTATTGCAAGAAAAAATAAATGGATGACATCATACTTGAATCTTATGACACAAATAAGTTTCCTACTATATTATATTATATTATATTATATTATATATATATATATATATATATATATATATATATATATATATATATAACACAACTAAAAATGATAACACAACACTTGTTATCAAACTTTATCTAGTTCTCAAACACAATTCATGTTATTTATAAACAGAATCCATTAGGCTTAGACTACTTCTTATTGTATTTAAAATTCAAACTCTCCTTGTATTTCTCCCAGTTAGTTATACTTGTGATTATAACTAATTGGGAGAAATACAAGGAGCGTTTGAATTTTAAATACAATAAGAATTAGTCTAAGCCAAATGGATTCTGTTTATAAATAACATGAATTGTATATCAGAACTAGACGAAGTCAAATAATAGATGTTGTGTTCTTCATATGCGTGGGGGTAGAGCCAAATCAAGAGAAATAAGATATATCCAAATATTGTTATACGTTTAGTTTTCAATTTACTGAATCAAATATAAATATAAATATTGGTTCTTTCCTAAAGAGAGAATCAAGTGTGAAGTGGTTTCTTATAACCAAGAAGGATTTGATTTATGCAAGTCTTTCCAAGTTAAAAATTTGAATAAATGAATGCCTGCTCATTCTCCTATGCCGATAGATGTGAAATCTGCCATAGACTTAAAGCCAAAATAATATAAGTTTATGAATTTTTGGATTAATAGAGAAGACTTCAAGGAGGTAATTAGTAATTCTTGGACTTTAGTCAGTAATTATAACCCCATTATGTCTTTGGCTCTTAAATTGAAGAAGGTTATTAAAGATTTATCAGTTTGGAACATAAATTCATATAGGGATATATTTTAGTCTGGTAGAGTTGCTGAAGATCAACTATTATCTAAATAGACGAATTTCTTGAGGTTATCCAAAATTTGATTTCTAATGAGATGAATGAAGAGCTAAACAGGACTTCTGGCGATAAAGAAATACAGTTGGATGTTCATGTTCTTAATAAAGAGAGTTCTCAACATATGAATGGATTCTCGGGGATATTTTTTAATCATTATTGGGAAATTATTAAGGAAGACATATATAGCTGTTAGATTAATTTTTCTTGGATAAAGTTACTTAAAATTATAACTTCTACTCTAATTTTTATGATCACTAAATATATATTTTTCAATAAATTTCTTCGATCCGTTTCATTATCATATAATAGTAGTTCTGGTCTTCCACAAGTAATACTCATTTAAGTATGACATTGAGCATTGAAAGAAATTGTTATAGACAAAGCCACAATTTTCCTCTTTACTTTCTTAACTTATCCATCCCCAATCTTATTTATAATTTCATGGACGTAGTAGAATGCATAAATTAAGCTAGGCATCCTTCACAGTGGTTGGTAGTTTTTCATAGCGACGACAAGGATGTCACTGCAATCATCAACCACATGTTTGAATAAAGGGAGTTCATTCTTGATTGTGAGTTGCACAAGAACCTTAACACTCGATGCCTCATGATTTTTATTCTATAATAACGTGTTTACTTTTAATGAATGGACAATCTCAGTAGGATAGGATCCCATAAATTTTAGCAGTGGGACCAGTGATCTTCTCAATGGGCAGGGTGTCATGTTTATTCATGCTTCGCTCGCTTAAGATAGTTGCCAAAGGACAGTGAACAATTTAGTCTCACCATTTTACGAAACTCCTTATGGGTGGTGTTTGGTTAATTTTGTGGGTGTATATAGTTATGTTAATGATCGCCATGTAAAGCATTCCAGTTTTTAATGTTTAATTTATGCATGAAATTATTATTATTTATTAGTGCTAAGTTTAGGTGACTCACCATCGATTATATTTCACTATTTGAGCTGAGTTGATTTATGAAAACAAATGGTTGTCAATGGTTGAACAGTTTCATTAATAATTTTATTGCAACATCGGGGTTCAATAAATACTGATCCAAGATGAGTTGTATGGACGAGACATATGAAATGAGTAAATTTTAAACTCTAATACTATGTATGAACTTTCAGCAAGGAATGTGTACCTTTTAATGTTGCAATATTCATAATCTAAACTACAATAATTTGAATAATGCCTATATGATATGCAATTAACATCTTTAATACTATGTAACTTTTTTTATGATATAATTTTGTGTATGCTATGTAGTAATGGACCAATGATTCGAAACTCTTCAAGAATCTTATACACGTGGCATTAAAGGGCAGATGGATCATGTGAAGAAGGTGTAATTACATGAATTATTTTTTGGTATGATTAGACATTACATACCTAGAAGTTATATGTTACTAAAAGTTTAAAAATTCATCTACTAAGTTTTGTGTTTTGGTTGTATTAAAGTTAATTGATCTTGAGGATTTTTCTTTCGATTCTACCATATGTTTAAAAATAGGCGTCCATGGTGGAAAAATAAACAACTAGAGAGAGATTATAATAGATTTGGAAGTTGATAAGCTTGATAAGAAGGCGATTTTTTTATTCATTTTTTATGAACACAAAGTTCTTCATGTTTCAAAATTATCGGCTTTGAGGAATTTATAAAGTTAATAGTTTAATGAATTAGGTAGGTTTCAAATTTGGAATAGGAGATTTTTAGTGTAAAATTGAGAAGTTTATAGAGAAGAACACACACACACACATACACACACACACACACACACACATGTCTTTTTGAATATTATTATTGGAGTTTTTGGTTATTTCTTAAACAAGGCGGATAGTCCTATAAATAGGGAAAATTCTGCCCAATTTCTTTTTAAATTGTTTACAATTATTTGTGTTATATAAAAAATCTTTTCGACTTAAATTATACACGTCTAAATACATTGAAAAAACTTGAATTCATATGTTGTGTTGTACATTGCACTATATATTTATATATGATGTTTTTATGTTATGAAGGAGTGTCTACTTAGAGGCATGTTAAAGGTTTATCACTGTCAGACAGCATGATAGTGAGCGTAAGAGGGAAGAGGATTTTGATGCATTATTGCCTAAAATTATGAAGAAATTATTACTACGGAGGAATAATTTATTTTGCTAGACAAATTTAATTTGGTTGATATGTTAGATCAATTTGATGTAGTGTAGTTTTTTTTTTATGTGAGACAAAAAATATGTTGGTGGGAGTGTTCTTGTATTTCTTTTCTAAATGATATAATCTATAATGTATCACTTGTAACAATGAATGTGGAATCGATGATTCTATGAATTTTAATTTGTCTTTAGATTTATTTGTCAACTATGATATTAATATTGGCTATTAATTTTTTTTATTACAAGTTTAATTTATGACTGTTTATGTTAAACCCTCATGTGATGAAATATTTTATATGACATTTTTTAATATTTGAAAATTTCTTGTTATGACGCTTTTTGAATTTAACATGACATCTTGTAGGCTATATTATGATCTTTTTCCGTAAAAGATATGACACTTTTGAGGAAAAAAGTCGTATAACTGTTACCTAATATGACACTTTTTATGGGTATCAAGTATGACACCCAACTTATGACACTTTTTATTAAAAAATAAAGCGTAATAAAATGCATTTTATGACACTTAAATAATGTCATAAAGGCTTTTTTCTTGTAGTGAAGGTTGGTCTTATTGTCAAAGGATGAAAAAATTAAACAATCACAAAATGGGCCCATATGAAGAACGAGCACCTCGCACAAGACTTAGGCTTAAAAACATGTTGTGAAAGGGTGAAAATATAAAACATCCACAAAAAGGTCCCATAAGTAACACGAACGCCTCGCAAGGATCCAATGTAACTTATAGCAACTGATTGCGTAGTCATGAAACTCCCTATTTGAGAGTACAATGAAAAATTGCAAACAGGGTCCCAATTTGAGTTTACGATGATAATTTGCAAACAGTTAAACTTAGGGTTAAAAATATGCCGTCAAAGGGTGAAAATAAAAACATTCATAAAACGATCCCGTAATAGGCATGAACACATCACACGGGACCAATGTAACTCGTAGAAATCGATCGCGTATTCATAGGACTCTCGATTTGAGTATAGGGTGAAATTTTTTAAATAATCAGATTTAGGCTAAAAAACATACCGTGAAAGGGTTAAAACATAAAACAACTATAATGGTCCCATAAGGGGCATGGACACCTTACATGCTATCACTGTAACTATTAGGAACTGACTGCATAGTCAACAAGACTCCCGGTTTGAGTTCATGATGAAAATTTTCAACTAATTAGACATAGGCTTAAATAATGTCTTCAAAGGGCGAAAACATAAAACAGACGCAAAACGATCCCGCAAGATGCAAAAACACTAAATATGGGACTAATGTAACCCGTAAGGACTAACCACGTAGTCACAAGACTCTTGGCTTGAGAATACGATGAAAATTTGTAAACATCTAGACTTTGGCTTAAGAAATATTGTCAAAGAGTGAAAATGCAAAATAACAACAAAACAAACCAATAAAATGTACAAACACCTCACACAGGACCAATGTAACTCATAAGAATCGACCCCGTAGTCACGGGACTCCTAGTTTCAGAAAACGATGAAAATTGGCAAATAGTTAGACTAGGCTTAAACACTTACTGTCAAAAAGTGAAATCCTAAAACAACCAGAAAACGTTCCCATAGGAGGCACGGACAGCTCGCATAGGACCTAATTAACTCATAGTAACTAACCGTGTAATACCCCACCCAAATATTTTATTTAATCCCCGTATAAAGTTGCTATAAGACGAAAGACATGGAAACCTAGATGTTTAAGACAAGTTGTATTTCTATTTAAACTAATTTTATGGCTTGAAATAATTATTGAAAACTTGGGATTGAATTAAATAAATTCATTAGCTATTGAGTAGTCAAAATTATATGAAAAATATATGTTGGGGTATAATTTAGAGTTTAAAAAAATTAAATTTTGGATTTTGATAGAAGTCTTATATGAGGACTATAGGATTTTTTTAGAAAACTAATTATACATGCTTTCATTAAATGTTGGAAACTATTGGGAGCAAATATGATAAACAAAGAAAGAAGGTTAAAACCCCATTCTCCCATTTATCTTAGGCCCAGTTTGGTTGCGCAAATTGTTTGATTATGTAAATTGGTTCATTGTGAATTGTAAATTAGTGAATTTGAAATGAGTTAAATCCAATTTTACATAATGTTTGGTAATTTAAAATTGATGTTAAGGTTCTATGAATAAAGGATAAAAACAAATCAAGAGAGAGAGGGGGGGGGGGGGGAAAGAGAGAGGGGGAGGGGGGAGAGGGAGAGGAAACATTCACTTTATGTGGCTCCTATTTCAAATGGAGATTCATTTCACGTTTTTTGTGAAATGATCCAATTTCAGATTTTGCACATGGATTAAAATGGGACAATTAATGAATCATTTCATTAATGAAACCAAACACAATTAATGAATCAATTTGTAAATAGATCAATTTATTAATTATTCAATTTACAATTTTGAGACAACCAAACCGCGCCTTATTGTTTTCCAAATCAAAAAGGGGTATACAGATATATCTACAGGACCAGATGAGGCAAGGTGGAAAACAAAGCTCAAACCCACGACCGTTGTTAAACGTTGGTTCGCTAAACCATCGTCGGTCAGCCTTAGGCCTGACCAGTTGACAAAATCAAGTACAAATTCTAGAGGATCTTTAATTTTTTGTTGTGGTGTTGCTGCCACAATCGTTGGCAAGTGGATGACCCTCCTTTCCCGTTTTGGGCCTAACATCTTGTACCAAGGTAGAAACGTAGAATCAGGTACTTTATTTGTGGGAAAAAAGGGAAGAAACATGGGTATACAAATCTCTCTCTCCTCCTTGCGCTGTCGAGATCCCATTCGTGGGTTGGGATTTCTGTCAACAGGCCTGACTTCCTATATAATTACAGACGAAAGAATTTTTATTATGGGCAATGGGTTTTGTCTTATGGGTATGAGTAGTAGTGGCAAAATGTAGCCCAAATAATAAAACAGTCCATATTAGTCCAGACATCTAAATATGGGGCCCATATTTAAAAGTTGTGAGTTAAATATGGGGCCCATATTTCAAAGCTATGAGTTAAATATGGGGCCCATATTTCAAAGCAAGAAATCAAATATAGAGCCCAATTTTAAAAGATACAAATAAAATATAATACTCATTTTAAAAAGTTATGAGTAAAATATGAGTTTTTTTTTATATATACCTCGAATTGTAATACTTAATTTAGTAAAAAAATAATGGGTTGGTCCAACCCATATTTGGTCCGCCCATATTTCGTCCAGCCCACATTTAATCCAACCCACATTTGGCCCAACCCACATTTAGCCCAACCCATATTTGACCCGCCCAAATTAGGCCCAACCCATAATTTTGCCAGTGCTAGGTATGAGAGAGGACCACCATAGTTCGTACGACGAACCATCTGACCTTCCATCTTCATTTTATTTCTTTATCATCCTTGAACAGTGACGATGGAGACAAATTCAGGAGGAGTTATTTAACTGATGAGTTTGGATATTTTCGTGTGTGGATATAACCATAAGACTAACAAACCACTTAAATAAGATTGCCATAAACATTGCAAATTTTTTTTGGTTTATATCAGGGTATTCACTAGCGACTTAGTGACTAATCCCTTCGCTGATTGTAGGCACCTCTATGGGTGGGACAGCTGGCCCAGAGATTTAAGGCTGCTCCATACCCAAGGCGGGAATCGAACCCCCGACACTTAGTTAAGGGAGGAAGAGCCCCTACCGCTCTACCACACCCCCTGGGTTATAAACATTGCAAATGTCAGGACTGAAAATTATGCCTCGTGTCAAGCGTCCATTCGTTGGTCCCCTCCTATGTCAGCCTTGCTCTGAGTGACTGAAGAACTCAGAGCCCTATGTATACAAGTTGTGTCCTGTGAATGGCAGGTATGGTACGAGAGAGAGAGACATGCGTGGTGCGGCTGATTTGTTGTCAAATGGAGGACTCATGATTAATGTGTGATGTGTCAAACCCTAGGAGCTTGATGGTTGAAATAAGGTTTATTAGATACAATATTAGATGATTGTGGGGTTTTTGCTTGGGTAGTATATAAGAGAGAGGAAGAGGAGAGGAGTGGTTCCCAAAAGCTCACAACTTCCTACTATGTTCCGCCATTTTCTACAACAACACTAACACAAATATTCAGTGTCTTATAGTTGAAATAAAGCTTTAAGCGTGTATTTTAGAGGAAGAAAGAATATATCTATATTATTAGAGGTTTTAAAGAGTGTTTTGGTGGAGCTTTGCTTGGAATGCATTGGAGCGCTCATGGAGGTATGTTGGTGGAGCTATTGTGACTCTCTTTAGGGTCACCTTTGGAGGTGGGAGAGTCACCCATCTTCACCACCACCATCAGACTATTTAGGTGAAATAATCTACTCTTTATATTGATACTCTTTGTATAAATTGTAGTGTTGTTATTATTGAATATTAAAGAGGAGGATCACTATGCATAATATTGGGCCTGATATAATCTGAAAATAAATAATTTTCATGGTAACAAAAATGTGTAGAAAATATTGTTGTGCACATTTTCTATTAAATCAGAAAATGGACATTTGTATGGAATAAAGATGTCTAGAAAATATTATTTGTTTATATTTCCTATAAATCTGAAAATAAGCATTTTTTAGAAATAAAATGTAGAAGATGCCATTATAATATATTTTCTAGTAAAAAAAAGAAAATTATAAAGTTTTTGTGGAATAAAATGTTAACGATATTATTTGCATGTGTTTTCTAGTAGAACTAACAATGAGCATTTTTATGGGAGGAAAATGTAAGAAATGTCATTTAGTGTATTTCTAGTGGAAAATAAATAATGGAAATTTTATGAAATAAAATGTGTGGAAGGATGTTAATGTCGTTAAAATATATATGAAATAAATATTTATAAGTTCTTGCAAAACGGGGATTTGGGAGCCTAAAATGTTAGGGTGATATGTTAAGAGTGTTTATGTCGCAAGTGTAAAGGAAATTGGGCAAAGGGTTTTATTAAACAAGCGCTAAAATGACTAATGTGTTTACATGTTAAGTTGGAAACATGATAAACAAACTGACAAAAATACACTCGTTAAATGACTAAATTGTAAGTCTTTACAATACAGGGTAAATTGGTAATTTACTTAAAGTGAGACATTTTTTGGAAGTAAAAATGTTGGTTACTATTTTACACTAGTATGGGTGAAAATATATTAAGTCGTAAGACGGAAATGATTTTTGCTGTAAAATCAGCATACATGCGAATAAAGGACTTAAGTAAGAAAAGAAACATTTTTTCAAGTGTTAATGAAAAAAAAAAACGGGTGGTTAAGTCCGACTTTTGGCTTCGGTCGGGTTAAGAGTAAAGAAGGAAAATTAAAGTAAACATTATGAAAATGTTGAATACATGGTAAGATAATTATATTCGGATGATGCGGGAGAAATAATTAAGCAGGACATGACGTCCCTAGTGGTGAAAGACCCCAAAGTAATTATAGTAGTATATCGCTATGGAGACCGGTGGTGTGAGGCCACAAAGTCCGTGAGTGGTTGTTCGCTAAATCCTAAAGATAATGATATAATCAGAACGTGATGAGAAATGGGTTATAAGATACAAATAACCTAATTTGTGTGAGTGATTAAAGTTCCGATTAATGAATGTGGACAAGTGAATTGAAAATAATTACAAATGTCCATAAGGGAAGTTAAATGGTTAAGCAAAGTTAAATGGTTAAGCATTTTTATGGCAAGTTAAATACCTAACGATATTTAAGCCCATAATAATACAAGTGTGCATGTTCAAGGCTTTCGATGTAAATGAACATTCCTTAACACGATATTCACGTGTGTTGAAAGAAAATATTAAGAAACTCTTGTGTGAGTAATGTACGTTGAGTAATAAATGTTTCAAGCTGAATGGGAGGTTTTTTCCCAACGATTGTTAATTTTTTAATTGGGTGAGTTAATCAGAAGAATATAGTAGTTATAAGTTTAAAATACAAAAGATTATTTTTTACAGATGCGGATGATAAAAGGTATCAGAGAACATTTTCGAAATAAAACAGCCTAATGTTTTGGGACGTGTGTTTTCTAATAGTATATATGTAGATTTATAAGTATTTTCACATGAATGCAGTGTAGCGTGTGAGTATTTCTTTATGTCGTTCGTTTCTATACTGCATTTGTATATAATACCACTGAGCTTTTGGCTCACATTTCTCTTTTGTTACAACAGGTTACCTCATGTTTCGTACTTTGAGAGCGTTATAAAAGTGAGTAATTACTTGCGTTTATGATTAATAGCTATGTTTACTTAGCCTTGGGGGAACTTACCTTGGGTTCTATCATGTAGTTGTGACAACCCGCATTCCGAAGTAAGGGGTGGCCAGCCCGATACCTCGACATAACAGAATCATGGATGGGTATCATCCTCAACATCATAACAATAAAATAGGTATACGGGTAAACCACTCCATAAATCAGAAAGCAGGTTGTCAAAAATTTTGGTTTAATAAAGATTTAAGAAATAAATTAAACAACCCAGATCTGATGAAAGTGGAATTTTAAAGGAACATATAAATGAATACCAAAACAACATACAATAAAAGAACCGAATAATCTGTCGGTCCACAGTTACATTCAAAGTGTTTCCACAATTCAATATTTTACATACTACATTCATTAGTAAGTACAAAAGATGGGCCACTAGCCCGAATGAAAGACCCGATCATAACTAGATTCCAAAAACGAAGGCGTCTAACAAACATCCTGTAATAATCCGCAATGTCATACAACTCGTCAAAAGCATAAGAGTGGGAAATCATAACGGGCGCCCTTGCGGAGGAGCACCTGAGCGGATACAACAACATGTACAACATGGAAAATGAACGGGTTAGGGCCCAATTTATATATGATTCCCAGAAGAGTAAGAAACATGATAGATATGGACAATGAATCATAAATAATGTGAATGAGAATCTAACAACCTAATCATAAAATGTGAAAATGCATTTATATAGGTTTCTAACAGTTATTAAGTAAGAGAAATATAATTAAATCTCATTTCATCTTGTATCTTATCATTTTCCATTCCTTAACTGTGTAAGGACACAAATTTCCAATTGAGTCCATATATAGTTTTGGCTCAATTCCGGACAAAAACATTTATTCATAGGAATGTATTTGATTGTAATATTCTCAAGCCTATGAAGTGTGTGTTGAAGACGTAGCGGCAAAGAATATAAAGCTTCATCAAAATGCCGGTTTGCGTGCCTCGTTTCTACGTCATCAACTTAGGTTCCATGCTCCCAAGGTATGAATGAAATTATATTTATATAGGAGCTTGGAACAATATATATTGGGTGTTAGGTGTAATAAAAACTGCATTTTATTTTCAGAAAGAATCAATTAGGACTTTAAAATAAGTATATAAAAGTTTCTGGGCCAAAATCGAATTTTACAAACTTTCTGGTCGTTCGTTAGAAATGTCGTTCGAACGAGTTTTTCGTTCGAACCAAGTTTCGTTCGAACGAGTTTGCCAACGAACCGAATCTGGTCAGTCGTTCGATATGTCGTTCGAACGAGTTTGTTCGTTCTAACGAGCCCAAGCTGGTCGCTCGTTAGAAGTCTCGTTCGAACGAGAGTCAAGTTCGTTCGAACGAGACGCCAGGCGGGAACGGTTTTGAGCAATTTTTTGACAGTTTTCACCCCATTTCCCCACTTGTTTCTTAACTGATTTTTTAAGGCTTTAATAAGGACGGGAATCATTTTTCAAGGATTATCTTTTTCATACCATACAAACTCCTAGAGAGCTTTTTGAGAGAAAATTTGTTTAAGGAAAAATATCATGTTTTGAGTGTTATTTTAATGAAAAATCCTACACACTCTAGTGTTTACACCCAATAGTTGTTTATCCAAGTTCTATATATACATATCTTTACTTGGAGTTTTTGGCACCGATTTTCTCTACCGAATTCAAGAAGAGACGTTTCGGGTTTGCTTCTACACCCCATCACAAAGAAGACTTTTTGTTGAGATTCTACCCACATGTAGAAAGGCTCCATGCTTGGGTGACGGTGACCATATAAAGTCCCATCGGTGGATTCCGAGACCGCGGTGGAGTTCCGAGGTTGTTCGCTAGGAAGAGGTTTCTACGAGAATAAGCGTCGAGGCTTGAGAGGGATCGAGTCAGTCGTTGTAAGTCTATCTGTCTTGTATTTGTAATTCCATATCTAGTGGACTTGTGGCTAGGGCCGTCCGAGGTTGTTTCCCGTCTTGGGTTTTTCCTCGTACATCTCGGCGTAGTGTGATATTGTTTATTTTATCTTGCACAATAATTTAGAATCCATGCTTAGGATAATTTCAAGATAAAATTTGGTTTAATTATCACACTCATTTAATTTGGGACTAAATTAAATATTGGGTAAATTTGGTTTATTCAAGTCATTTGCTAAATTGGTTTCGCCTAACTTTGGATAATTGATAATTATGACTTAGGCAAATTCTAGGACTTGAGTTAATTAAAACTTGTTGTTGTTAATTTTTTGGAAGTTGAACCATCACCTTTATAACGCTTCCGCATCATATCTTGTGTTTTATACTTAAAAAGGAAATTACGTTTACAAATTGGTATCAGAGCCAAAGCGATAAATTATTTCGTTAATGATCTTTTAAATAATCTTTGGCTAAAATGGATTTTTCCCCATTTTCAAAATTTCCTATTTTCGATGGTTCAAACTACGCGTATTGGAAAGCGCGAATGAAATCGGCACTTAAATCTATCGATGAACGTGTTTGGATGTCTGTTGTTAACGGTTGTACCCCACCAACACATTTAATTGAAAATGAACATGTTCCCAAACCCGTCGATAGATGGACTGAAAATGAGTTTAAGCTAGCAAATTTTAATTCCCGTGGTTTAAATGCTTTATTTAGCACTGTCACACCAGATGAATTCCGACGCATTATGACGTGTGAGACCGCTAAAGAAGCTTGGGATATTTTATAATTAACTCATGAAGGAACGAGTGTCGTTAAAGCTTCAAAACTCCAAAACCTCACCACTCAATTTGAAACTATCAAAATTGATGAAAAATAAACTTTTGATAAATTTTATGCTAGACTTTCTGATATTGTTAATTCATCCTTTAACTTGGGAGAGAAAATACCTGACGACCGTGTTGTAAAGAAAATTTTGAGGTCCCTACCCGATAGATTTATTCCTAAGGTGACAGTTTTAAATTGTTTACCCACTTTAGCCTTTACGAAATTAGAAGAGCTTGTAGGTGATTTACAAACATATGAACTGGATATGTTTCCCTCTAAAACTGAAAAGAAAATTGAAAAGGGTGTTTCTTTAAAAGCCCGAAAAGAGGTCAAACAAGTAGTAGAGAGCGATAGTGATAGTGACTCGGAAGACATGGCTTTGTTTGCTCGTAAATTTAGAAAATTTCTTAAATTTAACAAAGATAAATTTAAAAATGATTTTAAGAAATTTGATACTTCTAAACATGATAAAAGAGAAAAGATTTCTAAAGCGGAAAAGATCCCTAAGTCTAGTAATGAAAATGTTGATAGGGACGAGTCTAATAAGTGTTTTGGTTGTGAAGGTTATGGCCATCGAGCTTATGAGTGCCCCACTAAACTAAGAAAAGAGGGTAAACGACCCACTGCATATAATGTAACCCTTAGTGATAGTGATAAGGAAGAAAAGCCCGATTCCCCCACTAAGAAAAATTTTGTGGCTTTTATGGCTAGTCATGTGAGTGATAATGAGAACTCATCGATTGATGACACGATAGCACATGCCACTTCCAAGGTCATTGTTCATGATTCCCTTGTTTTTAATGATAGTGAGAGTGAAGAAGAAAGTGAGAGTGAAAATGAAGAAGAGGTTGATGTGAGTGAACTTCAAAATGCTTTTCAAGAACTTTATAAAGAATCTATTAAATTAAAAAGAGCTAATTTGAAGTTAGAAGCGAGTTTAAGAGAGAGTGTCAAGGTCATTGATGAAAGTGCCTTAATAGAAGACCTTAGAACACATGAGAGGACTCTTCAAGAGAAGCTTATCTATGTAGAAGGCGAGAGAGATAGCCTTAGGGGTTTAATGGAATCCTTGAAAAATGAGCTTCTTGCTTTTGAAGAACGAAATGTTTTACTAGAATCTAACATTGTAGAATTGGAAAAGAAATTAAAAGATTCTAGTATTGTCAAATTTGATTTGGAATGTCGTTCATAAAAACTAGATAAAATGTTAGGAACGGTCCAAATTAAAAATGACACTTGTGGTTTAGGCTTCAATCCTTGTAATGACTTAACTCATAAAGCCCAAACCAATGTTTTAGGAGAATCAACTAGGAATACTTTTAAAGATCACTCCTTAAGTAAATCTTTTCGACATGTTCTCATTTGTACACATTGTGCTCGACAAGGTCATCTTAGGAAATTTTGTTTAGATCTTAAACGAATTCCTAGAAAACCCCATAGTAAAGTTACCACGGTTGTTAACGTTCCTACACCCCAAGATAGTCATTCCTCATTAATTTGGGTTAGGAAATCCGACTTGGTTGCCTTACAAAATAGGGATTTTGATTCTCATTTACTTTCACCTGCTTCCTCCCTTGCTAAATCTAAAGGATAAATGTGTTAGTGTTTGCATACTTTAGTGTTTGTACTTCATGCCATATTCATATGCTAAATGTATGCTTGTTTAGTCATTTTCTATTAATTGCCTTATTTCATATCACATGCTAGAAATTATGACTTGTTTATCTTTTTGTATTATATTTTATGTTTGATTTAACTGAATAATATAAAAAGATTTTTGTTTATCATTTGTGTTTTTATTTATTTCATTTAAGCTTAATGAAAAATACAAATGATTCATGTTTAGTCTTTTGAGTATATATCTTTATTTTTGATTAAAAAATGTTAAAAACTCAAAAAGATTTTTTTTGTGTGTATTTTTGTTTGACACACTTTATGTGGCATATATTTGTGTTTGAATCCCATCTTTTACGCTCCCACGTGGCTAGAACTTTTGTTTAGATTTTCAATCCTTAAAATGTTCTTTACCATGTTTTATATGGAGTAGTTGGATTTTGTATTGTTTAAATGGATTCTATTTTTATATGCCTCTCTTTTCACACATGCACGAGCTCTTTTGAAATCTTAATGTCACATGTTATATTTGAGCTTTTTGAGGTGTTCTCCTATCAATCTAGTCATCTTCATATCTATGACCTAGGAGGACTAGTGCATGTCAAAATCCGTTGCACGTGAGATTTGTGTGAAAATGAAAACATGTTAAATAAAAATGTGCACGGGGAAGGGCTCCGAAAGGATGAATTAAATCCTTTGCGATAGTAAGCCACCGTTGATTGGATCTAAAAGAAATACGTGATCCAAAGGCCTAAAAACAGAATATTTGGCATTAAAAAGAAAACAAATTGCCAAGGCCTATGTTTGTTTGATATATTCATTCACAAGCAAAAGAGAATATATGCTTATTGAGGGAGAATTGGATGGTATATCAACGGTTTGCACAATGTCCGTTTATCCTAGTTGTCTTTAATGTCATGACTCTATTTGGTTTGTAGAATCATCATCATGTTAGGCCTGTATGCATTGTGTATGTTTGTTCATTGAGTTCAATCTATATTGTCACATGAGGTTATATTTAACTGTGATGAAGTTTGCTTAAGACCATATAAAGCCTTTTTCAACCGAAATACATGATTAGGATAATTAGGGTCAATGAACCCTTTAGGTTGTTCTACATAGGTTTCCTCGGCAAGTATTCCATTAAGGAACGCAAATTTAACATCCATTTGATATAATGTAAAATGCATGTGACAAGCTATAGCAAGAAGCAGACGAACTGATTCTAAACGAGTAACAGGAGCAAACGTCTCGTTAAAATCAATTCCTTCTATTTGGGAATAACCTTGAGCAACTAGTCTAGCTTTATTTCTAATTATCATCCCATTTTCATCAGTTTTATTTTTGAAAATCCAACGAGTACCAATAACCTTTTTGTGATCAGGACGTGGAACAAGATACCATACATCATGAATGACAAATTGTAAAAGTTCATCCTGCATTGCAGAAATCCAGTGAGAGTCATTCAATGCCTCATTTACATTCTTTGGTTCCACAAGAGAAACAAAGCATGCATAAAGTGCATAATTTCTAAGTTGGGATCTTGTACGTACTGGCTCACTAGGGTTACCAACTATGTTGTTTATGGGATGATCTTTAGAAACCCAGTTAGGTACTTCAGGTGACTCAATAGGTAATGAATTATCTATTTCAGAAGAGTCATTTTCTAAAATATTTGACGATTCTTCTTCTATAGTTAATTCACTAGTCTTGCTTTCTATAGTAGTGTCACTACCAATTACATTTATTGATTCCATTAAGGTTTTAGTGCGAAGATTATACACCCGATAAGCTCTACCGTTAGGTGAATATCCTAAGAATCTGGCTTTATCTCCCCTGCTCTCAAATTTAGATAAGTGTTCCCTATCTTTGCACACATAGCAGGTACTACTAAAAGTTCTAAGGTACTTAAGATTAGGCTTTTTATTGTACCAAAGTTCATAAGGAGTTTGTTTGGAATTCTTTCTAAGATAGACCCTATTAATAAGATGGCATGCTGTACGAATAGATTCTACCCAAAAATACTTAGGTAAGTTCTTGGCATGGAGCATGACACGTGCCATCTCTTGAAGGGTTCGATTCTTTCTCTCAGCTATACCATTTTGTTGAGGACTCTTAGGAGCACTAAACTCATGTTTGTAACCATTATAGTCATAGTATTCTATAATACCAGTGTCTTTGAATTCACCACCTCTATCACTTCGGATTCTATTTACTTGAGTGTCTTTCTCATTTTCAATTCGTAAAATAATCTTTAAAAAAGTTTGAAAAGTATCGGATTTCTGTTTTAAGAAAGCTACCCAAGTGAATCTGGTGAAGTCATCAACCATAACTAGAATATAACTGTGTCCACAGAGACTAACAGTTTGAGAAGGACCCATTAGGTCCATATGGATGAGTTCTAAGGGATTAGAGGTAAGGATATCTTTAACCCTTTTATGAGGTGCTTTAACAATTTTTCCTTCTTGACAGGGACCACAGACAATGTTATGAATAGGTTTAATTTTTTGTATTCCTCTAACTATTTGTTGAGAAGACAATTTACTCAAATTTTCGTAATTAATGTGACCCATTCTGTTATGCCATATCTCATTGTCATCCATTCTGGCAACATTACAGATTTTAGAACTAGTCATGCCAGTATAACAATTGGCAGGAGTCCTGAATCCTGTAATTACGCATTCTCCCTTTTCATTTAAAATCTTGCAATTGTTCTTTAAAAAGGTAACAGTATGGTTTGAGTCACAAAATTTCGATATGCTAAGTAAATTAGCCTTAAGACCTTTAACTAAGAGAACATTTTCAAGAACAGGAAGTCCTTTTTCTTTAAGAGTTCCTTTGCCTATGATCTGGGATGATACTCCATCACCAAAAACAACTTTTCCACCATCAAAGTGGGTTTTATTTAAAAGTTTTGTATCATCACCTGTCATATGCTTGGAACATCCAGAATCCAAATACCAACCAGAAGATGTAAGTTCAGCTTTTAAGGTAGAAATAACAATATTACACTTCATCTGGGGTACTAGATCATCTTTTCTAACCCAAATTGCTCTGGTTTTCTGTTTGCGCTTGTTTGCTCTCATTTGATAAAATTTGCGAGCATTAGATTTTTGTTGAAAAACATTTTGCGCATGCTTTTGAGTAAATTTAAACACCTGAGCATTTGATTTAGAAAAGTTTCTGGGATTCCTTCTAGTAAATGTCCTTTTAGGTTTAGTCTTTCTATTCCTATAGTTGGAGTTTTTGTCTGGTGGCCTGGGAAGGACATAATTGTTTCGACTCCTCCTAGAATAGTTAAAGTTTTGATACATGGAAGTATTGTAGATAGGCTTAATCAGTCTCCTAACATAGCAATCATCGAAAGAATGTCCGTATATATCACAATAGGAGCAATAAAGATTGCTCAGAATGGGGTTTACCTTAGGAAAATCTCTAAACAAAGGTTTTGAGAAATTTTGAGGCTGAATTTTATTCCTAGGTAGCACAGGTTTGAAAGCAGGTTACTTTTCCTAATTGGGGGGCAGACATATTTTTCCTTTGGTAAACTTTCATGCTTAGAGCAACTTGCATCTCCAGTGTTAGTGTTTTGATGATCAAACTCAGTTTTTAGTGAATGAAAGTCTGGACATGTTTCAATAGGTCTTTTGCCTCCTGACACAAATTTGATAGGTTCAACATGTTTTATTTATGTCTTCAAATTGGGGCAAAACCCTATACCAGTTCGATCATCAGAATTGGTTTTAGATTCAGCAACGAATTCCTCAAAACATTTAGAATTGTTTTCAAATTTTGTAAATTTTTTGAACACAGTTGCTGTCTTTTCTTTGGTTTGTTCCAATTCTAATAATGTCCCTTTGTATTTTTTCTCCAGAATTTCATTAGCTTCAGTCAAAGTTTTCAGTTTTTCATCAAACACTTTGATTTCACTTTCATGAGACATGCATTGAGTAGTATACTCTTCAGCATTCAGTTTTACCATCAGGCTTAGATCCTCTAGCTTTTTAGTAAGATCTTTCACAATCTTTTCTAGTCTAGTGCTTTTCTTTAGAGTTTTAGAATATAGAGTGTGTATATCTGGGAGATCTTCATTGTCTGAGTCACTAAGTGAGGTGTGTGAAGTGACCCCTAAGGTTTCATTTCTTAAACTCACGCACCCATTGACATCAGCAGTATCGATTCCCCTTTGACTCACACACCCCGAGGAAGAAGTATTAATGTTCTCAGTAAGTAAAGCATCTAAACCAGTTAAAGTATGATTCAAGGCAACAGAGCTAGAATTACTAGACTCATCCTCACTATCAAGCACATGCATATCATCATTATATATGATTTTGGCAAAGAAGGATAAACAAGGATCAAAACCATCAGATGTCTCAGGTTCCTCATTTTCAGAGTCACTTGAGTCATCCCATGTTTTGCAGATGTTGGCTCTAGAGTGTTTGTTTTGGGTATTTAAATTAACTCTACAGTCTTGAGCAATGTGTCCTAGTTTACCACATCTATAGCATTCAGTCTTCTTGAGGTCTCTGTGAGGTCTTGTGTTGTCCTTGTTCTGTTTGTCATGAGGTTTCTCATGGGACTTGTGATTTGAAGGAGTTGAATAATTAAACTTGCCCTGTCTATTTGCAATACTGTTTCTAAATTTAACAATTTTCTTAAATTATTTTGACATTAGGGCAATCTGATTATCTAGACTTTCTAAGTCACAGTCCTCATCAGAATCATTACTAGGAGTGTTTAACTCAGGCTTAATCATCTTAGAAGTAAAGCTAAGATTGGAGTTGGTATGTTTCCTATGAGTGTGGGTCAATTGTTTCTTAAACTCTAATTCCATTTCCACAGTTCTTAATTTACTACTGAGTAATTCAGGAGTGAGATTTATATCACTCATTTCCTCAATAGCATATCTTTTATCGTCAAATTTCTGTGGTAATGATCTCAGAATTTTAGACACAATTTCTTGTCGATCATAAGTTATACCATTAGCATGCAGTTTAGTGACAATATCAGTCAGGTTCATATAGAAGTCATCAAAAGACTCAGATTCAGACATGATTAAAGAATTATACTGTTGAATTAACATCTGAGTTTTAGCAGCCTTAACCCTAGAGTCTCATTCATGGGCAGTAATCAAGGTATCCCATGCTTCCTTAGAAGTGGTACAAGATGAGATTCTCTTGAACTCATGTTCATTTATAGACATAAATATGGCATTCTTTCCTTTA
The DNA here is from genome assembly GCA_949130495.1 of Sambucus nigra. Lineage (NCBI taxonomy): Eukaryota > Viridiplantae > Streptophyta > Magnoliopsida > Dipsacales > Adoxaceae > Sambucus > Sambucus nigra. Next base: position 267,406,790 of record OX422224.1, read on the forward strand.
TTATTATTGCGAGAAACTTTTTTCTCTTCTTGAGTAAACTCACTTAATATTTTCTTAACCCTCTCATTACTTCCTTCAGTGGCTGGTTTAGTAGGATAAGAGTATCGATTTTCAATAATGTCCCAGACATCATCTCTCAAAGTTCCTTGAATGAAAGCAATCATCCTTACTTTCCAGTAAGAAAAATTGGTTCCATCAAAGACTGGAGGTCTGGTCAAGTTATCATATCTTTCATTTTTCTCGTCCATGATTGATTTTGAGAAAACAGTTTCAGAAACTCAGGATCTTTTTGAAATAAGTTCACCAATAGCTCTGATACCAATTGAAATAGCGTTGCTAAAGCCATTTATTGAAAATAAACTATTTAAGCAACTCCGAAAAGTTTGTTGAAGAAACTCTTTACTTAAATCAAACTGATTTTGAACACAAGATGTGTTAACAAAATTATGTACGAGATTAGGACAAGCTTTGATAACAAGTTTTAGTAAACAGTTTAAAATATTTTAAACTCAGCACACATCAGAATGGAATGAGAAGATGTAGAAATATCAATACTCAGGATTTTTAACGTGGTAAAACCTCACCCTTGAGGAAACATCCACGACTCCCTCTACGGAGTAACACAAAAAAAATCACTAAAACAAATATGTGAGTTACAATCTATTTAACTAACATGCACACAATAACAAATCTATACAAGTTCAGGATTGTACCCTCTGGCGTCCTTAAACTTTTCTGCAGATCTTGATTGTTGATGTAGTCTTCTCAGTTTGTCAACTCTTCCTTTGTTTCAGCACGTTACGTCGACTTATGTTCACCAAATCTTATAGCCAACACTTTCAGTGTATGTAGTGTGTTAAGTGTTTGTGTAGTGAATCCTATTCACATGCATGAACTCACACACACTTAGATTTACAAACAGTCCTATACAAATTACATATAAAGTCTATATGCAGTGAGTTTGTTATTTTTCTTTCTTACAAAACCAAAAACCTTTTGACCTTTCAATATAACCCAGATTCCACGGAGATCTTGCTTAAGAAATCGGTCAAGACCTTTCTCAATCTCTTTTGAAAATATCAAGGAGATTGAAAACCCTCCAAGTGCGAATCCAACTAGGTTAGGTTAATTTTTGTAAAAACAGAAACTATAAAACATTTATTGTTGATTCTGAAGTAATAAAATGTTTTAATAGAAAACAATCAACAATGTACTTCTCAAGATGAGAAATAAAATGCAACTAAGTGTATTATGACATGAAAAACTTCAGATCTATGATTTCTATTGAATCAGAAACAAGATCTGAGTAGGTGTCTAAGTTGGAAATAAGATTTTTTGAACACAAGGTTACAGCAACCCAAGATCACTCAACTCGAACTCTCATAAACTCAAGAAACACTAAAGATGGTGTTTATTTGGTTATGGTGTTTTGGAGAGGTAAGTGGTTTAGGTTGGAGAAGTTTTAGACGAAGTTAGGGTTTCTAACTTGACTCTCTGGTTTCTCTCTCTCTCTTCTCTTTCTTCTCTCTCTCTCTCTATTCTTTCTCTAAGAATTTTCAAAATGACAAAAGCTTTCGAAGGCTGAGATGAGAGTGCTTTAAATAGAAAGAGGAGAAGGTTCCAGACGTTCAATCAAAATAGACGACTGTGATTGAGTCAAGCTTCTTTGACTTCAATCCAAGGGCTCACAACAGGCGGTGGATTAAAAAGGATGTGATTGGCTTAGGGGATTACACGGGGATTCACCAAAACAACATGCAGGCCATCGATAACATTTGATCCAAGGGCTGATAACATTCTCAACTAATGTCTCTGTAAAGAAACACAAGCCAGGTCAATCAGGGAGCAGCAAGTGTTGGCCATAGAATGAATACAAACGCGCGTCCAAAACTAATTACAAAGCCAACCCTGGAGTCTCTGGCGCTTTTGGTTTCTACCCAGAGTAACTTAAGGCCAAAAACCACAACAAAACATATTTAGATATTAACCCCAAAACTTTTTAAATCAAGTTTTAGTTTAATAAAACCTTAATTAAAAGATGTTTAAAATTCCCAAAAAATTAATAAAAAATCAAATTGAGGGATTTAAACACACTCACCACATTAATACACATAAAGGTGCAATAAGATATGCAAAAATTAAGTTCTAAGTGTGTGAGTGATGGCTATAGTCTCAGGATCATTACAAGATGAATAGGAGAAGAAGCAAAACAATCTCTGAGGCTCTTTGGTTTCTAGGATGGACACAATTTTGTCACAATTTTCAAACTAGATGAGCTCTTATACAGTCTAGACTCAAATGAGTCAAAAGTATAAGGGCTTCAACCCCGTCCTCAAATCAATTTTTGGAGAAGTACGTTGCTCCTCAAAGTTGATCAAAAAAATCATCGATGCGAGGTAAAGGGTATTTATTCTGGATGGTGACCTTATTCAATTCTCTATAGTCCACACATAACCGAAGAGAACCATCTCTTTTCTTAACAAACAACACTGGAGCACCCCATGGCGATGTGCTACGCCGAATAAATCCCTGCTCCAATAACTGTTGAATTTGATCTCTTAGCTCCCTCATTTTAATAGGATCCATTCGATATGGAGCCCTCGTAATAGGCCTCGTTCTCGGCGCTAAATCGATCACAAAGTAAATCTCACGGATAGGAGGCAAACCCGGTATTTCCCGAAAAACATCCTCAAAGTCTTTCACAACTTGAATGGAACCCAAGGGAACACCTACATCCCTAGAAGTTTCCTCAGCAATACAATACAAATAAGTACTAGTATTCCCCTCTAAACGAGGTAAAACTACCAGGAACATTTCTTATCTCAGAACGGCGAAGACTATACTCTTCCTGTAGTAATTTACTATAGCATGATATTTCATAAGACAATCCATACCCAAAATCACGTCATACCCGACCATGTCCAGGACAAGTAAATAGGCCTCAAAGCATAAAATATCGAGAGAGATTTCTATAGTTTTACAAACAAAGAAAATGAGTGAACCACCACCCATAGAGGACTCCACACTAGTAAAAGTTCTTTTAGCAGATTTAATCAACTCGGTGGTCTGAGCAAAGCTCCTAGAAATGAATGAATGCGTTGCACCAGTATCAAATAAAACACGACCCATATGTCCCTCAATAAGGAACTTACCCTCAATGGCTGGCGGTGCAGGCGGAGCTAGAGTAAGCATAGCATTCTGAATATGGTAGACCCTACCATACTGTAACTGACCCTGTTGTGGAGAAGCAACTGGGTTAGGCACCTGTGGAGGCAACTGAACGTACGGCTGCTGTGAAGCTCGAGGAAACTGTCCCCCAACCAACTGAGGACATTCCTTCTTATAGTGACCAGCTTCCCCGTACTGGAAACATCGACCTATCATATTCTCGATATTTCGACCACGATTGTTTCTAAACTGATTCACACCTTAGCCCTATTGGCCTCTGCCTCCCTGACCCCCACGGCCTGCTTGTTGTTGTGGGGCACCTTGACCTTGCCTATTATTATGGTTCCCCGAATTAAACGAACCAGAACATTGCCTCTTCGACAAGTCCCCCTATTGGGGATCCCTTTCTTTCGGTTTACTGCCCAAAGGTTGGGACGAGGGAAAGACTCCTCCTCCAATCCCACTACCTCTCGGCCTTCCCGCTTGCCCCACTACGGAGGTCTTCTTACCACTTTGCAAAAATAATCTATGCTCTTGGCAATGTAATAGAGCTGCATTCATCACATCCCCAAAAGTCTGTAAAGTCGGATTACCCAGCAAGTGTTGCCGGATCCTCCAGTTCAACCCTCTCATAAACTTCGAAACTTTCTTTTCTTCGGGAGTCAATTCATCTGGTACAAAACTTGCTAATCGTGTGAATTCCTCCTCATATTCCTCTACTGACCTCTCCCCTTTTACAAGGTCTTGCAACCTCCTTATCATCTCCCCTTGAATTGCGGGAGGAAAGTACTTATGATCGAACAAAACCCAGAATTCAGAGATCGACATTGTATCCCTCTATTCTGGTGTAGTCACGGACTCCCACCAGTGTAATGCGGCCCCAACCAGTTTAAAAGTAGCAAGGACTTGCTTCTTGTCCTCACCACACTCCACCATACATAGATGGCGTTGTATATATTTCTTCCATTGATTCACCTTGATAACATCCGAGATCCCGTCAAATTCCGAGGGCTGACCCTTTAGAAAAGATTCCCTAGCTCTCTCCCACGGAGAAGGTCCGGTAGGAACTTGGGCATCTGGTGCTCTCTGTTGAGCCTGTGGCGCTTGTTGGGCCACTACTGTCATGGTCGCATTAACGTCTTGAGCCACTATATTCGCCACATTCGCAGCATTGAATGTTCCTTGTGGCGGCGCAGGAGGACCAACATCCTCATCAAAGACCCTATTGCATCTTGCCAGGCGTCCTCTTTTAGGCGGAATCTGAGATGGAGAAACAGTAGAGTTAGAATTCTACTTAAAACAATCTATTTTTGCATAAGATCGTAAGCATAAGAAACAAAGCAGTCCTAACATTAGGCTCTATGTCAAAGAACACTACGGTAGAACGTGACAAGTCCACAAAGATGCAAACGACTCTAGAACCTGATGCTCTGATACCATCTGTGATAACCCGCATTCTGAAATAAGGGGTGGCCAGCCCGATACCTCGACATAACGGAATAATGGATGGGTATCATCCTCAGCGTCATAACAATAAAATAGATATACGGGTAAACCACTCCATAAATCAGAAAGAAGGTTGTTAAAAATTTTGGTTTAATAAAGATTTAAGAAATAAATTAAACAACCCAAATCTGATGAAAGTGGAATTTTAAAGGAACATATAAATGAATACGAAAATAACATACAATAAAAGAACCAAATAATCTGTCAGTCCACAGTTACATTCAAAGTGTTTGCACATTTCAATATTTTACATACTACATTCATTAGCAAGTACAAAAGATGGGCCACTAGCCCGAATGAAAGACCCGATCATAACTAGATTCTAAAAACGAAGGCGTCTAACAAACATCCTGTAATAATCCGCAATGTCATACAGCTCGTCAAAAGCATAAGAGTGGGAAATCATAACGGGTGCCCTTACGGAGGAGCACCTGAGCGGATACAACAACATGTACAATATGGAAAATGAACGGGTCAGGGCCCGATTTATATATGATTCCCAGAAGAGTAAGAAACATGATAGATACGGACAATGAATCATAAATAATGTGAATGATAATCTAACAACCTTATCATAAAATGTGAAAATGCATTTATATAGGTTTCTAACATTTATTAAGTTAAGTAAGAGAAATGTAATTAAATCTCATTTCATCTTGTATCTTATCATTTTCCATTCCTTAACAGGAATATAATTACCATCTCATGTCTTATGGCAATTTACATACCTCAAGTCCCACATGAGTTAGAAAGATTATATTCTTATACATATAACGTTTCTAAGACCTCCCCTCCGAGTTTCCCCACTGGGCGCGTCCCTAAATAACTATCTCCTTCCAGGGCCTATCTATACAAGACAACCTGGGCACCTAACGCACGTCGGGAAGTGGCCATATGCCTGCGAGTGAGTCATAACCACACCCAGAATTACCTCACTAGCGCAGAAAAATATATACCAACCACGCATATGGCCGAGGACTATAGTCGGCCTGCATTTAATAGTCAGGGGACATCACCTCATGCGCGAGCTTCCCTTATGATAGCCTTTAGAGAGGTGTGTTTAAGTAATTTAACAATTACCAATTTAAATTTTCATTTTCATTACCGTTAATCACATGTGTTTCATTTTATTTGAAACCATTATCCTTGAATATTCTCATTATTTAAGTCCCGAGTAAATCTCCAAGTGATCACCGAAATCGTACTATTCCCCAAGAAGCTACATATCTCAATAGGGCCTCTAACATCTCCAAATACGGGCTTAGAACTCTAACTTTAACTAATTTACCAAAAGACAAGAGATTCCTAATCATCACTTTAAGTACCCCTGAATTAACCCCAAGTGATCTCATTCAACTATAGGGTAACGACCAAACTCGACTAAAACTCTAAGTTTACTTCATGCAAGAAGGCCCCTATTTCCTATGTAAAAGAAGAAACCTAGGAAACAAAAATAAAGTTTTAGAGTGAAAAATAGGGACCGGTCGACCAATCGCTGACCGCGGTCGACCGCATCTCAAATCTTTTGCCTTCGTAGGAAAGCAGAAAGTCCAGGCAAAGGGGGTCGGTCGACCGATCGCGGACCGCGGTCGACCGCACACCAAAAATCAGGCCTTAGTGAGAAAGCAGTGTGCCCTCTCCCGAAGGCCCGATCGACCGGTCCTGGAACCGCGGTAGACCGGTCATAGCAAACCCAAAAACCATTCTTCTTCCAACAAAAAGTCTCCACATCATTTATTGCTACCAACTGATTTTAAATGCATTCAATACCCAAAAAGCTATATTAATATCAATTCAAATAAACCTCCGAGGAGTTAAATCCCATGAATCCACTAAAAAGCCCTAATTTTCTTAAACCATGCATAATCATAACTATCAATGCTAATTACTCTACTTAAATCATAAAATAGCAAGTAGAAAACTTACCTGAAGGTTGTAACTTCATATTTGGTGAGGATTGTAGGCAAGATCAAACTCCCAAGCTTCAATCTCTCTTTCTCTTCTTAGGTTTCTTCTTCTCTTTCTTTCTCTAGGTTTACTAATTTAATTAGGGGAATAGTGACTTAGTTGAAGACATAATTCGTGGCTTAAGTCCATATTTCCAGCTTAAGTGATTGATACGCGGTAAAATAATACGCAACAACTCATATGAGCTACAACCAGTCAAAAGTTCCCAGAAACTAGAAATACAATATGGCACACAATTTGACTATCTCGAACCTCCCGAAACTAACTACACCCTCCAAATTATCATTTGGAGATTTTATAATTCATTTTAGGTTCCGGTTTCATTTTAAACCAAATGTCATTTTTTAAATCATATGACATTACAAAACATAACATAGCATAATTCACCTCTACATATGGTAAATATGCAATATCATAGTAGATATTATCATTTCTTCCTTAAATTAATACCTACTCCACATATCAACAATTTATATCTAATTACTATATCTAGAAAATTAAATATAAAATAGAACCTCAAAAGCGAGGGTTGTTACATAATTCCCCCCTTATGAGAATTTTGTCCCCAAAATTCAAGCATACCTTGTATAAAGAGATGCGATACTTTTCCCGCACGTCATCCTCGCGTTCCCACGTCGATTCCTTGGCGTTATGGTGACTCCATTGAACCCGCACCAAGGTCAACACACGAGACATTAATCTACGCTCCCCATGCTCTAATATAGCAACCGGTTGTTCTTCATACGAAACATCGGGTTGCAAATCAATATCCTCGAAAGGGATGTGCCAAAGCACACCTTCACACCTCCTATACTTCTTTAGGAAGGAAACATGGAATACATCATGAATTTGTTGCAATGGTTCCGATAAAGCAAGTTGGTATGCCACTGGGCCCACCTTTGCAATAACTAGAAATGGTCCAACAAAACGTGGCGCAAGTTTTCCCTTCTTACCGAAACGCTTTATGCCTTTCATGGGCGAGGCTCGAACCAAAACTTGGTCCCTAATCTCCAATTCCACGTGTCTTCGACCCGCATCGGCATAGCTCTTTTGACGGTCTTGGGCTATCCGAATGCGATTCCGAATCAATTCAATTTTCGGGGAAGTATCTTGGATCATTTCAGGTCTAAGAAATTTATTATCACCCACTTCCAACCAACAAGTGGGTGATCTACACGATCTTCCATACAAAGCTTCATAAGGTGCCATTCCAATCGTGAATTGGCAAAAGTTGTTATAAGCAAACTCCACCAATGGGAGACATTTTTCCCAACCACCTTTGAAGTCAAGCATACACATGCGAAGTATATCCTCCAATATTTTGTTTACCCTTTCAGTTTGGCCATCTGTTTGACGATGATACGAAGTGCTTAACCTCAATTCGGTCCCCATTGCATCTTTGAAACTCCTCCAAAAGTGGGAAACAAAAATTTTGTCTCTGTCGAAAACTATATTCAAAGGCACCCCATGGAGTCTCACCACCTCCTCGATGAATAAGCGAGCATACCGAGCAGTGTCATAATCTGTCTGTACGGGTAAGAAGTGTGCCTAGTTTGTTAAGCGGTCAACAATCACCCAAATAGAATCACATCCACTTTGTGATCTTGGCAAGCCCATGATAAAATCCATCCATATGCTTTCCCATTTCCATACCGGGATCTCTAACGGTTGCAACAAACCTGTCGGTTTCTAATGATCAACCTTGACCAATTGACAAGTAGTGCATTGGGACACAAATTCCGAAATATCCCTTTTCATACCTGGCCACCAATACTGACGGTGCATGTCCTGATACATTTTGTCCCCGCCAGGATGAACCGTGAACCTAGACCCGTGAGCTTCATCCATCACTGCCCGTCTAAAATCTCCTTCCTCCGGAATAATGAGTCTTCCATGGAAGCGTAATCCACCCTCAGAACCAATTGAGTAGGACTCCGCTCCCTCGAACAGCAATCGGAGAATATGGTCCTGACACCCTTTATCCCTTCCTTGGGCTTCTACCACGCTTGCCACAATGGTAGGAGTAACGATCATCACCGACATGAATGCTCTCCCCACTGCATCCTCCTGACTGAGTTCCTTCCATTTAGCTTTCCAAACCTCAGCTAATTCTCCATCAGGCTTCCTACTCAAGGCATTTTCTACAACGTTCGCCTTACCCGGATGATAATGAATATCAAATTGATAATCCTTCACGAACTCTAACCATCGGCGCTGTAGCATATTCAAGTCCTTCTGTGAAAATAAATATTTCAGCGATTTATGGTCCGTGAAAAAACTAAACTTCTCTGCCAAGAGATAATGGCTCCATATTTTCAAGGTAAAAACTACTGCGGCTAGTTCTAAGTCATGCACCGGATAGTTTCTTTCATGGGGCTTCAACTTACGGGAAGCATAAGCGATAGCCCGTCTCTCTTGCTGAAGTAAACCTCCTAATCCTTGAAGAGATGCATCGATTAAGACTAGATATTCCAATCCTAGTTTTGGAAATGCATGGACCAGAGCCGAAGTCAATCTATCTTTAAGCTCATCAAATGCATCTTGGCAAGAATCATCCCAAATAAAGCTCACCCCTTTCCGGGTCAAATTTGTCAAAGGGCTAGCTATTTTAGAGAAACCCTTGATGAACCGACTGTAATAACCCGCTAAACCCAGAAAACTGCGAACTTCAGTAGGTTTCGTGGGCTGACCCCACTCCCTCACCGCAGCTACCTTGCCTGGATCCACCGATACACCCTGGGACATCACCACATGACCCAAAAACTGTACCTCTTGTAACTAAAAGCCACACTTCTCGAACTTGGCATACAGTTGATGGTCCTGTAATCTCTGTAGGACGAACCTTAAATGCATAGCATGATCAGATTCTGTTCGAGAATAGACTAAAATGTCATCGATGAACACAATAACAAATTGGTCCTGGAAATCTCGAAACACCATAGTTATGAGATCCATAAATACAGCGGGGGCATTGGTTAGTCCAAAGGGCATAACCAAAAATTCATACGACCCGTACCTTGTTAGAAAATCAGTCTTGGATACATTCTCCTCCTGTATCCTCAATTGGTGATACCCCGTCCTCAAATCGATTTTGGAGAAGTATGTCGCTCCTCGAAGTTGATAAAAAAAATCATTGATACCAGGTAAAGGGTATCTATTCTGGATGGTGACCTTATTCAATTCTCTATAGTCCACACATAACCGAAGAGAACCATATCTTTTCTTAACAAACAACACTGGAGCACCCCATGGCGATGTGCTATGCCAAATAAATCCCTGCTCCAATTTGATCTCTTAACTCCCTCATTTCAATAGGAGCCATTCGATATGGAGCCCTCACAATAGGCCTCGTTCCCAGTGCTAAATCGATCACAAACTCAATCTCACGGATAGGAGGCAAACCCTGTATTTCCCGAAAAACATCCTTAAAGTCTTTCACAACTTGAATGGAATCCAAGGGAACACCTACATCCCTAGAAGTTTCCTCGACAATACAATACAAATAAGTACTAGTACTCCCCTCTAAACGAGGTAAAACTACCAGGAACATTTCTTGTCCCGGAACGGCGAAGACTATACTCTTCCTGTAGTAATTTACTATAGCATGATATTTCATAAGCCAATCCATGCCCAAAATCACGTCATACCCGACCATGTCCCGGACAAGTAAATAGGCCTCAAAGCATAAAATATCGAGAGAGTTCTATATTTTTACAAACAAAGAAGATGAGTGAACCACCACCCATAGAGGACTCCACACTAGTAAAAGTTCTTTTAGAAGATTTAATCAACTCGGTGGTCTGAGCAAAGCTCCTAAAAATGAACGAATCCGTTGCACCAGTATCAAATAAAACACTACCCATATGTCCCTCAATAAGGAACTTACCCACAATGGCTGGCGGTGCAGGCGGAGCTGAAGGAAGCATAGCATTCTGAATATGGTAGAACCTACCATACTGTAACTGACCCTGTTGTGGAGGAGCAACTGGGTTAGGCACCCATGGCGGGAACTGAACGTACGATTGCTGAGGAGCTCGAGGAAAGTGTCCTGCAACCAACTGAGGATATTCCTTCCTATAGTGACCCGCTTCCCCGTATTGGAAACACCGACCTATCATATTCTCAACATTTCGACCACGATTGTTTCTAAACTGATTCACACCCTGGCCCTATTGGTCTCTGCCTCCCTGACCCCCACGGCCTGCTTGTTGTTGTGGGGCATCTTGACCTTGCCTATTATTATGGTTCCCCGAATTAAACCCACCAGAACGTTGCCTCTTCGACAAGTCCCCCTGTTGGGGATCCCTTTCTTTCTGTTTACTGCCCAAACGTTGGGACGAGGGAAAGACTCCTCCTCCAATCCCACTACCTCTCGTCCTTCCCGCTTGCCCCACTACGGAGGTCTTCTTACCACTTTGCAAAAATAATCTATGCTCTTGGCAATGTAATAGAGCTGCATTCATCACATCCCCAAAAGTCTGTAAAGTCGGATTACCCATCAAGTGTTGCCGGATCCTCCAGTTCAACCCTCTCATAAACTTCAAAACTTTCTTTTCTTCGGGAGTCACTTCATCCGGTACAAAACTTGCTAATCGTGTGAATTCCTCCTCATATTCCTCTACTGACCTCTCCCCTTTTACAAGGTCCTGCAACCTCCTTATCATCTCCCCTTGAATTGCGGGAGGAAAGTACTTATGATCGAACAAAACCCAGAATTCAGAGATCGACATTGTATCCCTCTATTCTGGTGTAGTCACGGACTCCCACCAGTGTAATGCGGCCCCAACCAGTTTAAAAGTAGCAAGGACTTGCTTCTTGTCCTCACCACACTCCACCATACGTAGATGGCGTTGTATATATTTCTTCCATTGATTCACCTTGATAACATCCGAGCTCCCGTCAAATTCCGAGGGCTGACCCTTTAGAAAAGATTCCCTAGCTCTCTCCCACGGAGAAGGTCCGGTAGGAACTTGGGCATCTGGTGCTCTCTGTTGGCCTGTGGCGCTTGTTGGGCCACTACTGTCATGGTCGCATTAACGGTGTGAGCCACTATATTCGCCACATTCGCAGCATTGAATGTTCCTTGTGTCGGCGTAGGAGGACCAACATCCTCATCAAAGACCCTATTGCATCTTGCCAGGCGTCCTCTTTTAGGCGGCATCTGAGATGGAGAAATAGTAGAGTTAGAATTCTACTTAAAACAATCTATTTTTGCATAAGATCGTAAGCATAAGAAACAAAGCAGTCCTAACATTAGGCTCTATGTCAAAGAACGCTACGGTAGAACGTGACAAGTCCACAAAGATGCAAACGACTCTAGAACCTGATGCTCTGATACCATCTGTGATAACCCGCATTCTGAAATAAGGGGTGGCCAGCCCGATACCTCGACATAACGGAATCATGGATGGGTATCATCCTCAGCGTCATAACAATAAAATAGATCTACGGGTAAACCACTCCATAAATCAGAAAGCAGATTGTTAAAAATTTTGGTTTAATAAAGATTTAAGAAATAAATTAAACAACCCAAATCTGATGAAAGTGGAATTTTAAAGGAACATATAAATGAATACCAAAACAACATACAATAAAAGAACCAAATAATCTGTCGGTCCACATTTACATTCAAAGTGTTTCTACAATTCAATATTTTACATACTACATTCATTAGTAAGTACAAAAGATGGGCCACTAGCTCGAATGAAAGACCCGATCATAACTAGATTCCAAAAAGGAAGGCGTCTAAGAAACATCCTGTCATAAGCCACAATGTCATACAACTCATCAAAAGCATAAGAGTGGGAAATCATAACGGGCGCCCTTGCGGAGGAGCACCTGAGCGCATACAACAACATGTACAACATGGAAAATGAACGGGTCAGGGCCCGATTTATATATGATTCCCAGAAGAGTAAGAAACATGATAGATATGGGCAATGAATAATAAATAATGAGAATGAGAATCTAGCAACCTAATCATAAAATGTGAAAATGCATTTATATAGGTTTGTAATAGTTATTAAGTTAAGTAAGAGAAATATAATTAAATCTCATTTCATCTTGTATCTTATCATTTTCCATTCCTTAACAGGAATATAATTACCATCCCATGTCTTATGGAAATTTAAATACCTCAAGTCCCACATGAGTTATAAAGGTTATATTCTTATACATATAACGTTTCTAAGACCGCCACTCTGAGTTTCCCCACTGGGCAAGCCCCTAAATGACTATCATCTTCCAGGGCCTATCTATACAAGACAACCTGACCCCCTAACACACGTCGTGAAATGGACATATGCCTACGAGTGAGTCATTACCACACCCGGAATTACCTCACTAGCGCAAAAAAAATATATACCAACCCCACATATGGCCGAGGACTATAGTCGGCCTGCATTCAATAGTCAGGGGACATCACCTCATGCGCGAGCTTCCCTTATGATAGCCTTTAGAGAGGTGTGTTTAAGTAATTTAACAATTACCAATTTAAAATTTCATTTTCATTACCGTTAATAACATATGTTTCATTTTATTTGAAACCATTATCCTTGAATATTCTCATTATTTAAGTCCCGAGTAAATCTCCAAGTGATCACCGAAATCTTACTATTCCCCAAGAAGCTACATATCTCAATAGGGCCTCTAACATCTCCAAATATGGTCTTAGAACTCTAACTTTAACTAATTTACCAAAAGAGAAGTGATACCTAAGCATCACTTTAAGTACCCCTGAATTAATCCCAAGTGATCTCATTCAACTATAGGGTAACGACCAAACTCGACTAAAACTTTAAGTTTACTTCATGCAAGAAGGACCCTATTTTCTATGTAAAAGAAGAAACCTAGGAAACAAAAATAAAGTTTAAGAGTGAAAAAAAGGAAACCGGTCGACCGGTCGCGGACCGCGTCTCAAATCTTTTGCGTTCGTAGGAAAGCAGAAAGTCCAGGAAAAGGGGGCCGATCGACCGGTCGCGGACCGCGGTCGACCGCACACCAAAAATCAGGCCTTAGTGAGAAAGCAGTGTGCCCTCCCCCGAAGGCCCGATCGACCGGTCCTGGAAATGCAGTCGACTGGTCATAGCAGACTCAAAAACCATTCTTCTTCCAACAACAAGTCTCCACATCATTTATTTCTACCAACTGATTTTAAATGCATTCTATACCCAAAAATCTATACTAATATCAATTCAAATAAACCTCCAAGGAGTTAAAGCCCATGACTCCACTAAAAAGCCCTAATTTTCTTAAACCATGCATAACCACAACTATAAATGCAAATTACTCTACTTAAATCATAAAATAGCAAGTAGAAAACTTGCCTCAAGGTTGTAACTTCATATTTGGTGAGGATTGTAGGCAAGATCAAACACCCAAGCTTCAATCTCTCTTTCTCTCCTTAGGTTTCTTCTTCTCTTTCTTTCTCTAGGTTTACCAATTTAATTAGGGGAATAGTGACTTAGTTGAAGACATAATTCGTGTCTTAAGTCCAAATTTCCAGCTTAAGTGATTGATACGCGGTAAAATAATACGCAACAACTCATATGAGCTAAACCAGTCAAAAGTTCCTGAAAACTAGAAATACAATATGGCACACAATTTGACTATCTCGAACCTACCGAAACTAACTACACCCTCCAAATTATCATTTGGAGATTTTATAAATCATTTTAGGTTCCGGTTTCATTTTAAGCCAAATGTCATTTTTTAAATCATATGACATTACAAAACATAACATAGCAAAATTCACCTCTATATACGGTAAATATGCAATATCATAGTAGATATTAAAATTTCTTCCTTAAATTAATACCTACTCCACATATCAACAATTTATATCTAATTACTATATCTAGCAAATTAAATATAAAATAGAACCTCAAAAGTGAGGGTTGTTACATACTTCCCCCCTTATGAGAATTTTGTCCCCAAAATTCAAGCGTACCTTGTATAAAGAGATGCAGATACTTTTCCCGCATGTCATCCTCGCGTTCCCACGTCGATTCCTTGGCGTTATGGTGACTCCATTGAACCCGCACCAAGGGCAACACACGAGACCTTAATTTACGCTCCCCATGCTCTAATATAGCAACCGGTTCTTCTTCATACGAAACATCGGGTTGCAAATCAATACCTCGAAAGGGATGTTCCAAAACAAATTAAATATAAAATAGAACCTCAAAAGCGAGGGTTGTTACAGTAGTTGATAAAATGGGAATCGCATGCTAACAAGAGTAACATTACATAATAATAAAACTGAACTAGAAACATTATTTAGGTTGTTTCACTACACTTCACAATTAAAGTAAGAATCGGAATGGGTTGATCCTTTATTAACCAATAAATTCGGGTCGGAGCATTACAGATCACGTAGTCACGGGACTCCCAGTTTGCGTATAAGATGAATATTTTCAAATAGATACACTTAGGCTTACAAACATGTCGTTAAAGGGTGAAAATATGAAACAACCACAAAATGGTCTCGTAAGAGGAACAATCACATCACGTGCACTAATATAACTCTTAGGAACTGACCTCATAGTCACAGGATTCTCGATTTGAGAATACGACAAAAAATTTCAACCAGTTAAATGTTGGCTTGAGAACATGTTGTCAGAGGGTGAAAACGTAAAACAACCACAAAACGGCCTCCTAAGAGGCCCAAACACCTCTAATGGAAGCAATATAACTCGTAAGAACTGATAGCGTAGTCATGTACTACCGGTTTGAGTATATAAAGAGAATTTGTAAACAGTTATACATAGGCTAAAAAACATGATCTCAAAGGGCGAAAATATAAAACAGTCACAAAAAGTCTCGTAAGAGGAACGTGTAGACACCATATTCTAGGGCCCCCTAAGTCACTCCTTAGGTCCCTAGCACCTCCCCATTTCACAAAAAATCCTAGGTCCTACTCCGAGTACCGATCTAGAGGCCCTTGGGTGCTCCTGGGCCCTTTTGAATCCAGTCAAATATATCTTCAAAGAAAAAGCTCTTTGAATCTTTGAAGATCTCTAAATCCCTTTTACAATAGTCCACCTCGTGTACGAATTGGCATAACGGTTAGGACGAATCATTTTACTACTAAAAATTGATTCGGAGGCCAGTGAGCGCTCTCAGGCCCCGATTTAAGCCCAGTAAACTTCATCGTTAGAGTTAAAAATCTTTGAATTCTAAAAGGGAACTGGAATACCTTTCCAATCGTCTAACCCTTGCATGAAAATGGCATAATCATTCGGATGAACGATTCATTTTCCATCAAAAATTGATCTAGAGGCCACCGGTCACTCCTGAGCTTTGTTTGACTAAGGTAAACTCTTCAGCTCAAATGAGACTGGATGAATCTTTAAAAGTTACTGAATGACCTTTCCAATGGTCCACCCGATGTGTGAATCAGCCTTACGGTATGGACGAATGATCCGTTTTACTCCGAAAGGTCACAGGGAGCTTCCAGGTCCCGATTGAATAAGGCCAACTTTCCGAACTGAGCGAAGCTCATTGGAATGTCAAAGTACCTCACATAACATTTCCAATGGTCTAACCCATGCACAATTTTGACTTACTATTCAGGCAAACGATCTATTTTCGTCCGACGATCTCCCGTCCAAAGGACCGATGATCTCTTCTGAGCCACATTTCACCCAAAGTAAACTCCCAGACCAGGGAGTAGCCCAAAGACTCTTGAATATCTCCGAATTACCTTTTTAAAGGTATTCCATGTGTGTTATTTGGATAACCGAGATTTCATTTTACGACCATTTTTTAGAAAAATCTGTAGGAGAGTGACGATTTGCAGGTCCATTTCCCTGCTAATCGACAGTGTGTCCAGGGTTACCGATCGATTGGAAGGGTAGGGACCATGCCAATCGGTACCCCCTGATAGTATAAATAGAGGGCATATCCATCAGCATTAGTGATCTCAACAACACTTCTCTTGCAATCATCAATGTTTCCTTATGTTAAATTCCATTACATCTTAAATTCTCGTCCTTTTCAAACCCAATTTGAAAAAAAATGTCATTCTCTCTCATCCAATATTCACCTCAACACTCAAAGGAGTTCATCCAAGATCATGATCAAGCTTCAATTCTTCAAAGAAGGTCAAAATCCTTCACCCCCTCTTTAAAGTTCTTGATTTTGCATTAATTACATAAGTTCATAATCTAGTTATTTTATTTTAGCTGATTCACAATAACATCTCACATTTTTATTAGTTATGTTTCACATACTTTATTTTCTATAAAAAAGAAAAAAAAAAGAGGGTTACACCTATAAATTCCAAAAGGAATTATTCATCACACTTTTTCAAAGTTAAAACACATTTTCCACATAAATAAATATAATAATATTTTGTTCGAATCTATGGGATACACCCCACCCTTATGCCATAAAAGAACTATGTGTACTTTGAAGCCTTTATAGGCTACGTAGGCATTTCGAATTAAAACTCGAGACTCGAGTCCAATTTTATAATTTTCTAATCTTCTAATTTTCCAATTTACCAAATTTCCAATTTTCTAAATTCCCCTTTTTTCCAAACCCTCTATTTTTGCATTTATCATATTCTTGTACTATTTTAATAAGTATGATATTTGTGATCCTTGTTAGCATTTTATCTCATGCATATTATCGTTTCCTTATAACGATCAATACTATGATAATTGCATAAATCATATTTTTAATATTATTTTTGGGAACATTCCTATGGATGACCTCACTCTATCTCTTCCATGGCATGCGTTTGGAGATTTCGATATCCATTATATATACACACACAGACACTTCACATAAAATAACGAAAAATAATAACATAAGGCCACGAGAGTCCGAAAGGGAGAGATAGGTTCCTAACACCTTTCCATTTCATAACTTAGCCCCAAAACCATCAAATTATTGGTTTTATAAGCATCAGTTTGTCTTTGATGTCGCTCTCTCGAAGTGACGACATGTTCTTTTGCCTGTTTTGTGAAAAATAGGCTGGCGACTTGGCCTCTTTATATTCAACCCACACAGACGACGACTGAAGTTCTCCTAGAGAGTACAAGGGTGAGAGACCTTTCTCACCCCCTTTTTCCACCGCCCACATGGGAGGAAGAGTGGATGGATATCAGGATGGACAAAGTGGTGACTTCGCGGGGTATAATTTTCATAAGAGGGATAGTCTCTGTTCGCATAGGTGTTTTGTTTTCATGCTTGCGTGAGTATGAACCTACCTGTATGTTCCCTTTTTTCTCCTCTTTTATTTCTTGCACATATATACTTCATGTTTATATCACTACGCAAACACTTGTAGGTACTCTCCATGTACACTTCACACTACATACACATGTTGCACACACCACTTAGAATATCCATGCTTATGTGTCACCAACACACACCTCCACTTATCACAGTTGTATATATACATGCTCACTCACACTTATCATAATCCACTTGTAGTTGATCCATCCTTAGGTTCACTACCACACACTCACTACCAAAGAGCTTGAATATTGACCAAATTTTGTCCCGTAACTGGGGGGTCACTTGTTGATGGGGGCTAGTCTAATAGGTAGCAGTAAGACTAAGCGATATGACTCTCACCTTCCATTAGCCAAGTACCTTCGATGTATATAGAATGGTTCCCCCTACATCGTGTATCTTGACTGAAGCCATGATGGGAGGTATATCACAAGGAACGTACGTCAAATATATCAAAATCGGTCTCACATATACTGTCCCCATGAGGTATATAACAAGGGAATTCACGTAAACTCAGGTACATCAAATGAATTGTCCACGCGTACCAATTACCCTCAAAATCAAGATGTATATCGTGGAAGTCATGACAAAGGGGGAACCCTTCTAATTAACCTAATAACTTCATACCCTCATATAAGCGATAAACCTAGGTAACTCATATTTAGTTTACTGGTTTTTATCTGAAACTCTTTCGAAATGAACGGTCGGCATGCAGCCCAAAATTTCGCATGATTTTGACATTTTTAAAATAGGACCCTGTCCATGAGCTTAGCAACAAGTCCAACCATGTTTTTACATATTTTTCAAACCTAATTTTTCTAGGCTCGGGCCCCGTATGAAATTTCTTTTTTAATTTAGGTAAACATAATACAAGTGAGAATATAATAAACATAATAATAATTATGCTGGGACCCTTTTTCTCATTTTTCCTTTTTCTTTACCAAAAGGATCAAAAACATTTCCCCCCTCTTTTATCAAAAATACCAAAATGCATTTTTCCTTCCTTATACCAAAAATATTTTTCCTCAATTTTTCCCAAAAACATTTTGTCCTCGTGTTCTCCAAAAAGAAAGTCAAAAGAATTTTCCTTCCTTTTTAAAAATAACAGATTCCCCTATTATCTTTCAAAAATAAATTCAATTTTTTCTCCTTCTCAGTTCAATCGCATACCCAACCCTTGGCCTGATTCCTTATTGACTTCGATCTTCCATCAAACCGCGCCGAGGCCTCGTTCAATCCCTCACCACTTCCTCCGAGTTCATAATTCATATTCATTCGTTTTCCATGGAGAACACAGATCAAGTACCGAATGTGCAGCCAGATTTGATGACGGTCTTAGACCAACTCACTGCCAATATTCACAACCTTGAAATCGAGATTCACAAGATATAATAAAATTGGGTCCCTGTTCCTAAATATCCCTAGGTCATATTCCCTCACTCTAAGGGGCCCTCACTCGAGCCTATTTGGGTCACCGAGGAATATCATCATGCTACATGTGCCCCTCCTGATAATGGGCCATGGACAACTCAGCTCCCTATACCGAATCTCGCCCAGTTAGGAAGGAGGAAGAATTAAACAACGTCAAGGAGGACCTCAAGATTATTACCAAGAAGATAAACCAAGTCTGAATCTATGGGAACTACATGGACTATACCCATATGTCTCCCTATCCTAAAGCAAGGTTGACTAAAAAGTTTAAGATGCACAACATCGAGATGTTCGGGGGAAGTGGACCCCAAATTGTTCATCTCCAAAGTTACCACCAATCCATTACTCTCCTATGTGCCTCCGAGGAAATAATGGACCAAATGTTAAAACAGAATTTAAAGGATAGCACTCTTCGCTGGTTCTTATCTTTCGAGGAGTCCATAATACTCAGTTAGGAGGATGTTTGCCAAGAATTCATATCACAGTATAAGTACAACGAAGAGTTGAAGGTTCCCCGTCGTGATTTATAATTGATTGAATAGAACCTCGGGGAATCAATCAGTAACTTCATAGCATGGTGGAGAAAGAAAGAAGTCACCATGACCAACCGACCTCCGAAGAGGATAAAGTCAGTATCGTGAAAATGAATTTTTTACCCCATATTTGAGCGATGATGGGAGGATAATACTACCCTCATTTTTTAGCCCTACGAGAATCAGGAGTGGAAATTGAATAAAATCTTGCCAAAAAAGTAGTTGAACCGAAGAAAATATCTGGACAGTTCACTCCCCAAAAGTATGAGAAGCCTCTAGTACTGCAGTTTCAACCGTCAATGACATCTCTTAGCTTCGCACTCCATGGGCACCAGAAAGTCACCCTAACCTAGTCAATAAAGAATACACTGAACTTCACGCTCCCCTCTCAAAAGTCTACCAAGCCCTTTTGAGATGAAATATCATCAAGAGATTGGACCCTCGTCCACTACCAAACCCACTTCCCAAAAAATTTAAACCAGATGCTCATTGCGACTTTTACGAAACTGCCAGCCATACCACTGATCAATATTTCCACCTTTAAAATGTGATCTAAGGTCTAATTGACTGGGGTATCATCGCCCCACCAGGCAATACTAAACCAAACACTGCCCACAATCCACTCCTAAGTCATACAAATGATATCTTCCTAGAAGAGGATCCAAAACTTTATCCATCTACCCAAATCATACCATGTAAATCACCTGCCATACCTATATACTCCCATAAACCTCTCCAAGTTTGCCTATATTTTCTCCTAAATCATACCGGTTTTGTTGAACAAGCTCTACCACTTCTTACTAGAGCATGCATTGCTATTCGTACCCGTTCTGGAGGAAATAATATGGAATTGTCGGTATTGTTGAACCAACTTCTAGAGTTCGAGATAAAATTTCCATCCAAGATGACTATTGACTGATAGAGAGTCTAACACTATTTTTAAAAACTCAAAAATGGGCACGAGAGTCATATAGTTGGGCGGTATCTACGGATGAAGTCAGTTTAGATGATGTCGTCTAGATCATGGCAGACTTATTTTGACAGACTGGTGAAATCATTGTATGTTCGAACTACTCGATGCTTTAAAACAATAAGGCTGCCTGGTCCCTTCACTTTTACATAGACCTAGAGAATGGGATAACCTTTAAGAAAAGGCTGTTGAGGTTGCGGAGTGGATTTAATTTTCATGGAAGGATAATGTCATTGCCACCAGATGGGGGGATGAATTCGATAGTTTAGATGAAGGGAAAAGCCGAGAAAAGAGTAACCTAATAGTCATAATATGTGGAATGATATCATTTGAAGAGATGTTAGGAGAAATCAACAAGGTGGCTAATCAATCCGAGGTAGAAGAGGAAATGGAGTTTCTAATTTTTCCCTCTTCTGTGAAGTATATGACTAGATTCGGGATGCATTACCAAGTTTCAAGCCTGTAGTCATCAGTGATCGACAAAGGAAAAGGTGTTGAGAAACTTCCTATGTTCGAAATGACCCCAGAGGAGAGAAAGATACTTAATCAATTAAAGATAACCCAAGATAACATCACCTTGTGGGGACTCTTTATGTCTTCCCAACTGCACTGAAATACCTCGATCAAATTACTCACTAGACCCACAGTCCCCCCAGAAGAAGCAGTGAATCTGGTTGAATCTCTAACCTTGACTAGAATGTTCTCTTTCTTTGAAGAATAAATCCCTAAGATTGGGAGAAATCATAACTATGCTCTCAATATCTCAGTCGACGTCATAGGAAATATCGTCCTACTTTCGCTTGTCAATAAGTGACCAACTCTTAATGTGTCTCCGTTGAGAAACCTCAATTGTTTGGGACTAAAAGTGAGCGACCTTGATCCAACCTCTATCGCACTGCGTGATTATGATAATACTCATCGAGAAGTGATGGGATCCATTAAGCTTACAATAGGGGTCGGCCCTATAAATCCCATTGTTGAATTCCATGTTATTGATATCCCAACTTGTTTCAGTACGTTGATTAGATGACCATGGCTCCATAATATCAAGGGTGTGTATTTTTCCCTTGATTAGAAACTAAAGTTCTTCGCCAATGGGTAGGTCATCACCATCTTGGGCGATGTCGATAATGTTGAGAATGGAAGCACTAGTAATCCAATACTTTAGATACAACGTGAGGCGAATGATATGCTTATGTGAGATTTTCGACTCGAACCACTTCTACTCTGAGCAGGGGACGATTTTAAAGTTAATGTGTGTCCGGAGTATAACACTTATGGTAATGGAAATGTGATATAGATGTTCAAGAACATGCGGTTCATTCCCGGACTAGGGCTAGGATGACGACAACAAGGAATACTTGAACTTATAGTATTGAAAAAATATTTTCCTCCTTAGGGCCTGGGTTATCAGCCATCAGCAAAAGAACTCAGAATGCTTCCCCAACCTCGACTGAAAAGAAGGCTAGAAAGTGCCAAAACTATCTCAAGAGATTCCTTAAATGGAAGATTCATCATAAAGGGTGAAGATTTCCTATTCTCCGGGTTTCTCGAGCCGTGGTATGATCATGTGGACAAGAAAATGAAACCATGAATGGAGATATTTTTCCAAGATAGCTACTCATGGGCCGAAAGTTCCTAGAATTATGCGCAACCACTCATTGAGAAGACCATAGCTTTCACCAAAGATTCTGAGGGAAGTGACTCCAAGGATGTATTCAACTCACTGACACTGGGGCTGACACTCTTCATGGTCCACTCAAGCACTACATCATAGGATCCATCCCTCCTCATCAAAGTTATTGATGCACCTCTCCTCGACTGGCATGTTGTACCAGTTCTACCTGTTAAAATGCAACCCAACCGAGATGTTTACTCCATTGCATGTTCTTTTGTTGTTCCTCCCTATTCTGATGTAGCTAAGACTTCATTTGATGAGCTTCTCAATGCTATTTTTCTTAATAATGAAATAAACGAAGATTTTGAGTATCTTGTTATGCCTTACATTAATTTTCTTGATTCTAATCAAACTCTTGATGATGATGATTTTGTAAATGAACAATTATTAACTGATCTTAATAAGGTTAATAATAAACAACATAATCACGTTAAAGTTAATGGAGATGAAACTATCATTATTAATCTCGGTTCTATTAGCCTACTGCGTAAGATTAGGATGGGGTCTACCCTTGATGAGTGTGAGTGAGTGCACCTAGAATAATTATTAAAGGATGGTCTTTTGACAATATGAACGACATTGATCTCGAGATCGCTAAGCATGAGATTTTGACTCTCCCAGAATGCAAACCAGTCAAATAGAAACTGTGAAATCTCCGCACCGAATGGTCGCTCAAGGTTAAGGAAGAAGTAGTCAAACAGTTGAATGTGGGTTTCATTCATGTCATCGAATATCCCACATATCTAGCTAATACCGTAATCGTGTCAAAATTCGGGGGAAAGGTTTGAATGTGAGTTAACTACCGAGACTTGAACAAGGCCTCTCCAAAGGATAATTACCTGCTACCGAATAGCAACATGATTATGGACAACATAACCAGTCATGCTTATATGTCATTTGTTGATGGGTTTATCGGATATAATCCTATCAAGATGCACCCGGATCATAAAGATAATAATACTTTTATCACCCCTTGGGGAACCATTTTCTATACTGTCATGCCATTTGGTCTAAAAGATGCAGAGGCTACCTACCAGATGGATTCCAACCATCTTGCATGATCTGATACACAAAGAAGTCGAGGTCTACATAAATGATATGATTATCAAGTCAAAGACTAGGGAAGGTCATGTTCCCATTCTCCGGAAGTTCTTTGAGAGACTACGATAATATCAGATGAGACTTGACCCATAGAAACGTGTCTTCGATATTATTAAAGAAAAGCACTTGGGATCCCAGGTTGGTAAGAAAGGTATGGAAGAAGATCCTTTAAAGCTAAAATCCTAATTCGAAATGCCACCACCCCGAACGAAGTAGGAAGTCCGGGGATTCCTTGGAAAATTGCAATATATTAGTCAGTTCATGAGCCAGTTGACTTCTATTTGTGAACCCATCTTCAAACTCATCCGAAAGGATTCCACTAAGGTTTGGAATGAAGCCTGTCAGGAAGCCTTTAACTGAATCAAGTAATACCTAACCCGAACTCCAGTATCCATGTCGCAGCAGCTTGGTCTTCCCTTACACCTATACCTAATCGTAACAGTTACTGTAGTTGGGGATTTGCTAGCCCAATACCATGAAGAATCCTAGAAAGAGAGATCCATCTACTACGCCAGTCGCAAGTTGTTCGGGTACGAAGTTAATTACACAACCTTCAAAAAATCATGTGCCGCCCTTGTCTAGGTCACCAAAAAATTACGACACTATATGCTCTCCTTTCCTATCAAACTCGTATCCCGAATGGATACTATCAAGTAACTACATAAGAAACCTTCTCTATCTAGACGAATGGACCAATGGTTAATTCTTATGGACAAATTTTATATTATGTATGTCATGCTTAAATCCATGAAAGGAAGAACCATCTCTAACTACCCTGTAGAAGAAATCGATGTTTGGATTTTTGAATTCCCCGATGAGAACATCCTTTGTACCTCCAAAGAAGACCTCTGATGGAAAATGTTCTTTGATGGAGCTTCCAAAAAGAAAAGGTATGGCATTAGGATACTCCTAATAGCCCTAATGACTCTCACACTCCCATTACCATCAAGATGGATTTTCCATGCACAAATAAAATGACCAAATACGAGGCATGGATGATAGGCCTCAAAGTCGCTCTCAAGAAAGGAATTCGATACCTAGATGTCTACAGGGATTCATCCCTCATCATCGGTAAAGTCCTCAGAAGATGGAAAGTCAATGATGAGAAACTCTTTCCCTTCCACGCCCACTTAGAAGAGCTAGCCTCCTAATTCTAAGATATCACCTTCCACTACCTACCCTGAGAAATGAACAACCTAACTAATTCCCTTACTAACCCAGCCTCCATGGTTGACATGCTAGAAGGAATAATAATGGCCCCCTTCCTATCCCAAAAGAAATATAAACCAGCTAACTAATACTACATTGAGCTCGTCACAAAAGGATGTACTACAATTACTATGATATTTGGCACCTCTTCAAGCATGGTAGCTATCCCCAAGGTTATAATAAGAAAGACCGAGAAACTCTTCGCAGACTGGCTGCCCAATATATTATTTGCAATAAATCACTATTGAGGAGAACCTTCAATGGAACCCATTTACACTACATCGTAGGGGTTGACATTGAAGAGATGATGAAGAAAATCCATAGCGGGGAATGCGAACCCCGCATGAATGGCCATATGCATGCAAAGAAAATAATTCGATTGGGTTACTACTAGACTATCATGGTTTAGGATTGAAATGCCTATGTTCGAAGATGTCTAAAATGCCAGTAGTTTTCCAACTTCCGAAATTTGCCTCCGCAGGAATTGTACAACATGGCCTCTCCCTCGCCATTTTCCACGCACGACATTAATATCATAGGGAAAGTTATATTCAAGGCCTCCAATAGGCATGAATTCATCTTGGTTTCCATTGATTACTTGACCAAATGGGTCGAAGACAAATCATACGTAGTGCTTAATGCCAAGAAGGTGTCTAAGTTCATTCAACAAAATATCATCTACCGATATGGGGTCCCATATGAGCAGGTGTCAGACAACGACTTGCATTTTGATCTTAGTAATATAGGTGGTCGACAAGTATGGGATTGAGAGACACAAGTCTTCTCTCTACCGACCTCAAACCAATGGAGCTGTTGAAGCCATTAATAAAAACCTCTAATACATCATCAGTAACTTGACCAAAAGTTGTTGAGATTAGGCTGATTGGATCCCTAATGCCCTCTAGGGCTACCGCACTTCAGTTTGAACATCTACTAGGGATATCCCTTACTCTCTGGTATACAACATGGAAGAAATCCTACGCATAGAGCTAAAAATTCCTTCCCTAAGTGTCATGCTTCAAAATAAAGTCAATAAAGAAGATTGACATCAATCTTAATGAGTTGTCAATATTGGAAGAAAGAAGACAAAAGGATATATATCATATACAAGGATACCATCACTGGATAGTGCAATAATTTAACAAGAGAGTCAAGGATCTGGTGTCTGAGAAGGTATTTATCCCTCAAAGAAATTATAAAGCCTATCTAGGACCCCAGACAGAAATTCAAGCCCAATTGGAGAGCCCCCTACATTATGAAGAAGATCCTATCTGGTGGCACCTCTATGCTCACCGACCTTAATGGGGAAAGAGATGGTTGATCCATTTAACCTGGACCATTTCAAGAAATTCTACCCTTAATCTCGACACACTATGACTCTTTTCATCTCCCTTCAATTCTAAAAAACATTCTTCATTTCGCTCTACTTCAAACTACATAGGTCCTGATCCTCTAAAACTCCATTTGCATTAAGAAATGAAACTCAAAAACTTTTCAAAATACCTAGAGGTACGTAGGCAAGTCATATCCTTCACATGATCATGGCCCCCTTCTTTTTCACAAAATGTTATTCTTTTTTTACCCCTGAGAACGACGATTCATTTTTATCATTTACATGAAAAAAAGGATTATGTATGCCTTAGCATTTTGGTATAAATAATTCAAATGCAAAAACTCATCGAGAGGCACAATGACATAAATAAAGTTTTCCTTATTTCATTAATTAAAAACTCCATTATAATTGCATCAGGCATAGGGAGTCAAATAACTTCCCTTGCTAAGCTACCCTTACTTTTCTAAAACAAAAAAAAAACATAAACCAACTACTCTTAAAAAAATATCCCCAAATTTTTCCTACACAACCAAAACAACCAGAATCATAACGAGAAACACCATATAAAGGCTTCAGAACTAAATTTCCCAGGGACCCTACCCATAGCTGCCAGAGGAACTGACCCCATCATCATCCATATCCTGGGGTCCCAAAACCTCCCTTGCTTGAATAGAAAGACGTAAATGCTCCATAGAATGGTAAGTCCAAACCAGTCTAGGTAAAACAATAACACCTCCTTCAATGGTGTTAGATATGGAAAACCACCTTTGTCTAGTCTCCACAGCTAGCATTTTGGTAATTACCCTCGTCCACAACCACTTCATGTAATCCTCGAAATCATGCCAGACTCTGCCAACAGACTGGGAAGTACAGGACGACAGTCACCAATTCTCCCATTGAAAGCCCAGCCGCATGCGTATATGCTTTATCAAATCCTCCATCGAAAAAAAGTCTAGTGTCCGAGGTGGCACAATCTGTTCCTAGCCAAATTGGCATAAGAGAGGCCAGGGAAATAGAAAAAAGTCTATCGCAGGATAACCTACGAAACATACTGGTATTCCCCCTATTCTATAATGGGAAGCAATTCTCCCCACCAAGGCAGTAACAACCGCAAGCCTTGAGCCCCGTAATCCACAAGCCAACTCTCCCAGCTCTCGAAGTCCAGACCCACACTGATAAAGTATCAAGAAAAGAAGTTTGTCATAAATGCTAAGGGATATTTAGGAGGGATCGTCATACACAATCTCTCTGACATCCACATGAACAGTATCACGGGGCTACCCCTTAGGAAGTCGGAACAACATTCCCGACTTCCCGCAGGATTGTGACGCTACGATATCCATGAAGTAATGGCTGTGAGTTATGGGTCAACTAATAATTACCCAGTCACCCACAATAATTTTGAAATCAAGCCCAGAATGGCAGCTCCAGCGTAGCCCACATTACCATCCTATGAATGCACCAAACGCAACACAACAGGGAGAGAAATTATTCCTCCCATAACCAGTGATCGAGCTGCTGAAGGAGAGATATGGAGAAATCCCACTAATAAATTTAGAGGAGACCAACAAAATTCAGGCATAGATGCAGCAACACTGGGATTTATCCCCAGCATGGCAGAGAACTCTTCACAAGTTAAACATACATTGTCCAAGACGAAGCAAAAAAACATGGCCTTCTAGGCACCAGAACTCTATAGACGCCATCAACACGTTCCATTCTATAGGCCAGTTGCACCATAATAAAACCCGATCCATGTTGAAAGCATCATAGTCCACATTATATGAGCACATCACTTCTAAGTTTTCAAGGTAAGTAACAAATTCAACACTTCTGGGGAGAGCCATATCGTAAAATAATGAGATAAGAAGCCAGAAGAACGCAAAAGAGAAGGAATTTTGAGCATGAAGAAAATCCTCCCCTTCTTAAATAGAATGTCACAAATGCTCCATGTAATGGTAAGCCCAAACCTTAGGTTGATTAGACTGGACTGACATGTTGATAGGCAAGACAAGGGCATGTCGATCAATAACACCTATTTTTGGAAAATTCCATTTTTCATTTTTTTCAAAATCTAAAAACCTAATAAAAATAGTTTTTATTCTTGAAGAATTCGGAATTTCCTTCTCCCTAATATTTTTAGTTATCCTGTTTTTAAAATAAATTTTCTCTCAAATCATTTTTACAATCTCAGCAGCAAAGTAAAAAGTTCATATACATTAAGTCACTAAAATAAAAAAATTAACGAAAACTTCACTTTATTGCATAGATATTGTTGTATTACATTTATTTTGCACGAAGATAAGAAAAACAACGGGACTCTACCGAACACCCACTATCTCTCTCTTTCATACACCTAAATTCTCTCTCTCTGTCACTTTCTCTTTCTCTCTCTTATTTTTCTCTATCTCTCAAAGAACCTCCATCCCTAAGGCATGCGCGCTTCCCCCAGCGACGTGATGGCGTACCTCCACTCCCCGAACCAGACCCCTCCTCAGACGAAGAAGACGACACCAGACAAGAAGGTGACGGGATCGACTCCCAAATGTGAGTAATCACATAGGCTACCCAATCTAGAATATCCCTCAGCTAGTTGGTCGACACCTGAATATGTTGGAAGAAAAATAGAAAAGAGGAAATTAGTCAGTCTGAGGCAAAGAAAGAAATTAAAAAATCAAAAGACAAAGAGGTGAAAAGTATACAGCTAGCTGAAGAACCTCCTCCGTTAGCCCAAGCTCCTTCGGTTCCATCGTATTGGGATGATACAACATACGCATTGAACCTCCGTCAGTTTCTTCGAATATTATTGGAAGGAGGAGCCAACAGGAGAAGGGGAACCTCCGAGGTCATCATTGATGTCAATGTTGACGCACAACCTGTGTTATGGGAAGACCCCACTTGCCGACTCGATCCCGCATGAGGGAGAGGCATCACATCATATATGATTGGAGGCATCAAGAAGATCAACACAAAATCCAAATAATCATAGGTCGCCGTCGTTTTAGTATACGATGAATAAGGCTCGCTGATCATCGACACCGCCCTTGCGTAATATGACATCTCTAGCTCTCGCCTCATGTATATTGAGGGCCTCGCAGGTGTTACCATCACCTCGTCCTCCACCACATGTCGGACTACTCTCTCCCCGAGATACCAGGAGTAGCCGAAATCATACGCCATCAAGCATCACAACTGCATATTCCCCCGATCACCCTCATATAATCGATGACCATCCCCTACGGATAGAAGGTCACCTACAAAATTACCAGTAGAAAATAATTATCTGAAAAGATCATCAAGAAAAAAGATCTCAAGAAAAGAAAGAAGGATTTACCAGGTCACCCGTCAAGCCGTTAAAAACCTGACGCACCGCCTCTAAAGAGAGGTACCGCCTCGATTGCTGGTTGGACTTCCGTTGCCGATACATCCAATAGAAGTCCCTAACAGACTCATCCTTAAAAGCTATTAGTTAGTTGTAAAGCCCAATCACGTCATAAAATAACGTCTGCAAAGGACAAGGGTCAACCCTAAGAAGATAAAGAATAAAGGAAAATGTGAATGCATAAAGGAAAATTCACAAAATAAAGAATACTTACAGAAGACACGTGGCACCAGTAAAGGTCTGCGGGCAACATCGGCTGAATAATTCCAAAGAAAAATAAAGGGCCGCCAAAGTCAAGCTCCCCCAGTCAAAAAGAGGGACATTTGAAAATACCCTCAAAAATGGAAAAAATCACAAAGTGGATGATGTTGCCACCGAAAACCCTCCCAATAATAATAGAATAAATAAACGGGCCATCACCGCACTTGCTTCCCATCCATCTCGTCGATCCATCGAATCAGTAGCAACTCACCCAATAGAAACAAATGAATAAAGTACCCAAAAACTATCTTCTCCACATCACCAAATGCCGCCTCCACCGCTGTCGGCGTCACCCGCAATGTCCGGTACATCTCTATTGGGCCCCCCACACAATACAACCCTAGTGGCTGCTGAACATTTATGGGAGTCACCGTCATCTCCTCCAAACCAAAATGCATGGCGTGGGTGGTGTCCCACCACCTCTCCCCCAAAGCACAAAGGACAGTCGTAGAATGAGGCATCTCATCCAGTGCAGATGGCAATGTACCAAAACTGGACCGACGGAAGGGCCTCTTAGACATTCTTAAGACCCGTCATCCCTCGAGAATGCATGTTTGATGTAGAGATGAAAAACCATTGTCAAAATTGAAAAAATAAGAAAATATCACCAAAAAAGAAAAAAAGAATACAAAAGGTAATCAACACTAACATAACCACCAGGGTTCACCACCCTAGGGGATAGATAATGCGCCGGATCGCGCAAGAGAGTCCTTCCATCGGCAACTGGAATGAGTGAGTCAAAATCATTTTCACTACCCAACGCAAGGGGCACCCTGACCCGCTATTTTATGTTTGTCCAGTCATAAACATTTAGCCATGCCATATGGGCTTCACTAGTTGAGAAGTTAGTCATTTCTTAGTTTTGGAGCGTTAAAACTATTTGCAGAATGAAATAGCAGAAGAGAGAAAGTCTGGAAGCTGTGATAAATGAAGAAATGTCACCCCTTCTTATAAGAGGCTAAGGGGCATACCGATTGGCAGCTCCTAGGAACATACCAATCGGCACTATCCCTTCACCTACTCAAGGTACCCTAAAATACCATGCTACTATCGTTTGACACTCCTCACACCATGCCGGTCGGAACCCTCCATGAAATTTTAAAAATTCCTAAAAATATACAGAAAAATTTCCACAAAATTACCAAAAGAATTTTAGAACCTTTTTCACCAAGAAAAACATTTTTACCATGCTTACTTCCCTAACAGAACACTTACTTTACCAGTGGAATTCCTAAATTCAATTGGATATCGTCCGAGCAACGTCTCTAAAGAACACCGCAAAAATTTAAAAGATTCCTCAATAAGGAAACATCAAACCCTCAAATTAGTTCCTTTTCATCAGAGAAAGATAAAACTCAAAATTTAAATACTTCCGCAAAATCCCTAATGGAACCAGAAGATAATTTTCCCATGGGAGTCTCTAATTTTCCCAAGAAAAGTACAACTTAAGCCTCAGAATTGTCTTTGAACCGTTGAATTGGTCATTACAACTTAAGCCCCCAGAATTGGCTTAGACCCACATAATTGGTCGCTTATGCCCTCAGAATTGGCTTCGACCTTCAGAATTGGTCACTAGAACTTAAGCCCTTAGAATTGGCTTCGACACGTAGAATTGGTCACTACAACTTAAGCCCCAAGAATTTTCTTCGACTCGTAGAATTGGTCACTTCCCCTTAAGCCCTCTGAATCGTCTTCGACCCTCAAAATTGGTCACCTCTACTTAAGCCCTCAAACTTGGCTTTGGCCAGTAGAATTGGTCACACCCATCCAAGCCCTTAGAATTGGATCTGACCCACATAATTGGCCAGTCCCATCCAAGCCCTCAGAATTGGCTTTGATGCATAGAATTTGTCGCTCCCACACAAGACATCAGAATTGGCTTCGACCGGCAGAATTGGTCGCACCCACTTTAGGTCCTCATAATTGACCTCATCCTGCAGAATTGATCGCTCCAAACTTAGGTCCTTAAAATCAACCTCGACCAACATAATCGACCATCCCAAATATTTCCTTAGGTCCTCAACATTGACCTCGACCCTCTAAATCGGTCATCTTCGTCCCTTTGATCCAGAGAATCGACCTACTTCCCAAAACATCATGTGGTGTCTATTTTAATTATACAAAGCTCACGCACTGAGGGTCTTTGTAGGCACCACATTATAAGACCCACTAAGTCACTCCTAGGTCCCTAGAACCTTCCCATTTCACTACAAACCCTAGGTCATACTCCTAGTACCGATCTAGAGGCCATCGAGTGCTCCCGAGACTCGTTTGAATCTGGTCATCTCTATCATCAAAGGGAAATATCTTTGAATATTTGAATTTATCTAAATCCCCTTTCCAATGATCTAACCCATGCACGAATCGACACAAAGGTTCAGACGAACGGACCATTTTACTATCAAAAATTGATCTAGAGGCCACTCAGCACTCTCGGGCCCCGATTTGACCCCAATCTACTTCATCGTCAGAG
This sequence comes from Sambucus nigra, assembly GCA_949130495.1. Lineage (NCBI taxonomy): Eukaryota > Viridiplantae > Streptophyta > Magnoliopsida > Dipsacales > Adoxaceae > Sambucus > Sambucus nigra. The sequence goes on from OX422224.1 coordinate 267,439,047, forward strand.
CGAAATCTCTTTGAATTCTTTAAATCCACTAAAACCCCTTTCCAATAGTCTGCCCCATGTGTGTAACAGCATAACAGTTTGGAGGAAGAATCCATTTTCCACCAAAAATTAATGTGGAGGCCACCGGGCACACCCGAGCTCCATTTGACCAAGGTCAACTCTTCAGCTCGAATGGGATTGAATAAATATTCAAAGGGCATTGAATAACCTTTACAATTATTAACCCCATGCATGAATCAACCTTATGGTACGAACGAATGATCCATTTTACTCTGAAAAATCATCGAGCACTTCTGGGACCTGATTGACCAAGGTTAACTTTTCGAACAGAGTGAAGCTCTTTGGAATGTTGAAGTACCTCGCATAAAATTTCCAATTGTCCACTCGTGCCCAATTCTGACTTACCGCTCAGATGAACGATTCATTTTTGTTTGATGATCTCCCGTCTGAAGGACCGACGAGTGCTTTTGATCCACATTTGATCCAAAGTAAACTCCCGGACCCAGGAGCAGTCCAAAGGACCCTTTAAGGTCTCTAAATTACCATTCCAAGGGTAATCCATGTGCACAATTTAGATCAACATATCTCATTCTACGATCATTTTTTGCAAAACAATTTGCACGAGATTATCGATTAACAGGTTCAGTTCCCTGCCATTCGGTAGTGTGTATCGGGTTTCTTGTTGATTGGCAGGACTGGGACCGTGCAGATTGTCACCCCCTGACGGTATAAATAGAGGTAATGACCTCACTCCCCCAAAACACCTCAAATCCATCAGCATTAGTGATATCAATAACATTTCTCTTGCAATCAATGAAGTTTTCTAATGTGAAATTCCATTCCATCTTAAATTCCTATCCTTTTCACACCTAGTTTGGCAAAATCACATTCTCTGTCATCAAACATTAATCTCAACACTCAAGGGAGTTCATCCAAGATCAAGATCAAGCTTCAATTCTTCAAGGAAGGTCCAAATCCTTCCCCTCGCTTTAAATTTCTTATATTTTCATTAATTACGTAAGTTTTTTTATCTAGTTCTATTTTTTTAGCTCATACACATTAACATCTTGAAAAGTGCGACTGTGTGATAATTGATTGAATTCGCAAGTTTCCAATCAACCTTTATATAATTCAGCCCCTAAACATGCATCTAAGGTGCGTGTGCCAATCCATAAATAAATAAAGCATGTGACATAAAAATATGCTGAGACACAGATTTCAGGAAAAAAACCTTTTGGGTAAAACCTTTATTTCACTTTGAATATATAAATCGCAACTTACAATTACATAGAGAAATATGCAATGGATCAACACGCAGCTAACCCACAAAGACACGTAGCCTTGAACTCAGTAAGAGAATACACGCATCACCCTCCAAGGATTCAGAACCCAAACAACAAAGGAAGAACCGTAGCTCTCCTTAATGACACGCAGCTATAAAACTTTGTAGAGACTCCCTCAGTAATGACACGCATCCCTCGGTTGCAAAGATCTCCCCACAAAGGTTGAACAGTAGCAAAGCTGGTGTTCTAGGGTTCCAAAATATTCACAAAAGTAATTGGGATTTTTGTGTGTGAATCAAAAACATGTTTGGCACATCAAAAATCGAAGTCTTGTTGCGTTTTAACTCTTAGAAACATTTTCTCAAAGGCTTAAAAAATACACCACAGAAATAGGTATATATATATGAATTTTGAGTTGATGGGTAAAACACTCACGGAACTATTCGATTTTATCTCAGGCGGACCGGTCCGGCTTGGAGGTGGATCGGTCCGACCTCGGATAGGTTCATTTTTGAACAGGGCCTCTTCGATTTGCAATCGATCCGGGGTTTACTGGTGCAAAGCCGATCGGTCCGGTATGGAGGCGGATCGATCTGGAGGCAGATCGGTTCGTTTTTAAAAGGGTCGGACCGGTCCGGTTTACCACAAAATAAAAATTCTTTTAAAAGCCTCATTTTGCTTGCAAAAACTTACTTCTTATTTTTATAAAAAAAAATTATAAAAATTTCCCAATACTAAGTATGAAACTTGAAGGGACTTAAAAACAAAACTTTACCAAGTTCATTCTCATAGAGGTTATGATGTGCAAGACGCTTTGATATTCGGATCCGTTGATGTAGATGCAATCTTGATTTTCTTTAACGGTGTAACGACGTACGACATACATATTGACAATGGACAAAATGTTCTTACAAATTTCCCCCCTATGTCTATGCCGGTACATACATAAAAAAATCCGAATTATCAACTAATGACCTATACAAATATACCCTCCCATGAACCCTAAAGATGGAAAGATACAAATGTTTAAATCTTCAGCGTTTGTTCTTCAATCTTCAACAATCATCAAAGCTCAAAGCTTTTCTCATCAGGGTCTGCAACATGTTGATCTTCACTCTTCCTACCTACACACATGAGACAAAGCAAATACCACGTGACATATCGAGTTTGAAATGAGATAAACATAGATACCAATTTATGATAAAAGCATAAGCTAAATCTCAAAAACTCCCCCAAAATTCAAATTCCCCCATAAAATGAAAATTCTTTCTCCCAATTTTTATGATGTCCCCAAATAGACAAATGAGAATAATGAATCAAATAAGCAAAATCGGGGTGTCACGTTACACAAAACAGGGCATCAAACAATATGGTAAACGTTCTCTTGTAAGGAGATGCTCAGAAACAAATACACAAACTATTTTTGATTTTTCAATTTTTCATACAAAGATAAGATACATTTGAAAAAAAATATGCTACAAAAGTCACACCATGGATTTTGACTCAAACAACAAAGTCATGGAAATGAAATGAATGGGTGTGAACACATTCAATAGGTAAATTAACTCAATTAATCATATGTGCACGATGCATATTTGTACTCCTAACGAATGAACATCAAAAGTATCCTTAGGTGTAAAGATTGTTGAATTTAGATGACATCGTCTTATGCAAATCAACAAATCAAAGTCAAAATGATTTCCACCCCAATAATGTCCAAAACTATGTAGCGCATTTTCGAGCATTTCCAAGACGTGCAAACCCGTTTTAAATTCTCCAACCAAACACCCTCGTATATATTTTCTTTTATAGGTAATCTAAATTCTCAAACTTTGGATAATTGGTGCAAAAACCTAAAAGGCCCATAATTTGGCATGAATTTCTTTTTATTGACTTTCAATTTTTTCGGGCTCTTTTAACCTCTTTGGACCTCGGATACCAAAATTCCTCCATTTTTTAGGTCCAATTTAATGGTGGCTTAGTATTCGTAAAGGCAAAATGAACCTTTTGCAACCCTTCCCCGTTTTCAAACAAAACACACAAACTCACAAAATGGTTTTTATATGTACAATTTCCTTATCAAAATTTATCGCGCTTGGTTCGTTTTAAGGACATGATCGAAGTGAAAACACCCAACCAACATGTGATAAGACAAGCACAATAATCAAACAAATTCATGCATGTGTGCAATAAAGGAAACATGAGTCAAACATCTAAGAAGTAACACTTAATTACATCTTAATGACTCCAAACATTATAAGGAACATGGATGAATTGACCTATTGTCCCAAAACACTATCAAATAGTCACATGAAACTAATGGAATGATGTTGTGACTCGATCATTCTAAGCGATCATCCATAAAAGGTGCAAAAAAAAAATCTTTTGAATTTTCTCAAAATTTTATCAAAATAAAATATTTTTGTATTTTTCAAAAATGTTCAAAAACAAAAAATTATACAAAATTACATGTCACAACGCTAGCAAAAATATATCAAAAATCACAACTAGCGTATGACAAACATGGAAACACAAACATCTATATGATATGACAAGAGAAGAATCATGTGCAAGCAAATGGGAATCAACTTGTCTAAAATCTAGTGCCTCTAAAAGTGATTTCCTAACCCAAATAAATGTGAAACGTCGTGTGGGGGATTTAGGAACCAAGGGAACACTAGACATAGACTTTCTAGGACATTTTCCAAGATCAAAACAAAATCGCCTAAGGTGACATTTCCTACCACAATATGAACATGTGTAAACAGGAGAACTGTTACTAAAGTTTGATCTTTTCTAACGTCCTTGGAATTAGTTGACCCTCTAAAATAAATAATGGTTTTGGCTTTAGCATTAGAAGTATGAGAACTCTATGAGCCATTACCATCAGTATCAAACCTACTTGAGTCTATGTGATCATTTTTTAACTTCAAAATTTTTTACTCAAGCAAAGAATTATACTCTTCCAAAGACAAGGATTTCTTTTTCAAATTTTCAATTAAACTTAACAGTTTATTGCGCTCACCCTCAATTATAACAAACTTATCCCTAAGAGTCTTTTCACGTGCCGTAAAATCATCGATTAATTTTTTATCCTCGACGGCACAAACGGGAACCCTAGAATTTTTTAAGTCCTCCAATTCCTTCTCTAAAACTAGGACTCTCTCATCACTCTTCTTTTTGGCAATTTTCAAAGAATCAAACTCAGCACACAAATTACCAAAGTGCTCACGATAAATATCTCTTTGAGTTTGAAACTCATGCAAATATTCAATCTTACTTTAAAAGAGAGAATTTTCTTTTTCCAAAACTTTAATTCTTTTGCAAAGTTTCAAATTCAAACTTTTTAATTTTTCATCACGGTCGTGAACTTTTTCAAAAATAAGCTCCTTATTAAATGGGCGTTCCATTGAAAAATTGCGATTTTTTACAAAACGATTTTTTCAAAAAAAGAATCAATATCACACGATTTTGCGAAAAATACGAATACGCGATAAATTAGCGCAACCTGCTCTGATACCAATTTGAAAAGAGCGACTGTGTGATAATTGATTAAATTCGCAAGTTTCCAATCAACCTTTATACAATTCAGCCCCTAAACATGCATCTAAGGTGCGTGTGTCAATCCATAAATAAATAAAGCATGTGACACAATACTAAGTATGAAACTTTAAGGGACTTAAAAACCAAACTTTACCAAGTTCATTCTCATAGAGGTTATGATGTTCAAGACGCTTTGATATTCGGATTCGTTGATGTAGATGCGATCTTGATTTTCTTCAACGGTGTAACGACGTACGACATACATATTGACAATGGACAAAATGTCCTTACAAATATCACCTTTTCATTAGTTATAGTACACATAATTTATATTTTATAAAAAAAACAAATAAAAAGACGGTTACACCTATAAATTCCAAATGGGATTATCTATCACACTTTTCCAAAACTAAAACACATTTTCCACAAACACGCAAATAAAATCCCGATCGAATCTATGGGATAGACCCCACACTTATGCCACATGAAAACTACGTGGACTCTTATGCCTTTATATGGTATGTAGGAATTTTGAATTAAAACCCGATACTCGAGTCCAATGTTACAATTTTCTAATTTTCTAATCTTTTACTTTACCAATTTACCAAATTTCCAATTTTCCAAAATCCCTATTTTCCAAAACCCGTTGTTTCCACAATTATCACATCATTGCATTATTTTAATACATATTATATTTGTGATCATTTTTAGTGTTTTATCCCACAAATATTATTTTTTCCTCATAACGATCAATATTACGATAAATGCATAAATCATATTTTTAATCTTATTTTTCGGAACATTCATATGGATGACCTCACTCTATCTCTTCCATGCTACGAGTCAGACGATTCCGATCTGCATTATATAAGCATGCACCTAGAGAAATAAAGGATAACAATAACATTAGACCATGAGAGACCTAAAGGACAGGATGGGTTCCTAACACCTTCCCAATCCGTAACTTAGCCCCTGAACTTTCAAACTATTGGCTTTGGAAGCACCAATTTGTCTTTGATACCGCTCCCTTGAAGCGACAACATGTTTTTTTTTCCTATTTTGTGCAAAATAGGATGGTGACTCCATCTCTTTACATTCACCCCACACCGACGATGACCGAAGCGCTCCTAGAGAGTACGAGGACGTAAAACCTTTCTCCCCCTTTTTCACCCTCCCTCGCGGGAGGAGGATTGGATGGATATCGGGATGGCCACAGCATGAACACCTCGCATGGGACTCTCGGTTTGAGTATACAATTTATTTTTGCAAACAGTTATACTTGATGTCAAAGGATGAAAAAATAAAACAACCACAAGATGGTTCCATAAGAGGCACGAGCACCACACACGGGACCAATGTAACTCGTACGAACCAATTCTGTAGTCCGAAGACTCCCAGTTTTTATATATAATAAAAGTTTGCAAAAATTTAGAGTTAGCCTTAAATACATTCCATCAAAGGGTGAAAATAAAAAATATCCACAAAATGGTCCCATAAGAGGCACGAACACCTCACATGGGATAAATGTAACTCGTCGGAATAGACTGCATAGTCATGGGACTCTCGGTTTGAGAATATGATAAAAATTGTAAACATTTAGACTTTTGCTTAAAGACATGCTTCCAAATGGTGAAAACATAAAACAACCACATAGATTTCCCGTACGAGGCACAGACACCTCGCACAGGGCCAATGTAAGTCGTAGAAATCGACCGCGTAGTCATGAGACTCTAGGTTTGAGTGTGTGATGAAAATTTACAAACAGTTAGAATTAGGCTTAAAAACATGCCATGAAAGGGTGAAATTATTAAATAGCCATAACACGGTCCCATAAGAGGCACGAACACCTTATACATGACCAATGTAACTATAAAGAACCTATCGCATAGTCTCGAGACTCCCTTTTTAAGTATACAACGAAAATGTGCAACTAATTAGACTTAGTCTTATATAAAGTTGTCAAAGAGTGAAAACATAAAATAGCCACAAAACGATCCCATAAGAGGCACAAACACCTCATATGGGACCAACGTAACTTATAGGAAAAGACGCGTAATCACGGGACTCTCCATTTGAGAATACGACGAAAATTTGTAAGCATTTAGACTTTAGCTTAAAAAATGCCATCAAAGGGTGAAAATTTAAACCAACACAAAATTGTATCGTAAATGGCACGAACACCTCAAATGGGACCAATGTAACTCGTAAGAACCGATTGTGTAGTCATGGATCTTCGAGTTTGAGAATACGATGAAAATTTGCAAACAGTTAGACTTAGGCTTAAAAACATACCGTCAAAAGGTGAAATTATAAAAAAAAATAGAATACGGTCCTATAAGAGGCACGAACACCTCGCATGCGGCCAATGTAACTCATCAGAACTAATCTCGTAGTCACGGGACTCCCAATTTAAGTATAAAACAAAAATTTGCAAATAGTTGCACTTAGGCTTAAAAACATGTCGTCAAAGGGTGAAAATATGAAATAACCACAAAATGTTTTCGTAAAAGGAAGAGACACTTTGCAAGGGACTAATGTAACTCATAGGAGCTGATCGTATAGTCACAGAACTCCCAGTTTGAGAATACAACTAAAATTGGCAAACATTTAGACTTTGGATTAAAAATATGCCGTCGCGGGGTGAAAATGAAAAATCTTCACAAAACAGCCTAGTAAGAAGCACGAACACCTTGCACGGGCCAGTGTAACATATAGGAACCGACTGCATATTCACCGGACTCCCAGATTGAGAATATGATTAAGATTTGCAAACATTTATTCAGAGGCTTAAAAACATGTCGTCAAAGGGTGAAAACGTAAAACAGACACAAAGCAGTCTCGTTAGAGGGATGAACACCTGGTATGGAACCAATACAACGTGAAGGAAATGACCGCGTAGTCACGGGATTCTCGATTTTAATATACGATGAAAATTTGCAAATAGATACAAAGACTTAAAAACATGTTGTCAAAGGGTGAAAACATAAAACAGACACTAAACGGTTCCATAAGAAAAAAGAAAACCTCGCACGTTACTAATCCAACTCGTAGGAAGTGATGATGTAGTCATGAGATTCTCGATTTGAGAATATGATAAAAAAATTTAGCGAGTTAGACTTTGTCTTGAATACATGTCGTCAAAGGGTAAAATGGTCCCATAAGAGGCACGAACCCCTCGCATGGGACCAATGTAACATGTAGGAACTAATCACATACTCATGGAACTCGTAGTTTGATCATAAGATAAAAAATTGCAAATAGTTAGACTTAGACCTATAAACATGTCGTCAAAGGGTGAAATCATAAACGAACCACAAAATGATCTCGTAAGAGGTATGAACACCTTGTATATAACAAGGTAACTCATAGGAACTGATCGTGTGATCACGGGACTCCCAATTTGAGTATACAACAAAAATTTGTACATGGTTACACTTAGTTTTAAAAATATGTCATCAAAGGGTGAAAATATGAAACAACCACAAAAATGGTCCCATAAGAGGAACAAACATCTCACATGGGCATGTTTCGGGAGGCTCAGAAGAGTATATGGGTATGACTGGTGATTTACTTGGCATGATTTGGGTGGGTGGTTCAAGTTCTGAGTCTTATTCTAGGAAGATGGGGTTTGCATGTTTTCGAAGTGGATTATGGGTAGTGTTGGCTTTAGGATTAGATGGTGGGGTGATGATACCCATGTCAATTAGGCTTTGGATTTTGTTTCAGAGATGGAACATTGGTCGATAGTATGGATCGCAATTTAGTGAAAGTCACAATGGGCATCAGGTTTAAGGTTTTTTAGAAGTGGATTTGGTAACGGACAAGGGTCCAAGGGTTTGATCAGGTTTAGATTCAAAGGATCCTTGTAGAATTTGGAGAGAGGAGCATGAAGATTGGTATATTCCTTCCGAATAGGGTTTAGGAAAATTTTTGGTGCCCATGAAGCGGCAAACTGAGAGATGTTATTGATAGTAGAAACTGTGGTACTAGCAGGATATTCAAACTTACAAGGAGAAAACTGTCCAATGGTTTTCATCGGTTCAACTTTTGTCTTAGCAAGACCTTGCTCGATTTCTAGTCCTGCTTCTCTAAGGACTCGAAAGTGAGGGTAGTACTATCCTCCCATTATTTATTGGACATGGGGTAGGAAGTTATTCTTCACAATGTTGACTTATTCTTCTTTGGAAGGCCGATTGGTCATGGTAGATAATTTTTCTCTCCATATTTCTATGAAGTTGTTGACTGATTCCCCAGGGGTAGCTCTAAGTCACGGCGGGTAACCTCTAGCTCCTCATTGTACTTGTACTGTGACATGAACTAACGGGCAACATCTTCCTAACTGTGAATTCTGGATTCCTTAGGGGATAGGAACCAATGTAGGGCACTATCTTTCAAAGTCTAACGTAACATCTAAGCCATTATTTCTTCGAAATCCCCTAGGAGAGACATGCCTCAGTGATAGCTACAGAGATGAATGATTGGGGGTACACTACCTCCAAACTTCTCAATATTGGGCATCTTGAATTTTTTTGGTAACCTGGCTTTAGGATAGGGAGACATGTGGGGTTAGTCCATGTAGTTCCCTGAGATTCTAACCTTGTCAAATTTCTTGGTCCGTATCTTGAGCTCCTCCTTGACCTTATTTAGTTCTTCCTCTTTCGGATCAATAGTTACGGGTAAATTAGCCCCGGTCTGAGCAAGGTTTGGTATAGGAAGCCTGTCTTGTGGTGGACCATTAGCTGGAGGAGCATGTGGACCATGCTGGTATTTTTTAGGAACAAAAATAGGCTCGGGTGTAGGCAGACCCATGGCGCAAGGGAAAATTACAGTAGGTTCTTCAGGGACAGGGACTCAATTTCTTTGCATCTCATTAACCTCTCTTTGAAGGTTGTCAATTTTCGCAGTGAGTTGAGCCATAACTGTAAAAAAATCCGAATGTGTATTCGGCACTTGATCTGTGTTCTCCATGGAAGGTGGGTGAGTCTCGAGCTCAGAGGAATTAGGGGGACTGACAAAACTTCAAGCAGTTCGACTGAAGACTAAATCCAACAGAGAGCTAGGCCAAGGGTATGTGATCAACCTAAGAAGGAGAAAAATGGAGTTTATTTTGAGAAAAGAAAAAGGGAAATTTCTTATTTTTGGAAAATGAGGAAAATATTTTTGACATTTTTGGAAATGTTAAGGACGAAAATGTTTCCTTTTTTAGGGAAAATGAGGAAAAATATTTTTGGTAAAATAAAAAAGGAAAGATGTTTTTGGACACTTTTTGGAAAAAGATAGAGAAAAAGACGAGAGATGGGTCTCAGCATGATTATTATGTTTATCAGGTTCTCACTTATATCATGTTTACCTAAATAAAAAATGAAATGTCAGACGGGACCCGAGCCGGGAAAAATTAGGTTTGCAACATATGTAAAGCTATAGTTGGACTTGTAACCAGACCCAGGAGCAGGGTCCTATTTTAAAAATTGCACAATAATTTGGGCGGCATGCCGACTCGTCATTTCGACGGAGTTTTGGGTAGAACTCGGTAATCTAATTGTGTGTCCTAGCTTGACACCTACATGCGGGTATGCATTGGTTGGGTTAATTGGACGGGGTTTCCCCCTTTGGCGTGACTTCCACGATATATGTCTTGCTTTTTAGGGCAATCAGTATGTGTGGACAAGCCATTTGATATACCTTAGTGTATGTGAATTGCCTCACTATACACCTCATGAGGACAATATATGTGAGAGCGAATTCGATATAATCGACGTACGTGAACGAGTTCCCTACGATACCTCCCGTCATGACTTCGATCAAGAGGTACGATGTGGGGGGAACCATTTCATATACGTTGAAGGTACTTACCCAATGGAAAGTGAGAGTCACATCGCTTAGGCTAACTACGATGTGTCGGACTAGTGCCTATCATGAAGTGACTCCCTAGTTAAAGGACAAAATTTGGTTAATAATAATACTCTTTGGTGATGTTATGTGAATCATGCATGATTACTTTATTAGTATCTTATGGAGAGTTCATCTTTTTTTATCATGACAAGTAGGGAGAAAGGTACAAGTACAAATAGTAAAGCTATACTAAGTATGTATATATGACGTGTGAGTGATGTGTAATTATCTATGAGTGAGTGTGTGATAAGTGAGCATGGATATATACAAGTGGAGGTGTGTGCTAGTGACACGTAAGCATGGATTTCTAACTGATGTGTGCAACATGTGGATATACGGGATCCTAGGTGTACGTGGTGTGAAGTGTACACGGAGATTTCTACAAGTGTGTGAATAGTGGCATAAGCATGAGGTACATATGAACAATAAATGGGAACATCCAAATAGGGGGGATATTAAAGAAAATAAAACACTCATGTAAACAGATTCTAGCCCTCTTAAAAATAGAATTCTCTAGCAGAGTCGACACTATGGCCATCCCGGGAGTGGCGTTCGGGGGGGAGGATCCCTCGAGAAAGAACTATGCTGCGGTCTCACACCCCTCTTCGAATTGAGCTTCAGCCATCGTCGGTGTGGGGTGAATGTAAAGAGATGGAGTCGCCAGCCTATTTTGCACAAAATAGGAAAAAGAACATGCTGCCCCTTTGAGAGAGCGGCATCAAGGACAAACTGATTCATATGAAACCAATATATCGGAGGTCCGGGGGCTAAGTTACGGAATGGAAAGGTGTTAGGCACCTATCCCGCCCTTTCGGTTCCTAATAGGAAAATATTAATATTTTTCTTCATCCCCATCAAGTGTGTGTATGTGTGTGTATAATGGAGATTGGAATCGTTCGACCCATACCATGGAAAAGGTAGGGTGAGGTCATCCACAGTAATATCCCCAAAATAATAATAAATGTAAAAGATCGAATATGAGCGTTCATCGCGATACTAATCGTTATTGGGAAATGATAATATATGTTATGTGAAATGCAAATAAGCATATTATATGTATATGTATGATAATTATGAAAATGAGGGATTTTGAGAAATTTGGAATATATGAAAAAATGGAAAATTGGAAAATTCGACTCGAGTCTTGAATTTTAATCCAAGACGCTAATGTAGCCTATAAAGGTATGAAAGTCCACGTAGTTCGAATGTAGAATAGGTATGGGGTTTATCCCATAGATTGGAATGTAATTTTATTATGTGTGTACATGTAGAAAATGTGTTTGTGGTTTTGGAAAAAGTGTGACGGATAATTCCATTCAGAATTTACAAGTGTAACCCTCTTTTATTTTTTTTGGGGTTTTTTATGGAAGATAAAGTATGTGAAATATACTAATAAAAGCGTAGATGTTAATATGTATGAACTAATGTGAAGATAGATTATGAATCTAATGTAACTTATGCAAAAAAAAGAGATTAAAAGAGAGGGAGAAGGAATTGGACCTTCCCTTGGAGCTTGAGCTTTGATATTGGATTAACTCATTTGAATGTTGATGAGAGAGAATGATATTTGCCCAATTGGGTGTGAAAAGGATGGTTATTTAGGCTTTAATGGAACTTCTAATATGGAACTTCGTTGATTTCAAGATAATGTTACTGAGATCACCGATACTGATGGATTGGCAGGGTTCACGATTGGTAGGGTTCAGGACCTGCCGATTGGAAGTCTCGTACAAACTTTTTGGGAAAAATGATCGTAGTGCATAAATCATTGTTCTGAATTGTTCATAGACCATATCGTTATAAAGTTACTTCAGAGACCTTCGAGAGTACTTTGGACTGCTCCCGGGTCTGGGAATTGACTTTAGGTCAAATGTGCCTTGGAAGCGCACGTCGGTCTTTTGGACGGGAGATCGTTGGACGACAACTGATCATTTATCTATATGGTAAGTAAGAATCATCCACTCGTCGACCCGTTGGAAAGATTAGGAGATGTAATTTAACATTCCAAAGAGTTTCTCTTGGTTCGGAAAGTTGACCTAGGTCAACTGGGGCGCAGAAGTGTCCAGTGACCTCTCGGAGTAAAACGAATCGTTCGTCCGTATGGTACGTCAAAATCACACATGGGGTCGATTGTTAGAAAGGCTATTCAGTGACCTTCATAGAATCCTTCAGTCTCATTAGAGCTGAAGAGTTGAATTTAGTCCAACAGAGTTTGAGAGCACCCGATGACCTCGAGATCGATTTTTGGGGGAAAACTGATCGTTCGTCTGAACGGTTATGTCATTTTGCAGACGAAAAAGATTGTTAGAAAGGGATTTCAGTGTCATTTAATGATTCAAAGAGCTTTATCTTTGATGGTGAAGTTGATTGGGGTCAACTTTGGGCCCGGGAGTGCCCGATGGCCTCTAAATCAATTTTTGGTGGTGAAATGGTTCGTTCATCCGAACCGTTATATCGATTCTTGCATGGGGCATACTATTGGAAAGGGTATTCGAATACCTTAAAAGATTCAGAGAGATTTCGCTCTGGATCTAGGGTTGACTAGAGTCAAATGGGGCCCGGGGGCACTTGATGGCTTCTAGATCAGTACTCGAAGTGCGACCTAGGTTTGCGGTGGAAGGGGGAGGTGCTAGGGGCCTAAGGAGAGACTTAGGTGGTCCTAGAATGGGGGGTCTACATAATGAAAATTTAAAAAATAATTAGATTTAGGCTTAAAAACATGCCATCACAGGGTGAAAATAAAAAACAGCCATAAAAAGGGTTCCATACGAGGCACGAACACCTCGCATGGGGCCAATGTAACTCGTAGGAATAGACTAGATAGTTAGGGGACTCACAGTTTGAGTACATGACAAAAATTTATGAATATTTAGACTTTTTGTCAAAGTGTGAAAAAATTAAAACAACTACAAAATGATTCCATAAGAGGCACCAATACGTTGTACGGGAGCAATGTAACTCGTAGGAAACAATCGCATAGTTAAGAGACTCCGGATTTGAGTATATGATGAAAATTTGCAAACTGTTTGACTCAGGCTTAAAAACATGCCATCAAAGTGTGAAAATATAAAACAAAAGTAAAAAGGTCCCATAAGAGGCATGAACACATCGCATGGAGCAATGTAACTCGTAAGAACCAACTGCGTAGTCACATGACTCGTTGTTTGAGTATACAATAAATTTTTTTAAGTAGTTAGACTTGTTGTCAAAGGATGAATAATAAAACAACCACAAAAGGTCCCATAAGATGCACGAGCACCTCGCACGGGACCAATGTAACTCATAGGGACCGACTTTTAGTCACGGAACACCCAGTTTGAGTGTACGATAAAAATTTGCAAGCAGCTAGACTTAGGATTAAAAACATGTCGTCAAAGGGTGAAAACTTAAAATTGTCATAAAATGTTTTGATAAGAGGCATGAACACCTCATACTGGACTAATGTATCTTGGAGGAACTGACTTCGTAATTATGTGACACCCAATTTGAGTATACGATGAAAATTTACAAACAATTATACTTAGGCTTAAAAATATGTCGTCAAATGGTGAAAATGTAAAATAGCAATAAAAAAGTCTAGCAAGAGGCAAAAACATCGAACACGGGACTAATGTAACTCATAGGAACTGACAGCATAGTCATGGGACTCCCAATTGAGAATACAATGAAAATGTGCAAAGAGTTAGACTTTGGCCTAAAAACATGTCGCCAAAGGGTAAAAGCATAAAAAAGTCCCATAAGAGGCAGAAAACCTCACATGTGACCAATATAACTTATAAGAATTGACCACGTAGTCATGAGACTCCCAATTAGAGAATACGGAGAAATATTGCAAATAGTTAGAGTTAGTCTTAAAAACATGTTGTTATAGGTTAAAATGAAAAACATCCACACAATGATCCAGTAAGAGGGACAAACACCTCGCACAGGTACAGTGTAACTCAAAGGAACCGCCCACGTAGCCACGAGACTCCTGGTTAGAGTATACGACAAAAAATTGTAAACAGATAAATTTAAGCTTAAAAACATGCCCTCAGAGGGTGAAAACACAAAATAGTCAAAAAACGGTCCTGTAAGAGGCAGGAACACCTCACACGGGACTAATATAACTCATAGGAACCGACTGCACAGTCAGGAACTCCTAGTTTGAATATACGATGACAATTTACAACCAATTATGCTTAGAATTAAAAATGTAGTCAAATGGTGAAAATGTAAAACAACCATAAACTCTCTCATAAGAGGCATGAACACCTCACACAAGACTAATGTAACTCATAGGAACTGATCGCAATTCACTGGACTCCCATTTGACAATACCATGAAAATTTGCAAACATTTAGACTTTGGCTAAAAAAACATGCTGACAAAGGGTGAAATGCAAAATAGACACAAATCGGTCTCCCAAGAAGAACGTAACCTCACACGAGACCAGTATAACTCATAGGACCTGACCGCGTACTCATAGGACTCCCAGTTTGAGAATACAATGAAAACTTGTAAATAGTTAGACTTAGGCTTAAAAACATGTTGTCAAAGGGTGAAAACATAAAAAACCAATAAAACGATCTTGTAAGAGGCACGAATAGCTCGCATGGGATGAATGTAACTCAAAGGTATTAACTGCATAGTCATGGGAGTATACCATGAAAATTTGCAACCAATTACACTTAGGCTTAAAAAATGTCGTCAAAGGGTGAAAATGTAAAACAAACACAAAACGATTGCATAAGTGGAACGAACACCTCACAAAGGACTCATGTAACTCATAGGAAGTGATCACATATTCATAAGACTCCCATTTTGGGAATATGATAAAAAATTGCAGCCAATGAGACTTTGTCTTAAAAACATAACGTTAAAGGATGAAAACATAAAACAGCCACAAAACGATCCCATAAGAGGCACGAACACCTCTCATGGAATCAATATAACTCATAGGAACTGACAGCGTAGTCAAGGGGATCCCGATTTGAGAATATGGATAAAAATTACAAACAGTTAGACTTAGGTTTAAAACATGTCATCAAAGGATCCAATGTAAAATAGCCATAAAATGGTCTTGTAAGAGGTACAAACACCTCGCGAGGGACCAATATAACTCGTAGGAACTAACTGCATAGTCACGGCACTAGCAATTTGAGTATATGATGAAAATTTTCAAAGAGTTATACTTAGGTTTAAAAACCTGACGTTTAAGGGTGAAACCATAAAACAACCATAAAAATATCCCATAAGTGGAACGAACAACTCTCATGGGACCAACGTAACTCATAGGCATCGATCGCATAGTTATGGGACTCACAATTTGAGTATACAAAGAAAATTTGCAAACAGTTAGAGTTGTCAAAGGGTGAAAACATAAAACAACCACAGAACGGTCTGTAAGAGGCATGAGCACCTCGCACGTGACCCATGTAACTCCTAGGAACCGATAATTACACCCAATCTGTCGGATTATCACGGTCATTGACCTTAAAAAGTTGGACTTGTCAAGGTCAATGATCGTGACAATTCTGGGGGTGCAACTTTGATTATCACGGACTTGTCACAGTCATTGACCGTGACAAGTTCATTATACTTGTAATGGTCATGTCACGGTCAATGATCGTGATAAGATTAGTCACGATTAATAATCGTGACAAACCTGTGGTAATCTTCACAAAATTATCATGGTCATTGATCGTGACAAGCCCGTGATAAAGGATAATTGTCATGGACTTATCATGGTCAACGATCGTGACAATTATGGGCAGAATTGAAAAATAATCTGCGGGCAGTATGGCCACTGCCACACTCCAACAGTATATTTGTACCTGTTATAGCAACGTTGTACCTACTCAAATATCATATATCCAAATAAAATAGAGATAATAAACAATATGCATCACGATATAATCCAAATATAATGCAAATGTAACAACTTAAAATAATTCAATTCAAATAATGTCACTACATGTCTAGGGTAGGACTGAGGAGGTGAGTAGGCCAAACGATATATGAATTAATACAACCAACAATATGGATCGTGTTGCATTATTCACGTAACAAAAATGGGGAGTTGTCCTACCCGGGTATCACATGCATGATGAGAACCTTGGCCTCGATGTCTTGAAGCAAACGTCCATGAACTAGCATACCCTGAACGATATTCGGGTCCTTTAGCCCACGCCCTATCTGCTAGCCATCAAATATGACCTGTATAAATATTACCATTATCCTATGCTCCACCTTGGCGTAAGACGTCCGATAGGAGTAGAGCACGTCGGTCTTTTTTGCCCGATTTTCCCTCCCTGATTGGCGAGATGCCAATCGTCGCTCCCGATCTCATTGTCAATGAACTTTTACCATTATGCCAATGAGTTTAGCTCCTTCAGCGGGACGGAGTCACGCATTTGGATAACGGAGTCTTGGGTCTTCCCAAAGTACCGGGTCTGCATATTTTTCTTCCATGTCTTGTGTTGCTAACTCAACTGCTCCAAGACAGAGTCGCGTAGTTTTAGATCTATGATGAATTGTTCCTGTCCAACAAATGAAATATTAGTTGCGAATTAATATAAATATAAAATGAAATTGAAATCCAAATTAAAATCTAAATTGAAATATTCATATAAATATAAATATAAATACACTACCTGTAGTTCCGCCCAAGTAGCTAACTTGAGCTCATTTGGCACCTCCCTCCAACTAGTGTACCCAGTGCCGATGAGCGTCTTTACCAGCTAGAGATATCTCCCTCATAGCCCCGTCTTATTCTCGATGGCCATCCCCAATTTTCTATATTTAGGGAGCCTAGGGGCTAAGGAGCCCTCGTCGCCTCCGCTACCACCGAGCCCAGATGACATTATCATAATTAGCATCATCATCCTTACCTTAAAACCTGAAGGAGACATTTTTTGTAAATAAATGTTGTTATTTATACAAATCAAAATGAATTAGAAGAAGAAATGCAAATATGTACAATTACTACAAATGACTTATTACTGTTTAACACCTCAATTGTGAATTCCAAAACAACAACATCTAACTCATAATATGTACAATTACTAAAAATCCGAAACATCCCCCCTCCCCACACACACACGCACAATACACAAGAGTGAAAATAATAAAGTGAAAATCAATTAAAAGCTTCAAAAATGGATTGATAAAGTACAAATTGGAATATTTATTACAAATTAAAAAATTATTTCAAATTCGGGTTATCATAAAAAATGGATTGATATTCGGTAAGAGCATCTAAGTCATCCGCACTACTATTTAGATGCTTTGGCGCATGTAGGACAATTGACCACGGCTCGTTGTTGATATACTCCGAGTAAAACACTTGGTTGACCTTTTGAAATGCACAAACAAACGGCTCATCGCTCATGTGGTCGTTGCTCTTCATCTTGAACAAGTCAACCATAATCAAACTAGTGCCAGGATCAACTTAATAAGCATTTTTATTCTCTACTCTTACCCAGTCACAATAAAATACAACCTCTTTGAAGATTATATAATCCCATTCAAATATTTTTTGAATTACACCATTGTATGTCATTTCAGCTTCAATGAGGTTTTTATCTTTTGTGCTCACTCGAAAGAAAGTAAGAGCCTTATATAAAATACCCGAGTTCTGTATATTTGTACTGTCCTCGTACACTTTTGCACTGAATATGTAACCGTTTCATTGATACTTTTTGTACTCTTGTACCATGAACAAGGGTCCAGTGGCTAGACGAGCAAGCCTTGATGTCGCATCACCCATCTTGAAGAGCTAAGAATATAGATAAATTAATTAGATTAGTTGTAAAGTTTGAGTGTAATGTAACAATATATAACATCCATTTTCATTACAAATACCTCTTGTGACAACCACAACCTAAATTCGCTGTCTGATTGTACCATTGTTTTTCGTCTTTTATTGTTCTCACTGGCTTTATATTTTCTACATATTAAAAAATTAATCATTTATAAAATAAACTAAAATAATGTAAAACTTAAAATAATTTAAACTTACTTTTTCCATTCTTCAACATCTTCATGTGTGTCAAATAGATAATGAGCTACTTGTTCATGTTCCAAACTCGTTAATTTCACTCATTTTCCTATCATATGATGACCATCATCGATGAGCTCATCAGTGTCATCAATGTTGGTCGAGTCAGTCATATATTCCCGTGTATATATCGATGACTCCACGGTGATGTATTCCTCTGCAATTGATCCTGCAATGTACCACGTATTCTTGACGTAATCTTTAAAAACATTCATCAATCTTTCAAACGGATACATCCACCGATATCTAACTGGACCACAAAGAAGTGCCTCGTCGCTTAGGTGTACCAACAACACTTATGTCAAAGAATGTTGGGGTAAAGTACTTCTCCAACACACAAATCTCTTCGATCACCGCCAATTTTTTAGCCACTGCGTGTTCTCGATTCACTACCTTCTCAAACAAAAGTGAGAAGGTAATACTGATTTTCATAATAGCCCTCCGCAAATCCTTGTGCTTGGAGAAACAGTGCTTAAACGATAGAGTAACCAATTACATGATCACATGCTAATCGTGGGACGTACACTTACGTAAATTATGAGTAGTATAATTCACAATCCTTTTCAAGTTGGACGAAAAATTAGATGGGCCCTTCAAATTATATATTGTGTCGAAAAGCACCTTACTTTCCCCACTCATCAAAGTAAACACACCATGGGGAATTATTTTCCTCCCCCTACTATCTTCTTTCAACCATAGTTGTGGCTTAAGTTTCAACGATTTAAGGTCTTTTTCTGCATTTTATCCATCATTCGAATGACTCCCCTCAAGGCAAGTTCCCACAGTATGTTCAAAGAGGTTCTTCTTTGCATGCATCACATCAAATACATAGCGCACCGGGTTATTCTTCCAATAAGGCAAGTTAAATAAAATTGACATCCTAGACCATACCTTTCTTGCCTCAGTTTCATTCCCAGATGGGTTCTTCTTATGATTGACATTCTTAAATTTGGGATTCTTACCTGGAATATTAGGTCCACATTCAGAAGATTTAATTTCAATTTTTGAACCCGAAAGTTGTCTCGGCGGTAAATTAATGATCAAACTCGCCCGATAAAAAAATGAAACCTTTCTCAAATCTGAAACTATGAGTGGGGGTAAAAACCTCCTATGGCAATGGTATACATTTTTTGAGCTAGCGGATAGACGAAGAGATTCAGTCTCCTCTCTACAAATAGGACACCCCAAATAACCATGTACTATGCAACCGAGTAATTTCCCATAAGCATTAAAATCATGAATTTCCCACCTCAACATAGTTTTTAGCATAAACTCTTCTTTTCTAAAATAGTCAAATGATTGCAAACCCTCTTCCCAAAACTCATTTAATTCTTCTACCAAAGGAGCCAGATTGACGTCGATGTCAACATTTAGTGCCTTTGGCCCAGGTATCAACAAAGACAGCATCAAAAATTCAGGTCTCATACATTATGAAGGATGGAGGTTGAGTGGGGCTAGGATCACTGACCATACACTATGATTGGTTCTTAGATTTCCAAATGGAATGAAACCATGTTTTGATATAGCCGAAAGAATATTTCATTGTGCTCGTACAAAATCGGGATACTCATAATTCATCCTCCTCCAAGCTGTAGAATCAATAGGATAACACATGAGATTACCCCTACTTCTGCCCTAACATGTCAAGTAATTGCCTCCACTATCCATGGTACTATGAAAATTTTCTTTAATCTAGGCCCAAAAAAAAAATATTTCAACACTTTTTGAGGCACTTTTGAGATTGTGCCTTCCTTACCAGTAGATTGAACATATCTAGGTTCATCGCATACCAGACAATGATCGAGATTTTCATACTCCTTTAAGTATAGTATGCACTCATACACACAAGCATGGATCGATTTGTACATCACTCCTAAACCTTTCAAATTGTTCTTCATAATAGGATAGTTATTTGGAAGCGTATTCGCCTTGGGCAGTAAGCCCTTCACCTAATTCAGAATTCCTTTCACGCTATTACTAAACAAATCGTATTATGTCTTCAAACTGTGCAAACCAACCATAGCATGTAAAGTGGTTTGATCTTTCTCACAACCAGAGTATAACGGTTGAGTCTCCTTAAATTTTAAAATTTAGTAGTCATCATCAAGGTTTATCTCGATATCTTCACGAGCTCTTGAACCTTGTACATCATCAGTAAACTCATTATCCTTTGCTTCATAAACTCTGTATGCATCATCAACTAAATCCTCTAACATATTATGATCTACGTCGTCCCTTTCTACATCTATCCTACTTGTTAAAGGTTGTTGTCAAGGTTGTTCGGGGACAAAAGGAACTTTCAATTCACCATGAAAACTCCAAAATCGATAAATATCTTGCATACCCCATCTTAAAAAATGTATTTCAACTGTTTTCCACTCAAACACCTTACCATTTTTACACCTAGCATACGGATACATAAACTCTTCATCATTATGACATCTCTTTTCATATTTCATAAATTCATTAGCACCTCTGCGAATCACATCCCCCATTCTATTTGTCTCACCCATCCACTCTTTATATTTAGGATATCCCATCACAGCTACCACAACTAATCACCTATTAAAGGTAAGAAGTGTAAATTCATGGATTAGTATAAACAAAACTTAGATTTATTGTAAGTTTCATTTAAGTATGTCTTATATATATTCAATTTTTAAATTTCAAATTAAAAATCAATTTATAATTGAAATTCTTATTTCCTCCATCTCCTCTAAAGGGTGAGTGTTCCTATCCCATTCAAGACCCCATATTTCTGTAATATACTTAACAGATCATGCACATTTTTACAATTTGATAAACATTCGGTAGCATATCCTCGTAGTTCTCCAAGTACACGATGAAATGCCCAAGTGTAACCTTGGCTCAGAGACACCAACCTCGGCCGAGATGATGGCCGAGACATTGATCGACCCTATGTAGGCCATGGGCCCATGGTATCATCCCTCGGCCAGACTAGGGTCGGCCCAGGCCGACACTACCATATACACTTCAATGGACCATGAGCGCATCGCAGACATCAACAGCATCCTCATGTACCTGGGTATAGCAACCTCAGCCGAGAGTAGGCCGAGGTGACAAGGAGCCTTGGTAACCTTCAACATGGAACCAGTCCTACCTTGGCTTGGGCCAAGGTGACAAGAAGCATTAATAATCATCAGCATGCTATATGTCCAACCTCGGCTCGGGCCGACCTCAGCTTATGTCTCGGCTGAGATCAGGCCGAGACTCCTTATGACACATCTCGGATTGAACGGACATCAAGCCTTTACAGCTCGTCCTCTCCCAGGCCGAGGTCATTCACCAAATATGACTGCCGAGCATCTGTTGAATTTTGGATAAGTACACCTGGGCACAAATCAGTTGTAACAAGATTATTCTCCACATGTGGGAGAATATTTCATCATCATTACTTACATGTGACAGTGACAAATGGAGCTCCCACATTGGTGAGGCTACCACCCACATGCTCATTACATGCATGGGGGTACATTACACCCCCTAGGCACTATATATAGGGATCATCCCCTACCTTGCAAAGGGATCCCAGATATAAAACCCTAGCTAAAACTCTGTCTAAATTCACAGTAGAGAGAGAAAGCTTGATAGATTGTATCCATGGCCATTAGTGCCTTCTTTCAGTGATATTACTCACACACTCACAGTGGACGTAGGCCAGATTGGCTGAACCACTTATATACTTGTGCCTTCTCCTCTTATACTCATCCCATTCTCTTTTCACTTTGTATAACTGTGCTGCCATTGTTATTCATATATTGAGCTTGGAAACACCTTATCTGGTGGTGCTGATTCTTAGCATCATCCTTTTGGCACCGTCTATGGGAATTCGAGAAGCTATCTCTTCCTCTTTTTCTGCTTAACCTCACCGGAGACTCTGGTGGTGAACCAGGAACCACCCCTTGCGTGGAGCTATTTCACCATTGAAAGAGGTCCTTTAAGGTATTACACTCACTTGCTGTTCAAGTTCTTTATTATTAACACATGGCACCAGAATTACCACCGCCTCTTCCGCCGCCCGGAGGTGGAGGGGCTAGTTCCAGTCAGGCTCCTCCCCAGTCCGAAATGGCGGAGGTGGCAGCAGCCTTGAAATCTTTAGCTGCAACACAACAAGCCATGAAGGAGCAATTCGCCCAGCTCAGTCAAACCATGATGATGAGACCACCTGGAGTCTCACCGGATATGATCACTCCGACGGAAGTTCAGCCTCTTCCTGACGCCAGGGGACCACCCCAGGCGCTAGGGGTGGGCACGGTCCGGTCCGGTCCGGGTTTTGGCAATTTTAGGTGCCAGACCGAATCATTCAGTCCTATATTTTAGAAGACCGAATTCGGACCGATTTAATCGGTTTAGCCTATTTATTCGGTCTAGGCTATTTTCGGTTCGGTTCGGTTAATAATCGGTCCACATTTACATTTATTTACTTTTTTTTTCAATAAAAACTTGTAAATTTTTTGCATTTTCTTTATGTACTATAAAATCCACAAACAGAAAAATATATCACAAAAATATAACAATTATGAAATCATAAAAAATAAGTTCAGTGTATTTTTCCAATGCTTCTTTATGAAGAATATAACAGTTATAAGGCAACGATTAAAATTAATTCTAAACGCAAAATTAATCTTTTTTTTATAATTCCTAAACCTACACTGAAGTCTGTTCAGCACAACAAATAAGTTCAGCATTGAACTGAAGTTATAAACAAATCGCAACACTTGGTCGTTTGATTTTTCAGCACTGAAGTTATAAACAAATCATTTCCTAAAATATGTTCAGCAAACAAATAATTTCAGCACTGAAGTTCAGCCAGTTCCTAAACCAACATTTGTCCATTTGAAAATCTAAAGCTACAAATTAACACTTAGCAGTTGGGAACCAAAAACACCAAATCCCAACGGTTGGCCGTTTGAAAATCACAATAAAAATCAAAGAAGAAAACATGTACCTTTGGTGTTGGGTCTTTTAGTCGTCGTATTGAGGTGCGCCGCCGCTGGATCTTAAGTCTCCATTTCCATTTGTGGTGCGTTGAGGTGTGTGTCGGATCTGGTGTGTCTTTCAAACCAGAGTTGAGGTGTGGTTGTGGTGTGGTGTGGTGTGGTGTGGTGTGGCCGTGTGCGCCGGATCCAGGTGATAGTTCTTGAGGTGTCGCTGTTGTGGGTGTAAATGGGAGAGAGGAAATGATGGTGAGATGAGAGAGAGAGAGAGTGAGAGGAAAGTGAGACTGAGATGTGCGTGAGCGTGTAGCGTTTCTTTTGTGTTTTTTTAGGGTTTAGATATTGACAAACATATAAGATATATTTATATAAAATAAATATATTTTATATAATATTAAAATAAACGGTCCGGTCCGGTCTAAAGACAGAATTTAAAGGGGATAATTTAGACCGAACGGAAAATATTCGGGTCTCTTAATTTCAGACCGAATTAGGACCGATTTATAAAAAAGCCTATAAAAGTGGGTCCGGTCCAATCGGGTCGGTCTTTTTTTTGTCCACCCCTACCAAGCGCCAATGAAGGACCAGCCTGCACCCCAGCGGAGGAGGGACGTTGCTGACCCTAGGCTCTTGCGCCTGGGGAGGCAAGGAAACCCTTGCCCAGAGGACAGGTATGATGACCTAGAAGTTGAGGAGGCCCAAGAAGACTGCTGGGAGCCGTATGAGGTGTCAAATGACACTATACGGCCTCTTAGGCAGAGTCAGGAATGTGTCGATCGAAGAAGAGAAGAGGCCCAACAAAGAGGGTCGGCCTTTGACAGGTTGAGCAGAGCGTCGGCCTTCGAGAAGCTGGGCCCGGTGAATGACCTAAGACACAGGCTATCAAGGTCGAGGAGCGCAGCAGGCTCTCAGAGAGGGGGTAGTCAAGGTCGGCCAGACCAAGGCCGACCCTGTGAAGGAAGAGCCAGGGAATAGGAAGAGGTCAATAGTCAACGTGTTGTGGCTGGGGAACCCTCTGTCCATCGCAGGGAGGTGGCAGGGGATAACCTCGGCCAAGTTGATGACAGAAGACCCTGGAATGATTCTATCCAATGCCTTGAAGAGAAGATTGGGGACCTCATTAAAAGCAGGGACCCATTACAAAGGGGTTACTCCGAGGGATCCCCATTTGTGGCTAGGATAGTGGGGTTCCCAACCCCAGCCAAGTTCAAGCCTCCTACAGTGACTCCTAAGTATGATGGCAGCACTAACCCTGTGCACCATATCGAGATGTATCAGTCTGCGATAGATATTTACTCGATACCCGATGAGATGAAGTGTAGGGCCTTCTCGGGGACATTGACAGGGGCAGATCATAGTTAGTTTACCTCCCTTTCGAAGAACTCAATTGAGAACTTCAAAGGACTAGCTGAGCAGTTCATCCACAACTTCTGCTTTGGGGTAAGACCTCAAAAGAAGACTACCCACTTATTTTACATCAAACAGGCCAAAGGTGAAAGACTAAGAGACTACATAGCAAGATTCAACAAAGAGAAGTTGTAGGTGGAAGACTATGAAGAGAGCATAGCCATGACTGCCCTTATAGGAGGCCTCTAGAAGGGAAAGCTACTATGGAAATTGGCGGAAGACCCACCCAGGTCTATGGCGGAGCTGCTGGCAACCGCAGGGAAAGTGATGAATGTGGAAGAGGCAATGGCCGCAAAATATGAGAAGGAGAACCGCAGTAGCGCTGGGAGGTCCCAAAGTAAGAAAGAGGGGAAGAAGAGGTCAGGTGATGACAAATTCGCTCATTACACTCCTCTGACTGTGAGCTGTGAACACATCCTTAATGAGATTAAGACTGACCGGACTCTGAGGTGACCAGAGAAGCTGAAGGCCCCACCACATAAGAGGAACAACAACCTCTGGTGTGAGTTCCATCAGGATCATGGCTATATCACAGATAGATGCTTCGCTTTAAAGGATGAGATTGAGAAGATGCTAAAATCTGGGAAGCTGCGAAAGTATGTGGATGGCAAGGCCCCAAAGGGTGGAAGAGAAGACCCTAAGAAGAGAAGAAATGACAGGTACCGTGGCAATGGCCCGGATAGAAGGCATGATGATTCAGAGGGTGACGATGGAGATGACCCGGATCTCCCGCCCAAGGATGACAACACCCCGGTGAAGAGGGTTGGAATGATCTCCTTTGGTGTTAGCACCATATGTGGGGGATTTACGGGAGGTGGCTCTGAGGTAGCCGATAGGAAGGCTCATGTAGCAGAGGCCAGGTCAGTGGCCAAGCCTGAGGTTGTGAATCTAACGTCTTCTGACATCGCGCTGAAGAGGAAGAAGGTGGACATGGACACCCTCGTAGTGGGGTTCTCCAGACTCGACTTCAAGGGCATATTAGCCCCCCATGATGAACCTTTAGTCATAACAACAAGGGTGCATGGGTGCGATGTAGGGAGAATCCTCATAGATGGTGGAAGTTCGGCAGATGTGATGTTCTGGCCTTGTTTCAAGAGTCTGGGTCTTAGCAGGGCAAGGCTGGTGCCCTACCATCACCCGTTGATAGGCTTCAGTATTGAGAAGGTGCACCCATTGGGCATGTATGAAATGGATGTACGGATGGGGGATGAATGGCCTAAGAGGCTGACCAAGAAGATCAACTTTTTTATTATGGACGAAAATGTCTTCTCGGCCTACAACCTCATCATCGAAAGAGTGGACCTCAAAGAGTTTGAAGCCGTGCCATCGACGGTCCATCAGATGCTAAAATTCCCGACTCCTTATGGAGTAGGGGAAGTGCAAGGGGACCAAACCACGACGCGGGAGTGTTACTTCAACTCGGTCGAAGAGAGAGAGGCCCATAAGAGAGGAACCACCACTTACAGCATTGACACTCTTGACCCGAGAGATGAAACAAAATTAAAGAAGGTCGAGGCCGCGGAAGAGGTAGAATCCATCTTCCTCAATGAGGAAGAGCCAGAAAAAACCGTCCAGGTCGGCAAGGCCCTAGAGCCAAGGATCAAGGAAGAGCTGATAAACTTCCTCAGGAGGAGGTAGAGTGTATTCGCATGGAGTCACGCAGACATGCCTGGTATCGACCCTGAGATCATGACCCACAAGCTCAACGTGGACAGAGATGCCAGGCCTATCAAGCAGAGGCGAAGAGTCTACTCCAGGGAGAAGTATGAGGTCATCCGGGAAGAGGTGAAAAAGTTGGAAGAGGCCGAGTTCATAAGAGAGGTTACCTATCCGGAGTGGCTCTCAAATGTAGTCATTATGCCTAAGGCCAATGGAAAGTGGCGAATGTGTGTAGATTTCACAGACCTAAACAAGTCTTGCCCGAAGGACAGCTATCCCTTACCTAGGATAGACTAGATGGTAGATGCAACGGCAGGGCACGAGCTCATGAGTTTCATGGATGCTTATTTAGGTTATAACCAAATCTTCATGAATGCTGAAGACTCTGAGAAGATAGCCTTCATTACTGATAAGGGGACGTACTGTTACAAGGTGATGCCCTTTGGTCTGAAAAATACGGGGGCAACGTATCAACATCTTGTCAATAAGATGTTCGAGGAGAAGATAGGTAAGACCATGGAGGTGTATGTGGACGATATGCTAATGAAGAGCCTGAAAGCGTGTACTCACGTAGCAGACCTTGAGAAGACCTTTGATGTCATGGACTCGTATAGAATGAAGCTCAACCCAGCGAAGTGTGTCTTCGGGGTAGGAGCCGGGAAGTTCCTAGGGTTCATCGTTAATCAGAGGGGGATTGAGGCAAACCCTGAGAAGATCAAGGCCTTGCTCGACATGAAGACTCCTAGGAGTATCAAGGATGTCCAAAGACTCACTAGAAGAGTGGCGGCCCTTAACAGGTTTGTTTCTAGGGAAACGGATAAGTGTCTTCCATTCTTTAAAATTCTAAGGAAGGCCTTCCAATGGGATGAAGAGTGTGAAAAAGCCTTTGATCAACTCAAGTCCTACTTGGGGTCTCCTTTGTTGCTGTCCCGGCCCATCGCGGGGGAAAGGTTGTTTGTGTATCTGGCAGTCTCTGAGTCAGCCATAAGCACGGCCATCATACGGGAAGAGGATGGGGTTCAGAGGCATGTGTACTTCAACAGTAAGGCCCTGCAAGGGTCTGAACAAAATTATCCCCAGATGGAGAAGTTGGCTTATGCCCTAATACATGCCTCAAGGAAAATGAAGCCTTACTTCCAAGCTCACCCCATGGTAGTCCTTACAGACTCCCCACTAAGATAAGTTCTGCACAAACCTGAGAAGTCCGAAAGATTGATGACCTGGGCCATTGAACTAGGAGAGTATGACCTTACCTACCAGCCGAGGACAGCCATCAAAGGGTACGCCCTCGCAGACTTTATCGCAGAGTTCACCTGGGAAGAGGCCGATAGAGGTTTGGAAGAGGCCGAGACAGAGAAAGGTTTAGATAACGATGAAGAGACGAATCGTAGTGTCTTTCGAGATTCGAAAGAGACTGTATCGAACGTCTTCCGAGGCTGAGAAGAGGTCATCCCAGGCAAAACCTGGAGCAGAGTAGAGGAGAATGAAGAGAATCGATACCTCATCGAGAAAGGGGTTATGAGAGAAGGGGTCTTCTCATCAGATGCAGACGTCTGGAGTCTCTTCGTTGATGGCTCATCTTATGACAGTGGAAGCGGCGCGGGGCTAATACTCTCGACTCCAGATGGCGCCAACATTGAATACGCCTTGAGATTCAACTTCCAGGCTTCAAACAATGAGTCTGAGTATGAGGCCATGATAGACGGTCTCTTCTTAGCAACAACTCTTCGAGTAAGGCGACTCCTACTCCATAGCGACTCAAGGTTGGTTGTCAATCAAGTGTTGGGGGTGTACGAGGCCAAAGACGAAAGGATGGCTAAGTACTTAAAGAAGGTAAGAGGGTTGCTAGAGTACTTTGAAGAAGCAAAACTGAAGAGAGTGCCATGACTGAGCAATAATCACGCTGATGCATTGGCAAGGCTGGCCTCGGCAATGAAGACAGATTTGGGAAGAACCATCCCAATCGAGGTCTTAGGAAAAGAAAACATCGAGGAGGATGAGGTATGTAGCCCTTGTCATAATGTGAACATGGGACACGCATGGATCGATCCGCTCATCAGATACCTAAGAGACAGAGAGCTACCTGAGTCCAAGACGGAGAGGAGAAAGTTGAGATACAGGGCTGCCAAGTTCTCAATAGTAGGTGATGTCTTGTACAAAAAGGGGTTTCTATTGCCTCTTCTCAGATGTGTCCATCCCATCGAAGTACCCCAGGTCTTACAGGAGGTTCATGAGGGTTCCTGCTCTAGCCACATAGGGGGAAGGCCCTTAGCCAAGAGGATCATCACTCAGGGATACTGGTGGCCTACCTTGTCTAAGGATGCTGCAGACTATGTGAAGAGGTGCGACAAATGTCAAAGGTTTGCCACTATCCCTCATCAACCCCATCAGCCTATGACTTGAATCTCTTCTCTATGGCCCATTTGCGGTATGGGGAATGGACTTAGTATGACCTTTGCCAAGAGCTGTCAACAACTATAGATTTTTGATAGTTGCTATTGACTACTTTTCAAAGTGGGTAGAGGCAGAACCGATGGTAATAATTACAGAGCAGAAGACCTTCTAGTTCATCTGGAAGAACATCATATGTAGATATGGCCTCCCAAACACGCTCATCTCGAATAATGGGACCCAGTTCAAGAACTCCTCCTTGGAGAAGTATTGCCGAAGTGTGGGGATTAAACAGTTCTTCTCATCTCCTAGTCGACCTCAGGAAAATGGCCAGACCGAGGTCACGAACAGAACCATCTTGGATGGAATCAAGAAGAGTTTAAAAGACGCGAAGGGGAGATGGACAAAAGAGGTCTACGCAGTGTTGTGGGCCTACAGAACCACGACAAGGACACCAACAGGGGAAACCCCATTTATGCTGGCACATGGCTCTGATGCTGTCATACCAACGGAAGTAGGACTACCAACTCATCGAATTCAGACCTACGACCCTGACAGCAATGGGGAAAAGAGGAGGCTAGACCTGGATCTTATCGAAGAGAGAAGAGAAGATGGAGAGGTCAGAAAAGCAGCTTACCAGCAGAGGGCAGCGAGATTCTACAACCAGAGGGTGAAGTCAAGACCCATTGCAGTGGGAGACCTAGTGCTAAAGAAGACCGAACAGAAGGCAAACAAGCTACACCGAAACTGGCACGGCCCCTACAAAGTAACAGAAGAGGTTGTGCCCGGCACTTACAGACTAGAAAACCTAGAAGGAGAACCTTTTGCTAACCCATGGAATGCTGACCACCTGAAGAGATATTACATATGATGTTGCATAGAATGTGTAATTTTATGTAAATATATCATCCTATTGAGAAGAGGTTATTAATAAATATCAATTTCCATGACAGTTCTTCCTTCATTCTTAGATCAGGATATTGATTATGGGGATAGCCTCTTAGGTGATAACCTCAGACCCTCATAACATCACTCGGTGGTGACGAGGTCTGAGCTCAGAAACCTTGGTTAGATGACCTCAGACCCTGAACATCATTAATTTGGTGAAATCATTATGAGGCTAACATCAGAAGTGATGACCTCAGACCCTCATAACATCACTCGGTGGTGACGAGGTCTGAGCTCAGACACCTTGGTTAAATGACCTCAGACCCTGAACATCATTAATTTGGTGAAATTATTATGAGGCTAACATCAGAAGTGATGACCTCAGACCCTCATAACATCACTTGGTGGTGACGAGGTCTGAGCTCAGACACCTTCTTAGATGACCTCAGACCCTTAACATCATTAATTTGGTGATACTTATTATGAGGCTAACCTCTTAGGTGATGACCTCAGACCCTCATAACATCACTCGGTGGTGACGAAGTCTGAGCTCAGACACCTTGGTTAGATGACCTCAGACCCTGAACATCATTAATATGGTGAAATTATTATGAGGCTAACATCAGAAGTGATGACCTCAGACCCTCATAACATCACTTGGTGGTGACGAGGTCTGAGCTCAGACACCTTCCTAGATGACCTCAGACCCTTAACATCATTAATTTGGTGATACTTATTATGAGGCTAACCTCTTAGGTGATGACCTCAGACCCTCATAACATCACTCGGTGGTGATGAGGTCTGAGCTCAGACACCTTGGTTAGATGACCTCAGACCCTGAACATCGTTAATTTGGTAAAATTATTATGAGGCTAACATCAGAAGTGATGACCTCAGACCCTCATAACATCACTCGGTGGTGACGAGGTCTGAGCTCAGACACCTTCCTAGATGACCTCAGACCCTTAACATCATTAATTTGGTGATACTTATTATGAGGCTAACCTCTTAGGTGATGACCTCAGACCCTCATAACATCACTCGGTGGTGACGATGTCTGAGCTCAGACACCTTGGTTAGATGACCTCAGACCCTGAACATCATTAATTTGGTGTTGGCTATGAGAACAGCATATTAGGTAATGACTTCAGAGACCAATAGCATTCAGAGATAATATAGCATTCAGAGGCATTCAGAGGTCAAAATAGAGAAGAGATTGGCATTCAGTAAAAAGAAGAGATTACATAGCATTCAGAGGTATTACAAATTACAAAATGTTTAAGTTACAAATCAATCCTGGTTTGGGGGGGGGGGGGACATTGACAGTCTCGGCCTGATTGGTCTGCTCAGCATTAGTAACCTCGGCCACCTCATCAACATGATCTGTCCCTCCGAGCTCGGTTCCTCCTAGAGTTGCAGTATCGGTTGGGGCAGTGGCCTCGTCTTCTACCTCTTGCAGTGCTTGAGCAAATTGAGGGTCAAAATAGCTGAGACCCACAAAGTCGGAGGCCTTTAGAGTACCGACCTCCTTCTCTCTGACCTCAGCCCATTTGGTAGTGGACTTGATACCTCTTTCGAGGTATTCAAAGCGAAAACCCATGAACTCCTCTGAGCCTTTGTAATCAGAAATTATTTTTTCCGAGGCATCTGCAAGGGCACAACCGCGTTAACCTTTTGCTGAAGAATGTCATCTTTGTCCTTCAGAGCCTTGTTATGATTCTTGACGAGCAGGGACATGTCTTTTTCCAGCCCCTTAGCCTTATTTTCAGAATTTTGCAACTCTGACTTCAGACGGTCAACCTCGGCATTCAGGACGCTTTCAACCTTCTCGGCCTCCTGCCCCTTCTGGATGAGGGGCAATTTCCTCATGGCCCAGTTAGATAATTGATACATGGCAGTCACTCCCTGCACATTTAATGAAGAGGTTAAGTGGGAGAAAAGTCAGATATTACACATAAAATTGACAAAGGAACAATTCATACCTAGAAGGCTCTGTGAAGGCCGAACTCAACCAACACGGAGGTGTCCATGGATCTATTGAAACGCTTGTCTGCCTCGGTCATTACAGAGGCGAGTGCGTCCATGGCCTGTCTGCTGTTGCCGACCACGCTGTCAGTTAACTTCAGCTGATCCAGACGAGCCGTTAGGGTGTCAGCCGAGATTGGGATCGCAGCGTCTGAGGTCTTCTTTTGTCTCGAGGTCGGCCTCTGATCCTCAGAGGCCGGGACCTCAGGGGACCTCTTCTTGGAGGCCTGGGATTTGGATGTAGTGGGAGCTGGAGGAGGAGCGTTCAGACCAACCTTCTTTGCAAGCCTTGCCAAACTCGGAGCTGCCATCTCCCACAGTTCGTCTCGGATACCTGGTGGTCTCTCTGTAAAAGTTAAAAGATAAGGGTTAGAGATCAGGTATGAATGAGGTCAGAGGTTAGACTTGAAAAGAAAAATCCTTACCAAAGTCGGCAAGGGGACTCCCACCCAGGCTCGTTCCCGAGAGATACTGGGGGGTCAGCAGATGTTCGAACTTGACAAACAGACAATGTGCCCCTTGATATTGAAGGGCCTTCACCTTTTTGATATTCTGAAGACTTAGACCGGGATCGACCCTTGCAGACATGGTTACCTTACCCCATCTGAGGGGTATCCTCGGCCCAAGAGTGGAAGAGGGAACGGATGAGCCGAATTCCCATGGCCCTGAGGCGAAAAAATATCGGGGCTTCCAATTGTGATTTGAGGTCTGAGTCACCTGGAGCATCTTCTTCTCAGGCCTCCGAACCACGAAATGATAGTAGCTCAGATGGTTTTTGGCCGAGGTTGGTATATAGTAACCATCAAAGACCTGAACTGGGAGGTTAGAGTGGTGGACTTCCCTCCACAAGATAATGGCCCCTATAATGACTCTCCAGGCATTGGGAGAGAGCTGCGAGGGGGCCAAGTTGATAAAAGAGAGAATGGATCTGATGATAGGATGAATGGATAAGCGAAACCCTAACTTAAACATCTGCTCGTACAAGCAGATTTCTCCATCTCGTCCATGATAGGCCCTCTCTTCCCTCAGAGGTCTCCTTAATTTGATTGAGGGACTGATGGAGAATAAATATCTGAAGTGAAAAAGATACACTTCAGTGACTGTGCTCTCGAACTCGGCTGCTTCAGAGATGTCAACATCACTTTCAGCATCCTCATCCTCGTCAGGCTCAACGTCGGCTGGAGCAGACGTAGATGGGTGACCATGGAATCTCTGAGCGAACTCAACCCCTGTAACGGCCGACAGAGGGATGGCATCAAGAATGGGTGGCACAGCCACACTCGGCTCAACAAGTTCAACCTCTGAAGAAGAATATGAGGTGCTTGAGCCATTTTGGGATGAAGCTTGACTGGATACCTCGGCCTGATCAGGGTCCTGATCAGGCCGAGGTATCCAGCCAAGCTTCATCCCAAAATGGCTCAAGCACTTCATATTCTTCTTCAGAGGTTGAACTTGTTGAGCCGAGTGTGGATGATCAGGACGAGGTGTAAAATCCATGGCTTCTTCAAAAGAGTCCACAGACATGGGGTATGAGGTGGAAGACTCAGACTCAGACAACGGTAATGGGTTGGCAGAGACGTCTGTCTGATAGAAGTTCTCAGGAGGATCAGGATATACCATCTTGAGAGGTGGGGGAAAGATAGGTCTAATAGGAAACTTCTGTGACCTACGAGCTTCCTCTTGAGCTCTCTCTATTTGCCTAATCTTTTCTAGGGTCTTCTCTCTAAGAGAAGGGAAATCCTCAAGAAGATGGTATAGGGGTCTGAGCATCATAGGACGACCCTAAACTTAAGAAAATCTCCTAAAACTATAAACACGATTGACTTATAAAATAGAGGAGTTTAAAGATCAAAACTTAGAAGTTTATAGAAAACACAGTTCTCCGGAGTTAATGGAGCTCGCCGAAAAACTTAGAACTTCGTCGAAAAATACAAACCAAATAACAGAAACAAAGGAAATAGAAAAAAAGAAGTACATGGAGAATGAATCGATGAGTGAAATGAAGGAAACTCGCAAGAAAATCGACGAAATCCTCTGCAGAAGAACGATTGAATGGAGGAGCTTAGAGAGAGAAAATTCATAAGAACAGTGTGCGCGGGAACGAAATGAAGAAGAAGAAAGAGAAAGGAAGGGTTTAAACCCTTAAGTACTTGGGCACACTTCCCAAGGCCCATCATTGCCTTGGGAAACCCAAAGGACAACTGACAGCACACACCAGCCAAATTTGCATGCTCTAGCTTGGGACAGATGTCATACATGTATTAACTTGGGACGGACAGGCCTCGAAGGTGAAGAAATACCCTAGCCACTTGCTCTCTCATATGACTAAGGGCTGGGGGTGATTGATATGTCCAAGTGTAACCTCGGCCCAGAGACACCAACCTCGGCCGAGATGATGGCCGAGACATTGATCGACCCTATGTAGGCCATGGGCCCACGGTATCATCCCTTTGACAGACCAAGGTCGGCACAGGCCGACACTACCATAAACACTTCAATGGACCCTGCGTGCATCGCAGGCATCAACAGAATCCTCATGTACCTGGGTATAGCAACCTCGGCCGAGAGTAAGACGAGGTGACAAGGAGCCTTGGTAACCTTCAATATGGAACCAGTCCTACCTCGGCTTGGGCCGAGGTGACAAGAAGCATTAATAATCATCAGCATGCTATATGTCCAACCTCGGCTCGGGCCGACCTCAGCTTATGTCTCGGCTAAGATCAGGCCAAGACTCCTTATAACACATCTCGGATTGAACGGACATCAAGCCTTTACAGCTCGGCCTCTCCTAGGCCGAGGTCATTCACCAAATATGACTGTCGAGCATCTGTTGACTTTTGGATAAGGATACCTGGGAACAAATCAGTTGTAACAAGATTATTCTCCACATGTGGGAGAATATTTCATCATCATTACTTACATGTGACAGTGACAGATGGAGCTCCCACATTGGTGACGCTACCACCCACATGCTCATTACATGCATGGGGGGTACATTACACCCCCTAGGCACTATATATAGGGATCATCCCCTACCTTGCAAAGGGATCCCAGATATAAAACCCTAGCTAAACTTCTTTCTAAATTCACAGTAGAGAGAGAAAGCTTGAGATATTGTATCCATGGCCATTAGTGCCTTCTTTTAGTGATATTACTCACACACTCACAGTGGACGTAGGCCAGATTGGCTGAACCACTTATATACTTGTGCCTTCTCCTCTTATACTCATCCCATTCTCTTTTCACATTGTATAACTGTGCTGCCATTGTTATTCATATCCTGAGCTTGGAAACACCTTATCTGGTGGTGCTGATTCTTAGCATCATCACACGACGTAGATTGTCAAGTGTGAGTGTTATTTCAATTGATCAATTGAAATAACAGTCACACTTGTCAATCTAGTATGTACCCAGAGAACATTAGGATACGACTGCTGAACTTCTTCCAAAAGTAACAACTTAAAGTCACTAAGAATATTATTATACAGAAATTATACAGTCCCAAGCTGTCCAAAGGGGACAATTCGAGAGATCTCATTACTGGGGGTAATGACTCTCGAACGGGTCTAATGGCTATTGAATGCGTACGCATAAGAACTAGAAGGCTAGTATCTACGCGCATTATATGTAATTTCAAGTATGATTCAATTAATTATCATACTATATATATATATTGTTCATGATACAAAGTAATTTTAAAAAAAAGTTGAAAAATCCCACCCCCATATGGACAATAATCCAATGGTCATGCCACTTTTAAAATTAACCAACCGAACATCGATCCACTACAATCCAACTCCAATGGCAACAACAAATGTGTATCCCGTACTCCTTCTAATTCATCTACTCAATTAATTCTTTTCATCAATTAAACTAACAAATAAAGTATACAATTATTAATTTACTAATTTACAATGAGGGACAATCCTACTTGCATATGAAAGGGGAACTAATTATTAATTTAATAAAAAAATTAACAAGCAGTCAATATTTAATCAATTACTTCTTTTACAAGGGGTACTACAATATGAGGGGCAATATCTAATAAGCCAATAAAAATGTAATTAAAATAAACACACACACGCACATATACACACAAACACAGAATCCCATACCCCTGCCCTCCACCCCATCCCTACTCCCTCCCCCCCACTTCCACTACCCATCACACATGCACACACACACACAAATGCATATATACACACACACGCATATATATATACACACACACACACACACACATATTTACACACACATGCACATAAACACCCCCTCCCCTCCCCCAGCCATGCCCCTACACACGCGCATATATACACCACACACACACACACACACACACACACACACACACACACATATATATATATATATATATATATATATATGGAAGAGAAATAGAGAGAGAAAATGTACCAAAATCGTAGAGAGAGAGAGAGCAGTAGCTTAGAGAAAGAGAAATGGAGGAAATAGAAATCGATGGGAAAAAATAAGAGGAAAGGGTTTATACTGACAAAATTTTCATAGACATGTTACCGTCTATGACCGTGACAACTTTATAATCTTGTCACGATCATTGACCGTGACAAGTCCGTGACAACTTTATTTGTTACGGACTTATCACGGTCAATGATAGTGATAAGCCTTTGTCACGGTCAATGACCGTGACAAAAATTGTGTGTTTTTTTATCACGATCATTGACCGTGACAATGCAGGCCGATTGAAGGGTGTCAATTTGACCATTTTGGTGTAGTGGATTGCGTATTCATGGGTTTGATGATAGTGATAAGCCTTATATTGCTGCCATCAATAGTACACCTCATAGGCACAATAATTATGCCTTATTGTCACCATAAAAAGAGTATATTGAACTCGATGCTCGTCTCTCTAAAGTATATAAAGACCTCTTATCCTTCAATATCATCAAACCCATGTACCCTAGTCCACTTACTAACCCTCTTTTAAAGTACTTAAGAATAATGTTTTTTTTGACTTTCAACAGACCATCGGATATACGACTGATGACTATTACGACCTGAAGAATGTTCTAAAAGACCTCATCAAAAAGGTGCCATTGCTCCTCCAGCATGACTTAAACACTAACAACATCATTTACCTATGCATCAAGACATTGTTCCATCCATATTAACAAATACCCTAATTTTGATCCTTCCACCAAAATTAAACCCATTAGTATTCTGATTTCATCCATCAGCCCAGAGAAATCAGGAGTTTCCTTTAAATTCATACCATACATCATATTACACCTTGATAATGCTCATGATTAAGACTCTCCTTAATAAAAAGATCCTACCTCATAGTCGTAACAAGTTCAAATATAAAAAGTACCTATCTGCGTTTCATCCTCAAATAGTTGAGAAGACTTGTAATGAAACTCCTATCAGAACTGACCTTTAAAGAAGGATATTATGAAATAATCAATGATCTCTATGAGAATGCCCAAAAGTGGGCCCAACAATCCCATGATTGGTTAGTAGAATTCATCATGGATGGCATTATTCAGACCATTATTTATGAAAGCATCAAGAAAAGAAAGATTTGTGAATCTCCTCAACTTTTAAAGGCCCTAAAGTTGAAAGGATACTTGGTCCCTTCCCGACATTATTTCTCTGTAACCTGGGGAGATCTATACTTTGAATATCCTAGGCTTGTTAAGTGAATTTATTTCTCTTAGAATAGTCAAATTATTGATAGATGATGGGCAGATAATTTTTATCCTTCAAATGATTCAAACAATGAACCTAATATTAAAACTCCTAATAAATTGCCTCCCTTTGATAGGAGATATCTTTTAAAGATATCCTATATGAAATTAATAAGGTATCTAATGCCTCTAAATATGGTGAAGAAATTAATTTTTTCTTCTTTCCCCCAACAGTCAACCACATGACCCGGTCAAGCCGGTACTACAAAGATCTAGTCCTCCTATCAAGAAGTGCGCACATAGATAAAAGAAAAAGGATCACTCAAGAAATTCCATTGCCCGAGATGACAATCGAGGAGAGCAGGATCCTCAAATAACAAAAAATGAGTCAGGCTAATATCACTTTGTGGGTACTTTTTATGTATTTCTAACTCCATAAAGACTTTATTATCAAGATGCTCACTCAAGATACGGTTCCACCCTCTACCCCCATAATGAGGAAATTCATATAATCATAATTCTAAATGCCATGAGGGTCATTTCCTTCACCAATGAAGAAATCCCCAAGTTTGGTTTGGATCAAAATTATGCTATTAACATCTCGGTTAAAGTCCTGGAGAAATTAGTTTCGTTGGTTCTTGTTGATAATTGTCCCTCCTTAAATGTATACAAACTTTGAATGCTCCGATGGAATCAAGTCGGTGATCTTACCCCGACATCCAATACTATTCTTACTTAGGATAATACCTGATAAGAAGTCATGGGGTTGATAAAATGCATGTTACGGGTTGACCTGGTATGCCCACAAACAGAATTCCCTCATGTTGTAACTTGCTTCTCGAACACCCGTGGCTTATCAACATTAGAAGGGCAATAGTTTTTCTTCACCAAAAACTGACATTCTTTGTGAAGAATCAAGACATTAATATCATTGATGATGATGATGATGATAACACAGATGGTGTATATACTAGTAATTCGGTTCTATAAATTCAGCATAGTGCAAATGACATGTTCCTTTCTGGCTTCAAGATCGATCTGCACCCTCTTTCTATTAGAGATATTTTCAAAGATAAAGTCTCGAGAACAACCCTTGCTAGAATGTTAATATGATTCATATGTTCAAGAATATGCATCTCATGCATGAAATGGGGATGATCCATAGATAGTAAGGAATCCTTAAACATACTGTCTCGAAGAAAACCTATCAATCATGTGGTTTGGGATATCATCCACCCCTAGATGAACTTATGCCTCTCCACCTTCCATAAAAGAAAAGGTTTCTTAAAAGCAAGGAACTAATTTTTGAAGACTCTTAGAATGGGTGTTTTATAAAAAAGGATGAAGACTTTCCCTGTTGCGGTTTTCAGGTACCATGGTATGACACACTTGAAAAGAGGATGAAGCTTGGGTTTGAAATATTCTTCAAAGAGAATGTGTGTAATACCCTATGATTTGGACCATAAATATCATTTTATAAATAAAAAGTCAGGACTTAATTATTTTTAGCATTTAAAAAAGTTGGTTTTAATATAGAAGAAATAAGTTTTTAATCGGTTTCAAATCGAGAACAAAATCAATTTTTTTTCAACTCTGATTCTCTATCGTTTGAATATAGGGGAGAGATTAGCCTGTAGGGAAATCTATTCGGCTCTAGGCGGGAATCAATTCAGTCTGGGACAAATTTGGCAAATTTGCTTATTTTTAGGTGTTTGTGTTGGTTTCAAACTCTTTTGTTTTCCTATATTAAAAAGGCTCGAGGTTTAGACTTTTAACCACTTTTAACTCATATGAATAAGCATTAGCCTTCCGATTTTTCCTCTCTCTTATACAAAACCTAAACCCCTTTAAAATACGTTCGAACTCAGGTTTTGAAGATCCAAATCAAGTTTTCTCAAGAATGAGTCTTTGTTATTTTTACGAGAGGGTTGCAACCGTATAATCCAAATTTGGAAGCAACTTTTTATCAAGCATGGATATCCCTATTATTCCCCTTAAATGCTATATGTTTTAAATGTTGCCTAACCTTAATTAATCATGTTTTATTAAAATAATTAGGAAGATTAATTAGGGAAAGCGAAAGTAAATTCGGGACTATTTTTATTACGTCTAAAAATATGATTTTAGACTTGAAACAGTCGCTTGTTTAGATTAGTGTTTTTGGTTATGGCAGATTCGTGGAACAATTCACATATAATAATTAAAATATGAAGTGGGAATAATGTTTTGACTCGTACAAATATGATATTAAACATGTATATTAAAGAATTAATTTATAGTTGTGTAGGATCACTTTTATTTGGATTACGTGTTGAATTGTTGAAATATCACTCATACTGTAGTTATAGAATTGGACAACTTGTATAACTATTTTGTAGAATTTGGTTTTTACATAATTATATTAATGTAATTAAAAATCATATGATTTATTCGAGGATTATAGTGTTTAATTAAAATATAATTTACGTGGAGATTGTTCATGTTAATATTTCGACAATGAGGGAATGTTGGAATTTTTGGAAGTGGTTGTACTATCACTTGTTTTATAGGTTTCTTGCTAGGTATAGGACTATTAGGGAGACTTTATTTGTGTTGGCACTTTCTAGGTGTGAGACTAGTGAGTGTATGCTTATACGGTTGGGTATTTCTTATTTCAGGTTGGGTAATACACCATTACGTTACTTTGTTAGCCTATATGCGAGACGATGTGATAATATTTGGTAGGTATTCTTCCTAGGTGATAGAATAAGGTAATAATTATTGTTTAGTGATCTATAGGTATGAGACTAGAGGTTATTGTAGGTTGTGATACCCAAATTATGGGTGGGGCTGATTGAGAATAAAGATAACTTCATTAAGAATTAATAATTAATGCTTAAGATAATAAACGAAAAAATAGAGTTGTCATTTCCAATATGTTCAGGACTAACGATAGTTAGGTCGTCTGGCTATAGTGGCGTGGGTGTATCTTTTGCATCTACAATATGTGAAAAACTAACGATAATTGGGTTTCCAATCAATAATGACGTTGGTGTGTGTTAGAGTCACAAATATGTGCATGGCTAATGATAATTGGGTTGTCCGGCTATAGTAATGTGGCGTACGTGGAACATCACCAATATGTGCAGGGATATTGAAATTGGTTTGTCTGGCGAGAGTGATGGGAACAGTTATGACGTGTT
Source organism: Sambucus nigra (assembly GCA_949130495.1). Lineage (NCBI taxonomy): Eukaryota > Viridiplantae > Streptophyta > Magnoliopsida > Dipsacales > Adoxaceae > Sambucus > Sambucus nigra. Next base: position 267,479,979 of record OX422224.1, read on the forward strand.
GATAATTTATGTGTGTCGAATATGTACAGGATAATTAGAAAGGTCGACTGGCTATAGTAATCTCACTTTAATAATAATTATATAATTTCATTAAAATAAGTTAATGTATTCAATATAATTAAATATCAAAATAACATAATTGGACTTATATAATGGGGAGGCTTAGCTATGTGGGTATTTAGTATTGTTTTATTTTACTCGCATCTTCTTATACCGCCCAATTTAAAATAATCTATTATAATATTTTTCTCGTATGATTCTTATGTTTGGATCCACGGATCCTAACTGGGAGGATTATTTTTTATTCACGTGGTGGGATCTGACCCATTCATTAACTAACATTCCGGTATAGTTAATGGAGTAGTTTCGTAGATTGGATTGGAGATTCGTTGAGAATAGCTAGAGTTATTTTATTTCTTTAGTAGTTTTGTTTCGATTTTACATTCCATCATTTTTTTAGGAGACATTGTTTATGTATTTGGTGGGCCATTAGGTTTCATAGTTGTTTCCAGTTTCTTTTCAGTTGAATTTAAAGTTGGATGATTTCATTTAATCATTAATCTATCTTTTGGAGTTCTATTTTATTTTGGAGTTACTATGGATATGGAATTTATTGTGTTGATGTTTATATTCATTGGATTAAATTCGGATTATATCTTATGAAAAAAGTTTTTATGTCTTATATTTCTATCACATGCTAAGAATGGTATTTTGATTCTGATGCTCGGTATCGCTTGACAATAAAGACTGGCCATCACCAATGTCAAATTATGTTGGGTGTCATAACATGTTTCCACTTTTTTTTTTAGTTTCTAATTTGAATGTAAATGAGGTATCCTTTTATAAGGTCCTCAATGTTATATTTCCTAAAAAATGATATCAATGAAGTGAATGGAGATTTTGAGTAAATTTATGTTCCTTATATTAATTGCATTGATTGTAGAAATCAAATAATGACGAAGATGACTTAATGAATGAACAATTCTTTACTGATATTAGTAACAAAAGATAAAACAGCATAGAGACATTCAAACTAATGACTAGGAGAAAATTTTCATTAATCTTGGTTCTAGTAGAACTCTGCATGATATTAGGAGAGGGTCAACCCTTGATGAGCATGAGCAGTTGCAATTAAAAGAGCTTATGAAGGAGTTTGTGGATGTCTTCTCAGATCTTACAGAGATATTACTGGAATTGATCCAAAAATTGTGCTACAAGGGATCCTTACATATCGAGAGTTCAAACACGTCAAGGAAAAGTTAAGGAAGCTTCGATCTGAATTGTGCGTGAAAGTTAAAGATGAAGTGATCTGTATCCGTGTGGTCGAATACCTAACATGGCTTTCCAACATAGAGCTAGTGTTAAAATGGGTATGGAAAGTTCCCATGAGCATCGAGATTGATAACAAAGATTCTGTAAAATATTATTAACCTATACCATTTATTGACATGATCATCAATAACACAACCAACCATGCCCTCGAGTCATTTAACAATGGATCCATGGGGTATAATCAAATCAATATCTATTCTAATCACTAAGATAAGACTTATTTCACCGCCCCATAGGGAACTTAATACTATACCGTGATGCCTTTCGGTCTAAAAAAATTTGGGGATACATATTAAAGGGAATCCATAACTACACCACATGATATTATCCACAAAGAGGTCAAAGTCTATGTAGAAAATATGATCATCAAACCTAAAACTCAAGAAGGTCACATCCCTGCCTTGAGGAAGTTCTTTGAACAATTAAGAAAATAGCAGATGAGCGTTAATATGAAAATGTGTGTATTCAGTGTTACAAAGGGTAAGATCCCAGGCTTCTTGGTCTGCAAGAACATAATCAAAGCAGCCACTCCTTAACTCAAGGGAATCCTCAAAATGTCACTACCTTATACTGAAAAGGAGGTATGAATATTCTTAGGAAAGTTCCAATATATTATAAAATTAATTAGACAACCCACTTCCATCTATGAACCCATATCCAACTTTATTCAATCAAATTCTAGAATGAAGCGTGTTAAGAAGCCTTCAAAAAATCAAGCGATACTTTTCCCAACCACTAACCCTTCTCTTATACCTTACTACCACCGAAATCATAGTTGATGCAATCCTAGCCAAATAAATCAAGGAATTATGAAAATAGAGCGAAATCTACTATGTCAATCGAAAGAAGGTAGGGTATGAAGTAAAATGCCTAACACTAGAAAGGGGGCGTGTGCCGCCCTAGTTTTGGTCACTTAGAAACTATAACACTATATGTTTTTGTTTCCCATCAGGTTTGTGTCTTCAATGGATCCCATGTAGTACCTAGAGAAACCTAATTTGTCAAGCTGCATGACCTGATGGATTCTCCCACTAGCCAAGTTAGACATCACGCACATCACATAGAAATCCATCAAAGGAAGGGCCATCTCTAATTACTTATCCGCTCATCACATGAAGGAGGTCGACTTCTGGATCTTTGAATTCCTAGATGAAGAAATTATATGTTCTATTCATGAAGAGCTCCGACGACAAATGTTCTTTGACATAACTGCCAACAAAAAGAGATATGGCATTGGGATACTCCTAATTACACCCGATGATTCTCACACTCACATCGCCATTAAGTTAAAATTCTCTTGGACATACAACATGACATAATATGAGTCATGCACTATGGGCCTCAAACACTCCCTCGAGAAAAGGAATATGACAACTTGATGTCTATGGGGTTTTGCCCTAATTATAGAACAAATACTCTTGAAATGAAAAGTCAATAACGAGAAAATCTTACCAATCATTATCACCTTAATGATATTTTTCCCATTTCAAAGATGTCACAATTCACTATCTTTCTTGCTCAAGCAATAGTTTTGTCGAAGAATTTTAAACTTTAGCCTCCATGGTCGACATTCTTGAGTGAATAATAATATTCCCCTTACAAGTACATAAACGGTTCATGCGAACTCTATGCTACTAGGTTGTGCTCGTTACATAAGAAAAATCAAAAAAAGTTAAGTTATGTTATTATGATATTTGGTGACTCCTCGAGCATGGTCACTACCCTTAAGGGGATAATAAGAAAGATTGTATGACCCTTTGTAAACTCTCCTACTAGTATATCATTTGTGACAAACCTCTATTCAAAAGAAATTTTGATGGTACTCATCGATAATTCATAGTGGATCTAACAATGAGGATATTGCGTTGAAAATGCACGGTGGGGCGTGCAGACCCCATATAAATGGTCATATGCTTGCCACGAAGATCATTCAACATGGGTATTATTAGACTACTATGGTTCAAGACTATAAAACATACATCACGAGGTGCTTTAAATGCTAACAATTTGCCAATCTCCAACATTTACCTCCCCGAGAATTATACAACATGACTTCTCCATGTCCCTTCTCAACATGGGGCATCGACATTATTGGAAAAGTTAATACCAAGGCATCCGATAGGCACGAATTCATCTTGGTCACCATCGACTATTTTACTAAGTTGGTTGAAGATGAGGATTACACGATGCCTAATACAAAGAAAGTAAGTAATTTCATCAGAAAGAATATTATCTATCGTAACGGGGTCCCTCACTATCTTGTATCCAATAATGTCCTCCACTTATAAGCTGAGGTTATAGAAGTGGTTGAAGATCGTGGAATTCAGAGACACAAGTCCTAACCATATAAATCGCATAGTATTTGGGTGGTTGAAGATGAGAATAAGATCTTCAAATTCGTAACCGATATAATGACTGAGAGTTGTAGAGACTGGGATGACACGATCCCTTATGCACTATAGGTCTATCGCACATCCATATGAACATCTACTAGGGTTACCAATACTCATGGACGCAATTTTACTTATCGAACTAGAAAGTCTTGTTGGATAAGTTGATTGGCGATAAAGACTTATGATGAGCTCACAGTCTTTGATGAAAAGAGACTGAAAACCTAATACCATTGTAGACACCTCACTCTGTTACCCCCTAACTCTCCTTAGGTCCCTAGTGCCACCGCCCATCATCGCGAACCCAGGTTACGTCCCGAGTACTGACCTGGAAGCCATCGGGCACCCCCCGACTCAGTTTGACCCAAAAGTCAAACTCCTCATCTCGATCGAGACTCAATGAATCTTCTAAGGGCACTGAATACCCTTTCCAACGGTCCACCCCGTGCGTGATTCTGACTTTCCATGTGGACGAACGATCCGTTTGCGTCCGAAACCTGACCCAAAGGCCGTCGGGCGCTCTCGGGATCTGTTGATCCAAGTCAACCCTTTGGATCGACCGAGGCTGAATGAATCTTCTAAGGGCACTGAATACCCTTTCCAAAGGTCCATCCCGTTCGCAATTCCAACTTTCCATGCGGACGAACGATCTGTTTAACTCCGGGAAGACACCGAGCGCTTCCCGGGCCCGGTTGACCAAAGTCAACTCTCCAAACTGGGTCAAACTCTTCGAAATGTCAAAGTACATATCCTAACCTTTCCAACGGTCTGCTCCGTGTGCGATTCAGACTTACCATGTGGACGAACGATCCGTTTGCGTTCGCACGATTCCCCGTCCAATGGACCGACAAACGCTTTCGAGCCACATTTGACCCAAAGTCAACTCCCGAACTCGGGAGAGGTCCAAAGTACTTTCGAAGGTCTCTTAATTACCTTTCCAACGGTATGCCCCGTGCGTGATTATGACCAATTATTTTCTCTCAACGGCTAATTTTCCGAAAAAGCCTGAGGCGCACTGCCAAATGGCAGGTCCCAGACCCTGCCTATCGGCACCTACCAATAGGTAGTGCCATGGCATTCCCGATCGGTAGACCCCTGGGCCTATAAAAGGATGCCTTGACCTCATTTTCAAGAGGAGCCCAGATCTGAATGAATCCCAGAAACCTCTCTGAACGAATCCTAGAAACCTCTCTCGAAGGCAGCGTGATTTCAACTTCCAAATCCCCTTTTTACTTCCACTTTCCATCACCCTTTTAATTAAACTTAGTGAATTAACCACTCTCTATCATCATCCAATTTCAAGGGTTTGTCTCCAACATCCAAGATCAAGCTCAAGATCTTCAAGAAGGTCCAACTTTCTCTTGAATTCTCTTAAATTCTCAATTACTTGTTTTTTATTACTTAACACTTTTATCAGCTCATCTCACACATCCTAATATACTCTTTTATTTAGTATTATTGCACATCTCTTATTTTCATATAAATAAAAAACCAAAAAACAAGAAAAAGAGGGTTTACTCATAAATTCCATGTAGGGATTCTCACACTTTTTTCACACTTTTCTCACAACCAAAACACTTTTTCTACACACACACACACACACACTTACAAATAAGAGATTTCCCCATTTTGGATTTATGGGTTAAACCCCACCCCTTTGCTTGGCATGCGAACTACGTGGACTTTGATGCCTTTATAGGCTGCGTAGGCATCTCGGGGTAAAACCCGAGACTCGAGTCCTTTCTTTCACTTTTTTTCCTTTCATTTTCTATTTTCTCTAAATTCATTTTTCTTATATTAGTCTTAGTGACGCATTACTCCATGTGCATTATCGTTACCTTATAACGATTAACGTAGGGGTAACCGCGTAAATCTTATTTTTTAAATATTACTTTTAATCTTCCTACGGATGACTCGCTTTATCTTTTCCATGATATAAGTCGTGGATTCCTACCTCCCTTCTATATATATACACATGCACACATCTCACGGGGGGAAACATAAAGGAAAATAGCAAATATCCATGAGAGACCGAAAGGGAGGAATGGGTGCCTAACACCTTCCCATTTCGTAACTAAGCCTCCAAACCCTTTCCGAATCATTTTGGTTTTGCACGCACCAGTATGTCTTTGGAAGCCATCCTTTAGGGTGGCTTCCTCTTCTTCTTTTGTCTGTTTTGAGTAAAATAGACTGGCGACTCTGAATCTCTCTACATTTTTCACACCTCACAAAATCGACGCCGGCCGAAGCGCTCTCCCGAGAGGGGACGCGCGGGACCCGAAGGATCCTTCCTCCCTCCGCGGCAGGGATCTGGGGGATGGCCACAGTGGCGACTCAACTGGGGATTTTATTTATTTTGAAGGCTTGACTCTATTTACATGGATGCTATATTTATTTATGTTTCCCCCCATATCTGCATGTTCCCCTTTTTCATATGTATCCCATGCTTATGCTTATGTTCACACACTTGTAGAAAATTCTCCATGTACACTTCACACCACGTGCACCTAGGATCACATGTATATCCCCATGTTTCACGCATCACCCATCCATACTTAGTGTACCTTTCGAGGTACTTGTACTTTGTTACCAGTTTGGCATAATCAAAGAAAGGCATTCTCATCATAAGATACTAATAAGATAATCATGCATTATTCACATGACATCACCAAAGAGCATTGATATTGACCAAATTTTACCCAGTAACTGGAGGGTCACTTCGTGATGGGCGTTGGTCCGGCAGGTTGCAGTTAGCTTAAGCGATATAACTCTCACCTTACATTGGCCAAGTACCTTCGACGTATATCGAACGGTTCCCCCACATCGTACCGCTTGACCGAAGTCATAACAGGAGGTATATCGCAGGGAATTCATTCACGTACGTCGAGTATATCGAATTCGCTCTCACACGTACTGTCCCCACGAGGTATATGGTGAGGCAATTCACGTACACTCAGGTATATCAAATGGCTTGTCCACACGTACTGATTGCCCGCAAGAGCAAGATGTATATCGTGGAAACCACGCCAAAGGGGGGAACCCATGCCGATTCCCCCAACCAAACTGCATACCCGCATATAGGTGTCAAACCTAGGACACGCACTTTAGATTGCCAGTTTTAACCCGAAACTCTGCCAAAATTCTGAGTCGATCTTCCGCCTAATTTTTGCGCATTTTTAAAACGGGACTTTGTCCAATAGCCTGGTTACAAGTCCAAACCGTAACTTTGCATATATTAAAAACCCCACTTTTCCAGGCTCGGGTCCCGTCCGACATTACATTTAGGATAATTAAATACAATTGAAAACATAATAATCATAATAATCATGCTGAGTTCTGTCTCCAAAAATGTTTCTCCCTTTTGATCAAAAATCCAAAAACATTTCTCCCTTTTTATCAAAAATCCAAAAATAATCTCTTCCCCTTTTCTCAAAAAATAAATCTCATCCTGCGCCTTCTCAGGTTGATCACACGCCCTTGGCCTGGCTCCCTATTGGCTTAGGTCTTCAGTCAAATCACCCCGGAGTTTCATCAATTCCTCTACTACTTCTTCCGAATTCAGAATCCATCCATCTTCTATGGAGAATGCAGATCAAGCACCAGTCATACAATCAGATATGCCGACAGTCCTAGCTCAACTCGTGGCTAAGATTGACAACCTCCAAGTTGTGGTCTGAGAAATGCAACGAAACCAAGTTCCTATTCCTCAAGAGCCCGAGGCCCTATTCCCTCTTGTTATGGGTCCACCCGAGCCCATCTGGGTCCCGGAAGAATATCAGCACGCTCCGCGTGCCCCTCTTGCTAATGGGTCGCCGCCTGCCCAGCTTCCAATGCCAAACATTTCCCAGCCTATGGCTAACTTGCCTGTGGTTGCTGATCCAAAGGAGGAGGAGTTGAACAAAGTCAAAGAAGATCTTAAGATGCTCACCAAGAAGTTTGACCAAGTCAGGATCTCTAGAATTATCTAAAAGCATGGTTATCCGAGAAGTTCAAAATGCCAAATATCGAGAAGTTCAGGGGGAGTGGTCCCCCGATTGTTCATCTTCGCAGTTACCATCGTTCAATGACTCTACTAGGGGCTTCTGAAGAGGTAATGGCCCAATTGTTTCAGCAAACTTTGAAGGATAGTGCCCTCCGATGGTTTTTATCTCCCGAGGAATCCAGTATCCGTAGCTGGGAGGATGTAGCTCGAGAATTCATGTCGCAATACAAATACAACGAAGAGCTCAAGGTCACCCGTCGTGATTTAGGACTGCTCAAACAAAACTCTACATAATCAGTCAGTAACTTTATAGCCCGATGGAGGGAAAAAGAAGCTACCATGTCCAATCGGCCATCTGAGGAAGAACAAGTCAACATAGTGAAGAAGAATTTCTTGCCCCATGTCCGAGCAACCATGGGAGGACAGTACTACCCCCACTTTCGAGCTCTCAGAGAGGCAGGGGTAGAAATTGAGGAAAGTCTTGCCAAAATAGAAGTTGAACCGAAGAAGGTGTCCGGACAGTTAACCCCCAGAAAATATAGCAAGCCTGTCAGTGCCGCAGTCTCAACCATCAACAACATCTCTCAACCAACCGCATCATGGGCACCAGAAAGCCACCCTGCTCCCGTCCGAAGGAAATACACTGAGCTCCAAGCTCCCCTCTCCAAAGTTTACCAAGCCCTATTAAGTCAAAACGTTATAAAGCCCCTGGATCCACGTCCATTACCCAATCCACTTCCCTGAAATTTCAAGACAGATGCTCATTGCGCCTTTCACCAAACAGCTGGCCATACCACCGACCAATGCTTCCACCTTCGAAACATAATCCAAGATCTCGTTGACCGGGGTACCATCGCCCCACCAGCCAATCCTAAACCAAACACTACTCATAACCCACTCCCAAATCACACCAATGCCATCTTCTTGGAAGAAAACTCGAATTTCGATCCGTGAATCCAGATCACACCCTTATACCCTCCTAAACCCCTTCAACTTTGCCCATATTTCCTCCTAAACCCCTTCAACTTTGCCCATATTTCCTAGAGTTCTGGATGAAATTGCCCTCACAGATGGTTATCGACTGCCAGGGGTTCAGTACGTTATTTTTGGAAGCACATAAATAGGACCGAGAATCAGATAGGTGGGTGGTACCAACCGACGAAGTCACTTTAGATGATGTTGTTCGGATCATGACAGAAGCATTCAGGCAAACCAATAACATTTGCAGTATCACCGAGTTACTTGTCACTTTGAAGCTGCAAGGGAACCTGATCCCTTCACCCTTACACATCCCCACAGAATGGGAAGACCTATATGAGGAAGCCGTTGAAGTCGTGGAATGCATTGACTTCGCAGGGAAAAATAGAATTATTGCCACCAAATGGGGGGAAGAATTCGAAGATTCGAGCGAAGAACAAGTTTCAAAAAGAGCTGGCCTAATAGCTGACTTATGTGGGATGATATCATTTAAAGAACTCCTCGGAGAAATAGATAAGGTGGCAGAATAACCCGAGATTCACGAGGAAACTGGATTTAAATTTTTCCCTTCTTCAGTAAATCACATGACCAGATCTGGGAGACGTTACCATGTTCCCAACTCACTACCAGCAAATGTTAAGGGGAAGGGAGTTGAAGACCTTCCTATGCCAGAATGACCCTCGAGGAGAGTAAGATCCTTAATCAACTGAAGAAAGCTCAAGCTAACATCACTCTATGGGGACTTTTCATGTCTTCCCAGCTACACAAAAATGCTTTAATCAAATTACTCGATGGACCTACAATTCCTCCTTCTACCACACCAGAAGAAGCGGTAAACCTGGTCGGATCCTTGACCTCTACCCGAATGCTGTCCTTTTCTAAAGAGGAAATCCCTAAAATTGGGCCAAATCACAATCATGCACTCAACATCTCCGTCGAAATTATGGGGAAGGTTGTACCGCTTTCTCTCATTGAAAACGGACTCATTTTGAATGTCTGCCCACTGAGAACCTTCAAATGTCTAGGCCTGAAAGAAAGCGACCTCGCTCCAACCTCTGTCGTGAGGTGATGGGATCCATAAAACTTGTAATATGGGCTGGTCCTATAAACCCTGTCGTCGAATTCCAAGTCATCGATATCCCGGCCTGTTTTAACCTGTTGCTCGGACGACCCTGGCTTAACAGTATAAAGGGTGTCTCTTCCTCATTCCATCAAAAATTGAAGTTCTTCGTTGATGGGCGAGTCGTCACCATCTTGGGTGACGACGGTAACGCCGAGGGTGCAAACACCAGCAGTCCAATTCTTGAGATACAGCATGGGTCAAATGATATGCTCCTATCAGGATTTCGAGTTGAGCCACCTCTACTCCCGGTAGGGGACGGTTTCAAAGAAAGGGTTTGTCCAGAATATGACCCTCATGGCAATGTCAATGTGATTCAAATGTTCAGAAACATGCACTTCATGCCCGGACTGGGGCTAGGACGAAGGCAACAGGGGATACTTGAGCCCATCGAACTGAAGAAAGATTTCCCTCCTTGCATCTTGGGATATCAACCATCAGAACCAGAGATCAGAATGATCCTCCAAACTCGATCAAAAAGAGGGTTAGACTACGTTCGAGCTATCTCAGGTGATTCCTTAAATGAACGATTCATCAAAGAGGGCGAGGATTTCCCCTTTAGCGGTTTTCCAGAACTAAGGTACGACCACACAGACAAGAAAATGAAGCCTGGAATGGAGATCTTTTTCCAAGTTAGATACCCATGGGTCGAAAGTTCCCAATACCGCATACAACCGCTTATCAAAGATACTGAAGAGACTGAAGAAAGTGACTCCGAAGATTCCTTCAACCTGCAGACACTAGGCCTAGCACTCTACATGGTTCATTCAGGCACTACATCAATGGACCCATCCCGTCTGATTAAAGCTGCTGATATACCTCTCCTCAACTAGCATGCTGCGCCAGTTCTACCTCTTGAAATCTCCCCCAACCCCAATGTTTACCCTATTTTTCTATTGTTGTCCACCCTTGCTCAAATGTAATCGAGACCTCTTTTGACGAGGTTCTCAATGCTGTTTTTCCTTTCAATGAAATAAACGAAGATTTTGAGTATCTTGCTGTGCCTTACATTAATTGTTTAGATTCTAATCAATCTTTTGATGACGATGATTTTGCAAATAAACAATTCTTAACTGATCTAAATAAGGTTAATAATAAACAACATAACCGCGTTCAAGTTAATGAAGAAGATACTGTTGTTATTAATCTCGGTTCTAGTAGCCAACTGCGCGAGATTAGGATAGGGGCCACCCTTGACGAGCATGAACGTGCACAACTCGAAGAATTATTAAAAGGAGTTCGTGGATGTCTTCGCATGGTCCTACGATGACATGCCCGGTATTGGCCCCGAAATAGCTCAGCACGAGATCCCCACTCTCCCATATTCCAAGCCAGTTAAACAAAAGTTGAGAAAGCTCCCCACCGAATGGTTCCTCAAGGTCAAAGAAGAGGTGATCAAACAGTTGAACGTGGGTTTCATTTGAGTAATCGAATATCCCACATGGCTAGCCAACATTGTACCTGCACCAAAATCAGGAGGAAAGGTTCGAATGTGTGTGGATTACCGAGATTTAAACAAAGCCTCTCCTAAGGATGATTATACACTACCCAACATCGACATGATCGTGGACAACACGGCCAGTCAAGCTCTCAAGTCATTTGTCGACGGATTTTCTGGATACAACCAAATTAAGATGCATCCCGACCATCAAGAGAAAAACGCATTCATCACCCCATGGGGAACCTTTTGCTACACCGTTATGCCATTCGGTCTCAAGAATTCTGGGGCTACCTACCAAAGGTCCGCCACAACCATCCTGCACGATTTGATTCACAAAGAGGTTGAGGTTTATGTGGATGATATGATTATCAAGTCCAAAACTAGAGAAGGTCATGTTCTCTCTCTCCGGAAGTTCTTCGAACGAATGTGAAAGTATCAGATGCGACTTAATCCACAAAAGTGCGTCTTCGGCGTTACAGAGGGAAAACTCTTAGGATTCATGGTCAGTGAGAAGGGGATAGAAGAAGATCCTACCAAGCTGAAGGCCATACTTGAGATGCCACCTCCCCGAACAGAGAAGGAAGTCCGAGGTTTCCTTGGGAAATTATAATATATCAGCCGGTTCATCAGCCAGCTAACCTCCATCTGTGAACCAATCTTCAAACTCCTCCAAAAGGATTCAACCAAGGTTTGGAACGAGGCCTGCCAAGAATCTTTTGATCGAATCAAACAGTACCTAACCCAACCTCAAGTTCTCATGCCACCACAGCCTAGTCTCCCTTTGCTCTTATACCTAACCATAATCGACACTGCAGCCGGGGTTTTGCTAGCCCAGTACCTTGAAGACTCTCGCAAAGAAAGAGCCATCTATTATGCCAGTCGCAAATTGGCTGGGTAAGAGGTCAACTACACTACTTTAGAAAAAGCATGCGTCACGCTTGTCTGGGTCACCCAAAAGTTACGGCACTACATGCTCACCTTCCCCATCAAACTTATATCCCGAATGGATCCCATCAAATACCTGCTCAAAAAACCCGCCTTATCCAGCCGAATGGCCCGATGGTTGATGCTCCTAACCGATTTCGATATCGTGTACGTCACACAAAAAGTCGTTAAGGGCAGAGCCATCTCTGACTACCATGCGGATTACCCCGTAGAAGAAATAGATGTTTGGATCTCCGAATTCCCAGATGAAAATGTCCTCTGCACCACTCAAGACTGCCTCCTATGGAAAATGTTCTTCGACGGCGCTGCCAACAAAAGGGGATATGGCGTTGGGATACTTCTGATCGCCCCAGATGACTCCCACACTCCTATCGCCATTAAATCTGATTTCCCTTGCACCAACAACATGACAGAATACGAGGCATGCACAGTGGGCCTCAAGGTCGCTCTCGAGAAAAGTATTCAATACCTTGATGTATACGGGGATTCTGCCCTTATCATCGGTCAAGTGCTCAGAAAGTGGAAAGTCAAGGACGAAAAGATCCAACCCTTTCATGCCCAATTAGAAGAGTTGGCCTCCCAATTCTGACATATCACCTTCCATTACCTACCCCGAGCAAAGAATAACTTAGTCGATGCTCTCGCTACTTTGGCTTCCATGATCGAAATGCCCGAGGGAATAATAATGACCCCCTTCCTAGTTCAAAAGCAAGACAAACTAACCCATTGCTACCACATTGAGCTTGCCACCTCAGAAGATCCTGAGCTAGTCAACTACTGGTACTATGATATTTGGTGCCTCCTCCGGTACGATAGTTATCCCGAGGGTTCCAACAAGAACGATCAAGCTACCCTCCGAAGGCTGGCCGCCCAGTACATCATCTGTCCTAAAGCACTACTCAAAAGGAATTTCAATGGAACTCATTTTCACTGTATCGCAGGGGCTGACATTGAAAAGATAATGCTGAAAATCCACAGCGGGGAATGTGGGCCCCACATGAACGGTCACATGCTTGCTAAGAAGATCATCCGACAAGGCTACTACTGGACCACCATGGCCCAGGATTGCACCGCCTATGTTCGGAGATGCCCTAAATGCCAACAGTTATACAATCTCCAACATCTACCTCCACGGGAATTATACAACATGACTTCTCCCTGGACATTCTCCACCTGGGGTATCAACATCATAGGGAAGGTTACGCCAAAAGCGTCAAATGGGCATGAGTTCATCCTGGTTGCCATCGATTACTTCACCAAATGGGTCGAAGCTGAGTCATACGCAGTATTAAATGCCAAGAAGGTAGCCAAATTCATCAAGAAAAATATGGGGTCCCGCACGAGCTAGTGCCGGATAATGGTTTGCACTTCGAGGCGAAAGTCACATAAATAGTCAACGAGTACGGGATTCAGAGACAAAAATCTTCTCCTTACCGACCTCAGACCAATGGTGCATTTGAAGCCTCCAATAAAAACCTCAAAACCATCATCAGCAAGATGACCGAAAGTTGTAGGGATTGGGCCGATCGGATCCCGTACGCCCTCTGAGGCTATCGAACCTTAATCCGAACCTCTACTGGGGCTACCCCTTACTCCCTGGTCTACGGCATGGAAGTAGTCCTACCTATGGAGCTGTAAATACCCTCGCTACGCATCATGATCGAAAGCAAGGTTATTGAAGAAGATTGGTGCCAAGGACGTCTTGATGAGCTGACCCTCCTAGATGAACGGAGATTAAAAGCTCTTTACCACATACAAGTAGGCCTGTCAATTGGTCGGGTCTGGACCCGGACCCGACCCGAACCCGATCTGTATAATAGGATTTGAGCATATTTTTTTGGACCTGAGACCCGAAGACCCGATTACCCATTTATTAAACGGGTAGGGTCTGGATCTTATACAATACCCGGACCCGAAGACCCGACCCGAATTGTACATTATTATTTTGTATATATATACATATATACTATAAATTTATATATATTTATAAATATATCTTATCAATATAACATGTAAGTATTATATATAAAAGTATATATTTATGTATATAATAAATATAAGTAATATATGTTTTATTTATACTAATAATATTCTACAATACATTATAAAATATTTAAATTTAAGATTAAATAATAAAGAAGGGGGATAAAATAAAATAAATGTACATATTTGACCAGACCCGAACCCGAACCCGAGACCTGAAGACCCGAACGGATCCGGGTCTGGATCCAATATTGTAGACCCGATGAAGACCCGGACCCGAACCCGAATCCGATGAAGACCCGATTACACGGATCTGGATCTCCCTAAACTCGACCCGTCTCCGACCCGTTGACAGGCCTACATACAAGGGTATCATCACCGAATAGCACGATCGTTCAATAAGAAAGTCAAGGACTGCGGTGTTCGGGAGGGGGATTTAACCCTCAAGGAGATAATCGAACCCATTTGGGACCCTAGAGGAAAATTCAAGCCCAATTGGAGTGGCCCCTACATTATGAAGAAGATCTTATCCAGTGGTGCCGCCATGCTCACCGACCTGGATGGGGAAGAGATGGCTCATCCCGTCAATCTGGACCGTCTTAAGAAATTATACCCCTAGTCTGAAATCTCGGCGCGCTGCGACTCTTCTCCCCCCCCCCCCCCTTCTATTCTAAAAAAAAACTCTCTCCATTTCCCTCTACCCAGAACACGTGGGCCTGATCCTCTGCAAAAACTATTTTCAAATGGATAAGAACTTTTTTTTAAACCCCAGAGGTACGTAGGTAACTCATCCTCCCCACATGAACACGGCCCCTTCTTTTTCACAAAAATATATTCCTTTCTTATCTCCGAGAACGGCAGTTCATTATAAACATCTACTTGAACAAAAGGATTATATATGCCTTAGCGATTGGTATAAATAATTCAAAATAAAAAATTCATCGAAAGGCACAGCTTGATGATCAAAAACTTGTTTATTTCATTAATAAGAAACTACTGTACGGATTACATAAGAAAAAGGAACGGAGAACTCCTTTCCCCCTACTACCATAAAAGCCAGATAAAATCCCCCACATCTGTTACATAAATAAACTCCCCAAGAGTCCTACCCACATCTACCCGAGGAGCCTGCACCCTCATCATCTACATCCTAAGGACCCCAAGTTTCTCCTGCCTGAATGGAGTGCCGCAAACACTCCATGGACCGATGAGAATTAACCATCTTCGAAAAGACCACAACACCCCCTTCCATGGAGTCAGATAAAACAAACCACCTCTGACCAGTCTTTATTGCCAACATCTTGCTGACTACTTTCCTCCACAACCACTTCATATAATCTTTGGGGACATGACAAACCTTCCCAACAGACTGAGAGGGACGGGTCGATGGACGCCGATTTTCCCACAGAGATCCAAGCAACAGACGCAGGCGCTCAGTCAAATCGTCTACCAAAAAGAAATTTGAGGTCCGAGGGGGCACGACCTGCGCCCAGCCAAATTAGCTCAAAAGTCGCCAAGGGAAATAAAAAGAGGTCTGCTTGAGACTAACCAGCCGCACATATGAATATTCTCCTAGCTCCAGAACAGGCTGCAACTGTCCCCACCAAGGCACTGACCAATACAGCCCACAATCCCCATGCTCTACAAGCCAATTCTCCCAGTTCTCAACATACAGGCCCATGCGGATGAAGTAGCATGAAAAGAAGTTGGGTACAGCCGACAAAGGATATTCTGGAGGAGTTGATAAGAGGAATCTTTCAGACAACCACATGAACAGCATCACAGGGCTACCCCTTAAAAAGTCGGAACGACCTTCTCTCCAGGCGTCCAGGACATTCAAAGTCTCCGCCAATAGCACCGTCGCAGGATTGCGACGGTATGACATCCATGAGGTAATGGCTGCAAGCTGTGAGTCCACGCGCACCTCTCCAGTCACCAACAACAATTTTGAAACCAGGCCCAGAACAATGGCTCCAACATAGCCAGCATCACTTACTTCCTGCGAACGCACGGACTGTAACACCGCCGGGAGGGAGATCATTCCCCCGACAACCAATGACCTGGCCACCGAAGGAGAAATATGAAGAAGCCCAACCAACAAATCCCTAGGAGAATGAGAAAATTCGAGTAAAGCTGCAGTAACACTGGGATTCACGCCCAGTATGGCAGAAAATTCCTCGTAGGTAGGACAAACTTTTTCCAACCCAAAGCGGAACACATGGTCTTCAGGGTACCAAAATTGTACTACCGCCACCAGCATATTCCACTCAAAAGGTCGATTACGCCATAAGGAGACATGACGCATGTTGAAAGCATCATAGTCGACATTATAAGAGCATATAGCTTCTAAGGCTTCAAGGTAATTGACAAACTCAATGCTACTAGGGAGAGCCATCTCGTAAGACTAAAAGATGATGCGTGGGTATGTAATAATGCAAAAGGTGTGAGGAAAACACTCCACACTCCACCCTTCTCCCTTTTTATATTTAAAAATCCTCACAAGGGACATAATCCCTGCAGAAATCGAAAGGAATCCTACCCCACAAGGTACTAAAGGCTGAAGAGGGTACCATTCAAAGCTTTCAATTGATGGGACTGGACTGAACTGCCGATAGGCAGGCCAGGGTGCTTGCCGATCGGCAACCCCCCATTTTTGGAAATTTCCTCCTTTCCTTCTTTTGTCAAATCAGAAAAACTCCATAAAAATAAATTGATATTCTCAAAAGAATTTCGATAGTCCTTTTTTCTCCTTATACAATTCCCTTTTTAAATAAAAACTTTCGTTCAAAAATTCCAAAAATATTTCTTTTACGGCCTCAGCAGCAAAGTAAAAGGCGCATTTGTATGCATTCATTCATCATTAAAATAAAAAGATAGCCAAAAAACTACATTGCATTGCATATATATGTGTTTTCTGTGTTACATCATTTTGCAGGAAATAAAGAAAAAGCCAAAAAACAACGGGACTCAGCCCGAACCCACTCTCTCTCTCTCTCTCTCTCTCTCTCTCTCTCTCTCAAGAGCTTCCACCCCTGCGACGCGCTCTCTTCCCCCTACGGCGAGACGAAGCGCCCCCATTTCCTGAGCCAGAGTCTCCCCCGGACGAGGCTGACGGCACCAAATAAGAAGGAACAGGGACAGCATCCCGAATGTGGGCAGTCGCCGATGATATCCAGTCTTTAATGTCCCTGAGCCAAGTGGTCGACGCCCGGATTTGCTGCAGGAAAATGCAGAATCAATATCAAGCAAAAGAAATAAAAAAAAAAAAGAGAGGAAAAGGATTGAAAGGTTTACCGCAGGACGAAGGACGTCCTCTGTCAAGCCCAGCTCCTCCGGATCCATCACAAGAGGATGGTGCAGCATCGGCACTATCCCTCCATCAACCCACTGGATGTTGTACGAACGAGTGTGCAGTCGAACAAAAGGGACCTCCGAGGTCACCACCGCCGCAGGAGCCGACGGACCACCACCAATGTGGGAAGACCCCACCGCCTGACTCAAACCAGCAGGAAGGAAAGGCAAGGCATCATATATGCTGGGCGCCATCAACCAACTCATCACAAAGTCCATATAATCATACGGCGCGGCCGTATCAGTATACAATGCATAGGACTCGCCAATCATTGTCGCGATCCTCTCATCCTCTAACAACTGTTGCTCCCCCCTCATAGACGTAGGAGGCTGTACGGGAGGCACCACCTCCTCCTCAGTAATTTGACGGATCACCCTCTCCTCGAGGTACCAGGAATGGCCGAACTCATGCGCCAACAAGCGCCTCATCCGCGCGTTCACCCAAGTCAACCCCGTATCCTGAATGGCTGTCCCCCAGGGATAAACGATCAGATGAAAGTTCAAAAGACAAAGCATGAGTCGATACAAAATCAGAAGGTGCAAAAATCTAAGACTGAAATGAAAAAAGTCTTACCCGACCACTGGTCAGGTCATTCAAGACCTGACGCATCGCCTCCAGGGAAAGAGATCCCTTCGACTGTCGGTTGGCCTTACACCACCGGTACAAGCGACAGAAGTCCCCAACGGTGTCATTCTTCAGAGCAATCAGTGGGGTGTTGCACCCAATCACCTCATAAAATCACGTCTGAATCCACAAGCAAAAAGAGACGCATAAAGAAAATGCGAATGCATGAAAAGAAAATGCGAATGCATGAAAGGAAAATGCACAAAGTAAAGGATACCTCCAGGAGATACGTGGCTCTAGTAAAAGTCAGCCGGCAGCACCGGCTGAATGCATCCAAAGAAGAATAAATGGTCGCCAAGGTCAGACTCCCCCAATCATAGAAAGGGATGTTTGAAAATATCCTCAAGTACGGCAGAAACCACAAATGGACGACATCGTTGCTCGACGCCACCATGAAACCTCCCAGAACCAACA
The DNA here is from genome assembly GCA_949130495.1 of Sambucus nigra. NCBI lineage: Eukaryota > Viridiplantae > Streptophyta > Magnoliopsida > Dipsacales > Adoxaceae > Sambucus > Sambucus nigra. The sequence continues at coordinate 267,498,540 of OX422224.1, forward strand.
AGATGAACAACCGGGCCATCTGCCTCACTTGCAGCCCATCCTCCACATCAACCACCCTGCTCAACAAAACATCCTTCATCAAGGACAGCCGGATAGAATCCCCAGAGACTATCCTCCTCACATCACCGAGTACCGCATACACCGCCTTCGACCTCACCCGCAAAGAGCAATCCACCTTTATCTGCTCCCCGTCACAATCCAGTCCCAGCAGTTATTGCACATCTATGGGAGTCACCGTCATCTCCCCGAAGCCAAAATGAAAAGTGTGGGTAGTGTCCCACCACCTCTCCCCTAAGGCACACAAAACTTCTGTTGAATAAGGCGTCTCATCCAGCGTAACCACCAACCTCCCAAAACCCGCTGATGATACCATCCAGCACACCGCGGGTGGAAGATGCTCCCAAACATCCCTAAGCCCCGTCGTCCCGCGGGCACGCATGTTCTTCAAGGAAATATCCGACTAGCAAAAGGAAAAATTCAATCAAAGGTCAAAGAAAAATGGAAAAATCACCCGAAAAGGAAAGAATGACAAAGGTCAGGTTACTTACATAATCACCGGGAATCACTCTCGAAGAGCGATGACGCGACGGCTCCCGCAACAAGGTCCGCTCATTCGTAACCGGCTCGAATGCATCAAAGGCATTCTCATTTCCCAAATCAAAAGGCACCTTGTCCCTCCAATCCACATTCGCCTAGTCATCAACGGTTAACCACTCCCGATGGACATCGGTTCTCATAAAAGCGACCATTTCTTGAAGATCGGAACGTTAGAACAATTCGCAGAGAGAAATCGCAGAAAGAGAGAAGGCAAGAAGCTGTGAAAAATGAAGGGGATTCGCCCCCTTTATATAGGAGGCCAAACGCCATGCCGATCGGCAATTACCCCTACCATACCGATCGGTACTATCTCCTCACCTTCGCGAGGCAGCCTAAAAGTCCGTGCCACTGCCAAATGGCACCTCTCAGTCTATGCCGATCGGTACCCCCTTAAAATTTCGTACAAAAATTCCCAAAAAATACCAGGAAGCCTAAAAAAATCCCCAAAATTTTTTTAAAAATCCCAGGAGGGATTTAGAACATTTTTCATTAAGAAAATTTCTCACTCCTTCAGGCGACACACCGTTTTCCCCAACGGAGCCCTCAAAATCCAAAGCGAATGACCTCTCGGGCAAGGCGCTTGGACCACCTAATCACCTCATCATTAGACTTTACAAAAGGCCTCTCCGATCATCGTCTACCCGGTGCGATACATTATCACATGGTATTATTCCCAGCATAAATCAGAAGAACCACTCGCCCCGAGCGATCTCTCCCAAAGGGCAATCAAAATTTTCTCCAGCTCATTCATCGTTCCCCAACGGAACCTCAAATCCAATTCTTATCCCCCAAGCGGAACCCTTCTTCCCCAGTGGAATCCTCAAAAGCTAAGTGAAAACTCCTTCCAGTAAGGCTCCGAAAAATCCCTAAGGATCACATGATCACTTCCCCAGCGGAATTCTCTCACAGCACCCAAAATAGGTTGTTCCCCCCTGTGAGGTCTCCTATAAAGCTTCCCCCAGCTATCAGCTCCCCAGCTCAAATCGGAATCATAAAGATCTTTCTCCATTAGAATTAAAATACAATCTTTATCTACTCTTGGGTCTGAATTGGCCCCGGTCTTGGATCGTCACCTTAGTTAGGTCATAATTGACCTCGGTCCTCGGTCGTCACCACTCTTGGGTCAGAATGGACCCCGGTCTTGGATCGTCACCTTAATTAGGCAAAAATTGATCTCGTTCCTCGATCGTCACCACTCTTGGGTCTGAATTGGCCCCGGTCTTGGATAGTCACCTTAATTAGGTCAGAATTGACCTCGGTCCTCGGTCGTCACCACTCTTGGATCAGAATTGGTCCCGGTCTTCGATCATCACCTTAGTTAGGTCAGAATTGACCTCGGTCCTCGGTCGTCACCACTCTTAGGTCAGAATTAGCCCCAATCTTGGATCGTCACCTTAGTTAGGTCAGAATCGACCTCGGTCCTCGGTCATCACCACTCTTGGGTCAAAATTGGCCCTGGTCTTGGATCGTCATCTTAATTAGGTCAGAATTGACCTTGATCCTCGGTCGTCACCACTCTTGGGTCAGAATTGGCCCCAGTCTTGGATCGTCACCTTAGTTAGGTCAGAATTGATCTCGATCCTCGGTCGTCACCACTATTGGGTCAGAATTAGCCCCGATCTTGGATCGTCACCTTAGTTAGGTCAGAATCGACCTCGGTCCTTGATCGTCACCACTCTTGGGTCAAAATTGGCCCCGATCTTAGATCGTCACCTTAGTTAGGTCAGAATTGACCTTGGTCCTCGGTCGTCATAACTCTTGGGTCAGAATTAACCCCGGTCTTGGATCGTCACCTTAATTAGGTCAGAATTGACCTCGGTCCTCGGTCGTCACCACTCTTGAGTCAGAATTGGCCCCGGTCTTGGATCGTCACCTTAGTTAGGTCAAAATTGACCTCGGTCCTTGGTCGTCACCACTCTTGGGTCAGAATTGGCCCCGGTCTTGGATCGTCACCTTAGTTTGGTCAGAATCGACCTCGATCCTCAATCGTCACCACTCTTGGGTCAGAATTGACCCCGATCTTGGATCGTCACCTTAATTAGGTCAGAATTGACCTCGATCCTCGGTCGTCACCACTCTTGGGTCAGAATTGGCCCCGGTCTTGGATCGTCACCTTAGTTAGGTCAGAATTGACATCGGTCCTCGATCGTCACAACTCTTGGGTTAGAATTGACCCCGGTCTTGTATCGTCACCTTAATTAGGCCAGAATTGACCTCGGTCCTCGGTCGTCACCACTCTTGGGTCAGAATTGACCCAGGTCTTGGATCGTCACCTAAATTAGGTCATAATTGACCTCGGTCCTCGGTCCTCACCACTCTTGGGTTAGAATTGACCTCGGTCTTGGATCGTCACCTAAATGAGGTCAGAATCGACCTCGGTCCTCGGTCGTCACCACTCTTAGCTCATAACTGACCCCGACCCTCTGAATTGGTCATCCTCATTTCCTTAGGTCCGTAAAACCGACCTCGACGCTCTTAATTTGTCACCATCGCTTCCTTAATCCCACAGATTCGGATTTGATCCATAGAGTTGATCATCCCCAGCATACTTCTTAGGTCCTCGGAATCAACCTCGACCATATGAATCGGTCATACTCCCTCAAAGGCATCATACGGTATCGAATCGACAGCTATTATTTGTTCCAAAATCACCCGTTGAGGGGCTCTGTAGACACCTCACTCTATTACCCCCTAACTCTCCTTAGGTCCCTAGTGCCTCCACTCATCATCGCGAACCCAGGTCACGTCCCGAGTACTGACCTGGAAGCCATCGGGCACCCCCGGGCTCAGTTTGACACAAAAGTCAAACTCCTCATCTCGATCGAGACTCAATGAATCTTTTAAAGGAACTGAATACCCTTTCCAACGGTCTGCCCCGTGCGCAATTCTGACTTACCACGCGGACGAACGATCCATTTGCGTCTGAAACCTGACCTAGAGTCCGCAGGGCAATCTCGGGCTCTGTTGACCCAAGTCAACCCTTTGGCTTGACCGAGGCTGAATGAATCTTTGAAGGGGACTGAATACCCTTTCCAACAATCCATCCCGTGTGCAATTCCGACTTTCCATGCGGGCGAACAATCCGTTTAACTTCTGGAAGACACCGAGAGCTTCCCGGGACCGGTTGACCAAAGTCAACTCTCCCAATCGGGTCAAACTCTTTGGAATGTCAAAGTAAATCTCCTAACCTTTCCAACGGTCTGCCCCGTGCTCAATTCGGACTTACCATGCGAACGAACGATCCGTTTGCGTCCGCACGATTCCCCGTCTAATGGACCGACAAACGCTTTCGAGCCACATTTGACCCAAAGTCAACTCCCGAACTCGGGAGCATTCCAAAGGACTTTCGAAGGTCTTTGAATTATCTTTCCATTGGTATGCCCTGTGCGCGATTCTGACCAACGGTTTGCCCTCGGCGGCCAATTTTTCGAAAAAGCCTGAGGTGCACTGCCAAATGGCAGGTCCCAGACCCTGCCTATCGGCACTAGCCGATAGTTAGTGCCATGGCAATGCCAATCGGCAGAGCCCTGGGCCTATAAAAGGAGGCCGTGACCTCGTTTGCAAGAGGAGCCCAGATCTGATAGAAATCTCTCTGAACGAATCCCAGAAACCTCTCTCGAAGGCAGCGTGATTTTAACTTCCAAATCCCCATTTTACTTCCACTTCCATCATCCTTTTCATCAAACTTGATGAATTAACCACTCTCCATCATCATCCATGTGCAAGGGCTGCTCTCCAACATCCAAGATCAAGATCAAGATCTTCAAGAAGGTCCAACTTTCTCAACTTTCTCTTGAATTCTCTTAAATTCTCAATAACTTGTTTTTTATTACTTAGCACTTTTATCATCTCATCTCACACATCCTAATATACTTTTTTATTTAGTATTATTGCACATCTCTTATTTTCATATAAATAAAAACCCAAAAAATAAGAAAAAGAGGGTTTACTCATAAATTCCAAGTAGGGATTCTCACACTTTTTCCACACTTTTCTCACAACCAAAACACTTTTTCTACACACACACTTACAAATAAGAGATTTCTCCATTTTGGACTTATGGGTTAAACCCCACCCCTTTGCTTCGCATGCGAACTACGTGGACTTTGATGCCTTTATAGGCTACGTGGGCGTCTCGGGGTAAAACTCGAGACTCGAGTCCTTTCTCTCACTTTTTTTTCTCTCATTTTCTATTTTCTCTAAATCCATTTTTCTTATATTAGTCTTAGTGACGCATTAATCCATGTGCATTATCGTTACCTTATAACGATTAACGTAGGGGTAACCGCGTAAATATTATTTTTCTAATATTACTTTTATATCTTCCTACGGATGACTCACTTTATCTTTTCCATGATACAAGTCGAGGATTCCTACCTCCCTTCTATATATATACACAAGCACACATCTCACGGAGGGAAACCTTAAGGAAAATAGAAAATATCCATGAGAGACCGAAAGGGCAGAATGGGTGCCTAACACCTTCCCATTTCGTAACTAAGCCTCCGAACCCTTTCCGAATCATTTTGGTTTCGCACGCACCAGTATCTCTTTGGAAGCCATCCTTTGGGGTGGCTTCCTCTTCTTCTTTTGTCTGTTTTGAGTAAACTAGACTGGCGACTCTGAATCTCTCTACATTTTTCACACCTCACAAAATCGACGCCGACCGAAGCGCTCTCCCAAGAGGGGATGCATGGGACCCGAAGGATCCTTCCTCCCTCCACGGCGGGGATCCGGGGGATGGCCACAACCATATATAAGGGTTTAATCGTCGTATTGCATAATCGTTTAATAAGAAAGTCAAAGACCTCGGCATGAGTTAAGGTGGACTCACTCTCAAAGAAGGGTATAATAGACTTATGATGAGCTCATAGTCATGTTGGTTTGTGTTTGTGCCAAAGATGACAAAAATATTTTAATCAATGAGTGTTGATGCAAAAAATTGGACCGTATCCCATTTTTATGATCACAGATAAATAGATGAAAGCAATCCAATCAAGCACATAAGACACAAAGATTTTTAAAGTGGTTCAGCTATGAATAAAGCCTACGTCCACTGTTATTTTATTCCCATGGGTTTATAATAGCACCATAGGGTGTAGAGAGAGAAAGGATGTGTATCTTGTGTATGGAGTTTCTAGGTTCTCTTGGATCTCCCTCATCTCCCCCCTTTTGGCTAAGGGGATACATGTATTTATAGTGATGGGAGATAAAGAGATTCATTGTATGTAGACATTTATGTCTACATTCAACGAATCTAATTGTTGAATTACTTGGTATGCTATGTGTTGTCATCTATTAATACAGTATAAATGTACATTAAGGCTTATTAAATGCGCTGTCATCTTCATTAATGCACATTAAATGCATAGTTATCCTTTGATCTTCCTGGTTGGTATGTCGAACAACTCTCCTCGGGTGCCGACTAACTCTCCTCGGGTGCCGACCAACTCTCCTCGGGTGCCGACTAATACTCCTCGGGTGCCAACTAAGTTTCCTCGGGTACTGACCAACTCTCCTCGGGTGCCGACTAATACTCCTCGGGTGCCGACGAACTCTCCTCGGATGTCGAATATTGCCACGTAGGATGACATGTGTCCTTTTCTGATTGGTCCTCGTAGATGGAGAATTTTTGCGTTAACAAAGCCCCCAATGCTCCATTCTTGATGTTTTACTTGAAAGGATGGAGTATTTATTCTGCAGTGTTGCTCGGTGCTCGTGAAATTCTTGATCTACCTTCTTAATTTGTTCAACATAAAGTGCATTATCTCCTGAACGACATATGATGCAGGCCGATCGATGGTTGCTAATCTTTCTTTTGAGGAACTCCGTGTGCTATGTATCACCCCTGGGAATTTGGATGCAGCCATGCCATAGTATGCAGCTTGTAGCTTGTCATAATCTTCAAGTATGTTGATTGGTTTGCTAGCCGACCAACTACCTCCTGTGCCGAGCAACTGAGTGCTAACTTCACGTGCTTGATTCTTCTGATTTATGATTCTTTGAATACTTTGTCGAGTAAAATACTAGCTTTTGAACTCAACTCTTCAATCTAATTAGTACCAATCTAGTGGTGGACTTCGAAACATTTTCATACAACTTCTTCTTCAATGTTGGTCGGGATAGTAGTAGTAAAGATCTCAGTGTTGTAGATGCTGAATTTGACTTCTGAACTCAACTCTTGAATATGCCTCCTGAACTTCAATATACCTCCTAAACTTCAATATTCCTCCTGAACTTCAATATACCTCCTGAACTTCTGAATACGCCTCCTAAACTTCAATATCAAAAATAATTCCTAAGCAAGAAAAATAACTCCTGAATGATAATTAGTCGGGGCCCCGACCGTGTGAGTTTGTGGAGTTGAATTTGATGCTCGACTGCATGATGTTATAAGAATGTGCCACCAAATGAACAAATATATCTATAATAGAAGCCCCCAAGTGTGGAATGTGAACTTTGAATGCTTTTTGCTTGATCGCTTTCACATACTCATAAAATGTTTCCGACCAACTGTAGTTGACAGCTTCTTATTTCCGACCAACCTGAGTTGACATTTTTGGGAATAGATTTACTTTCTAACCAATATAAGTTGGCATTTTTAGGAATATATAGTTTTACTTTCCGTAGGAATACATTTACTTCCTAACCAACATAAGTTGGCATTTTTAGGAATACATAGTTTTACTTCCCGTAGGAATACATTTACTTCCTAACCAACATAAGTTGGCATTTTTAGGAATACATTTCTTAACCAACATAAGTTGGCATTTTTAGGAATAGTTTTACTTCCCGTAGGAATACATTTACTTCCTAACCAACATAAGTTGTCATTTTTAGGAATACATAATTTTACTTCCCGTAGGAATACATTTACTTCCTAACCAACATAAGTTGGCATTTTTAGGAATACATAGTTTTACTTCCCGTAGGGATACATTTACTTCCTAACCAACATAAGTTGACATTTTTAGGAATGCATTTTTGATAATAAATGATAGAGACTTCCTCGGAGCTGACCAACGGATTGTTGGGAATAAGATATAATAAATGTTGGAGACATCCTTGGAGCTGACCAACAGATTGTTGGGAATAAGATAATATATGTTGGAGACATTCTTGGAGCTGACCAACAGATTGTTGGGAATAAGATAATATAAATGTTGGAGACCTCCTCGGAGCTGACCAACAGATTGTTGGGAATAAGATAATATAAATGTTGGAGACCTCCTTACTGAAATAAGAATAGAATATGCATCCAAATAGATATAAAGAATAATTAAAAATAATAAAATGCCTCGTTGATCTGTCGAGGGAGAATTATATAATGCCGAACAAGAATAAGATCTTCCAGAACATAAGAATATGGCCGAGAATGTTGTCAGGCCTGAATATAAATAAGAATTATCCGACCAACTATCCATTGGGGGTGAAATACAACGAATGTTGTATTTCTCCTTAAAGCTGAATAAGTATCTTGTCGAGGCACAATTGCATAACGCCGAATAAGAATAATATTTTCCAGTTTATAAGAATATGGCCGAGAACTTTGCTGGGCCTGAATATAAATAAGAATTACCCTGATCAACTATCCGTTGGGGGTGACATATAATAAATGTTATAGTTCTCCTCGGAGCTAAATATGATAATAAGTATCTCGTCGAGTTCCATGTTGAGATGAATATAGAATATGAATCCCAAGGGATATATAGAATAATTTATGCTTGAGACGATATATGGGCCTAAATATAAATAAGAATTGCCCTGACCAACTATCCGTCGGTGGTGAAATATAATAAGTGTTGTAGCTTTTCCTCGGAGCTGAATATATATAGAGAGAAGAAATTTTTTGAGCTCCATGCTGAGATAAATATAAAATATGAATCCGAACGGATATAGAATAATTTGTGCTTGAGCCGATATCTCCGAGTGAAATGATAATAGTTTCCAGATTATTTCCGAGCATTCGTTGGCGTTGAATCTTGTACTTGTAAAAATTAATAATTTGCTCTACCATATGTGATGAGAATAATTTACTCATCCAATCAATATATGATATGTATATGCTTGAGAAATAAAAATATTAATTTCAAAACATGAAATAATATATGTTGGCTGATATGTCGAGGTAAAACTGCCTGATGTCGAGCAATAACAGTTTCCGGAGGTTTAAGATTGTGGTTGAGCTTTCGTCGGGATTGAATATCATCCCTATGAAATCTTAATAAGCTGTCCGAGCACCTATCTAGACTAGATCAAATAATTATTGTCATGAGAATAATTATTCAGCCAAACAATATGTGATGTGTATCAGCATAAGGCAATAAAAATTTCAAAATATGAAATAAAATGTTTTATGCCAAATGTGTGTGAGATGGACAAATTATTATTAGATATGCGCCATAAATAAGACGTAGAGTTTTTTCTAAAGTTATTTAATATCCAACAACTAATCAGGTATAAGTTTTTGTTTGAAAATTATTTATCACTTGGTTTTAAAAATATTTTTGGGGTGATCACAAGTTAAAAAGGACTTAAGCCCCCTCTTTGTCCCCAAGCTGAACTCGTGTTTAAAGAAATATCTGGGGTGCTTCACATTTTTTAAAAGCCCAAGATTCTACTGCTGCCGACAAACGGCATGGATGTTGTCGACCAACATTTAAGGATATCTCAAGTTATAGAATATATGGTGCCGACCAAGAAGCAAATGGTTCTCGACCAGCTGAGCAATTTCCTCGATCAACAAAAATGGTGCATTGACAGCACCAAACAACATTAGATGTCACCGACCAAAAAGTGGATGGTTGGATAGTTGCCGACCAGTAAATTGAACCCTCCGAAAAAGACTGAGATTTCGTCGATTAAGAAGTAGATGATCGTCGACCTGCAATTGGTTCCATCGAGCTACAATAAGAGTCTCTAACCAACAATAAGATACCTCGTAGTTGGATAAAATTATTTCAACGTTGCTGATGGATCTTCACATCTTTTCTTCGATAAACAAAAATGGTCTGGTTAAGCTTCCCTTTAATAAAAGATGGCCCGAGATGATGCCGACCAATAATATGTATGGCTGACCAGAAATAGGGACTATAAGTAGACGATTCAGAACAGCCATATGAGCCGCGGTGATGGATTTTTCATGAGATTGCTATGTCCCAAAATATCTCGAACCAATAGATCAGAAAAATAACATTCGATGTAAAATTCAAGCATTAAGAATGTAAATTAAATGAATAATTATCTTATCCACTAGATCGTGTGATTTCGACAAAGAAACCCTGTGATGTGATGAACGGGGATTCGATGTAAAATTTAAGCATTAAGAATGTATATTAAATGAATAATTTTCTAATCCACTAGATCGTGTGATTTCGACAAAGAAACCCTGTGATGTGATGAACGGGGGACCAACATATCAAATTTGTGCCCAGAGTCTTGATATGGTCATGATTGTTTTACTGATCCTCTTTTGCAAGAGGTGGGTAATGATTTTTCAGGTGAGAGAAAATTATTTTTTATATTGATCCTTTCCTATTCCCTATTTGGAGAGATAAAAAAATGCTGAATGATCGAAGTTATTTCCAAATTTATATAAAAAATCAATCAATGAGACTTTATTGACATAGATGGCATGTGGACCAAATTAAGTATATAGCTCATAAAAATTAATGCAAAGAGACTCAAACTTGAAGAGAGAGAAAATAGAACTGGGTCATGATTTCCATGAGAAAACTTTTTATTGTCTTTAACCTTTTCACATTCTTTGATTAAAAATATGATGGGAATTTGAATAGTCATCAAAGATCTTTCAAAATCAACAATGAAAATTATCAAATCTTATCATCGTCGTATATATTGGTATATGTAATCATTCTAAATGTTTATTCCATGATATAAAATTCAAACTTGAGAATCAAGCAAAAAGTTACAATTTATGAAATCCACTATTTTTCAGATTTCTAAATAAGAATGAATCTAACAGTTATGATTTAAAAATCATGATATGAAACATCTTGCACATAAAAATTGGACAATTAATTTATGTATATAAACATAAAAATATAATTGAATGAAAAGATGTATGGATAATATATAAATGATTATACATAGAGAAAATAAAAAACTTAGCTTTTGATGGAGAACAATGATTGTAACACGTTCCCACAGACGACGCCAATCTGTTGATGCAAAAAATTGGACCGAATCCCATTTTTATGATCACTAATAAATAGATGAAAGCAATTCAATCAAGCACATAAGACACAAAGATTTTTAAAGTGGTTCGGCTATGAATAAAGCCTACGTCCACTGTTATTTTATTCCCAGGGGTTTACAATAGCACCATAGGGTGTAGAGAGAGAAAGGATGTGTATCTTGTGTTTGGGGTTTCTAGGTTCTCTTGGATCTCCCTCATCTCCCCCCTTTTGGCTAAGGGGATACATGTATTTATAGTGATGGGAGATAAAGAGATTCATTGTATGTAGACATTTATGTCTACATTCAACGAATCTAATTGTTGAATTGCTTGGTATGCTATGTGTTGTCATCTATTAATAAAGTATAAATGTACATTAAGGCTCATTAAATGCGTTGCCATCTTCATTAATGCACATTAAATGCATAGTTATCCTTTGATCTTCCTGGTTGGTATGCCGAACAACTCTCATCGGGTGCCGACTAACTCTCTTCGGGTGCCGACCAACTCTCCTCGGGTGCCAAGTAATTTTCCTCGGGTACTGACCAACTCTCCTCGGGTGCAGACTAATACTTCTCGGGTGCCGATCAACTCTCCTCGGATGTCGAATATTGCCACGTAGGATGACATGTATCCTTTTCTGATTGGTCCTCGTAGATGGAGAATTTTTGCGTTAACAATGAGTTTGTGGCACGTGAAAATAATCTAAGGGATAAGTTTGTTTTAATTGAGGGGGATCATGATAAACTGTTAAGTTTAATTAAAAATTTAAAAAAGAAATCCCTGTCTTTAGAAGAGTCTATTTTTTTCATGACTCAAAAATTTTGAAGTTAAAAAGTGATTTGACAAACTCGAGTAGGTTTGATAGTGATGGTAATGAATCGTCTTGTTCTCATGCTTCTAGTGCTAAAGTCAAAACCATTATTTGTTTTAGAGGGTCAACCAATTTCAAGGATGTTAGAAAAGGTCAACCCATAGGTGTCGTTCCACCCGTTTACACATGTTCACATTGTGGTAGGAAAGGTCACCTTAGGAGATTTTATTTTGATCTTGGAAAATGTCCTAGAAAGTCGAAGTCTAGTGTTCCCGTGGTTCCTAAATCCCCCACACGATGTTTCACATCTATTTGGGTTAGGAAAGCACTTTTGGATATGCTAGATTTTAGACAAGTTGATTCTCGTTTGCTTGCACATGATTCTTCTCTTGCCATATCATATAGATGATGGTGTTTGCATGTTTGTCATATACTAGTTGTGGTTTCATGATATATTTTTGCTAGTGTGATGACATGTACTTTTTGTATAAATTTTTGTTTTTGAAAAATACAAGAAGAATTTATTTTGTTAAAATTTTTGAAAAAATCCAAAAATATTTTTGCATTTTGTTTACACCGTTTATGGATGGACACTTAGGATGACCGTGTCACAACATCATTCCATTTTTCATGTGACTATTTGATAGGGTTTTGAGATAATGTGTCAATTCATTCATGAGCTTTATAATGTTTGGAGTCTTTAAGATATAATTAAGTATTACTACCTACATGTTTGACTCATGATTTCCTTTATTGCAAACATGAGCGGATTTGTTCGATTATTGTGTTTGTCTTATCACATGTTGATTGGGTGTTTTCACTTCAATCATGTCCTTAAAATAAACCAAGAGCGATAAAACATGATAAAAAGTTGGGCATGTAAGAGACGTTTGTGAGTTTGTGTGCTTTATTTGAAAACGGTGAAAGGATACGAACGGTACTCATATATCCTTTGCGATTAAGCCACCATTTGAATTGGACCTAAAAAATTGAGGAATTTTATTATCCGGGATCCAAAGAGGTTTAAAAGATCCGAAAAATTTAAAAGCAATAAAAATAAATTCATTCCAATTATGGGCGAATTAGATTTTTTCACCAATTCTCTAATATTTGAGAATTTAGATTAACTCTAGAGGAAAATATATATGAGGGAGTTTGTTTGGAGATTTTAAAGGGTTTTCACGTCTTTGAAAGTCTGAAAAAGCGCTAAATAGTTTGGGACGTTATTGGTGTGGAAATCACTTTGATTTTGATTTGTTGATTTGCATAAGATGATGTCATCTAAATTCAACAATTTTTAAACCTAAGGATACTTCTGATGTTCATTCATTAGGGGTACACGTATGTATCGTGCACATATGATTGATTGAGTTGATTTTACTATCGAATGTGTTCACACCCATTCATTCCATTCCCATGACTTGGTTGCTTTTGTTTAAATCCATGGTGTGACTTTTAGTATCTTATTTTTGTATAAAAATTGAAAAATCCAAAAATAGTTTGTGAAATTTTTGAGACATACGTTTGTAATGGCATGGCTTGATCCACGTTTGCTATGCATTTTATCGTGACACTCCATGTTTTGATTATTTCTTTTTATCTCTCTAGTTAGGGACATCATAAAAATGGGGAGAAAGAATTATCATGTTATGGATAGGTTTTTTCATTATGGGGGAGATTTGATTTACTAATGATTTATTTCTTATATCATTTCAAACTCGATGCGTCACGATGGTATTTTTCTTTATCTCATGTGTGTAGGTACAAAGATTGATGATCATTATGTTTAACACCCTGATGAGAAAAGCTTTGAAATTTGATGAAGATGTTTGAAGAACAGTTTTGAGGACTTGCAAATTTATTCATGGGAGGGTAAATTTTTATAGGCATTTTGGTTTTTGATAGTTCTGATTTTTTTATGTATGTACCGACATAGACATAGGGGGAAATTTGTATGGACATATTTTTATAAATCCGTTATCAATTTATTATGTCGTATATCGCTACACCGTCGAATAGCATTCAAGAGAAATCTACATCAAGAAGGATCCTAATTAATCATGGTCTTCATCAAAAAGACTCCGCGAAGTTTACGTTGGTAAGGTTTTGTTTTTAATATCTTAACTTTTCACTTAGAGCTTTTGGGATATTTTTACAAAATATTTTCTAAGTGTTGGAGCGGACTTTCTCATCAAAATTTGAGAATGAGTATTTTTTCTAAGTATTGGAGCGGACATTAAAATAACAATTTTTTGACGGAATAGTCGTTTAAACGACATAGCAGTGTCGTTCGCGCGAGATAGGCATGTCGCGCGATCTCATTCGAGCGATAACTACCCTTCATTTGAGCTATATGTTGATCTCGTTCGAACGAGCTCTAATACCGAGGCGGCACAATTTGGTATAAATACTCATTAAATGGTTTGTTTTCATTAAGAAGTCCCAGTGTTTTACAGAACAGAAAAACTGCGAAAGCAGAATTATTTTGGCTTCTTCCTTTTAGGGTTTAATCCCTATTTTGTTTAAAATTTACAAAACTCCCATATGCTTTAGTGAATTGTTTTGGTGTTCAAGAACACAACTTTTGTTGTTGTTTACCTTTGTGGGGAGAACTCTACAACCGGAGAGTTACGTGCTATTGTGGAGGGAGTCTCTACGGAGTGTTTTTGGTTGCGGTCCTTGTGGTATAGCTGCGCTTGAACCACTGCAGATTTCTAGTCGTTGCTTTGAAGGTTTGACGAAGACATCATGTGTTACACTTGTGGGCAATTATCAGGTTGTATGTAAGTCAATGGTCTTGGAAATTTTTCAAAGTTCTAGAAATAAAAGGTTTTTCCCTGCGGGGATTTTTCTTGAATATTTGTGTCACATGCTTTATTTATTTATGGGTTGACACGCGCACACATGTTATTGAAAGTTTAGGGGCTGAATTGAGTTGGTTTAAAAATAGTCTCTAATTAAATAAGGTTTACTTAGAAACTTGCGAATAATTGTAAATCGATATCACACAACACATTAATTACGTTTTATAATGATGTCAGATGACAAGAATGCCTGCGACGCTATTAAACACACTCCATAAACATCCACGAAGATTTGGTCATGTCCATCACAAAATAGAAATTGTTGATGCGCAAATGCATCGTCTGGTCCTAACCAACTAGACAAGAGAGTCTCCAAGAAAGATAAAAAATAATCTGGTAGAGGCCTGCAAGCCATACTTAGTGATAATCATCCAATTATATAATGGGTTATGTTGTATCCCACGATGGCAAAGACCAATGTAGGTGAACAAATCCACATGCTAACATCTAGTCAGTCCATTCCTCTAGGGACGAGTCGAAGTCCATGAGAAATCGAAGAAAAAAGTTTTAGGATACCGATTAGAGGATACTTAGAAGGTGCACCTACATAAAGTCTCTCCATTAACCACATTAAAAACATGACATGACTACCTCACAAGACCGTAGATGGATTCTCCTTCTAGACATCCCGACCACTTGTGTTTCTGGTAGAATAATATCTATAAGGTTATAGTGATAGCGCATCCACAATACAATGAAAGCCACTTAAGTGTCTGCAGTTATGTCACCCATAACTAAGAGCGTTTTTGTAGTCAATCCGAGTGCTACCGCTCCAAGAAATGCATCATCTCAGAAATCCCTTTGATGCATAGTTTGAATCACCCTACGAAGACAAATGGTTACCACACACAACAATGGATGGGATGCATGTAGAGATATGTGTAACAAATCAACCAAGACTATTTGAGGAGAGTGATAAAACTAAGGTATGGTAGCTGATAATTAAGGCAGAATACCTAACGTGGCAGAAAATTCTTCATAAGTTAGGTACACCTAAGCTAAGATAAAGCGGAACATATGGTCTTCAAGGTACCAAAATCGAAGATCCAGTTCTACTAGACTCTAATTTATTTGGCGGTTATCCCACAAAGTGATCGGGCGCAAGTTGAAAGCCACATAATCAATGCCATATAAGCTCATAGGTTCCAAGCCTTCAAGGTAGGCAGCAAATATTTCGACCATGGGAAGGGCCATTAGAAATAATAATGTTATACGAATGAAACAAGAGAAGAGGTATTGGGGTGATACAAACCTCCTTTTTAATACCCATTTTATATAATAGAATTCCTCCACAAGATGACGAAATCATTTAACCAACAACAAAAATGAACGAATCCAAGTACCAAGAGTTTAACAAGAGTATAATAAAGGCTGAAAAGCATATGTACATAGATAGGTGTGTCGGCTGGCAGGCCAAGCGGTATGCTAATCGGTCGCGCCCCCTACCCCCAAGCTTTGAGAAATTCCCCTTTTCCTTTTTATATTTCTCATTTCCAAATATTCCCCTATAAATAAAAATTTTACAAAAGAGTTTTCCCGTAACTTTCTTTATTAAAACAATAAAAAAAATATTCATGAAATTCAAGAAATATATTTCCATACTTCTTTTTTCAAATAAAATCCACAGTGGAACACTAAACTGCACGTAGAATAAATAATCAATCAAGATAATTAAAAATATAAAATGCATCATTTAATATATTTTTTTGTTTTTCTAAATTTTTCAGGTGCATCGAAATCAAACAAAAAAGGAAAAAAAATGATCGGGACGTAACCCAAACTTTCTAAAATCTAGACACTATGAGGAGTCTTAATGATTTCAAAGAATACACTTCCCTCAATGTCAAGAGGTGGAAGCCCCACTTATAGCGCTCAAAGGCTGTGTGGATTAATCATCTGAAGTTACCGGATGAGCATCACATGACCGAGCGATCATCTGGACCTGTTTGTCCATGGAAGCCATCGAGTCTCAGACATCGCGCAAACAAGATGTCCGCACAACATCAGTATACAAAAGAAAGATCCAAAAATAAAAATCAAGTTAGTACAGGTTAAAGACAAAAAAATAAAGTGCATTAATCAAATGAGAAAGAAGTTTCACCCTTTACTAGAATTCTTCCCTCTAGCTCTGTGTGGGCTCGGTGATAGAACTCAACTGTACGACCCCATCATAGATGTATTTATTAAGAGAGAAGCTCTTAATGTCAATGTGAAGTAACCTCTGCATCACTCCCTGATGCATGCGTTGAAAGATCCTGATTCACCACCGCCTCTTACCTCTATCGATGGAGGAGGATCACCACCCACGTTATAAATTGATGCCAACATCAACCAACTGGCCCCAAGTCCATATAGTCGTGCAATGACACAACATCCTTCTAGCATCTTCTCCAAATCCCAATTCACTGGAGGAACCATCACCCCTCTCTCCATCACATTTCATACCACCCTCTCGCCCTAATACCATATCTATCTAAACTCGTGCGACATAAGTCACCGCATCTGAGCATGGAAGTCGATGACCCCTATCTCGATCGAAGACTAATCTAGGGGATAGAACAAGACTTGTCCAAATAAATTCAGTCATTAACATATAATCAAAAATAAAAATAAAAAATCAGAAAAGATAAAAAATCCAAAAAATAAAATAAAGCATAATATGTCCTCGCGTTAAAGAGTTCAACACGACCTTCACATACCTATGAGTTTGGAGCTTCTTGATGGACATGTTCCCCTTCCTCCACCTTGTCATCCTAGGCAACATGTGGGCCTCATCCACTAGCAAAGGCATCAACGCGATGTCGCACCCGATCACCTCATAGAATCATATATGTAAAACAATAAAAAAAATCAATAAACTTTTCAAAAATACAAAAATATATCATAAAAACAAAAGCATAATAATAATAATAATAATAATAATAATAATAATATTATTATTAATACATCCAAAAAGTACATGGCCCCCATAAAGGTTGGTCAGAAACACCGATCGAAGGTATCCAAAAAGACATACACAGAAGCCAATATAAAATTCCCCCAACCAAAGCTACTGATTCACGAGAAGACTTGGAGGTAGGTAATAAATGATAAGTGGATATCATACCCACTCTTCACCACCAACGTGCTCCCAAACAAGAGAAAATTGAATTATATGGTTGCATGTCGTAGCTACCAGCCATCTGTCAAATCAATCGCCCTCTTCAGTATGGTGTCCTTCAAGAAGGACACATTCACAAACTCCCTTTGTCGATCAAGAAGTCCCATCAAGCTCTCTCTCCAAAGCACCAAAACCTGTAATATCCACCAAAACCTTCACCCTACTTGGTAAGGATGTCCCAGATTGCTTTCATCTCCATATATCCCCAGAAGAAAATCATATTAGAAGAAATGCCCATCTACAAAGATACATTAACTAAATAGTTCCCTCAAAAGAAATAAACAAAAATTCCAAGCACTATTAAAATTCAGAAAAACAAAAATAGTAAACAAATAAATAATAAATACTAGAATAGTATAATACTTACGTATCCATTAGGATTCTGCACCTTAGCTGAGCGGTGAGTCTCAGGTTCCCTCAGTAAAATCCTCTCGTCCACCTTGATACACATTTCCCACTCTCGTTGGCTTTCCCCCGAGTCAGACCCACCCAATATTTATCCATTCATTGATGTTCATGATGTGTTCCATTTTTGAGAAAAAAACTCAAAAACACTCGAGATAACTCTTCTTAGAGAGAGAGAGGGAGAGAAATAAAAATTTTTGGTGAAAATGAAGGTTGCCTTCACCGTTTTATATAGGGGGTAAATGGTATGCCGACTGACACACCCCTATGCCTTCCAAAAGGCAATCCTCCTTCGGAACCCGCAAAAATTATGAGTCTTCATTCCCTTGCCAGCTAGCAAAGAATAAACTAATCGTAATCACTAGTTGTGAGGCATGAATTGTTCTATTAGATCAATATCCAAAGGTTCTTTCTTGACGTAACTACATACAAGGATGAGGCTTTAAAATATGGAAAGAAAAAATTGATAACCGGTTGGCACATCCCTCCAAATTTTGTTAAAAAAATTCCAAAAGTGAGCCAAAAAATCTCAAAAAATCCCCAAAACTCAAATTTTGCTAAAATTGCACATTTTATAATTAAAATATTAATAAAAATTGTAATTTACACATGCAAAGAAGAAAATTATCAAAACTCTCAAAATTTTCCAAAATAAATCTCAAAATTTCCTGAGAAATCCTAAAACACAACTTTTTATAAAAACTGCACATTTTCGATTAAAATATTAATTAAAACATTAAATTATTCATAAATCATAAAAATTAAAGAAATCCTAAAAAGAATTAGACTTTCTAGAAATTTCTCATATCATCGCATATCCTTTCCAAAGACATTATATGCTCTTTAGTTCCTTAGAATTTACCTAGGCCCGCATAATTAGGTCGTGACCCCCATATTAGTCAAATACATTCTTTGGTCCTCAAAATTGTCCTAGGCCCTCGGAATTATGCCGCAATCCCCATATTGGCCGCATACACTCATTAGGTCCTCAGAATTGGCCTAGTCCCTCAAAATTATGTTGTAATTACTGTATTGATTGCATACACTCTTTAGGTCCGCAGAATTTACCTAGGCCCTCACAATTAGGATGTGATTCTCATATTGGTCGCACATAATCTTTAAGTCCACGAAATTAATCTAGGCCTTCAGAATTAGGCTGCGATCCCCGTATGGTTTACATTTTATGGTCATTTTATTAAAAAATCTATTTTAGCGTATAAACTGACACATTTTCCCTGTTGGCTAAAAGGTGGGACATTACTTGGCTAGCAAGTTTAGAACCCATGCCAGAAGGAATGCCAACACCCATGACATATGGCAAACCCCCTTAGGGCAGGATCGACATTTTAAGCTTTTCAGGGTTTCCTATTTAAGGAAACTTTAACCTCACTATAGTAGTTCCTTTAGCCTCATAATTTATGCAAAAAATAATTACATCACTCAAAAAAAAATTCTCTTACATCACCTCTAACCACTCCACCACCATCCTTTTCATCCAAAAACCAGAGTGCAAAACCTCCAAAAATTAGTATTCAAACAACTTAGAAGTTCTAACCCTTTTCATTCTACATTGCCAATTCGGTGTCATTTCACATATTTCATTATCTTTAGAACATTTTTAGTTAATTCTTATTTTTCACACCACTAAATATATTTTTTTTATTTATATATCCTCAGACTTATTTTATAATGTCAGAAACCCCAAAAGAGGGTTTATCCTATAAATACCAAATTAGATTTTTTCTTAGTTTTCTCACACTTTAACCACCTTTACACACTTATCCATAAACTAAAAATAGGAACTCTAACTTTGGTTTATTGGTTGGATCCCACCTCGTTTACCTCCTGAACTACGTAGACTTCGATGTTGATTTCGGCTAGGTAGGCATTCTGAGATTTTTTTGGAATTCGAATCCTCATTTAATTTTTTTACTTATATATTTTACATATGTAACTCCCATAGTGAGTTTGCTTATTTTATCATTTTCAGCAATCCCATTGATAGGTGTATTCACTTTTTTATTGTGAATCACAATCTAACGCGTTGTTCATTCTTATTTATTTTATTAGTTTTTAGCGGTCCCGTTGAAATGGGCATTAACTTTTTCATAGTGAATTAGGATCTGGTGTATCACTCAGAGTTTATCTATTTTTATTTATTTTATCAATTTCTAGCGGTCTGGTTAACATGCGTGAGTTATGATCTCGTGCATTGCTCATAGGTTAGCCACTTTTATTTTATCATCTTTGTATCATAATATTACACATTGTGCACATGTTCGCACATTTTTAGGAGAAGGAGAGCACTTTATTGACCATAAGAGACTGAAAGGGAATAATGAATTCTTAACACCTTCCTTTTGCGTACACTACACCAAAATAAGTGGATGATCACGAATTCGGTCTGTGACTAGGCCTTCAGATCACGGATCTTATTCGTGACCAAGAGAGGTGAGACCAAAATCTTCGATCACAGACCTTGTCCCTGACCAAAAGGAGTAGTCATGGACCAAGGCATGTGGCAATATAAGGCATGTTGGTCACAGGCAAGGGTCGTGACCAGGCAGTCACGGACCAAATCTGTGATCCAACCATGACCAATGTTTCAACATGGTCACGGATCGTAACCATGACCTAGTTTTACACATGCTTCAATATGGTCAAGAACCATACCCATGACCCATATTTACACATGCTTCACTTTGGTCACAGACCAAATCCTGACCATAGATTTATCCTCAGAAAATATATAACATGGTCACGGTTCAAGTCTGTGACCATATTTAAATGAATAAAATAGGGGTTTTCATGGGTCCTATTCTCAAATAGAGAGTATTGTGACTACACTATCGATCGATATGAGTTACGTCTGAGGTGTTCGTGCCCCTTGTGGGGCCGTTTAGGGGATGTTCGGAGCTTTGGCGCACTGGCGACACGTTTTCAAGCCCAAGTGTCCCTATTTTCAAATTCGGGTCATATTCTCAAACAAAGAGTCCTGCGACTACATGGTTGGTTGCTACGAGTTACTTTAGTCACGAGAGAGGTGTCAGTTCCCCTTGCGAGGCTATTTGGGGCTTTATCTCACTAGGCACATTTTCAAGCCTAAGTGTTCCTATTTTCAAATTACAGTCCTATTCTAAAATCACGAGTCCCACGACTGTGTGATCAGTTTCTACGAGTTACATTAGTCATGTGTGAGGTGTTCTTACCCCTTGCAGGGCTATTGGGGGGTTATTATGGGTTTTGGCCCACTAGCATCACGTTACAAGCCAAAGTGTGCCTATTTTTAAATTCAGGTTCTATTCTCAAATAAGGAGTCCTGCTACTACGCGTTCAATTGCTACTAGTTACGTTGTCACGTGCGAAGTGTCCTTGTCTCTTGCGGGGCTGTTTGGGGGTTGTTCAGGATTTTAGTGCACTAACGGCATATTTTCAAGCCTAAGTGTGCCTATTTTCAAAATCTGGTCGTATTCTAAAATTGGGACTCCAACGATTACATTGTTCATTGCTAAGAGTTACGTTAGTCAAGTACGAGTTGTTTATGCCCCTTGTGGGGCCGTTTGGGGGATTTTTAAGGTTTTGGCGCACTAGTGGCACATTTTTAATCCTAATTTTTGCCTTTTTTTTTCAAATTCGGGTGCTATTCTCAAATCTGTAGTCCCGCATTCATTGCTACGAGTTACGTTGGTCATGTGTGATGTGTGAGGTGCTCGTGCCCCTTGCAGCACTATTTAGGGGTTGTTCACGGTTTAATGCTCCCAGGCACAAATCGGGAGTCCTGTGATAATGTGGTTGGTTGCTACGAGTTACGTTGATCACATAATAGGTGTATGTGCCCCTTGCAGCCCCGTTTGGGGGTTATTCGGGCATTGGGCCCACTAGTGACATGTTTACAATCCTAAGTTGCCTATTTTTGAATGTGGGTCCTATTCTAAAATTCGGAGTCCCGCTATTATACAACCGCTTGCTAAGAGTTACGTTGATCACATGCGAGGTGTTCATCCCCTTTTGGGGCCTATTCGGGGTTTTGGCCACTAGCGGTATGTTTTCAAGCCTAAGTTTGTATGTCTTTAAATTTGGGTCCTATTCTCAAATCGGGAATGCCCAACTATGCTGTCAGTTTCTACGAGTTATGTTGGTCACATGCGAGGTGTCTATGCCCCTTTTAAGGCCATTTGGGGGTTGTTCAGAGTTTTGGCCCACCAGCGACACTTTTTTTGCCTAGGTGTGAATATTTTCAAACTCGAGTCCTATTCTCAAATTGAGAGTCTCATAACTATTCAATCGATAGGTACGAGTTATGTTGGTCACGTGCGAGGCGTTCGTGCCCTTATCACAGTCGTTTGGGGGTTGTTAAGGATTTTATCCCACTAGCGACATATTTTTAAAACTAAGTGTGCCTTTCAAATTCGAGTTTCATTCTGAAATCAGAAGTCATGAGATTATCAATAGGTTTCTAAAAGTTCCATTGGTCATGTGAGAAGTGTTTGTGCCCCTCGCGGGGCCGTTTGAGGGTTGTTCAGGGTTTTGGCCCACTAGCGACACGTTTTCATGCCTAAGTGTACATATTTTAAAATTCACGCTCTATTATCAAACCGGGAGTCCCCAACTATGCGATGGGTGGTTATAAGTTACGTTGGTCATGTACGAGGTGTTCATGCCCCTTATGGGGCCGTTTGGAAGTTGATCGGGATTTTGGCACACTAACGACACATTTTCAAGTGTAAGTGTGCCTATTTTTAAATTTGCATTCTGTTCTGAAATCGCGAGTCCCGCGATTGCGCGATCAGTTTTTAAGAGTTATGTTGATCATGTGCGATGTGTTCGTACCCCTTGTAGGGCCATTTGGATGTTGTTCGGGTGTTTTATCCCACTTAGAACACGTTTTCAAGCTAAAGTGTGTCTATTTTCAAATTTGGTTCCTATTTTCAAACGGGAGTCCTGCGACTATGTGTTTGGTTGCTATGTGTTACGTTGATCACGTGCAAGGTGTTCGTGCCCTTTGTGGGGATGTTGGGGCTGTTCTGGGATTTAGTGCATTAACAGCACGTTTTTAAGCCTAAGTGTGCCAATATTTAAATTTGGGTCCTATTCTCAAAACAAGAGTCTCGTGACTACGCAGTTGTTTTCTTAAAGTTACATCGATCATGTGCGAGGTATTCATGCCCCATGCATCACTGTTTGAGTGTTGCTCGGAGTTTTGGTGCTCCAGCAGCACATTTTCAAGCCTAAGTGTGGCTACTATTTAATTCGGGTCCTATTCTCAAATCGAGAGTCCGCCGACTATGCAGTCGGTTACTACGAGTTATGCGGTGATGTGTGAGGTGTTCGTGCCCTTCCAGGCCCATTTACAGACTGTTTTAAGTTTGGGCCCAGTAACGACACATTTTCAAGCCTTGGTGTGCTTATTTTAAATTTTGGGTCCTATTCTTAAATTAGTAGTCCTGCGACTACGTGAACAGTTGCTACGAGTTCTGTTGGTCACATGCGACGTGTCCGTCCACCTTGGTAGGCCATTTAGTGTTTGTGTGGGATTTTGGCCCACTAGTGGCACGTTTCTAAGCCTATGTGTGCCTATTTCTAAACTCGGATCCAATTCTTAAATCGGGAATACCGCGACTATGTTGTCCATTACAACAAGTTACGTTGGTCATATGCAAGGTGTCCGTACCCTTACAAGGCCATTTGGGGGTTGTTTGGGTTTTGGTGCACTAGCGACACATTTTGAAGCCTAAATGTGCCTACTTTTAAATTCAGATATTTCTCTCAAATTGAGAGTTCCATGACTACATAGTCAGTTACTGTGAATTATGTTGGTCACGTGTGAGGTGTTCGTGCCCCTTGCGGTGTTGTTCGGGGATTTGGCCCACTTGCATCACAATTTTAAGGCTATGTGTGTCTATTTTCAAACTCGAGTCCTATTCTCAAATCGGTAGTCTCGCAAGTACGCGATTGGTCGCTACGCGTTACATTGGTCACTTGTGAGGCGTTCGTGCCCTTTGTAGAGCTGCTTGGGTGTTGTTAGGGATTTTTTCCCACTTGCGACAGGTTTTTAAGCCTAAGTGGGCCTATTTTCAAATTCATCTCCTATTCTTAAACTAGAAGACATGCAATTATTGATCAGTTGCTACGAGTTACTTTGGTCACGTGCAAGGTGTTCATTCCCCTTCTGGACTAGCGGCATGTTTTTAAGCCCAAGTGTGCCTATTTTAAAATTCGGTCGGGAGTTCTGCGACTAAGATATTGGTTACTTTGTGTTACATTGGTCACGTGCGAGGTGTTCGTGCCCCTGGTGGGGCCGTTTGGGGGTTGTTCAGGATTTCAGCCCACCAGCGACACGTTTTCAAGCCTAAGTGTGCCTATTTTCCTATTCCCAAATAGGGAGTCGTCGACTATATGGTTAGTTGGTACCAGATAATTTAGCCACGTGAGAGGAATTGATGCCCCTTACATTTGGGGAGTTTTTCAGGGTTTTGGCCTGCTAGCGGTATGTGTTTCAAGCGTAAGTATGCCTATTTTTAAATTTGAGTCCTATTATCAAATCTGGAGTCCTACAACTATATAGTCGATTGCTATAATTTATGTTGGTCATGTGCGAGGTGTTCGTGACCCTTATAGGGCAGTTTGGGGGTTGTTTGGGGTTTTGGTGCACTAGCATCATGTTTTCAAGCTTAAGTGTGCCTATTTAAAAATCTGGGTCCTATTCTCAAATCAGGAGTCACGTGACTATACGGTCAGTTGCTATGATTTAGTTTGATCGCAGTCGAGGTGCTCGTTCCCTTTTAGAGTCATTTGGGGGTTGTTTGGGGTTTTATCACTCTAGCGGCATGTTTCAAGCCTAAGTGTGTCTCTTTTTAAATTCGGTTCATATTCTCAAATTAGGAGTCTCAAGACTAATCGGTCGGTTGCTATGATTTATGTTGGTCACGTGTGAGGTATTTTTTCCCCTAATGGGGTTGATTGGGATTTTCTCACAATAATGGCATGTCTTTATGCCTAAGTGTGCCTATTTTTAAATTTGGGTCCTATTCTTAAATGGGGAGTCCTGCGACTATGTGGTCAGTTTCTACGAGTTATGTGGGGCACGTGCAAGGTTTTCGTGCCCCTTGCCTGGACGTTTGGGAGCTTCTTAGGGTTTTGGCCCACTAAGGTCATGTTGTCAAGCCTAAGCGCCTATTTTCAAACATTTAATAGATTATGTGTATCAATTATATAAAATTGTTAATTAAAGTAAAAAATACTTGATCCATGTGATCCAAGAAGGACATTAAATAGATTCTTCTAAATTTATGATTGGACCAAATATATCCTTGAATCCTCCACATTTCATTGATACAATCTTCATAAAATGAAGTAAAATTAATGTCCCACGTGGGACAACTCAAAATACTAAAACTCGAAGTTGGTAATTTGGTTGTTTGGTTCTGAAAATTAAAATTGCCTATTCACCGGTGTCCCTGAGTTTGAACGAGGATACTTTTTAGAACAGAACAGCCTCATTAACATCTTAGAGTTTCCATATTTTAAGGATATTACTAATGTTAATTTTTGTCGCATGTGGGATGTTAATTTTCCTTCATTTTATGAAGATGGTATCAATGAAGCTAATCAACAAATGTATATGTACATGAATGCGTGGAGATTAAGCTGAGTCAATTTGGTCCAATCATAAACTCAGGAGACTCTATTCTCAAACCGAGCATCTCATGAAAGTTGTTCGGGCCCCTAAATTTTCATGAATCAAATTAAACATTCTTAAATCAAACTAAACATTCATACATCAAACTAAACATATATAGATCATATTAAACATTCATAAATTAAACTGAGCATTCATAAATCAAATTAAATACTCATAAATCAAAGTAAAGCGCTAATATAGTGTCAATATCCTAATAGGACACAAATAATATTGACAAAGATAAAATAATTTTTTGATACTCAATCTTCCTCCAAATCAACTAAAAGATCCTTCAAATTATGGTTGTCATCAAGAGCTGGATGGAAATCATTTGGAGCCTTTAATGCGTCTACTTAAGTAGTCATACCCTTTAGTGCATGCACAACAATATACCAATTGCAATAATTTATGCACTCCAAGTAGGATAATTGTCTGGTTACGTGTTCTCTTTTAGGAGAATTTCTTTAACCCACTTAAGAATTTTGGTTACACTGTTGCAAACAAACCAAATTGACTCTTCAAATTATCCAAACTAATCATTGCATGTAATATCGAGTGATCTTTATCATAATCTATACACAACGGTCTATCCGCATCGACCCTCAACCGTATGTATTCCTGATTTACTTGTAATTCAACATCAAATTATTCATTTACTTGGATGTAATGCGCATTATTTGTGCCCATACGTTGGTGATTTTGATGGTTATGGACTCCGTAAGCATAATCAGTTAGGTTAGGTAATGGACGATGTATTGGAGAATCATTTACCACTTCCACTCATTGGGGTTCCGTTACGCGGTTAGCTACCAACACTTCTTTTGGAACATAAAGTACATTTTTTTCACCATGGTATGTCCATATTTTACAGTCTTAACAGATTCTCCACTTTATTAAATGTAACTCAACGTTTTCTAATGACCTATATTTTCCGTTCATACAACGGGTGCACGGACATGAAATATTATCACTTTTATGATTCTTATAAGTGTATTTAACAAATTCTTGGCTTCATTTTACATGATAATTTATTATTCGGTTAGTATCCCCCATCCACTGTTTGTATTGTGGGAAATCCCTTTAATAATTTTCCAATTTCAGTCATGTGTTAATAGGTTAAAACAAATGTCATGTTGCATACAAGAAATTAAACAAATTACATAAATGTCACAACTTAAACTCAAATTAAACAAATTTGCCAAGTGATATTATTACAACTAAAACAAAAAAATATATTATTAGAACATAAAAAAAAAACTTATTAGAGCTGAAACAAAAAAAATATTATTAGAACTTGACCAACAGAAAAACCGGACGAATGATAAAAGAATTTGCATAATGCCTCAATTCTTTCTCTTCCCTGCTATCAAAGTACACAATCCCATCTTCGCAATCGTTTTATATTTCATCAACCATCACCTGAGCCTCACCCTTCTACAAAGGTCAGTTATGTACTTTAGTTCCAAGTACTACGGAGATGAGTGTACATATGCCAACATTCCTACTATTGGCGAGGTCCTTGAAATATAATTGCTTTCCATAGTCACCGTGAGTGGTTGATGATGATCCAAGACATATGATAGGTAGAGGCACTGGAAAGGGGAATGTTGAAGGAGGTGGGATTTGTGATAATAATGTTGAAGGAGGAAGCATTTATGGTGAGGGTACACTTGCAGACGGAGCAAAGGGGAAATCTTGAGAAGGAGGGTAAGGAAAATCTTGAGGAGGCATTGGGGGCCAAAACCTCTGTAAAAAGAGACACAAGTTTTCCAATTTCACTCGTGAAGGCTCTTAGGTTAGTTTTAATCTCCTGGACATCCCCATCGGTCCTGGACTAATGTTCCTCTTGGGAGGAGATATGATTCTTGGTCGAAGAAATCTCATCCATGAGAGATGCAGTGTGTTTTAATTTATTTATTTTTAGCAAATGTTATTTGACACTTGTCATCCTTCTTGTTTTTTCTTTTCCAAAGATCTGGGTCAGGGTATCATTTTTCATGTCATCATAAGGGCTCAAACATGATTGACTGCTAATGGCATCTATTGATTCTAGAATCTTAGCACAGTGCGGAGGGAATTTATTATCTTTGTCCTACTGGTCATGAATGAAAAAATTGGCCCGATTTGGTTATTTATCGGCATTTGAACCGTCATTTGTCCTACGCGACCATTAATTTTGCAAATCTTCAAAATAATTGGAGCCCAGCTTGGGGACATCAGTTGTTTTTTACCTATTTTATTTATTTTTCTCCCTCTGGACCATCTTCTTTTCCTTTACCTCGTTCTCTAAAAAATTATTCTGCAACTCAACTAGCATTTTAACATTTGGTGGCACTCTGCGTTTCAGAGCCAAAATATTGGAAATTGATGCCCCCTTCAGGAAATGTCTCTTTCGAAGGTTTCTCCGATATGTTCTCAACTGTTCAACAACCCGCGAAAGAACCTTATACTTGAATGTTCCGAAAATGAAAACTTCTTGCATATTTGATGATAGATGTCATATTTGATGGCTTGATTAACAAGGTTCCAGTTGTCTGCTCCCCCAACACGCAAGTTAATTTTTCTAAGCGACAAACATTGGGCTTTAAATATTATCAAGTAATTGTTATCACTCGTGGGGTTATTTTCGAGAAGGGAGAACCAAATGGGATTCTTTTCATTTGATCGGGAGGTATTGGTAGAACTGGGTGGGGGAATTAGAGCGATGGGGGGTTATTGCCTCCTCGTACTTTGAGTCGTACATGGAGTAATGGACTGAACCAATCGTGGAGTTATGAATTGCTCGATAATATGTGATAAGAATTCTTATTACTATGCATGAGATGAGGATCCTCGTTGGGGTGTCACTTCGTCACTTGATACATTTTGTCCATTGTCGCCTGACATTATATACAAAAATAAAAATTAATAAGAGACTAAATAATTATAATAATATGAAATTATAACTAACTAATCAAGTTTGTTACTGTATATATATATACATATATATATATACCTTTTTAGAGTAAGACTTTAAAATGTGTTCAATGTGTTTGATCTCCACCCATTCGGTATTAGTTTTTAAAAACCTATGGATTTTTGCACGTTGCCAACGAGAAGGAAGAGCATTTATGATCGATGTGTAGACATCCATGACATGAACTTGGCATCCCATCTTCTTCAACTTATTGGAATGATTGAATTTAACGTGCATATTTCACGAAATGTCACAGTTTAAGTCAATGCTCTCTATACGTAGTTGTATCCATGACGGGTGAATTTGTTTTCTGCTTTCCCAAAGAGTGCAAGCAAGGTGAGGACTACAATGGGATTATGTACTCAGAATATATTCTATATAGAGTAATTCAAGCTTTTTGGTAGGGGAAATAGAATACAATCGAATAGGTACTCTTGTCGGAGATCAACTCCACGATTTGCAACGTAGTTAAATTGCCCAACCTTCATATTCCTATACCTATAAATAGGAATACACTCTAAATAGCGCGCGCACTAATAAGAGAGGTATATGTGCGGTCCAATTTTAACCTCTCATACTTTTGTTGTCACTGATTACCCTCATGCCTTATTTTTACTGATAAAAATATACGAGGACGTGAATATGAGTCCTTAAAATAAAGGATCTAATTGAGAAGTAATTAGGTGTTCGTTTCCAACCAATCCAATTTAAGTTTATCTTATTTTAACATATGAGGTATAAGGGTATATCAGTTTAATTAAGGTTTTGATTTATCACTACCCTTCTTTTAACCCCGTGCATGTTGGAACTCACTGCGGTGAAATCCAATTAAGAACCCGCCGAAAGTGTCAAGATACATTTTGTTAGGGTTTATTATGAGAGAGTTTGAAAGTATATTTGTATTATCAATCCAAACAATCCAACATAACTATCCAACAAGAAAACCAACAACCAATAATAATCACATACTCCTTTTTTCATCTACATGATAAAATGCATACCAATAACCACAACATCTCACTAAAGTAGGGTCGGTTCTCATTAAATAAGGATTTGTGGGGAAAAAGTTGCTAATGAGGGTTTAAGAATTGAAAATTTTAAATAGATTTTAAGGATTGAAAACTAGGTTTTAAGAGTTAAAAATTGGGGTTTCTCACTAAATTAGGATTTAAGAAATGAAAATTTTAAATAGAGTTTAAAGTTTTTAAATAGAGTTTTAAAATGGGCAAATTTTCCACTAACTATGGTTTAAGAATTGAAAATTTTAAATAGAGTTTAAGAATTGATAATTAGGGTTTCTCACTAAGATAAGGTTTATGGAAGATTTTAACTAGAGTTAAAATAAATACACATAAACAAATAGACACATACATTTACACAATCCAAATATAAACATATATACACGGTATATATATACATACACACACTATTACACACATATGTAAATTCATGTACACAAATACACACATATACATGGATAGAGAGAATGTTACCTAAGAGAATGAGAGAGAGGATGTCAAAAAAAGAGACACATCAAAGGTTTTGGGGATTTGAGAGAGAGAGAGAGTGAAAATGGATGAAAGGGTTTTAGGGTATATTAATAAATAGGTTGGTCACGGCTTTGGCCCGTGACCAACTATAGTGACCCCATTTTTTTAACATTATCATCCGTGACCATCCCATTATAATAAGAATGGTCACGACCCTAGACCGTGACTAAGTTTCGTGACCAATTCAAAATGGTCACGGCCCCAAGTCGTGACCCCATTGGAGGTAATTTTGATTGTGGTCACGGTTATAATTCGTGCCCATGGTTGGAGGGAAATTTGGAGAAATTTTACTGTCATGACTTGCTCACGGATTACAATCGTGAACCACCATGGTCATGGCTCGTGGCCGTGACCCGCTCCTATTAGGATCACGGCAGTCTATGGTAATGGACCTAGTTACTTATTTTTTCATTATGGTCACGACTTTGGGTCGTGACCAACTGGTCACGGACCAAGATCATTCTAGGCTTCCTTGGATATCCGCTTATTTCGGTGTAGTGTTAATAATGTCTATGCACCCATGACTCACTTGGTTTCGAACACACTATTGGTCGTTTATGTTGTTTATTCAAATATGGATATTTCTTTTGAATGTTTTGAGTAAAATAGGCTGACAAATCCAACCTCTACACATTCACTCACTCTCACATCCTTGATGACGGCTGTTATATTTCCTTTAACAGCCCACGACCCCACCGGTAAGTGAGGGATACATTTCCTCTCTTCCTTTAATCAAGGCTAAGGATGGCTGAATTATTATGGGGTATAACATTATAATATTGAAGCAATCTCCTATTATCCACACTTTGGATATCCATTCCAATAAACCTAAGATAGGGCGCGTTATCAATTTATTTCATTCTCAGCATCAACATAATATAAAATAGTATGAAGTGAATTAAAATCCATCAATAACATGCAATAAACTAAACTGTAAATAAAATTGAAATAAATAGTTACTCAACATCCAATAATAACTATCAAATAGTCTCAACTCCTCACATAATTGACTGAAATAAAATAATAAGAGTCGAGAGCCCTAAAATCTCTTAAATAAATAAACAAAGTGAATGAAAAAATGAGTACCAAACTATACTAGGAATCAAATGAAATGATGTCGATAATCAAATGGACATGCAAGCCTCAATCCTCTCAGCCCGACTGATCTTGTTAATGAATTATTGAAAATATTATTTTATAATAATTTGGATCATCGCCCTCAAGTTGGAAGAAATATCTTCCATGTCAATAGTGATCACCATGCAATTCATTTGAAAAAACATGCCATCCCGTCGACTCTCACATGAAATGAATACCTCACCCCTCACCCAAATGAAATATTAAGAGCATGTCCCAACCCAAGGCATAA
Source organism: Sambucus nigra (assembly GCA_949130495.1). Classification (NCBI taxonomy): domain Eukaryota; kingdom Viridiplantae; phylum Streptophyta; class Magnoliopsida; order Dipsacales; family Adoxaceae; genus Sambucus; species Sambucus nigra. The sequence goes on from OX422224.1 coordinate 267,530,134, forward strand.
ATTATACTATTAGTATTTATCTCTAAACTAATAAGTAACAAACTCATGATTGAATGTAAAAGGGATGTAACCAACTACACTAGTGAAAATACAACCAAAATACCAACCCCGTAAAGTCACTCCTAGGTACGACATACAAAGTCTTACATTATCAACATATAAATGTTATATAGGATCCATTTTATAAAATATCATTCATTAGAGTAATATCTCTTTTATAGTTCTTAAATATATAACACAAAGGACACTGCCTTTGAGGACCATCTCTTGCTTCCATCGTTAAATACGTTGTTCCATCATTGTATTAATATATTTTCTCGTAATGCTTTAGTTTAACTCTTGTATTAAACTACAATAAAGTATAAAAAAAACTTCCCGCAAATTATTATACAATTGTAACCCCTAAAATCCTCCTTACTGGCCAAAATTCCGCTATTTATCTGATCTATTTGAACGACCCCCTTACCCATTTAGAAAAAAAAATCCCACTTCATTTGAACGAGTCAACAATATCATTCAATCGAGATTGACATTATGCATCTCCTTTATCCCAAAAAATGAAAAATCGAATAAAAACCTCAATTAACGATCAAGAAGCTCGAACCCAATAACCCAAACATCACCATATTCAAAACTAACTACGGGTTTATGATCATAAATAATTTCCCACAACTATTTAAGATCTAAAACAAAAAATGAGGTTTAATTACTCAAAGTTAAAATATTTAAATTGAGTTCCTCATTTACATGAATGAAGTATAAATACATCCACAAATTCAGATCAAAACATCCATTTAATATATGGATTCAACTTATTCACAAAATTAAATTGTAAAGCACAAGTTCCGATCAAACAAAAATATACCACAATGATCCAATTTAATATTTTTCATAAAAAAATCTAAAGTCTTTGAAAATCATAATTAATTACACTAATCCCAATTAACCCAATGATAAACATGATTAAGGTATCAGATTCAAATCATAATCATGCATTATAAATCCCAAAATTAAAACACAACATGGATTATAAACAATTAAGTATTATAAATGTTATATAACAAGTTAGTTCTTACCTTCAAGTATGAAAGACAAACCTCTACACAAAATCCTTGTTCGTTCTTCTCCCAAAATTTCCTTGAGGTCACCCAAAAGTCTAAAGTTGCTAGGGTTTATTTCTCTAATGTGAATTATGTGATTAATGATGTGTAAAACTCCTTGTTAATCCTTAAAGTCGTAGGTCCCTATTAGGCCTATTTTCGGGCCTCCAGGTTAGCCCAAAATACTACACAAAATAATTCAAAACTTAGCCTAAGGGTATACCTATCCCCAAGAACAACTTAAAACAACAAAATTACATAATTGGACCTCTGTATCACTCTGGATTCCACTCTAAAGGGTGATACCTGATAACTCATGGGAATACTTTAGAATGTAAAATAAAACACATAGATATTTATCTTATGCGTAGCCGCATATAGTACAACTTAATTAATTACGCTAATGAATTAAAAATAACACGCGACACTAACAAATCACATTGCATGCAAATTTAATCATCATTTCAATATACATTTGTTATTACAAATTAACCCAAGTAATAATTAAATATTACTTATTAATTTATTCTCACAATTGATATTCATTAAATAAATATCAAAAGTGAGAGGCATTATTATCTTTCCCTAATAAAAGCATTTTGTATTCAGAATTCACTATGTAGTTGACAAGAATAATTTTGGATATGTCTTATGTATGTCATCCTCCCTCTCCCACGTCAAGTCATCCTTGTTTTGATACCCCCACTCGACAAACACTAAAGGCATCACCTTGGAGTGAAGCTTCTTCTCAATGTGGTTCAAAATAGCAACTAGATTCTCTTCGAAACTCACATCGGACTAAAGCTCTATCTTACAGAGATCATTGTACTAATATGTTAATGAGACTCTAAGGAAGTTTGTAACATTAAGACATGAAAAACATCATGCATCCTCTACAAGTGATCAAATAAGGCTCAATAGTACCCGATTGGTTAGGTCTGATCAATAATAGTAAACGATCTGACATACTGGGGAGTTAAGTTCCCCTTCTTCCCAAACGACATCACTCCCCTTCATGGGAGACACCCTAAGTAGCAGCTGGTCTCCAATATCAAACTCTAGGTGCCTCTTATTTCCATCTACATGACTCTTATGACGACTTTAGGTAGTTCAAATCCTCTCTCTGGTCATCTCCAACTTCTGTGAGGTGTCCTAAATAAATTCGGTTTTGAGAATCCCGCTCTCCTCCACCTCTAATCAATAAGTTATTGAATTACAAAGTCCCCCATATAAATCCTCAATTGGCCTCATGCAAATCATAAACTAATAACTGTTGTGGTAAGAAAACTCTGTCAACGGTAAGTATTACTCCCAACTACCTTTGAAGCCCAAAATCACATTCGGAATGTGTACTCACATATCCTATTCACCTACTTCATCTATTCATCAATATGTGGGTGATACTGTGACACCCCGACTAATTAAATACCGGGTAGCTACTCCTTTATTAAATTAATTCAAAATGCCAAGTTGGTTCAGTTAATAGCATCACTGTCGAAAACATTTTAATCATTACTAACCACCTAGTATTTAAAAAGTAAGTGCCAAATTTTAAGTTAAGTCTGATTAACATGCAGTAAAAGAATAATGAAAGAATAACAACCATTCACTATAATGAAGTAATAAATAACCAACAACATAAATATAAATCCGGAGGAAAACTCCTCACAACAATCCCACAACTGAAAAATAATACTACAAGTCTGAATCCTGAATAATTACATGCCAGAAATCTCAATAACTGAAATAAATGAAATGTCTCTAAAAGAAATGGGCGACAAGCCCTACAACTGATAACTGAAGAATATCGAGTCAAGATAGATGAAGCGTCTACAAGCAAAGTCCTGTAACTTCCACAAACAGCTACAGCTCGTCACCTGAATGAGAATCCTAAGCATGGTGTCCTTGTGGCTGGGCACCTAAAATGGTTTTTACAAAAATAGATTTGAAAGCAAATGGGTCAGAGCCCGAAAGTGGAAATCATTTTAAAAACAGAAAGTGTTTAAATAACATTAAAACATTAAATGCAAAATACATGTTAGGACGTGCACTCACATGGAATTCTCACCTCTCGACTACATGTGCACTCCTAACGTACCGTACCCATCTATAAGACATCCATATCTAACCAAACTGTAATAAGTTCTACCCCTTACTACTCGATTCCCATATTACATTCTAACGTTATCAATTAAATAGAGGACTTTACTTACTCTCAGATTCTCAATTAGAAATACCATTCACTATTAGTTAACCCGTTTTGTTTTCTCAAATCATTACCATAATATTATTCACAATACCAATCATAAAAGTTCCCATTCATTAAGTGTATATTATTCACATCATAAATATACAATACAAGCACCCCGAGACTAGCTGCGGTGCACACATACTCTGCTATCCATCCCGGTACATAACGTACATAAGGACCACGCATTCCGAATCTCTCAGGAATCGTTCAGATAACAACATCACAAATAATGGAGGCGAACACAGTCACATCACATGGGTCACGCACATACCTGCGCTCCCACGATCAGCAGACTTATTAACATCCCAATAAGTCCTTCTCTGACCTATTTTCATCGAGGTAACCAATCTAAATCCGGGCAACACAAGGATTAGAAGGCCCTAAGCGAACGTAAACCTCCCGTGATACCAAGTATGGTAGGTATGTCATACACATAAAATCAATACATATACTAAGTATTCACACATCTTAGTAATCACCATAATATATTGGTGGTACACGTCTCATTTTCGTACCGACATATAATACTACACAATTTATATGTTCCCGATTAATATAATAAATTAGGCCGTCAATAGTTCTCGCAACGTATTAGACACTCACGTCCTACTTCATATTTTTCCTTAGGTTCAAACTATACTTCTAGGTTTGACTCCTAATTATATCTCAAACATCCCAAATATAACAATTAATCATTAAGGGAAGGTTATATCTACGTATACACAAGGTTACGGGACACTCGGGATCAAAACAGGCTAAAGAGACTAAACTGTCAACTCGTTCGAAGTCTCGTTCGAACGAGGTTGTTCGAACGAGAGTTCGTTCGAACGAACTGGGCCTTCTAACGAGATCTCGTTCGAACGAAAGTCTTCGAACGAACATCCCTCTCATTAGAACCCAAACTATCAACTCGTTAGAAGCTCGTTCGAACGAGCTCGTTCGAACGACCTGGGCAGGTCTTCTAACGAGTGGTCAGATTCGAGCCCAGAAATCCTTATTTCGTTTTTTCCTTCTTTTCTTCACTTCTAATCTCTTCTAAACATTAGTTCAACAATTGTTCAAGGTTCCTAATCGTCCCTAAACATACATAGGTCACCTACTAACGTTTTTGTGGGGATTAATTCATTATAAACATCATCCAAATATCAAATCCATACATTTATCCCCAAATTTCAAGAACATGAACCCTAAAATTTATAAATCATCAAAGAGTCTAAATAAATCCATTTTTTGTTTCATCCAAAACGTATTAACATCAGATTATTCCCCTACATATAGTTCTACATGCAAATCCTCATCACAATACAAGTTTCTAATTCTAAATTAATGGGTTTTTTTATCAAACTCTCAAGAACAATAAGATTTTTATCAATTCCTACACTTGGAAGAAGCATTCTCTGAAATTAATTAGAATTAAACCACTTGCCTTATTGGAATCTCTTATTTGATGACGAATTTGATGAATGGTTCTCTCTCTCTCTGCAGAATCCTTCTAGCCCTCCCTCTACAAGCTTTCTTCTCTAATGGTAGCAATGGAAGCTAGGGTTTTTGTCTTAGGAACTTTTGGGGCTAATTCTAATAACCCCCGTAGCCCTCTAATCAGATAATGGCTGGTAATGGGTTAGTGGGTGTTTTAATTTTCCAATTAAAACTCCTAAAATTCGTTAATCAAAAATCCCAAAATTCTAAAATTACCAAACTGCCCTTATAAGTTACCGGCATGGCCCAATAATGCCCCGGGACCCAAACTTAACCCCCGGTTAGTGTTTTCTGACTATTTCGACCCTTCCGGACGCGTTGGCGCACTCAAAACGACCATACGGTTAATAGAACTAAAATTCACTTTTTAATTATCATAATATAAACCTGACGCGACTGTCACACGCGTCTTAACAAAATTTCCAAATTGCTGTATTTCAATCTCACGACAAATTTCATACTTCAATATTCATGTATAATCATATATGCACATTATATTCAAATACCAACTCGCATCTCGCTAGTATTTTCATCCGAATTAATTTCCAATTAATACGCATTTAATTTAATTAATCCCATAAATAAATATCACAAAAATACGGGGTATTACATACTTCCCCCCTAATAACTGAATTTCGTCTCGAAATTCGGAACTAGAAAGTACCTGGTAAGAAAAACTCGGGATAACGTTCGTGCATCTCATCCTCGCGCTCCCATGTGGACTCCTCAACATTATGATGTCGCCACTGAACACGCACTAACGGGACTATCTTTGACCGCAGTTTCCGCTCACTTCGGTCCAAAATAGCAATCGGCCCCTCCTCGTAGGAGCTATCATGCTGGAGATCGATGTCCTCCAAAGCAATGTGAGAATGAGCCAAATCGTCTCTAAGATATTTCCTTAGTGAGGAAATATGAAACACATCGTGAATCCGATGCAAATGCTCCGGTAACCCAAGCCTATACGCAACCGGTCCAATCCGCTCAATAATAGGAAATGGTCCCACATATCTCGGTGCCAACTTCCCTTTCTTCCCGAAACGCATAATCCCCCTCATACGAGATACTCTGAGCAAAACCTGGTCCCCCACTTGGAACTCTCTGAAGAACCTCTTCGCATCAGGATAGCTCTTCTGCCTGTCCTGAGCTACCCGAATGCGACTTCGAATCAATTCTATCCTTGCCGAAGTATCCTGAATCACTTCCGGCCCTAGTAGTTTGTTATCCCCCACCTCCAACCAACATGCTGGGGAACGACAAGGTCTATCGTACAACGCCTCAAATGGAGCCATGCCAATGGTGAACTGGTAGGAGTTGTTGTAAGCAAACTCTACCAGTGGAAGATACTGCTCCCATCCACCCCCAAAATCAATGATACTCATACGTAGCATGTCCTCCAACATTTGGTTTGTACGCTCCATTTGCCCGTCGGTCTGCGGGTGGTACGCCGTGCTCAACCGCAATTTCGTGCCCATGGCCTCCTGAAAACTCTCCCAAAATAGTGAAACAAATATCTTGTCTCGGTCAGACACGATATTTAGGGGTACATCGTGAAATCTCACTATCTCTGCAATAAAGAGTTGGGCGTACTGTCCCGTAGTGTAGTCTGTCCTTACGGGTAGAAAATGAGCGACTTTGGTCAACCTGTCAACAATTACCCAAATGGAGTCGTGACCTCTTTGTGACGTAGGCAATCCCGTGATAAAGTCCATTAATATGCTCTCCCACATCCACATCGGGACCTCCAACGGTTGTAGCAGTCCTGCCGGTCTCTGATGATCCACTTTTACTAACTGACAAGTGGTGCATTTAGAAATAAACTCGGCAATGTCTCTCTTTATCCCGCTCCACCAATACTGACGTCTCATGTCTTGGTACATTTTGTCCCCACCGGGATGTACCGCGAACCGTGAGCCATGCGACTCGGCCATCACCTCGTGCCGCAATTCCTCCCCTTTCGGAACTACCAATCTCCCATTGAAGCGTAATCCCCCGTCTGAGCTAACGGTATAGGAGTCAGCTCCCTCTGCTAGTAATTGAACTATTAGCTCCTGACAGAACGAGTCATCTGCTTGTGACTTCACCACTCTCGTGACTATCTGCGGTGTAACAGTCATTACTGACATGAAAGATCGGGCCACTACATCCTGGTGTCCCAACTCCTTCCACTTTGCCTTCCACACCCCTGCCACTTCATCTACTGGCCTACGGCTCAACACGTCTGCTACCACGTTAGCCTTTCCCGGGTGGTATTGGATATCGAACTGATAATACTTCACGAACTCAAGCCACCTCCGTTGCCACATATTCAACTCCTTCTGTGTGAATAGGTACTGTAGGGACTTGTGGTCTGTGAACAATCGAAACTTTTCCCCCAAAAGGTAATGTCTCCATACGAAGGGCAAATACAACTGCCGCCAACTCCAAGTCATGAGTGGGGTAATTCTTCTCGTGAGGCTTTAGCTTACGGGATGCATAAGCAATGGCCTGACTCTCCTGCTGCAATACACCTCCAAGTCCTTGCAAGGACGCATCGGTGTAAACTAAATACTCAACTCCCGGTCTCGGTAATGCTAACACAGGTGCTGAGGTCAACTTATCCTTCAATTCATCGAATGCCAACTGACAGGAATCACTCCAGATGAATGGCACACCCTTACGAGTCAGATATGTCAAAGGACCTGCTATCTTCGAGAATCCCCGAATGAACCTCCTGTAGTATCCTGCTAGGCCCAAGAAACTACGAATCTCTGTCGGTGTCGTGGGCTGTCCCCACTCCCTCACCGCGGATACCTTCCCCGGATCAACAGATATTCCCCGATCGGAAATAATATGTCCCAAAAACTGGACCTCCTTCAGCCAAAACCCGCATTTCTCATATTTTTCATACAACTCGTTCTGACGTAGTGTCTGCAAAACTTGCCTCAAATGCTCGGCGTGCTCCTCCTCTTGTCTGGGAGTAAACCAGAATATCATCGATGAAGACAATGACAAACTGATCTAGGAAATCCCTAAACACTCTATTCATCAAGTCCATAAACACTGCTGGAGCGTTGGTCAAACCAAACGGCATAACCCGAAACTCGTAAGATCCATATCTCGATAAGAATGCAGTCTTCGAGACATCCTCTTCCCTGATACGCAACTGATGGTATCCCGATCTCAAATCAATCTTTGATAAGAAAGAAGCTCCTCTCAACTGGTCGAATAAGTCATCGATTCGAGGCAACAGATACTTATTCCGTATCGTGACCTTATTCAACTCTCGGTAGTCCACACACAATCTCAGTGAACCATCTCTCTTCTTCACGAACAACAAAGGGGCACCCCACGGCGAAGTACTCCTCCGTATAAACCCCTGACCCAACAACTGCTCAATCTGATCTCGTAGCTCTCGCATCTCTGCCGGAGCCATACGGTACAGTGCGCGTGCTATAGGTCTCGTATCTGGAAATAAGTCTATGACAAAGTCTATCTCTCGACTGGGGGGTAGTCCAGGTATATCCTGAAATACATCGGCAAACTCTCTAACAACCGGAATCGAATCAAGTGGTATCACCACCTCCTTAGAGGTCTCTTCCTCTATATAGTACAAATGAGTGGACGATCCTCCCTCAGAACGAGGCATCGCCACCAAAAACATCTCCTGTCCGGGAATGGCAAAGATAATACTCCTACTGAAACAGTCAATCATGGCTTGGTACGCAACAAGCCAATCCATACCAATAATGGCATCATACTCGGTCATCTCTAATACTAACATATCTGTAGGTAATACCAAACTACCAATCTCTACCCCTACTCCCCGACATATAAAGAAAATAAGTGACCCACTCCCCAATGGTGAGTCTACACACGTCACTGTGCTATCTGCTGTGGCTAACAACCCTAAGGCTTTCGCAAAATGTGTAGCTATAAAGCAATGTGTTGCCCCGTATCAAACAAGACCCGACCCATAGTACCATGGATAGGAAACATACCCTCAATCACGGGTGGTGCCTGCGGAGCTGCTGCCTGGTGGACGTTATAAACACGTCCATACTGTAACTGTCCCTGCTGCACAGGAACTGCTGGAATGGCTGGAAGAGCTGGCACCTGGGCTGGAGCTGGGAGGGCTGGTGGAAAAAGTGGCCTCTGTGGCTCATGTCGAGCACACTGCTGCTGCTGCGGGGCCCTGCCCCTATCAGGACAGTCCTGGAATTTATGGCCAGTCTTGCCACAAACGAAACACTTCCCCGGGAAGTTCCCCCCTCTCTGTCCCTGCTGCCCCCGGCCCTGGTGGCCGTTACCGTTCCTCCACTGGCCCTGCTGAAACTGCTGTTGACCATTCTGACCCTGCTGGTGCTGATGGCCGTTCAGACCCTGATGGCCCTGCCGGAAACCTCCATGTCCGTGCCTGAAATTTCCTGACCTGAACCTCTTGTGATCCCCCTGCTGGGTACCCTGATCACCCTGTCCTGCCCTGATGGCTAGACTCTTCCGATCTCTTGCCCTCAGCCATGTGAAAGCGGTGATCCTGGCAATGGAGCAATGCAGCGTTAACCACATTAGAATAAGTGGCTAACGAGAGGTTCCCTAACAAGTGCTGATGAATCCTCCATGTCAACCCGTCAGTAAATTTTTGTATCTTCTTCTCCTCCGTCGGTATCTCATCCGGAACAATGTTTAGAAGATCAGTGAATTCGGCCTCATACTCGGCCACAGTCTTACCCTCCTGCTTGAGGCTCATCAACTTCCTCCTCATCTCTGTGTGAATAGCCGACGGAAAGTACTTGCGGTCAAACCGCACCCAAAACTCCTGAATAGTGAGAGTATCCCTCTCCTCTACGGTGGTAATAGACTCCCACCACTGCAGTGTAGATCCCACTAGCTTAAAGGTAGCTAGTATCTGCTTCTGGACATCTATGCACTCATACATCCTCAGGTGTCGTTGTATGTCCTTCCTCCACTGACTCGAAACTACTACATCGGAGATACCTGCGAACTCCGGAGGGTGTGCTTTCTGAAATGCATCACGTACACGTTCCAAAGCAGACGGGAATGCATGAGCCTGAACTGGCGCGGCTATCGGCGCCTGAGGCGGTGCCTGCTGAACTACAGCTAGTGCTGCATTTACTGCCTGGGCCACAATGGCTGCAACCTCGGCGGCATTCATCGTGCCTTGAACTGGTGCGGGTTGTGGTTCTTGCGTTGCATCCCTAGGAATCCTTTGTGCACGTCGTGGAGGCATCTGAAATAAGAATGAAGTTTATAAGTTCGCAGTTATAAAATTAAAATAGCTGAAGAACGTAGCATATACAAAAGAATACAACAATCCTAAAATATAGGGCTCTACATCAAAGAAAGCTCAGCGGAAACATAATAAGCCGTTTAGATCCTAAAGGACACTAGAACCTGATGCTCTGATACCACCTGTGACACCCCGACTAATTAAATACCGGGTAGCTACTCCTTTATTAAATTAATTCAAAATGCCAAGTTGGTTCAGTTAATAGCATCACTGTCGAAAACATTTTAATCATTACTAACCACCTAGTATTTAAAAAGTAAGTGCCAAATTTTAAGTTAAGTCTGATTAACATGCAGTAAAAGAATAATGAAAGAATAACAACCATTCACTATAATGAAGTAATGAATAACCAACAACATAAATATAAATCCGGAGGAAAACTCCTCACAACAATCTCACAACTGAAAAATAATACTACAAGTCTGAATCCTGAATAATTACATGCCAGAAGTCTCAATAACTGAAATAAATGAAATGTCTCTAAAAGAAATGGGCGACATGCCCTACAAATGATAACTGAAGAATATCGAGTCAAGATAGATGAAGCGTGTACAAGCAAAGTCCTGTAACTTCCACAAACAGCTACAGCTCGTCACCTGAATGAGAATCCTAAGCATGGTGTCCTTGTGGATGGGCACCTAAAATGGTTTTTACAAAATTAGATTTGAAAGCAAATGGGTCAGAGCCCGAAAGTGGAAATCATTTTAAAAACAGCAAGTGTTTTAATAACATTAAAACATTAAATGCAAAATATATGTTAGGACGTGCACTCACATGGAATTCTCACCTCTCGACTACATGTGCACTCCTAACGTACCGTACCCATCTATAAGACATCCATATCTAACCAAACTGTAATAAGTTCTACCCCTTACTACTCGATTCCCATATTACATTCTAACGTTATCAATTAAATAGAGGACTTTACTTACTCTCAGATTCTCAATTAGAAATACCATTCACTATTAGTTAACCCGTTTTGTTTTCTCAAATCATTACCATAATATTATTCACAATAACAATCATGAAAGTTCCCATTCATTAAGTGTATATTATTCACATCATAAATATACAATACAAGCACCCCGAGACTAGCTGCGGGGCACACATACTCAGTTATCCATCCCGGTACATCACGTACATAAGGATCACGCATTCCGAATCTCTCAGGAATCGTTCAGATAACAACATCACAAATAATGGAGGCGAACACAGTCACATCACATGGGTCACGCACATACCTGCGCTCCCACGATCAGCAGACTTATTAACATCCCAATAAGTCCTTCTCTGACCTATGTTCATCGAGATAACCAATCTAAATTTGAGCAACACAAGGATTAGAAGGCCCTAAGCGAACGTAAGCCTCCCGTGATAGCAAGTATGGTAGGTATGTCATACACATAAATTCAATACATATACTAAGTATTCACACATCTTAGTAATCACCATAATATATTGGTGGTACACTTCTCATTTTTGTACCGACATATAATACTACACAATTTATATGTTCCCGATTAATATAATAAATTAGGCCGTCAATAGTTCTCGCAACGTAATAGACACTCACGTCCTACTTCATATTTTCCCTTAGGTTCAAACTACACTTCTAGGTTTGACTCCTCATTATATCTCAAACATCCCAAATATAAAAATTAATCATCAAGGGAAGGTTATCTCTACGTATACACAAGGTTACGGGACACTCGGGATCAAAACAGGCTAAAGAGACTAAACTGTCAACTCGTTCGAAGTCTCGTTCGAACGAGGCTGTTCGAACGAGAGTTCGTTCGAACGAACTGGGCCTTCTAACGAGATCTCGTTCGAACGAAAGTCTTAGAATGAACATCCCTCTCATTAGAACCCAAACTGTCAACTCATTAGAAGCTCGTTCGAATGAGCTCGTTCGAACGACCTGGGCAGGTCTTCTAACGAGTGCCCAGATTCGAGCCCAGAAATCCTTATTTCGTTTTTTCCTTCTTTTCTTCACTTCTAATCTCTTCTAAACATTAGTTCAATAATTGTTCAAGGTTCCTAATCGTCCCTAAACATACATAGGTCACCTACTAACGTTTTTGTGGGGATTAATTCATTATAAACATCATCCAAATATCAAATCCATACATTTATCCCCAAATTTCAAGAACATGAACCCTAAAATTTATAAATCATCAAAGAGTCTAAATAAATCCGTTTTTTGTTTCATCCAAAATGTATTAACATCATATTATTCCCCTACATATAGTTCTACATGCAAATCCTCATCACAATACAAGTTTCTAATTCTAAATTAATGGTTTTTTTTATCAAACTCCCAAGAACAATAAGATTTTTATCAATTCCTACACATGGAAGAAGCATTCTCTGAAATTAATTAGAATTAAACCACTTGCCTTATTGGAATCTCTGATTTGATGACGAATTTGATGAATGGTTCTCTCTCTCTCTGCAGAATCCTTCTATCCCTCCCTCTACAAGCTTTCTTCTCTAATGGTAGCAATGGAGGCTAGGGTTTTTGTCTTAGGAACTTTTGGGGCTAATTCTAATAACCCCCGTAGCCCTCTAATCAGATAATGGCTGGTAATGGGTTAGTGGGTGTTTTAATTTTCCAATTAAAACTCCTAAAATTCGTTAATCAAAAATCCCAAAATTCTAAAATTACCAAACTGCCCTTATAAGTTACCGGTATGGCCCAATAATGCCCCGGGACCCAAACTTAACCCCCGGCTAGTGTTTTCTGACTATTTCGACCCTTCCGAACGCGTTGGCGCACTCAAAACGACCATACGGTTAATAGAACTAAAATTCACTTTTTAATTATCATAATATAAACCTGACGCGACTGTCACACGCGTCTCAACAAAATTTCCAAATTACCGTATTTCAATCTCACGACAAATTTCATACTTCAATATTCATGTATAATCATATATGCACATTATATTCAAATACCAACTCGCATCTCGCTAGTATTTTAATCCGGATTAATTTCCAATTAATACGCATTTAATTTAATTAATCCCATAAATAAATATCACAAAAATACGGGGTATTACAGATACGAGCTACTCAACCTCAACATTGTCCCCAATGCATGATAAAAACTCATCAAAAAGTGGGACATAAACTTATTATACTTTATCATCACTGTCTTTTCTTAGATTATTCTAATAGGTACCTATCAACCTTGTTTAATTTTTATATATGTTCAACAACACCATTTTAATTTCTCAGCCCCATGTTCACGGATCATATTAGTGGACTCGTTTTTAAATTACACAACATGCTCATACTCTGGAAACTTAGGTGAATTAAATCACGTCTTGCAAGGTTCATAACCGAAACTAAACATTTTATATGGTTTTTCAAACAATGTTGAGTTGCCTAACTAAATATACTGGCAATTAGATTAAGTGTATGGCTTGCAATTGAATGGGATCCTCACTTAATCCAACAACTAATATGATGCAAGAGTTAGTTAAATAAGTTGGTCGGTATAGTATTATTATGATGGTAAAATGCAAGAAATCCCTTAAAAGACATTGCATAGATATTCTCCTAGTGTTGCAAGTAACCCTATAAACTATGAAAAATTGCAAATATCACTTGTGCATCAGATTTTTAGAAACACTGAGGGAAACTGACTGGAATCAATGGAGACAGTTCAAAGAAGTATTTTTTTGCGAAGTTAATAGTTCAAGGATTTATTTACAACTAGTGAAAATTCTTACAATTTATTTTTATTGTAAAAGTTGAACAAACCAAAATTCTTTTTAGACGAATTTCAATCTTGAGAAGGACATACGTTAACTAGTTTTGGGATCTGTATACAAAGCTCATCTATGTAAGTCATGTATATCTTCATTAGACCCATTTTACAAATGTTACATTCATCTTGTATTAGAATTTTAAAGTAACAATTGATTTTGTTTCTATTTAAACTCAAATGACCCTGTTTGTAGCAAACTGTGCGGGGTGATTCAATTATTTAATTACAGAAAGATACCCAAATAAAAAAAGAACCTGGATCGGATTTGCTTATCCAAAATACAAAGAAAATAGCCTTTGGGATAAATATGTAACTAGAACGTACTGCCTTATTATACCAGTCACTACGACTGGTTATGGAGAGTTGCAAATGTTGAGAACATGAGAAAGATGATATTTGATATATTTTACTTGCTATTTAACTGAGGATTGACACCATACCTCATTGGTAACATGAAAAATCTTGCAATTTGAGAAGATTGCCTAGAATTTTATCAGTACTATAATAGTGAAGAATTTATAAAAACATTCAAAAAGAAAATCCTAATGTGAAGGTTGTCTTTACAATGAGTAATTCATGGGCATTGGCTTTCATGTCTCTATTATGTATTTTCCATTATTACAATTCGAATGGTTAGGAATACATTAATTTTCTCTTTAAATGTTTCATTTAAAGGTTGGGCTTGTTGGTGGAAAGAAGAGGAAATCCATGTCTCCAACTATAAGTACTTTAGTCATATCTTATAGTACATGAATTTATCTTCAATGAATTATAGTTGTACTCTATTATTTTCATTTATACAACGATAGTGAGGTCTTATTTATTGTCTTCTGGCATTGCATATAATTTTGAAGCTTTATAATGAACTATTTAAAAGATTTATAGATTTTGAAAGACTAATTTTTGAAGTTGAGAATATGCATTAGTCTATTAAAATAATAGTAAGATTCTGCTATCATTTATTTACTAAGTAAGATCCTTATGCAAAGCATACATGTTGTCTTTGGTGAAGGAAGGAAAATTGCAGTGCTATCACTGATTTATGTGATCTATTTTTGTTTAGGGGGGAAAAGATCCATATGAAGCCAAAGATGTAAAAAGGAAGGTTGATCATGAAAAGCTAATGAAGGCTTAAAACAAGAAGATGGTGACCACACACTACCAGTATTTTAGATTATTACTCTCGACGAGTATAGTATGTGTCTTAGCCTGATCTAATGTTCCTAGAATTGATGGTTTTTGTATAATTTATTATGTTCTAAAAGTGACACGTGTATTGATGATGCCAAGTTGTGTGCCACTTATCAGCAAATGTTTTATTTAGAAGTCTTTTTTTTCGATAATTTTTTTTCTAACTGTTAGTTTTTCTTTCCTTTCTTGATTTCATTTAGAGAATATTTTATTGCTCTGCATAAAATGTTTTTGATACAAATCAACAATATAATTTAGTTCACAAGGCACCTAAAAAGGTATATTACCTACTGCTGGAAGCATGAACTTGGCCCATTGATTTATAATTACTCACACTTTTTTTGTTAACATGGTAATTACAATATTTGAAACAATAAAGGAAACGAGTTTAGTTCATAAGGAACCTAAAAATGTATAGTACACGTATGTAAGTGGGGTTGCGAGCGTGTGAGGCCAATGCAATTGAAAATACTTGAAGAGAGTTGCATTTGTTGAGACCTTATAAACCCTTTTTTTCTATTCGTTTATGCCACCCGGTCATAGAGGCCACATCCCTCACCCACATTGGAAGAAAACCAGAGGCTATTTTCCTGTGTTATATTATATATGCTCTTCTTTGTTACCAATTCAAACAAGCCTATCTATGTCAGTAAGAGGACTAATCTCTTTCTGCCTCTGTACTCGAGTTTGCCCTCCACCAGCTAGTTGTTTTCTCTAGAAATTCATGTCCATAGTCACAATAAGAAGGGTTGCGATACCCAAACTAGTTGTGCATGTTAGTCGCAAGGGTAGGTTGGCAACATACAATTTGACATCCCAAATTGTCCAATTCTCATTTTTCAACTCAACTTTTAGGGCTAGCTTTGGTTGAGGGACACCATCGGAGGAGGGTGGGGGAGCTAATGGTGCACGTGGAAAGACTCCTTTACCTCATCCTCTTTGATCATATCAGTATGACCCCTAATAATATTACATGTGTGCCACTAGCACGAGAATGTAATAGCCCTGTTTGTTATTTACTCATTTACTAAGATTGAGTTTGTATGAGAAGTTATTATTAGGAGAATGAAGTCTACTTTTGCAAGGAATATCATGAAGATTACTTTTGAAAGAATAATATATTTCCAACATTAATGATGCTAGACTTCATTTCAAGTTTATGGTTAAAAGTTAGATGGCCTATCTTGTACTACATTTTGTTTGGGGAATTCTAATGATTATGAATGAAACATAGTTTAAGATCAGTTTAATATCAACAAAATGTTGTACCACTCATTTTTTTAAGTGTGTTTTGAAATTATATTTTGAGTGAAATTTGTGGGCATTGGTTCTGCATTGCCATTACTTGAGCACGAATTTTTACAAGTGTATTTATATCTATTTGTTTAATTAGAAATTAATATTTTTTTAAAATATAATAAAATTGTTAACAGACTTTAACCATTATAAATAAAAATATTCGTTATAAATATATGACACCCCTAATCCGTTACAATGTATTTTGTAACGATTTTATCCGTTACAAATTATATATTTGTAATGGGTAAAAATTATTGCAATTCATAAATTCACTAGTAATATATGAGATGTATACCAATGTCAAATTTGTTACAAAATAACGTGTAATAGTTTTAATCCATTGAAAATATTAGATTTGTAACGGATTTAATTGGTTACAAATTTCATTAGTAAAATAAATAACGTCAATTTTCTAAAAGATTTAATCCGTTAAAAATATTTTTGTAACGGTTTTTACCCATTACAATTAACTTGTTTTAGTGTAGCCTTTAGGATCTCGGAACTTAAATGGTTTTCTTGAGTTGTTTTTGGAAGAAGCAGAAAAGTGTTGAGAGAGATAGAGAGAGATACTTTTTGGGATTAAAAAATGACGATACACATTCAATTATATATATATATATATATATATATATATATAATGAACAAGGTGAACTATAGCCTCAATCGCCTTGCTTTGTAAATCACTACCAGTTTCATGATCTTCACTTTCTTTAGAAAGTAACAACATAAGTACTACTTGTAAAATACACCCAACAAACATAGAAGAAAGAACAATAAAAGTCCTCCAAATCAAGATAAAGGATTTCAGTAACAGGAGAAATATGGAACATGAAAAATACCAGTAATGCAAACCCTTAACAAACACCATACAAATATAAAGTTATAAAAATAGCCCAAAAATCATTATATTCACAAGATTAGTTCCTCCTATAATAAAATGAAGTGTCATATTTAAATCTTAAATACCTCAAGTAGATGGATTGATGTCAACATAGTGTAGAGAAATTGGATTGTTACTGAAGTCAACGGAACTGAGTGTAACAAATTAGAATATAGTGCATGATAAAACTTCTACCAAACCAATTCGCAAAGAAAATGAACTTAAAATTAAAAAAAAAACTAAACCTGGAAAAATATACCTTATGAGAGAGATGGAGAAAAATAGAGAGTATACCTGTAAAAAATGGTTAAAACAAATTAGGTACAATATATAAAGATGTGAACTAATGACCAAGTTTTCAGGAGGAAATGAGTAGCCACTCTCCAAAATACAAATGTAAACACCAAAACCCTGTTTATGAAACCAAATTTTACCGAGCATTCAAAGGGTAAAAATCCAATTAAATCTGAAAATAAATAATTAACAAAATTTTGAACAAAAAAAGAATATTGAAGAGCATGAACACAAAACTTCATTTTTAAATCCCTGTTTATGAATCCCCAATTTTAAACCCAAAACCTTAATTTTCTCCCAAGATTTTAACCCTAATTTAAACCACTGGTTGGGCATCTGATTTTGAAGCTAAGAGATGAGAGAGTACCTGGGTGTGGTGAGAGATAAGAGCGGTAAGGTTGAGGGAGAAGATGATACAATGGTTAGTTTCTCCATGCGGTGCAAATTGTAGAGAGGGAAAATGTTGGGGGAGTCCCGATATTGGGAATAATTCAAATTAACGTGAATGAAGGTTGTGGGTAGGTGTTGGGAGAAATAGAGTAACATGCATAATTGCACATGTTGATCTGAATCTCAGCCTTCCATTTCTTGGATTTTTGGATCCATCCTCACCTCTAATTATCTTATTAGATTGTGAAACACTAAAACTATTCCATTCCTTATATATATATATACTAGGGTATGCCCGTGCCTGAAGGCACGCTGCAAAGTTTTGAAAGTGTATGTCATTGATAAGACCACACGTCGTATCTAGTTCGCAACAGATAAATAATTTTCAAATTGTTTTTTAACACAAAATTATAAACAATTTTAAAACATTGGGAAAATTTTCATGTATTTATGTTAGGCCCGGCAAAATGAATGAACGGGTCATTTTTCACATAACCTGAAATGAGTCAATAGAAGCATTTTTTTCTTAACACGACACGAAATGTTTTCATGATAAGTAAATACGATTCAATATGACATGATTAGAACCGACCCAACATGACACGATTAGGACAATTAGTGAAGAATTAAAACATTAGTGGGTCTAAATAGTGTTATCAAAATAAATTTAATACTAAAAGTTGTGGATGGGAACAAATGATTTGATTCCTACCCCATTTTTGTTTAATGAAAACGAATTATTTTTCAAAAAAAATCAACCACCACATGCTTATGTATATAACTTAATCAACTTTTGCAAATTATTAGTAGTTACTTATAATGTGAACAATTTAATTAGTTTTATCAAACACACACCATTTAGTTATATATATATATTTATTTTAAAACATTTCATTATTTCACTTGAAGTCACGACGAAAATTGTCCAAAGATCGATATATATCTCCTGTCAAACTCATATTGAAATGTGTCTCGTGTCAAATTTTCCAAAGATTTCCTCAACTCATGTCAGATTACTTGGCCGTAATTAGACTTGATCACAACACATTACGTACCTAAAGTATGACTGAGCCTAAATTACTCCATAGTTATTAAATAAAATCTCAAACAATGAAAATTCTTATCTTCTCAACCGAGCACCAAGAAAATGGATATATGTACTGACATTAAATGAGTTTCTTTTATAAGTATAAATAACATCATATTAAAAAACCCATTATATAATGAAAGTATTACGTCATATTTAATTCATTTTCTCATTAACAATGAATACACATATAAATATATGTGATCAAGTCCATAAAGACCTGTTCTAGATAAGACTAATATAGATTATGATTGCCAACTGAATAGAAAGTGAGAAGATCTATTCTAAAGGACCTCCTTTTGAAGACCTCATGCATTGCAGGTCAATTTTTTGTTGGAGACTCGACTGCTATCGCGCTAGCTTCCCTATGCATCTTGATTTTATCTTGTGTAGTACCCTTTCCACCCAATACAATGGGTCCAGTATGTCCCATTCTCCAGCTAGGTGCAGTAAGAGGCTTTTTCATATCACTTTCCTTTATGAGGGAAGCAGTATCATCTTTAGCTATAACACCAATTTCACTTTATGTGTATCATGTATGAGTTCAAAAACCTATTGTTAGAAGAAATTAGTAAAGGCGTGTTTCATGTGTATCAATCTTATTAACCTTAATCACCATTCAACTCTTTCTTATATCATTGCGGATACTCTTATAAAGAGATTTGAAGATTGAGTTACTAACCTGAGTCATGTTGGGTGCAAAATCCATGGCAATATTCCTGGCAATCATTTTGTTAGATTCCTCTTGCTCAGCGATATCTACCATAAGATCGACTGCCCAATTGAGCAAATTCGTCTTGGTTTGTTGCAGCTGTTTGATGAGCTCAACCGACTCCTCAGTGTTGCACTATAAAACTTGTTCGTGTGAAAGCCCATGAGCACATCTATTGGGGCGTCAATATTCAACACACGGATGTGTGTACCAATAATGTCAGCAGCTCCACAGATGTCAAAACAGTTGCAATTGACATTCGCACTGAATAAAAATGACCAACATGTAACGACTGTGAATAGTTGCAATTGAATTGTATTCCAGAGAACTAAAAACACATAATGACTGTAACAGTAGATTTCTTTCTTTCAGAGATAACTTACAGCAAAGTCTGGCAGCAGAGAATGCATCTGGAACTATTATTGACACGAAAAAAGCTGGAGCAGTGGTATATTTTTGTCGATGTAGCAATAATATACCTGATTTTGACTCGGTGTTGTGAATCAAAGAATATGATCTAAAAAACAATACATATAAGCGTAATATTATGGTTTCGAAACACTTATTTCATTTTAATAAAACTCAAAACAATCAAATATAGTGAGAACTGATAATGAGTGGAAAAGTAAGTCATTTTAGATGGAGTTTTTTTGTCTCCAAAATGAAATAAGGTTTTAAGTTTTGGTCGTAGTTTTGTAATACCCCGTATTTTTATAGCTTTTAAATTATGGGATTTATTAAATTTAATTGAGATAAATTAATTTAATTATAATCCGGAATGTTGCTTTAAATATTTACTAGCGTGACGAGAGTTAGTAATTATTAGAAATTGGGTATCTGTTGAATATTACTGGATGAGTATAGTAATATATGAGATATATTGTTATAATATTGTCACGTGTGAATAAAATGACAATTATGGAAATTTAAGTCGGGACGCGCCTGTGTCGTGTTGGGACTAAATGTTGATTAATAAGTAAATATTTTATAAGTTGTTCGTATGGTCATTTTGAGTGCGCCAACGTGTCCGGAAGGGTCGAGATAGTCAGAAAAGTGTATCCGGGGGTTTAGTTTGGGTCTCGGGGCGTTTTTAGGCCCAATTAGTACCCCGGGAGGGCGTTTTGGACATTTCGCAATTATGGGTAATTAAACCTACGAAAATTAAAAGGGTTATATAAGATATCTAGGTTGTCTTCTAGGGTTAGAACAACCAAAGACAAATGACGGCCATTGGAGAGGAAGAGGAGAATCTCTCCAAGGAGTTCTAGGCCAAGAACACCTCTGATTGCACCGCCGTCACCACCAACGCGTAGATCGCGAGACGGGGAACGAAACCACACCAATTTCGGCACCAAACCAGATTTCTAAAAATTCCAGGCAAGTGTTTATCTTGATTATTTTGTTGATGCATCTTTCATATTAGTTTAGGAATGATTAGGATGAATTGTATGGAAGAAAAACCCAATTTGAGATAGGAAATTGCATGTAGTGATGACTTAAATGATATTTTAGAAACCCTTTGTCATGTAAAGGATTAAGAGTTTGATTAAGAAAAGAGTTCTAATTAGATATAAACACTAAAAATTTTATTCCGGATGATCGAACCAGTGGAATCGCTTGAAATTTTAGTATGTTGTAGCGAACGGCGAGACAGGACTGCTGACAAAAATTCAGCTTGATCGAACAGTCGGATTTCTAAAAATATCATTTTTACTAGAGAGTTTTATGTTTTGAGGACTCTTAGAGAGTTTTATATTTTTAGGACTCTTAGAGAGTTTTATATTTTGAGTACTCTTAGAGAGTTTTATATTTTGAGGACTCTTCTAAATAATAAAAAAAAAATCAATTAAAACTCCACTTTAATTCCCATTTCGAAACCATTTGAAATTCTCATCTTTGAAAATAAAATTCAAAATCCTTTAATGTAAGGCGAAATCTATATTTTTGGGATATCTTACATGAGGGACAATGTAAGTATATGTTAAAGAGAGAGAGACACGTAAGAGAGTTACTTTGGGATAAATGTGTATACCTACTGAATTTTATACTTAGGAGGATAGAATCCGTGAGAGTGATGTAGTAAGTGGAAAAGTTCCTCAAATTAAAATAAGATGTGAATGGTTATACGTGATAACTAAATAATGAGAAATAAATACAAACGTCGTAATTATGGGAATTGAGAATTTACCCATTATTGAAATGGTAATGTTAGTATAGTTATATGATTGTGTATGCATATACTATCTATGTGTGAAAATCATGCCCATGCTACTTGCTATCCCTGAGGTTTCCGCGCTGGGACAGTCTTATCTCGATGGGACCTTTATGGGGGATATTGACTTGTACCCTAGAAGATAGATATCCTTGGTACAGGCTATCGGAATGATAGTTCAGACGGTCCTAAGAGATGCGGGTATGTGCTTTCCTCTTAGAGACTTGGAATCTATGCTTCGCCTCATTTTGTTTGTGTATAGGTATCCTTGGTACAGGCTATCGCAGTGATAGTTCAGACGGTCCTAAGGGACTTGGAACCTATAGTTTGTATATGTGTTAATACAATTCGAGAGTGATTACGAATTTGTATTGCCCTTAATGTGAGTGATATGGGGTTTGGATAGTAGAGTATGCCTGCACCATAGTTATTATTTGGGGTGCTGTTGTGATATATATATATTTATGAGTAGTTAATATATATATGAAATTCTGAAATCTGGGACTGCCTACTGTGATGAGATATATAGGACATGGTTGATGACTCAAATTGTAAATACTTGTTTTGAGAAAGTATAATATGACACTGGAAAACTTTATTGATTTATAAAGTTAATAATGAGAACCTTGGGTTGCTAATTGAAACATCCTTTTTAAACAATTGAATCGTTAAATTTTGAATCTTTCGAGTAAGCTAAGATAAGTTAAATCCTTGGGAAGATTAGTGCGATAAATGATAAGACAAGCCGTTGGGAAGGTTAGTGCGATAGGTGTGCACATTAGAAGAGAGGTGAGAATTTCTCAAGAGAGTGTCGCACTAATATGTTGTTGCATTGTCCTGTATCAATTTAAATACTTGCTAAACGTATTTTAAATCAAACACACTATCGGGCTCTGACCCGTTTCTTTTTCTCTCTCTCTCTTGTATATATATGTATGTATTACAGGTGCCCAGCCACAGGGGCGTCTTGCTTAGGATCTCTTGGAAGGAACGCGCTGCAGCTTAGGTGGAAGTTGCAGGTCTCTTGATTAGACAACTTCGTTCATTCGGATCCACTCTTAGTACTTTCATCTAGTTGGGCATGTGTAGCTCTTTCCATTATTCCGTTGTTATTGGACATTTGTATTTCAGTTAATTCCGGTATTGTTAATATGGGATTTATTCAGTTTGGATGTGAGATTTTAGATTTTATATGTTGACATTCGATTGACGAATGTATTAAATTAATTGGATTATGTTGCAGAATTTAATGTGGTGTGATTCTTACTTATTGAATGTTGTTAATAAAATAAATGATTTTTCTTTAAATAAAATTTGGAAAGTATGTATGAAAATGGTTTTAACACTTAGCTTAATTATTTAGGGTGTTTAAATTGGAAATGTATTTTTTACGACAGTGATGCTAAGAATGAACCAACTGTTCACCTTGATTTTAATTTAATAAAGGAGTTATCGCCCGGTATTTAATTAGGCGGGGTGTCACAGGTGGTATCAGAGCATCAGGTTCTAGTGTCCTTAGGATCTGTACGGCTTATTATGCTTTCAGCGTTGCTTTGTTTGATGTAGAGCCCTATGTTTCGGATTGTCGATTCGTTTGATGAGATTTCGTTCTCCTGTTATAATGTGTATACATTAGTGAACTCTAATTTCGTTCGGATGTGTGCGTGTGCCGAGCGATGACGGATGTAAGAAGAGGACCGTTAAGCGTACATCAGGAGGCAAGGCTTAGTTGATATTATGAAATATATCCGAGGATGATGACCGTAGTCGAGATCACCTCCATTATGGCACGAGAATCCACGACTAGAAAGGCGACTAAGGTACAACAATGATTTTTCAATTGCTGTTAAAGTCAAATGAGGTGCGAGGGTAAACTTACCCAACGTATTACAAAAACCAGTAGAGACTGTCAGTGGGAAATTTTAGAAGCACGAAAATTGTATGTGTCTTTACCAAAGGAGGTAATGTACCCAAAGGCTTAGATATAGGACGGAGTGTGGCAAACTGAAAGTGAAAATTTAGAGAAAATTTTCTTGGCTTTCGGGACGAAGTTATAATGGTTGGAGTCAACCACTAATTTTAGAAGTGGAATGCTATGCCTATAGGAGAACCTTAGGTACAGTGTTGACCGTATGTTCCTTCCTCAACTGTTCAGGATGAGAATCAAAAGTGGTTCTGAACTCATCGCAGGAGGGCATGACAGAAGTCCGATTATGGATATGAACCCTAATCATTAGCAAATTTTGTATCGAAAGATGTAGATACGAGTGGAGGAAACGACTCCAAGTGGGAGACCAACTCGTAATAATAATTGATAATACTCGCGGAGGAAATTCTGATGGACGGTTGATTCAGAGGTTGACAATGTTGTATTTTGTCAATAAAGATGATAATGCTCCTTGTGTGGGAAGCTTAAAGAAATCGAAGAATTTAGTCGAGAATAAGACTGAATACAATGGTGGTGATATAACACCAAAAAGAGATGTGGATATACATCAGGGGACCCATTTAAATGATTCGGATAATGGAATTCTTATCAAGTGATGGTAAATTCAGTAAGTGCTATTATAGATAGTAACATGATCTTTATGGCCTAAAAAGTTAAAGGAACAATCGGAATGTTAACAGGAATCAAGTTTACTAAAGTCCGAGAGGAGGACAAATCCTAACCTGGTTAGTAGGACAGGTGGTAAGTGGATTATGTACTGAGGTATTTTGTGCGGAGTGAGATCGCTCACAATAATATGTTCCAAAGTGAGTATAAGGACAAGAATACGATGCCTAGTAAAAGGCAACGATTAAAGTAATTTTATTTGGTTTGAGTAGACGTGTTACATCCGGAAACCATTTGCGCAGTCAAGACGATTGCTAGGATGGAAGCATAAGTTGTACCCTCAGAGGATGAGGCGTGTTTATGTGACACGAGCGAGTCACTATATTTTGTTCCTTGCTAGAGTAGCATGTGAAAGAGCTTAATGCATATCATTATAAACGTTATTAAAATGTGAATATTTTTCCCTGGTGTAGCGGGATTTTTCTTTAGTGCTATCCGCGGAGGATGAAGGAGTATATTAACAGTGTTTTATACTTTATTGAGGTTACTCATTTTAGTGATACGATACACGAGTATGATATTATCTTGTTTAAAACATTACAGAAATGGTTAGTACGATAGTGGGCATTTATTGCAAGGCTATCGAAGTGGTTGCATTAGTACAACATGTTTTATGTTTGTTTTGGCGAGGCTTTACCTGTGAGAAGGTTGGACTCGCACTTATATTATCTATCCTAGAGACTTTGGAGGAGATAGTGGGCTCGAGATATTCGATGCCAAAGTATGTATAAACTTTTCCAATATGATTCCGTATGTATCGGGATTTACCGTTGAGCGAAAAGATTTGATGAAATATTATGTTTGGCACTCCGGACTTAGTGATAGGAAGAGTGCAGTGTTATATTTATCCTTAAGAGACGTGGGAGTTAAGAGTTATACCCCTAATGTTAGAAAAAGGAATTTCGAGAATTCCGATTGTATGTATTTGAGGTTTATGGAATGCTATTACCACCAACCTATGCTGAACGATAGTAAAATTTGGTGAAACGTTCTTTGTTAAGCATAATTACGGGAGAAATTATAACTTTTATGTCAAGGGACGGAATGAATGGGTATATACTATGGACGGAGGACCTAACGGATTTCGATAACCGATAATGCTAGGTACTAGTGTATCGGGGGGGTTCCTTGTTTGGATTTCGCTTTGCGAGACATCCCACGCATGAAACTTAGCGTGAGATTGGAAATAGGGAGACGTTTTGTCACTATTCCATGAGTTCGGTACCCTGGTCGAAATGGGATCAAGTTATTATGTATGTAAGTTGGAAGTTGAATTTTGTTTTAAGGTCATTGGAGCCGGATTTTTGTGGTAGGAAAGCATTAAAAATTATCCCCACGAGTTGAGGGGTGGAACGATGATAAGGAGAATTTAAGAATTTTGATTTCTAGGGTGATTGAGAGTACCCAAATGTCATAACCGCGTACAGAACACAAGATGAATAAAGAGTTAGAATGATTTTTAGCATGGATTATCTGGAAAGAACTTTATATTATACAAAATAGATGACCTGTAATTATTTTGATGAATAGAGCGTTAGTGATTTATTTTGGTTATTGTACCTATTTGGGAAAATTGTTGTACTTATCTGAGGAAGGTTGAGAATTATTATTCCTCTTTTATTGTCATGGAATTTGAATGCCCTATCCCTTCTATTTCGCTGAATTTAGTTAGTCCTACAGATGAGTAGCATGTCGTTCGCTCTCCTAGGGCGGTCGGGGTGTTGCAAAATGTGGGCATCTTGGTTAACCGCAGTTAAAATCGTTCGAGTCGAAGGGACGTGGTAATAGACGTGTGAAATATATGTTTGTGGGACTAGTATAACGAAGTGGAAGTGATAGAGTGGATTAAACGTCACATGAGGGGCGATAATCCATACATAAGTGTGCAATTAGAATAGCACGCCCTAACTTGATTGGAAGGCTGTGGGAAGCCATTCAAGAATTGGTATTCCTTGAATATAGTAGAATTTAATTGTTATGAAGCACACCCGAAGAGGAGTTATTATTAGTCAAGTGTGAGAGCGACTTGCGCATACAAAGAGTAATGATGTTAGTATAGTATAAAAGATCCAGAAATGCGCTTCGTGGAGTGAAGATCACGGGTCGGAACTTTCGGCATACTCCAAGGAGGGAAGGGGAGTATTACGTGTCACTTAATGTGAGACATTTCAAGGGAAGAATCGATGTTTAGCGAGACGTAGTGAGTAGTCTCTACATGCACTGCCCATAGGTAAGGTTTGGCTGAAAGAGGAGAATCAACCAAATAATTTTGTGTTTATCGAAAATTCCTGAAATTGGAAGAGGTTGGTAAAGTCAGTAAAGTTCTTGGATGGGTTGCCATCCTCAAAACAAGATCAAGGGTTTATCCCGAACATGTGAATTAAGTCGCCGAGAAGGAAGTGATTGATATTCCTTTGGACTGGCTTACTATATTAACTAGTATGCCCCAGACTTCCTTTGAAAGGAAGGATCGCGCCAGTGCATGGTCCGACGCAGTATAAATTTCTGAATCAGGATGAGATTGGTGAATCCCACCTTTGATATGGGATTTCAGGAACCAGCGGAGATAAGATTTCATTTCAAGTAGGATGTCTCACCCTTAGCCAGGGAATAAGCGCATGGTGATTAAAGATTAGTGGAGCCACGTGAAGGAGATTTTGGAATCTTGGTACGATGATTTCAAGAATGCTCTGTAGAAGCACTCGTACCTGTTTATCGTGTATGAGGTACTTATTAAGGTTTTGTTATGGAAGAACCTCGACTATTCTCCTTCCGTATGTTTAGAGGAGAGTAGATAATCAGAATTTTTGGATCGGTCGAGAAAATATTCGATAACTATGGTAGAATTCCACGGCTGTTTTAGACGAGCAAGAGTGATCAAATGTTCGTAATATTTTCTCAGAATGGGAGTTTTGTATATGAATAAATTCGAGTATTTGTCATGTAGTGAGGTACGGCCTCCTAATGATAGTGAGATAATGAAATGTATAACGTACAGGCGTGACCTATGCAAATGTTGTCGGTTGGGAGCACAATGTGAAGTGTCTCCAAAGAGAATGCAAAACAATGTTACTGTGAAGAAAGGGCTATAGTGATTGAGCGCCGTAATGTGTAGTTAGTTTGTGTACAGAAAAGGATATCCATAACTGTGCTACCTGATAGGCCTTATTTTTTGAATTTCGGGACGAAATTCAGTTATTAGGGGGGAAGTATGTAATACCCCGTATTTTTATAGCTTTTAAATTATGGGATTTATTAAATTTAATTGAGATAAATTAATTTAATTTTAATCCAGAATGTTGCTTTAAATATTTACTAGCGTGACGAGAGTTAGTAATTATTGGAAATTTGGTATCTGTTGAATATTACTGGATGAGTATAGTAATATATGAGATTTATTGTTATAATATTGTCACGTGTGAATAAAATGACAATTATGGAAATTTAAGTCGGGACGCGCCTGTGTCGTGTCGGGACTAAATGTTGATTAATAAGTGAATATTTTATAAGTTGTTCGTATGGTCGTTTTGAGTGCGCCAACGTGTCCGGAAGGATCGAGATAGTCAGAAAAGTGTACCCGGGGGTTTAGTTTGGGTCTCGAGGCGTTTTTAGGCCCAATTAGTACCCCGGGAGGGCGTTTTGGACATTTCGCAATTATGGGTAATTAAACCTACGAAAATTAAAAGGGTTATATAAGATATCTAGGTTTTCTTCTAGGGTTAGAACAACCAAAGACAAATGACGGCCATTGGAGAGGAAGAGGAGAAGCTCTCCAAGGAGTTCTAGGCCAAGAACACCTCCGATTGCACCGCCGTCACCACCAACGCGTAGATCGCGAGATGGGGAACGAAACCACACCAATTTCGGCACCAAACCAGATTTTTAAAAATTCCAGGCAAGTGTTTATCTTGCTTATTTCGTTGATGCATCTTTCATATTGGTTTAGGAATGATTAGGATGAATTGTATGGAAGAAAACCTCAATTTGAGATAGGAAATTGCATGTAGTGATGACTTAAATGATATTTTAGAAACCCTTTGTCATGTAAAGGATTAAGAGTTTG
Source organism: Sambucus nigra (assembly GCA_949130495.1). Taxonomy (NCBI): domain Eukaryota; kingdom Viridiplantae; phylum Streptophyta; class Magnoliopsida; order Dipsacales; family Adoxaceae; genus Sambucus; species Sambucus nigra. Next base: position 267,558,768 of record OX422224.1, read on the forward strand.
ATTAAGAAAAGAGTTCTAATTAGATATAAACACTAAAAATTTTATTCCGGATGATCGGACCATTGGAATCGCTTGAAATTTTAGTATGTTGTAGCGAACGGCGAGACAGGACTGCTGACAAAAATTCAGATTGATCGAACAGTCGGATTTCTAAAAATATTATTTTTACTAGAGAGTTTTATGTTTTGAGGACTCTTAGAGAGTTTTATATTTTTAGGACTCTTAGAGAGTTTTATATTTTGAGGACTCTTAGAGAGTTTTATATTTTGAGGACTCTTCTAAATAATAAAAAAAATCAATTAAAACTCCATTTTAATTCCGATTTCGAAACCATTTGAAATTCTCATCTTTGAAAATAAAATTCAAAATCCTTTAATGTAAGGCGAAATCTATATTTTTGGGATATCTTACATGAGGGACAATGTAAGTATATGTTAAAGAGAGAGAGACACGTAAGAGAGTTACTTTGGGACAAATGTGTATACCTACTGAATTTTATACTTGGGAGGATAGAATCCGTGAGCGTGATGTAGTAAGTGGAAAAGTTCCTCAAATTAAAATAAGATGTGAATGGTTATACGTGATAACTAAATAATGAGAAATAAATACAAACGTCGTAATTATGGGAATTGAGAATTTACCCATTATTGAAATGGTAATGTTAGTATAGTTATATGATTGTGTATGCATATACTATCTATGTGTGAAAATCATGCCCACGCTACTTGCTATCCCTGAGGTTTCCGCACTGGGACAGTCTTATCTCGATGGGACCTTTATGGGGGATATTGACTTGTACCCTAGAAGATAGATATCCTTGGTACAGGCTATCGGAATGATAGTTCAGACGGTCCTAAAAGATGCGGTTATGTGCTTTCCTCTTAGAGACTTGGAATCTATGCTTCGCCTCATTTTGTTTGTGTATAGGTATCCTTGGTACAGGCTATCGCAGTGATAGTTCAGACGCTCCTAAGGGACTTGGAACCTATAGTTTGTATATGTGTTAATACAATTCGAGAGTGATTACGAATTTGTATTGCCCTTAATGTGAGTGATATGGGGTTTGGATATTAGAGTATGCCCGCACCATAGTTATTATTTGGGGTGCTGTTGTGATATATATATATTTATGAGTAGTTAATATATATATGAAATTCTGAAATCTGGGACTGCCTACTGTGATGAGATATGTAGGACACGGTTGATGACTCAAATTGTAAATACTTGTTTTGAGAAAGTATAATATGACACTAGAAAACTTTATTGATTTATAAAGTTAAAAATGAGAACCTTGGGTTGCTAATTGAAACATCCTTTTTAAACAATTGAATCATTCAATTTTGAATCTTACGAGTAAGCTAAGATAAGTTAAATCCTTGGGAAGATTAGTGCGATAAATGATAAGACAAACCGTTGGGAAGGTTAGTGCGATAGGTGTGCACATTAGAAGAGAGGTGAGAATTTTTCAAGAGAGTGTCGCACTAATAAGTTGTTGCATTGGCCTGTATCAATTTAAATACTTGCTAAACGTATTTTAAATCAAACACGCTATCGGGCTCTGACCCGTTTCTTTTTCTCTCTCTCTCTTGTATATATATGTATGTATTACAGGTGCCCAGCCACAGGGGCGTCTTTCTTAGGATCTCTTGGAAGGAGCGCGCTGCAGCTTAGGTGGAAGTTACAGGTCTCTTGATTAGACGACTTCGTTCATTCGGATCCACTCTTAGTACTTTCATCTAGTTGGGCATGTGTAGCTCTTTCCATTATTCCGTTGTTATTGGACATTTGTATTTCAGTTAATTCCAGTATTGTTAATATGGGATTTATTCAGTTTGGATGTGAGATTTTAGATTTCATATGTTGACATTCGATTGACGAATGTATTAAATTAATTGGATTATGTTGCAGAATTTAATGTGGTGTGATTCTTACTTATTGAATGTTGTTAATAAAATAAATGATTTTTCTTTAAATAAAATTTGGAAAGTATGTATGAAAATGGTTTTAACACTTAGCTTAAATATTTAGGGTGTTTAAATTGGAAATGTATTTTTTACGACAGTGATGCTAAGAATGAACCAACTGTTCACCTTGATTTTAATTTAATAAAGGAGTGATCGCCCGGTATTTAATTAGGCGGGGTGTCACAAGTTTTTCCATGGAGACGAAGGTTACCCAAGGTAGTGGAAGCAGTAGAGAGCTGAGCCTATTTTATTATAGAATTTCGTGGCCACCATTCTGTAAATTTATGAAATTGCAAACAAAAAACATCAATTCAATTCATTGAAAACAAATCACCTAGATTAAATATATATTATCATAATACCCATAGTGAAACCGAGATTTAAATCCCATGGTTAGAACATATGAATGTGTGTTTGTGGGGTGAGTACAAAGGTGTGGGTGTGGTGAGTACGTAGGTGTGTGTGTGTGTGTTCTAAAAGGCATGGCAATGAAGAGAAACACACAATTGAACATCCATTTGAATGTTGCAGCCTCAATTGCAGGCTTGAATGTTGCTGCCTCAATCCCTTTGATGCAACCACAATTGAACATCCCTTTGACTGAAAATCCTGCAGCAAAGTGTCTATTAGGATGAAAAAATACAGAATAGAAATAGAGCAAGTGTCAATAAAATAAATTACAAATAGAAAATATATATTAACTAAAACAAAAATGACAAAAAGAAGGCTTCAAATGCTCGTGACTAAAGCCATGACAGCAGCTATGAAGGCCTCAAATGCTCGTCAGTAAAGCCATGACGACTGGTATGAAGGCTTCAAATGCTTGTGACAAATTATGCCATTTGCTTGGTCATATGAATAGAAACATATTAATATGCCTAATAAAATGTGCAACGTTCACGGTGAGGTTGATGAAAACATAGTTAGTGCGGTGCTAAATTTTGTCTCGATTAAGCATAAATCTTCACAAAATAAAACTTGGGCACCAATGGTAGTGCTGAACGAAGACTGGTATCAAAACCACAAATTTTTAACTAACCAAACCATGACATAGTCTCACACTAGGAATCTGATAAATAACCAAATCAACCTTTAAATTTTCCATCGACTAAACTACTGATTTTATACCGATTCTCAACTAAGCGTTTGAAGCAAGTCCCCTGTACAACACATACCAAGTCCCCTGTACAACACACACCAAGTCTTCTTATAGGAATAAATGTACATAACCTCATTTCAATCAACCTAAACAGCATAAATGAAGAATTTTTATTATGATGAATAATGTCTTAATTAACTAAATAAAATAATTGATTCTACATGCAACAATAATATAATAGCCAAGCAAAATCTCACCATAACAACAATATAATAGTATAATGGGGTGCACTGCCCTTGACTTTCCATCTTAATCCCAGTTTGATATTATATAGATACACGTCAAACAGCAATATGTCAATACATGACAAATGCATAGATTGCAAAAATACCTATAAATGCAATATGCCAATACCTAAAAAAGCAAAGAATAGAAAACAATGGCATGCAAAACTATCACAATTTAAGTGAAGCGTTCAAAACTATCACAACAAAAATGTAAATAAGCATTCCATTTAAGGATGGAAATTTTGTCAAACAGGTGTAGGGCTGATGTGTAGGGTTGATTGGTCTAAAAGTTTTGAATCTAATATTAGTTGTGAGATCTGATGTTGCATACTACAAAACAATAAGCTATAGGGTTGTTAAAATATAAATAGAATAGATCAAACAGTTCATTCCAAAAAAACTACATCCATTACACATATTCAATTAATTACCTGATTGTTAGAACATGACAAATCCCCTCATTTAATTACCTGATTATTATAGGTGAATGTTCATAATTTTATACAACTAAAATGAAAAGAAAAAAACTTAATGTACTTACATATTCAATTTAACCCTCTTTCAAAGAACCCCAGTGTTGTCATTTGCTTTGAAGAGGTTCAGAAATCCCTAATTGTAATGCCATCTAGCCCTCCTTTTCTATATTCATATTGTCCAACTAGAGAATCATAGATAAACCGTTACAAACACCCACAACCAAACCAATCGTGTAGTGACCTCGTGCTTTCCTAACTCTTGAATCATGGTCTGTAAAAGAAGAAAAAATGTACAAACCTTCAACAATGACGAACCAACCAAAAAATATAATTCGAAATGTAATATTTTTGGATTTGATTGTACCATTGAACACAATGCTTGGAATTCAAATGCGAGCAATGAAAAAAGTCAATAAACATCTAAATTTTGATCTTGTTATTGAAGTAATTTTAAAAACGTACTAAATTTTGCATGATATTCACTTATAAGAAAGCATCTTCTATGAAATACTAAAATCACACACCCACACAATGCAATTTTTAAAGTGATAAAAATGTTTAGCCCACCAATAAAGCAAATTATGTGGAAAAAATAAATAACTTCCGTGACTTTAGTATATCTAATGAAAGGTAATTACCAAATATACAGAAATTTCACCAAATAAATACATTGGTACTCCAATCTCCATTCCTACACAATCAGAATAAATGCATTCAATAATTACCACAGATAGTAATCCTTGAACACGTATGTTACCTAACTCTGTTTTGAGGGATAATACCACTTTGTCTTAGAACTTATCTTTGGCTTTTGTGAGGTAATCTCAACTCAAAAATAATTCTTGCATATGAGCATAAACGTAAAATCAAACATATGAAAAAAAATTACCATCTAAAATGTTGCTGTAATACCCCGTAATTTTAATGACTTTTAAAATGGGTTATATTTTAAATTAATGGATTAATTGGATCTTATTATAAATTAATTCATTTGGGTTTTATCCGAATTGTGGATATTAAAATGGATGATTCTGAATATTACTTAAAGATATTTAGGTAATATATGAATGTGATGTCATTGATATGACGGTATGATATAAATTCGGTAATTTGAATTTTTAGTCAGACGCGGTATGGGACGTGTCGGGGTTAATTTATTAAATTAAAAAGGAAATTTATTTTATAGCGACCTAATAGTCATTTCGACTGCGTCGTTGCGTCCGGAAGGGTTGAAATAGTCAGAAAAGTCTATTTGGATGTTGGATTTGGGTCTCGGGTCATTTGGAAATGAAAAGACAACCCAAAAGGGCATTTTGGTTATTTTTACAAGGGGATGAATAGTGATTTCGGGTTTGGTCTTATTATAAGTATTTGGAGATTAGTGTATGTAGGTGCATTTCATCTCTTCTACACAAAATTGAAAAGTCATCTTCTTAGAGAGAGTGAAAGGTTGCTTGGGAAGAGAAAAGCTTGCTTGGAAAGGAGGAGAACTAAAGACCAAAGGTCACCACCACCAACCACCACCGAAAGTGGCCGAAAAAAGGGAGAACCACCTATGTTATTCAACTCCAAAGGATCAGATCTTCATTAAAGGCAAGTTTTTGATATTTGCAATTTAAGTTCGTATATTGTCCATGTTAGAATAATTATGAAAAGAGATGATTTTTCATGTTTGGAAGATAAAAATGGAGGAGTAATGGATTTCTAGAAGTATGAAATATATAGGAATTAAACTCGTGTTGTAGGTAGTTAGTAATCCAAGAAATATTCATCAATGTGTTGAAGAAATTCTGAAAATAATTTAGTGTTCTTGAAGATAATATGTTGATAATTTTCTGGAAAAAGAGGCAAAAACGAGTGGAATGAGAAGAGCCAATTTGGAATGTTTAGATCTTCTTTTCGAGTGAATTTGAATGAGATTTAAGAAAAACTCAAAACACATACCTGACTCAATTTTTCGTGGAGAATCCAAATCTGAAGTCGGATTGATGATTTGAATAATTTTTGGATCTGATTTTTCTGAGTATTTAAAATATGAGAATTCATGATGTTGTTTCTTTTTAATGTTGGTTCTTATCCCAAAACTTTTGTGGATATTTGGTGATTATTAATTGGATATTATGGAACTTAGAAAATATCAGTAGACCCTTGATAAGATTTGAATTAATTTAATTGGGATTTCAATTGATTAGAATTATGATAATTAAAGTTAAAGAGATTTCGGTTGCTAGATTCATGTGTTGGATTCTAATCTGTTTGTATGAGGATTAAGGATAGTTCAAGTAGGGGAGATTTAATATAACACCTGGGTAGTGTAATACCCCGTATTTTTGTGATATTTATTTATGGGATTAATTGAATTAAATGTGTATTAATTGGAAATTAATCCGGATTAAAATACTAGCGAGATGCGAGTTGGTATTTGATTATAATGTGTATATATGACTATATATGAATATTGAACTATGAAACTTGTCGTGAGATTGAAATACGATAATTTGGAAATTTTGTTGAGACGCGTGTGACAGTCGCGTGAGGAATATAATTATTTTAATTATAAAAGTGAATTTTATTTCTATTAACCGTATGGTCGTTTTAAGTGCGCCAACGCATCCGAAAGGGTCGAAATAGTCCGAAAACACTAGTCGGGGGTTTAGTTTGGGTCCCGGGGCATTTTTAGGCCATGCCGGCAACGTATAAGGGTAGTTTGGTAATTTTGGATTTTTGAGAATTAAAACCCACGAAAATTAGGAATTTATATCTGATTTGGCAATTACCCACTAAACCCACTAATAACCTAATGGGCTACGGGGGTTATTGGAATTAGTTCCAAAAAGTTTCCTAAGGCAAACCCTAGACACCATTGTCACCTTGGAGAAGAAGACTTATAGAGAGAGAGAGAGGAGAATTCTGCAGAGAGAGAGAGAGAATCATTCATCAATTCGACATCAAAATCAGAGATACACATAAGGCAAGTGGTTTAATTACATATTTTGCAAAGAATGTTTCTTCCATGCGTAGAAAATTTATGAAATTATATTGTTCTTGGAGAATGATAAAAACCCATTAAATTGGATGTAGAGATTTATAATTTTATGAGGCGATTGCATGTAGAACAATGTTAGGATGATTATTCAGAGAAAAATACATCTTTTATACCATAAAAACGGATTTATTTATGTCTATGGATGAATTAAATTTCTAGGGTTCATGTTCTTGAGATTGGGGAAGAAAATGTAGAGATTTGATATTTGGATGATGTTTAGGATGAATTAATCCCACAAAACACGTTAGTATATGACCTAGGTGTGTTTAGGGACGATTAGAAACCTTGAAAAATTGTTGGATTGATGTTTAGATGAGATTAGAGTGGAAGAAAAGATGGAAAAACAAAATAAGAAATTTCTGGGCTCGAAACTGGCCTCTCGTTAGAAGACCTGCCCAGGTCGTTCGAACGAGCTCGTTCGAACGAGCTTCTAACGAGTTGACAGTTTAACTTCTAACGAGAGGGATGTTCGTTCGATGACTTTCGTTCGAACGAGAACTCGTTAGAAGTCCCACTTCGTTCGAACGAACTCTCGTTCGAACAGCCTCGTTCGAACGAGACTTCTAACGAGCTGACAGTTTGGGCTTTTTAGCCTGTTTTGATCCCGAGTGTCCCGTAACCTTGTTTATATGTAGAGATAACACTTCCTTGTGGATTAATTGATATATTTGGGATATTTGGGATATAATGAGGAGTAAAACCTAGAAGTGTAGTTTGAACTAAGGGAAAGTATGAATTAGGACGTGAGTGTCTATTACGATGCGAGAATTATTGACGGCTTGTATAATTGTATTAACCGGGAATATGTAAATTGTGTAACATTATGAGTCGGTACGAGAATGAGAAGTGTACCACAAATAAATTATGGTGATTACTATGATGTGTGCATACTTAGTATATGTATATAATTTTATGTGTATGACATACCTACCAGACTTACTATCACGGGAGGTTTACGTTCGCTTAGGGCCCTCTAATCCTTGTGTTGCCCGGATTTAGATTGGTACCTCGAGAACATAGGTCAGAGAAGGACTTATTGGGATGTTAATAAGTCTGCTGATCGTGGGAGCGTAGGTATGTGCGTGACCCATGTGATGTGACTGTGTTCGCCTCCATTGTTTGTGATGTTTTTATCTGAGAACGATTCCTGAGAGATTCGGAATACGTGATCCTTATGTACGTGATGTACCAGGATGGATAGCAGAGTATGTGTGCACCGCAGCTAGTCTCGGGGTGCTTGTATTGTATATTTATGACATGAATAATATACACTTAATTAATGAGAACTTTCATGTGGTATTGTGTGTATAAATATGGGAACGTTTTGAGAAAATATAAAGAGATAACTTGAAATGAATTGTATTGCTTAATTGAGAATCCGATGTATGTAAAGCCTCTTTTTAATTGACAACATTAGAATGTATAGTGGCAACCGAGTAGAAAGGTTAGGACTCATGTCAGTTTAGATAAATGTATTTATCACTTAGATGGGTGCTATACGTTAGGGGTGCACAATTAGACGAGAGGTGAGTATTTCATGTGAGTGCACGTCCTAACATGTATTTTGCATTCGTTGTTTTATTGTTATTAAAGCACTTGCTATTTTTAAAATACTCTCCACTTTCGGGCTCTGACCCGTTTGCTTTCAAATCTACTTTTTGTAAAAACCATTTTAGGTGCCCAGCCACAAGGACACCATGCTTAGGATTCTCATTCAGGTGACGAGCTGTAGCTATTTGTGGAAGTTACAGGACCTTGCTAGTAGACGCTTCATCTATCTTGACTCTATATTCAGTTTCATCAGTTGTAGGGCATGTCGCCCATTTCTATTAGAAACATTTCCTATTTCAGATTTTCAGACTCTTGGCATGTAATTAATTCAGGATTTATTGTTTTACTTATTTCAGTTGTGGGATTGTTGTGAGGATTTTTCCTCCGGACTTATTATTATTTGTTGGTTATGTCATTACTTCGTTATGGTGAATGGATTATGTTGTTCTTCCATTATTCTTGTATTGCATGTTAACCAGACTTAATTTAAAATTTTGCAACTTACTTTTTAAATACTAGGTGGTTAGTAATCATTAAAATGTTTTCAACAGTGATGCTATTAACTGAACCAACTTGGCATTTTGTATTGATTTAATAAAGGAGTAGCTACCCGGTATTTAATTAGTCGGGGTGTCACAGGTAGCCTTAGGATTACAATTTAAATATTAAGGACTGAGTTTAAGCTCATTATTGATTTCGCAAGGGCTGAGTGTAGTACAAGAGCGTAGTGGTATGGCTCCTAGATAGAGATAGGAGTTTAGAACACATTTGGTTGAAAGAGGGGATGAGGTTATTCCGATCGCATATTTGAAGTTGACGAACCTCCTCGATCGACAAAGTTAAGTAGTAGTGTATTGGAGGGGTTCCTTGTTTGGATTTCGCTTTGCAAGACGCTCCGCGCATGAACCTTAACGACGTCGGGAGTGGAGAGATGTTATAGGATGCGAGGATAATTAAATTATGAAGTAAAGATATGACATTTTAATACGTGGGGTTTAATGAGATATACTGCTACATAAGGGAATAATCTAAGGTTAATGTGAGTACCTTGTTGTTAGTATACTATAGGTATGATAATACCTATTTGATTGATTAATGATTATGTGTATGACATACCTAGCTTACTTGCTATCGGTGGGAGGTTTGCGCGTGAGGGCAGTCATATCCTGATGAATCCATGGAATCTTTGATTTGTCGCTTGAGAACATAGGTCTATGAAAGACTTATCGGGGAGTTGATAAGTCCGCTGACTATGGGTACGTAAGTATGTGCGCCACCCATGGGTATGAGAACTATGTTCGCCTCCAATGATTTTGTTGTTGTTAATGGTTCGAGGTATCCTCACCGAACCTTTTGTCTCCTTTTCGGCGACCAGCGATATTGGGACATGATAGCAGAGTAATGCATTGCACCGCAGCTGTGACTCGGGGTGCCGTATTATATATGAATATATATATAATGAATTAAATGAATGAATGGATATTTATTATGGTTAAATCTATCTACGGTGATAATTGTAGATAACAGTGAATAGAGAAAGATAATTGAATTAAGTTAATGAATGTTTATTTAAAAACTTAATTCATATTAATGAGAAATGATTCATGTTAATGAGAAACGATGAGAAATGTAAATGAATAATAATGTGGCATATGGTATGGGACATATGGGGATTATGATATTGGGATGAAATTATAATATGGAGACTTGAAAAGAGGAACCATTAACTAGGAGGTTAATAGGAAACGTTAAGTGTGCACTCTAGTTGAGAGGTGAGAATGGCAAGTGAGAGTTGGGTCTAACATGTACATAATAAAAGATTTATTGCACTTGTTAAATACTTGTTATTTTAAAAATCATTTTCACAATTGGGCTCTGACCCGTTTCCTTGCATATTTTCTTTTCTATTGTATCTTCTATATTAGGTGTCTAGCAACAGGGACACCAACCTTAGCGGATTATGACATGCTATGGATTTATGGAGTTTTTCTTAGACGCCTATCATCATTTGATTCACAGTATTCTCTTAGTAGGGCATGTCGCCCAAAGGATTTAGTTATCTTCTTCTATCGGGGTCAAATACTATGGTATTCGTGTCATTTTAATACATTTGATATTGTTGGGATTACTGTAATGGATTAATATTATTTGGGAATGTTTATTCCAATTGCATTCAAATTATTTTGTGTTATCTAATTGGTTATCAGTGTTGTAGAATAAAATGTGTTGTGTTATTCTTAAACTGGAAATGGATTTTGTTAAATTAAAATTTGAAAAGTTTTTAACACCAGCTTAATTGAGTATCGGGTGAGTTGTACATGTTTTCGACAGTGATGCTAAGAATGAGCCAACTGTATATTCTGTTTTAATTTGGTATGGGACTGGCCACCCGGTATTTAATTAGGCGGGGTGTTACAGGTTTGTAACACCCCGCCCACCCGGGGAGAGCGAACGGAGCGCTAATGCGATAAAATAAATCCAAATCCATAAGTGACAAGGTATAGAGCATCTAAATAAACCCACAATAATATAAATCCACTAATCTCAATCTCTCGAATTAAAATTACAACTATCTAACTCGAATAAAAATACAAATCTCCAAAGCTCTATACATCAAAATAATACAAATCTTCCAAAAATATTCTTCCCAAAATAATCCACGCTAAATTAAATCTCCATAGCGCCCCAAAATCCGCGCTAACCTGCCACTAAAAGAAAATATGGGGAAGTACACAATACGACAGGAATGATGCTCAACAAATATATGTTAACGATGAATAAAGCGTAACAACACGAGTACGAATATTCAAATCAAATGCAAATCTCAATAGGATTTATCAATAAATTTCTCAACAACACATCAATGGGTAACCAGGCCTCACCCCATTCGCATATGCTTTATCAAGCAATAGCTCGGGAATAGGTATTTTGGCGGGTGCCCAATATCCGTGCCATATTAAAATCTCATGACAACGTGCTCAACAACAATATAGTGATACCACATGAATCAAAATAATTTCAACAATTATTTTCCAGAATTCAATGAATTGATCAATTCAAATATGAGTTCAATTACCAAGAATTCAAAGAGAATGACACTCGCGAGATTTAAGAAGCATATTGTGTAAAATCCCATACCTCAAACCATGATGAGAAACCAACGATCACATCCTCAAGATCAACACAAAAGATCTACAAAAGCTCCTCCAAGAACCTCCAACAAAATAGCCCCAAGAACACCTCTAATCTAAGGTTGGAACTCACAAATCTCAAGGGCCAATGTGTATATAAAAAGAAGAGGAATATAAAATATATTTGCTGCCAAAATTTGTGCCAAAAGTAGGTTAAAAAGGTTTGCCCACGACTTACTTTTATAATGCAAAGAAATGAAGAGTTGGAATCCAAAAGACTCCTTTAAATAAGGCAAAGAAATGAAGAGTTGGAAGTCAAAACAACTCTTGAAAATTACTTAATGTTCGCCGACTTAGAATTCCAAGAGTTAAAAACATTTAAAATCATTTTAAAATCCGTTTTAACTCCGTTTTCGAAACCGTTTAAAATTCTCGCCTTTAAAAATAATAACCAACATATTTGAGCAATAAAAATAATTTTATTAAAAACTTTATTTTCCTCCATTTTCCAAAAATGAATTAAAATTGCCGAAAATTACGTGGGTTTTTACAGTTGCCCACATAATTCGATTATCCCCTCGCATTTGTAGCTCCAGTCGAGTGTATGGACTATGTGTGGCCACTTTATTAACTGAGGAAGAATGCAAGTTCATCAATTCCCCTGCATCGATATCTTTGTGGCTCTCGTCAATTCCACTTGAGTCTTTCTTCAAACATTTGGAGTGCAAGTTACACCTAACTTGTTTTTTGGAATTGCATTAAAGTTTACATCATCATCAGATACAAATAATCCATGACAGTCGAGAAAACAATTAGATCATATCATATCCGGATTCTAAATAATAGCAATGAAGATTGGGAATAAGAATAAACTTGTAACACAACTTGCAAATAAAATCAACAATATAATTAGTAGCAATATATTTTGTGAGGAAAAACTACTTAGCCGCAATATAATCCTCACCAAGTGAGTGATAATTGGTAAATCATGTCCTTCAGTTACACTTATAATTAGTAAATCAATGAGTATCTTTGTGGTTGTGAAAAGGAGTTTTCTCTATAATTCAGGTACAACCATCAAGAAAAATACATCAGATAAATAATAGAGATAAACAATAGGGATTTTTATAAAAGGAAAGGTCAAGAGAGAACAAAAAGAGCCTAAGTCAAGCCCAACATAAATTGAAATGCCAAAAATATATTCCATTAGTCCTATAAATTGAAATGTCTAAACTACTATTGATGCGAACTCAAGGAAAAATTACCTTACCTTATAATAACAGCAACTTGGCTAGTGTCTTCCTTATAACACCAGCTACCTCCGCCATCCCCAAATAGCTGGAATAATCATCTAAAACAGTAAGCGGACACCAAATATAAAACTTCGACTTACATTCATCCATTCGTTAGGGCTCTGCTGCAAAATTAAGATCGAAACCAAATAAGTGAAAGACTATTGCCGTAAATACACTTAATTCAATACATAACACCTTAAAGACAAATGATGTCTCGCTCTCCCCATTTCACTAAATATTTATGTTTCCGGTAGGTTTCCTATCTTATCAAAGAAAAATGATGTCTCGCTCTAGCCTCATTCAATAATATGTCACATACTAAATTATAATCAATAAAAGAAATCACTTCAAGAAATTAGGGCCAGACATTAATAGTAATAAAATAAATCAGTTTAGTATGTTAATCAACCAAGAAATTAGAATGCTAGTTAATGAACATTACTGTTATGTTTCATGACATTAGGACCACCCCTTGCACCTCCTTGGGAAGACCTTTCCATGTTCTAAAACTCTCCTCCTCATATTGAACCTCTCGTGTTATAAAGAGGCATGAACCACCGGACCCCTAAAGAAACGACCATGAATCTCTATAAGATCTTTCTTTGCTTCTGCTCCTCTCTCAAACTGCATAGATTCTAACTACTTCATACACTGGGAATTTTGGTTTTGCTATCTCGACCCGAGTCACTGTACAAGCGCGTGGGCGAACCATTGAGGATAACACTCTTGACCTTCTTCTCTGAATGCTTCTGGAACTACTTAGCCTCGCTGGCATTGATAATCACCCTGAATCTCATATTCATCATTTTGGCCATCAATGGCGTCGTAATCCCTGTTCTTACAACTGCCAATTTCTCGATGCTATTGACCGTCTTCATAATCGTATGGCCTGAACTAAACTAATTTGGGCCCTCCATTTAGTGATTGTTTTCAAGAATTGAAAGTGCTACCAAAATAACCTATAATTGCATATGAAGATTAAACTCATTACTAATCAAGAATAAACTCATTTCTAGAAAATTAAGTATACATGCCTCTAAAATAATATAAGTAATGTAAATAACATGAAAACTCCAGAGATGTAAAATTCAAATCTCAAACATCAATTAAAAAACCACCATGAACTTCCATACATACATGATACAAAAAATTGTGTATCTTTTGCGATGTTAATTAAAACATCAATGGAAGTTATATCATACCATAGTATAGTAAACATTGTGTATCTTTTGATATGTTAATTAAAACTTCCATACATACATGACACATAAAACTTCCATACATACATATACATAAAACTTCCATACATACATGGTAAATACATCATCATTCCTACTAGAAACAAAACAAAGATCCAAATAAAATAAGATTTCAAAAAAAGAACTCCATAAAACTAATATGCAGGGCCCTTCAACCCTATACCTTCTTAGTGTGAGACAACAACAAAAAAAACTAAAACATCGTACCAAAATAGCATATTATAACCCCATACCTTCTTAGGGCTACCAAAATCTGCAAAACATAAGAAAAGCATTGGATCTCTAATACATAATTACATTATTAGATATACAACTGAATAAGTGAAAAACCTAAACATTCAACCAAAACAATTAAAGCAAACCTACGAAACCATAAAATTTCCAAACCCTAACCTAGTGAAATGTGAGCATCGAGAAAAAAAAAAAGCGAAAGCTTGTATCGATGGATTTTTGTGAGAGGATTTATGAGGGTGAGTGGGTAAGTATACGTGAATTTTGAGAAAATGGGAGAGAGAGTGTCGTGCAAAAGAGAAAGGGTTTTGTGATTTTGTGGGTTATGTCTGATAGGAGAGAGTATCGTGGGTTGTGTGAGCGAAAAAGTGAGATAAAAATGGGTATAATACCCTTTTACCCTTGTTTTTGAATTTTGAACAAAGGGGAAGATAAATTAGAGGGGGTGAAAAGAGGGGGAACTCAAATATTTAAGGGGTAAAAATGGTAAGAGGGATATTTTAATCTCAACCATTAGATCGTTGCCTTGTTGGCTTTGATCTGAACCGTGAAGTGTCTCCCCATCTTATGAATAGTGAAAACACCATTGTAACTTATTATATATATATAGTACTGCTCTTGTGTGGATTGTCCCATATTTTAGTAGTGCTAACTAGACATGTGTCACCTTGCAATGAGCCTAGAAAAGAGAGATTGTGCCTATAATTTAGTCGATAATATGCATATACAATACTGCTCTTGGGCTCACCGCGAGGGGACACATGGGCATTCCGTACTGTTAAATGAGGGACAGTCCGTACAAGAGCAATACTATATATATAGATATTTATTAGGATATGCCCTTGCCTGAAAGCATGACGTTAATTTACGAAAGTGTTCGTCGTCGATAAGACCATACGTCGTATGTAGTTCACAAGAGATAAACAATTTTTGAAATAACCTATGTTACGAACCTATTAATTTATAAAATTGGAAAAGTTTTGAAAGTTTTTTTACACATACATACATACATCGTGTTTATATACATACGTACAGACACTGTGGTACAAACCTAATAAGTCAAAAAGTTTTTTTACAACACATAATATAAAAAAATATAAAAATTTGGGAAAAATTTCATGTATTTATATGACTATTCGTCGTGTTTAAGAAAAATATAGTCCAAAACAGTACTAATGATCTATCATCGATCTCGTAATAATTGTTAATGGATAACACATATATTTCTAAAAAATTATAAATATTGGGCAAAGTTTTTTTATTTATATGACAATCCACCCTATTTAAAAAATAAAAAAATATCGACAACAATACTAATAGTCCATCTTAGACCTCGTATAAAAAACATCATATCCGTAAAAAATGATTATATATGAGATTTTAATTCAGAACTTTAATTGTCATCATAGCATAGACAATCAACAACACCATGTGTGTACTCTATTAAAGCAAAGCACGATAAATTCATACACTATATATGACACATTCCATCTCAAACAAAAACATGCTCCATGACTGCCAGCAGGGGGTTTTATAAAGATTGAGATGGTTTAGATAAAAACACCCATTAGAGGAGGCATAAAAATAATAGTAAGTACCAAATAATTGGTCAGATAGAAGATAAAGAAATTAGATGACTGTTGAAATTATCTTCAGTACAGAATGCTAATCCATACCAAACTGATACAAATACAATGACAGTAATGTTTGGATTTGGACACACATAAGTGAAGGACAAAAATATTTCAAAATTATATACCTTTTAGCCATAAAACAATAGTAACTCGTTGTGTAACACCCCAAAACCATCACTAAAGCTAACAAAGTGCCATGAAAGACCATCACTCCATTATAGCAAACAATCATTAACTTCTAACAAATTATGTGGTTGGAGAGAGCAATTTAGTAGGAAACACCCGTTACCTTCGATACATTTTCAATCAAATGACATTACATAATAGCTCTATAGAAAATTCAAACTAATAGAAAAATTACTGAAAATAAAGTATAAGAGAAGAACCTTTAATATAAGAGCAGAAGTACATTTAAAATTAGTGAAAACAAAATAATTCTCTAGTAACTGAGAATAAGTACCTTTAATATGTACAATTCTCAAGATATTAACTATGTCTTTGACTCTTATAGACATGAACTCGGCGTGTTGCTCAAGATCATTTGAACATGTCTCTGATACCTTTCCTGTTAAAGTTCATCGTGTAGATCTTGGATTTTCTTATCCTTCTCTGCTGGGAAAAAAAGAAAAAATTAATGTATTCTCATAAAAATTTTCTTCCATAGAAAATAATCATGCTGAATTTAGTAAAATGTAACTCGAAGCATTCTTTACCAATTTAGTATACTGTAACTCTGAACATTCATGTAGGTTCGGACAAATTTTACAACCTAAAGAATTTGTAATTTCACAATTTTAATCAATCTTAAACCCAATTTCAGAGCCTGTTACAAACACCTACTCAAAATAATCAAATTATTTTGCTACCATTTCCACTCCACAAACTGCAAAAATCACTAGAAAAATCTTAATTTTAATCAACTCATTTTATTGTTGTCGACATCTTCTTCTGCATCTGGCCGAATATCATTTCAGGGGATAATCCCCCCCTCTTTCATCTCTTCATCCGTGTGGACTGCTAGGTTGTACTCACCCATCTCTCCTGATTGCATTACTTGAAAATCGTAGTTACAGGGGTTGTTTAGGTACTCAAACTATGTGGACTGCCTTGCCCCCATGTAAACTACCCTACCCCCATTGTTGAAACATAATAAATCATCTGCCCCAAAAGTTGTCTCACTTTCATAAGCCATAGTAATCCTGAACAGAGTAATATATAAATCAGTAAGATAACTATAATAAAAAATAAAAAAGTAAACATATTTGTTTGCATGAAGTAGCAGAACATTACGTGGTTAAGGAGTTGATATTTAATAATAAAGTTACCCAAATGACACTAACAAGAAGTTATATGAGGTAGAGAAATTACCAAATAAAGATAAGTTGGTTTGTTAACATTATATTAGTAAAGTAAGTGATATATATTAATCTTAAGTTAAATCTGGTATTACCTAATTAGCATTATATTAATAAAAATAGAACATGTTGCAACAATCAAGTGCGTTTATTGTTGAACAAAAAAAAAGTGTATGAACTGTTAAACTGAACAGTTTGTACTCAAGTCCATTAAAAACTAAAAGATATTTAACACAACATTATTTCCGTACGAACTAATATATTCAAAATATCAGTACATATAAAGTTCATTAAATATCCCATATAGTTCATTAAATGTAATTAGAGCATACGTTTGAAACTTTCAAAGATGATGTCCTAGAGACACTTTGATGTAGTAACTTTTTGATGCATTACTGGAGTTAGAGCTCCTTGGCAACGGGATTATATTTCATGTAAGAACTTTTTGACGCATCAGTGGCACTCTTAACTTCGGAGTAAAAAAAATGAGAACAAAATAGTAGAGTGAAACATTAATTAGGAGTGCACTAACAGCATAGTAATACCTCGAATTAACAAAGTTATATAAGAAAACATAGCTACATCCAAATTCAGCCAGTTATATGGAAACTTCGGCATAATGGAATATGGGTAAGATTGGCAAATTTGACATAATAATTAGATTCTTATACATCCTTATTCGGGTCCAATACCAAATAAAGAACAAAAAATTACTTGTCTTCGAATAAATATTATAAAATTCAATTATGAAATGCAATTAGTATGAAACAACACATTATAAAGGAAACAGTGTGAAATGGAAATAGTATGAAACAGTACATTATAAATCCACAATTAATGGGATACATAATTCACTTCATCTAGATGAGATGCATTCAACCTCAAGTAGGCTCCAAAATAATATTGCATCAGTACATCTTAAATCATCTTCCATTAGTTAGTATCTTTACGTTCGTAAAAAATAACTTATATGTCGGATTCAGGCATCACGTATACACCTTGGCTTAGAAAGTTTCAGCATTAGCAGCAGTACGTAACTTGGCCTCGAATGTAATATAATGTACCAAGATGGCACAACCATAAAAAGTTGAGCGCACTACCCTCATAAACTCCCACATTATTCCTGTTGTAAATATCAATAGTTGATTGGGAGAGCGTGAGGACCTCGTGGTCAGTTTCAAGATTAAGTACCGAATTAAACATTCCAAACAAATTGAATTTTGGAGTGTAATCAACTTGGTACCCATTATTTTCTTCAAGCCGTTGATTGTACTTGAGAAGATCTCTTTATCTAGTGTCAATATCGTTGTATCAATCTGAATCATACAACATAGCTTGGTCTTCCTCCTCATTATCATTATTATTGTTATTTTTTAATACTACCACATTGTGTTTTTCTCTAGTACACACGACTATTGTCCTCCAATTTATGTGTTTCTTCTCCGATGCCTTGTTCCCCTCCAAGATCGGATAATAACAATCTCCATCCAAGTAGAGATTAAACTATATAAGCAAAGCATCCCTTGAAATAGTAGATCGACACATAATCTAGGGTGTTCTATACCATGGAAAATGCAGACATTTTGAAAGGGTATAAATTACAGACAATTTGAAATGGTAACAACATAAATTATCATTTGACATACCTCACGTTTATAATGTGATCATTTTGTGCCTATAAGACCCCTCACAATTTTGAAAACAAAGCATTAAAACTTAAAATTATAAGCACAAACAGCAATGAAGATAAAAAATTGATTTACGTTGAAGATGAATGCAGCTACCCTTGCTTTTGAGAACTTATTTTATATTAATCGACTATGTCAAGTAATTATATAAAATGTGGCAAAATGGAGTAAATATTAATTGAATGAGTTAAAAGTTAATATTTACTAAATTATTGTATATTTACTATATGTGTAAGTAAATATCATTTTGTTGTATTTTATAGTTCCATGTGCATTAAAAGACATTTATGGTTTAAATGAAACATGAAATTGAAGTGATTTATAAAAAAATTACCGGATGCCAATTTGGAGGGCGTAATTAGTCCCGAAATGTGCAAGATAGTCGAAATGAGCCATATTGTATTTTTATGTTCTGGGCACTTTCAACTGGTAATAGCTTAATTGTGTAGTTGTGAGTCATTTTTAATGTGGTGTTAACCATTTATGTTGGGAATTTTAGACTAATGCCACGATTTAGTCTTGCTAAGCCTTTTATTTCTCTTAAGTGCATTTGTTAACCTAGAGAGAAAGAGAGTAGAAGAGAACTTGTGGGAGAAAGAAGAAAAGAGAGAGATTGAAGTTTGGATTGTTGCTACCCCAAAGAAATCTGAAATTCCAACATCAAGGCAAGTTTTCTACTTGCTAACATATGGTTTAAGATGAATAAATGGTATTGATTGTTGTGTAGTTACTATAGTTTACCAAATTTGGGATTTTGAGGAATTTGTGGACTTTAAACCCTTAGAAGATGTTTCATATGTTTGTTGGTCTAAATTGATTGTAGTTAGATGCATTTATTATGTGAGGGGTTAAATTAATGAGGTCGGTGGGAGAGTAAAGGAGATTTGGGGGAGATTAGGGTTCATAACCCATAACCCATACTTGACAAATTCGCAGGGGCGAATCGATTCGGCTAGGCCTAATCGATTCGCTATGGGACAGTGTCCAGGTCTGAGTGGACCGAATTAATTCGACCAGACCGAATTGATTTGGTAATTATGAAGAAAGTCAGTTTTCCTGATCGAATCGATTTGGCTGGTCCGAATCGATTCACTTTTCTGATCGAATCGATTCGGTCAGGCCAAATCGATTCGGAAGCCCTGCATTTTTGATTAATTTTTCCTAGCTCAATTCCAACCCTTTTTTGTAGGCTTAGGACCTAGGAACCTTCTTGTATAAAGTAAACTTAGAGTCCTAGAGTCCTAGATGAGTTGGGTAACTACCCTAGAATAGAAATGCATTTAAATGGGGCTTATTCCGAGGATGTATAATTGATGTTAGGGCATTTCTTTTCCTTACTTAATTATTAGGGGTCTAGAAGTTGCAAGGTCATGTTTGGGGACTCTAGAGGATCAATCTAGGTACGATAGTCTTGGTGGTTTATTTTAAAAACCCTATAATGTTTGGAGAATAAGTTGAGAGATTATTCATTCAATGAGGTTGTGATGATGTTATGATTCACATATGGCTCCGGATAAAATGGGATATATCCATAAAATGAACGTGTACATGGAAAATGAAAATGAAACAAACATGGTAATGATGACGGAAAATGATAATTTACTTAATCATGAATATGGTAAATGATAATTTACTTATACACACCTCTATAAATGCTATCATAGGGGAAGTACGCGCATGAGGTGATGTCCCCTGACTAATGAATGTAGGGAGACTATAGTCCTTGGCCATATGACGGGTTATTATATGTTTACTGCACTGGGGAGGTGATTCTATGTGTGGTCATGACTCTCTCGTAGGCATATGGACACTTACCGATGTTGCGTTAGGTACCCAGGTTGTCTTGTTGATAGGCCCTAGAAGATGATAGTCATTTAGTGGCGCGCCCAGTGGGGAAACTCGGAGGGGCGGTCTTAGAATCGTTATATGTATAAGAATATAACAATTCTTAATTAAGTGGGACTTGATGTATAATAAATACCACAAAGTGCATATAAAAGTAATTATATTCCTGATAAGGAATAGAAAGATGAAATGAAATATTGGAAAATGATGGAGGTTTTTAATTAATGCTGCTCATTAAATTTCTCTTGCATAATTAAATAAAATTTAAAATCATTTAAATTGTCTTAGTTTACGCTTTGAGATTATGTTGATAAATTCTCATCCTTGTCATTCATGCTTAATTCTTCATAACTGTCATACTCTTTATTCATCTAGTGATCATATAAAATTGGGCCCTGACCCATTCATATTTCTTGTTGTGCATGAATCTTATATCCGCTCAGGTGCTCCGCCGCAAGGACGCTCGTACTGAGTTTCCCATTTCGGTGAATTTTTGGGGAGCCGTGATACTTTGCGGATATTATGGGATATTTTGTATAGACGCCTTCAATTTTTTATTCTAATTACGATCGGGTCTTTTACTCG
The DNA here is from genome assembly GCA_949130495.1 of Sambucus nigra. Lineage (NCBI taxonomy): Eukaryota > Viridiplantae > Streptophyta > Magnoliopsida > Dipsacales > Adoxaceae > Sambucus > Sambucus nigra. Next base: position 267,580,214 of record OX422224.1, read on the forward strand.
GGCGTGTGGCCCAAACTTTGTAACTGTTTAATGGATGTATTATGTAACTTAATCTAAACTTGTTGAATACATTGTATGTACCTGTTGACTGACAGCGTATTCGGTCTCCTTATTATATACTTGTTGTTGATGTAATATAAGTTCTGTTGGGTTTCCACTTTCTTTTCTAAATTGTGTTGTTTAAATTCTTTCTTTAACTTATAAAACAAAATTTTTGGCAACCCGTTTTTCTAAAATATAAGTTGGTTATTCCGCATACTTATTATATTGGTGAGATGCTGAGAATGATTCCATCCATGATTCCTGCTATATTAGAGTATCGAGCTGGCCACCCCTTATTTTGGTTAGCAGGTTGTCACAGATGGTATCAGAGCATCAGGTTCTAGAGTACTAGGATCTATGTGGACTTGTCACGTTCTACCGTAACGTTCTTTGATATAGAGCTTAATGATAGGACTTCTTTGTTGCCTATGTATGTGATCTTCTGCAAAATTAGATTGTTTTAATTAGTATTCTAACTCTATTGTTTCTTTACCTCAGATTCCGCCTAAGAGTGGTCGCCCAGCGAGACGCAATAGAGTTGTAGAAGAGGATGTTGGTCCTCCACCGCCGCCGTAGCAGGGAACTATAAATGCTGCTGATGTAGCAAATATCATGGCCCAAGTGGTTAACACAGCGACGACTGCCGTGGTGCAGTAAATGCCACAAGCTCAACAACGAGCGTAGGATGCACTAGCTCCTACAGGACCTTCTCCGTGGGAGAGAGTTAGAGAGTCCTTTCTAAAGGTCCATCCCCCGAAATTTGATGGAGGCTCTGATGTTATTAGAGCTAATTAGTGGAAGAAGGATATGCAACCCCATCTGCGTATGGTGGAATGTAGTGAGGAGAGAAAACAAGTCCATGCTACATCCAAGCTCGCCGAATCTGCGTTACATTGGTGGGAGTCGATGACTACGCTAGAACAGAGAGATACCATGACTATCAATGATTTATGGGCTTTATTTGATCTGAAGTACTTCCCTCCCGCAGTTCAAAGGGAGATGACAAGGAAGCTTCAGGATGTGGTGCAAGGGGAGCGTTCTGTTGTAGATTATGAAGAGGAGTTCACCCGGTTAGCAAGTTTTGTGTCGGATGAGGTAACTCCTGAAGAGAGGAAGGTTTCGAAGTTCATGGGAGGTTTGAACTGGAGGATCCGAAAACACTTGCTGGGTAATCCATCTTTGCAAACTTTTGGTGAGGTGATGAATGTGGCATTGCTTTATTACCAAGAACATCAATTGTACATGCAGAGTAGCAAGAAGGCTACAGGGGTGGGGCAAGCAGGAAGGCCCGGAGGAAATGGGACTGGAGGAGGAGCATTTCCCTCGTCCTAATCTTCGTGAAATAAGCGAAGAGAAAGGGATACCCAGCAGGGGGACTCGTCTAAACGGCAACGTTTTGGTGGGTTTAATGTTGGGGGGAATAACAATAGGCACGGTTAGGGTGCCCCGCAACAACAAATAGGTCGGGGTGGTCATGGGGGTAGGGGCCATCTGGGCCAAGGTGTTACCCAGTTTAGAAATAATCGGGGCCGAATTCTGGAGAATATGACGGGACGGTGCTTCCAATGTGGGGAGGCGGGTCATTACAAGAAGGAGTGTCCTCAGTTGGTTGGGGGTCAGCTTCCTAGAGTTCTTCAACATCCACAGGTTCAATTACCACCACAGGTACCTAATTTAGTTGCCCCTCCACAGCAGGGACAGCTACAGTATGTACGTGTTTATCATATTCAGGATGTTATGCTTCCTCCGGATCCACCAGCGCCGCTAGCTATTGAGGGTGAGTTTCTTTTTCAGGGACATATGGGTCGTGTGTTGTTTGGTACGGGTGTGACACACTCGTTCATTTCTAGGAGTTTTACTCAGACTACAGAATTGATAAAATATGTTGAGAGTACCTTCACTAGTGTTGAGTCTTCTATGGGTGATGGTTCACTTATTTTCTTTGTTTGTAAACAAATAGGAATAACTCTTGATAATTTTTGCTTTGAGGCCGATTTTCTCGTCCTAGACATGGTCGGGTATGATGTGATTTTGGGTATGGATTGGCTAGTGAAGTATCATGCAATAGTTAATTGCTATGGGAAGAGTATAGTTTTTGCCATTCCGGGGCAAGAAATGTTTTTAGTTTTTATGCCTCGCTTAGAAGGAGGTACTAGCACTTACGTGTATTGTATTGCGAAGGAGAGTTCTCAGGATGTAGTTGTTTCCTTAGATTCTATTCCGGTTGTTACAGATTTTGAAGATATTTTTCGAGAAATACCGAGTTTGCCTCCTAGTAGGGAGATCGAATTTGTGATTGATTTAGTGCCGGGAACTCGACCGATTACGAGAGCTCCTTATCGTATGGCTCCAGTTGAGATGAGGGAGTTGAGAGACCAAATTTAGCAGTTGTTGGAACAGGGATTCATTCGGCGCAGCACATCTTCGTGGGGCGCTCTGGTGTTATTTGTGAAGAAAATGGACGATTCTCTCCAATTATGTGTTGATTACAGAGAGTTAAATAAAGTCACCATCAAGAACAAATACCCATTACCTCGGATTGATGACTTGTTTCATCAACTTAGGGGAGCGTCGTACTTCTCTAAGATAGATTTGAGTACGGGGTATCACCAGTTTAGGATACGGGAGAAAGATATGTCCAAGACTTCTTTCCTAACAAGATGTGGGTCCTATAAATTTTTAGTTATGCCTTTCGGACTAACCAATGCTCCTGTCGTGTTTATGGACCTCATGAATACGGTGTTCCGAGACTTCCTGGATCAGTTTGTCATCGTGTTCATTGATGATATTCTAGTGTATTCTCAGACAGAATCTGATCATGCTACTCATTTGAGGTTGGTCCTGCAGAGATTGAGGGATCACCAATTGTATGCCAAGTTCGAGAAGTGTGGTTTTTGGTTGCAGGAGGTACGGTTTTTAGGTCATATTGTGACAACCCAAGGTATTTCGGTGGACCCAAGTAAAGTGGTTGCGGTGAAGGAGTGGGGTCAGCCCACAACACTCACCGAGATTCGTAGTTTTTTGGGTTTGGCGGGATATTATCGCCGATTAATCAAGGATTTTTCTAAAATTTCTAGCCCTTTGATAAATTTAACCCGGAAGGGGTTGAGGTTTAAATGGGATAATTCCTGTCAGTCAGCTTTTGACGAGCTCAAGGATAGCTTGACTTCTGCCCCAGTCCTTGCGTTACTAACGGCAGGATTGGAATACTTAGTCTTCACTGATGCATCTCTACAAGGACTGGGAGGTGTACTTAAACAAGAGCGATGAGCTATCACTTATGCATCTCATAAGATAAAGCCCATGAAAGGAATTATTCGGTGCATGATTTGGAACTTGTCGCGGTTGTCTTCGCCTTCAAGATTTGGAAGCATTATCTCCTAGGGGAGAAATTTAGTCTTTTAACGGACCATAACTTGTTGTAGTATTTATTTTCATAGAAGGATTTATATATGCGACAATGCCGGTGGTTGGAGTTTTTGAAAGACTATCAATTTAACATCCACTATCACCCGGGCAAGGCGAACATGGTGGCGGATTCTTTGAGTAGAAAGCCTGAGGGAGAGTTAGCGGAAGTATGGAAAGCTAAATGTAAAGAGCTTAGTCGGGAGGACGCGATTGCTAGGGAATTTATGTCGGTGTTGACCGTCACGCCTACTATTATATCAAGGGTTGTAGAGGCCCAAGGAAGGGACAAAGGCTGTAAGGACCATATACGCCAATTGTTGACCGAGGGAGCGGAATCCTACTCCATAAGTTCAGAGATTGGATTGCGTTTCCATGGGAGGCTCATCGTCCCGGACGACGAGGATTTAAGACGGGCCGTAATGGCAGAATCTCATGGTTCCATGTTTGCAGTGCATCCGGGTAACGATAAGATGTATCAATTCATGCACCGTCATTATTGGTGGCCAGGCATGAAGCGGGATATTTCTGAGTTCGTGTCCCAACGCACCACCTGTCAATTGGTCAAGATAGATCATCAGCGACCGATGGGTCTATTACAATCGTTGGAAATTCCGATGTGGAAATGGGAGAGTATATCGATGGATTTTGTCACAGGCCTACCAACATCGCAAAATGGTCACGATTCTATTTGGGTTATCGTTGATCGTTTGACGAAGTTGGCACATTTCCTATCGGTATGCACCGATTACAATACCGCTTGTTATGCCCGATTATTTATTCAGGAGGTTGTTAGACTTCATGGAGTGCCCTTAAATATAGTTTACAATCGAGATCAGATTTTTGTTTCCCACTTTTGGCAATGTTTCGAAGAGGCAATGGGAACTGAATTGAAGTTAAGCATTTCTTATCATCCTCAAACAGATGGGCATACAGAAAGAGTCAACCAAATGTTGGAGGATATGCTCCATATGTGTGTGCTTGATTTCAGGGGTAGTTGGGAATAATATCTCCCTTTGGTCGAATTTGCTTATAATAATTGATACCAATTTACTATTGGGATGGTGCCTTATGAAGCCTTGTATGTCCGGACTTATAGATCGCCCACTTGTTGGTTAGAGGTGGGGGATAATAAGTTTCTTGGACTTGAAATGATCCAGGATACTTCTTCCAAGATTGAACTCATTCGGAATCGCATTCGGATAGCTAAAGATCGTCAAAAGAGCTATGCCCATGCGAGTAGAAGGCATGTTGAAATGGAGGTTGGAGATCAAGTGTTGGTGAGAGTATCGCCTGTTAAAGGTATTAAATACTTTGGGAAGAAAGGGAAGCTTGCACCGTGTTACGTTGGACCTTTTCTAAAATATAAGGTGGTTATTCTGCATACTTATTATATTGTTGAGATGCTGAGAATGATTCCATCCATGATTCTTGTTATATTAGAGTATCGGGCTGGCCACCCCCTATTTTGGTGAGCGGGTTATCACAATGAAAAAGTAAAGAAGTATGTTAAAAATGATAGGCAAGAACATACCATTGATATCACTATGGTCATGGTCTCCGCAACCATTTTTGAACCAAAAATTCTTGTTAAATTGAACTAAAAAAAATAATTGAGGCAATTCTTTAGTTATGAACATGGATTAGTATAATTACCTTTCAAAAACGTTAAGGTGGTTCTTCCCACCAAATATTAAAACAAAAATGTTAAATGGGTAAACATATGATCAACAAACAAAGGATCGTAACAATTATTATTTCCAACACGTGTTTACAAAGTGATAAGTAAAGATTACTAAATAAAGTCATACTTAATTAATAATTAAAAATGGATCTTTTTTTTCTCATGCGTATGAACCTCAAATATAAAATCAGTACAAATTTTACACACATAAAGGCATCAGTTGTAGAAAGATTCTAAATTCTATAATAACGATTAAAAATGAAAATTTAAATTAGAATGCAACAAAGCTGAAGTGACATAATATCGATAGATCATTAAGTTATTATATTGATTCAAATGACAAGTGCTTAAAGGAGAGGCGCAACCGTTACCTTCTCCCCGATAGGGTTTGATCTCTATAGGCCTAGATTTTGTCAATTGTGGAGGTTTAACCACAAAAATAAACACTAACAATGTTTTTACTCTTTAACTAAATATCACTAAAACTAAAAGAATCTATAACCCAAAAAACCCAAATTTCAACGGCATCACCATCCAATTCTGATCAACTTCCAACTCATTTTCAGTTTAATAAAATTGTAAACTAAATGAACTTAATAACTTTAATCTACAGTCACTAATCATTGAAAAGAACACAAAACAATCAGTTGAATTATTCACCAAAGTAGATACACCAATAATGCCACATAGGATCCAACACATTCATAAATTTTCCTTTTTCAGTTGCCTTTTTTCCAACATAAAAATCACATTGTCTAGATAAACATCCAAATAAACAAAAAACAACCATTTGAATTGGAGATGCTCTAATAGCAATGCCTTTAGAATCAATTTCCTATTTTCTTCATCCAATTATGCATTCTTACTTTGCAAGTCTTTTAGAATTTTCAAACAAACATTACAATTCAAGTTCGAATTTTCAACTTTTCCTTTAATCTTATAATTTTATCAAAATTTTATACCTATGTGAGTCGACTTTCGCTCTGTGATTTTTTCATTCCTACAAAATCTGTGAGTGTTAAAAAAAATAGATATGAAAACATCGTTAAGGATTGGAGGTTTGGTGAGATCTGGTCTACTTGACTAGTGATCTAAAAAATCAAGAAAAAAAGAAATATGAATGAGAATGAGATTCATAATGTTCATCAACCTAGAGAAGTATGATGAAACATTAGACCATGGTCCAAATGGTACCTAAAAACATACTTTTAGAGAGAGAGAGAGAGAGAGAGAGAGAGAGAGAGAGAACGAGAGAGAGAGAGAGAGAAAGACTAACCATTTGCGAGAAGGACCGTGGTCGAAATCGTACCCCAAAATAATATATCTCTAGAAAAAACATTAGATCTGTCAAAAAAAATATTAGATCTGCAAAAAAAATTAGATGTTCAATAAAACACAATATAAAAGTCAAAAAAATAAAACCAATCTTTGATTTAAAACAATTACCCAAAATCAAACCAAAAAACGATAGATCTGGAAAAACTGTTTTGCATATCTAGAAAGAAATTAGGAAACCAAAATCAAACCTCAAATAGTTGTTGCATCTGGAGCCAACTATAAAAAGTGCACAAAGCAAACCTTTACATACTTGATGAGGGCGGAGAGTGGGGAAGATTTGGAGCTGATCTGGTGAGGGCGACGATGTGAATTTATTTTGTGAGGTCGTGAGATGCTGAGATAACGAAATGAAAACGGGGTGAGGAAGTTTGAGTCAAATACAATTTTATCCTTATTTTTGAATTTTGATGAAGAGTGAGAATTAATTTAAGAGTGGGAAAAGGCGGGGAACTCAAATGGTTGAGGGTAAAATAGAATGTGTAAGAAAAAATTCATATGGATGACATCATAAGCTAAGCTTATGACATACATAAGTTTTGTAACTTATTATTTAGACTAGGGTATGCCCATCCCTAATGGCACGATGATATTTTTTCAAAGTATTAAGTCGTGTATAATTTAAGTCAAATATTTTTTATATGACATAAATAACTGTAAAAAATTTAAGCATTTAGGGAGAGTTTCCTCCGTTTATAGAACTATTCACCCTGTTTAATAAAAAAATCCAACAATAATACTAATACTTCATTTTGGAACTACATTAATGTCTATAACATATAAACACACCAGAAATTAAGAAAGGCAACATATTGACCAATACACCATTATCAAAAAGGGGTAAAAGCCTGAAGTCACGAAATGTTGTTTCCCAAAATATTGAATAGTGAATAATTGAAGTCATATTGTTTTTCAAAACACAAATAAATTTAAACAATTTTAAAATTTTGGTAAAAATTTCCTTCAGTTATAGGACTATCCTCCCTGATCAAATTTATTTGTGTTAAAATGACTAACAAAATGACATTAAAAAGGGACGTTATAACACTGTAAATAAATGATTTTCATAGGCGGTATTTAAATGACTACTCAAGTATGTGGAAAAGACCCCTAGAAAAATAAACTTTAAAAATAACTACTTATATATGTTTACTTTATGTAAGTTTCTTACAATGTCGAAAGGAATGACCACTAAAAAACTAACTTTAACAAAATAACTACTAAAAAATAACTTTAATAGGTTATTAATATTTTGATTGCACCGGAGGTATTATAATAACTCATGAATGTGAGTAAAAAACTTTAAAATTTTCCATAAGTCATAAGATGACAAACTTTAAACATTAAAGAAAAAGAAAGAACTAAACCACATACTTGGTAGCTTTATAAAAATAGGTACCTCAACCTTTTCGTCCAACACTATACCTAGAATTTTGTTTTTCTAAATCATGGAATGAACAATGGATGTATTGGCTTTGCTCTTCTACTTCGATATGTTTATGATTAAAAGGATTTAAATACCTAGAATACGAAAAAGTCCAACAATGCACAATTTAGCACAAACCTTCAAGAAAAAAGCAAAATAACAATTCATTACTTCGCTCAACAAATGAAAGAAAAGAAAGTGGTATTATAACTTTTACAATGAATATTTCAATTTTAAGGAAATAAGTATATTGGCATCATAAATAAAAAATTATGGGTCTCTTAAATAACCCATACAGTGTGTTAACATACTATTTTTTGAATCAGAACAACAGCAACATGTTAACATACAATATATTGGACAACTTTATTTTGTTTTTTGAATTTTAATACAATATGTTTTTGAATCAGAACAACAACAACAACATGTTAGCATGTTAAAACTTCCATATTTCTTGAATCACATGTCTTTTGAATTAGAACAACAGCATCATGATAACATGTTTCCCTCTAATCATAAATTATGTTTCCATTTAGTATGTTGCATCCTCGCACATAAAATCATGTAAAACAATGCCACTTACATGAACTGAATACTGAAATTTGAACTCAACCCTTAACCACCAACCAAAACTCTACTGAGAAAAGCCAATTTTAACAATGACCAATGCATCAATGACAGGAAAATTAAGTTGGAAAAAGTTATCCCATGACACCTATTTGTCTTCCTCATTCTCTGTCAATATCTTGAACATCAATGCATCCATACTGTGGGCCACTTCTCTTACCTCTGGTAGTCTATCATTTAACAGATCTGTAGCATTCTCTGTCAACGCCTTGTACATCAATGTCACCATATTATGGGCCACTTCTCTTGCCTCTGGTAGTCTATAATTTAACAGAGTAGAGACAATGAATTTTGTTTTGAATAGAAAGATCCCAATACTGATTAAAAATACATAAGTTAATCATGATTAAAACTAGATACTGAACACACCAATTAAATTCAATAAAAAGTAGAGAGTATGAATTTATAGTCAATGAAACACCCCAATTACCATTATATTTGGTTTTAAATTACAAGATCCCAATACTAAGTTACACCGGCATCTAAAAACACCTTGCATGCTGCAACATTCATCCCGCACTTATGAATAGAAAACTTATTGAAATTTTGTTTAGCACCACACCCCTTCCAGGGTAATATACACTCATAGACATATTTATCTTCACCGTCATCTTTTTCATCTTTTATTTTTCCCTCCCCCCATTTTATATTCCCGAGTATAATCTCATGAACAAAATGTAATCTGGTAAATATGGATTTAGAAACATGTTTGACATAATATATATGATGTTTAACATAAAATGTTATAAGATATGGAAAAGAAGGTCATAAAAAAGTTACACTGAATGTTTTAAAAGTTTGTGAAGCGATTAAAGCCAACCAAAGTAGTAGTGCCTTGTAAAATACTGAATCAATCCAGAATATACATTACAAATAACCAAAAAAAACATTACAAACATTAGAAATCATCTAAAAAGAATACTAAATGACATTAGCAGCATCACCAAATGACATTAACAACATTACCAAAGGAAAACATAGTACAAACACAATTTATTGAAAGCGATGCATACAGCAACACTTGCATTCTTCGATTTTTAGTAGTAAAAAAGAAATGCAAAACTTATCTGAAACATCATTTTCAATTTTCTCTTTATATGATAGGCATAAAATGGAATCACCCACAATGTATTTCCATTGCTGTGCACAATGATCTAAAAGTGAAATTACTATTCATCAGTAACATAACTTAAAAATACTGAATGAAAGAGAAGATAAAAAAAAAAGCATGCTTACCATGTTGTCCCATCCCCATTTAACAAAGTTATGCTCTTATAGCATCGATTTTTTATTTCTCATCACCTTCCAAACCTATTAATTTAATCAAGAAATTATAACGAAAAATCCCAAAAAGATAATAATCATAAAAGAAATAAAAATGGATAATGGATAATCAATAATCACATCAAAAGTAAACTATTGAAAAACTAAATTGTTAAAAACTACCATCTTTGGCCTGCACTTAAGATGACATGGTTTAAATGAATCATGCAATGTAAATTTAATTCAATTTGCTTACAAAGTCTCCTTAAACATTATATATATCCTAAATTAGACCTATTTATTCCTATATCATTTCAATTAAAAAACAGATGCAGACCCGGATCACATTTTCATGAATAATGTTAAAAGTTGAAATAATAATAATTACAAACCCTCAAAGCATGCAATACCCCGTTTGCCTTGAGATCGGGCATCTGCAACCAAAAGGGCAAGGTCGAATTGTACTGATCTGCAACAAAAGTAGAAGAGTATACACCTTTAGTAAGCGCATCAACTTCTGGTTCACACTATTGCCATATGTATGTACCCCGATTGAATCTTCACTGCATAATCTAGAAATTCCAAATAAAAAGAGGAATAATGACTCAATAAAAGACACTAAGAGGCAAGATATACTTCCTAGTGCGACTCAATGTAATGTACAGTTTGATACATCTCTCTATCCAACACCTAATGTTTAAAAGAAAGTTGGAATTGATTGTATACATCTTATCACTTTCACACGTGTTTCCCTAAGTCATTATTATAAACAAATTAGTCAATGAAGATAACAATTCATTTTAATAGTTGAATTTTAACAAAAGGGAATAATCATGGACAAATATCGAGAACCAATTGTTTTACATAAAAATATGGACAAAAAGTTCACAAAAATAGCCTTTGTCAAAGATATTTTGTAGCATACCTTAGAAGAACAAAGAAGTATCAACAACCAAAAATAATCACTTCAATTTTTAAACCCTGTTGAAAACTAAGAAGAATCAAGTGTCTACTCTGAAAATTCTAAAGACACCCCTTATTTAGCTTCTACGGAATTCAATTTAAAAAAAAAAAGGCTTTAAAAATCATACCAATTACCTTAAGTATCTGGTTGAATTTCAGGGTCCTTGTTCAGACTACAAAAGTTATAGGAATGTGAGTACTATAAGTAAGCATACGAAGTCCAAAATTTCAGTAAATCTAATCTATTTTAACTAAACATAAAACATATGAATACCATTAGTAAATCTAATCGATTAAATGGTAAGACTAAAAAATTTATATAAACCCCTAATCTAAACTCCATAAAATTGAAAATATATATTAGAATAAAAAGAAAATGCAAAAAAAAACAATAACCTAAAAAATCTATGAAGAGAGGCAAGAAAAAATAGGAGAAGAGGATGAACACACCACAATGGTCGTTTAATGGTTGAGTGGTTTTCGAGAAGGAGATAGAGCTTGGTGTGTACTTTAGATGAGAGAGAGAGAGTGAGTACGAATGGTTTGATATTGTTGTTTCAGGAATATATAGAGGGTGTAGGAAAGAGTGTTATGAAAAGAATAGACAGTGTAATCATGAGTTCATATCAAGATCTTAACCATTAGATTAAGCATGGGTGGTTGATTCATATCAAATATTGCATATTTCCGCCCTATATCTTTATGCATTCTAGCACTTTTATTCTCCTTAATGCCTATATTTATGCTCATTAACTAGACAACCTTAGATTTGGATATATACATGCTTTGCAGGGGTTAATTGTGCTTTTGTAGGCACTGGAACGCAAAAAGTGAGGATCCGTTGCATTTTGGAGAAGTTCCATCGTCGAACGCTAATTCAAAGGAATTTTAGTCAATCCACATTTCATCTTTGGCTCATGGAAATTCCACGGATGCATCATTCGTTGAGCAAGCTTCGTGTGTCCGCAAACGGTGCACGATTTCGAGTCCGGCTGGTGAAGTTAAAGCCTTTTCCGTTTGCAACCTTTTCCCCCTCTTCATGGACCAAACAAGGCTGAGAAATAGAGGCCCGGTCGACCGTGATTTTTTATTTTTCCGTGGAAAGGAGACAGCGTGCCTTAACTTGAAGGCGCGGTCGATCGCGCCCCTGCAACCGGTCAACCGCGTATACCGGATATTTTGTGCTCTTTTCCTTTTCTTTTCTTTTTCCTTTATTTCATTTCCAACTTACTATATAAACCAATTTAGGTTTCATTTTCAGATATAATTCGTTTTAGCTTAGTTTAGGTTAGGGTTTGAGGGTTTGAGAGCTCATTCTTCATTTCCTCTTGGTTTGACACCGATTTGGGTTTGTAAGTTGACTATTCATCTTCCCTCTGCATTAATCTAAGTTTTATTTCCTTATTTTCTTGTTTTATAGTTAATTTACATTCTTTCATAATTAGGTTTACATGCTTTCTTTCCTTGCTTTCTAGTGTAGTTTTATCGCGTTTATTTACCGCATTTTTAACATGCTTTCTAGCTAAGTTATTCTAGGTTATGTCAGATTGAACTTATTTTGGGTTCACATGTTGCTTTGCTTTGGTGATGGTGTTTACGGGTCGATTTCGGGTGCGTTGTCCTAGTCATTACGCCTAGGGGATTTGACGGGGCATATCCTCCATGCTTACGACCTTGAGTGCGTAGTTTCCGAGGTATTTGTTGACCCCAAAATTGTATTAGGCTTTTATGAGAATTTAGGGGCATGACAACCCTTGGTTTAATTAATTGTCGAAACGAGATGCATTTGTAATAACTCATCGACCCATGTAACCATTTTATACTAATTAACAAGGGTGGGGGATATTCGACGCAACCTATAGTTTTTACTCGCTTTCTTAATCTAGCTTTATACTCCCACGCCTAGATTAATATTTCCCTTTTACGCATCCTTTCCCTTTGTGTGTATAACCATATTTTATGCTTTTATTTAAGAGTATTAAATCCTATAAATTCTAGCAACTCGTCTCTGTTGATTTTCGATACCCTACTTACTGCTATACTCACCCGTTGAGTGTAGTTATAGTTTAGGTTTTTGTATAGTTCAGGTGAGCCGCTCAAAATGACTGGCGCGTAGATGACTCTCGCGCCGCGGCAAAACCCTGTCTATCAATTGGTGTTGTTGTTGGGGACTTGTTTGTTTTAGAATTTATTTGATTTAGTATTTCATAATATTTTCTTTCTATTTGTATTTTTGGCTAACATTTTTGTAGGACTTCTACATTTGAGCGCCAAGAAATGCTTGAATTTCCCGCGCGCATCTACTTTGTGGAATTCGCCACTTCGAGCCATTTTTGGGGTAAGCATGTCTTATTCCAATTCTTTCAGTAATCATTGTTATAATTCTCAAAATGCCCATAATCCTATGACTTTCGGTCAATACTTAGAGTCCCAAAAAAGTACAAATTATCATATGACTTTGGTCGAGTATAACGAAAGTCAAAACTTGGGTTGTTGGAATTTTGATGATGATGAGAACGATTTTGGGCCTCTAATTCCTTATAATAGGAATTTTGAAATGAATTGCAATAGTTTTCAAAATTCTTATAATAATGAGTTTAAGTTTAAGTCCGATGGTAATTTTCAATGTTCGCATTTTCAAGTATCTGCGCCTCGTCCTATGACTTTTGGCGAGGGCTTGCGTATGCTTGAGCATGAGAAACTTGAAAGTCGTTATTGGGCAGAAAATCATTTGTGGGAGCATAGATGTGATTTACTATTTGAATTCGACGACGATTTTGCTTTCGAGACTTTTGAAGTCGAAAAATGTTTTGAACCAAATGAGGAATTTGTGCCTACTTTGGAACAAATAATTATCGATTTTTCCCATTGAGTAATAGATATTGAAACTGAGGATGAAAAGAACGTAATATCTATTTACAATGAAATGTTTTCTTCTTTGGCCCCTAAAGAAGAACATTTCATAGAAAATGATCTTATTTCCTTCGAAACTCAATCTTCATGCGATGATGATTCATCTCGTGAGTTTGAATTTCTTTCCTCCCCATTTTCATTTCTGTTATCAGACCGTAAAAAGTACCCGATGAATCGGTTTCAAACTTTAATGTTTTAAACCTTTTTGCCGATGAGGAGTACTTACTCCAGTCGCCTTTCATGAACGCATCTTTGCCTTCATGTGCGCCACCTCCCATTCCAATTTCAAAATCCTTGGAAGGATATTCTTCTTTTCTCGGTCCCCACATGTTTTTGTCACCCGTTCAATCCAAATCCCCCATCGTCCCTCCAAAACTTTTAGTTGACGATGGTTCATTTCTTCCTCCTTACACATGCCTTGCGTTGTTCAAACGGAATTGATATTTTTCGAAAGGCATGGTTGAGAGTGAGGGTACACCGGTCACTCTCCAAAGTCAAATCGTTCTCATGGTGGACCCTTAACTATTTAGACTTCTAGTTTATAGTTAGTGTGAAGCCTAAATAGTAGGTTGTATATAGTTAGATTTTTTTATCATTTCTTTCTTTTTATTTTTTCTTTCTTTTAATTTAGTCTCTTGTAATTAGTTAAACTTTTGTTATTTGTTTTTGCTATGCTCGGTACTAACTTGTTTTGTAGATTATTTGGACTTGTTCTTATGGAGATCGCTCCAATTTTGGGTAATAGCCATATTTTCCTCTCTTTAACTTGGTTCTTAATTTACATTGAGGACAATGTCAGGTTTTAAGTTAGGGGGTGTGGTATATTCTATCCATGTATTTATTTAGTCCATGTTTTTGCTCACATGTTAGTTACTTAGTATGCTTTTCTTAGAAAAATTCAAAATTTTCAAAAATATTTTCTTTCTTTTTTCTTCTTTATTGGTCATTTTGCCTTTGTTTCCGATAATAAATTTCAATAATTTCCCGATCCAATAGGCAACCCAATGATGCATGTTCTCGATTTTAGAAGCTATTAGACTTTATTCCTCAATCATTGATATTATGAATAACTTCATGAATAAAACTTTAATCCCATGAGCACATGCACTTTCCTTGTTACATTGATTTGGTTTAAGATTTCTTAACTCGGTATTATTTTATTGCATTGTATATACTTACACCGAGTAAGCTTTGTACCTTTCATCATTTGTGAGTGTTATACACTATTATTTCCTCTTTGAAAATGTTGAATTGGTCGTTAATCTCTCTATTCTTTCATTGATCGTTCATTAATTGAGTTTATATCTTGAAATGTGTTACTTGATCATGATTTTCATATGTTGTTTTGACTCGAGAATTACGTAAACTTTATGAAATGATCATAGGCCATCTTTATGTATCACCCATATGACCGCGACCTCACCTTTTATATGTTCCCTAGTCAGCCCATTTGTGCCTAAATACTAGCATTTCGTTTTATTACCCAAAATCCCATATCCAACTACAAATTGCAGTTATACACCATATATATTACCTTCCATAGCGTTGTTTAAAATATTATTTGGGATTGAATGATGTTACGTTGCGGTTGCAATTTAGGCATATGAGAGTGTGAAAAGTAAAGAAAAGAAAAAGTGAAAAGTGAAAAAGAGAAAGCAAAAAGCAAAAGAAAACATGAGAAAAAGAAGATAAGAAAAGAAGGAGAAATTTGTATGTGTTGTGTATATAGTTCAATAAGCTTTTATTAATCTCCAATTGTTATATCTAATGCTTGTTTGGATGTTGTTTGTTCAAATTTTGAAATTGCCTGCATTTTTCATTATCCCGACTTTTCATTTTCGAACCTTTTGAATCCGTATATACATTCCTTTCATTTCGTACCCTAGCCTAGCCTACATTATAACCCTACCAAGTCCTATGTGATCTTAAGGAGCATTTAATTTAAAAGTTAAAATAGTTTTGATAATCTGTGAAAATACATTTTGCCTCCTTTAATGTGCGGTATCTTTCATTGAGATTACAGTTTTTCATTTCCTATATAGCGTTCTTCATTTGTGACATGTGCGCGGCTTAGTTTCCATTTACATTTACTCTTTATGCCCACATGTTCCGTGTGTTAACTCCCTGTTTCGAGTGAATCCACTTGATGAGTGTAATGCCCATGAGGATTGAATTTATTCTTTCTTTATTTAGTATCTGATTTATTTATTTTTTTTTCAAATCACACTTTGCATGTGCTCGCTCCCTTCCCACATTTTAAGGTTTCAATTCTATGAGGTGCATTCTACAATGTTAATGATTTCAGACTTTTGTTTGAATTCGTTCAATGTGCTAATAATGTGTATGAAATCTTGTTCGCTATTGTTGGGCATATCGCATGTTGGTTTGGGCATATTTTGAGGAAACCATATGATGTTTGTGGGTATCATCCTTGAAAACCCTCACGAGATGAAACTCGTCCACTAGGGTAACCTAGGGTTTTAACTGCTTATTGCATATGCTAAATGCAATCGTGCACCCTATGAAAGTGGCAGTTATATTTCGATGCATATATACGTCTTGTACTACCTTATGTGGGCTGGTTTTGTTTGTTTCATCACTAGGAACTAGCGATGTCTAAGTTAGGGGGTGTGATTCGTATTAAATATTGCATATTTTCGCCCTATATCTTTATGCATTCTAGCATTTTTACGGTCCTTAATGCCTATAATTATGCTCATTAACCAGACAACCTTGGATTTTGATATATACATGCTTTGCAGGGATTAATTGTGCTTTTGTAGGTATTAGAATGCTAAAAGTGAGGATTTGTTGCATTTCGGAGAAGTTCCATCGCTGGACGCTACTTCAGGGGAATTTTAGTCAATTCACATTTCATCTTCGGCTCATGGAAATTCCATAGATGCGTCGTTCGTTGATCAAGCTTCCTGTGGCCACAAATGGTGCGCTATTCTGAGTCCGAATGGTGAAGTTATGGTCGTTTATGTTTGCAACCTTTTCCCCCTCTTCATGGACCAAACATGGTTGAGAAATAGAGTACCGGTCAACCGCAGTTGGAGGCCCGGTCGACCACGGTTTTGGATTTTTTCGTGGAAAGGAGACAGTGTTCCTTAACTTGAAGGCGCGGTCGACCGTGTATACCAGATATTTTGTTCTTTTTTCCTTTTCTTTTCTTTTTCCTTTATTTCTTTTCCAACTCACTATATAAACCAATTTTGGTTTCATTTTACGATATATTGCATTTTAGGTTCGTTTAGGTTAGGGTTTGGAGGTTTGGGGGTTTGAGAGCTCATTGTATATTTCCTTTTGGTTTGACACCCATTTGGGTTTGTAAGTTGACTATTCATCTTCCATCTCCATTAATTTAAGTTATATTTCCTTATTTTCTTGCTTTGTAGTTAATTTACAATTTTTCTTTCCTTGCTTTCTAGTGTAGTTTTATCACGTTTATTTACCGCATTTTTAACATGCTTTCTAGCTTAGTTAGTCTAGATTGTGTCGGATTGAACTCATTCCGGGTTGACATGTTGCTTTGATTGGTGATGGTTTTTACGGGTCAATTTCGGGTGCGTTGTCCTAGTCATTATACCTAGGGGATTTGATGGGGCATATCATGTATGCTCCATGCTTCCGACCTTGCGTGCATAACTTTTGGGGTTATTGTTGACGTTAAAATCGTATTAGGATTTTATGAGAATTTAGGGGCATGACAACCTTGTTTTTATTAACTGTCGAAACGAGACGCATCCATAATAACTTGTCGACCCATGTAACCATTTTATACTAATTAACTCGGGCGAGGGATAATCGACGCAACCTAAAGTTCTTACTCGCTTTCGTAATCTAGCTTTATTATCCCACGCCTAGATAAATATTTCCCTTTTATGCATCTTTTTCCTTTTTGTGTATAACCATCTTTTACACTTTTATTTTGAAGTTTTAAATCCTATAAATTCCAGCAACTCATCTTTGTGGATTTTCGATACCCTAATGACGCGACTCAGAAAGTGTCTCTAACGTGCGTTCTCTCTAGGCTCAAGTGCAAGCTTGTCGCGTTAGTAATAAACTCGATAAGTCGAGATCGTATCCTCGGGGAAATAGGACAATAAAATTGTGACGACGTTGGATAGACAAGGAAATCCTAACTTTGACATTAAAGGGAAATAAAAATGATTTGGTTGTGGAATAACTACACTAAATGCAATTATGAAATTATGAAAAGTGCAACTATTCTAAATTACCTAAAATGCTTATGAATACTGATTTGAAACATTCAACTATATGATGAGAAAGCAGGACGGGAATACAATCTCCCAACCCTACTGTATTGTAGGTATAACACTATTCATAAATTTAAATGATTAATTAGACCCATAATTTAGTACTCCCAAGCATTACGTATATGAGATTCAAGCCCGCACCATACTTAATCAGAGGACGAGTAAATCGATATTGCGGTAGTTACACTCAAATTGCATTCTAAAGCATCCCGATTACCCGAAAGCAAAAGAGATCCAAAAATCTACAATTGTCGTGTTCCTACGCAATACGGTCGTAATGAATCACTAAATTCTGAGGATTAATGTTATACACATGCAATTATCACATCAGGCATGTATCCCGGCCTTACAAAATCTAGCCTAACATGCCGAAACTAATGAAAACAATTTTTGAATTGCATAAAACCATAATAAAACTAAGGAAAATTTATAGAATGATGTAGAAAGGAATTGGACTGAAGAAATTAACTACTAATCTTACCAAATCATTAAAAGCATTAACTATAATTACTTGTAATAACAATCTTCAATCTTGGAATTAAAAGAATAAACTATCTCCAAACTAGGGTTTTCTGGAAAGAAGGAAAAATTATATTAATTCTCCTTCCTAAAAAAAATGATAATAACTTGGGTTTATATACCCTACAAAGTTTCAGGAGTTTTAGTTGCACTAGGACTCCCCATTAGAGAAGGATAAGATTACAAAACTTGACACCCGGATCGATCTGGTGTCCTTGCGGATCGCTCTGCCAGAAATGCGGACCGATTCTTTTATTTTTATGGTGGATCGGTCCGAGGCGGATCAGTTCGTTTATTTTTCATCCCTCTTCGGTTTGCTTTCGATTCGGGGTCTTCTGGAATATGCACTGCGGGCCAGTCCGGTGTTACTGCGGACCGGTCTGCCTCTTTGAATTTTTTCTCCAACTTTGACTGCTCATAACTTTTGTTGTGGGACTCCGATCGAGGTAACGTTTCTTCCTATGTGCTCATGAAGTTGATATCTTCAACTTCTCTTTAGGTGCCTCGTCCGAATTCTAGGTAGAAATTACACTTATGCCCTTTGGGATTTCCTTCTTTTCATTTCTCGATTATTCCAGTTTCTTTGTTTCTTTCTTGACATCAAATACCTGTAAAATCAATACGAAAAACCAAAAACTCGGTGTACTTGTTAGGATAAGTCAGTAGAAATATTATGAGATAAAGTCAAATCGATTACGTTGTTCGAGGTGCTAAAAGTAACTAAATTAAGGGATAAATTGGGAAGAATTTATGCCTAATCAAACCCCCCTAACTTAGAACTTTGCGCGTCCCGAGCAATGTAAAAGAATACTAGCAAGGCTTAACTCTTAAAAACATCTTATTGGGATAGAGTACCTTTTTTCGCGGGCAAGCGATTGCATTTAGCGTATGCAACATGCCTTTAAACCCCTAGTTCACCTTAGTAGGACGAGTGGTGTCTCGTGAGGGTTTGCAGAGACTATACCCACAAAATTCGACTCAAAGAAAAATCAAAATACCTAAAAATTGTATAAATCAAACTTTCCCAGAAAATATTCATCATCAAGTCATATGTACAAGTCTCAAACCGTAGTGTGTGTGTGCGAAGCCAAAAATTTAACCGCGGATTTCCACCTATTGGCCATTACATTACTTATCCGAAAATTCGTTTTGATTTCAAATTGTCACGTAATGCTCTCACAAATGAATCTCTCGGATTATGGCTATTCTCTCGGTATGCATGATGTAATGAGTAAATGTAATGGACGCAAAGTCACGCATACAAGTAGAAAGACGAAAATTTCATAGTGATAGGATCTCATCAACGGATTACGGTTTTAAAAATGGGAACATTGCCTCTAATTCACGCATTATCTCTCTTATTATCTTTCGGTGTATTAGCTCTCCATGTAGTAACCAATTTCGTAATTTAGACTCGGTTAGGACTTTTTCGGGTTTTAAGGTATATTGGGTAAAATGAAAATGGTAGGGAAGGTTGGAATTGGAAAATTCATTTATGATGTCCATTTGTGCTTTTTCCGGGCTATTGCACATTTTTTTCTTCTTTTTCTCTATTTTTTCTGTTTTTCACTTCTTTTATTTTCTTGCTATTTTTGTTGAGCATAGCTATTTTTTTCTTGCCCATTTTTATGCACTTTTCGGACTTAACTTTTGAATTTTTTTCAATTTTTCTCAATTCCGAGCTATTTGGGTTTTTCGGGTTGTCAAACGAAAGGAAAAATTATTCGGCTCAAGTTGGGTTACAAAAGCGATAATTTTTCGCATGTTTTTCTGGCTAATATTTTTGGGTGACAAACGAGGGCCTACTTCATTGTTTAAAATACTAATTGCATTACCATATGCGTCTTGAGATTAATTTAATTTAGAGATTTGTAGCGCGCTTTGTATGGCAATATCACACACATTTATCAAAACCGATCCAAATAAAAGGATTGAGATCCTCGACGACTTTTCAGACACTAAAAAGAACTTTGGGTTAACAATTAACTCGGATTGATTTATAATTTTCACAAAGATGAAAGGCTTGAATCTCACCGGGTTTGTTAATCTCCACACTTATTCGTTAAGTCGTCAATTTTCGCACAATTTCCATCTTTGGTCAATTTTGGCTTTGTGTATTTGAATTTTACAACTTGAGACTTTAAATCGACTTTTAATGATATTTTTGAAAATTTTGAATTTCAATTTTTATTTATTTTGAACAAAAATATTTTTGGATTTTTCAAAATTTTATGAT
This sequence comes from Sambucus nigra, assembly GCA_949130495.1. Taxonomy (NCBI): domain Eukaryota; kingdom Viridiplantae; phylum Streptophyta; class Magnoliopsida; order Dipsacales; family Adoxaceae; genus Sambucus; species Sambucus nigra. The sequence continues at coordinate 267,600,907 of OX422224.1, forward strand.
TTTTTTGGAAATTTCTGGGCATTTTTGAAAATTGTAAAGTTTTAGAAATATGCACTTGTGGCCCCCCATAACTCAGACTTTTGCATTGTCCTCAAGCAAAAAGGACTAAAAGCTAAATAAGGCAAAATAATAAGTTCGATAAATAAAACAAACAAATGGAAAAAATGCAGATTTTATAGAAAACAGGATTGTGGTACAATTACAGGGAAAAGCATACAACCATGTGAATTGGGAAAACAAATAAAAACTGCCATAACCACATAAATCTTTACTGGGGCAGGGGTTGGGAAGAACCGGGCGCGTCGGGGCCATAAGGGTCATAGAAATAGGATGGCAAGGGCTCGTTAGGATCCCCTTGGCGTCGGTATATGTCCACTTGGAAACGAAACATCATGCTCGTATTGCGATGGTAATCGGTCAAGAAGTTACCGAATCTCGTCTCCAGCGTCACCATACTGTTCGTGAGATCGCTACCCGCCCATTCAAAATCAGGATCGTCTTCTTCGTCCTCCGACTCCTCATCCGCACCTATGTCCCCCATCTCAACATCAGCACCGGCTTCTTCTTCTTCCTCGTCGTTGCTCTCACTCGAAGCAGCCTCTTCCTCGCTATCACTGCCTCGCCTCGCCCAAAGGATGGCTAGCTGTTTGGTGCTCTTAGTGCGGGTTCCCTGTCCAAAAGGACCGAGAAGGCGAGTGTAATACCCCGTATTTTTATGCTATATTTAATTTGGGGATTTATTAAATTTAATGTGATGATTTATTTAATAAAAATCCGGAAATTAATTATGTTATAATTATTAACGTGACTAGAGTTAGTAATTATGGGAAACTTGTTGAACATTACTAATGAGCATAGTAATATATTATATTGGTCATATTGAATGTCATAAGTAAATTAAATGACTATTTCGGAAATTTAAGTCGGGACGTGCCCGTGTCACGTCGGGACTAATTATGTTAATTAAAAAGTGAATATTTTATAAGTTGTCCGTATGGTCGTTTTGAGTGCGCCAACGCGTCCGGAAGGGTCGAGATAGTCAGAAAAGTGTACCCGGGGGTTTAGTTCGGGCCTCGGGGTGTTTTTAGGCCTAATTAGTGACCCGGGAGGGCATTTTGGTCATTTTACAAAATAGGGTAATTAAACCCACGAACTTCAGCCATCCTTAGCAGCCATTTAAGTCAGCCTTTTAGGGTTAGAACATTCAGAACCCTAGAACGGCCATTCGAGAAGAGAGGAGAAAGCTCTCAAGGTGATTCAAGGCCCAAAACACCACCGATTGCACCGTCGTCACCACCAACGCGTAGATCGCGAGGAGGAGAACGCAACCACACCAATATCAGCAGGAAACCAGACCTCTGAAATCCCAGGCAAGTGTTTAACTTGCGTATTTTCGTTGATGCAATATTCATATTAGTGTAGGAATGATTAGGAGTATAATAAATGGAAGAAAACCCCAATTTTGATAGGGATTTGCATGTAGAAATCATTATAACCATATTCTGGAAATATTATGTGAAGTAGATGATTAACCCACGAATTTGTGATGATTTGTTAGAAGGAAATTCTGGAGAAAACTGATTAGAACAAAAGTTAAGAAAACTTTAGGGTTCTTGATGATTAGATGAGATTTTAGGTTGTTTAACCATGTTTAATGATGTATACACGCATGCTGAACGTTAAAGATATCTGGAATTATGTTAGTATGTTAGCAGTAGACTTTTTGGGTCGATTAGTGTTGGAAAATATGAGTTTTGATGTAGAACTTTAATCAATCCCGTCACTGCAATTTCTGCAGAATTTTTGCCCAGACCTGCTTGATCGATCGATCGAGCATAGAGCTTCGATCGATCGAAGGTTCGATCGATCGAGCCCCAAGCTTCGATCGATCGACCCCTCCTGGCAGACTCCTATTTCTCTTGTTTAATTAGTTGAATTAATTTATCATGGAAGAACCTTTGGGCATTCTAAATAAAATGATTTAGGGGATATTGAGGACCAGTAGGATATATGGATAAATGTTAGAACCTTTAATCTTCAACGAGAATGGTATTTATGGGATATGTACTTTAGGTTGGTAGATTTATGAAATTTAAGGGTGAGGTGCGTAAGAGAGTTACGTTGGAATCAAATAAAGTCACTTACTGAATTTCAGATTTGCGAGGATATAATCCATGAGGGTTAGGTAATGAGTGAGAAAACCCTTCGAGTTAAGGTTAGGAATAAAACCTTATACGTAATTCTATAATTGTGAAATTAAGGATAAACGGTATAATTACGGGTGATGGGAAGAACTTATATTAATATGACATTGGTATATTTATATGATTGTGTGTACATATATTATATACATGTGAAAATCATACCCACGCTACTTGCTATCACCGAGGTTTCCGCGCTGGGACAAGTCTTATCTCGATGGGACCTTTATGGGGGATATTGACTTGTACCCTAGAAGATAGATGTCCTTGGTACAGGCTATCGATGTGATAGTTCAGACGGTCCTAAGAGACGCCGGTATGTGCTACCCTCTTAGAGACTTGGAATCTATGCTTCGCCTCAATATTGTTTCTGTATTTATGTTAATACAATTCGAGAGTGATTCCGAATGTATTCCCCTTTATGTGAGTGATATGGGGCTTTGGATAGTGGAAGTATGCACGCACCATAGTTTTATTCGGGGTGCTGTTATATATATATTATACGAGTAGTTAATATATATATATATATATATATATATATATATATATATATATATATATGAGATTATGCCACTTGTAACTGTCTACTGAATTTGATAAGTAGAACATAGTGTGGACTCTTACTATTAAATACTTGTTTTGAAAAAGTATAACATGTCACGGTAAAACCTTAGGGTTTTTATAAAATTAAAATGAAGGTCCTTGGTTACTGTTTGGAATATTCTTTTAAAATAAGGTCGTAAATTTGTAAATCTTGCGGGTAAGCTAAGTTAAGTTAAAGCTTTTGGAAAGACGAGTATGTTAGATGTTAAAACAAATCGTTGGGAAGGCTAGTGCAATAGGTGTGCACATTAGAAGAGAGGTGAGTATTTCTCAAGAGAGAGACGAACTAATATGTTGTTGCATTGGCCTGTATCAATTTAAATACTTGCTTAACGTATTTTAAAAATCAAACACAGTTTCGGGCCCTGACCCATTTCTTTCTATCTCTCTCTCCCTTGTGTATATATATGTATATTTTCAGGTGCCCAGCCACAGGGGCATCTTGCTTAGGATCCTTTGAGAAGAACGAGTTGCAGCTTAGGTGGAAGTTGCAGGTCACTTGAGTAGACACTTCTGTTATTGACTCCACTCTTATTACTCTCATTTATTGGGCACGTGTCGCCCCTTTCATCATTTCATTTACTTGTTGGGATTTTTATATTTTCAGTTATTCCAGTATTGTTTTATGGAATTTATTCAGGATAGTTTATGATGTTTGGTTTTATTATGTTGACATTCGATTGACGAATGTATGGTTTTATTTTAGTTCTTCGTGGTGTGATTCTATATTGTAGAAATGTTGTTTTGTATAAGTAAATCTTTTCTTTAATTAAAATTTGGAAGTTTGTATGAAAAATGTTTTTGACACTTAGCTTAATTATTTAGGGTGTTAAATTGGAAAAATTATTTTTATCGACAGTGATGCTTAGAATGAACCAACTATTTACCTTGATTTAATTTAATAAAGGAGTGATCGCCCGGTATTTAATTAGGCGGGGTGTCACGGCGAGTACGATCTAGTGGCGCCGCAATGCCAGCATCCTTGAGGATGGAGGTAATCAATCGTGCATATGGATGTGGGGCTGCACTTTTCTCATCCAAGGTGGCGGTGATGATGTCGGCATTAGGGTTCGGGCCAAGTGGATGGAAGTGTGTGGATCAAATAGGTGATAGGTCAATGTGGCCTGACTGGGCCGCATCGCGGAATCGTTGGACGTTTGCAAGATGTTGTCACACACTATTTGGAAGGTGAGGCGTGCTTTCTCATTGAGGCAGCCCACAGCGAAAGTTTGCCCCGTCCATGCAGCATTCGGGGCAATGAGATCCATGATTATTTCTTTGGCGACCGGAGCGACGTTCCTTGGATAGGTGAATTCTTGGACATCGGGAACATCGTATTCGTCAAACTTAGCAGTGAGAAGGGCCATTGAAAAGGGGATGACGGTACCATCCACGTATGCTTGAGACTCGAATTGACCCGTCCGAACAAGGGTGCCATAAAAGGAGCGGACCTCGGCTGCCCAAACCACTTCGTATGGTTCATTGAGGAATCGACACCAACCTCTAGCCATGAATAGGGCGGTGACGGAGTTGGGCAGACCGATCTATTGGATAGCGCGCTCCATATGGAGTTTGCAATCCTAACCGAAGAACCGATGGCATCAACGTTCCTCTTGGCGGGAGAGGAATTCCCCATGGCCGGAGGGGAGGATGTCGGTGGAGTCGTACTTGGTGGGGGCTGGTCGTTGGGTCATGATATCAGGGAGAGGTGGCTGGAAATATAGGGAGAGAGAATATAGGAGTGATTTGATTGATGGTGTGAAGAGAAAAGGATGGTGAAGGTAGGTATTTATAGGTGAAAGGGGTGGGTAGGGTTTGGAATTGGAGGGAAAAGGTTTGGAGGAAAAAGGGGGTGTATTTGGGAGGGAAAGGGAAGGGTTGGGAGAGAGGGGGACGAATTGAGAGGGAAAGAAGTGGATTGGGGAGAGGGGGTGCACCTTGGGAAAGGGGAAACAAATTTCTACAGACAGCGGACCGGTCCGCCTGGGGATCGGACCGGTCCGGTCCTTTAATATGCAAGCCAATTTGACTATCGGACCGGTCCAGCTCAAAATTAAAGGAACTGGTACGGGGCGGACTGAGCCGTCCCTAAAATAAAGGAACCGGTCCGGCTCTTGTTTTTTAGCTGGATTCCCCCCCCCCCCCCAACTGAATTTCGATCGCTCTTCTTCGAAAAGTTTCACTTTCCCAACATACTCCCTATCAATTTTGGATTAAAAACCTCTCGATATCAATGGTCAACGCAACTTGACTCAATTTACCGAAACATGGGAATGCTTTCTCCCGAATGTACCCTAATCCTATGGACTCTCACTACACACGCGACTCTCATCTACTATACACAAGAATTCACCCATACGAGTTAGGGGTGCGACGACCTCACTGTAACAGCTCATTCTACCCCGTAAACGGGGTCCGACAACCAAACCATGTCGACTTCTTCCACACATGCCTCTAGATATGGCTTTAAGCATTGTCCGTTTACTTTGAATGTATTTCCCCCTTTCAAATCATCTAATTCAACCGCTCCATAAGGGAAAAGATTCTTCACAACGAACAGGCCAGACCATCGTGACCGCAACTTGCCCGGAAAAAGATGAAGCCGAGAGTTATAAAGAAGCACTTTTTACCCGGGAAGAAACTCTTTGCAATGAATGATGTTATCGTGAGCGAGTTTCATCCTTTCTTTGGAAATTTTTTCATTCTCATACGCATCATTGAGTATCTCTTCTAACTCATTTATTTGAAGCTTGCGAGCTTCACCGGCTTTATCCATGGCATAGTTCAACTGTTTAATCGCCCAATACACCTTGTGTTGTAACTCCACGGGGAGATGGCAAGGTTTTCCATACACAAAGAGAAAAGGGGACATGCCGAGTGGATTTTTATAAGCGGTAGCGAATCATTCAATCTAAGACCAATCTTTTCGGGTAGAATTGATTGTCTTTTCAAGAATGTTCTTGATTTCCCGATTCGCTAGTTCGGCCCGCCCATTCATTTATGGGTGATAAGTCGTTCCAACCTTATGAACGACTCCAAACTTTCTCATTAGCTTCTCGAATGGCCTATTGCAAAATGCGTGCCATTATCGCTGATTATTGCTTTCGGTGAACCGAAGCGGGAAAGTATGTGTTCTTGGAGGAACTTAATCACCACTTTGTTGTCATTTGTCTTGGTAGCTATAGCTTCCACCCATTTAGAAACATAGTCTACCGCGACAAGGATGTATAGGAAACCAAAGGATGGGGGGAAAGGACCCATGAAGTCAATACCCCAACAATCGAAGATCTCAATAATGAGTATGGGGGTAAGAGGCATCATGTCTCATCGGGTAATGGCCCCCATCCGTTAGCACCTATTGCAATATTTACAAGCAGCGTTCACATCCTGAAATATTGTGAGCCAATAGAGGCAGCATTGCAGAATTTTAGCGACCGTCTTTTTCGTAGAAAAGTGGCCTCCACAAGCTTCCGAATGACAAAACTGGATGACTTTCGGGATTTCGTCATTCGGTACACATCGTCGGATGGTTTGGTCGGCGTAATATTTAAAAAGGAATGTATCGTCATAAAAAACATGCGGGACCAAGTAATAAACCTCTTCTTATCTTGCGGTGTCCAGTCGGGAGGGATGGCTCCCGTGATAAGGTAGTTCACTATATTCGCAAACCAGGGCAAAGAAAAGGTAGGAAAGAGTTGCTTATTCGAAAAGTATTCGTCTATGGGTATGGGATCACTAGGTATGTCGGATGAAAGCTGTGATAAGTGGTTGGCAACGACGTTTTCTACCCCTTTCTTATCTTTAATGGAGAGATTGAACTCTTGTAGGAGTAGGATCCACCTTATGAGGCGCGGCTTTGTATCTTTCTTTGCAAGTAGGTATTTCAAAGTCGTGTGGTCATTGAAGCAAGTAATGGGAGAAACGATAAGGTATGAATGGAATTTATCAAGGGAAAAGACTACCGATAGAAACTCCTCCATGGTAGAGTAGCTGAGTTGTGGTTCGGTAAGAGTCCGGCTAGCGTAGTAGATGACATGAGCCTGCTTATCTTTTCTTTGGACCAAAATAACCCCTATCGCTTAATCACTAGCATCACACATAAGTTCGAATGGCAAAGATCAATTCGGAACTTGCATGATGGAAGCGGACACAAGCATGGTTTTCAGTTTTTTAAAAGAGATTTGACATGCTTCCGTCCACTCGAATGGGGTGCCCTTCATGAGTAGGTTGCTTAAGGGTCTAGCAATGGCGCTAAAGTCCTTAATGAACCTTCGATAAAACCCCACGTGGCCCAAGAAAGAGGGCACGTCTCTGAACAATTTTGGTGGGGGAATATCAGCTATGACATCTATTTTTGCCCTATCAACTTCTATCCCCTTGGATGAGACTATGTGGCTAAGAACTATTCCCTCAGTGACCATGAAATGGCATTTCTCCTAATTCAGTACTAAATTCTTCTCCACACACAGAGCAAGTACTTGTTCCAGTTTTTCTAGACAAAGGTCGAAAGAGGTGCCAAAAATGCAGAAATCGTCCATGAACACTTCGAGCCCTCTCTCGACTATGTCGCTAAATAGACTCGGCATGCACCTTTGAAAGGTCGCGGTTGCATTACACAATCCGAATGGCATACGTTTGTAGGCAAACGTACCAATAGGGCAAGTGAAAGTCGTTTTCTCTTGGTCACGTACATCTACCTCAATTTGGTTATATCCGGAATAACCATCAAGGAAGCAATAATAAGGGTGGACCGCTACTCTCTCAAGCATTTGATCAATAAATGGCAAGGGAAAATGGTCTTTCCTAGTTCCCGCATTGAGTTTCTGATAATCAATGCAAACGCGCCACCCGGTGGTGGTACGTTGGGGAACTAGGTCTACCTTAGCATTCTCAATCACTATCATGCCCGACTTCTTTGGAAAGACTTGAATAGGGCTCACCCACTTGCTATCTCAGATTGGGTAGATAATCCTGGCATCCAATAATTTAATAATTTCGATTCTCACTAATTCTTTCATATTGGGATTTAGTCTTCTTTGCATTTATCTTGAGGGCTTGACATCCTCTTCGAGATGGATCTTGTGAGTGAAAATCAAAGGACTTATCCCCTTCAAATCAGTAATGCACCAACCAAAAGCACTTTGGTGCTTTCTCAGAATTTTTAACAATTTTCCCTCCTGCTCTTCGTCTAGTCTAGAGGAGACAACAATAGGAAATGTCTCATCCTCTCCCAGGTATGCATATTTAATATGGGAAGGGAGTTTCTTCAATTATAGGGTTGGAAATTTATCGCTGGAGGGAACTATGCGTGTATCCCTTGGAGGTAATTCCTCGAATCTAAAAACCCAATTTACATCTCTCGCGTCCTCGTCTGACGCTCTCTCATCGAGTAACTCTCTCAACTCCTCAACCTCCCTCTCGAATTCGGTGTACGTCCCCTCACTCTCGTGTCTTGACACTAAACAGGACCCTAAGGCTTCACCTAATAATTCTCCTCAAAGTACTCCTCTACTATCTCATTTATGAAGCTCACCGCATGAAGATCATCTTCTTCCCCCGTATGTTGGGCTATGTGTAAGATGTTAGTTTCTAAGGTCATATTCCCAAAGGTGAGTTGCATTCTCCCATTCCGAGTATGATGGGAACATGGTTGCTCGAGGTGAAGGAGGGCTCCATGTCCCAATTGACAAAGTCTACCGGGAAGTAGAAAGTGTCAACTTGAACGATCATGTCCTCGACTATGCCTCTTGGGATATTCACGATTCGATCTGGTAATTAGATAATGACCTTTTTGGGCTTGAGGTCGCCCAAATAAAGTTTCCTATAGATGGAGTAAGGGAGGATATTGACACTTGCTCCCAAATCAAGTAAGGCTTTTTCGATTTTATTTTCTCCAATGATGCAGGAAATGGTGGGTACACCGGGATCTTTAAATTTAGGCAGGAGAAATTTAAGTAGAATGGAGCTCACGTTCTGTGCTTGAAAGACATTCTTCTTTACCTTCATCTTTCTTTTTACCGTCAACAAGTCTTTGATAACTTTTGCATAAGCTGGAATTGGCTTAATGGCATCGAGGAAAGGTAAGTTCAGCTTTACTTGCTTTAGCGTGTCTAGCATGTCATCACGTGGGTTTCCTTTATGGGAAGGAATCAATCTTTGAAGAAACGGTTCCGCAGAGGGTGGTTTCACTACCACCTCGGGCTCACTAGTGTCTTCTTTGTCACTCTCATTCAAGGGGACATCTTCAGCCTCTTTCGTGTCGGGCGAAATCTCCTTATCTTTCATTGTGTCGTATGGGGGAGGTGATAAATCAACGACTCTCCCACTACGAAGAGTGGTCACAGCTTGACATTTCTCCTGATGTTCAATAGAGGTGGAACTAACACTAGTTTGACCTTGGGGAGGTCTTTGGCCCTGGGAAGTAAACTTGCCCTTCTCTTGGTCACTCAACGAGGATTATATCTTTGACAGATTTGCATTTATGTCGCTAATCAGAAGATCATATCTAGCATTGGTTGCAGTCTGGCTATTGATAAATTAATTCATAGTATCCTCGAGAGTTCTCCGTGGTGGTGGGATATATGCTCCTTGAGGTGGTTGTGCTTTCACATGTCCTTGCATGTGTGGAGCTTGTTGAAAGTGTTGTGGCGGAGGGGGGAGACATGTGAAGTAGGGTTCATTGCAGCATGTTGTTTCCCATAGCTAAAACCAGGATGGTTTTTCCATGAAGGGTTGTAAGAATTCTCGTGCGGTGCACCAAAATTACCCTTAAACCCTCCTATACCACTAGCTTGCTCTTGAAGCATCACCTTGTAGGTGGTTATAGTCGGGCATTCCTTAGTTGAATGACCCGCCTCATAAATCGCACACACCTTCTCGACAGGGTTGGTATGGATCCAGTTGGTCCTCTTCCATATACCTCACATAGGTCTCGAAATCCTTTCTCAAGCGTATCTAATCGACTGTCCGTCATAGAATTCTTAGCTACATGAAATATACCGGACGCCACTGGAGTGGTGGTCACTTGGCGATCTTGATTTTGAGCATTAGGATCAGATGTATCCCATGATTGGGTAGTCTCGGCGACATACCTCAGGTGAAGCTCAGCATCGTGGTCATCTATGTCGACAAAGGGACCACTACCCATGGTCTCAACGAGTTGCTTAGAGTTAAGATTCAGCGCATTATATAGAAAGGAAATGATTTGCGCTGTATCAAATCCATGATGGGGGCATGAAGTAACTAACTCAGTGAAACGCTCGTAACATCGTTGAAATGGCTCATTTTCAGATTGTCTGAACGTTTGAATTTGAGCCTTTATGGAGATTGTTCGATGTGGTGGGAAGAATTTCTTGAGAAATCTAGATTGCAACTCGTTCCAAGATGGAATCGAGATTGGAGGTAAAGACCATAGCCAGGTCTTAGCTTTATCTTTTAGCGAAAAGGGGAAGAGTTTGAGGCGGATCACCTCTTGTGTGCAAGTTTGATCAATAAGAGTATTGCACATATCCTCAAATTACCTAATGTGAAGATATGGCTTTTCAGAATCCATACCATGGTTATTGGGTAACATCTGGATCAACCCTTTTTAAAACGAAATTGCCCAGTATTCACTACACCAAAACTGACGATTGGTCATGGCCAAAATCCCTGACCAAAGTTGTGGGTCGCAGACTTGGGCCGTGACCATTTCGGGCGTGACCATTTTCATGGGTCGCGGCCCAAGTCCGTGACCAAAAAATGGTCACGGCCGAGAGGGGTCACGGCAGATGGTCGCGGACTTAGGCCGTGACCCATGTCGTGACAGGTCGCAGCCCTGATCCGTGACCCATAACCGTGATAAATTGGTCGCGGTCAAAGACCAAGACCCACGACCGTGGCAAAAAAAATTGTAAAAAATTGGTCGCGGCCCTGATCCGTGACCCACAACCGTGACAAATTGGTCACGGCCAAAGTCCGCGACACACGACCGTGACAACAAAATTAAAAAAAAATGGTCGCGGCGCTGATCCGTGATCCACAACCGTGACAAATTGGTCGCGGCCAAAGTCCGCGACCCACGACCATGACAAAAAAATAAAAAAAAATTGTTCGCGACTCTAATCCGTGACCCATAACTGTGACGAAAAAAATGGTCGCGGACTTTAGCCGTGACCATTTTTATGCGTGATGAAAAAATAAAAATGGTCATGGACAAAGTCCATGACCATATTTAACTACAATTTTTAAAAAAATGTATTTTTTTGGTCCAATCCTAAAATTCGGGGTCCTGTGAGTGCACCATCAGTTGCTACGTGTAACGTTTGACGCGTACGAGGTGTTATAAATATTTATTATTGGCAAAATAATAAAAAAAATCACAAATTGCGAATCGAGAACGTTGTTAATAAAAAAATATATATACAAACTTATAAAAATTACACGTCTTAATAATTCACAGACCAAAAAAAATTTGGGCAGAGTTTCCTCTATTTTCTAGACATTCCAAAACCTGTAAATGTAAAACCTACTTATTATAAAGCCAGCACGGCTATAAAATTCAACAATCAAATTATAAAATCCCGCACGGCCATAAAACTAAACAATAAAAGCCCGTACGGCTGTAACACAAAAATCAAAATCCTGAATGTCCACAACCTATAAACAATCTTCATGCTGTAGACCATTGCCTCCTTCGTTTGTTCCGCGTGCAAAAATCCTACAAATGATGGGATACATAAAAAAAAATATTAGTAACCAAGTAGTTTTACAAAAAATTTAATCAACCAGAAAAATTGCATATATGAGTTAAAATTATCAGTAACCAAGTAGAAATATGCAAATTACCGTCGTATTCTCAAACCGGGAGTCCCACGACTGTGGGGTCAGTTCCTACGAGTTACATTGGTCACGTGGGAGGTGTTGGTGCCACCCATGGGGACGTTCGGGGGCTGTTTCGAGTTCTCACCCTCTAACACCATGTTTTGAAGCCTAAGTCTACAAATATAAAAATTATCGTCGTATTCTCAAATCGGGAGTCCCGCTGTTGCGGGGTCAGTTCCTACGAGTTACATTGGTCCCGTGGGAGGTGTTGGTGCCACCCACGGGGACGTTCGGGGGCTGTTTCGAGTTTTCACCCTCTAACGCCATGTTTTTAAGCCTAAGTCTAGAAATAAGCAAATTATCGTCGTACTCTAAAACCGGGAGTCCCGCGGCTGCGGGGTCAGTTCCTACGAGTTACATTGGTCCCATGGGAGGTGTTGGTGCCACCCACGGGGTCGTTCGGGGGCTGTTTCGAGTTCTCACCCTCTAACGCCATGTTTTTAAGCCTAAGTCTGTAAATATGCAAATTACCGTCGTATTCTCAAACCGATAGTCCCGCGACTGCGAGGTCAGTTCCTACGAGTTACATTGGTCCCGTGGGAGGTGTTGGTGCCACCCACAGGGACGTTCGGGGGCAGTTTCGAGATCTCACCCTCTAACGCCATATTTTGCTTAAGTCTAGAAATATACAAATTACCGTCGTACTCTCAAACCGGGAGTCCCGTGGCTGTGCGGTCAGTTCTTATGAGCCATATTGGTTCCATGGAAGGTGTTGGTGCCACCGCCGAAGCCGTTCGGGCGCTGTTTCTGGTTTTCACCCACTAACGCCATATTTTTAAGCCTAACTCTAGAAATATGCAAATTACCGCTGTATTCTCAAACCGGGAGTCCCGCAGTTGCGTGGTCAGTTCCTACAAGTTACATTGATCCCGTTGGAGGTGTTGGTCCACCCACGGGGACGTTCGGGGGCTGTATCGGCTTTTCACCCTCTAACGCCATGTTTTTAAGCCTAAGTCTAGAAATATGCAAATTATCGTCGTATTCTCAAATCGGGAGTCCCGCGGCTGCGGGGTCAGTTCCTACGAGTTACATTGGTCCCGTGAGAGGTGTTGGTGCCACCCACGGGGACGTTCGAGGGCTGTTTCAAGTTCTCACCCTCCAACGCCATGTTTTTAAGCCTGAGTCTAGAAATATGCAAATTATCGTCGTATTCTCAAACCGGGTGTCCCGCGACTGCGGGGTCAGTTCCTACGAGTTACGTTGGTCCCGTGGGAGGTGTTGGTGCCACCCACGGGGAGGTTCTGGGGCTGTTTCGAGTTTTCACCTTCTAGCGCCATGTTTTTAAGCCTAAGTCTAGAAATACGCAAATTACCGTCGTATTATCAAACCGGGAGACCCGCGGCTGCGGGGTTAGCTCCTACGAGTTACGTTGGTGCCGTGGGAGGTGTTGGTGCCACCCACGGGGCCGTTCGGGGGCTGTTTCGAGTTTTCACCCTCTAACGTCATGTTTTTAAGACTAAGTCTAGAAATATGCAAATTACCGTAGTACTCTCAAACTGGGAGACTCGCGGCTGTAGGGTCAGTTCTTACGAGTTACGTTGGTCCCGTGGGAGGTGTTGGTGCTACCCACGGGGCCGTTCAAGGGCTGTTTCGAGTTTTCACCCTCTAACGTCATGTTTTTAAGCCTAAGTCTAGAAATACGCAAATTACCGTCGTATTCTCAAACCGGGAGACCCACGGTTGCGGGGTCACTTCCTACGAGTTATGTTGGTCCCGTGGGAGGTGTTGGTGCCACCCACACGGCCGTTCGGGGGCTGTTTCGAGTTTTCACCTTCTAACGCCATGTTTTTAAGCCTAAGTTTAGAAATACGCAAATTACTATCATATTCTCAAACCGGGAGACCCACAGCTGTGGGGTCAGTTCCTACGAGTTACGTTGGTCCCATGGGAGGTGTTGGTGCCACCCACGGGGCCGTTCGGGGGCTGTTTCGAGTTTTCACCTTCTAACGCCATGTTTTTAAGCCTAAGTCTAGAAATATGCAAATTACCGTCGTATTCTCAAATCGGGAGACCCGCGACTGCGGGGTCAACTCCTACGAGTTACGTTGATCTCGTGGGAGGTGTTGGTGCCACCCACGGGGCCGTTCGGGGGCTGTTTCGAGTTTTCACCCTCTAACGTCATGTTTTTAAGCCTAAGTTTAGAAATACATAAATTACCATCGTATTCTCAAATTGGGAGACCTGCGGCTGCGGGGTCAGTTCCTACGAATTACGTTGGTCCCGTGGGAGGTGTTGGTGCCACCCACGGGGCCGTTCGGGGGCTGTTTCGAGTTTTCACCTTCTAACGCAATATTTTTACGCCTAAGTCTAGAAATATGCAAATTACTGTAGTACTCTCAAACCGGGAGACCCGCTGTTGTGGGGTCAGTTCCTACGAGTTACGTTGGTCCCGTGGGAGGTGTTGGTGCCACCCACGGGGCCGTTCCGGGGTTGTTTCGAGTTTTTACCTTCTAACACCATGTTTTTAAGCCTAAGTTTAGAAATACGCAAATTACCGTCGTATTCTCAAACCTGGAGACCCGCGGCTGCGGGGTCAGTTTCTACGAGTTACGTTGGTCCCGTGGGAGGTGTTGGTGCCACCCACGGGGCCATTCGGGGGCTGGTTCGAGTTTTCACCCTCTAACGTCATGTTTTTAAGCCTAAGTATAGAAATACGCAAATTACCGTAGTACTCTCAAACAGGGAGACCCGCGGCTGCGGGGTCAGTTCCTACGAGTTACGTTGGTCCCGTGGGAGGTGTTGGTGCCACCCATGGGGCCGTTTGGGGGCTGTTTCGAGTTTTCACCCTCTAACGTCATGTTTTTAAGCCTAAGCCTAGAAATACGCAAATTACCGTCGTATTCTCAAACCGGGAGACCCGCGGCTGCGGGGTCAGTTCCTATGAGTTATGTTGGTCTCGTGGGAGGTGTTGGTGCTACCCACGAGAACGTTCGGGGGCTGTTTCGAGTTTTCACACGCGGTTATGGATGGTTGATTGATTTAGAGCATTAATTATTGCAGATGGTTAGGATATTGGATAGTCTCGAAAACATTTAGGATTTCAAACCCATTGCAAACTTGACATGATTTTTTGGTTTTATTTTCCAGGTATTTCGATTCAGTGACAAATAATTACTTTTCATTACTTTAAATAAGCGTACCCTCGGTGCTTATTGGTAGGAGGGATATTATGTACCCACTGAGGCAAATGTGGAGGACAAAGCCCCCGGTCAATGTAGATTTCTTTATCACAACAAGGGTGCAATTTCGGACAGTTTGAATAGAGGTAGACACATTATAAATATTTATTAGATCTATACAACAAGGATGGTCTACTGATAATGTGGATTGGATACACAACCTATCTGTTAACATTGACCAAGAGCAAGAGGTGGACGTGAATGATGACCTGACACGCGAACTTGCGTTCTATACGCAGGTAAACCTTCATCAAAAGTCGATTGTAAGCGGCATCTGCATATATATGCATATGTTGCATATATATGCAGCAGTTGCATATATATGCAGCAGTTGCATATATATGTCTGCATATATATGCAGCAGTTGCATATATATGCAGATGCAACTGCATATATATACAACACTGCCCCGCCCCACCCCCTGCCCCGTCCCCTCCCCCCTTTCCCACTCACACATGCACACACGCGCACACAAACACACACACAAACATGTATACACTGGCATATCTGTTAAGTTTTTGGATTGGGGGTTTCACGTTGCTGCCAAAAACGAGGTATACCTCACGAATTTGTTTTAATATATTTTTGTTGAATCTTTTGTTTCAGCAAGTATGATTTATCACTGTGAAGCTTCTCATCACTGTTGTAATGGATGGCCTAATAAGTAGGATGCACTGAGCATATGGTATGTTTTATTTCTAAATCTCTCATTTTGTTTCATATTAATAATTATATAATTCTGATATGTTATTTCTCTTTTAGGTGACAATTATTTAAAGTCCTACGTGATACCGGAACCGGAGGCAACCGTAACGGATCAGATGACTGAATATGAGTGTCAAGAGGTTTGTTTTGTAGATCCCACTCTTGGATTCACCCTAGATCAGGTATACTCTCTATTTTATTTTGGATTTTATCACCAATATGCACACACTCACACGCGCACACAAACACACGCACACACACACGCACACACTCTCACTACATATATGCATATGCATATATGCAGATTGCATATATGCATACATGCCCCGTCCCCTCCCCCTTCCCCACTCACACACACACACACACACACACACAAACACACACACACACATACACAAACACACACACACACGCCCCCTGCCTGTCCCCTCCCCCCTTCCCCACTCGCACACGCGCACACACAAACATGCACACACGCACACACGCGCCCCCTGCCCATCCCCTCTCCCTTTCCCACTCACACGCACACGCGCACACACACAAACATGCACACACGCACACACACAAGCCGGGAGCGCCGTGACTACACGGTCGGTTCCTACGACTTACATTGGTCCCGTGCGAGATGTTCGTGACTCTTGCGGGACCGTTTTGTGGGTGTTTTACGTTTTCACCCTTCGATGGCATTTATTTTATTCTCAAGTCTAATTTTTTGCAAATTTAAGCCATGTACTCAAACCGGGATCCTTGTGACTACCCATTTGGTTCCTACTATTAACATTGGTCCCGTGCGAGGTGTTCGTGACTCTTACGGTACCGTTTTGTGGCTTTTTTACGTTTTTACCCTTCTAAGGCATGCTTTTATGCTTTAGTCTAATTTTTTGCAAATTTATGTCGTACACTCCAACCGGGAGCGCCGTGACTATGCGGTCGGTTCCTACGAGTTACATTGGTCCCGTGCGAGGTGTTCGTGACTCTTACGGGACCGTTTTAAGGTTGTTTTACGTTTTCACCCTTCGATGGCATGCAAGTCTAACGTTTTGCTAATTTACATCGTACACTCAACCCGGAAGCCCCGTTACTACGCGGTCGGTTCCTACGAGTCACATTGGTCCCGTGCGAGGGGTTCATGACTCTTACGGGACCATTTTAAGGATGTTTTATGTTTTCACCCTTCGATGGCATGTTTTTATGCTTAAGTCTAACTTTTTACAAATTTACGTCATACATTCAAATCGGGAGCCCCGTGACTACGCGGTCGGTTCCTACGAGTCACATTAGTCCCGTGCGAGGGGTTCATGACTCTTACGGGACCGTTTTAAGGATGTTTTACGTTTTCACCCTTCGATGGCATGTTTTTATGCTTAAGTTTATTTTTTTGCAAATTTACATCATACACTCAAATCGGGAGCGCCGTGACTACACGGTCAGTTCCTGCGATTTATATTGGTCCCGTGCGAGGTGTTCGTGACTCTTACGGGGCTGTTTTGTGGCTATTTTACATTTTCACCATTCGATGGCATGTTTTTATGCTTAAGTCTAATTTTTTGTAAATTTACGTCGTACAATCAAACCGGGAGCGCCTTAAACCTAGAAAGTGGCAATCCGTTGGATAATGACTTCTTTTTCTAGTGTTCACCCTAACTATTCTTTGTTCAAAAGTTATGTTCTCCACCCCCCACCCCCACTGGAAGTGACAAGAAACAAATGCGCCAACAATACCCAAGCTATAGGGGGCACATAAAACTTAAAATTACGGGGTTTAGACATAAATAGGATCCAAACCCAAAATAATTAAAAAATTGAATCAATGCATATTTATCCTTAAAATAAAGTTCATCATAGGTATATCCATTACCTGGATATTTTGTTACACCCAACGCCAATCAGAACCTTCTCTGCTAGCAGCGATGCAATTTCAGATTATGATAGTAGTTCGACCCCAACATCAATGTATCCTATGACAGTGAAAAAATAATGAATTTTTTGCAAACAGTTATGTTCAATTAAAAAAATGGTAGAACCAAAAAATCAAATTCAAAACCAAAGGAAGAAAACCAGGGCTAGTTCTTTCGTCACTCACTGTCCCTACGAGTTACATTGGTCCTGTGGGAGGTGTTGGTACCACCCACGGGGCCTTTCGGGGGCTGTTTCGGGTTTTCGCCCTCTAAAGCCAAACGATAGAGATAAATAAATGAAAACATATCTATTCTAAACAAAAGAACCGATAAATCACCTAACATTTGCACAAATAGCGGTACATTACACTTAAAAGTAGATGAAATTCATAAATTAATGTAAAGTGCTAATACAATATCAATATCATAATAGGATACAAATAAGATTGATGAGGATAAAATAATATTTTGATACTCAATCTTCCTCTAAATCAACTAAAAGATCCTTCAAATTAGGGACATCATCAAGAGCTGACTGAAACTCTTTTGGAGCCTTTAATGCGTCTACTTCAGTAGTCATACCCTTTGATGCATGCACAACAATAGACCAATTGTCATCGTTTATGCACTTCAATTAGAATACCTTCTTTACATTCTGAAAGGCACAAATAAAAGGCTCGTCGACTATGCGGTTTTTAGTCTTCAGCTTTGATAAATCTACCATAATAAGTTTGGAGTCGAGATCAACTTTGCAAGCATTCGTTGTATCCTCCACCTTTACCCAATCACAATAGAATACGGTTTCTGTGAAATCCAAGTAATCAAGTTCTAGGATTTGTTGAATTATCCCATAATAGGTTAGCACCGTATTCTTTGGATTTTTATCACTTTTGCTAGCTATACAGGTGGTCAAGGCAGAAATTGATATTCCACTGTTTTGCGTCAAAAGCTTTTCCTCATATGGATATGAAATGAAATCAAAATCGTTGGTGCGGAATTTCTTAAACTCTTTTGCACGAAAACTAGGACCTTTTACTAGGCGTGCAAGTCTGGAAGAGACATCACCTCTTTTTAGAAGATGCATTTATTAATGAATTTGTATTAGGGCATGTTTTTACCACACATGAATAAATAACCGCACACATAAGATGTGAAAAGTACCTCTTTTGACACCCATGCCCTAAAGCCAGTTGTCGTCCAATTTCTCCTTTGATTTTGGATAATTTCGTTCTCGTACTTCCTACCGAAAAATTATAGAGTTTAGATCATAAAATAAAAAATACATATAATCAAAGAAGAAGAATTCAGTAGATACTCACTCTCTTCGGTCTTGGACTTCATCTTGCGATTCGAAGACATGGCGAGTTGCTTGCTCGTATTGTAGGTTTGTGAGTTTCACCTCTTTAGGGTTCCCAAACGATAATTCGTCCTCAAACTCATCAGGTTCCTCTATCACTCATTCTCCACGAGGATTAAACCTCCTCACCTCTTATTCTGGCATATGTTCCCTAGCGTATAGCGATGATTCCACCGTTACGTATTCTTCAGCAATTGACCCTCCAATATACCGTGTATTCTTTACATAATCTTTGAAGGTTTTCATCAAGCGCTCAAAAGGATACATCCAACGATACCTCACGGGACCACATAATAAAGCTTCATCGCATAAATGCACAAGCAGGTGGATACTGATATCGAAGAATGACGGAGGAAAATATTTCTCTAATACACAAACTGCCTCAGCTAAAGTTGATTTCGCAGCTTTAATGTGCCTTCTGTTTACCACTTTTGCACAAAGTAGGGTAAAACACAAACTGATTTGCATAATTGCCCGACGGAGATCTTTGTGTTCAGAGAAGCAATGCCGAAATAACAACGGGATTAATTGGATGATTACGTGACAGTCGTGATACTTGCACTGTTTCAAGTCATTTGCTTGGTAGCTTACTACTCTACGTAAATTACCAGAATAACCGGTTGGAGTCTTCAAGTTGAACAACGTGTCTAAGAGGATCTTCTTCTCACTAGTAGTCAAAGTGAAAGCAGCTGGGAGGATAGAAATTCTTCCTGTCGTTGGATCATTTTTTAACCATAATCTCTTCTTTATTTTCATATCCTATAGATCTCGGCGGGCACGCTCTCCATCTTTGGAATGAGATCCACCCAGACATGTTCCTATAAAATGTTCTGCAACATTCTTCTCTGTGTGCATCACATCAATTATATGCCTTACACGATGATCTTTCCAATTCGGCAAATCAAAAAATATTGATCGCCTGGACCATGGCTTCGCTTTACTAGGGTCGTTCGGATCCTCCCTAGCTTTACGCTTCAGGTTTATAAACTGGGGGTGTTTGCCTACGTACCTATTCCCCGCAGTCGCAGCCACCGCCTTATCCTCAATTTTCTGACCAGAAAGTCGAATAGGTGCCGTTCTTCGCTCGTGATCGACAGGCAAAAAGTTAGACTTGTCATTCCTAAAAGGGTGACTGGTCGGTAGAAATCTACGATGACCCGTGTAACTCAACTTACCACTATGTTTTAACCAACAGGCTTCAGTTTCCTCCCCACATATGGGACACCCATAATAACCATGAACATTACAACCGAACAAGGTCCCGTAAGCAGGAAGATCGTGGATCGCCCACATCACCATTGCTTTAAGTGTGAACTCTTCACCCTTATGATAATCGAACGCCGCCACGCCTTTATCCCACAACTCTTTAAGTTCTTCGATTAATGGTGCTAAGAATATATCAATATCATCACTGGGAGACTTCGGCCCGGGTATCAACAGAGATAACAATGTGAACTCCTTTCTCATGCATAATGTCGGAGGAAGACTTAAAGGCGCCATAAGAACTGGCCAATAACTCTGATTAGTACTTAAATTACCGAAAGGGTTAAACCCATCGGTTGAGATTGCAAGACGAACATTGCGCGGTTCCTTTGCAAATTCATGGTGTTGTGCATTTGAAATTTACCAGATGAGTGAATCAACCAGATGACGCATCAAATTCCCACCCACCTCGCATCGAGCATGCCATGTCATGGCCTCCGCTATCCACGGTACAGTAAAAAAATGTTTTAACCGTGGCCCAAGTGGAAAATACTTCAAAACCTTTCGTGGGACTTGCGAGCACTTGCGATTTTTTGCATGTTTGCCATTTCCATTCTCACAAACCATATATCTAGGCTCACTGCATGCAGGACATTCATCCTTCTCTTCGTGCTCATTTCGGTACAATATGCAATCATACTTGCAAGCATGAATAGATTTATATTTCAAACCTAAACCCTTCAAACTCTTCTTCATGGTAGGATAATTGTCTGGTAACATGTTCTCTTTTGGGAGAATTTCTTTAACCCACTTAAGAATTCCGTTTACGCTGTTTCCAGACAAACCAAATTGACTCTTCAAATTATGCAAACCAATAATTGCATATAATACCGAGTGATGTTTATCGCAATCTTTATACAACGGTCTAGCCGCATCGGCTTTCAACCGTATGTATTCCCGATCTCCTAGTAGTTCAGCATCAATTTATTCATTTACTTGGTCATAATGCGCATTATTTGTATCCATAGGTTGGTGGATTTGTTGGTTGTGGAGTCCGTAAGCATCATCAATTAAGTCGGTCAATGGACGATGTGTTGGTGAATCATGTACCACTTCTACTCCTTGAGGTTCCATTACACGGTCGGCTCCCGGTAAATCCTTTGGAGCATAAGGTACAACTTTTTCACCATGGTATGTCCATATTATATAGTCTTGACAGATTCCCCACTTTAGTAAATGCAACTCAACAACTTCCAATGACTTATATTTTTCGTTAATACAATGAGTGCACGGACACAGAATCTTTTCACTTTTAAGATTTTTGGAAGCGTATTTAACAAATTCATAAACGCCCTTTACATGATTAATTGATATCCGGTTAGTCTCTCCCATCCACTCTTTGTATTGTGGGAAATCCATATAATAATCTTCAAATTTCAGTCATGTGGTAATAGGTTGAAAAATATTATTACAACTGAAACAAAAAGAATATTCTTACGCCTGAAACAAAAAAATATCATTCCAAACGAAACAAAACCAATATTCTTACAACTGCAACAAAAAAAATATCATTCCAACTGAAGCAAAACCAATATTCTTACAACTAAAACAAAAAAAAATTATTACAACTGAAACGAAAGAAAATATTATTAAATCTTGGCCAACAGATAAAGTGGCCAAGTAATAAAAGATTTTGCATAATTCCTCAATTCCATCCCATCCCCGCTGTTAACTACACAAGTACATCTCCGCAGTCGTTGTATATTTCATCGACCATTATTTTAGCCTCACCCTTCTCCAAAGGTCGGTGGTGTACTAGAGTTCCAGGAACCTTGGAGATGAGTATGCACATGCCAACAAACCTCGAATTGCTCATGTCCTTGATATAGTACTCTTCGCCATAGTCACTGTGAGTTATTGACGATGATCCGAGCCCCGTGATTGGCGGAGGTGCAGGGGAGGGGAATGTTGGAGGATGAGCCATTTGAGAGGGGAATGTTGGAGGGGAAGGATGTGTGAAACCTTGAGTAGGAGTAGGGTAAGGGTAACCTTAAGGAGGCATTGGGGGCCTATAACTTTCAAAAATATTCACAAGTTTCCCAATTTAATTTGTCAATAATCCCAGGGAATTTTTAATCTCATGGACATCCCCATCGGTCTTCAACTGGTGCTCCTTTTGGGATGAGATATAATTCTTGACCGAAGAAAGCTCGTCCACAAGAGGTGCAATGTGTTGAAGTTTTGTTTTTGGCTTATGTGAGACAACACCTCTCATCCTCCCCCTTTTGTCCTTTCCAAAGGTCTTAGTCAGGGCATCATTTTCAAGGTCAAAGTCATCAGTAGGGCTCGAATCTGATTGACTGCTGATGGCCTCTATTGATTCCAGTGTCTTAGCCAAGTGCAGCGAGAATTTATTATCTTTGTCCCGTCGAGGATGAAGGAATAAGTTGGACCGATTTGGGTTTTTACCGGCATCTGGACCATCTTTTGTCCTACTCTCCCATTCATTCTTCAAATCCTCATATGATTTGGATCCCAGCCTATGGATATCAATTTTTTGTGCCCTATTTTTTTTGTTTTGCTCCCTCTGGACCAACTTTTTTTCCTTCGCCTCATTCTCCAAAAACTTATTCCACTGATCCACCGGCATTTCAACATTGGGAGGCACTTTCTCTTTCAAAGCCAAAATATCTGAGCTCGCTGCCTCTTTCGAGAAATGTTTCTTCCGAAGGTTTCTCCTGTATGTCCTCAATCCTTCAGCAACCCGAGATAGAACCTTATTCTTGGAACGGTCAGGAAATGAGAAATGCTTGCAAAGTTGGTCATGTATGTCATCTTTGACAGCTTGATCAACAAGGTTCCAATTGTCTGGTCCACCGACTCCCACGTTCATTTTTCCCAGCGACAAACACTGGTCTTTAAAGTTCAGCACGTCATTCCTATCACCCGTCGGGTTATTCCCGAGAAGGGAGAAGCCAATAGGCTTCTTTTCATTTGAGCGGGAGGCATCATGAGTGTTGGATGGGGGCGTTAAAGCAACGGGAGTGCTGGATTGGGGCGTAGGAGCACTTGGAGTTGGACTTGGTGAGGAGTGAACCATTGGTGGAGTTGTGAATTGCTCAGCCATTGGTGTTGAGAATTCGGGTTCTGCACGAGATGGTGAACCTCGTTGTGGTGTTACATCGTCACTTGGTACCCTTGGGTTGTTTCCTCTCGACATTATCTACAAAAATTAAAAAATATAAGTGACTAAATAATTATAGTAATATGAAATTATAACTAATTAATCAAGCTTAATTAGTTTTATATATATAGATAGATAGATACCTTTTCAAAGTAAGACTTTAGAATAAGTTCAATGTGTCTGATCTCCATCCATTCGGTATTAGTTTTTAAGAACCTATGAATTTTTGCACGTGGCCAACTAGAAGGAAGGGTATCTATGATTGATGTGTAGATGTCAGTGACATGAACTCGGAATCCCTTATTTCTCAACTTGTTGGCAAGATTCAATTTTACGTGCATGTGGCGCGAGACATCACAGTCTATGTCAATGCTCTCTGTACGCAGTTGTATCCATAACGGGTGGATTTTTTTTTCCGCTTTCTCCAACAACGTAACCAAGGTCAGGGCTATGTCGGGATTATGTGTGTGAAATATATTTTGTATAACGTCATCCCAGTTTTCTGGTAGAGAAAATATAATACGATCGAACAAGTAATCTTGCTGGATATCAAATCCATGATTTACAAGGTAGTTAAATTGTTCGATCTTTTTATTTTCGTACCTATAAATATGAGTACCCTCTATATGACGCACGCTAATAAAAGAGTTATGTGTGCGGTCTAATTGCAACCTCTTCCACTCTTGTTGACAGTATTTATCACCGTGCCTCATTTTTCCTGAGAAAGGTATACGAGGGCATGAATACGAGTCCTGCTATTAAGGTTTAGGTTTGAAAGTTATGAGAGTTAAAACATACATATACACATAAACAAGACAAGCATATGTGATATACTTTTTCATAGGCAAATCAAGAGCACACCCAACAAATTTAATAACATATACATTTATCGACACTAGTATCAATTCAATAAATTTCACATAGTATCCAACAACCAAACCAACAATATCTCACTATAGTGCAAAAAATCACGACATGTATATAACCTCCAATATAATATGTGGCACGCATATAACCCCCAATAAAATCACGACAAGGTGGATGTAAATTTTTTTACTCCTTAAAAATCCATTTAATTATATTTTGTCAAAAAAAATACACACACAC
This sequence comes from Sambucus nigra, assembly GCA_949130495.1. NCBI lineage: Eukaryota > Viridiplantae > Streptophyta > Magnoliopsida > Dipsacales > Adoxaceae > Sambucus > Sambucus nigra. The sequence goes on from OX422224.1 coordinate 267,625,206, forward strand.
ATATAATCTAGGGTTTATTGGCATAATCTATACATACTCACACATACAATCTAGGGTTTATTGACATAATCTATACATACACACATATACAATTTAGGGTTTACTAAACCTTAATATTTTTTTTGATATAAATCTATACATACACACACATACAATCTATACATACACACACATACAATCTATACATACACACACATAAACATACATATACACATAAATCTAGGGTTTATTGACAAAAAAATAATTTATTTGTTCATAGTTACACACATAAACACACATATACACATAAATCTATGCATACACACACATATAAACATAAATCAATACATACACACACACATACAAACATAAATCTATATAAACATAAATCAATACACACACACACACACACACACACACACACACACACACACACACACATACAAACATAAATCTACACATACACACATAAAACTTAGGGCTTTGAATAGAAATCACGAAATCCAAATGAAATGAAAAGAAATCTATACATACCATGGGTTAATCCCAATGAAATCCAATTGAAATCGCTTAGCCCTTAGAAATGACACCAAATCGCATGAAATCCCTTAGCCCCGATACACAACCCTTACAATAACCAGCGTTTTATTTATTAAGTCATTAATGTGGTCATGGCCTAGAGCCGTGACCCACAAAGCGCGCGACCAATAAGTGAAACTAGGGTATTTCTGGCTCGCACCTGGTCACGGCCTAGAGCCGTGACCCCCCATTGACGACCCTTTTCCACCCTACTACCTGCTTGAGTATTGGTCACGGCCAATAGTTGTGAATCACACCACTTACACCTGGTCACGACCTAGAGCCGTGACCCACTATGTATAACCCTCTTCACATCAACCCTGTTTCCTGAATGATCTACGGTCACGGCCCATAGCCGTGACCCACACCCAGAAATGGTCATAGCCCTAAGCCGTGACCCTCAATGTGTGTATTCTCTTCGTCATCATGTCATGGGTCACGGACTTGGGTCGTGACCCACCCGCGACCAAGCTTGGAGGGAATTTTGGAGCGAGTTTGGCGCCAAGATGGTCACGACCTGGTCATGGCCCAAGTCCGCGACGATAGTGGTCACGACCCAAGTCCGTGATAACTTCCTGAGCATCAATAATTTAGTGTGGTAATAAATATGGTCACGCCAAATATTGAGTGGGTCACGGCCCAAGTCCGGGACGAGCTGGTCGCGAACTTGGACCGTGACCCACTGGGCGTGACCATTCGCAGGATTTGGTGTAGTGATTATACGGGAGTATAATGCATTCCGGAGTGACAGTGTGCTCGGGATATAAGATTTCTCTCAGCGTTCGGTACGGGGCCTCTTCCTTACCGGCGGGTGCACTACCGTGCTGCGACATTTCTCTCTCTCTTAAAGAATCGGTGTCCTCACTTGGTGTGCTCGAAGTGTGCTCGGAGTTGTGTCCTAAGAAGGAAAACGGAGTGTTGTTTCAGATTGAGTGTGACGGTGTGGGAGGTGGAATACAGAACTGTGGGGCGTTAGGAGTGTGAGGGCTATCGGGGTCATACTCAACTATTGGATTTTAGTGAATATGGGTTGGAGTATTATGGGGTGTGGGAGTGAGTTCCGAATTTTGCATTAACAGCTTGTGAGAGATGATGATGAATCTTTTTGTGTTTTTTTTTTTGAATTTTTTTATGTTTTTGGATTTTTGGAAATTTTTTTGTCAAAGTTTTAGATTAACTCAATCTAATCCTAAGTCTACCTAATTCCCCGACAACGGCGCCAAGAACTTGACGCGACTCAGAAAGTGTCTCTAATGTGCGTTCTCTCTAGGCTCAAGTGCAAGCCTGTCGCGTTAGTAACAAACCCGGTAAGTCAGGATCGTATCCTCAGGGAAATACGACAATGAAATTGTGACGACATTGGATAGACAAGGAAATCCTAACTTTGACTTTAAAGGGAAAGAAAAATGATTTGGTTGTGGAATAACTACACTAAATGCAATTATGAAATTATGAAAAGTGCAACTATTCTAAATTACCTAAAATGCTGATGAATACTGATTTGAAACTTTCAACTATATGATGAGAAAACAGGACGGGAATACAATCCCTCAACCCTAGTGTATTGCAGGTATAATACTGATCGTAAATTTAAATGATTAATTAGACCCAGAATTTAGTACTCCCAAGCATTACGTATATGAGGTTCAAGCCCGCACCATACTTAATCAGAGGGCAAGTAAATCGGTATTGCGGTAGTTACACTCGAATTGCATTATAAAGCATCCCAGGTACCCAGAAGCAAACGAGATCCAAAGATCTACAATTGTCATGTTCCTAAGCAATACGGTCGTAATGAATCACTAAATTCAGAGGATTAAGGTTATACACATGCAACTATCACATCAGGTTGGGTTCATGTATCCCGACCTTAGAAAATCTAGCCTAACATGCTGAAACTAATGAAAATAATTTTTGAATTGCAGAAAACCATAATTAAACTAAGGAAAATTTGTAGAATGATGTAGAAAGGAATTTGACTGAAGAAATTAACTACTAATATTACCAAAGCATTAACTACAATTACTTGTAATGACTGAAATCTGAACAATCTTTAATCTTGGAAATAAAAGAATAAACTATCTCCAAACTAGGGTTTTCTGGAAAGAAGGGAAAATTATATTAATTCTCCTTCTTAAAAAAATGATAATAACTTGGGTTTATATACCCTACAAAGTTTCAGGAGTTTTAGTTACACTAGTACTCCCCATTAGAGAAGGATAAGATTACTAAACTCGACACCCGGACCGGTCCGGCGTCCTTGCGGATCGGTCTGCCAGAAATGCGAACGTGTTCTTTTATTTTTATGGCGGATCGGTCTCGGGAGGAACGATTCATTTATTTTTCATCCCTCTTTGGTTTGCTTTCGATCCGGTGTCTTCTGGAATATGCATTGCGGACCGGTTCGGTGCTACTGCGGACCGGTCTGCCTCTTTGAATTTTTTCTCCAACTTTGACTGCTCATAACTTTGTTTCGGGACACCGATTGAGGTTCCGTTTCTTCCTATGTGCTCATGAACTTGATATATTCATCTTCTCTTTAGGTGCCTAATCCGAATTCTGGGTAGAAATTACACTTTTGGCCTTTGGACTTTCCTTCTTTTCGTTTCTCAATTCTTCCGGTTTCTTTCTTTCTTTCTTGACATGAAATACCTGTAAAATCAATACGAAATACCAGAAACTCGGTGTACTTGTTAGGATAAGTCAGTAGCAAGATTATAAGATAAAGTCAAATTGATTACGTTGTTCGAGGTGCCAAAAATAACTAAATTAAGGGATTAATTGGGAAGAATTTATGCTTAATCAACGACTTACGGCTATACTCACCCATTAAGTATAGTCGTAGTTTAGGTTTTTGTATAGTTCAAGTGATCTGAATTCAAAATGATCGGCGCGTAGGTGACTCTCGTGCCGCAGCGAAACCCTGTCTATCAGTGGCACAATCCTCACGCCTAAGTGTGAGAATGGGTTGAAATGCTATTGTACCCTTATTTTTGAATTTTGAAGAAAAGGGAAAAATAAATTAGAGTGAGTAAGAAAAATAAGAAGTACATGAATAATTGATCTTATGACATACATATATTTTAGTCCTTATTATATAGATATATAAAATAAAGGAGGAGGGGTTTATGCCACATCATAAGTTAAGACTCCCACCTAAACAAAACCTATATAAATAGCTTTTGTATATAATGGTTTTAAATGCTCCCAAATAACGGTTGGTTCAGATTAAACGTTAGAATCGTTGATTCTAGGGTTCAAAATTAGGATACGAATGAAAGTTATTTTTGGGGAAAAACGGACCGGGGGGCTCGAGAAATATTTAGTTACGATTTCCTCTCTCCCTCTCTCTCCAAATCAGAACACACAAAGACCTTATTTGTTCTTTGTTCTCTCCTCTCTTCTCTTTCTAGTTTTCTTTTTCACTACTCCGAAACTGGTAAAGATGCAAATTTGAGTTTTTATTTCTCAGTTTTATAGATGTTTCAATTCTATACAACTTGATTCTTAAATACTTAAGATCGGATATGTTTCATTTACATGTTTCCTAAATACTAAATTCTTTCAATTCTATAGATCTTCTTGATATTCTCTACGTGGGATTTCTTCTTTATAATTTTTAGGTTCCCACACAGATCAAAGCTAGTGATTTTGGTTCTTAAAGGAATGGGTTGATATTGTTTTAGTTTTGAGCTAATGTTGCATGTCTATTTTCTGGAGTATTATTTATCAGTTCTTCATACATCTTTCAGTTCTTTAATTATTTAGATCGGTGATGAGTTTTTACTTGCAGGAGTTTTCTTTTGGAGAAATATCAGTTCACAAACAGGTTCTCTTTTTCTTTTCAGATTTAATATTTTGTTTCGTTTTTTGTGACTCGGGTCTCAAACACGTTGTCGGAGTGGTGTCGAATGATGATGGAACTCAAGCTACAGTGGAACAGATCGGGTGAGTTGTTCATCTTTCATTTTAGCTATTCGTTTTAGTATTACGTTTTCACTTTTCATTTTAGCTAGATCCTCTGGAGTTTTAGCCGTTAAAAAACTCAGCTTCTACTATTCGTTTGAGTTTTTTTGTTAACTCAGTTTTGGTTCAGGTTTGTTCGTTTCAGTTTTATTTTTGGTTCAGGTTTGTTTTTTTGAGTTTGAGTTTTGTTAACTTAGCTATTCATTTAAGTTTTTTGTTTTCTTAACTGAGTTATTTGTTTGTTAACTTAGCCACTCAATTTGTTTAGGTCTGTAGAGTTGTTGTTTTTTTAATTTTTTTTATTTTTTTGATCTTAAAAAAACTTGACATATTTCACTTAAAACCATCTTTAAGGGTTAACATACCTTAACATATCTCACTTGAAACCTAGTTATTTGGTTACATGTCCGTTTTAACATATTGCACTTTGTTTCTTGGTTCTTGTTTGTAAGGGTTAACCTACCTCACTTGATGTTTTTATATATTTTATGATGTTAAAACTTTGTTAACCGAGTTTTTGTTAATTGACATACCAAGTGAGTACACCGTACACAACTAAGTTTTTGAACACATCCGTTTTTTAACATTTTTATATACTCAGCGTAACAGTTTTGTACACTCATTGGCAAGACCATTATTGTACACTCACCATCCTCCGCAAGACCATCACCATTTTTATGTTTTTAATTAATGTAAGTTAATTTTTCCATTTTTCATATTCCGGTAGGTTTCATTTATATTGCGTTCATCCATGTAATCATTTCCCTACAATGTTTTTTTCTCATTTTAAAAAAGCGATTCATCTTGTACCTTCTCATTTTGAAAAGGCAATGATGAGTCAAATGCCCAAGATGTAAAAAATTAAGGCTATAATTACATATGGAATTTTGAATGGCTCGAGGATGGAAATTTGAATGGGTCGAGGAGATCATTCAAGAAGATATCAAAGGTTTGATTTGATCGTATATGTTCGGTAATGGGTCATTTTTGACAATGTGGATATGAGATTTTTTCAAGATGTGTACTTATGCATGACAACAATTCAAAATCACCTCACAATTTAATATATGACCAATATACAGTCTACACAGTTATGAGATTGATGAAAACGCTAATTGAAATTATTAAGACCTAACATTAGTGTCTACTTTATTGTAAATCAATTAAAATTATAACCAATTAAAGTAAAAAAAATTACGATCTAGCAAAAGTGTGACATAAATTTTTGCATTATATATTTAATGCATATAAAAACAATTACGATCTAGCGAAAGTGTGACATGGTTTAACACGACACAAAATGTTTTACGCTTTACTAATGCAAACACGATTCGAACAAAAAATAAAATTACATGAAATACTTTTATATAACCAAATATGAGCAGACCCAATAAACACGATATTTCTAAATTGTCCGAACACGTACCAAATCAAATGGAGACGGCACAACGTGAAAAGAATTTCAAATTTTTTCACTAACCAAACACAACACAAGCAAAATGCAATACGATACATTTTTTTATCGAACACGAACATAATCCAAACAAAAGTGTAATTTTCTATTGCACTATATGTGATTGAATTTTAACTACGCCTTTATTTTCCACCATGCTCGCAAATGCCATCCATTACTAGTCACAGTTTTTACTCATTTGCGCAATGATATGCTTAGGCATTAGTTTTATTGCTTACAATTTTTACTCATTTGCCTATCCATCAATTTCCTCAATTGCTTACGATTTTTAATTATTACTTAATAAAAAATGTTACTCTCACAAAGGTATTGTAATACCTCCGTATTTTTACGCATCTTTATTTTTATGAAATTATGGAAAATGGGGATTAATTAAATTAAAGAGAGAAAATTTAAATTGTAATTAATCCGATTTTATGATAATTATTACTAGAGTGATGAGAGTTAGTAGTTGTTGAAATAATATTATGGTCGGGGATGAGATACACGACAATTATGTTATAAATATTTGGGACGCGTATGAGTCGCGTCACTAGTATGTATTTGGAGGTTTAAAACGTAAATTATTTTTGTATAACTTGGATAACTATTTTGAGTGCACCAGAGTGTCCTAAAGGGTCGAAATAATCAGAAAACACTACTCGGGTATTTTATTTGGAGTCCGAGACATTTTAGCCCAAAACGACACCCCAGAGGGGTATTTTGGTCTTTTGGAATTTTTGGGTAATTAAATGGATGAAAATTGGGTTTAATTAAAATAATTTATGGTTAGTGACCAGTTAGTTTCAACCTATGTGAGAAAGAGAGGAAAAGAGAGAGAGAACCAAGGAAGAAGAAGAAGACTCCAATAGAGCCGTGAGCCAAGAACTCAAGCTTTCACACCAAAAAGTACACCACTGCGTAGATCGTGTCAAGAGGATCGTTCCCATACCAATTCCAACCCACTAATCAGAAGTTCATTTTAAGGCAAGTGATTATCTTGCTATTTCTCTTAGCATTTATAATTCTTGTTAACATATGTTGAGGTTTTAGAACTATTAATACCAAAATTGGTTTACCTACAATAAGATTGTGTAGGAATCTTAGAAAAATGATGGGGGTTTGCATGTAGAGGATTTTCCCCCCTTAATAGGAATGTGAAATTTGGTGAATTAGATGATAAATACGAAATAAAAATGGGGTTTTTATAGATTAATAATTATGGGTTTATGTTAATATGACTCATGGGAAAATTTAGGAATTTGTTGAATTTACTTGATGATTAGAAGGATTTGACCCCTGAACTATGCTAAGAAGTGTTCTAGGGTGACTTGGAGTAGTTTGGAAACCTTGTAAGTGGGTTGGAATGAGTTTAGGTTGGGATTATAGAGGAGAAAATCTGGAAAAACGAACTTTGAAGATGAACTGGGCAATTGCGAAAATTTTGTTAGAAGTCCAACTCAGGTCATTCGAACGACCTTGTTCGAATAAGACTTCTAACGATATTCCAATGGACCTTCTAACGAGTTTGGTAGTTCGTTCGAAGTGGGGAGCCTTCGTTCGAATGACCCTCGTTCGAACGAGATTTCCTGGGTCTTTTAACGAGATTCCAGAATGACTCTTAAGGCCCGATTTTTATTTCAAACTTTTCGTAGGCTTATTTAAATGTGTGTTAGACCTGTATGAATGTCGAGTGACTTAAAATTTGTAATTATTAGTGATCGGATAATATGTCGACCCTCGTAAGGTATGAAAATACATAGAATTAGAGAGATGCGAAAATATAATGGAGATTATATACGAATAAGGTACGGGTATAATAGGGGATATATTATACGTACTGTGAATACTAGGCTGCGGGAAAGCCAATGAATTTATATAAGTTGTGTGTATGCTTATTTCTCAAAATATTATGTGTAAGACATACCTAGCTACTGGCTATTGAACAGAGGTTAACACGTTGTGGACGATTGAATCTTATTTCCCTTCGGGGGATTTAGAGTCGTACCACTAGAGCATGGAACCTAGGTATGGGATATCCATGAGAATGATAGTGATGACGGCCATATGCGTGCGTAGGTATGTGCGTAGCCAATTGGCTTGGGACTATGTTCACCTCCAATAGGTGTTTGTGTTTATATTAGTTCTCGAGAGATTGAAAATGTTGTCCTCTATGTGTGAGGGTTATAATGGGACTAGATAGCCGAGTATGCGTAGCAGCAAGGGTTTCTCAACCAGGGGTGAAATATTGCTATATTTATAAATAAATTGATATGTATACATAAAAGCATAATGTGTGTATACTGAAATCCTGTTTGGTGTCTTATGTTGATGAGTCTATTTTTAAGAAGTGTACTTATGTTATTATCAGTTGGGCATTTTTGAAGAATATGAGAATAAACTGAAGTAATTCTAAACCTATATTGAAATTCTAAACCTATATCGAAATCTTAAGTACGTCGGCTTTGAGTTATTTAGGGAGTCTTTCCGACATAATAGTGTTTACTTAGTAGCCAGTCAGGGTATCATGACTAGTATTGGTAGTTAGGCTCATTAGGCGTGCACACTAGATCGAGGAGTGAGTATCTCAAGAGAGTATGCTAAGTTAACTTGAATAATAATGGTGCTAATTGAATCAATTTAAGCACTTGCTATTTTAAACTGTTTTCAACTCGGGATCTGACCTATTTTTCTGTATATCTTTCTATTGTTTCGTTATTTTTAGGCGCCCATCCATAGGGACACCGGCCTTAGGAGATTCTATTCAGTTGCTGTGTTATAGTTGCTATGGAAGCTGCAGGATAATTGCTAGTAGACGACTCATCCTATTCTCCCTATTGCAGTTATCTATTCTGTTGGACATGACGTCCTTTCATCTATTTACATTCAGAGATTTAATTGTTTTAAATTATCTCTTAAATTTGATTTCCTTTTATTGGATTTATTGTATGGGATTGTATCTAGATGTGTTTTACTCCAGTCACTTATTTTGCTTTAGTTAGACTTTATTTATATTACTGTGATACATGTAATTTATTGGTATTCTTTTTTATATTGGTTAGTAACAAGATAAAATTTGGACATCACCCTTTTTAAATACTAGGTGGTTAGTTTTTATTAAATTAAACTTTGAGTTTTCGATAGTGATATATTATTTGGACCAACTTGTATTCTGAAATTAATTAATTAAGGACTGATCACCCGGTAATTAATTACGTGAGGTGTCACAAGTATTAACCCAACATTCTTAAATGGTATCATCAGGGTATTTAGCTCTTGGTTATTTTAGTTTTAATGGTTTAAATAGTTTTAATAGTGTAAAATACCATGTCGAGGACTGTGAGTGTGCCATAACAAAAAATAATTGGGAGAAAATTTATCATCGTTCCATCGGCAGGAGTACACCCTAGTGTGTGTGTGTGTGTGTGTGTAGAGAGAGAGGCATGATCAAGTATGGACCAAGTCCTTGCGGATTTGGTACAAACCAATTTATTTAAAATACTAAAATAATAATTTTGAGTGGATTTTCTGTGTATAAACATTTCAAGATACCCATAAAAAATCATCTCAAAATGATTTATTTTAATATTTTAAACAAATTGGTAAAAATATGTCAGTTTTTAAGAAATATAAAGCTGTCATATTTTGACCAATCTATTTAAAATAGTAAAATAAATCATTTTGAGATGATTTTTTATGGGTACTTTAAAATGTTTAAAAAAAAAAAAATCAACTCAAAATTATTTGTTTAGTATTTTAAATAAATTCGTCCTCACGGACCAATCCTTAAGTTAGTCTTCATGAGATCGACTATATATATATATATATATATATATATATATATAGAGAGAGAGAGAGAGAGAGAGAGAGAGAGAGAGAGAGAGAGAGAGATTGAATTGTTACGATTGTGTGGAAGGAACGGGCAAAATTAAAAGCATGTAAATCTTTATCAATTAGAATCAAAATTCATCCAACTACTTCAAATTAATAAAATCGTGTCACAATTTCACCTAAATTGTGCCAACAAACAGCAATCCCCGGGAATTACCATTAGATAAATCATTAATTTGCAAATCATAACACAAAACAATTTATTAAACTCACATTATTACAATCTGGAAAAAAAAATACTACCACTAATCAAATAATGTGGCATACAACTGTACGCCAATTTTTTTTTCCAGAATTATAGTACCAACATATAATTTAATTAAAATGTTAACGAGTTGAATTTGGGCTTTACAGGTCTTCACAAGTTCAGGATCCACATTAATGGTTTATAAAATAGGGGTAATTTTCAATGTGCACTAACCTTTTATAGGGAGAACAACTAGGCTATCTCAGGTAATCCATATTAGTCATCTTCAATTAAAACAAATGGTGTAGCCACTTAATGAAAATGGAAAATAAATTATTTCCAACTTTGTTCAGGTTTTGAACTATTAGCAACGTTTATAATTGAATAATTTAATCCAAACATTATCTCGTGCATTTCGTTAACATCTTGATGCAACTGTAGAGTCCTCACTAAATAGAAAATTTCATTTTCAATTATATGCACAACTTACTCTTGCTCACAAAAGTATTTTATATTGATATTTCCATGCTCAGTGTTTAAAGGAATTAAAAAAGGAAGTACTAGTAAAGATACCATTTCTGACAGAATTTCTGAGTGAATTCAATATAGAGGTAGTTCTTCATCTTTAACCAATCAAACGTGTAAAGAATATGGAAAATCACCAACATATGAATCTCGTGAAGGTGTTTATTGTAATACCCCGTATTTTTATAGCTTTTAAATTATGAGATTTATTAAATTTAATTGAGATAAATTAATTTAATTTTAATCCAGAATGTTGCTTTAAATATTTACTAGCGTGACGAGAGTTAGTAATTATGGGAAATTTTTTATTTGTTGCATATTACTAGATGAGTATAGTAATATATGAGATTTATTTTTATAATATTGTCACCTGTGAATAAAATGACAATTGTGGAAATTTAAGTCGGGACGCGCCTGTGTCGTGTCGGGACTAAATGTGAATTAATAAAAGTGAATATTGTATAAGTCGTTCGTATGGTAGTTTTGAGTGCGCCAACGCGTCCGGAAGGGTTGAGATAGTCAGAAAAGTGTACCCGGGGGTTTAGTTTGGGTCTCGGGGTGTTTTTAGGCCTAATTAGTAACCCGGAAGGGCATTTTAGTCATTTTATATTTTTGGGTAATTAAACCCACAAAAATTAGAGGAGTTATATCAGATACCTAGGTTACCTTCTAGGGTTAGAAACTATAAACACAAGTGACGGCCATAGGAGAGGAAGGAGAGAGCTCTCAAGGCAAATTTAAGGCCCAAAACTCAACGGTTTGCACCGCCGCCACCACCAACGCGTAGATCGCGAGACGGGGAACGCAACCATAACGAATTCGGCACCAAACCAGACCTCTGAAAATCCCAGGCAAGTGTTTATCATGCTTATTTCGTTGATGCATCTTTCATATTAGTTTAGGAGTATTAAGATGAGTTTTAATAGAAGAAAACCCGATTTATGATAGGAAAATCCATGTAGTATTGGTCTAATTGATAATTCTGGAAACCCTTGCCATGTAGAGGAATTTAAACCACGAAATTATGATGTGTATAAGAAGAGAATTCTGGAAATAATTGTTAGAACCATGTTTAAGAGAATTTTTAGGGTTCTTGAGATTTTGTATGAAATTGGGGCTGTTAATCCATGATTAAAGGACAGAAATCCACATGCTTTACGTTGAAAATACCTATTATGATGATATAGGGTTAGTAGTATCAATTCTGGGACGATTGGGATTAGAAAAGATGGAATTTGTTGATGTTAGTAGAGGAAACCCGTAACTGCAATTCTGCAGTTTTCGCAGACCTGTTTGATCGATCGATCGAAGGTTCGATCGATCGAGCCCCAAACCTCGATCGATCGACCCCTCCTAGCAGACTCCTATTTCCCTTTTTAAATGAGTTAAATTCAATTTATTGTGAGATAATTCTTGGGCATCCTTAATGAAAGGTTTTGGGAGATAGGGAAGACCAGTAGGACATGTGAATAGATTTTTGGACCCTTGATGTCGGGCAAAGATTGTATTTTGGGAGAATTACATAAGGGTCGGTAAATTTATGATTTAAAGAGAGAGACACGTAAGAGAGTTACTTTGGGACAAATGTGTATACCTACTGAATTTTATACTTGGGAGGATAGAATCCATGAGCGTTATGTAGTAAGTGGAAAAGTTCCTCAAATTAAAATAAGATGTGAATGGTTATACGTGATAACTAAATAATGAGAAATAAATACAAATGTTGTAATTATGGGAATTGAGAATCTACCCATTATTGATATGGTAATATTAGTATAATTATATGATTGTGTATGCATATACTATCTATGTGTGAAAATCATGCCCACGCTACTTGCTATCCCTGAGGTTTCCGCGCTGGGACAGTCTTATCTTGATGGGACCTTTATGGGGATATTGACATTATTGATTGAAAGACCCACTTAGCAGAGGCCAAGGCTCACCCAAAGCCAGAAGTTGTAAACTCGATAGTTGTCCATTCGAATTTGAGTAAAAGGAAGAAAGTACACATAAAAAATCGGGTAATTGGCTTTTAAAGGTTGGACTTCAAGGGGATTCTATCCCCTCATGACGTCCTTCCAGTGATCATAACTAGAGTGCACGGGTATAATGTCCTTAGGATATTGGTCGACGATGTAAGTTAGGCCTATATAATGTTCTGGGATTGTTTCAAGGGATTGGGATTGAGGAAAAAGTGACGCATCCCATGTCATCGTCTGTTAATTGTATTTAGTGAAGAAAAAGTCCACCGTCTTGGGGTTTATGAAATGGACGTTTGTATGGAGAACACCAGGCTGGGATGTCTCACAGATAAGATAAAGTTCTTCATGATGGACGAGAATGTCTATTCAGCGTACACCATATAAGTATCCCTTAAAGAATTTGAGGCAGTGCCCTCAATCGTTCACAAAATGATAAAATTCCCAACTCCTTATGGAGTAGAAAAAGTTTAGGGTGACCAGGTTGAGGCGCGTGAATGCTACCTCAATTCAACCAAAAAAGAGAAGCATATAAGAGGGCCACCACTATTTACAACATAGACACTATCGACCCTAGAGAGGAGACAAAGCTGAAAAAGGGTGAAGCCACTGAGGGGGTTGAATCCATCATAGAAGAAAAAATTGTTCAAATCGGGAATGTCTTAAAGAAAGAAATCAAAGAAGATATGATAAAACTCCTGAGGGAGAGGCAGAGTATTTTAATATGGAGTCATGAGGATATGATAGTAGTTTACCAAAGTTCCTCTGCCATAAATTAAATCTAGATGAGGGAGCTAATCCAGTCAGACAAAGGCGGAGGATCTACTTCAGGGAAAAGTATGAAATCATAAGAGATGAGGTGAAGAAGTTAGAGAAGGTCGATTTTATTAAAGAGGTTATCTGTCCAGAATGGGTGGCTAATACAGTCATTGTGCCTAAGCCCAATGGCAAGTGGATGATGTGTTTGGACTTAACAGATTTGAGTACGACTTGTCCCAAAGATAACTTCCCTCTTCTAAGAATAAATCAAATGGTAGATGCCATAGTTGGGCATGAACTAATGAACTTCATGGATGCCTACTCAGTCTATAATCAGATCTTTATGGACCCAACCGATGCGGAAAAAACCTCATTCATCACTGACAAGGGTAAATACTACGACAAGGTTATGCCCTTAGGCCTCAAGAACACCTAGGCAACATACAAAAGTTTAGTGAATAAGATGTTTGAGGATAAAATAGGCACAACCATGGAAGTATATGTTGATGACATATTAAACAAAAGCCTCAAGGTCGATATGCATGTGGCAACCTCGAGCGCACTTTTAAAATGATGGATAAATATCGGATGAAGCTCAATCCCGCAAACTGTGTGTTCGGGGTTGGAGCAAGCAAGTTCCTATGGTTCATTATCAATCAATGAGGGATAGTGGATAATCCTAAGAAAATCAAAGCATTTTTCGAGATAAAGACCCCCAAGATAATAAAAGACTTTTAGAGGCTGACAAAACAAATTACTACTTTTAAGTTTGTATCAACGGACATAGAAAAATGTCTACCCTTTTTCAAAGTGTTAAGAAAAGCATTTAAGTGGAATAAAGAGTACGATAAAGCCTTCCAGAAGTTAAAGGTTTACCTTGGCTCCCCACTTTTATTATCATGGCCTATTCAGGGTGAAAAGCTACCTATACCTGGCTGTATCCAAGTAAAAAATTAGTGAAACCATTGTACGAGATAATGAGGGGGTGCAAAAACCAGTCTATTTTAGCAGCAAATCTCTTCAAGGGATCGAGCAAAGGTATTCAAAAATGGAAAATCTGGCTTATGCTCTTATTCATGCATCTTGAAAGATGAAACCCTAATTTTAGGCTCACATGATGGTTGTCCTTACTAACTCTCCTCTTAAATAGGTCCTCCATAAACTCGAGAGATCGGGTAGGTTGATGGCCAGGTCGATAGAGTTAGAAAAATAGGACATTATCAAATAGTCGAGAATGACTATCAAGAGATAAGCTTTTGCATATTTTGTAGCTGATTTCACTTGGTATGAGGCCGATTGTGAAGAGTTTGTAGACCCACCAAATGAGCTAGAGAAAGAGAGTCCAAGACCGATTGAGGTCGAGACGAGTAGTGCAAAACCTATTATGGATGAAAATGAAGAAGAACAATTTATGTTCAAGTATGGAGTCTTAAAAGAGGTCATCTTCTCTAAAGAAGGGACTATTTGGAGCCTATTTATTGATGGATCTTCATGTGAAGTAGGGAGTGGAGGCAGCCTGATAGAGTTGGGTCCAGATGGAACTAACATAGAGTACACTTTGAGATTCAGTTTTAAGGCATCCAATAATGAATCGGAATACGAAACTCTTCTGGCAGGCCTCTACCTCACTTAAGCACTAAATATCGACCAGTTGTTGGTTCATAAAGACTACAGGTTGGTAGTAAATCAAATCTTAGGAGTATACAAAGTAAAATATCAAAGAATGGCCAGATACCTGGCAAGGGTAAGAGCAACGTTGAAAAACTTCATAGAGGGAAAACTGAAAAGGATCCCTCAGCTAGACAACAACATGGTTGATGCCCTAGCAAGATTATCATTTGTGACTAGGATAGAAATCAGAAGGTCGGTGCCGGTGGAGATCCTACACTAACCGACCATTGAAGAAGAGGAAAATGCAGTGGAGTTCTTTTTAAACCTTGATATAGGTGCATCCTAGATGGATCCTCTCATCCGATACATTAGGGATGGAGTATTACCAGAGTCAAAGTAAGAGAGGAAGAAGTTGAGATACAAGATAACTAAGTTCTCAGTCATAGGAGATGTCTTGTACAAGAAATGGTTCCTCCTCCCTTAATGCGGTGTGTTCATTCGACGAAGGTAGAATATATATTAAAAGATATCCATGAAGGCTCTTGCACCAGTCATATAGGATCGACATCATCGACAAAAAGGGTAGTCACACAGGGGTATTAGTAGCTGACCTTGGCCAAGGATGCGGGCAGTTATGTGAAGAGATGTGACAAATGCCAGAGATACGATAGCATACCTCATCAAACTTTGGCATATATTACTTCTCCTTTGTCATTTGATGTTTGGGGAATTGATTTCGTAGAACCTCTGCCCAGAGAAATAGGTAATTATTGGTATCTTATAGTGGCGATCGACTATTTCTCTAAATGGATGGAGGCAGAGGCCATGGTAACTATCCCCAAGACGAAGACCTTCAAATTCATTAGAGTAACATCATCTGTAGGTATGGTCTAACCCACACCTTGATCTCGGATAACAAAAAATATTTTAAAAACACATCTTTGGAGGCATATTATAAGACGGTCATCATCAAGCAGCTCTTCTCAACTCCAAGACAACCTTTAATAAATGGACAGACAGGGGTGACTAACAGAACTATATTGGGCAGGATAAAAAAAACTAAAAGACGCTAAGGGTCTTTGGACTGAAGAAGTGGATGTCGTTATGTAGTCCTACAAAATGACTAAGAGAATGCCAATAGGGGAGACCCCTTTCATGCTTAGCTACGGATCAAAAGTTATGATACCTACCGAGATCGGCCTACCAAGTCATAGGGTTTAAAGATATATCCTATAACCAAACACTGAGGAATTAAGGTTAGACTTATACCTCATTGAAGAACGAAGAGAGGATATAGAGATCTGATATGAAGCCCACTAAGGAATGAAGGTTAGACCTATTAGCAGAGAATTTTAATACTTTAAAACAAAAGGGTGAAGGTTAGGCCATTAGCCATTACAAACTTAGTTTTGAAGAAAACTTGGCAAAAGACTAATAAACTCCATGCAAACTGGCATGTCCCCTACAGAGTTACAAAAGAAGTTCTTACTGGCACTATCGACTTGAAAATTTGGAGGGAGATCCATTCTCCAACCCTTGTAATGCTGATTATTTAAAGAAATATTACGAATGGGACATTGTAAAAGTTTTCTTTTTTCATTGTATGAGATATGTAATGAAAAAGTAATGAATTAAAAATCACAAGTGTTATCTTGTATTCTTGTTGTATGAATTGGTGAAATTATATGTTACAAGTCGTCCTCAACTATATAACATCACTTATGTGGTGATATATCATTAACTCACTCTTGGTGACATGAAAATTCAGACGACGCTGACCTCGTCCATGGATTCTAAATAACATCAAGAGGGGGGAATAATGTGACAACATTAGCTTTGTTGGTTGATCGAGGTGAAAACCAAGAGTCCGTGTAATACGCTAATCATTGTTATCGTCTTCCAACCGCAATATAAAAACCTTAACTTTAATTACACTCTTGCGGAGTATAGTGGCTAGTGTGGGTATCGAATCCTCAAGGAACTAAGACGAGTGAACGTGATGATAAAGGTAAGACTGTTAACCCTAACTTGACTCTAAAAAGAAACAAAAATATGATTGAGATGGGAAATAACTAATTAACTAAATGCACACTAAATTAAACTACTGCATTAACTATGTGAGAAAAATTAACTAATTAAGAGTGACTTCACAAGAATGAAGGAAAAAAATCTAGGTTTGAAATAAAATCCCCCAAACCTTACTAAATTTACCGTATAGAATGATGGAATTTTGAATTAGAAATTTAATTGAACCCGATCTTTAGTACTCCCAAGCATCACATATATGAGGTACAATCCCGCATCATACATAATCAAAGGATGAGTAAAGCAGTGTCGCAATAGCAACACGCACATCACATCCATAAAAACCACGGTTACCTAAGGTTAACTGAGGTAAAAAGTTCTATGATGGTTGTGACAACTACACAACACGATTCATTCAAATTTTAATTCAAACCCTAGTTTCTACATGGTTAAATTACATCGGGTTGGGTTCATGCACACCAACCCTTAGAAATCTAGCCTAATATGGTGCAATTAATTAAAAAAATGAATCCTACGTAGCATGTAATTGAATTAATAAGAAAATTATCTCTAAGCATGTATAAACGAATTGGAAACCCAGAAAATAAATAAAGCCTCTAAATAAATTAACTACATGATTAAGAAAGAAAGGAACAAACCTTATTTAAAGAAAACTTGTAATTCAAACAATAAAAGTACCTACTTGATGGAGAATTATTTTTTATGGTTCTAAGATACTCTCCTACCTTCCTCTCTATGAAAAACTCTTCAAAACTATGTTTTCTAAGTCATTATAAAGATACAAATACATTTTAGAAGAGTTTGTAACATACTATAACTTTTTGGAACAATCTGCATTCAGGTGAAAATTCGCGCATCACGTACCCCGAAGCGGCTGTGGATGTACCCCGAACTAGTTCCCCCCGAACCGGTTCACCCTGTAGTTCTGGGGAACTTACTAGCAATTCAACACTTAGAAATATTTTCATGCTTTCTTCTTTTCTTTCTTGGATTTTTTCTCAAATTCAAATTATCATAACTCCTTAACCGTAGCTCGAATTTGGGTGCCATTTTTTCCAGTATTATCGTTGTTTCGAGCTCTTCAACTTTTTAGTTGGCCCCACCTCTAGGATCAAGCTGCAGGATTACAAAAATGCCCTTGAACTTGCCGTCCTAGCCTTTCTTTCATTGTTTCGATTTCTCTTTCGCACCGCTTGCAAACTTTACCTGTAAAACACATAAGAGAAACACAAAACACAAAATACTTGACAACGAAGGTTAGTATCATAATTATGAGTTAAATCCAAATCAATTGCACCACTCGTGTTCACAAAGGTTCCGAAATTACGGGGATAAATATACAATATTTATGCCCGATCAGTGGTAACAAATACAACATAATCAAAAATCATTTAATCATGGTTTACTTAAACATTGTTAATTTGATAATACGAGAGTCAAAACTCTCTCGGTGAGACGATATTATAGGACGAGATGACACTCACCCATACACTCTCAAAATGAAGAGAGGGGACTTATGATTAAACAACATTAATTTGGTGAATTTAATTTAGAAATCATTTAATTATGGTTTACTTAAACATCATTAATTTAGTAGTACGAGAGTTAAAACTCTCTCGACGAGACGACAATGTAGGACGAGATGACACTCATCTATACACTCTCAAAGCAATGAGCGGGGACTGAAGATTAAACACCATTAATTTGGTGAATTCAAATTCAAAAATCATTTGTATATGGTTTACTTAAACATCATAGATTTGGTGGTACGAGAGCCGAAACTCTCTCGGCGAGACGACAGTGTAGAACGAGATGACACTCATCCATACACTCTCAAAATGATGAGAGGGGACTTATGATTAAACACCATTAATTTGGTGAATTCAAATTCAAAAATTATTTAACTATGGTCTACTTAAACATTATTAATTTGGTAGTATTAGAGTCAAAACTCCCTCGACGAGACGAAAGTGTAGGACGAGACGACACTCATCCATACACTATCAAAACGATGATAGGGGGATTATGATTAAACATTATTAATTTTCTGAACTCAAATATAAAAATCATTTGATCATGGTTCATTGAGGTTAATTGTTGTTAACTGAGCTCTGGGTATGGACGAAAGTAAACTTGGCAAATTCAACATCACTGATTTGGAGACCTCTCGTTTAATTAATAATTTGAGTATAATATTATGACTCAATATGAGGGAGAATTCAAACATACAAGCCGGGATGTGAAAAAACTTCATTCAACTAGCACAAAGATAATGAAGGCACAAATATGAGGAATAGTTTACTCAATTAAATATACATTCAGTACATTACAAAAGATTATTTTAATAAAAAAAATGGATTACAAAATAAAGGGTGTTGGCCATAGAAGACCATCCTACAGAGCCGACTCATTGGTAGAAGTCAACCCGCCATCACCACCCTTAGTTGGAGCATCCCGAGTAGCAGAAACAGTGTTGATATGACCCTCAATTATGACCTCAGCTATGGTCTCATCTTCCTCATCTTGGGACATGGACTCAATATAATCTAAAGCTAAAACCACGAAGGGATCTTCGAAATTAGGGGCTTTCAAATCAGGGAGGATGGACGAGATGACCTTAGAAAAATCAACGACGACCCAATAGTAGTCCGTCTTGATACCTCTTTCAAGATAATCCACCCCAAAGATGCTAAATTCATCAGATGCTTTGTAGGCCTTAATGGAATTATCTTAAATTTTCTTTATTGCCTTAGGAGAGAAGGCCTCGCCCTTGATTTTTTAAATAGACTCAGTCAAAAGGGCCTCATCCTCAGCCTTCTGCACAACTGCAATAATGTATGTGGCATGTCTTGCAGCTTGAGCAGCCATCTCCTTATCCTTAGCCTTCAGATTGTTGGCATGATCCAAGTTGAGTTGATCAAGGGTTTTCTTATATTCTTCTCGGCTCTCCTTCAGCTTCTTCTTTAGGTTGGCCACTTCTTAAAGAGATTCCTCATCTTCTTAAATTTTGGAAAAATTCTCGATTACCCACTTGGTAGCTGAGATGAAAGGGCATATAGAATGCAAAAGAGTAAAAATGAGCGTCAGAACAAAGAAATGTAAAAATTAGACGAGACAACATTAAAGTTATAAACGAGGCCAATACCTATGCAAGATGATGAAGACCAACTTCAAAGGGTGCATAATTCCCATAAACTCATAATCCCCCTTATAAGGGATAACAAAAATGACAACCCTCGACCTCGGCGTATAAGTAAAACCGAATCAGGGTATGACTTTAATTGGGATATATTGGCTGCCCACAAATCATTAACGTCTTGGGAAGATGAGCCACCAGAGGAGCTTATCACAGATGTGGACAGGGAGGATTCACTCTTTGCCTGCTTACGAAGAGTGTGTGATGGAAGAGTGGGCTCTCTTTTTTTATGTCTGACCTCAGGATTGGTCATCCCACTAGACATAGTCTTATTCATGGTATACTTGGCCCCCCTTCTTGGATAAATAAATTTTTAGGTTGGAGGTTGTCATATTCCAAAAGTCGTCAAAAACATAGGGAGGATGATTTGCAAAGGAAAAAGGAATTTAGTCAGTCATGAATTCAAGAGACGAGAAAATACTTTATTGAAGAAAGTTTAGGAACTCACACAGAGAGTCTAGGAGGCTAACACCCTGACCAAACTCCTCAAAAAAGTAAAAAGTCATGAGATCCTCAAATTCGGGACGATAACCTTCCTTCTTTTGATCCCTCGGATAATTGTTCGTCTCTCAGTCATCAACGAGAGGTGGGGGTCCAACTTGGTGGACATCGAGGGGTTAGTCCAGATGTATGGAACCCTCAACTCGTCCTAAGAGGGGTTAGCATCAATTAGAAATTCCCAATCCACAGAAACGAAGAAAAACCTCAACTTCCAGTGGTGATTTGATGTCTGGGCAATGTGAATAATCTTCTTATCTTGTATTCTATCCCGTAAGTGAAAATAATTGGGCTAATTTTTTGAAGATGAGATGTTATAACAAGCTCTGAAAATTTATACCGAAGGTTCATCCTCGTATGTATTCTTCTAGAGGGAGATATAGCAGAGAATAATCCTCCCCGAGTTGGGGGACAGTTCGGAAGGAGAAACTCCCAAGCTAGATAAAATAGCTTGGATAGAAGGGTGGAATGGAAATCAAATTCCGACCCTAGAAATTTGGTCATAAATAGTGACTTCACTATCTCGGCTGTCAAATACTCTCTCGTCCTGATCCGGGATACACATTACTAGGTCAAACTTAATGCCATATAAATGTCTACAAAGGAGAAGGTCTAAATTTTTTATAGTAAACTGAAAGGATTCTACATATGTGCAGTCAACTGGTTCCTCGGCCTCAGAGTCATCATTATTGGTAACATTTTCAGTGGTCGGGGCCCCATCTTGAAACCTCTTCTGGAATTCACTCACAGTCATAGCCGAGAGAGGAATGTTAGGTGGAAGAATAGTCACGTTAACAGTCAACTCAGTTTCGTTTGACTCAGCATTATCATCCATAATTTGGACTGAAGAGTCTTCTTAAATAGATGACCCGTCTTGATAAGAAGATGAAGTCTGAGAAGAGCTTTCGACTGACTCAGACCCCCGCAGAATTCGTGGGTGACACTCTTATGGCCTCTTCAAAGGAATCCCTACCCTCGATTGGGGTAGAGGATGATTTAAGTATCTCATCCCTCCCGACCATCGAGGACTAGGGTAAAATGGTATTTAAAGGAATGGGAAATATGGGGCGAGTTAGCTCGGCCCCGACTCTGTGTTGATACTCATCCTCCTCCTCAATCCTACAAATTTCTTAGAAATACCTCTCTCGAGTGTGGGAAATCATTATGCTAAATTGTATTTTTTGCATTCAAAAGTATGAGGCTTAACTTGTCAAAAATAAAGTCTAAAAAGGGATAAATAGTTTGTTAATTGACCAATGTTGACCCAAAGATCAAAATTGGGAATTGAAGTGTTCATGCTAAGAACACTTGAGAACAGTGGCTTGAATGCAACCGGAGAAGACAACCGAAGAAGCCCCGATGACCCCAAAAAGAGCCAAGAAGATCGAGAAAAGGTGAGAAAAACCTAAAATTCCTATTATATCCCCAAAACTTCCAATATCGGCCTCTGAAACACCCTAAAACCACCATCTTGACTGTCGAAAAACCTTAAAACCCACCGAAAAACTGAAAAAAGCTTAAACTAACATCAAACGTGTGAAATCTTGAAAAATTGATGAAGGAGGTTTCCCGGAAGGAGTGGAAGAGTGAAGAATCAGATTGAACTCTAAATTATTGCCTGAAAATGCCTGAATAGGAGGAGGGAGTGACTCGTTTTAGAGAGAGAAAGAGCTCGTGCTTGAAGAATAATATATAGGATAGAGAAATGGATGGTTTCAAAACATTGAAATACTTATAATCATTGTCCACAACTTCCAAGGTGGTAATTGTTAGGGCACAGTATCCTATGGCACACTTACAGTCATCATTCTTGAGCCGTGATCCAATGCATAGGATGGTTGTGAAGTGTTAGTTTAAGGTTTAAATATAATGTTCCAGACATGACATCTGAAAAGACCATAAACATCAATCAAAGGAACCTCATTCACTTTTGCACATGTCAGACATTATTTAATGACGTCCCATCCACACCTTCCCATAGAAATTTTATCCCTCAACCTTCTATTCACACGGAAGATTAAGGGCTAAGGGATGATTGATATACCAAGTATAGCCTTGTCCACACACTGGACTCACTAGGCCAAGGCTAACCAGTGTCAGACCGTCAAATAGGGAAAGTTATGACTCAGCTTAGAACCCAACATGAAATGGCTCATCCTCGGCCATAAGCCCAACACAAGATATCTCATCTTCTTCTCATGACACAATCAATAATATCAACACCAGTGGTCTCATGATTCAAGTCCCTTCAACCTCATCTACTTTCTGGAAGACAATGGTCGATTCAAGATAGCTCAGGACGACAGTCATCATATCGTCAGAGGATCCTACTTGATAACTCAGCCTCGGCCCTATCCAGTCAACCGATAGTTGACAGTTGGTAGAGCTCATGGATTGGGATATGCGTGGAAGAGCGCGAGTGGGATACAGGTCCATGTGCACAAAAATGTTATAACCATATCTTCCTCACACATGACACTACACCAAAATAGTCAAATTGACACCTTTCAACCGGCCAGCCTTGTCATAGTCAATGATCGTGACAAAAAAATATGCATTTTTTGTCACGATCATTGACCGTGATAAGGCCGTGATAAAGTCTTGTCATGGTCATTGACCGTGATAAGTCTGTGATAAATAAAAGCTGTCACGGACTTGTCACGGTTAATGACCGTGACAAGCCTATAAAGTTATCACAGTCATAGATCGTGACATGTCCGTGATAATTCTGTCAGTAAAAAACCCTTCCTTCTTATTTTTTCGCACCGATTTCTATTCCCTCCATTTCTCTCTCTCTCTCTAAGCGATTGCACTCTCCCTCTACGATTTTGGTACGTTTTCTCTATCTATTTCTCTTCCATTTGTGTATATATGTGTGTATATGTGCGTGCGTATATATGTGTGTGTAACTGTGCATGTGGGGGGTGTATATATGTCTATATGTGTGTGGGGGGAGGGGGCACGGCTGGGGGAGGGGAGGGGGTGTATATGTGTGTGTGTGTGTGTGTGTGTATGCGTGTGTGTGTATATGTGCGTGTGTGTGTGCATGTGCATGTGTGGTGGGTAGTGGCTGGGGGCAGGGGTGGGGGTGGGGGTGGGCTGGGGGCAGGGAGTGTCGAGTTGTGTGTGTGTGTATATATGTGCGTGTGTGTTTCTTTTAATTAAATTTTTATTGGTTTATTTGATATTGCCCCTTATATTGTAGTGAACCTTGTAAAAGAATTGATTGATTAAATATTGATTGGTTGTTAATTTTTTTAGTAAATTAATAATTAAAGCCGCTTTCATATGCAAGTAGGATTGCCCCTTATTGTAAATTAGTAAATTAATAATTGTATACTTTAATTGTTAGTTTAACTGATGAAAATAATTAATTGAGTAGATGAATTAGAAGGAGTACGGGATATACATTTTTTATTGCCATTATGGTTGGATTGCATTAGATCGATGTTAGGTTGGTTAATTTTAAAAGTGGCATGACCACTGGATTATTGTCCATATGGGGGTGGAATTTTTCAACTTTTTTTTAAAACTACTTTGTATCACGAACAATATATATAGTATGATAATTAAATGCATTATACCAAAACTGGCGATTGGTCACGGCCAAAATCCCTGACCAAAACAGTGGGTCACTGACTTAGGCCGTGACCATTTCGGGCGTGACCAATTTCATGAGTCGCGGCCCAAGTTTGTTATAAAATAATGTTAACGGCCTGCAATGGGTCACAGAAGATAGTCGCGGACTTGGGCCCTGACCCATACCTCGACGGGGGGAAAAATAGTCGCGGCCTTCGTCCGTGACCATTCGCAGGATTTGGTGTAGTGATGAAACATACTTGAAATTACATATAGTGCACATAGATACTAGCCTTCTATTTCTTGTGCGTACGCATTCAATAGCCCTTAGACCCATTCGAGAGTCATTACCCCTATAATGAGATCTCCTGAATTGTCCCGTTTGGATAGTTTGGGACTGCATAATTTCTGTATAATAATAATCTTAGTGGTTTAAAGTTCTTACTTTTGGAGGAAGTTATGTAGTCGTATCCTAATGTTCAATGGGTGCATACTAGATTGACAAGTGTGACTGTTATTGCAATTGATCAATTGAAATAACACTCACACTTGCCAATCTACATCCTGTACTTGGAGAACTAGGGGGATATGCTGCCGAATTTTTATCAAATCGTAATAATGTGCATGAGTTGTTAAGTATATTACAGAAATATGCGGTCTTGAATGGGATAGGACCACTTACCCTTTAGAGGAGATGGAGGAAATAAGAATTTCTATTATAAATTGAATTTGAATATGAAATTTAAAAATCAAATATAAATAAGACACAATTAAATGAAACTTACTATAAATCTAAGTTTTGTTTATACTAATCCATGAATATATTACAAATATAAGTTTTGTTGATACCTGGGCCAAAGGCACCAAGTGATGACATCGACGTCTACATTGTCTTTTGATCAAAAAGTTGTATAAAACTTGAATTAATCGAATTTTTTTTTGCCTCGGGGGCTCTCTCACCCCTGAACCCCCGGCACCACTCGAGACTTTTGCCCGCCTTAACCAAAAATCCTGGATCGGCCACTAATTCAGAAGCAAATTTCATAGTTACATGGGGATTGTTTGCTAAAGCTTAAAGCTCTTCTTTTTTTCCTTTGTGGGTTATGAAGATTTCATCATTTGAAATTAGGTAGTGTTGTTAATTGTGTCATTTAATCCATGTTACTGAAACCACACTGGATTTTGGTTTATGTGTATTTCTTGAGGATTGTGATATAAAACTGGGAAAGTTTATATATAAATATATGCATATAAAATTTGTCGGTGATTGCATGTTTATGGTATAGAGGTACACAAAATTTGATGTGCAGCTCTTATATTATTTCCCCCTTTTACATTGACACCCCTTTTACATTGACATGTTGGAGTAGTTATATATGGATGAAAATTTTATTTGCAATCTAGAATATGATGAAAAGGGTTGTGTGGCCTCAAGGATAGATATAGAAGAGAGGGTGAGAATTCTCAATGAAAAAAAAGGGGTAATGAAACAATTGGTGGGGTTTAGATCAAATTTTGTTGAGGCTCCTTCAGCATATCTGATGGTACTATAAAGGGGTTTTTGGGAAATGGTCCTCACAAGGCTTTAAGTGTATAAAAATAGGACACTTCATATAATTTTATAAATTTAATCCCTGTACTAAAAACATCATGAAAAATGATAAAAAATGGTGCCTCTAGCGCGGACTAAAAAAATAAAGGGTATTGTACCAAAGGGACTAGATTTACAAATGCTATTATACTAGAGGAACTAGATTTATAAACTTGAAAAGCATTATCCTAAAAATCCAAATATAAGAAGGAACATGACCATTACCTTAATTCTCTATACTATAAAACACCAGTTTAACGCTTCATAGTTCACCAAGTTAGACTTGTTGGAAATTGATGACATTCCTTTTGTCCTTCCATTGACTCCCTCACCTCCTCCTCTTTTACCTCTTTCCCCTCCTCCTCTACATACTTTTATCCCTGATTTGATGAAATTTAAGAATAACTAGAAATTAGAAGCTTCCCAAGAAGAAATTATATAAATGGATGAGGATAATGATAATAGATCTTGTATCCCCCCCCCCCCCCCCGGTTCCAAGTTCTTCTTGGGATTTTTGGGACCCGTTTAACAAGTCTTCACCGGAATGTCAGAAGAAGAGTGAAACTAGGGATCAAGTTGAGGAGGAAAATTGTGCAAAGACTAAAACTGAATTTGAGGAAGAGGATTCGGAAGAAGAAGTTGTTGTCAATAATGTTTTAAGTACTGTTCCAGAAAAGTGATAGATTGTTGAATTGGTTGATGATAATTCTTCAATGATGAGCTAGAAAACTAAAGACACTTCAGATATGGCTATTGTTGATACCAAATTCAGTCTGCTGACATGGCTCAATTGAGTGAAGACACGTGGCAGTCTGCGTGGCAACAACAAACACTTCCGAACAACACCTTGACTCCGAGGAACCATACTGCAACGAGGAACTCTGCTTCCCCGATCAACTCAGACGCTCCGACCAACAAGAAATTTACGAGGAATTTTTGAGTACCGAGGAACTTAGGTGGTCCGAGCATCTTAGGCGGTCCGAGCTGCACCTCGAACAAAGCATTAATAGGAGGATAACCAACAGATTGACTGCGCATTAAATACTTATTATTATCATACATATGTATACGCTTAAGGGGTATTGAATGTATTACCCTTTCACATTACAGCCTTAGGGCTATAAATACATTGTATTATTCTCATTGTGGAGGAACCAAAATTTCTTGAGAAAACTTGTAATCGAGAATTCCCAAACAGTCAGCAATAACAGAAACAGTGGACGTAGGCCATTCTTATAAGGCTAAACCACTTTAAAATTTCTTTGTATCATTTTATTTTATCTGTGATTAAATAATTAGATATAATCTAATTTTTTACATCAACAGATTGGCGCCGTCTGTGGGAAACGACTGGTAATATCATTTTTCATCAATAACAATTCATCATAAATGGCTGATATTCCAGAACCCCGCAATCGAAATGCTGGAAGCCCTCCAAATCCATCTGCTCCGCCCAATATTCCAGATCTCGCTGGAATAATGACAAATCTGGCTCAAGGCCAAACAGTCATGCAAGAAACTATGCGAAAACTCATACAAACTCTCCATGGTGGTGCACCAACCCATTTAGGACCGCGAAGTATTCAACGAAATACCTATTTACCTTCTTCGCGTACTAGTCGTACCGATTCATATCGTACTGAGGAGTCTGAGGATTTTTCTTATCAACCTGGACGTACTTCGTCGGTACAAGCCACAGATACTGAACAACGTATCACTCTCTCTCTAGAAAGGACTAGTGCGCTAGAAAGATTAAGCAGAGTATCTCCTTTTAATCGATTAGGTCCTAGGAGGAGCAAAAGTCCTCCTAGAACCGCATCGAGGAGTTTTCGACGACCATCAGACTTAAGGGAAGGATCTGCCCAGTCGCGACCAGCTGCTCGTCAAGATAGATCCCAGGAAGCCACATCAACGCGATCAGTTTCTCGAACCAATAGGCCCGAGGAAGGAAACGATGCGTGGAAAGGATTTATTCAGAGGCTGGAGGATAGATTAGGGTAAATGGCTAAAGCCAAGAACTCTCTACAACGAACTTTTGTTCAAGGAACACCTTTTGTCCAGGCCATTGTAGATTTTCCAACACCATCAAAGTTCAAAGCACTTGTTGTGACCCCCAAATATGATGGAAAGACCGACCCTATCCTTCATATAGAACAATACCAAGCTGCAGCCGATATCTATGTTGTTCCAGATGAGATGAGATGCAGAGCATTCTCGGGAACGCTTACCGGATCGGCTCAAATATGGTATAATAATCATCCTCGGGGTAAGATCTCAACTTTTTTTTTCAACTGACCGAGTTATTCATTGGGAATTTCTGTTTTGGGGAAAAGCCAGTTAAACGAGTAGCGCATTTGTTAAGTGTTCGACAAAAAGCTGGTGAAAGTACCAGAGATTATATAACTCGTTTTAATGACGAGAAACTCGAAGTCATTGATTATGAGGAAAAGACAGCGATTACCGCCTTGATGAGTGTACTACTGCCCAACAAGTTGTACTACACTTTGGCCAAAGATCCACCTAGAACCATGTCAGATCTGATGGGAAAAGTGGCCAAGATTATGAATGTCGAGGAGGCTATGGCTGCGAAAAAGAATATGGATGCCAAAGAAACCAAGGTGGAAGGTGATAAAGCTAAGAAGAAAGAGCATAAGAACAATGGTAGTGATAAACACTAAAAAACAAGGTCGTCATGGGAAGTATTGAAGAAATTTGATAATTATACTCCTTTGAAGAAAGACATCAACCATGTTCTAAAAGAAATCAAGAACAACGAGGAATTAAACTGGCCAGAGAAAATGAAGGCAGACCCTGACAGGAGAAATAAGGCAAAATATTACGAGTTTCACAAAGATCATGGCCATATGACCAAAAATTGCATAGATCTTCAGAATGAGATTGAAATACTCATCAGATGAGGAAAACTGGAAAAGTATGTTGATCGATGGAATGAAAGAAGAAATAACGACCGAACAAGAGAGAGGTCTAGATCTCCTCGTTGAGCAGAAGAGAACAAGAAAAGAGACCATGAAGTTGATCCAAAAGATGACCCCGATCTTCCCAAGAGACCAAGGCAGCCAGAACGTGAGGTATTTTCGATACGCTTTGGGACATTTGATTGTAATGTTATTACCGATGGAGATGCAGTAGGAGGAGACCTTACTGCAGAGAGAAAAGCTTACCTCTGTGAGGCTCAAGCTTGCTCATACATTCAACGAATAAAACTAGCTGAGGAGGATAGCCCTAGAAAAGTAAACAAAGAGAAATTGGTCATTGGTTTCTCAAAGAACGACCTCACAGGTGTTCTATATCCTCATGATGACCCATTGGTGATCAAAATGAGGATGAAGGAAGTGATGATTTCAAGAGTACTGGTAGATAATGGTAGCTCGGCAGACATCATGTTCTACTCGTGCTTCGATAGTTTAAATCTAAAATTATCATAACTGGAGCCCTATCACAGACCCCTCCTGGGTTTTTCTAGTGAGCAAGTTTTTCCACTTGGGACGATCAAGTTGGATATATTCATTGGTACATGGCCTGCTTGTCGAACAGAAAGAATACGCTTCTTCATGATGGATAAGAATGTTCAATTAGCATACAATATCATCATGGGAAGAGTAGGATTGAAGAAGTCCGAGGTTGTACCATCTACGGTACATCAATGCCTAAAATTTTTAATAAATTTTGGAGTAGGAGTTGTGAAAGGTGATCAGAAAGTAGCTCGGGAATGCTATTATTCATCCGCCGAGCAAGAGAAACTGGAGGAATCAAGGAAAAAGACTACTACCTATCAAGTGGATGAAGGTGAAGAAATTGAAACATTGGATCCTAGAGATGAGTCGCAACTCGTGAAGGGTCAAGTGGTGGAAGCTACTGAAAACATCATTCTGGGCGACGAGCACCCTGAACGAACTACTCAAGTAGGTTCGTCGTTGGAAGCCTCACTACAGCAGAAATTGATAACTTTCTTAAGAAGCAGAAAGCAAACTTTTGCGTGGAGTCATGAGGATATGCCCGAGATAGACCCAAATTTCTTATGTCACGAGCTCAATGTGAATAAGGAGATCAAGCCTGTGAAGCAGAGAAGAAGAGTATTCAGTCCCGAGAAGAATCAAGCTATACAGGAGGAAGTCGAGAAGCTCCAAAAATCTTGCTTTATTGAAGATGTTAAATATCCAGACTGGTTAGCAAATGTGGTGATGGTGAAAAAGAAGAACAACAAATGGAGGATGTGTGTAGACTTCACCGACCTCAACAAAGCATGCCCAAAGGATCACTCTTCACTGCCCCGAATTGATCAACCAGTGGATGCTACCTCGGGACACGAGCTACTGAGCTTCATGGATGCTTATTCTGGTTACAATCAAATTAAAATGAAACCTGAAGACAGGGATAGTACTTCTTTCATTACCCCTAGGGGAACTTATTGTTATAATGTTATGCCTTTTGGTTTGAAAAATGCAGGTGCAACATATCAACGGCTGATGAAAAAAGTGTTTGCAGAACAAATCAGTTGCAATATGGAAGTCTATGTTGACGATATGATGACAAAGAGCAAGAAAGCTGATGATCATCTAGTTGACTTAGGCCAAACCTTTGATCAACTAGATAAATATCAAATGAAGTTGAACTCGACAAAGTGCATATTTGGAGTACGAGAAGGCATGTTTCTCGGATGCATTGTCAATCAGCGAGGCATTGAAGCTAACCCTGAAAAGATTAAAGATCTATTAGGGCTGCGATCCCCAAAGATGAAGAAAGAGGTGCAAAGTCTTACAGGACGAGTAGAAGCACTCAACAGATTTGTATCGCGAGCAACTGATCGATGTCTCCCATTCTTCAAGACGCTCCGAAAGACTTTTGAGTGGAATGATGAATGCGAGAAGGCTTTCCAAGACTTGAAGAAATATTTGGGAGCACCTCCATTATTATCCAGGCCAGTGATGGGAGAAAAATTATACTTGTATATGGCAGTGTCCGAGAATGCAGTTAGTTCGGCATTGATAAGAATGGAGATTGGAGTACAAAAACCAATCTACTACACAAGTAAGGCTTTCCGAGGAGAAGAGATCAGATATCCAAGGCTGGAAAAATTGGAACTAGCATTGATCGAGGCGAGTAGAAGAATGAAGCCATACTTCCAAGCTCATACTATAGTAGAATATACTGCTATGCCATTGAGGCAAGCCCTTCATAAACTAGAAAAATCAGGAAGATTGATGTGCTGGGCAATAGAACTTGGTGAATATGATATAGTTTATGAACCCAGATCATCACTAAAAAGACACGCGGTAGCAGATTTTATATCAGAGTTCACCTATCCTGATACCCCCGAGGAGCAAAAGTTGCTCACTGATCAACCTATGGATGTTACAGGATCATCAAATACAAGCCCAGACCAACTTAGATTGGTAAAAGGGCAAGTAGATGTTACAGAATCATCAAATTCAAGCCCAGACCAGCTTAGGTTGGTAAAAGGGCAAGAAAAGATGATCGACGAACAACAAGAAATATCAAGAGATGGTGAAAGGAAGCAACAAATTTTCCACCGAGGATCTCTGTTAGATCAGAAATTTGAAGACGAGTTACCTATATGGAGTCTGTATGTGGATGGTTCATCCTGCACTACAGGATGTGACGCAGGGATAGTTTTGAACAGTCCAGACGAGGTCGACATGGAATACGCCCTACGTTTCCAATTCAAAGCTTCGAATAATGAGGCTGAATATGAAGCCATGATTGCAGGTCTTAGTTTAGCAAAAACCATGGGGGCAGAACAAGTTATTATTTTCAGTGACTCGCAATTGGTCATAAATCAAATGATGGGAGTATATGCAGCCAAAGGAGAATTAATGATCAGATATCATGCAAAGGCAAAGGAATTGGTGTCAGAATTTGCTGCTATTCAGCTGGTCAGAATACCAAGAATGGAGAATGCAAGAGAAGACGCCTTAGCTCGATTAACATCAGCTACTCGTACCGAGCTACGAAGAACAATCCCAATTGAAGTTTTAGTAGATCGGAGTATAGATGAAGATCAAACGATAAACTTTAATACCCTCGATTTAGGGTCATCATGGATGGATCCCATCAGGGCATATATTGAGAAAGGGGAATTACCAACTCACAAACTTGCAGCCAAGAAACTAATGTTTAAGGCTGCTCGTTATGTACTGACTAATGGTATTCTAGACAGACGAGGAATTATAGCAAGTTTGCAAAGATGTGTGCATCCCACCGTGGTGAAAGATTTGATTGAAGAGGTCCATGAAGGGTCCTGTGGAGCCCATGTAGCAGGTCGGACACTTTTACAAAGAATGATGACTCAAGGATACTACTGGCCGACGATGAGAGCTGATTGTATAGTCTATGCCAAAAAATGTGACAAGTGTCAGCGCTTCTCCTCCATCCGAAGAACTCCCCAAGCATTATTGACACCCATTACTTCCCCTTGGCCATTTGCCATATGGGGAATAGATTTGGTCGGGCCACTGCCTACGACAAGGGGAAGATTTAAGTATCTCGTGGTCGCTGTGGATTATTTTACTAAATGGGTTGAGGCTGAGCCTCTCATTGATATGACGTACGACAAGGTGTACCAATTTATTTATAAGAACATCATTTGTCGATATGGTCTTCCTCATGCTTTCATCACAGACCATGGAACACAATTTAACAAAGAGGAGTTCACTGCCTATTGTCATCAGTCAAGTATTTTGAAGATCCACTCGGCACCAGGCCATCCTCAAAGCAATGGACAAACTGAAGTGACAAACAGAACGCTGCTGAATGCTTTGAAAAAAAGACTGAATGACGCGAAAGCAAACTGGATCAACGAGCTACAATCAGTGCTATGGGCTTATCGAACTACTCCCCGAGCAGCAACAGGGGAATCTCCATATATGCTAGCATTTGGAAGTGAAGCTGTTACACCCGCCAAATTGGGTCTCCTAACACACAGAATACTGAATTTTAATTCCCCTATCAACGATTTAATGATAAGGTTAGACTTGGACATGCTCGAGGAGGTTAGGGAAGAAGCAGCCATTAGAAATGTTGCTTACCAGCAACGAACAACTTTGTTCTACAACAAGAGAGTGAAGAAGTGTGACCTGAAAGAAGGAGACTATGTGCTAAAGAAGGTGATTCAAAAGCACATCAAAACTGGAAGCAAACTAGCATGGACCCTACCAAAGTAAGGAAGTTGTTCGACCAGGGACATACAAAATAGAAACTTTAGAGGGGGAGGAGTTTAAGAATGCATGGAATGCAGAACACCTACGCAAATATTTTCAGTAATGTAAACTCTCATGTAATGCCGTTTCATCAGTATGAATAAAGTGATAATGTTCTGCCTAGTTCTTTCCTTTTGTTGGAAATTTTTTACGGAATACTAGTGCTACACACTACTCAGCAAAACTCGGACTACTCAAATCTATTCCTAAAAATGCCAACTAAGGTTGGTTAGGGAGTAAATCTATTCCTAAAAATACCAACTTGGTTGGTTAGGAAGTAAATCTATTCCTAAAAATGCCAACTTGGTTGGTTAGGAAGTAAATCTATTCTCGAAAACGCCAACTAAGGTTGGTCGGGAAGTAAATCTATTCCTAAAAATGCCAACTTGGTTGGTTAGGAAGTAAATCTATTCCTAAAAATGCCAACTAAGGTTGGTTAGGAAGTAAATCTATTCCTAAAAATGCCAACTTGGTCGGTTAGGAAGTAAATCTATTCCTAAAAATGCCAACTAAGGTTGGTTAGGAAGTAAATCTATTCCTAAAAATGCCAACTAAGGTTGGTTAGGAAGAAAAACTATTCCAAAAAGTGCCAAAGATTGGTCGGTAAGAAAAACCCACTGACTGTAGTTGGTCGAGAAGAAAAATTTACCGACCTTGGTTGGTCGGAAACATTTTATTAGTACGAGAAAGTGATCGAGCAAAATTTTTGATACTCGTGACTTTTTAAATTACTACCAAGTTGGTCGAGAAATAAAGTATCATCAATTTTGGTTAGTCATCAAATGATTACCACAAATTCAAGATAGTCGACAATAAGTTTTAAGAAACTCCGGTCGATCAACAAATAACACAATGTTGTTATCTTTTTAACAGATATATATGCACATATGTAAAGTGTTTTATGATTATAAGACAATAGCAGTCAAGATTTGTAAATAAAATTATTTCATTAAATGTAGAACAAAATACATCAAGAATGAAATACAAATTTATTACATCAAAATTACTATTCTATTGGTTTCTTCCCCTCTGCTTTTGAAACAGGTTCCTCGCCAGCAGGTGGATCATTTAAAGCATAAGGGGAATTTATGAAGTTAAGATCTTTAAGCATCCTAATGTTCATCACAGATGGTCAATCGAGTAGGTTCTCGGGACGAGATATCTCAACATTGGAATGGAGATTGTAATCTCTAAGGTATTTGGAAATCAAACACCGAGGGATGGCCCGAGCAGGGATCCAACTCATATCAAGCTTGAATGGTGGCACTGGTAGGTCGAGCAGCCCAGGATTATGGTAATCCCACAGGTAATGACCCTGTTCCAGTTGCAGTACACCTAAGGCATTCAACCATTCCTGTTTGTAACCCTCATTATTTGCATTTTGGATACGATCATCCAAATGGTAGAGAGCCTCGTTGTAGGCAGCCATCCAGAATTCTCTAGGCTGCTTGTGAAATTGATATGTCAATCTTTCCAGTTGCTCGTGGAGATTTTTTATAAAGAGTTCTTTGTTCTCCAAGAAAGCTGCTCCTCCAGACTCCTAATCTTCTTAAACATCTCAGCCAATGCCTGGTTCTTTGCCATCAGTTGGAAGGCCTGGTTCTCTAGAGAAGATTGAGTTCTCTGTTCCTCGACAGAAATTCGAGCAGCTCTTGCTCGTCCCCTAGGAGCTCCTGCTCGTCCCCGAGTAGATGTAGAAGGGCCAGCTCTCCTCAAGGTTTCTAATTCATCCCTCAGGTTGGAATTTTCGACCTCCAAGAAAGAGACCCTCGTCGGTCACAGGGACCAAAGCGTTGGAAGTGGAAGCTGCAGACTTCAATTGAGACACCTCTCTTTGCAGGTTATTATTTTCTTGCTCTAACAACTCAGCTATCTGTCTGTGCTCTTCGACCTCAGCCTTCAAAGTTCTCTCCCTCACATCGTAAGCAGCAAACCATTTATCGTATCCCTTATCAGCACTGATTTACTGATACTTCTTCTCGTACCCCTCATACAAAAGGGCAGTAGATTCCTTATATTATTGTTGAAGTTCTTCAAGAGTGCCTTGGAGATCTTCAATCATATCATAGTATGCTACGTTGTTAGCCGCTGCACGGTCGAGCAGGCACTTCAAATACTGATAGGCTTCAATTGCTTGCTCTGAAGCACCTTGACCGAGGATGTCAATGATTTGAGCTGCACTCATGTCTGTATGACCAGCTTTGAAATACATTGCATTGCCTTAATTGTTTTGAATCATGAGCAGACAATAATTCCATCCTGGCCAGAAACTAGTAAAGGAAGAAAAAGCAATAATCAATAAGAGTACAAACAGAGCATGAAGAAGAGAATCAACAGTATGCATAAGAAAAGGTTCAAATTTTATTACATCATAAAGGAGAAGTACAAAGTTCAGAATTACATTTGACAAAGAAAAATAAAATAGAGAGAAATCCGAACAACTCTACACCTTTTTCTTGTCTCCCAAAACTTTCTCGGGAGGCTGGGACGAGGAGGTAGGTTGCTCGGATGGAACATAGGGTTTCTCGGGAAGTGCTGGAGGTTGCTCGGATGAAGTAACGGGTAGCTGAAGTTCCTCGCCAGTGGGCTGGATAGCCGGGGGATGAGAAATTTGATCTATCATCACCATGGAAGATTCCTCAGAGGCAGCTTCGTCCTCTTCTTCTTCTTCAGGAGTTGGAGGGGGGCCCGGGATGTGTCGCTGAAATAGTTCAGAATTTTCATAAACTTTCATCTCTTGCAGAGCAGCGACCCATCTATCTCTAAAGTATTTGAGGCTTCCATATTCCACTTGCGACATCATGGCAGCCAAACCTTTATTTCACCCTTTATCCCAACTGGCGTTGAAAGATTTTTTGACAGCCAATTTCCTCTTTGTCTTCTCCAAGGAAAGTTTCTCGGAAAGAAGATCATCAACAGCTTTCAATTTATTCTCAACTTCCTCCTTCTGACGACTTACTTCCCAAAGTTGACCCAACTCCTCCTCAGTAGTCTTGAGCTTATTTTCAAGCTCCCTAGCATTTTTGAGCTTCCCTTCGAGCTCTTTATTCTTCTCCTCCAAATCATTTATTTTTTTCTCCAACCCCTTGGAGACCTCAATAACCTGATCTTTCTCCTGCTCGGTCGAGATAAGCCTCTTCTCCCAAATTGCCTTATCATCATCATATTTCTGACGATAATCTTTCAGAGACTATGCCAGGCCCATCAAAGCTTCCTCTACACCAGACGAGGAGCTTAAAGCTTTAATAGCTTCATCTTTTTTCAAAATTGTATTAAAACAGCTCACCAACTGTGAAAAGAAAACGAAAGCAAGTCAGTGCACAGATACAAAAAGGAAAGAATAAAAATTTAAGACTATAGGACTTACAGAAGCAATATGACGAGCTGCTAATGTGGTAACCGTGTCCCGATAAAGGTTTTCTTCAATACCTTGGATCTCGAGAATGATCCAAGTCTTCACCGAGTTCATAGCAGAGCTCGGGGGAACAAAAGTGGGAACACCACTAGTTGGGGGCTGAGAGATGGATTCAGCCAAATTGATAGAGGAGCTTTTCTTCAGCCTCCTCAGAGGAGCATCAACTTTCTCGACTAACGATGTAGTATTAGTCGGAGAAATGACAATCACCTCGCTTGGAGCAGCAACCATGCTCGAGGCCACTGCGGGCTTCTCGACAACCTTCACAGGAACAGATGAAGGAGGTGCATCAAATTTCTTTGTCCCCTCTCCTGGGACATCAAGCTTACTTCTCTTTGCCTCTCCAGCACCAGAGGCAGATTTCTCAAAAAGGGCAGGAGGTCTTCTTTTCTTCATCCTTTCACTCAAAGGAATATGTGACTCAGGTGAAGAACTTGTAGAGGCTGGTATTGGTTCAGTGTCTCTTATCACCGGACGAGAAGTAAAATAGGAGGTGTAACTCTTGTACTGCAAAAAATATGAAGCTAACCTAATATGCTCGTCGGCAAAGTCTGATGCAAACTCCAGATAAGTTTTAAATGCCTTATGTTAACGTCTGCCTCTTTTGGAGATTTTCTTTTGCTGTCAACTGCAAATAAATCAAAATCAAAATATCAGTGGCACATTTTATCAAACACAAAGGAGGCATAATTTTGAAAATAAAATACAAACAACCTATCCCATTGCCATAGGGAGGACATCTGGGACCCTGGTAAACATCATCTCTAGTTAATGGAGGGTGTTGCCAATTTTTCATAACAACCCTGTGCTCAAAGTAGTCCCTATTGGCATTTGGGAGATTGACCACTAAAGCTCTATTTAAAAACCTAGTTTTTAAATAAAAAGTATTATCACCCACAGCCCATCTATAACAAAACATAATTTCAGGAATTCCTATACGAGTTCCATGAATTTGATTTAATCTATAAACACCGTTAACTATTCTCCACGTATTGGGGGCTATTCTTGCAGGAACCACGTCAAAGTATTGACAGAATTCCAGACATAGAGGGTTTGGGGGAAAAGAAAAGCCACACTCAGCGACAAAGAGACTGGGGAACCAATGTCCCTCAACCAAACGAAAATATTCTGAAGGCTCAGAAAGCTCTTCCAAAATAACCCATGAAGGAATAGATAAATCATAGCGAAACTTATCAATCGATTCTACGGGATAAACCATGATGAAAGAAGGAAATCAAAGATAAAGAAGAAAATCTTACAGGAAAGGGATGAGTCTGTTCACAACAAATGATGAAAGAGATGAACGCACAGGAGAGAGAGACGATGGAAAACTCAAAGAGACAAATTTGAAAAAGTAGAAGATGATGGGATTTTCTTCAATGTTTAAATACTTTGCCTTGGGAAAGGGTAAAAGTAATGATTACAAAAAGAGACGGTTACGTTATCGGCGACTAAAAAGACAAAAAGGGCGCGGGAATCGAAGCGGTTTGAAAAATTCAAAAAAGACCGATTCTACGAATTTGGAAAGAGAAATAAATACAAAAGAAAATACTCCTAAATTTCAGGATAACCATTTAAAACCGCCATATTTCGAGAAAGAATGTTCCACACTCCTCAAATTTCGAACTATGAAACATTGGGGGCTTCTGTTGATACCAAATTTAGTCTGCTGACATGGCTCAATTGAGTGAAGACACGTGGCAGTCTGCGTGGCAACATCAAACACTTCCGAACAACACCTTGACTCCGAGGAACCATACTGCAACGAGGAACTCTGCTTCCCCGATCAACTCAGACGCTCCGACCAACAAGAACTTTATGAGGAACTTTTGAGTACCGAGGAACTTTTGAGTACCGAGGAACTTAGGCGGTCCGAGCAGCTTAGGTGGTCCGAGTTGCACCTCGAACAAAGCATTAATAGCAGGATAACCAACAGATTGACTGCGCATTAAATGCTGGTTGTTTATTATTGATGTTATTTTGATGATTAAACAAGTCGGATTGCATGTAAAAATAAATGAAACTTTCTCAAAATTTTCTAAAAATAATAATAAATTATTCGAAAATAACCAACTCAAAGAGGATTTACAAACAATGACCAGTAAATAGATTGGATTTGTCTCATATCTATGCTACTAACCCTTTTTGGCAAGTATTTCGTATTTTGTGTATCTCTTATGTGTTTTACAGGTATTTCATGCAAGAAAGATGGAAAAGAGAACTCAAAATAGTGAAAGAAACCAAGAATCGGGGAGTTGAGGGGCATTTTCGTAATTTTTTAGCCATAGTCTGGAGGTGGGGCCAACTAGAAAGTTGAATAGCTTTCAATTACAAGAACACTGGAAAAAACGGCACCTCAATCCGAGCTACGGTGAAAGAGTTATGATCCCTTGAAGTTGCGGAAAAATCATAGAAGAAAGGCTAGGAGGGCAAGTTCAAGGGCATTTTCGTAATTCTTCAGCCTGATTCCGGAGGTGGGGCCTTCTGGAAAGTTTAAAATCTTGGAACAACAAGAATACTGGAAAAAACGGCACCCAAATCCGAGCTACGGTGAAGGAGTTATGATCATTTGAAGTTGAGAAAAAATCCAAGGAAGAAAAGAAGAAAGTTGGAAAATATTCTAAGTGTTGAAAGAGGCCCAGAAACCAGCCAACTCACCCGAACCGGTACACCCAGGACCCGAACCGGTTCGCCCATTGGTCACGCTCAGAATCCGTTACAAAATTAGTCACGCTTTCTAAGTGTGACAAAT
Organism: Sambucus nigra; assembly: GCA_949130495.1. Lineage (NCBI taxonomy): Eukaryota > Viridiplantae > Streptophyta > Magnoliopsida > Dipsacales > Adoxaceae > Sambucus > Sambucus nigra. Next base: position 267,664,450 of record OX422224.1, read on the forward strand.
TGGCAGATACGGGATTTTTATTTTGTGCTTATCTTTTAGCCAAAAGAGTTTTATATTTTTGGGACTCTTCTAAACGACCCTTAGCCTATATATTTAGTCATTAGGACTCTTTTTATTAAGAATTCATTCATGTAAAAGCTCCATAACAAGTAGGAACATCTAGGAGAAAGATTCACATATTTTGCACCATTAATTCAAGAGCTTTTTCGGTTTTTCTTCAATCCTTGATTTCTTCTTGCATGTTCTTGTGCTTCAGTCGTGGTAATTTTTAATTTCCAGTACTTTTATTATTATTCACCATGTTAGGCTAGGTTTTTAAAGGTTGGGATGCATGAACCCAACCTGATGTGTTAATTGCATGTGTATAATATTAGTCCTCTGAATTTAATGATTGATTATGTCCGTATTGCGTAGTTACACAACAATTGTAGATCTTTATATCTCGTTTGCCTCTGGGTACTCGTGATGATTTAGAGTGCAATTCGAGTGCTACTATCGCGATACTGATTTACTCATCCTCAGATTAAGTATGACGCGGGCTTGAACCTCGTATACGTAATGCTTGGGAGTACTAAATTCCGGGTCAAATTAATCAGTTAAATTTACGATTAGTTTTATACCATCAATACACTAGGGTTGGGGGATTGTGTCTCTACCTTAATTTTTCCAATTAGTTTTAGTTAACTTCTTTATTTTTTCCCTTTTTCCTTTCTCACTCAATCATCTTATTTTTATTTCTTTTTAGAGTCAAGTTAGGGTTAACAGTCTTACCTTTGTCGTCACGTTCACTCGTCCTAGTTCCCTGAGGATTCGATACCCAGACTCGCCACTATACTCCGCAAGAGTGTAGTTAAAGTTTAGTTTTTTTTTGTATTGTGGTTGGAAGCCGACAACAACGACTAGCGTATTTACACGAACGCTCGGTTTTCGACTCAATCAAAATGGCGCCGTTGCCGGGGATTGAGTTTGAGATTGAGTTTATTTCATCACCATTTTCGTTCACCGTTATTGAACCATTAGAAGTACCGCTAGATTCGTATGAGTCGGTTGAAAATTCTGAAACGTTTACACCTTTTATCGACAAAGACTCTTTGCTAGAATTGTTTTCTAATATGGACTCTTCCTTTTTGTGTGCCCCTCTCCCCATACTACTTGAAAAAGATTCGGGAGGTGATTATATTTTTCTTGGATCTCAATTGTACTTGTCCCACCTAGCACCCAAACCCCCCATCATCCCGTTAAATTTTTTAATTGGTGATGGTTCATTTTTTCCATCTCACACATGCCTTCCGTTGTTCAAACGGAATCCTTATTTTTCGGGAGGCATGCATCCTAGTGAGGGTACACCATTAATCCCTCAAAGTCATATTGTATTTTGGGTGGACCCTCAAATTTTTCGACTTCTAGTTTATAATTTATTCGAATTTGAAAATCGTAGGTTGTACAATAGTTAGCTTATTTTTTTTTAATTTTTTTAGTTTAGAGTTTTTGTTATTATTTTTGCTATGCTTGGTTCTAACATGTTTTGTAGATTCAATGGATTTGCATTCATCGGGGATCGCTCCAATTGGGTAATATCTTCCTTTTCCTCTCTTTATGTTGTGTTCTTGATTCGCATTGAGGACAATGCAACATTTAAGTTAGGGGGTGTGGGATATTCTTCCCATTTATTGTTTAGTTTCATTGATTTGATCACGTGTTCGTTCCAAGTATGATTTTTTAGATAATAAAAAAAAAATCAAAAATTTCAAAAAAAAAAAAAAAATCATAAAATTTTGAAAAAGCCAAAAATATTTTTGTTCAAAATAAATAAAAATTGGAATTCAAAATTTTCAAAAATATCATTAAAAGTCAAATTGGAGTCTCAAATTGTAAACATTCAACATACACAAAGCCGAAATTGACCAAAGATGGAAATTGAGCGAAAATTGACGACTTAACGAATAAATGTGGAGATTAACAAACCCGGTGAGATTCGAGCCTATCACTTGTTGCGAGTTTTTAAATCAATCCGAGTTAAATGTTAACTCAAAGTTCTTTTCAGCATTTAAAATAAGTTGTCAAGGATCTCAATCCTTTCATTTTGACCGGTTTTGAAAAATGTGTGCAATGTTGCCTTGAAAATTGTGCCAAATTAGTCTCTAAACTTAAATTCATCTCGAAACGCCAATGGTAACGCAATTGGCATTTTGGACAATGAAGTAGGCCCTCGTTTGTCACCCCAAAAATATTGGCCTGAAAAAGTAGCGAAAAATTACCCTTTGCAACCCAAATTGAGCCAAATAATTTTCCCTTTCGTTTGACAACCCGAAAAACCCAAAATAGCCCGGAATTGCGAAAAATGAAAAAAATTCAGAATTTAAGTCCGAAAAGTGCAACAAAAAGGGGCAAGAAAAAAAAAATAGAAGAATGCTCAACAAAAATAGCAAGAAAAAAAAAATAATAGAAATGAAAAAAATAATAGAAAAAGAAGAAAAAATGAGCAATAGCCCGGAAAATGTACAAATGGACATCACGAATGACTTTTCCAATTCCAACCTTCCATACCGCCTTTATTTTACCCAATGCAACCTTTAACCCGAAAAAGTCCTAACCGAGTCCAAATTGCAAAAAATGAGTACCGCGTGGAGAGCTAATACACCAAAAGATAATATAAGAGGTTAAATGCGCGAAATAGAGACGATGTTCCCGTTTTTAAAATCGTAATCCGTTGATGAGATCCTTTCACTATAAAAATTTCCGTCTTTCTAATTGCATGCGTGAATTTGCTTCCATTACATTTACTCTTTATATCACGCATGCCTAGAGAATAGCCATAATCCGAGAGATTCGTTTGTGAGTGCATTCCGTGAGAAATTGAAATCAAAACGAATTTTCGGATAAGTAACGTAATGATCAATCGATGGAAATTGGCGGTTATATTTCTGGCTTCGCACACACACACTACGGTTTGAGACTTGTAAATATGACTTGATGATGACTATTTTATGGAAAAATTGAATTGCACAATTTTTGCATATTTTGAATTTTATTTGAGTCGAATTTTGTGGGTGTATTCACTGCAAACCCTCACGAGACACAACTCGTCCTACTAGGGTAACCTAGGGGTTTAAAGGCTTGTTGCATACGCTAAATGCAATCGCTTGCCCGCGAAAGTGGTACTCTATCCCAATAAAGTCCTTGAAGTGATCTTAACTCTTACTTTCATTCTTTTACATTGCTCAGGACGCGCAAAGTTCTAAGTTAGGGGGGTTTGATTAGGCATAAATTCTTCATATTTATCCCCTTAATTTTGGTATTTTTATGATCCCGTGCGGTGTAAATAGATTGGATTTGTCTCATATCTATGCTACTAACCCTTTTTGGCAAGTATTTCGTATTTTGTGTATCTCTTATGTGTTTTACAGGTATTTCATGCAAGAAAGATGGAAAAGAGAACTCAAAATAGTGAAAGAAACCAAGAATCAGGGAGTTGAGGGGCATTTTCGTAATTTTTTAGCCATAGTCTGGAGGTGGGGCCAACTAGAAAGTTGAATAGCTTTCAATTACAAGAACACTGGAAAAAACGGCACCTCAATCCGAGCTACGGTGAAAGAGTTATGATCCCTTGAAGTTGCGGAAAAATCATAGAAGAAAGGCTAGGAGGGCAAGTTCAAGGGCATTTTCGTAATTCTTCAGCCTGATTCCGGAGGTGGGGCCTTCTGGAAAGTTTAAAATCTTGGAACAACAAGAATACTGGAAAAAACGGCACCCAAATCCGAGCTACGGTGAAGGAGTTATGATCATTTGAAGTTGAGAAAAAATCCAAGGAAGAAAAGAAGAAAGTTGGAAAATATTCTAAGTGTTGAAAGAGGCCCAGAAACCAGCCAACTCACCCGAACCGGTACACCCAGGACCCGAACCGGTTCGCCCATTGGTCACGCTCAGAATCCGTTACAAAATTAGTCACGCTTTCTAAGTGTGACAAATTGGCAGATACGGGATTTTTATTTTGTGCTTATCTTTTAGCCAAAAGAGTTTTATATTTTTGGGACTCTTCTAAACGACCCTTAGCCTATATATTTAGTCATTAGGACTCTTTTTATTAAGAATTCATTCATGTAAAAGCTCCATAACAAGTAGGAACATCTAGGAGAAAGATTCACATATTTTGCACCATTAATTCAAGAGCTTTTTCGGTTTTTCTTCAATCCTTGATTTCTTCTTGCATGTTCTTGTGCTTCAGTCGTGGTAATTTTTAATTTCCAGTACTTTTATTATTATTCACCATGTTAGGCTAGGTTTTTAAAGGTTGGGATGCATGAACCCAACCTGATGTGTTAATTGCATGTGTATAATATTAGTCCTCTGAATTTAATGATTGATTATGTCCGTATTGCGTAGTTACACAACAATTGTAGATCTTTATATCTCGTTTGCCTCTGGGTACTCATGATGATTTAGAGTGCAATTCGAGTGCTACTATCGCGATACTGATTTACTCATCCTCAGATTAAGTATGACGCGGGCTTGAACCTCGTATACGTAATGCTTGGGAGTACTAAATTCCGGGTCAAATTAATCAGTTAAATTTACGATTAGTTTTATACCATCAATACACTAGGGTTGGGGGATTGTGTCTCTACCTTAATTTTTCCAATTAGTTTTAGTTAACTTCTTTATTTTTTCCCTTTTTCCTTTCTCACTCAATCATCTTATTTTTATTTCTTTTTAGAGTCAAGTTAGGGTTAACAGTCTTACCTTTGTCGTCACGTTCACTCGTCCTAGTTCCCTGAGGATTCGATACCCAGACTCGCCACTATACTCCGCAAGAGTGTAGTTAAAGTTTAGGTTTTTTTTGTATTGTGGTTGGAAGCCGACAACAACGACTAGCGTATTTACACGAACGCTCGGTTTTCGACTCAATCATTGTTTATTATTGATGTTATTTTGATGATTAAACAAGTCGGATTGCATGTAAAAATAAATGAAACTTTCTCAAAATTTTCTAAAAATAATAATAAAGTATTCGAAAATAACCAACTCAAAGAGGATTTACAAACAATGACCAGTAACTTGAAATGTTATTAACATTATTTATTTTCTCTTTCAGCACGTTGCGAATATGACAAAAAAGGGTGGAAATGAGGGATGCTATATTTAAGGACATGACAGGACCTAACAAATATGGACAGTCTTTGTGTATGAGAGTATGATACGAGAGGCAAGCATTCCACTACCACCACCACCAGTTGATATTTATGATACCCACGGTCGACTACGAATTGTCAATTTTTTGTTACAAAGGGTCTATTTTTCATTTTTTCATTTTTTTCTATTGATTGTGATTAAGTCATAAATGTAACTAACTTAGAAATGGAAATGACGGTTTCAAAGTATGTGGTGATGTTTATTTTTATGAAGGGTGAGGAGATACTATTTGGCTTTGTTATTATTTTAAAGGTTAGATTTTGGTATAATATGATTTTTGTTTTTAATTTACTTTTATTATATTAGAGTTTGCTTTGATTTTTGAATGACTACAATATGTATTATTGAATTTAGGCATATATTGTATAAAAAAATATGATTATATTTTGAGACAACTATAACTCTCTTTTAACATATTAAATGGCGCCACATTTTATGCGCTAAAATCTATTTAGAATATCTACTTTTGTCTTCAATACTGAGTTCGTAAGGGCTACAAACACCAGTCATTAAAAAGATGCAATATTATTTGGTTTTAAACGAACAACACTAAAAAGACGACTTGAGTTGCCCTAATATCTCTAAAACGACACGTGGTTGTTGTCATTATTATTTTTTATGATGTTATCCTATTAGGACAACTCTTCATATCCCTGTGACTATCCTAAATACTATTAGGGACAACGAATGAGATTTTGAAACAACAAATTAGGTGTCTTTTATAGCACATTTTCTAGTAGTGGTTATTCCATTCCAACTTTGCTTAGTCTACATGCACTCTCAGTCTCACATCATAGTCTACACACACTATGATGTGAGATTCCTACAGGTTGATGGAAGTTTTAAAAGTTTTTAGTAATCAAAATAAACTCACAAATATATTTAACATATAAAAAATATTTAAATTTTCTTAAGAAAAACTTTGGAAAATGTTTATTAAGGTCTTTAGAAGTAATGAAACTTCAAATGACTTTCAATAGTAGTAACAACAATGGATATATAAGGAACATTCAAATAAGCTCGAAAAAAAACTATAATGAATACTAATTTTCAAAAAATATTTTTCTCCCGTAAAAACTCAAGATTTCATAAAAATAACCTATCTTTTGCTCGAAGAAGATGACCACCTTAATTATCCAGCAAGTCACAATTGAACTTGCGAACACAAGCTTTCTTAGGATATGAGGCTTCTTATGCACACAAAAAGTCAAGAGAAAATCTACACCAAATATATGGCTAAAAAATTTGTTTTCACAAAGTTCAAGGGTGAAAAGATGCTTAAATAGTCATCGGATTTCCTTCACATAGAGTGTTGGTCACACACATGACCAACGAAGGAGGTAGAGCCCTTGACTAGTTTTTCTACCGACCGATTTTTGCACAACTTGCGGCCAACGAAGCAACAACAAACCCAAAAAAGCTTTTAAAGTTATTTTAAAATTTAAAACAAGTCTTTTAAATGGATATTATTCCTTTTTCTAAAGTAAGTTTATACAAGAAAGATATTTGACATATGTATACTACAAAACTTAAAAAACCACCTCAAAGACACATACTAGTTTAACACATTTTTCAATTTAAGAAAATCAAATTTGAGTAGTTTTAAATCATGGATGTTTTGTCATTTAATTCCTTTACATTAGTATTAAAGCGATATTGTCATTGATTATGGAATAAAGTGTCTCTCAGATGAAGATGAAGAAGTCCGGTCATGAAATCTTGAACCTGAAGCTTTACGAAATAATGTAGACTATGACTCAAAGTGTTTTGGTAATGGAACAAGACAATCCTACAGACGAGAACACTTGACCATATTTGTGCTCTTACCATCTCCCACTTAATATAATCCATGACAAAACACAAAAATAGAAGATTGCAAACAAATGAATCATAACCAATACATATGAACGACATTACCTACCCAAAGTCGTAAAATGGAAAGACAAACATAGATGAATCACAAGACATTCCTCAACTATTCGGAACTCTTGAAATATGTTTCTTGTCAAGCACTAGCCAACAGATCAAGATACTAATGTATAAAGAATTGACAAGAAAATAAAAGTAATAAGATGAATAAAACATAAACATGTAAACATATTTCATCTAATCACTAAAGAATATGTACCAAATGTATCCAATATAAAAAAAAGATACGATATTTAAAATTCATTCCCTAAGTTTATTCTCATACAATTTCATTTCCATGTAAATTATTCTGTACTGTATCACATTGATACTCCCCATTGATTCATTTTCCTCCCCCTTAAGAAAAATTCCCCTTAAAGAAAGACTTCTCCCTTTTGTTATGGAATTTACAAGAAAAGATGATAGAACGAAAAATGTCATTAAGAACATAATGAAACATTTGATAAAGAAGTGAATTAATAAACGAATAATTAAAAGGATTGAATCAGACACACCACAATATAACACATATAAGAGTTAAAATAGCATATAAACACAAGGTAACAATATATACCAAAAGACAAAAAATTCTTTTCCTAAACTAAACTCTCCCCAGTATGTTCTAGCATTAAAAAAATTCATGTGAAAAGTATAACCTAAGAACACAAATATTCTCTCGTTTTGTTTTAGACAAAACTTTCTTTTGTCACAAATTGATTTTCCTCCTTAATCAACTATTCTCTCCCTTTATGAAACTTCTCCCCGTTTTTAGGAAAGATGGACAAATTAAGAAATCGAATCAATAAAGATACAAGAAACGTAGATATGTGACACAATTAGAGAAAATAAGCTTAGAGTATGAAAATCATGCTAGTAACATAGTAAGCCCAAGGAGATGATAGAAATACGGGATATGAATCACATGGTATAAGATATAAATGCACAGATTATGAATAATGATATAACAAGCCAAATATATAGAACTTATCATCAATATTTTCACGTAAATACTTAAAATGTACTAAACATCAATTTAAGCACAACGACAAAAGAGTAAACGACGTAAAAGATACGAGTTGAACCTAGTTAATGTTCTACAATCCAATCCAATAACTCAAAACTCAAAACACAATCAAAATTATAGATACAAAATGATAAATCATGACAAGCCAATTATCTATGAAATATGTCTAAAGCTATGAACAACACAAGTTCTTGGTCACAAAAATGTCTAAAGGTGAAGCCTGGGTAATGTCATGAATAGTAACCACCAAGGATATATGATACACTAAGATATAATGGTATTTCGTTCTTATGTCCTATCAAATATCAACAACATAAAAGATGATCATACACATTGATATTCACTTTTGTAAAACGTGACACAAAAGTGAACATGAAATTATACGCCACAAGTAAATTATCCCAAATGTAGAAATAATAATATTAACATGTATTTCAACTAAGTATCAACATAAAAGTAAAATTAATAAAACATACTTTAGGAACATGAATAATAGACATCAAGTCTAAAGCAAATTAATAATAAAATAGAGATAGTATATACCATAAAAAAATACAACTCACAAGAAAGCGATATTCCCCAAAACGCATTTCAAGCCCTTACCAACGTAAAGAGAGTGAACATATGAACATTTAAGCCAACGTAAGGGGACACATATGATATAAAAGTGGGGAACATGTGTATAGATAACAACCAAAAGTCACAACTATAACATCAAAGAGTAAGATGCCAATACAATGAAACCATGTAAATATATAGAAACTTAACTCAACAAAGGTGTTACCTTAGAGATACGCACATGTATGAAATAAGAGAACAACTCCAAGACCCATTTTTGATAAGTATATGCAATATTATCACATTTACAAAAATTTGAGTTATGTCAAACATTTATAATCAAAAAATGATTATCTCTAAAGGCTAATAACATTATTATATTTATCAACCAAGTTAATAAGATCATATCTCGATTGTTCTAAAAAAAATGAACGTTGTGGAGATAAATGTTCAAGTTTAAGTTCGATTAAGATAACAAATCATAAAATAAAAAACACAAAGCTTCAACTCAAGTAAAATAGCCAACACTCTTTTAGGATCATTTTCAACAAACTCTTTTTCCCTGTCAAATAATCAATTGGATAAAACCTTTATTCTCATATCACTAGTGTAACCAAATTTTAGATATATTAAAATCTTTGAAACATTGCTTTGTTCAAATTTCTTTTGAAAGTGGAATCTTTCACTCAAGCACAAATATGGATACTATTTTCAATTTTCAATGGTATCATAATCAAATCAAATTATATCCCTAACAGCTTTTTCACTCATGATTTTTTTAGATATAATAAGATTTTTTGACATTATCCAAATCATGAAGTGATAAACCTCGCATACACATGTTTCCGACTATCGGCACTCTTTCACAAATCTAATGAAGCTTTGAACACTTTGTAGAAGACCATACATTTTTTCATTCCTCATATATTGGCATCTCAACAATGTGTTATGTGGTGTAACGTGCAACACGATATGATCATTTATTCTCAAGCATAAATTTTCTCAAAGTTTATAAAATTTAAAAAAAAAATAGAATACAACTCATGTTGCAAATTGTGAAACTCCACTTACTAAAATAAGAGGTGGCCAACTCACTACTTCAATAAAAATAGGAATTTTAAATAGTTTATTCTTAGCATCACTGTCACACAAAAGTTAATACGAGACAACCACCCAACATTTTAAAAATGGATGTCAAATATTTTTTAATTAAAATAAAAATAAAAGCAATTTCAGGCATCCACTTATCATAACAACATGTTAATATATATATATATATATATATATATATATATATATATATATATATAGTATTACTGTAAAACATATCTGAATAAGTTGTCGGTTAACAGACGATACAAAAGGGGTAGCACCAAGTATAATAGTATCTATGAGTAATCATCTTGGGCAACACGCCCTAATATAACTGACGAATCATAACTAGAATAATAAAAAAGAATTTGATGCGTCTAGTACAAAAAAAAAACTACAACATCCGAAAAATGTTGTAGCTCCTTTAACATTGAAAGGGAAGGTCAGAACGGGCGCCCTTGCGGCGGAACACCAGATCATAAACAAGAACCACACAAGGAGAACAAAATATAAACGGGTTAGGTCCCGGTGTGGTATTATTTACAAGTGCATAAGATGCATAAAATCTATGAAGGCAAGATTTCATAAACAGGTTAGGTCTTCTCTTCACTTAAGAAATATGTTCTCCCCTCCTCTAAAGTGCACCCTAACATGTACATTTTATTTTAAATTAAGCAACCCGAATACTAATAAGGATAACCTAACTATCAATAATATAAATGGTTTACCAATTCCTCATTTATTTATCCTCACAAGTCATTTAAGCATGGAGGATCACATATAATTAGCGTTGGTTCGCATTTCCATTTAATCATTTGCATTAGAACATAATTTTCGTGAGGACAATTATATTCATACAATAACAGTTCTAAGATTATCCTTCCGAGAATTACCCCAATAGACGTGTCCCCTAATTTCTATCATCTTCCAGGGCCTATTTTCATGATCGCTTGGGTAACCACAGTCGATATCTCGCTGTTTGGGAAATCCTAAATCACAATGCATGAGAAGAGACCAAATACTTTCGATAGTGAGGTGTAACCATACCCGGAATTACTTCACTTCGAATAAAAGAATCACACAATTTAACAACTGGTGCTATGGCATGAGGACTATACTCTCCCTACATTCATTAGCTAGGGGGATTCAACTCTTTCGCATAACTTCCCTTTTGATAGCATTTAGAGGGGTATGTGAATATATGCTACAACCACAAGATATATCTTAATTACATATACAATTCTTATATCCGAAAGAATATATATATATATATATATATATATATATAGAGAGAGAGAGAGAGAGAGAGGCTCACCTACATCATGAACTATACATCACACCGTACATCATACCTAATTCTAGGCCCTAGAAAACTTTTTTTTCAAAATTTATATTTTTCCCTTGAAATTAACCTTCTAATCAACCCATATGCAAAAAATTAGGTCAAAATACATTTTGTAACTATTTTTAAAAAATCCACAAAAAACTGCTAAAATTACCTTATTTACCAGCAGTTTTTTGTGGATTTTTTAAAAATAGCTACAAAATGTATTTTGACCAAATTTTTTGCGTATGGGTTGATTGGAAGGTTAATTTCAAGGGAAAAATATAAAATTTGAAAGAAAAGTTTTTGAGGGTCTAAAATTAAGCGTGATGCATGGATGATGTATAGCGCATGATGTAGGTGAGCCTTCTCCTATATATATATATATATATATATATATATATATAATAAGGGATAAAACTTATGTATGTCATAAGATACATAAAATGATGTCATAGGGTGATTTTTTCTTGCAATATCTATTTTACCCTTGAAAATTTTTGGGTTCCCCCCCTTTTCCATACTCAAATTTATTTCCCACTCCTCATCAAAATTCAAAAATAAGGGTAAAATAGTATTATACCCATTTGAGTCTCACTTTTCAACCTCTTACTCTATCCTTTCACACACAACCCACTACCTTCTCAGCCTTTCCCTTCTTACGCCCTCTGTTTCTCTCCTAACCCACCCCACTCACTTCCATTTCTTCCTTTCGATCGTCAGCATAAGAAACACACCACCACCATCTCGCACTGCCGCACAACCTCTCACTTATGCCATCAGGTATAGTCTTTCTCCCTCTTAAGGGATTTATTCTCTCACACACTCTAAAATCGCTTACGCCCTCATGTAACCTAAAATTGCTCAGGTATATTGTTTCCCCTCTTGCCTTCGAGAGTATTTTCCAAGCTATTTTTTTTTTTTATTTCAAAGCCCTGTTTATATGTGAATCAATGTTTCATATTACAAATATGTTGTTCTTTTCAGCTCTATGAGAAAACCATTGTAATAAACAGTGAAACTTAAGGTGAGACATTAAGCATTTTGCTCAATGTAGGTCTCTCTCATCCATTTACTCAGATTCATGTTTTTAATGTGGGATTTACAAATTTATGTTATGTATATATATATTGCCCCTTTTTGTTTCACTTATTCATAGTTCAAAGATCCGTAATCCTTTCATTCTTATGATTTTTTGTTATCTTAAGTACTTTATTTTTTTCAAAAACGTTACTGGAAACATTACTGGAGAAGTTTTTTTTTCTTTAAATATTAAAATTTTTGGGTTTTTTTTGTACGTCTTTTTTCAGATTTGTAGCAGCATATTTGGGAAGATCTCGCTCAGATATATCGTTTCCCCTCTTGCCTTCGAGAGTATTTTCCAATATAATTTTTTGATTTCAAGGCCCTATTTATGTTTGAATCAATGTTTCATATTACAAATATTTTTTTCTTTTCAGCTCTATGGGAAAACCATTGTAATAAACAGTGAAACTTAAGGTGAGACACTAAGAATTTGTTAAACATAGGTCTCTCTCATCCATTTACTCAGATTCATGTTTTTTAATGTGGGATTTACAAATTTATGTTATGTATATATATTGCCCCTTTTTTTTCACTTATACATAGCTCAAAGATCCCTAATACTTTCATTCTTAAGAGTTTTTGTTATCTTAAGTACTTTATTTTTTTTTTAAACGTTACTGAAAACATTACTATAGAAGTGTGTTTTTTTCTTTAAATATTAATTTTTTTTTGTGTGTGTCTTTGTCCCAGAGATTTGTAGCAGCATATTTGGGAAGACCTGATTATGTATCCCAGATTTATCTCTAATTTCATCCTTATGGATACTAAGTTTTTGTTAGCATTAAGCTTTCATCCTTATGGCTATAAAACCCTGCTTTGACAATTTGAACCATGGCAAGAACCTTTATAAGTAGATTGTTCTAAATTGGGAAAATAGGTATTTTTGTACATGAACTTTTATTTTTAATCTACAGTTCTTTTTAAGGCCTATTTTTTCTTGCTCCTTCCATATTCAAAAAATTATCATCAGATTTTGCCTATTTTGTGTTGAAATGGTAAGGGGTAAGACTCAAATGAAGCGTATACTCTCTCAAGATCAATGCGTTTGCTTAACATATGACCCCAGTTCCATCTATTCATGAATAGGCGAGTTCCTTTGCCGCCTAAGAAGCACAAATATTTAGTACCTGATACGATGTTGACATGTCAACACAAACAATCTTAACAAGGATGCAATGCAGCTAGGATTTTACAATAAAATAACACTGTAATATGTTTCCTATTTAGCATCTAGATAATAAACACACCACATAATCACATGAGTTTGACTTATATGTTACATTTTTATTGGAGTTCTTTAAATGATGTATTGGTTGTTTTGTTCAACCCATATTTGCTCTATTTCAGGTCCCTAAGCCATATGAGTAGTAAATGAATCAACAGTACTTTATTGGAGCATAGCCTGTTTGGTGGAGCTATTAGAGCATAGCGTTCATTTGAACGAGGAGAAGTAAAAGGGTTATACGCATGCTATGTACAGTCCTCCCTCAGCCCCACGTTCAAAGGCCGCACCTACATTGCATTTACAGTGAATCCAAGACGTCGAATTAGGCAGCATAATGGCGAAATTAAGTGTGGTGCATGTCGTACCAAAAAAATGACATTGGGAAATGGTTTTGTTCATATACGGATTCCCTACCCACGTAGCTGCTCTTCAGTATGAGTGGGCCTAGCATCCAGAAAAAATAGTTTGTGGTAATAAAGGCTGCTGTGGCTTTCAAATACACAAATCACTCTGCTGGCTGCTCGAGCTTGCCTGAACATATGAGGGTCCAAGTTGCTTCCATGGATGAGCTCCCGTGTTATATAGTAGGAGGTGATTACAATTCGTACCAAGGCTGTGAGTCAGATCATGATAATAAAAACATAGATTGTGATATTAGCTTAGATATAGAAGTATAAACTATTGAAGATAGAGGTGTGTTTGGATTGAATATAGAGTGCAATGTTTATGTGGAACAGCTAACTACTACGCAATATGTAAAGTTTGGTTCATTCATCTTAGTGAGAGGGTAATGTAACATGTAAAGTTTTAATTTGAGCACTAATCAATATCTTTAAAATGGCTGGTGATGACGATGACGTGCAACTGTGTTATGTGATGACTAACATGGCTGATGACTCTCGGTAAAAGTCCACTTTGAGAGTGCTTTGCAGCTGTATCATGAAGGTGTAATAGTTCAACAGTCGTCTCTTGAAACCAGTGAAGATGTTTCGCATACAATGTTGTATTTTAGCGATTGAAGAGCCTGATCATTCAATTTTGTAGAGTTTAATCTTTCAAGCTAATTAAATCCATTACAGGTATTTTTTTCCGTTTTACGTGTGCATATATGCGCGTATATATGGTAAGAGGTGTATGGACCCCCCTTATGGGTTTGAATGTAGACATGGGTCTGTGTTCTATCAGTTTTGTGTCATGTCGATTGTGGGTTGTCAAAAAATTGCTCAAACTATCCCAGTTCATTTAATATTGGGATTGTGTCATGTTTAAACAATTTATGTACCACCCATTTTATGTTAATAAAAAAAGGATACAATCCTTTCTGCAAGTTGATTCTAATCTGATCTAAATACAATCCTTTCTGCAGTTAGTGTACCTGCTATTAAGATTGCTATAGTTTTTGAGTTTAAACTATCCTTTATGTCACGCTCGATTATATTTTTTAAAATTTTGTTGTGGTTACACAAATTATTAATGATAAGTCCTGTTTCACACTTTTTTTTCTTAACTGAGATGAACATTTTTTTTTTCAGACTAGGATGCTGCTGTATTAGTTACTATAATGTTTGAAGTTCTCTCTCGGACAACCATGCCGGCCATCCCCTGCCAGGCAGCAGCAAGCAGGAGCAGAACAACCTTAACTCCTCCCTCCTCTCGGCAGCGGCCCTCCTCCCCCTCCTCTCGGCAGCAGTTAGTCAAATGCAGCTCTGTTATTGAAAAGGTGCAAACTAGCAACTACTTTTTTTTCTTAATGACAAGTACATTCATAGTTTTATGATGTTTAAACTCAAGATCAATTAAGTTCCATAGTATGCGATTATATGGTTTAGTGTTCTATTATTTTCCCCGGGTACTACTACATTCGTAAATTTACATGCAAAGTTTCCACATGAATTTCATTAATCTCTTTTGTCTTTAAATCATCCTGATGATATTCATTAAAAGTCTCCACATTTATTACGATGCAATTTTATTTGTTCTATTAATTTGATGCAGTGACATCCTATGAAGCACAAGCGAGACGGGATGCATATCAGGGAACGTGGTAAGGGTATTGAGGCATGGATGATGGAAAAACTGAGTGAAGCAAATAAAAAAAATGGTTTCTTAAATGTTAGGTTCGATAAATTCAAATTTTAAATATTTTTCTATAAATGTCGTCCCTTTAATCTGTTTTGCTTAGGCAAAGAATGGCAACATGTTTGTTACCGAATTCCTCTATCGTTTAGGCATGCAATTGTGTGTTTTTATCTATGAATATTTGACTATTATAAATATGAACCTTTAATCTTTTGAATTTGAATCGGTTGTATTCTGAGCATTTTCATGTTATTTTGATGATTCACAGTTGGTCTCTCTGTGGTTCACGGTGACAATTTCATTCATTGACAGGTATGCATACATTAATTAGTTTATTACATTGACTGATACAAGTATTATTAGTGTAGTTGATATGAGATTTTGTTTGAATGCAGTTTCACATATATATGATGTTAGGACTTGAGTTTACAACTTGCTCCAAAGCTATTGACGTGCCCAAGTTCAAGATGCGCATCTTTAGTGCAGTTTAGATGTTGCGATCGCATTGGTGCCAACATAATGTTCTTCACTTTGATCAATGGTGAAGACACTTGATGATCTTTGTATACTTTTCATAGTCATTTCCCCAATTGTCATTAAGGATTTGAGTGTAATGTTGTTGAAATTAATAAGAATTCATATATTAGTGTTGACGATGTTGTTTAGAGGAGGACCATAATGGACTAATTGTTGGTGTGTGATTCCTTAATTATTTTTAAGCAAGGTGGATAGTCCTATAATTAGAGGAAATTTTGTCAATTTTTTCAAAAAAAAATTGCTTCTCTGAATTATATGTAAAACAATTACAACGCAAAATTATAAATTGTTTAGTTGAGGGAACAAATTTTTTTCCATTTTGCGATTATGTATTTTCGAAATTTTCTCTGTTGTGATTACGTACTTTTTGAAAATTTTTGTCGTGCCTTCAGGCACGATCATACCCTAGTATATATATATATATATATATATATATATATATATATATATATATATATATATATATATATATATATATATATACATACTAGCGGAATGCAGTGCCTGAAGGCACGACGAAAATTTTCAAAATATGTAATTGTAAAACAGGTAAAATTTTCAAAGTACGTATTTACAAAACTGTAAAAATTTCGTTCCCCAACAAAACTACATATAAATTTTTTTGAAAATTTGGTCAAAACTTCCTTTGTTTATAAGACTATCCACCATATTTAATAAATAAAAAATACTACAAAAACACTAATAGTTTGACCAAAATAACCTAACAAACTTAGTACACAATATAATCCAAATCAATAAAATTTTCACATTCATAAAACTCAAACATCAATTTAAGAAATAGTAAACAAACCCATAATATATAATAGACGATATACTAATAGTACACAATTTAACTATGTTGGGCAACCATGTTTGAATTCAACTTTGTTGGGTAAATTCAGTACATCAATTTATCTCAAACATCAATTTCACATTCATAAGACTCAAACATCAATTTAAAGTAAACTCAGTACATCATAAAACTCAAACTCAAATAGCTTTATTACTTTCTCATACCCCCTAAGGAGTCCACATAATTGTGTTGGTTGTGTTGACTATTGCATTAGATAGGGCATCAGTTGTGTTGCTTACCGAGGATAACTCAAACTTTAGAGATCTACACAAAACTTAAAGGTTTCTTGAAGTGTTTATCTTCTTATTTTCCATTTGAGAAACACCAGAGTAGTACTAAGAACATGAAACTGAGTTGGCATTCCACACTGCATTATCTTCTGTATAAATACTTTGTCATAGGAAACTTGACTCTCCTTGCTACCTTCGAAGCCATATCATTAGAGCCAGTAGATCGGTATAACAACACCTAATTTATTATTAAAAAAACATCGGGAATCTTATTGTATATACACAAAAAACATCACATAAAGGTAATAAGCTACTGAGTAAAAACTATCCAAATGCAATTAACTATCCTGCTCTGTTCAGTTTTAAAAATATATATATATGAGTGTTCTAATAAGGGTTCTTGACTTCTCCATAATTTCAACTGTAGAGAGTTTGAATGTATCTCACTGTTATGAGCTATATAGGCTTTATGGTCTTAAATAGATAGTATTATTAAGCTTCTTAGCTACATTCACTTGCTCTATTGAAAGATTACCTCTATCAATCAAACTTGAAGAAATTAAAACTATTAGAGACCGAGGGTGCAAGGAGATAATGAAGGTTACTCTTGCATCTTTTTAAATGTGAGTTTTTTTTTAATCCAGAGTACCGGATCTGTCAAACTTGAAAAAGCTAAAAAAAATATTTCAGCGTCAGCTGAGATACTTGCTGATTGGCGAACTACTTAAATTCCAAGAGGATCTCTTACTCTTTCACCCTTTTCTTTCACAACTCTTTCTATCACAACCAATTTTTCGTCATACGGATCTAAGCTCTCGCAAGTTCCTTCCCTTGCTTCTTGCCTATTTAATAGGAGCTTGCATTCTCTGCATCTAAAGGGGGAGTTCTTTTACATATAACTAGCACTGGACCTGTCAAAACATAAAAAATTTAAAGAAACTAAATAGACTATAAAAAATAATAAAGGCAATATAGAATACAATGTGTGCAGTCATATTTTGCAGAAAAACACTAAAATAGTAATACTTTGTCTTACGCATCTCGAGAAGATAAGGCGCCAGTGGAGGGATCATGTTACAAACACGTCTGTGTAATTCTCGATTAAAACATTTACAACTATCCAATGGCTCCTATTAACCCAGCAGTAGGAAAAAAGAATATATAAATATATTCCTACCTAGATTGCTTTCCTGCTCTATTCTTTTCCAACGCATCTTTAAGTCTACAATATAGAATATATCAAACTAAGATGTCTTCATTGAACATATTCTTTAGTACAGTTGCCACCACAAGCCGAGGAAGAAGAGTATAGATGGCTATAAAGGCCATAAAAAGCTATAGGAAAATTAACAAGGTAAAAAGTCTGTGGGATTGGATAGTTGGGGGCTTATCTAAGGAAGACTGGCTGTTGGAGGTTGATCCAATTATCCAAAATGTGGAGGGGAAGACAGGTAGTAGAACCACTGGTCTCAAGAATACAGTGGCTATACTATCCAATGATGGCTTTGGAGTCTTCTTTTCTAAGTGATAATGATGGCTGTACCGCAAACTTGTTTCTTCAGCAGCAAAAAAATTGCATAACACAATTCTAAATTAGGTAGAAATATAAAGAGAATAATACTATGTATAAAATAGAAATGATGACACCATAATAAGTAGACATAGATAAAAAAATTTAAATAGCAAAATTAATAGGTTTATATGAAAGTATTATTATCTAGTCTTTAAAACTTCATATGAATATCTACACATGTAATATCAAATCCAAGTATTTCAAACAGTCAACACAACCAATAAACTATTTTTGTTAATACAGAATGAACATTATAAGCTCAAAATGCTAAAAAGGATAACATAAATTTATATGAATGTATATATGCCAAGAAATAGAATGAGAGCATAATTGAGAAAGATTTCGCATACCCAATCTAATCTAAAACTTTGTTCGGTACTCTCATGAGATATCTTGAATTGGATCTCATAAGATATCTTGATAACTCAAAGACTTTTATTCATACACTATCAAACAATGTCACAAAGCTCTACAATTCGCAGACTTTGAGAATGAATGATATGGAAGGGCTTCCTAAGAAGTTTGGGCACTTAGTTAACTTGGTGTATATTTATATATAATAACGTGAATTCCATCACTGACAAAGCTCACTCTTATAGATATGCAAAATCTAGAGTAAAAGATAAAAAAATTTCTTGTGGATTATGCTTAAGAGGCCCTTGAAAATAGCTGAAGCAGCTGCCAAGCACTAGAGCACCTAAGGGAAAACCTTCAAGTTGCAACTGGTTTTACAATGGACTACCTGACAACTTCAACATACGTCCTATGTTGATAGGTTAAATTCGATTCCAGCAAGTCCCAAAGAGAATGTCTTTATGCTCCAACCAAGTTGTCTGTTAATTATGGTCATGTCTGGAATTCTCTTGTCAAGTTGTATGTTAATTATGTTCAACCACTTGTTATTGATCAATCTTTCCAAAGCTCCCAAAATGAGCATTCTTTGCGACCTTCTGAGAAATCTGAACCAAAAAAATATGAGGTTCATTTATAAATCAAAATTGGACCTCAAAACGCAATCATTTAGCTTTAACAAAGATGTACATATCATCCTATTGAATCATATCAAATACACATTAAAACCAGATATGTTGAATCATTAAACTATTAAAAAAAGTTATTAATGTGCAAGAAGTAATTTCCTCATTGATCCGAGCATGATGTTTCTCTGTAGAGTTTTGAAAATAACTAAAGGGCCAATGTGATAGAGATATATAACAAATGAGATTAGATAGTAAATGTAATAGAGACATTTTCTCAAATTAATCAAAAAGTTAATGACATACCTTACATTTTGTTCTTTTAGATATTTAGTATATATTTAGACTATTTAGTATATAATTATACACATGAGATATTCGTATGTATAATTACCTCCTCTAATGAATGGGGTTTTTGTTCAAGTTGCCTTTCTCGGCCCCGGTGTTCTGACTTCTGTTCCTCCTCACTCTGATGCTCCAATGCCAACAACTCAGTTGTACTTGCATTGTTGCTAGTTTATCAGTTTTGGTAGGACGCTAGCATAATTTCCTACTTTCTGGCTTCTTCTCTACTGACTCGTTCTGTTCAGAAATTTATTCTAGTGGTTCTACTTTTGGAATCCTCTCTTGAAATGAAAGATCTGGTCTCTGTTGAAGCTTCAGCTGTTGTGATGTGTTTTGATTTTGAAAACTACAAACTCCCATTTTCGAGCTCACACACAGATAATGAAAAGAGCACAAAAGGGGGAAAAGTACATATTATAATAAAGAAACTCCTCTGTAACCTTATTAATTAACCTTACGGAATTGAAATGAAAGGTTTTAGTAAATATAAATACCAGTGTCGGTTAATGCGTGGAGAAGCAAAACCTGCTCATTGGTGACCTATTATAGAAAACCAAAAAACAACATAAGAAAAAAATAATAATAAGCAAACTGAGTCGGTCCCTAAATTTACATTATGCACAAACAAAACAACTTATCTGCCTAATCAGATCTAGTGTTGGTTCCATAATTTCCCTCATGACAATCAGTCACCAAGTTTCACCAAACAATTGATACTTTTAACACACCAAGATCTTAAATACATGAAAAACAACATTCAATTATACTGGTCCAAAATCTTTTTCCCCTTTTAATCAAATGAGTAGAATTTGCATTAAGGGAATGAAATAGAAATATCTAGAAAAACATCAAATTTCACTTCCAAAAATTCTCACCACTTGATGTATTAAAGCAATATACTGGACCATTCTTTTTGTATTAGAATCCAAAAGGAATAGTTAAATAAGCTTAAGTATCCACATTATAAAAATAGATAATGCATATAAGAAAAGGAACCTAGTTAAATAAGCTTAATTGTGCACAGATTGAAGCAACACATTCGTCTTTTAAAAACAATATTGATCCCTATAATCTCTTCTTTCTTGACTACTGAAAGTAGTATTGACATATTTTATTCTCCTAACATGGATAATGAAATGTATGTAAATTTACCAAATGAAAATTCCAAGGAATCCAAAGAGTCATCTAGTTACCTGCTAAAGGTTTTAGGTTCAGGTAATTTCCCATTACTCTGCCTCATCATTGATTAGTCCCGCCTCTATCGCATCACTTGCATTTTAGTATGTGAACTTTGGAGGAGTAACTTCATAACACATCAACCTACTTTATCTCAACTCAAACTTCATAAGCACACCAACTTACGTTATTATGGCCCCATAACCATTTCACATTGGTTACTCATCACTATCATAATGGATTGAATTGATTCCCAAATCCAAACTTCACCAAGTGTTATCAATCGATTAATTTCTGTAAAGAACAGACATTTCTGATATTCATTGATTTTTGTAAAGAATAGAAGGCGCAATGGTTACTGATTTCCAACCTAAGGTAAAGTTATTAATTTGGAACAGATGTATTCTTAACCATAATATCAAATGGATTGATATACATAAACTAAATATGGAACAAATCAGTGTACAGTGTAGGAATATACTCTACAAAACATGGCAATTAAGTTATAAAGTTTCTAACCCAAGAATATATGGAAACATAGAACTCAACCAAAAATAAATTATGCCAAAGTTGTAGCATGACTTCTAAAGTTTTGAGAGTTAATTAATTGTGAGAAGCATTATATTACCTCATATCAGTGCATGCGATCCAAACATTACATTCCAAAAAGAATACTATATTTTATATGATAGAAATTAACTGATCCAAATATTATTGAAAACAAACTTAAATTAAACACATACTAATCACAATACTCAAATGCATAAACGAAGCACTCTAGAGTTGATGAATTAAACACATTTTAATTTCCAATTTATTTATTTATAGTTATGGAACAAAATGCCCATATAATCTACACATCAACATTAAGAGAATGAGAAAAATAGTTCATCTTCAACTAATGGTGGCAATGAGAGTACCACAAAGAGTTAGAACACTAAACCATCCTCTACTCCATCTTGATATACTTGTGGTATGCTTAAGCAATTATATATACATTCATATGCACATTCTTTGCTATGTATATATCCACACCATCTGAAATTTATCTTCAGTTTGTCTTTTAGATTCAAAGGAGATGGCAAGTTGTTTCATCATCTTTATATACATAGTAAGCATCAAACCAACTTCTAAACACCCTTATTATAGAGTTGATGTAGGCCTCGACCACTACATCTATCAAATCTCAGTTTGCATTGTCTTACCATGTGCTTTACTCTGAGACAGATGATATAACTTGTAAACGACCTAAAAAAAATTAAAACTTAAATTTAGGCATTAAGTATTCCAAACATACAACTGAAACTTAAGTTTCTTAATTTAATAAAGAAAATGACTGCATTTGTGAAAGATTCCACTTGCTCCTATCCATAAGCTGGATGGACCTCCCAGCCCCGAATTTATTAATGCAGCAAGACAACCAAACTTTTAGAAAATGCTTTCAATGTCATCTAAGAAGTCAAAATCATTTTATTCAGAAAAATTTAAACTATAAACTAAACTTACCTGATCAATGACAGGTCCAGAATGCACATAATGTGCAGCTGAATGGGTAAGACCCTCCAAAAAGTCCATAAAGATCTCGATTTCAGTGTAAGGAAATCCCGTATTTACGTAGTGAACCTCCATTTGTTTGCTCCTGTTCATTTTAAACAGTTATTCATTTCAAAATTGAAAACGAACTACAAAAAAAATCTAAATTAACATTTGTTAAACCTGTCATGAATCAAAAAGGCTTTTAACATCATTATATTAAGCCCCACAAACTAAATCATTTGTGTTTCTCCCATAGCGATTCATTATTTTGACAAAAAATGCCAACATAGCTAAATTTTCACTATTAAAGCTACATCTGTGTTGTCATAAATTTAATTAAAATAACACCATCATCTCCCAATAATCAAAAGAAATACCAACATAAAATAAAATGGTGTGCTCACGTTCAATCAAGTTAATTAATGTCTACAAAAAAGAAAAAATGAAGTTGCATTTCAATTCAACAAAACGAAAATGCCACCCTTATGTTTGTTTGCCGAGAAAACTATGGAAAAAAACAAATTAAAACTAAATTCTCATGCATCACTTTAACCTACACCACCGTGTGGTTCTATTACCTCATCATACAATGAAAACACTAATATGAGTCGAAGCAGATTGGTTGGAAAACACTGATGCCAAGAAGATTAGTGACATGACATTAGGATTTATTGATTTTGTGGCAAAAAAATAGATGGCATAGGTGTCAAAAAATTCATTAACACTATTCATAGAATTATATTCGCAAACACTGATGAATAAAATGCAAACATTAAGACAATTAGGCATACATACGCGAACACAATTTATAACTCTTAAGTAATGCTTGGCTGCTTACACACACTATCGGGTCCCGCCCACCTAGTGGCTCTGGCCCCTAGGTATTCTATTCAACTTTAAAAATATCTCAACATAAATAATTCTCATCTTTAAAAGTAATATGTAATTATTCTATGGACCTTTAAATAATATGTAATTATTCTATGCAACTTTTAAAATGATTAGTCAAATAATATGTAATTGCTCTATGCAACTTTAAAAATATCTCGAAATAAATGATTCTCAACATCCTTGGCCAAGCAATAAAATAAAAATCGTCTTTAAATAGTAATCAAAGACATAAAGGCCCTAAATACCTCTTTTCTAAGATATGTATCATCAGAAGATCTAGATGCAGTGTATTTACCTAATAAAAAATTAGGGCCTTTATGTCTTTGATTACTATTTGGAGATGATATAAAAAATTATATCATATTACAATCAGGTCACCTGCAAAAGATAAAATAAACAACCAAAAATAAAAAATGTACACATAAATAGATCTAAAATAAAACAAAACTAACAGCTCTTAGATGGTGTGTACCTATAAAAAAATGAAAATCGAGTGTTTCAAACATACCTCAAGATGGCATGTACCTATAAAATAAATAAAAACAAAGTTATGATGTATTGTAAAAAATAACCCAAATGGTGTATATCGTCTTCAATGTTTTCAAATAAACACATAAATAGATCCAAAAAATAATATCCAAAAAGAAAATTTCTCTCCAGTCACCATTTCGTAACTCCAAAACTAATACTTGAGTTTCCCACACAAAATGCAAACAACTAATATAGTAACCAAAGGTTAAAATACAAAATGAAACAACACCATAAATGGCAGCCAAAAAGAAAAAAAAAATAAAACCTCACCGTTCAGAGGAAGAATGATGAAGATTATGAGATGAAGAACCCTTCCTTGTTCGTGGTGAAAAGAAAAAGAAGATAAAGATAGAGATCTCCAAATCGTACTCTAAGGAGAGAGAGAGAATGACGGGGTTCTTTGTCAAGTTAAAAATTTATCCCTTATTTTGAATTAAGGTAGCAGAGAGAAATTAATTTGGAGTGAGGTAAAATGGAGGGAAACCAAAAAATTAAGGGGCAAAAGAGGAAAATGGAACAAAACAATCTCAACACTCTATTTCTTGCATTGGTGTTTTAATCTCAACATTTACTTAACTTATCTTCTTATTGAATGGTCACCAAAATTCTACTCCTTATTATATATATATATATATATATATATATATATATATATATATATATATATATATATATATATATATATATAGAGAGAGAGAGAGAGAGAGAGAGAGAGAGAGAGGCAGGATCGTATACGGACCTAGTTTACGGACCGCTACCGTCCAAGAATTATCTAGGGACCGTTTTGTCTTTTTAGGACCACCTTTTGGGACCGCGATGTCTTTTAACTTCTTCTAAGTTTTAGGGAATATCAATTTTTACCCCAAATGATTTCTAAGGTCTTTTAAGCTTATTTTAACGCTTAATTAATCTAGAAGTCTAAGTGTGGAAGTTTCAGGGCTACTGCTACTTCTCAAGCTCCTTCCGTCACTATCGTACTGGAGTTCTGAATAGCGAGGATTATCTATATAAATAATTTCTTCAGGGATTCTAGAAACTGAAAGAGATTTTGATGGAAAATATTCTAGTCTTAAATACCTTATACGGTATCGTGGATTTATATGTCTAGTTTCTTTATATATTTGATTAACAATATCAATTATATCGTTATCTATAAATTCGTCTAAATTATTATCACCATAAGATGGAAAAAATCTACGGTATGTTCTAGGGGCAGCTGTTTCTACATTTTTAAGGAGAGGACGGATTCCTCCGGCACTAATTAAAGTAGCCTTTGTTTCAGCTAACCTTTTACGTCTAATAAATTTTAATATGTCTATACTGTCTTCAAGTATCCTAGTGTATTCTTGATATTTTTCAGGTCTTGATAGTTCTTCTGCAAAATCTTCAGTTCTTAACTTTTGTCTAAAAAGATCACGGATCCCTATTCTAATTATTTCTATTCTAGGTACTTCTCTTCCTTACCACTCAATGATTTGGTCTATATATTTAAAAGTACCACCTGCGTATATTAAAGAATATTCTATAAGTCTTTTATCTTTAAGGTCTGTAAGATTCCAGTCTTAAATTTCTCTAGTTAAGTCTAAACTTGTTTGATTAACAAATTCTAAAAAGTCTTTAGTGATTTGTAAGCTCATATAAGATTTACTTTAAATAAATAATATGTACAAATAGGTAAGGGTTTGGTTCGAGTTATACCTTCCTTCTGGTCTGCAATATCTTTATCTTCTTCCCTTTGTCTCTTCAGCTTTGTCACTATTCTTCTCTGGTCTCGGCCTCCTACAAATCTCTCTTATGTGTCGCACCTCAATCCACTACTTTGGCGGTTGACCCATTTCCTTCCTGTACGCCTTCACGCCTAACGCCCACCTGGCTAACGGCTCACGGCTAATCGGCACCTGACAGCAGTTCACCAGTATAACACCTTGTGTGCTATACCAGAGGTTCCACACAATAGTCCTCTATGAACAGAAAGTTGGAGACAGTTTGGAAAATAATAACAACTTAACATAAGAGATTTCTGGAAAAGAAAATACTTTTATTGCATTGCATAAGTAAATACAACTCTCCCCTCTCCCTTAACTATGAGAGGTTTACTCACTCATATACATATTACTCTCTACAAGCATACTCTCTCTAAAAGTCTAACAATCTCTCACTCTCTAATTCTTGATGTCTAAAACATAAATGGACGCTCCCTTTTATAGATCAAGGGCACTACAAAATGACTGGTAACCGGTTGTCAAAAGCAATCCGGTTGAAAGCATCAATTATTAAAGCAACATTGTCTTCCGAATCTTATCAGCTAGGTCTACAGGCTTTTATCGTCTATTGATAATTGGGGGGACCTCTTTCTTTATAAAAGGAAAGGCGTGCTAAGTCTTCATCATAGTCTTGTCGTTTTGTAATAATGCAAGAGCATCAAACAATGTCTTCGTCTTTTTCATCAGTCTGGTGGCCCATGTGGGGCAGGCATCTTTATGCTTTATGGAAAGCATAGTCTAGGCAAATGATTCTTTCGTCTTTAATAATTCATCCACCACTGAGGGACCCTTCTTTGTTGTGTCTGTGTCTTCTTCTGCCTTGTCCTGGTTTGGGAGGGTATTGTTGAAAAACTCATCAATAAGGCCTACCGTTCTAAGGCTAGCTCGCAAAGCTATCTCTACCATTTCTTTGTATTATTTCTTGAGCCTTCCATTGAATGGCTCATCATCTTGGATTATTAGGTCTTCTTTGTGGTAGGCAGTGTACCACCTGTCTTCTCCTGTTAATAACTCCATGATTTCAATTGTCTCCATGGCTTGAGAGATCTGGAGCTTGGACTTATCAATAATTAAATCTTTAATCTCGTCTTATGATAGGATCTCAACATCTTCAAATGTAAAATTAGAAAATCTAACAAGTCTAAATCCTTCCACTCTCATTCCTCCGCAGGAACTTGGAGCAATCTGATAAATTCTAGAGAATAAAGGAAGGAAATCTTCTACCTTTTTATCATACTCATGGACTATCTTTACAAGAGCAACCGAGTCTTCTATAGTCTCAATTTGGATGAGTCTGATGAACCCATAGTCAGCTAAGGTTATCTGGGCAATTTCTACTTTCCCAGCAAGATAAATTTTTGGAACGTCTTTGAAGAAACCTTTCATTATTAAAGCATCTCCATTAGTCTCAGATAATAACATATTGAAATGTTCAATAATGCTATTAGATTCTTTCTTATAGTCTTCAGTTAATGGAAGATTATTATGACCAAATGGTATAATAATCTTAGTCTTAAAAGTCTTTTTCTGATAACAAAAATTATCAGTGGGTTTAGCTTTGGAGGATTCTCCAAGAGTCTGAGCATAGGTTTGAGTTTGTGGTCTAGGTATAGCAGTACCACTGAGTTGGGTAACTGCAAGTCTTTAAGTCCTCATAAATCTGGCAATAGCTACCAAATTTTTTTTAAACTCGATCCAAAGTCTATTCTTCACGTTCCACCATATGGCATCTATGAGGGTATTTTCGTCTTCTGAGAATTCTCGTCTAAATTTGATCAAGTCTGGGTATCTTTGATCGGGTCTATATTGGGGAAAATACATCTTCCCAGGAGGAACTAAGATATCATCAAAGTTCTCTAGGATTGGTCTTTCTTGAGAGTCTTGAATATGAGTCGGTCTTTGCGTTACACCAGCATTTGGTCTTACACGTCTAAGATAGTCTGCAACGTCTTCCCTATTCAGTCTATTCGTTCCAGAGGAACTCATATCTTCTGGGTCTTCTGTTTGCAACATAAAACATGAAATCATATTAGTGTTAGCAAACATTGGCTCTCTTGATATAATGTCTGGAATGGTATTTTTACTTCCCTTAATATGTATAACAGAGAAGTCATAACCATTAAGCAATTGCTGCCATTTAATTAGTCTATTAGTCCTTGATTTGGACAAGTCTAAATCTCTGAATTTTACTGGATAAGAAGAGTCAGTATAAACAGTAAAATGTTTAGGTCTAAGAAACATCATATATTTTTCTATTGCCCTTACTATGGCTAAAACTTCTTTTTCATGGGCAGTGTATCTTGTTTCTGGGTCTGTAAAGGTTCCAGAACTATGTCTAAAAAGTTTCTTCTTTTTTTCTGATGATCAATGGCAAAGTATATTGCTCCCCATTATTTATCAGAGGCGTCTGTTTCTACTATCAATTGGTCTTCTGCATTAGGCAGTTCAAGTAAAGGAATATTCTTGACTGCATCTTTAATTTGTCTTATTACTTCAAAGTCATCTTTAGTCCAATAAAAGGGATTGGTTTTGTTTGTTCCTTTTAATTTGGATGTTAAGCTTTGTCTTTTTGAAGCAATATCTTTAATAAAGTCTGCAGCACAATTAAGCAATCCTAAAAATGATTTTAATTGTTTTCTATCTTTGAGTTGATCTGGAAATTCAAGAATCTTTTTAGTTATGTGTTCAGCTAAGGATAATTTTCCTTTATTAATATGCATTCCCACAAAGTTTATTTCAGTCTGGAATAATTGCATTTTCCTTTCGTAAATAATAATACCATGTTTATCTAATTCTAAGATAATCTTTTTAAGATGGTCTACATGCTTTATCTCAGTCTTACTTGCTACAAGAATATCATCTATGTAAACAAGGAAAAATTATGAATAAGATCTAAATATATTATCCATTCTTCTTTGGAAAACTTGAGGAGCATTCAAGTATCCAAATGGCATTACAAGCCATTCGTATTTTCCTTGGGGCACACTAAAGGTTGTCCAAGTAACACTGTCTGGATGCATCTTAATTTTCCAGAAGCCTGATTTGCAATCAAACTTACTGAATATAATTCTATCTTCGATTAAA
Source organism: Sambucus nigra (assembly GCA_949130495.1). Classification (NCBI taxonomy): domain Eukaryota; kingdom Viridiplantae; phylum Streptophyta; class Magnoliopsida; order Dipsacales; family Adoxaceae; genus Sambucus; species Sambucus nigra. The sequence goes on from OX422224.1 coordinate 267,693,432, forward strand.
TTAATCAAATTATTCTTGTCTGGTATCTTATAAGAATCAAATTGACAATTCTTATTTAATTGTCTATAGTCTATAACCATGCGTCTTTTTCCTCTTTTACGTTCAGATTCATTTTGAACATAGAAGGCTAAACTATTATGTCTACTTTTACTTTCTCTAATAATGCCTAACTTAAGCATTTCATCTACGTCTTTCTTGAATTCTTCCATATCTTCTTATGAGTATCCTTTCTTATAGGTTCCACCATTAATAGTGGCGTCTGGGTTAATAGGGATGATTTCACAATAGCTTTGGTCTTTATCCCACTTAGCGATGAGATTTTCTCCTAAAGTAGGCTCAGCTAGTTGCCTAATCTTCTCTTTTTCTACTTCTATATCCATTTTCTTATGTTTGGATATGGCTTGAACCTGTAATAAGGTATGTTGGGTATGATCTAAAATGTCTTGTTGTATAAGCGCTATTTGCTTATAACACTTTTGGTCTGGACACTTACACTTTTTTTGTAAGGGTTTAGTAATGTCTAGGGCTTCTTGTTGGGTTATAGGTCTAGGTCCACCATGCTCAGCTGAAGAAATCTGATGTTTTATGGGTCTATAATTGGGTTTGACCTGCATAAGGTCAAAGGCAGTCTTATGATCTATTAGAGGGGCTTTAATATTAAATTCCTCTTGATCACTAATTAATATCTTATCATTATACTGAGTATAAGGATGATATTTACTAATAAAGTCTTGTCCTAAAATAATGTTTCTTGTGAAACTAGGACGAGGATCCATTATCCAAAACCGATTATTAAGGGTTTTGTTGGTCTGATTTCCTAATTTAAAATAAATAGGAATTGTCTGGATATATAAGGTAAATGGATCTCCATTAGCCACTTTACCATAGATTTCTTGAGTACTTTCTAAAAAGTAGTCTCCAGGGAAGGCATTATCCTTAGAAATACTCTGAGAGCACCCTGTATCAATGAAAGCTGAAAGTCTTTTAGGATAGTCTTTATATTGAACAAATAATTCTATAAAACAAGCATGTGGTTTAGTAGAAATTCCTAAATTGTTCTTTTCTAAGATAGATATTCCTTTCTGAGGTTTATCTACAAAATCTAAAGGTATTTGGTCTTCTGAACTACTATCAGAATGGTATTCTTCTAAAGCATAGGAAATTCCTTTTCCTTTGAAGTCTTCATTTTCTTGCAATCTTTTGGCTATATTTCTATCAATGTCTTGATAATATGTTTTAATATCTAAGTCTATTTGAGTGTCATACTGGCTAGTATAGATTTCTCTAAATCTAATTCTCCAACAGTCTTCATGGTAGTGTAGTTGACAAACAATACAAACCATAAATAATTCTGTTTCTATATTCTCAAAACATTCTACACATCTAAAGTCTTTCTTGCAACATTTGATCTCAAACGTGCAATAATTTCTTTCATCAAAATAACATCTAGGTATATAGGTTAGTAACTCAGGATTACTAACTATCCATCTTTTTTTTTAAGAATGGGCTTAATATATATTTATACCAAGCGTCTTCAAAGTCTATATATTCATCAGCTAGATCGCCTTGATCAGTCTGCATCATATATATAGGTCTAGGGTTTCCTGAGAGTCTTGATACTCATCAGTATCACTATAGTCTTTTGAATCACTGTCTGTGTATGCACTATAGATACTAGTATTATCATCATATTCTATGTATGATATTTCTATAGCATATAGGATATCTAATTCTTCTCGATCTGCATAGTCTAATATTGTATTAATAATCTTAATACTTTCTTTATCTTTCTTATTAGGGCAATCTTTACCAAAGTGTCCTTCTTTGCCGCAAGTCCAACATTCTTTGGTGGTAGTCTGAGATTGAGCTACATCTTTTTCTTTCCTATAATTAGGAACCTTCTTATATTTACTAGTATTCTTCTTAAAGCATCTTCTTTGGTTAAATCTATTTTTCTTAGTCTTAGGATTCTTTTCCCTAAAGGTGATTGTCTAAATTTATACTTCTTTGGTAATCCTAAAGGTCTAGTCTTAAACTTCCTATGTTTCCATTCTAATTTCTTTTTGAATTTCTTAGATTCACTTCCACATCCCCATTGGATTGGAGCGATGTCTCTTTCGTCTTTGATTGGAGGGATATGCTTGAAAGTTTCTTCTATCAACTTTCCTTGGGTTATATCACGTCTCTTAGATATGATATAGTCTTTGGCGAAATTGATTCTTTCACCAAGGGAGTTGTTCTTAACTCCTGCTACACATGGCCAATTCCTATATTCATTAATTAGGATTTGTCCTATGGATGGTATCTTTCTAAAGTATTCGTCTTTTAAGGTCTCTCCAAATTCTTTAATTTGGTAATATAGTTGTTCGTAATTATTGCTATATTCATTTATCTTATCTAATTTACATATGCTAAGGAGGGCTAACTTAGTTTTTGCTAGGTCTTGTTCATTGATCTGAGCTAGATGTCCAGCTCCAATGAATTCCGATGTGATCAATTGAATATATTCTTCAATTGATCTGTCTTTTGAGTTTTCTTTCATCTTCTCAACCTTAGCTAAGGAGTCTTCGTCTGTAGCCTTTCTTAAACTATCTAAGTAATCTTTTGCAATACCTCTAATGGATTGCTCAGCGTACAACTTACATGAACTTGTATCCCATTGTTCATTAGATGCATAACACATGTTTATCTAATTACGCCATTCGTCTAAGGCTTTCTTCCTATATTGAACATTGTCTAAGTTAAGGTATATACCTACTGGGTTTATGGATTGGCTTGCCATAGTCTTAACATGAGTAAAACTCTTGTCACTAGTTGGGAAGTCTTTTATATAATCGGGTTTAGTCTTTACTACGGTTCTTGAGTATATAGGAATATTTATTCCTATAGGCTTACTAAAAAGTCTAGGAGCATCTTATAGCCTACTACTACTTCCTATCTCTTATTTGCTAGGTTCTACTTGTGTAGCTGGCATTAGTCTTTGTTCTCCTTCTTCTATTAGTCTTAAGTTTCTAAGAAGTTCCTTTGTATTCTTAGATTCTTTTAATTTTAATATGCAGTCTTGGGCTATCATATTAAATCTTTCTCTTTCTTGAAATCTAACAGAGTGACTTTTCTTAAGGTCATCTTTAAATGTCTTCATATCCAATTCTGAGGGCTCATGTCCAAAGTTTTGGATCCTAGCTTTTTCTTTAACTAAGTCTTTTTGTTCGAATGATCTTCTAGGTCTAATTATCGGAGCTTGTCTAAGTAAACTAGCACTAGTCTTACTACTACATTCTCCTTCTGAAGGATTATTGATTATGGCTTCTCCCATATTCCTAAATCTAATTTATTCGGTCTGGATATTCTTATTGACAATCTTAGGAGGACCAAACTGGATGGTAACATTTCCAGTGACGTCGTCTTGATTAATAAACAACGGTTTATTTTGTATAGTCTTAGTTTCTTGAAATTCTGACAATTGCCAGAGGGTCTTAGCTTTTTCTTTCATAGGACCAGTATTCCTAATACTGTAAGTATGATTATAGTCTGACACATTGGTTCTAACTAAGATTTCTTCATTAAGTCTACCGCTAGGAATTCTCGACTGCATTCCTTCATAAGGAAATTGGGAGAACTTCACATAGCTTTGAAATTCTATGTTTATATTAGCGTCTGGGATAATATAGTCTTCATATCCACTAGCATATAGGATTAACTTAAAATGTTTGGCTGTGTCTACGGTTACTGTAAATGCCGGAATGACATTAAAGTATCCTATGTTGTCTGACATTTCTAATTGGGCTATCCCAATAAGGCTTTTCTCAAAGTCTTTCCATCTTTTGTCAACTAAACAACATAATATTTTGATATTATTCTGAGGTCTATGTAATCCTTGGATTCTTGCTTGAAAGAGTCCAAAGGTTAGAAATTGGAACTTCCTATCAGTTCCTCTAGATCTAAGCCATTCTGAGTCAAATACTTGAAGCTCAGTATAGGATTTTCCTAACACATGATTTCTACAATGGTAGGTCATGTTATAATTGGGAGTCTTAGGAATGGCACCTTCTTTAAACAGGTCTATATATCTAACGGATGGAAGTTGTCCATTATGAATGGAATCTTCAACAATCTTCCAGTCATCTTCACCCCATTCTTTCCATTGGAGGGGATTGGTGAAATTTCTTTCTTTCCACCATGTCCTAACATTGGAGGATGAATCCTTAAGTCTTTGGAGCATTTGATTACTCTGTCCAATATTTGGGATAGAGCTGGCTATCTTATTAGTCTTATCTAATCCATCATTTATGATTCGTCCACCTATGGTATTTCTTTCTCTAGTTTCTATAGGAGGGGATTCTTTAAACTTACAGGTGGTTACCTGTTTTTGTTCAAGTCTTTTTTCAATTCTATCTAAGAAGTCTGAATAATCCTTTTGTCTTTTTATCTGGTTAAGGATTTCTTCTTTAAAATTATTGTTCTCCTTTCTAGTCTTTTCAGAAGTTTCTTCACTATGTCTAGCTAGAGAATTAATGATGGTTATACCAACGTTAGTGATATAGTCTTTTACTTCATTATCTTTTTCTAGTTGTTGCATAGTTCTAACTTCTATGGCTTCTGCAGTCTTTTCAATTTTATCTAACCTAGTTAGAATAAAAGGAGAGTCTATTTCTACTTGGGATGGTTTATTATATACGACCTTAATTCCATTTATAATTTCTTTGTATTTTTCTTCTACTTAGGCCATGTCTAGTGTAAGTTCATTAATAATACTATCCATTTTAGATAGGTTATGGCTTTCCCTATTATTAAGGTAATTTGCTAAATTTTGTTGGAATTTAACAAAGTCTGTGTAGAAGGTGGTTAATCCTTCTGTCTTAGCTTTTAAGTCTAAATGCAAGTCTTTAACAAAGCTATTGTTATAGTCTTGGGTAGCTGCTATGGATGTAGAAATTAAATTCAATCTTTCTAATATAAGTCTAGTTGCTTTAGCCGCGTTGGCAATCTCATTTTCATTTATCTTATGATAAAATCTATCATCATTTATCTTTTCTAAAATTCTTTGATAAAAGTCTAATAAAGTCTGGATGGAGAGGTCTCTTTGTACCTCATTCCAATCTGATCTAACTATCTCCATTAGGAAGATAAGCATCTAGTATAGGGATAAGCTTAGCTTGTTCTTTAGTAAGTTTAATTAACTCACTGCCTTGATTTTTAATTAAAGTCTTAATTTCTAAAATGTCTTTGTTAAGGACTTCTATATGATTAGTCTTAATATTTATTTCTTGTAACACGTGTACTAAGTCTATTGGGATTTGATTATCTATGTCTAATAATCTTTTAGAGATATTTTTTATCTCTGTTTCTAAGGTATGAGTGTCTTTTATTAATTGTATTAATATAAGCAATATACACTTATTTTGGTCTATTATGCTATTAATAGGACTAGCAGTGACTTGTTTACTATCTGCGTGTTTGGCTGGGATATGTTCAATATGTGAAAAACCGTTTATGCGTTTGGTTAAACAACCTTCTGAGTCTAAGTCAGTTATGGGTATAGGTTGGTAGTATGGGTTGGTTTCAAAAATATCTTGGTAAATGCGATGGATAAATCCCAAGGGCATTAAAGTCTTTTTTACTTTTAGTCTAAAAGGAACGTCTTATGGCTCTCATACTAGAATTTGGGTTTTGGTCGGAATTTGGTGAGGTTCTAAAATCTTTTAGGTCTTGATACCAATTTTGGGTCTAAATTATAAATCTTTTAATTATATAGTCTTAAACTAAGGTTTTAGTATAAGACAATAGGGGCACCATCTAGAATAAATAACAAAAGTCTTTGGGACCACGAGGGGACCACTTTCGGGATAAGGACAAAGTCCGCATGAAAAGTCTGCACGGGAAGTCCTCACCTGAGCCTATATATATATATATATATATTAAGTCCATAAGGTACAAACACTTCTATACTAGCCCCCTAAAGCCGAAACGACACAATCTGACTATACACTAATCCTACAATCATTTACTTAGTAAAAGAAGCTATTATACTCTCGTATCTAATCCCCAAAATAGGCTCGGATGCCACCTTACTATCCTAGGGTATCAATCTCTTATATAAGTTCATATTCATCTATAACACATCATATAAAAAGGCTCCTAAGATTTAAACCCAAGAGAAAAGGAGTTGAAACAGAGTTGGAAAAATCCTCTAGAATAACAAGATTTTCGAGCCAAAAAGAAAATCGATTCGTTCAAGAGAACCAAAGTTTCTATAAAGATGATGTTTTGGTGAATCGATTCGATCTACCTAGAATCGATTTGCTACCTCAAACATGTAGCCTACCATAATATCGAATCGATTCGCCAAGGGGGAGAATCGATTCTCCCTGGTCGGATAGCCTAGTGATTGCTACTGGTTTATACAAAAGCCTAAATCCCTCAACTATTCCTTCTTCCATCTAAACCAACTATTATCCACAAACATCATCCATAAATCACTCCCACATGATATCCCACTAATATGAACCATTCAAATCAACAAAATCATCAAAGTCCCCAAATGTTTTAAACTCAAGATCACTAACTATTTATACAAATTATTCAAACACAATCATAAATTTTTGCAAGTTTAATAACTTTCCTCAATATTGAATTCTCGAATTTCTTCTCGTTGATACGAATCCAAGCTCAAATCACCATTTTCTCACTTTTCTCTTCTTTCTATCAAGTTCTTCTCCTCTCTTTTTCTTTCTAGGTTAAACACAAATGAGCTTTAATTGATCTTACAAGGCTAAATACCCATAATAGCTCAAATACACTTAAGTCCAACATTAGATGCTATTACATACTTAAAATGACTCGTAACTTCATATTTAAGTCATAACTAGCCGAAAGTACCCCGGAACCTAAAAACACCCATGACACTTATTTTGACTATCTCAACCCTTCCCGAACTAACCGTGCCCTCTAAACTGACATTAGAGACATCCTTAATAATTTCTTATCCAAACGTCATATTACCTTTATAAAAATAATACGATTGGGATATAAACCATATCCATCGCTTTAATGCGCAACGACACAATATAACATAATATTACACTATTTACATTCACGTAACAGTAAATATGCAATACTCATAGATATTAACTCTTAAATCACCCAAATTAATATTTACTTCCATTTTTATTTATTTTAAATGACTAACCCATATGGCAATTTAATTGAAAAATAGATACTCAAAAGTAAGGGGTATTACATACTCCCGTTTACAAGGAAATTTTGTCCTCGAAATTTAAATGTACCCGGTAAAAAGAGGCGTGGATTATTTTCTTGAATATCATCCTCTCGTTCCCAATTTGATTCCTCAGCATTGTGGTGTCCCCATTGGACTCGAACCAAGGGCATCACTTTCGACCTTAGTCTACGCTCACCCTTGTCTAAGATGGAAACCGATTGTTCCTCATACGAAATGGCGAGTTGCAACTCAATATCGTCCAATGGAACATGCCAATATGCTCCCTCGCATCTTTTATACTTCTTTAAATATGAAACATGGAATACATCATGAATTTGTTGTAGGTGTTCCGACAAAGCAAGTCGATATGCTACAGGGCATATCCTTTCCAAAATGGGGCAAGGGCCTACATATCTTGGTGCAAGTTTGACTTTCTTACCGAATAGCGTCACACCTTTCATCGGGGACAGTCACAATACAACTTGATCCCCCACTTCCGAATGTACACTCCTCCGATTCGAGTCAGCATAGCTTTTTTGGCAATCCTGTGCAATTCGTATGCGATTTCCAATAAGCTCAATCTTCGAAGAGGTGTCTTGGATCATTTCAGGTCCAAGGAGCTTATTGTCTCCTACTTTTAACCAACAAGAAGGTGATCGACATGATCTTCCATACAATGCCTCATACAGTGCCATACCTATCGTGAATTGGTACGAATTATTGTGTGCAAATTTGACCAACGGAAGGTATTGCTCCCATCCTCCCTTAAAATCAAGCATGCACATCCGAAGCATATCCTCGAATATTTAGTTTGCCCTCTCCGTTTGCCCATCAATTTGAGGATGGTATGCTATACTCAATCATAATTCGTTTCCATCGCCTCTTGGAAGCTTCACCAAAAATGAGATAAAAAACTTTTATCTCGATCAAACATTATATTGATTGGCACTCCATGAAGTCTCACCATCTCCGCTATGAAAAGATGGGCATAACGTGTCGTGTTGAAATTCATCCGTATAGGTAGGAAGTGTGCCGATTTAATCAAGTGATTGACAATAACGTAAATAGAATCATGACCACTTTGTGACATCGGTAATCCAATGATAAAATCCATTGAGATACTCTCCCATTCCACACCGGTATTTTCAACGGTTGTAACATTTCAGTCGATCAATGGTGGTCCAGCTTCACCAACTGACAAATGGTGCATTAGGAGACAAATTGAGAATTGTCCCTTTTTATTCTTCCCACTGATAGTGACGACGCATATCTTGGTACATTTTGTCCCCGTCAGGATGTAATGAAAATCTTAATCCATGGGATTCTTTCATGACATCACGTCTCAATTCTCCTTCATCCGGGACTATAATTCTTCCGTAGAAACGTAAACCACCCTCATAATAATACAGTAGGACTCTGTTCCCTCGATCAGTAATTGTCGTACCCAGTCTTGACAGTTTTTATCCTCTATTTGCACTTTTCCTACTCGCATTATAATATCAGGCATAATGGTTAACACCGACATGCACGCTCTAATCATAGCTTCATCCTGGCCAAGTTCTTTTCACTTAGCTTTCCACACTTTTGCTAATTACCCCACGGGTCTTCAACTCAGCGTGTCAACTACCACATTTGACTTTCTTGGGTGGTAATGAATATCGAATTGGTAGTCCTTTACAAACTCTGACCACCGACGTTACCGCATATTTAGATCTTTTTGTGTGAATAAATATTGCAATGACTTATGGTCTGTGAAGAGACTAAATTTCTCACCCAGGAGGTAATGCCTCCATATTTTTAAGGCAAGCACTACTGCGACAAGATCTAAATCATGTGCGGGATAATTCTTCTCATGGGGATTAAGCTTGCATGACGCGTATGCAATGTCCCTACGCTCCTGTTGTAATACACCCCCTAAATCCCTGTAGAGACGTTTCAGTAAAGATTAAATAATCTACTCCTGATCTGGGCAATGCGAGTACAGGGGCAGAGGTCAACTTGTCTTTTAGCTTATCATAAGCTAGCTGACAGGAGTTATCCCAAACAAAACACACTCATTTTCGGGTCAAAGGGCCAACAATCTTCGAAAAACCCTTAATGAAACGACGATAATATCCCGCCAAACCCAGAATTCTATAAATTTCAGTCGACATCATGGGATGATACCATTCCCTCACCATTACAACCTTGTTTGGGTCTATGAAAATACCATTAGCCATTATGATATGCCCTAAAAATTGCACTTCTTATAACCAAAAACCGCACTTCTCAAACTTGGCATATAGCTGATGATCCCGTAGTGTCTGCAGGACTAATTGCTCAGCATAATCAACTTCAGTTCGAGAATAGACTAGAATGTCATCAATAAACACTATCACAAACTGGTCTAAGAAGTCCCTAAATACTCAATTCATAAGGTCCATAAATACTTCCGGTGCATTGGTTAGCCTAAAGGGCATAACCAAAAACTCATAGGACCCATACCTGGTCAAGAACGCGGTTTTAGATACATCATGCTCTCAAATTCGTAGATGATTGTACGCGATCCTCAGATCTATCTTAGAGAAGTACGACACTCCTCTCAATTGATCAGAAAAATTATCGATTCGAGGTAACGGGTATTTATTTTCTATGGATACCTTATTCAATTTGCGGTATTCAATGCATAACTGGAGGGAAACATATCTCTTTCTCATGAATAATGCAGGGGAACCCCATGGCGATGTGCTACGCCGAATGAACCCTTGTCCCAACATCTACTGAATTTGGTCTCGTAACTCCTGTATTTCTAAAGGAGCCATATGGTATGAAATTCGTGCAATCGGCCTAGTTCCCCATGCTAAGTCAATTATGAACTCAATCTCATGACTTGGAGGTAAAACATGGATTTTCTGAAAAACATCTTTAAATTCTCTAACAATAGGAATTGAGTCTGAGGAAATAACTATATCTTGTGAAATCTCCTCCTCAATACAGTATAAGTGAGTGATTGAACCCCCTTCTGGAAGAGGCATGGCTACCAAAAACATTTCTTTCCCCGGACTGGCAAAGACTATACTCCTCCCATAACAATTTACCATGGCCTGATATTTCACTAACCAATCCATGCCCAGAATAACATCATAACCAACCATATCTAGAACGAGTAAGTTGGCTTCCAAGCACAATCTACCAAGGTATATTCCCACCCCTTTATAAATAAAGAATGAGATCCATCACCCATGGGAGAATCTATAGTCATAAGAGTACTATCGGCAGACTCTAACAATATCGTCGAACGAGAAAAATATGTAGCTATAAATGAGTGTGTTAAACCCATATCAAATAACATCCAACCTACAAACCCATGGATGGGAAACTCAATAACTGGTGGTAACAAAGCATCTTGGACATTATACATACACCCAAACTGAAGTTGTCCATATTGCAGTGGGACGTCTATAATAGGTGTTGGAGGTTGTAGAGGTGCCTGCTGATTCTGAGGGCCTCCAGGCAATTGCCCCATGTTCAACTGTGGATAAGCTCTATTTATGTAACCCGTCTCACCACACTTAAAACACCGGCCCGTATAGTTCTTTAGATGTCGGGCCCAATTATTATTTCGGAACTGCCCCTCACCCTGGTCCTTCTGTCCTCGACCTCCATTATTCCTTGGCCTGCTTGGGCCTGTGGGACTATTTGTTGGTACTACTGAGCACCCTGATTTTGCCTAAAACCACCTCCATCAAATCTGAAACCCCCAAAATGTTATTTCATGGTCTGGACCCCTGCTAAAGGTCTCTCTCTTTCTGTTTATTCCCTGACTGTTATAGTGGTGGTAGTTCTCCATCGGCACCATTCCCTCATGGTTTACTAGATTGACCAGAATCCCCTATTTTCTTACTCTCCTTCAAATGAAGGTTGTGATCCTAGTAATGGAGTAAAGTTTCATTCATCACATCGCCAAAAGTTTGTAAGGCAGGGTTCCCCAATAGATGTTTCCTTATCCTCCAATTCAAACCCTCAAGAAATTCGGAGATTCTCGTATCTTTCGTACTTACCTCGTTCGACAGATAATTTTCCAAACGAGTAAACTCTTCTTCATACTTCGTTAACGATCATTCCCCTTGAGTATCATCCTGAAGCTTCCTCCTTATCTCCTTCTGGACTACTGGAGGAAAATACTTTCAATCATATAGAATCCAGAATTCTGAGATTGTCATGATATCCTTTTATTCAAGAGTTGTCACCAACTCCCACCATTGGAGAGCTTCTCTCACTATTTTAAAGGTGACGAGAGACTATTTTCGCACCTTCCTACATTCCACCATTCGAAGATGTCATTGAATATCTTTCCTACATTGGTTTGCCATGATCACATCAGTGCCACCCTGAAATTCTAAAGGGTGACCTTTCTGAAATGATTATCTAACTCTTTCCCACGTGGAGGGTCCCGTATGGGCTTGAGCCATCGGTGCTACTGTTTGTTGAGCTTGTGGAAGTTCTTGTGCCATAGAGGTCATTGCAGAATTGACCTCCTGGGCTACAATATGAGCCACCTCCATCGCATTCATAGTTCCTTGCGGTGGTGGGGGCTCTACATCATCTGTAACTCAGTTTACCCTTGTCGGGTGACCTCGTCTAGGCGGCATCTGAGATAAAAAGAAATTGAATCAGCATACAATTAAAAAAAATTATCCTTGCGGAAGATCGTAGACATCCATAAAAGAAATAGTCCTAATAATAAGGCTCTATATCCAAGAATGCTACGGTAGAACGTGATAAGTTCATACAGATCCTGAAGACTCTAGAAACCTGATGCCCTGATACAATTTGTGACACCCCTCTTAGTAAAATAAGAGGTGGCCACCCCACTACTCCAATAAAAATAGGAATCTTAAATGTTCCATTTATAGCATCACTATCGCAAAAAAGTTAATACGGGACAACCACCCAACATTTTAAAAATGGATGTCAAATATTTTTCAATAAAAAAAATTAAGTCATCCACTTATCATAACAACAGGTTAAAATATGTATACAACTAATAGTTGATAGCATTACTAAAAAATATAATCGAATAACCTCTCGATAAATAGATTGATATAAAAAGGGTCATGCCAAGTATATCAATATCTAGGAGTAATAATCTTGGGCAACACGCCCTAATATAACTGATGAATCATAACTAGAATAACCAAAAAGAAGTTGATGCATCTAGTAAAAAAAAAACTACAAGATCCGCAAAATGATGTAGCTCCTTTAACACTGGAAGGGAAGGTAAGAACAAGCGCCCTTGCGATGGAACACCTTATCATAAACAAGAACCACACAAGGAGAACAAAATATAAATGGGTCAGAGCCTGGTGTGATTTGATTTACAAGTGAACAAGATGCATAAAATCTATGAATTCAAGATTTCATAAATAGGTTAGGTTTGCTCTTCACTTAAGAAATATATTCACCCCTCCTCTAAAGTGCACCCTAACGCGTACATTTTATTTTAAATTTAGCTACCCGACTAATAATAAGGATAAACTAACTGTGTACAATATACCTGGTTTACCAATTCCTGATTTATTTATCCTCGCAGCATAGAGGATCACATATAATTAGAGTTGGTTCGCAATTCCATTTAATTCTTTGCATAAGAACACAATTTAGGTGAGGACAGTTATATTCATACAATAATAGTTCTAAGACCATCCTTCCTAGAAATACCCCAATGGATGCATTCCCTAATTGTTATCATCTTCCAGAGCCTATTTTCATGACCATCTGGGTACCCATAGTCGATATCTCGTTGTTTGGGAAATCCTAAATCACAACGAATAGGAAGCGACCATATACCTTTGATAGTGATGCGTAATCGTACCCGGAATTACTTCACTTCGAATGAAACAATTACACAATGTAACAACTGGTGTTATGGCTTGAGGACTATACTCTCCCTGCATTCATTAGCCAGGGGGATTCACCTCTTTTGCATAACTTCCCTTATGATAGCATTTAGAGGAGTATGTGCATATATGCCATTACCACAAGATATATCTTAATTACATGTACAATTCTTATATCCAAAAGCATATATATATATATATATATATATATATATATATATATATATATATATATATATATATATATATATATATTAAGTCCATAAGGTACAAACACTTCTATACTAGCCCCCGAAAGCCAGAATGACACAATCTGACTATACACCAATCCTACAATCATTTACTTAGTAGGCCCCCTTACTATCCTAGGGTATCAATCGCTTATATAAGTTCATATTCATCTATAACACATCATATAAAAAATCTCCTAAGATCTAAACCCAAGAAAAAGGAGTTGAAACAGAGCTGGAAAAATCCTCTAAAATAGCAAGATTTTCGAATTGATTCACATATGGCCAAAATGATTCGCCCTTGAAGCGAATCTATTTTCCAGAAAAAGAATCGATTCGTTCGAGAGAACAAAAGTTTATGTAAAGATGCTATTTTGGTGAATTGATTCGATTTACCCAAATCAATTCGTTAACTCTAACATGTAGCCTACCATAATATTGAATCGATTCGCAAAGGGAGCGAATCGATTCGCCCAGGTCGGACAACCTAGTGATGGCTAACGGTTTATACGAAAACCTCAATCCCCCAACTGTTTCTTCTTCCATCTAAACCAACTATTATCCACCAACATCATCCATAAATCACTCCCATATTATAACCAACTAATATAAACCACTCAAATCAGGTCAATATCATATACATGAGGATTTCAACAACAAAATCATCAAAGTCACCAAATGGTTTAAACTCAATAACACTAACCATTTATAAAAATTATTCAAACATAATCATAAATTTGTGCATGTTTAATAACTTGCCTCAAGAATGAAGTCTCGTATTTCTTCTCGTTGATACGAATCCAAGCTCAAATCACCAGTTTCTCACTTTTCTCTTCTTTCTCTCAAGTCCTTTTCCTCTCTCTTTCTTTCTAGGTTAAACACAAATGAGCTATAATTGCTCTTACAAGACTAAATACCCAAAATAGCTCAAATACACTTAAGTCCAACATTAGATGCTATGACATAGTTGAAATGGCTCGTAACTTCATATTTAAGTCATAACTAGCTGAAAGTACCCTGGAATCCAAAAACACCCATGACACTTATTTTGACTATCTAGACCCTTCCCGGACTAACCGTGCCCTCTAAACTGACATCCAAGACATCTTTAATAATTTCCTATCCCAACGTCATATTACCTTTATAAAAATAATTCGATTGGGATATAAACCATAACCTTCGCTTTAATGTGCAACGAAGCAATATAACATAATATTACACTATTTACATTCACGTAAGAGTAAATATGCAATACTCATAAATATTAACTCTTAAATCAGACAAATTATTATTTACTTTGACTTTTATTTATTTTAAATGACTAACCCACATGGCAATTTAATATAAAAATAAATACTCAAAAGTAAGGGGTAATACACACATGTCATGTTACCAAACAAAGGAAAAATGATCAAATAATCTATATACAAACCATCTAAAAAGGCACAAACTGATTGTATAAAAATATTTATTAATTTTTCCAATGAAAGATATATACAATCAAACACAAAATAATGTCACGGAATAAAGGATATACATAAATTAGACAACCCTAAACATGTTTCTACACGACCAATAAAATTAGAATATATGACATGAAGTCCTAAGATAATAAATCAAGAGAATTCATAAAGGTTAAGACTAAAAGATAATGCAATTCCTAGATTCAAAGTAGTCAAACTGGGGATACTAATAATATATAACAAATATCAATTCAAGATACACGTGAAAACACTTTTAATATGAACATGAATATAACATACATGGATCAATAAAAAAGATGAATTAGATTTGACAATACTAAATGTATACTTTTGGAAAACCAAAAGAAAGTATTCTAAAAAATAAAGTATTTTCAAATTATTCGAGATATGAGGAAAGAAAAAATCAAGATGATAAACAATTCACACATGAGTTATAAAAAATTATACATATGAAATACTAACCCATATACAAATCAAAAACACATGGCCTAGAACTATATATATAAAAATAAAATGCTAACGAGGCTATTCCTAAAATATACCAACTCTAGCATTTACAGGTGGAGGGGATGAGTTTCCAAATCTTCTTATTCTCAACATTAATTCGATCTAAAATGTCCTTCCAAACTCAAACATGATTTACACAAGGAGATTTAGGATAAGATCGGACACGAGGCATATTTTCATTTAGACATTGATTCTCATTAAAACACATTTTTATTTCAATCGGTTTAGGTTAAAATATGCTTAAATCAAATTTTTTTAATGTAGTTGTTTCTTACAAAAATCTATCCATTCTTACCATGATAAAAAGTTAAGGTTATCTTGAGAAAAAAGTAAAATTCCCTCAAATGACCAAATTTGGGACAATGATTACATTTTAAAGGTTTTCGTTTAAGCACTTGGGTTTTAACTTTAGGAATAAATTTTCCAAATTATTAAACTGTACTCCACTTATACAAAAAATCTTTAAGGTGACCTTTCTTTTGACAATATGAACAAAAGACGTTATTGTAAGGTCTCTTGTCATTAAGCACATGATTTTTGTTATCAAACATGGAGTTTACAATAAAAAATATTCTTTTCCAAATGATTGGTAACATCTTTCCCATGACCTTGAAATGTTAAGGGTTCTTTTACACTGTTTGTTGTCTCATTTTGAAAAGAATCTTTCAAAAAATAATTTTCTTTTTGGATGTTGGAATATAAAATTTGTTGGAATATAAAAATAATTTGTTGGAATATAAACTTTTATTTTTGGATGTTGGAATATAAAAATAATTTTCTTTATTAAAATCATACTTCAACTTTTTGTGAACGTTCCTTCAAACCCACTTTCACCTTTTTTCCAACATCAAATCTTTTAACTTTATTTTCCAACATGCTTTTGGACTCTTCAAAAACTTGAAGATCCATTTTTAATTTTTTAAGAGATGTATTAAAACATTTTATTTCTTCTTCAAAATCGATAAAACTTTCATCCTTTTGTTTTAAAATAAAAGATTTAAAAATACATTAAGATTTTTTTTTTTCAAACATAATAGGTCCCTGAGCTTCCAAAGCACGTAAAAAATTATTTTTATCTTTTAAAAGTGCAATATTAATTAAAACTATAATTTATTATTCTCAAAAATTTTTACCATTTCACAAAGAAATTCATTTTATTCTTTTAAAACTTTTATTGAACTCAAATCAATATTTTAAGACTCCTTTTTCAACAACTTAATTTTCTCACACGTGAGTGTGACACCCCGCCTAATAAAATACCGGGTGATCAGTCCTATACCAAATTAAAACAGGAATCCCAGTTGGTTCATCCTTAGCATCACTGTCGAAAACTTTTTAAAACTTACTAACCACCTAGTATTCCAAAATCTAGTGCCAATTTTAACTTTTTAATTAACAAAACAGTACATGCGAAAGTAAATCTAAATCAATCACACCACTGAATAAAAATCAACTGAATAATTAATTAAACAACTTGCCGAATAAACCATCGGCAACCCAACGTAAAATAATACAATCCAACACCTGAATAATTACAACTGAAACTGTACTGAAAGGTCTGGGTAACAAGCCCTAAATAAAACTAAACTGAGAGAAGATTCCTACTCTAGGAATGAATGAATAAATGATGCGTCTAATCCAAACTCCTGCTAGCATCCACATATGCAGCAGCTCCGTGTCCCTGGAATAGAATATCAATCCTGGCGTCCCTGTGGCTGGACACCTAAAAAGGTTTTGAAAATAGTTTTATAGCAAGGGGTTAGAACCCAAAACATTTTTGAAAACATTTAGCAAGTGAATTAACTGCAGTAATTTAAAATGCATGAATTTGCTTCATATTAAAGTTAGTGTCGCACTCTCTTGTGGACATTCTCACCCCTCCACTAATGTGCACACCTAACGGTTACCTTAACCCCACCTAGTTGTACTACCCCGTCCAACTAGTCCTGGTGTAACCTCCCCTTGCCATACTACTCTAACCCGAGTATTAACTGTTCATGAATTATAAGTCATCTCACTAATTGACTTATTAAATTCCTTCTTAATTAATAGCCTATAACCATAACACAAGTTATATAATTTAAATACATCACACACTGTATTATTCCCACAAATGGTTACCTTAATAAATTTCTCATTAATTAACAGCATATAACTGTAACCCGAGTTATATAAAATAAATACATCACACACTGCATTATTACCTACATAAAATATTTACTACCATATTATATGTATCTTACTAAAACATCCACACATATATAATACGTGTATCCATCCTTCCGAGTATACCCTCACCGGATGATTCCCTCTAAAGTGCTATCCCCCTAGGTGTATTCACATAACCTAGTTACCCAAGTTGGAATCGCTCACCAACCTGGCCTAAAAACATAAACGAAGTGGAGGCGGTCATATTCCTTCACTGAAAGTGTGATAAGCCCCTCACCCATATAACGGACGCTATGACCTGGGGATATACTCGCCCTACTCCTCAAGCTAGGGGATTCACCCACATCGCGCAACCTCCCTTTATAGCACTAGAGTATATAAATAAATAAATATCTAGTCACTGATATTTAATTAGCACACAAAATGTATACACATATATATATACTATCGCTACACCGTATATATATAAATTTAGCCCCGGCTTTACCGTGTACTCACAACCCGTAACACTAGCCTGTAAATATCCTGAGTCTCTCGCCCGACTCAACTAAATAAGTTATCTTCCTTATTATATTATTATTATTATTATCCCGAGTCTGTGGTCCGACTCTAATTTAATTAATTCACACATTAATTAATATAATACTTTCCCCGAGTCTATGGTCCGACTCTGTGTTAATTAATTTACACACTTAATTAATTAATACCAATCCAAGTCTATGGTCCGACTTTCATTTAATTAATTTCACTCATTTAATTTCTATAATGCTAGCCCGAGTCTATACCTCGACTCTTAGTTAATTTAATATAATCTAAATTAACTTATTACCTCCCCGAATCTACCATCCGACTCTAATTAAATTAATTAACTCACCTATTAATTTAATACCTTCCCGAGTCTACAATCCGATTCTAATTAAATTAATTAACCCACCTATTAATTTAATACCTTCCCGAGTCTATAATCCGACTCTAATTAAATTAGTTAACCCACCTATTAATTTAATACCTTCCCGAGTCTACAATCCGACTCTAATTAAATTAATTAACCTATTAATTTAATACCTTCCCGAGTCTACAATCCGACTCTAATTAAATTAATTATCCCCCCTATTAATTTAATACCTTCCCGCCTATAAAAATCCTTACCTCACCCCCAATTTAGTCTATACAGACTCCCGGCTAAGATAATCGCATACACGTCATTACTACCCGAAATGATGCAATTAAATTATTACAATTCACTTAGTAAATAAGTTTACCTAAATATTAACCATTCACTCCCCGATTAATATTTAAACATATATTGCCATAATTAATTCAATTAAAATTACAACCCACAAGTAATTTAAAATTCTCGAATTAATTAAATATTAAATGCACAAAAATACGGGGTGTTACAGTGAGCATGGTAAACTTGAAGTTGATTAATAACGGATGCATTAAGATGTAAATCAATGTTCTCCGTTTTACATTATTCTAATTTGGACGACATTAAAGTATTCCCTTTAAAAAGTTTCAACATTTATCCATAAACTTTATCATATTAAGAGTCAAGAGTCAAGAAATATTTTGCATCACATTCATCCTCATAAGATTTATATTCATTTTCGGGGAAGTAACGGCTAGCAAAATTAGATGGAGAAATAAGTCCATTAAAGTCATGATCAATATTACTAAAATAAGAATCTTTAAATACAGGATTTTTATGTTTGGAAAAACGACTATTAGTGAAATCGGATAGAGTAATAAGTTCAGTAAGATAATGACTAGAAATACTATAAGGCTCATCTTAAAAAAGCTCATACCCTAAGTCCATTTTTACACTAAAAAATGGAGAACCAACTATAGGTTATTAAACTTAAACTATGAGTAACCACTATTATATCAGATGAGAGTACATGTGTATCGGAAGATCAAATAGCTGAAGACAATCTAATTCCACGAGAAAATACCCCAATAAAAAATTATTACAAATTTGAGGTAATGTTTGTCTTTACTTCAAATTTGGGTAAAAGTTAATCCGATAATCTAAGGGAGAAAACTTTACTTATAAATTGATTCAACTTAATAATATATGGTCGTGAATCGTATTAAAGGAAACAAAATGTGAAAAAGTAAATCGTGCACTTGAGATTAGGATTTAGACGAGAAAAAATCCCACAATGGGAAAAATATTGGCCAAACTAGCATCTTGCACTATATAGGTAAAGATTTCTGCAAAAGGAAAAATGACTTACAAAGTTGAACCACTTCTTAGACTCAATAATTCACAACCTATGTTATCCACTTTTCCACCTTGTAGTAACAAGAGAAATCACAAATCTCTCTCCAACCTCGTTGATATTGTCGCATTTGAACCAATCTCCAAATCTTCTTTATAGTTAAAGAATTTGTTTTGTTCCTGTGGAAGAAGAAAATTTCTAGTGATAAAACATTAAATCTTAAACTTGAAAGTTGGAAAGGTCATCTTCTCCATGTGACTGAAAGGGCTCAATAAATCATATTTGTGATAAATATTATTCTAATCTATAGTATTTTTACATAAAAAGGACCTTCTAATCTCTTTACATATCTCCAAACTTGCATCAGAAATTTCTTATGGACTGGAAAGATTTCTAATAAGGCAAGCATCACTGTTTTTGGGCTAAAATGATGAGATCTTTATGAAAATGGGGAAATAGGTCTAATTAATATTGATATCTTAAATAGATTTGAAATACTTAAACATGTGTGTAATATGATAAAATATTCTTCTATTTTTGCCACAATTTCAAAATACAGATTAAATTTTAGATTTTCCTCTTCTTGAAACTATAAAATATCTTCCTTATGGTTTGGATTTAAATAAGCTTTAAACTTAATTTGGCTTCACTCTTAATGGTGTATTGGGGATGATAAAAGCATTAAATTTTGGAAATAAAAATAGTTATGAGAACCTTTAACTTCCACTAATGAGGAGATTAATAATGATGATGTTTTGGTGGCTTTTTATATCTCCTAGAATTCTTATAACTTCTCTCTGAAATTTAGAGAAACATTTCCCCACTATAGCATCTAAATCTAGAAAGATTCACCTCAGATTTCTCTTATACATGATAAGCTAATTTTTCCTTCTATAAAATTAGTCATATGAGCCTAAAAGATGTTACTAATTTGTTATCTCTAAGAAAACTCCATATTCCATTGAGAAAATAGTTGTGGCACTTCTTCATTCACCCAAGAGACTCTATTTTGGCTTGGAGAGGTTTACAAGATAAGTTGCCTACTCTAAATAAACTGAAGTCTATTAGCATCCATCTCACATGTAGATGTTCTTAACGTTGTAAATCACCTCATAACTCTAATCATATTTTCAATTCTTGTGAATTTTCTTTGCAGGTTGGAGATGGATTTTCAACATTTTCTGTAAACTTCTTCAAGTCCAAAATCTCTTTTAATTTTGGGGAATTGCTTAAATATTTCAATTTAGCCCTCAAATTAAGAATCTCTGGTTTTCCTATTTCCTATAGACCACTGATATAATTTGGTGGTCTAGAAACTTAGAGTATCAAGAAGGCATGATAATTTATACAAATTCTACCATTAAACAACTCAAATCTTGGATCATATTTATAGTGCAACTATCTCTTGGGTGGTATGAACAACCGCACAAATAATCTCTCCATTGTTCATCAATTAAAAGTTAAATGAAGACTTAGATCTCCTCCTTCTTTCATTGTAGTTACTTAGGATCCTCCTCATCTAGATTCGATTAAAGTTAAAAAAATTGGCCTTGCTAAAGGCAATCCTGGCATTGGTTTTTCTATTAGTTTATCAAGAAATCATAGAGGATTTTTTAAGTGTGATTTTCGTGTCAATATTGGCAATAATAATCCTATTAATGTTAAATTATACGTTATTATCATTGTTATTGACTTCGCTTAGGATAAAGGGTGGAATAAAATTTGTATTAAAGTAGACTCAATGGAAGTCCTAACATGTACTCTCTATAGAAAATTCTTTCCTCTATGGTATCTTTAGAGAATTTAACTTAACAGCAGATAAGCTCTTTCATTTGCCACTTGAATTTTATATTCTTAAATGGTGGAATTCAGCTCCACATGGCCTTTATAAATTCATAATTGATGAATATAATGGATTCTTAGATATATAATTAAATTAAGGAGATGTAGATGATTGTGAGTGTTAGTGTAATACCACATATTTTTATGCATATCATTTAATTAATTAAATTATGGAAATTAATTATATGTTATTGTTGAGACTAAAAATGTCTCATTTATATTGTTATGTGTTATTTAGGTTGGATTAGAATTTAAACTTAATACACGATGAATAATTAATATTTGGACTCCCATCGAAAAATTATTAAATAACGTTGTTACTTATTTGGCTTGTTATATTTTTGTATCCGACTAGTGGATCTCGAGAATGTCCATTTTTAGTCTAAAATTATGGTTTAAAGGCCTATTTGTTTAGCATAAGGCTCAGGCAAGGTTTAAGTCATTTAGAGATAATTTCGGAATTTTTTAGGTCAGATCCATTTGAATACCAAAGACAATTTCAGGATTTAATAGTTATAAGAGGTCATTAAGGATCTTATTTTTATCATAAACATAATGACATTAGAGGGGATAAAGAGCAAAAGCAATAAGAGGAAAGGAATATTTAGAAAAATTAGGGATTGATTTCTTAGTCAATCCATAAGGCAATTTCTATATAGAATATGATTATAATTACATATGTGTTAGATTATATATATTTCATTTGTAACTAATCCCTAAACATGTCTTAAATCTTATTTGTACGATTTAATTGGTTAACTTCATAATTAACCTAATCATGTTTGTAAGTAGGTTAAATCACCTTTGATTTCTATTCATATTATTAGAAAATTATTTGAACATGTATTCTATTATAAATTAGTTAAATACCCTTTGTTTATTTGAATTAATTCATGGAAATTTGAAGAATTGGATAAAACTAGGGTTCTTAGATTTTTAATTGGATTTTTGTTGAATATTGAGATATATTTGGTATTTGATGAGGGAATTAGGTTCCAATGGTTTCTTTGCTGTGTTTTTATCAATTAAATGTTAATAAGGTGTTCAGATGATGTTTTTGGGTTCATTAATGGAGGCTTGAGAGATAAAAATGGGGGATAAGGATGATGAATCCCCTAACAAGGGAAAATTTGGGACATCTTTGTGTTTATCGGTCGACCAGTCGTAGGGCTCCAATCGACTAGTGGTAATAGGTATGGCCTAGGATGGGCATTTTTGATATTGGTTAGAAATTTTTGGGTTTTAATCCTAGGGTTAGGCTTTGTTGGCCTATAGTTTTTATGTACTTATAGAATAGAGATGTATTCTTATGATTAAAATTGTTGGAAATTGATTTTGGGTTACTTGAATACTTAGGAAAATTGTCGATCTAAAGAGTTAAGTGGAGGATTTATCATTCGAGGGTAGACCCAAGGGGGAAGCAGGTTTGTTGATTGGGAATTGGTATTTTGAGAACTGGGCTTCTAATCCAGGATTGATTTAAATCATTGAGATGCATGAGTGGGGTGAATATCCTTAGGGTGAGATTAGGCGTGGTTAGTAACTTCCACCGAGTGAGGTAGTTATTATGTATAGTGGTTTCATTAAAATAGGTGTGTGATTATACCTAGATGTGATGTCTTGGGAGAATAGACTTGGTCTAATAGAGATTGAGTATAGTTGATGCATGGTTTTTCTTATGTACGATAGGGTGAGATTACACCTGGAATTGGGAACCCGAGAGGATAGGGTTAATATATTATAGGACGAGTATAATATTATAGATGTGATATAAATTTTTATGAAATTATGGGATGAATGTAAGGTTATGGATGTGTTATAACTATCTATGATAGTGAGATTAGTACGACTCGATAGCATAGTGTCGGTATATGTGTGATTTACTTTAACATGTTTGTGAGGGTTATGTTTGTTTATGATTTAGCCCATTAGTGTTTTATGTACAATGCATACTATGTGTGAGTGATCGTAGCGTATCATTTTACGAGGGATTCCATTATGGGGCACATGAGACACAAACTACGATGGTACCCCGATAACAAGACATGCTCTTTCTTGGTCATATATTACCCCAAGGTCACAAGTGTAGGTACTCGCAACCAAGAGGGTATTGGGTAAATTTCTTCAAAAATCTTGGGTATGGTAGGCTTTACGATTCATGGGGAGACATGGTGATTTATCCCTTGACGTGATAAGGTCTTAGTTTTGGGATGACCTAAGATAATACCTAGTGTGAGTGAGAGATCCCTGAAGGCAATAAGTTTAGACCTTCTTTATTGTATGGGCATGGGAGATGCTCATCTATTTGTACATGTCGGGGAATATACCTTTGTATGGATGCTAGATGTGATTAGTGTTTTTCTCCTATGATAGATGATTATTGTGTGACGGTACTAGATAGTAATACCGCTTTATATTCTTTATGAGAGATGTATATAACATATAGTAAGGATTTCTACCTACATACTTATGATTCGGATTTGTGTATTACATATACTAGAGATGTGTATATTGAATTATTGTCATGAGATAGTCAAATGTGTATAGACTTGACATGTAAGCCTATTATTGATATATTGGTTATTTGGTGAGACACACCGTAGATTTGAGACTACAACACAACTTACGTTTTAAAATACAAGAGATAAACGTAAAGATCAGAAACTAAAGATTAAAGAATGAAGTTGTAAATATTTAGTCACATGGGCGACATATGAGTTTGGTATTTGGAATTTCATGATATTTTAGGTTGATTTGTTGGGTAACTAATAACTTTAAATACAAGAAAACACAAGAAAAAATGTTTAGTTATGATGTCGTTAATATTCAATTATAATCATATTCTACATATGCTTGTTTTTTATGTTTTCCTTTAAAAACTATTTTTCAGGTCCTTGTTACGATAGTTATTGTAGATACGAGATCGTTGATGGGGCATCTCTAGCGATGTCTCATTTATTACTCTCGGGATTGTAGAAGTCGAGAAAATGTACCCTTTTATCATACTCCTTTAATTTCATTTTGGTTATATATGTCTATTTATATTCAATTGACTCATGTAATCTGAATGGTAACAAATATTAGGGTTGTTTTTGTGTGGATCCAGTATTCTATTATATTGTCTTTATTCTTTTAATTCCTGTTTATTTCTTATGCTAAGAATGTTACCAAAAGTTTTGATTCTCGTGATTTTTATAGTAGACATGATCAATCTATTTATGGATTTTTCAGGGTATCACATTTGGTATCAGAGAATTCTAAGGTCTAGTTTCATATGGATCTTGAGTGTGTCTATCATGTTTTCGCGTTATGTTCTTTCGATATTTTAGATTTTTACCATTTGGGGTTTGTATTCTCTATAAAGATGACTGTTTAGGGGGTTTTGCTCCATTATTTCCTTAAAGATGACTTGATTAGGACAAGTGTATTAGGAGGGTTCCTTATTTGAATTTCTCTTATGATATGTCCCACGCATGAGGTCAACTTTGATAGGGAGTTAAGGGCTTTTGGATGCGATACCTATAGCAAGTGCTTAACACATGGTATGAGGGCAAATATTTTCACTCACTATTCGTAACAACATTATGAGTAAGGTTTTGAATATCTCATCTGCGTAACCATATAGTGGTTAGTATGAGGATTACTTTAACTATATTTCTCTTTATACATCTAGAGATATTGATACGAAGGCGTAGGAGGCTGTTCGCATTTCAGTTAGTACGAGAAGGACTTTTGAGTTAGTATAAACCGTACATGAAGGGTCCGATAGTTGTTACTAGGTAACCCATTATTTCACCACTTTTGTTCATGTGGTTAAATCTACCCTCCTACATTAGCTGGAGCATTTTAACTATTGTGGGGATAGAGTCCCTAAGATGTGGAAGAACAAGGACAAAGTAGGCCCAATAAATAGAGACACTGTAGGGTGGATTCTAATAAGGAGGCATCACCAGTAGAAGGAACTGGATAGTTGGCAATGACCACAAGATGTTTCTGAGACTAGACGATACAATTTTTTTTAGCCAGTAAAGCCACAACCTATGATAGAAGGGTTAATTGGGAAAATTTTAAAAAAAGCGACCAATGAGGTAAGATCATCAGGGATCCTAGTGGGGCCTCCATTTTTATAGATCCTTAGAGTAAGGTGTTATGCTAATGGAAGGTGAGGCTACCTAGTTATTATATGCCTTAGTGGCAACTAACTTTTGAGATACCTCCGGGGAATGGTTATGGGTACGTTATGGCTGCGCATATGAATGTGGGTTAGACATTAAGGATTTATCATTTTTATTTGTAGTGCGTGTGTACTACGATTATAAGGTAAATAGACTTCCTTTGAGAGTTATGTATGTGTAGTTACACCTAGCAGTGAGGGGGATGTTTTATTTTATATCGTGATTATAGAGACGTGGCAGTTTGCTTGGTCATATGGGTTTCAGCCACCTTATTAATTTTAAAATACGATATCATTGTGTTACTATTAAGCTTGTGTTCATAGCTGTGTTTTAATCTTATGTCGACTACCGGGGGTAGGATTTTTATGTCATATTTAGGAAAGGATTTCTTTGGGTGTTTATGCTTAGGTTTGGGAGAAAGGGCTAGCACACTTGTATATTAATGGATGTGAGTACATTATAGGGGATTACGATCACGTGGAGGTGTCACTGATAGTCCAACGTTCTTCTAGTTCTACTTAGATATGTGTTGAGTTATAACCTATGTAAGAGATTTATTTTTGCCATAATGACGATACTAGTAGAAAATCAACCGCGGGGGCATTTCATGGAATTGACTTCATCGGTGATGGTAAACAAGTCGTGGGAGTAGACATCACAATTTTATAGCCAGTTGAGAATTTGGGATCATTGAAGAGGGAATGGTGTAATAATGGTGTACTCTACACTGAAATCTATTACTAAGGATGGTTTATGCCCCATGCTTGAAATTTACCAAGAGTAGGTATGTGTATAGTATTGGAAATAAGTCATTTCTTCGATTGAGGTAGGAGAGGGTTTCATTTTCGAGAATTTTTTTTATCGAGGAGGTCCTCAAATTAAAAGAGTTGGTTTTGACCAAGGTGAATGTTTAGTGATTCACTTAACATTCCAAAATCGAGTAAAATTATTGAGGTAAGAGAGTATACCCATTTGATTGTGATACGATTCAGGGGTCCCAAGGGGGACAAGGGACCAATTGGGATTATGAGAGATAGATTGACCAAGTTGATTAGAGTTAAAAGTGATGTAAGCCATTTATATCAGGATGTAATTAGTACACTTTACTGGATAGTGTGTTTAAAATTAAAAATGGAAAGTTTTCCAGAATAGCCAAGGGAAATGGAGGATGAACGAAGGCTTGATTCGTAGGTTTAGGAGGGAATCATGTGTTATTAGTGACTTCGACATGGGATTTGTGGAGTCCAGGTTCTTATAGGATTAGGTAACCAGATGAATTTCCTTTTAGAAGAATTAAATATGGCAAGGTCGGTGCCATTTGACCTCACCTTACCGAAAAACTAAGGCATGACATCAACAGACACTCGAACGAATTTATAAGCATTTTTTCATACAGATGTGCCAACTGTTTCGTGCCGCACCATATCCTAAATTTTTTTGCATATCAACTCTTTTGTTGTTCGAACTCCCTAGGCTCCTGTAAAAATGAAAATGAAAAACAATTAATTTAAATTTATGGCATAAATTTTAGAAAATTACCCTTAATTTCATTTTACCCACCAAAATTCATATATCACTCATTTTAACTTGGAATATAATAAAATTTCAGGAACACTTTATATTGCCTTGATGAATTTTTAAAAATGACTTATAGGCCTATAAAGTTTCTAAAATGATAGTTTGACTCCCTCGGATTGCTAAAATTGCATTATTAACTTGAATTTATTTCGAACCTGTATATTTCTTCTAAATAGTAAAAATGAATGGGCCTAACAAGGCATATAATTGGGTACAAATTATAGAAAATTATCCACTCATCAAATACTCCCAAAGCTAAACTTTTTCTAGTCCTCGATCAAAACTAAAATTTTAAAATCTAACTCACATTTATAGGATTCACGATTTCACTTAGAATATGGAACAAACCATTGAACCCCTAGGTTATCTTAATGGATGAGTTTTGTCTCATGAGGTATTACAGTAAATATAGACACAAAATTCAAAACTTTAGCTCAATTTACAAACAGACAAAAGTAATATAATCAGATCTTAAATGCAAATTACATAAATATATGCATGTAGCCAATATGGCCGTTCATTTTAAAAGATTTAATCGTTAAGTTTTTTTTATCCAAAAGTTCATTTTTTAAAATTCTCACGGGATGCACTCACAATCAAACGCTCGAATATGGCTAATTTCTCTCGTTATAAGTGAATAAAAGAGTAGAAAATGAGCAAATTTCACATATACGAATTAAAACGGTTCTTTTATAATAGATGAATATGATCTCGTGAACTAAAATTGATTACTTTTTTACAAACATTTAATCACACCATAGATCCTATCCATCGTCTCTCCATACTATAACTAGATTCACTTAAGAACGATTAAGAGTTATTTTGGTTGTATTGTAGGCTCGAATTTTGGTTAAATAGAACAATTTTTTGGAGTTCAAATTTTTTTATGAGAATATGGTGGTTTTTCAATATTTTGACAGTTTAGGCACTTTTTCTTTCCTCCATTTTTTTCTTTTTTTGACTTAAATACTTTTTTTCTTTACCATTTATTTTTCTCATTCTTTTTTACTCTCATTTTTCTCCTTTCTTTTCACGCATTATTCTTGAAAATATTATTTCTTTTGACCTTTTTTTACCATAATTTTCCCCTCATATTCTAAAAAAATAGGTATGTATTTTTGGATTTTTAATAAAAGGTTAATTTTTCTCTTTGGCACAAATGGGCTTGCAATAGAATAATGTAGAAGGGACAAATTTTAAGCTTAATTTTTGGACTCTCAAAACGATGGCCTAATCTCATTTCTCAAGTTCCGTTTAGTTAATTTGTGTCTCAAGTCAACTTACTAAGACGCAGTTCTTAAGATTCAAATTTTGATTTTTTATATTTTCAGTAATCGAACAAAATAAAGAATTTGTGATCATCATCGAATTAATCGCTGAAGGAAAGTTAGAGGTATTTCACTTATTTTGATTTAAATCTCTAAAAAATGATGAATGCCATATTTCTCATTGGGTTAAAATTTTTTGCATTTATTCGTTAAGAATATTAACTTTCGCCTCAATATCCAGTACCAATCATATTATATGACTAGGTGTCAAACTTTTATAAGTTGAGAGATTTGTGAAATTATTCTATATTAAGAAATCGCTTCAAAACTCAATTATATCAAAAAATACTTTTTTGATTTTTCAAAATTTTCTAATTTTTATGAATTTTTTATTTTTATTTTTTAAAATAACATCCTTACTCCGAAACCTAAATTTTGTGTTGTCCTGAATGCATGTGCAAACAAAAACATGACAAAACAAATAAAGTAAAGAAATAAGACGAAGATATTACCTATGGGCTTCCACTTTTACCACCTGCTTCCAAACTATACAAATGTATGTTAGCCATAAAAAATAATAAAATAAAACTAAAACAACCTAAATAACTTCTAATAAAGAAATAGAAAAATAATTAAATAGAAATTCATGACAATTATCACCATCATTGTTGATGTCTAAAATTGGACTAACTCCAAATTTATAATTATAGATAAAAATAAGATAAGTAACTCAAACCACACACACAAGAGACAAGGTTTTAGAGTTGTTCAGCTGTAAAATAACCTACATCCAGTGTTGTCTTTATCCAGTTATGTTTACAATAGCTCAAGGTGGTGTGCATATGAATGCTTCGAGTTGTCCCTTATGCTGAGGGAGCAGTTCCTATTTGTAGTGGTTACAAAACCCCAGAGATGGAGCGTATTTATATTTCCAGGCGTTTACATATGTCTACAATAAAGGAAACTCTTGGAATTCAACATTCAATTAGCTATTGGTATTCCTGTTGGTTGGTCTTTTGGAGTTAGTCGTCATTCTAGCCTACTAAGTGTCACTGAAGTCGGTGAAGGTGGTTGGTCGTCCATTTTGGAGGACAAGTGTACATTCATTATTTTTCCACATAGGAGTGTAATTTTTGCATGAAATAAAATCCCCAAATGCTCCATGCTTGATGTTTGGGAGAACGTATGGAGTATTTAGCCCAAGAAGTTTCTTGGCATACTGTTTGGGTGTTTAGTCAGCGGCTAACCTCCCATACTTGTAAAAATTTCGACTGACACTATTTGATGATGGAATTTTTGTAAATAATTCAAATTTTTTTGAACCACCAAAGGGCACCGTCATTTTTTGGCACTTCTCAATGCGTGAATTCAACGGTAGTTATACGATTCATTCAGTTAATCATTTTATTCCCATTTCTCGATGCAACCTATAATAGGTACAAAGTTTCCCACTTTTTTTCTACCTCAAACCTTCTGAACTTTAGCATTCTCTGTGCCTTTGAGCTTTTTTCAGTGCAATATTTTGCTGCGATTTTGTTCTTCGGTTTTTGTCATCATCTTTGATTCCATGTAAGCCTTCTTTTCCCTTTGCTCTATTTTATCATCTTTTTCTCTTTTTCCACCATGGTTCACATAATAGATGAGAACTCGTTAGATAGGTTCAGAGAATAGAGGAAAATTTTGAGTTGGGCAGATGTAGAGATACACAGGGGTCCTATAGATTTTTATTCCCTCCCTGAAGGTCATTGGATCCCCACTTTATTTATAGTTAAGTGTGACATCACCTTTCCACCAAACCCCATTTTTCTCCAATTTTGCCAATGTTTTCATATAGTTCATGCCAGAGTAGTACCCAACACTTAGACGATTGTGAATGAGATTCATAGGTTAAACTAATCTATGAGACCCATTTTGGGGTTTTAGAGTTGATGTTTTGTTACAAGTTGGTCAGTGTTGGAGAGAGTACTAACTACCTGAACACTAGGCATGCCAATAGGTCTCTAGTAGTAAATCTACTAGATTCTAATAAGGATTATTAAGATTATGGTGTGATTGTCAAGAACTGGCAATATACCCCCTACATACTGGAGTGGCTTATACTGGCCCAGATGTCCTCAATCAGGACGTGGTATATGTTGTAATTTTATTGACCATTTTTGGTCTTTTGTTATGTATTTTTTATGTCTATTGACTAACTTTACTGTTTCTTTTTAGATGCAGAGGAAAGGAAGAAGAGTTGCCCTAAGGAAGGGAAAATCAATATCACCGATCTCAAGTTCTTATGGGGATTGGACCAAAAGGTTTGAGAAGAACATCCCAAGGCTACATCTTTTCAGTTGGAATACAAGAGTTCAGTAACTTTTTTTTTCGAAGTATGGTGGCTACAAAGCTAATTAATTAATGAGCAACTTCTTAGGATAAATACTCCATACTTTCATGCAAACACCGAGCTTGCAGCATTGGGGACTTATGTTGTATATAAAAATTATACTCCCACGTGGACTAATAATGAATGTATACTTGTCTTCCAGCATGGATGGCCAGATACCTTAATCGACTTCAGTGACATTTAGTCGACTAGAATGTCGATCAACTCTAGAAGGCCAGCAAATAGGAATACCAATAATTAATCGAATAGGATACCAAGCAGCTCTGAATTACAAGAGTTTTCGTTATTGTACAGAAATGTAAATGCCTGGAAATATAAAGGAACTCCATCTCTAGGTCTAAGCATTATAGATACGAACTACTCCCTCAGCTCAAGGGACAACTCGAATCATTCATATGCACATGCCTTATGCAGATCTATAAAGTCTACACACATACGCCATTTATTATTTTTTTTTTCTTTTTAACCATCACCACAGTAACCAACCAATGAGGGTACTTTACCTCTTCAATGAATTGTGTGCTCGTTCTAGTTTCTCTACCTCCTCTTGAATTGTTGTATTCTTTTTAGGACTAAAGACTCTTCGCCTTTTCTTGATCGGCTTGGAGCCTGGATAAATATTAAGCTCATGGAACATGAAGTTCGGATCAATTCCTAGAATGTCTTCATTACTCTAAGAAAAAAAAAATTCCTTTCACTAAGGAATGCAATTAATTCCTATATGAGAGAAGGAGATAACCTAGAACCAACTTGGGTGGTTCTTTTTGGTTTCTCGTCATCCAACACAACAACTTTAGTTTCTTCCATAATTTTCCCCTTTACCATTTTTTTTCCTATAGAGGATCCAATGTTTTAATGTGGAAAGTGTATTTGCTCTCCAGTCGCATGTCTTGTTGGTCACCTGATGTGTAAGAACATTCCCTGGCATCTTTCTGACTGCCATTTACTATGCGATATCCATAATTTGATGGACATTTCATGCATTGGTGCACTATAGATGTCACGGACTCTAAATACTTTATTCCCAATCTTCCCAGTATGATATTATAAGCTAGCGGGATAGTTTTATTTAACATGAAGATGCAAATTATTTCTCTCCTACTTGTCGGCCAGGTGCCAACCAAGACTTCCATCTTGGTATTTCCTGAGGGATATAATTTTTCTCCTAAAAATCCAATGAGAGGTCTATGGTACAGTTTTACCTTGTTGATCTTCAGCCCTAGGCTGTCAAAATAATTTTAAAATATTACATCATCTTAACTCCTATTACCAACCAAGATCCTTGCAACTCTGACATGATGGACTCTGTATATGATAACTAACGGATCGCCATGAGGGTAAAGAACCCCACTCAAATATTTTTTAGAGAATCCAATCTGTAGCCTATCCCTGTAAACATTCCTCGATTGACTCTCACTTGATTCATCCATATCAATCTGTTTGACAATTAACCAGGATTTGACTTCATTTAGATAATCTTTTCTTTCTATTATGCCATCTCCTCCTCTAGCATCACTGCTTGTAATGAAATGACACCCAAAATATATCATGCTGACTTCCACCTATGGCTCATTAGGATTCTTTGGCGAGTCTAGATCTTCTTTAAAATCATTATTCCTTGCTCTTTTTTTGCCAACCTTACTCGAACTGGAGATTCAAATCTCTTTCGATCATTTTGTTTCCATTCCAATCAATAAACTTTCTTAATTTTCCATGCCGAATAATATTTTCAATATCATTCTTTAGATCACTGCATTTATTGGTGTTGTGCCCATGATCCTTATGGAAATCACAATATTTGGATTTATGCCTCTTATTTGGGGTGTCTTTAACTTTTTAGGCCTACTCAATTCGCTGTTTCCTTTGATCTCCTGCAGAATATGGTGAACACCCATGTTGAGCGGGGTATATTCATAATACTTCTTGATTCGATCCATCTTCCTTTTTAAAAGAATTAAAATTGTTTTTCGGACCCTCACCTTTGGTCATAGGAGCTTCCTTGGCTGCCATAGCTTCCTCGGCATTCATTATTTTCACCCCTTTAGCCATTAGTTCTGTCAGGGTTTTAGGTGGATTCTTTGCTAAAGCATAATCAAGATCTTTAGCAAGCAACCCACTCATAAGTGTTGTAATGGTTGTCTTCTCCTCATAGTCCACCACCTCCCGTTTTTCATTGTTAAATCGAGTAATATATTCTCTAGTGCTTTATCCTTGATTTTGTCGCATTGTTAAGATATGAGTGACACTCTTTATCGTCTTATCCCCAAAACAAAAGTTATCAATGAACAATTTAACTAACTAATGGAAACTAGAGATTTTACCTCTTGGGAGATTATTATACCAAATTTAGGTTGGCCCTATGATAGAATTGGAGAAAGATCTACACCTTATCTTGTTAGGTAGTGAGTAGATGTCGGCAACAACTTGATATGTATCTATATGATGGAATGGATTAGTATTCCCATTGTACTTGGGAGTAACCACCAGCGGTTTAAACTTAGAGGGCGTGGGGAAGTGGAAACTAGAGATTTTACCTCTTGGGAGATTATTATACCAAATATGGGTTGGGCCTATGATAGAATTGGAGAAATCTCTACACCTTATCTCGTTAGGCACTGAGTAGATGTCGGAAGCAACTTGATATGTCTCTATATGCAGGACTGGATCAGTATTCCCATCGTACTTGGGAGTAACCACTAGCGGTTTAAACTTAGAGGGTGTGGGGAAGTCCATAATTTCTTAACGAAATGCGATCCTTCGATGAAACTCCTTTGCAATGGATTCTTTTTCTTGGCCATTTCACCTTGACGATCTTCCAACCTTTGCATGGATCCCATCCAAGAATGTTCCTCTGGCTTAGACTTGGCCGAGGTAGATCTAGCGAGCTTACTGTGTCTATGTGTTGAACTCTCCTCCTGAGAGATTTCCTCGGCACTCACAGAGTCCCTCATACTAGTCTAGTTCTTGTGGATCCTTCTCTATATTCATGGCGATGATCCTGCTTCTTATTATGTCATCTGGTTACTTGGGGCCCTAGGCGATCAAAAGCAGACTCCATGCCTAACCTTTCTAAGACACCTGGCTTTTTTTGGAAAACACCTACCATTATAATAATCAGTTGACCGAAATGAAAAAGTTTCCCTAGGACGGTACAACCTATCTTCAGAAGAACCAAAATGATAATGCCGTTCATGTCTAGATGGACGTGATGGCATATCTTTTATAGAATTGGAGGACTTGGATTGTATATTGCGGGCCAATTTCTTGACAGACTCTTGCATGACTTCTTTACCTCTAGCTAGGTTAAGCAAAATTCCTTGTAAATCTACCACACTACAAAGAGAAAATGAGATGATGGTATTATTCTCATTTATAATCCTATTTTTAGGATCATTCATTTCTTTGAAGGTAAAGAAACGAAACCAATGGTAGAGAACGATGACAGACTAGCGTTCCCACAGACAATGCCAATTTGTTGATATCTAAAATTAGACTAACTCTAAATTTATAATCAAAGATAAAAATAAGATAAGTAACTTAAACCACACACATAAGTGACATGATTTTAGAGTGGTTTAGCTATAAAATATCCCACGTCCACTGTTGTCTTTATTCAATAGTGTTCATAATAGCTGAAGATGGTGTGCATATGAATGATTTGAGTTGTCCCTTGAGCTGAGGGAGTAGTTCGTATTTATAGTGGTTACAAAACCTTAGAGATGAGCACATTTATATTGCCAGGAATTTACATCTGTATACAATAAAGGAAACTCTTGGAATTCATATCTAGATGGCATCCCGTCCGAGTAACTATTGGTATTCCTGTAGGTTGGCCTTCTGGAGTTGGTCTGCATTCTAGCCAACTAAGTGTCACTGAAGTGTGTTAAGGTGGATGGTCAGCCATGTTGGAGCACAAGTGTACAGTTATTATTGGTCCAAGTGGGAGTGTAATGTTTACATACAATAATTACCATAAATTAATAATTGAAATAGTTGTGGGTCATTTCAATTAATAATTGTTTTAGCACTAAGTGTAAAAACATCATAGACTCGATAGTATGCCCACGTAATTTAAATCTCAACCTTAAATTCGTGGTCATACTGCTGATCATCGACATTAAAATTTGTAATTCTAAATCGCATGAACCACATGACAAAGTGTCACACGAGGATAGTAAATCATAATTAGGTTCCATAAAATTATTTTCCCTATTTCTAAAATAGCCACGTAAAATTAGGAATGCCTACTCTGGCCTCAATGCCAGACTTTATAAAAACTATGAGAAGAAGAGGTATTACGTGAAGATAAACTTTCTTCATTAAAAGTTTAAAGACCGTCATAAGCACTAGAAGTATCAATAAAATAGGTTGACGAGTCATCACTTAAATTTTTTCACATATAAGAAGTAGCACTTTTGTCAATTAAATTATAAGAAAAATCTTGACAAAAATCAACATCCAAATCATCACAAGTATTACATGTGCCAATGTTGTCAATTTTTTCCTCACAAAGGAGATTGTCCCTATTTAATATATGACAATTTTCATAAATAAAATCATTACAGCGTTTGTTTACTTTTTTCCAATTGACAAACTTTAGTGGGTAAATAGTAATTAAAGGAGTTAGACTCTCGTTACTCCTCTCTTTAATTTCTTTAAAAAATATTATTGATCCATCCAACTCAAATTGAAATGTGTAGTTATTCGAATTTTAAGTATTTTTAGCCACACATCCAAAGGATCAATAGAGTAATTCGAAAAAGATGGCGGGATAACAATATGCGAATCACCCATTGAAGTTTACTACTTTATTTTTTTTAGTGGAGTACTGGAAAAAAAATAAAAAAAAATTATACCATGTGTAAAGTGAAAAAAAAAGTTTCAGTAAAAATAACATGACTTAAGGAACTAATGGTGCAAATTATAATAAATAAAGAATAAAACCGACAAACTTATGAAACGATTTTTTTATATATATTCTCAAGAAAGAAAATGCTACTCGGGGAAAGAAATAATAATTTTGGGATTTATTTAATTTCGAATTTTTTAGAGACAAACTACAAAAATTAAAATTTGAAAATTTTTAAAAAAAATATCTATTATATTCGAATGTTTCAAACTTCTAGGTATTTTTGGATTTATATGAGAAAACTTATGCCAAAACTACTATTTACTGACAAAAGAATTAAATCGAATTTTTTTTTACATACTAGAAAGAAAAAAAATAGATTATGAAAATATGATCTACTAAATAAAATCTTCTTTTTTATGGGTTTTTACGTTTTTTAAACTATTCTGAAAGTTAAATACTTTAAAGTGACACAAATCCCGGGTAATGACGCCAAAAACTTATAGTCAAATT
Source organism: Sambucus nigra (assembly GCA_949130495.1). Classification (NCBI taxonomy): domain Eukaryota; kingdom Viridiplantae; phylum Streptophyta; class Magnoliopsida; order Dipsacales; family Adoxaceae; genus Sambucus; species Sambucus nigra. The sequence continues at coordinate 267,729,759 of OX422224.1, forward strand.
ATAAGTTACCGTAAGTGCACGGGCTATTGTAATATACCTAATGCAAGTACGGGTCGAAGCAACAAGGATTTGTTCATTTTTTTTTTTATAAACTAACGACTTTCCAACTAGACAAATATGAGTGTAGAAATATAATGCAGAGATAAAATAAAATAAGAGCAAATAAGGTGTGACACAATGCATATATTGACATTGGAGGTGGCCTATTTTGGCTGCCAACCTAAACCGGGCGTCATAATTAAAATACCATTCTTAGCATGTGACAGAAGTATGAGATATTAAGAACTTTTCCAACAAGATATAATCCTAATTTTAATCCAACGTATATAAACATCCACACAAGAAATTACATTACCATATTAACTCAAAAAAAAACTCATCTCCAAAAGATAAATTAATACTTAAATGAAATATTCCAAATGTAACTCCATCCTAAAAACCATAAACAACTACCAAATCGAATGGCAAACTAAATCCATAAACAATTGTCTCATAAATAAAATGACAGAATGAAAAAAATATAATCTAATAAGGCAATAAACTAACTCTAGCTACACTCCATAAATCTCCAATCCATCATATCTACACTTGAAATGTTAATCAATTCAATAGGTCAGAGGCCACCACATGAACACCAACTACTTCTCTTAATAAGGATCGGTGAATCCATACATAAGCATTGTACAAGATAAATATTTTAATAGAGTATATTAAATTAAAAACGATATAAGAACATGCGAATAAAGTAAAACAACAAGAACTACCCACATAAACTAAGCCACCCCATTATTCAAGTCTAATTATGCTATTTCAACATTTAGTTATGTTTAAGATATTAACTTAATTTAATGATATTAACCAATTATTATTAAAGCGACACTAATATAGACAACCAACCTTTCTATTGATCCTTCACATATTCGATCATGCCTAAATTCTCAACACTTCATACCCGTCCCCATCACTGTATCCAGATGTTCCAATTTCATTAGCCTTGAACATATTGGTGATGTTCCACACACGATATGTCACTATAGTCAAACATTCCATTTATTATTAGCCCTGCACATATTGGTGATACCAACACTCACCCACGTCATTATATCCAGCCAACCCAATTGTCGTTAGTTTTGCAGATATTAGTGATGTAAATCCATTATAATATAAATTTATTATCTTAGACATTAATTACTTTACCATATTAATTTCTCTTGATTCTAAGTTGGTACCACCTTTAATTCATGTATCACAACCTAAAACCACCCCTAGTCCCATATCTAGAGATCACCAAACCATAAGTATTACCTAGTTTATCACCTAGGAAAAATAGCTACCAAAATCATCACCTAGTCTTGCACCTAGGCTAAAAAAATAACGTAATTTCATACTACCTAGCCTTATCTAGGAAAATACCCAATCGTACAATCACACACTCACTAGTCTCATACCAAGAAATCGCCAACAAAAATAAAGTCTACCTACTAGTCCCATACTTAGCAATCAACCTATGAAATAGTGAAAATACAGCTACTCCCCAAAAATTCTGACATTCCCATGGTATAGAAATATTAACACGAACAATCTCTATGTAAATTATATTTTAATTTAATAATACAATTCTCCATTTAACACTACGATTTCAATTCCATTAAAATTACATCCATCTAATCATCTAATAATTAAATTCTACCAAATATTTACACAAGTTGTCAATTTCTAGAATTTCAATAGAAGTCATATTTTATTAATTCAACACATAATCCAATTCAAATATGCGTTAAATCATTCCCACTTAATGTAATACCTCGAGATTTTTGGGACAATAATTTATTTATTTTCAGAGAAATAAATATTATTCTTATTGGAGGATAATCGATTAGGCATAAATTCTTCTTAATTTATCCCTTTAATTTAGTTACTTTTATCACCTCTAACAACGTAATCGTTTTGACTTTATCTCATAATCATTGCTACTGACTTATCTTAACGATTACACCGAGTTTCTGGTATTTCGTATTGATTTTACAGGTATTTGATATCAATTAAGAAAGAAAGAAACCGGAAGAATCAGGAAAGAAAAGAAGGAAAGTCCAAAGGGAAAAAGTGTAATTTCTGCCAGAAATTCGGATGAGGCACCTAAAGAGAAGTTGAAGATATCATGTTCATGAGCACATAGGAAGAAACGGAACCTCAATCGGAGTCCCGGTGTGAAAGTTATGACCAGTCAAAATCTAAAGGAAAAAAGTCAAAGGAAGCCCGAACCGATCCGGGCCGGACCGGTCCGCATTGCCAATTTCTAGAGAACCCCGGACCAAAGACAAACCGAAGCTGTAGTGCAGATAAAACTCCCGAAGTTTTGTAGGGTATAAAAAACCATTTTGTTATCATTGTTATTACGGAGAATTTAGCTAATTTTCCATTCTTTTCATAAAAACCCTAGTTTGGAGATAGTTTATGAATTTAAATTCCAAAGTTGAAGATTATTCAGATTTCAGTGATTACCAATAATTGTAGTTAATGCTTTGGTAAGATTATTGAGTAATTTCCTCTATTTAATTTCCCGTTTACATCATTCTACAAATTTTCCTTAGTTTAATCATGACTTCCTGCAATTCCAATATCGTTTTCATTACTTTCATCATGGTAGGCTAGAATTTTAACGCTCGGGATGCATGCACCCAACTTGATGTGATAGTGGTATGTACATAAAATTAATCCTCTAAATTTAATGGTTTGATTATGACCGTATCGCGTAGAAACACGACAATTGTAGATCTTTAGATCTCGTTTGCTTCCGGGTAACCGGGATGCTTTAGAATACAATTTGAGTGTAACTATTGAAATACCGATTTACTCATCCTCTGATTAAGTATGATGCGGTCTTGAACCTCATATACGTAATGCTTGGGAGTACTAAATTCTGTGTCTAATTAATCACTTAAATTTACGATTAGTTTTATATCTGTAATACATTAGGGTTGGGGGATTGTATTCCCGTCCTGTTTTCTCATCATATAGTTTAAAGTTTTAAATCATTCTTCATCAGTATTTTAGGTAATTTAGAATAGTTGCATTTTTCATAATTTCATAATTACTTCTAGTGTAGTTGTTCCACAAATCAAATCATCTTTTCCTTTCTTTTTAGAGTCAGAGTTAGGATTTCTTCATCTGTCCAACGTCGTCACAACTTTGTTGTCCTATTTCCCTTTGGATACGATCCTGACTTATCGGGTTTATTACTAACGCGACAGGCTTGCACTTGAGCCTAGAGAGAACGCACTTCTGAGACACATTCTTAGTCGCGTCAATAATTAAATTAGCAATTGAGGCCAAAATATGAAGATGTTAGAAAGTCATTCGAATGATGATTCTGAGTGTGCCATTATTTTCGAAAGGGTCGAGAAAGTCGAAATGACTATACTTGGGGTCTATTTGGGTTCCGAAATATTTTGAGTTCGTTTGGCTCGAATTAAAGTTACCGAGTCATTCAAAGTGTGTATTATCATTTAACGTTGTGTATCTTGGGAGACAAGGCTTAAAAGCCTACGGGAGATAGAAATCTACTTAGAGAGAAAGAGAAAGAAAGAAAGAAATAGAGAGAGGAAGAAAAGTGAAGAGAAAGAGGATAAAAGTTGGGAGATTCCGACAAATCTGTGACTTCGAGGGAGATTCAGACTCTACGAACTTGAGGCAAGTGATTAAACTTGGTAAATAATTGTTGTGTATCATTTATTTAATGATTTGTGGATATAATTTCCGAGTTTTGGGATAAATTGCTAAAACCTAATTTTTGGGTAAAATCTTAGATTTGTTGTGTATATAATGGATTTGACGTTAGGAAATAGTTGAGGTGTGTTATTTGATGAGTATTAGAGTTATATCTATGGTTGGATTGAAGAGGAAGGGTTAGAAGATGATTAAAATTATTTTTGGGAAATTTGTGTTTTGGTGAAAAATAACCCATTCGTAGCTTGCTGACCAAACCGAATCGATTCGCCCCTTCCGAATCGATTCTGTAGGAAGCAGACTTATAGGTCCTTTGGACTGAATCAATTCGAAGGGGACGAATCGATTCACTAGGGACCGAATCGATTCAAGGGGCGAATCGATTCGCTAGGGACCAAATCGATTTGGAGGGGCCAAATCGATTAGGAAATGAGGCTGTTTTGAGAGGTTTTTCTGGAGTGAGTTTCGTCTGGTTTCGCTTAAATTTATCGATTGGGAATCTCTATATGAGTTATGAGAAGTGTTTTTTGGAGAGTTTTAGGGAGTTTCCCATATGAAGATTTATTGGATTTATATTGACTTAATTCGAGAGAATACCAAGTAGAGAATATCGTATACTAAGTGGGGAAGCCCACTATCTTTAAGAGTTATGTGTGGAGATAATTATGGGTTTATAGGAGAAATTTCGGATTTGCTTAGTGATATTGGGTTTTGATTCAATCCCAAATGGGATAACTTTAAAGGTTCATACAATTGATTGAACCATATTATGGATTGAGAATAAATGCCGATAGATGTGCATATGAAAATAGAGAATATCCTTAACGTAAATTGAATTGGGAGATGTTTGATAAATGATAAATGCTGATCGAGGTGCATTAGGATATAGAGAATATCCTCAACATAAATAGAATTGAGTGACGATTCATACCAATAGAAGTGATGTGTGGATTTCAAGTGAGAAATGATATAGTGTATACTGAGTGGGGAAGTTACGTGAGTTGTTGATGAATAGTATATCGAGAGTAAAATATACTAAATAATAAGATTATTTCACTTACGCCTAAGAGCGTATTATGAGTATGTAAATAGTATGATATATATACCTGGCGTGATGGTATACAATTATATAATGTGATGATGTATGTATATCTTGTGTGTATGATATATATATGTATATATATAAGTGAAGCATACCCCCTACTTGCTATCATGGGAAGTTGCACGATGAGGGTGAGCGCCCTGGCTTGAGGAACAGGGTGTGGATATTCCCCAGGTCATAGCGTCCATTTATTATTGTGTGATTTTTTTTATTAGGGGTGAGACGTGGTGGGTATGTTTCATCTCATTTTCAGGGAGGAACTATGATCGTTTCCCGTACGTTGTGATATGGTTGTTTTGCCAAGGCGGTGTGAGATTTCGACCGTTGGTACCCAGGATGATAAATGAGTGATTCCCTGGTAGATGATAGCATTGAGAACCTGCGTCCTCAAGTTATAGCTCGTTGGGTAGGTTATTATTATACTGATGTGAATGGTATATTAATTGAATATGATTGTTTTATATCATATTTGTCTCTAGAGTAAAGAGACATAATAAGATTGCTTGAATCTCATTCTGGGAGATTTTAATCGGACTTAAATTGTGATGAATCAATTATGAGAAAATAAAGAGTAACTAATTATGAGTATATCATAATTTGGGTATCGAGGGCATAACGGAGCTCAACGACCAACATTGCCAAGGAGTAGTGTATTGGGGGGTTCCTTGTTTGGATTTCGCTTGCGAGATGTCCCACGCACGAAATGAAGTGTAATGTTGGGAGTGAGGAGAAGTTAGTCCTTAGTGCTCATATATCTATATTAGTATCTATCTCGACGATCGACATTGCCAAGGAGTAGTGTATCGGGGGGTTCCTTGTTTTGATTTTGCTTGTGAGACGTCCCACGCACGAAACGCCGTGCACTGTTGAGAATTGGGAATAATAAATTAATTAATTGGGCAATAAGAAATTTGGGTTATACGCATCATGCATTGAGGGCATACTGAATCTTGATAATCAATACTGCCAAGGAGTAGTGTATCGGGGGGGTTCCTTATTTGGATTTCGCTTGCGAGACGTCCCACACACGAAACACAATGCAGTATTGAGAATTGGGAGAAGTTTAGTCCCCCTAGATGCTAATAACTCTCTCTCTCTCTCTCTCTCTCTCTATATATATATATATATATATATATATATATATATATATATATATTTATATTTATGTCCTTAACTAGAATATGAGAAATTCTAGTAAAATAGAATGTTTATGTATGTTTTATATGTGTAGATAAGTGGGCGATTAGATTAGAGTGAAAATATTTGGAGTTGAGAGATAGTTTAGATTGATCTTAATTGAGTATAAATTTTGGGTGTAAGTTAGAGTACTTTTCCCTAGGTAGGTTTGGGAAATTAATTGAAGATCATGGGCATACGTTTAGTGCGCGCTTTGGTTGAGAGGTGAGATGAATTTATGGAGAGTGCGACTCCACTTTAATCATGTCATAATGCGTTTATAATTATTATGCATTTTAATGCACTTGCTAAAAAAAATTTACACACCTCGGGCTCTGACTCGTTTATATTTTCTCTTGCTATGTATATATACTGTATTATTTTAGGTGTCCCTCCGCAAGGACGCCATTGATGATATCGATCCCGTTTATTCGTGGAGCTATGGAAGTAGCAGACTGTTGCGATATTTTGATATAGTCGAGTCCTATCTTTTGTGTATCTAGATTAGGATTTAGTATGTATATCGGGTTTATACCCAAACTTTGTAGAGTAGCATTTTTATATTTTTCTCTCTCAAAGTATTGTATTGTCTCTGACCCGACAGCTTATTCGGGTATTTTACTTTGTACATTGTGTTTTACTCTTTTATATATTTTTTCGAGCATGTGTGTGTGTCTCTTATCATATTTAGAAGTTATCTGGTTGAATGGTTTGTTTTAGAAATGTTTTAAAAAATTTGATACCCTCTTTTTATGGTAATGGGTAGTTAGCCGTGTTTATTTTAGATTCGTCAGTTGGTGATGAGAATGATTCACTTGAGATTCCTGGTTATTGTAGTATAGGGCTAGCCACCTGTTATTATTATAAGAGGGGTGTCACACTTAACAACAAATTCATTCTACAACATACACATTTACCATCGTAATTTTACGAGCACTCAAAGACGTAAGGTATTTTCTTGGCCATATGGGATATTATTGAAGATTTATCAAGGAATATAGATCTATATCTAGGCACTTGTGTAATCTCCTCTCAAAAGAGACCCCATTTGAATGGAGAGAGGCATGCCAATTATCTTTTGAGAAGTTAAAAAGCATGCTTACCACCGGTCCCATTATGCAAGCCCCAGTTGGACCTTACAATTTAAATTAATGTGTGATACAAGGGATTTTTTGGTCGGGGATGTTTTGGGGAATATAAGTGATAATAACCCATGACCACCTCATATACTATACTAGTCGAACTCTAAATGGTGCACAATTGAACTATTCCACCATTGAGAAAGAGCTATTAGAGGTAGTCTTTGCATTGGATAAATTTAGAGAATATTTGGTGGGATATCCCATCATTTGTTTTACTGACCACTTGGCACTAAAATACCTTATTTCTAAGAAGGATCTAATCCACCTTTGATTAGGTAAGTCTTACTACTCCAAGAATTCAATCTCATGATAAAATATAAGAAATAAGTAGAGAACATCGTAGCCTTCCACTTAACTTGGTTAATGTTTAAGGCAGCTAAAGATCAACTCCCCATAGATGAGTTCTTTCTGAATGAACAACTGTTTTCCACTTCTTCTCTTCCTTAGTTCGCAACCATCGTGAATTACCTTGTGACATAATCCATACCCTCACATTGGACTCCTCAGGAAAAGAGGAAGTTCTTTATTTGGGTGGGAATGTTTTTCTTTGATGATCCATACTTCTTTAACTATTGCGCAGACCAAATTATTAAAAAATGTGTCGTGGATGATGAAATAGCAAGAGACATCCTATGTTCTCATTTGGAATCTCTCGGAGTTCATTTTTCCTCCAAGAAAACCGTCGCGAAGATTATTCAATGCAGACTCCATTAACCCAAGCTTTTTAAAGATGGACATGAGTTTTGCATGTCATGCGAACATCGCCAAAAGTTGGGTGCTATTACTCGGCAGAACATAATGCCAATGTCCCCTATACTAGAAATTGAGGTTTTTTATTATCGGCTCATTAACTTCGTGGGACTGTTTACCTAACCTTTCGGTAATATATACATCCTTGTCACTAATACTGAAAGACCAAGATGTCCCAATTAAAATAATACTTTCCTTTTTACTTAACACAAAATAGAGATGATGCGGAAGCGTTGTCAAACAGGTGATGGTTCAACTTTCAAAAATAACAACAAGTGTTAATTTCTCAAAACAAATTAAAACATAATTCATGTCCTAGTATTTGCCTAAGTCATGATTATTTATTTAAACAAAGTTAGGCGAAACCCATTTTAGCAAATGACTTGAATAAACCAAATTAACCCAATATTTAATTTAAGTCCCAAATTGAATGAGTGTGACAATTAAAACAAATTTTATCTTGAAATTATCCTAAGCATGGATTCTAAATTAATGTGCAAGACAAAATAAACAATGTCACACTACGCCGAGATGTACGAGGAAAAACCCAAGACGGGAAACAACCTCGGACGGCCCTAGCCACAAGTCCACTAGATACGAAATTACAATTACAAGACAGATAGACTTACAACGACTGACTCGATCTCTCTCAAGCCTCGACGCTTCTTCTCGTAGAAACCTCTTCCTAGCGGACAACCTCGGAACACCACCGCGGTCTCGGAATCCACCGATGGGACTTTATATGGTCACCGTCACCCAAGCATGGAGCCTTTCTCCGTGTGGGTAGAATCTCAACAAAAGTCTTCTTTGTGGTGGGGTGTAGAAGCAAACCCGAAACGTCTCTTGAATTCGGTAGAGAAAACCGGTGCCAAAAACTCCAAGTAAGGATATGTATATATAGAACTTGGAATAAACAACAATGGGTGTAAACTAAGTGTTTAAAGATTTTTCTTTAAGTTGAAGAACACTTAAAACATGAACATTTTCCTTTTTAAAATGATCTCTCAAACTCTCTCTAGGAGATGTATTAGGATGGAAAAGTTGTCTTGGAAAATGTGTTTCCCGCACATAATAATGTATGAAAAAAGTTGGTTGAAAACCAAGTGGAGGAGTGGGGAAAAACTGCAAAAAACTGCCAAATAATTGTTCCCGCTGGAATCTCGTTCGAACGAACGCGATTCTCGTTCGAACGAGACTTCTAACGAGTGACCAGCCTGGGCTCGTTAGAAGTTCGTTAGATACCTCGTTAGAACAAACATTCGTTCGAACTACATATCGAACGACATATCGAACGACTGACCAGTTAGGGTCGTTGGCAAAACTCGTTCGAACGAACCTGGTGCGAACGACAAAACTCGTTCGAACGAAACTGGTTCGAACGACAAAACTCGCTCGAACGACATTTCTAACGAACGACCAGAAAAGTTGTAAAATTCGATTTTGGCCCAGAAACTTTTATATACTTATTTTTAAAGTTCTATTTGATTCTTTCTGAAAAATAAAATGCAGTTTTTTATTACACCTAACACCTAATACAAATTGTTCCAAGCTCCTATATAAATATAATTACATTCATACCTTGGGAGCATGGAACCTTAGTTGATGAAGTAGAAACGAGGCACGCAAACCGGCATTTTGATGAAGCTTTAAATTATTTGCCGCTACGTCTTCAACATACACTTCATAGGCTTGAGAATATTACAATAAATACTATCCTATGAATAAATGTTTTTGTCCGGAATTGAGCCAAAACTATATATGGACTCAATTTGAAATTTGTGTCCTTACAAATCTCCCCCTTTGGCTATTCCGGGACAAAAACCAAACAAAAATCCTAAAGGGCCATCAAGCTCTACTAGACTCAAAACAGAACCCGCCCAATCTTGACTCAACCCAAGGATCAAACGCTTTGCCATAGAAAGATGCCGCTTTAGAATAATTCATGCACACTTAAACAAACTCATCAAATGCATAGGGAATATCAAAATATTAAATGCAATTAATTAATTACTCCCCCTAAATTAATTCTCCCTTTAAACTCATGACCTACTTAGAAAGACGTCTCCCCCTAAGATAAATCTCCCCCATACGATAATAATAGGATTAGATACCATTTCTCCCCCTATCATCATTCTCCCCCTTTTTGTTCGGGAATAAGCAAAGGATAAAGAACTAATAAACAACATGTGAAAGCTTAAAGTGATAAGACATGAAAGCGTATGGGCAATTAAAGCAAGGCAAAGACAAACAGATATCATATATATATATATATATATATATATATATAATTTAAATATACCAATAAGTACATGCATATATAGATAGATATAAACACACACATGACACAAAATACGATAAGTTTGCACACTCGTATGGCAAAAATGTGTCATATGGAAACGGAAGTGTAGGGGTGTGTACTAGTAACAGTTAAATTTAGACCCAAACACTTAATAAACGTTCACAGAGTTCTCATTTGATTGCAAACTTCATCACATTGAAATATAACCTCATGTGACAATATAGATTGAACTCAATGAACAAACATACACAATGCATACAAGCCTAGCATGATGATGATTCTACAAACCAAATAGAGTCATGACATTAAAGACAACTAGGATAAACGGACATTGTGCAAACCGTTGATATACCATCCAATTCTTCCTCAATGAGAATATATATTCTTTTGTTTTTGAATGAATATATCAAACAAACATAGGCCTTGGCAATTGCTTTCTTTTTAATGCCAAATATTCTGTTTTTAGGCCTTTGGATCACGTATTTCTTTTAGATCTAATCAACGGTGGCTTACTATCGCAAAGGATTTAATTCATCCTTTCGGAGCCCTTCCCCGTGCATATATTAATTTATCATGTTTTCATTTTTCACACAAATCTCACATGCAACGGATTTTGACATGCACTAGTCCTCCTAGGTCATAGATATGTAGATGACTAGATTGATAGGAGAACACCTCAAAAAGCTCAAATATAACATGTGACATTAAGATTTCAAAAGAGCTCGTGCATGTGTGAATAGAGGCATATAGAAATAGAATCCATTTAAACAATACAAAATCCAACTACTCCATAAAATATGGTAAAGAACATAATAAGGATTGAAAATCTGAACCAAAAGTTCTAGCCACGTGGGAGCGTAAATGATGGGATTCAAACACAAGTATATGCCACATAAAGTGTGTCAAACAAAAATACACACCAAACAAAATCTTTTTGAGTTTTAACATTTTTAGTCAAAAAGAAAGATATATACTCAAAAGACTAAACAAAAACCATTTGTATTTTTCATTAAGCATAAATGAAATAAATAAAACACAAATGATAAACAAAAATCTTTTTATATTTTGCAGTTAAATCAAACAAAAAAAATAATACAAAAAGATAAACAAGTCATAATTTCTAGCATGTGATATGAAATAAGGCAATGACTACAAAATGACTAAACAAGCATACATTTAGCATATGAATATAGCATGAAGTACAAATCCTAAAGTATGCAAACACTAACACATTCATCCATTAGATTTAGCAAGGGAGGAAGCATGTGTAAGTAAATGAGAATCAACAACCCTATTTTGTAAGGTAACCAAGTCGGATTTCCTAACCCAAATTAATGAGGAATGACTATTTTGGGGTGTAGGAACGTTAACTACCGTGGTTACTTTACTATGGGGTTTTCTAGGAATTCGTTTAAGATCTAAACAAAATTTCCTAAGATGACCTTGTCGACCACAATGTGTACAAGTGAGAACATGTCGAAAAGATTTACTTAAGGAGTGATCTTTAAAAGTATTCCTAGTTGATTCTCCTAAAACATTGGTTTGGGCATTATGAGTAAATTCATTACAAGGATTGAAGCCTAAACCACAAGTGTCATTTTTAATTTGGATCGTTCCTAACATTTTATCAAGTTTTTCCGAACGACATTCCAAATCAAATTTGACATTACTAGAATCTTTTAATTTATTTTCCAATTCATCAATGTTAGATTCTAGTAAAACATTTCGCTCTTCAAAAGCAAGAAGCTCCTTTTTTAAGGATTCCATTAAACCCCTAAGGCTATCTCTTTCGCCTTCTACATAATCAAGCTTCTCTTGAAGAGTCCTCACATGTGTCCTAAGGTCTTCTATTAAGGCACTATCATCAACGACCTTGACACTCTTTCTTAAACAAGCTTCTAACTTCAAATTAGTTCTTTTCAAATTAATAGATTCTTTATATAATTCATGAAAAACATTTTGAAGTTCACTCACATCAACCTCTTCTTCATTTTCACTCTCACTTTCTTTTTCACTCTCACTATCATTAAAAACAAGGGAATCATGAACAATGACCTTGGAAGTGGCATGTGCAATCGTGTCATCAATCGATGAGTTCTCATTATCACTCACATGACTAGCCATAAAAGCCACAAAATTTTTCTTAGTGAGGGAATCGGGCTTTTCTTCCTTATCACTATCACTAAGGGTTGCATTATATGAAATAGGTCGCTTACCATCTTTCCTTAGTTTAGTGGGGCACTCATAAGCCCTATGGCCATAACCTTCACAACCAAAACACTTATTAGACTCGTCCCTATCTAAATGTTCATTACAAGGTTTAGGGATTTTCTCGGCTTTAGAAATCTTCTCGCTTTTATCATGTTTAGAAGTATCAAATTTCTTAAAATCATTTTTAACTTTATCTTTGTTAAATTTAAGAAAATTTCTAAATTTACGAGCAAACAAAGCCATGTCTTCCGAGTCACTATCACTATCGCTCTCTACTACTTGTTTGACCTCTTTTCGGGCTTTTAAAGCAACGCCCTTTTCAATTTTCTTTTCAGTTTTAGAGGGAAACATATCTACTTCATAGGTTTGTAAATCACCTACAAGCTCTTCTAATTTTGTAGAGGCTAAAGTGGGTAAAGAATTTAAAACGGTCACTTTAGGAATAAATCTATCGGGTAGGGACCTCAAAAATTTTTTTACAACACGGTCGTCAGGTATTTTCTCTCCCAAGTTAAAGGATGAATTAACAATATCAGAAAGTCTAGCATAAAATTTATCAAAGGTTTCTTTTTCATCCATTTTGATAGTTTCAAATTGAGTGGTGAGGTTTTGGAGTTTTGAAGCTTTAACGACACTAGTTCCTTCATGAGTTAATTGTAAAATATCCCAAGCTTCTTTAGCGGTTTCACACGTCATAATACGTCAGAATTCATCCGGTGAGACAGCGCTAAACAAGGCATTTAAACCTCGGGAATTAAAGTTAGCAAGTTTAAACTCATTTTCAGTCCATCTAACGGCGGGTCTGATAACACCCGGTAACAACAGACATCCAAACTCTCTCGTCGATAGATTTTAGTGCCGATCTCATTCGCGCTTTCCAATACGCGTAGTTTGAACCATCGAAAATAGGAAATTTTGAAAATGGGGAAAAATCCATTTTAGCCAAAAATTAAAAGATCTTAACGAAATAATTTATCGTTTTTGGCTCTGATACCAATTTGAAAGACCAAGATGTACCAATTAAAACAATACTTTCCTTTTTACTTAACACAAAATAGAGATGATGCGGAAGCGTTGTCAAACAGGTGATGGTTCAACTTTCAAAAATAACAACAAGTGTTAATTTCTCAAAACAAATTAAAACATAATTCAAGTCCTAGTATTTGCCTAAGTCATGATTATTTATTTAAACAAAGTTAGGCGAAACCCATTTTAGCAAATGACTTGAATAAACCAAATTAACCCAATATTTAATTTAAGTCCCAAATTGAATGAGTGTGACAATTAAACCAAATTTTATCTTGAAATTATCCTAAGCATGGATTCTAAATTAATGTGCAAGACAAAATAAACAATGTCACACTACGCCGAGATGTACGAGGAAAAACCCAAGAGGGGAAACAACCTCGGACGGCCCTAGCCACAAGTCCACTAGATACGGAATTACAATTACAAGACAGATAGACTTACAACGACTGACTCGATCCCTCTCAAGCCTCGACGCTTCTTCTCGTAGAAACCTCTTCCTAGCGGACAACCTCGGAACACCACCGCGGTCTCGGAATCCACCGATGGGACTTTATATGGTCACCGTCACCCAAGCATGGAGCCTTTCTCCGTGTGGGTAGAATCTCAACAAAAGTCTTTTTTGTGATGGGGTGTAGAAGCAAACCCGAAACGTCTCTTGAATTCGGTAGAGAAAACCGGTGCCAAAAACTCCAAGTAAGGATATGTATATATAGAACTTGGAATAAACAACAATGGGTGTAAACTAAGTGTTTAAAGATTTTTCTTTAAGTTGAAGAACACTTAAAACATGAACATTTTCCTTTTTAAAATGATCTCTCAAACTCTCTCTAGGAGATGTATTAGGATGGAAAAGTTGTCTTGGAAAATGTGTTTCTCGCACATAATAATGTATGAAAAAAAGTTGGTTGAAAACCAAGTGGAGGAGTGGGGAAAAACTGCAAAAAACTGCCAAATAACTATTCCCGCTGGAATCTCGTTCGAACGAACGTGATTCTCGTTCGAACGAGACTTCTAACGAGTGACCAGCCTGGGCTCATTAGAAGTTCGTTAGATACCTCGTTAGAACGAACATTCGTTCGAACGACATATCGAACGACATATCGAACGACTGACCAGTTAGGGTCGTTGGAAAAACTCGTTCGAATGAACCTGGTTCGAACGATAAAACTCGTTCTAACGAAACTGGTTCGAACGAAAAAACTCGTTCGAACGACATTTCTAACGAACGACCAGAAAGGTTGTAAAATTCGATTTTGGCCCAGAAACTTTTATATACTTATTTTTAAAGTTCTATTTGATTCTTTCTGAAAATAAAATGCAGTTTTTTATTACACCTAACACCCAATACAAATTGTTCCAAGCTCCTATATAAATATAATTACATTCATACCTTGGGAGCATGGAACCTTAGTTGATGACGTAGAAACGAGGCACGCAAATCGGCATTTTGATGAATCTTTAAATTCTTTGCCGCTACGTCTTCAACATACACTTCATAGGCTTGAGAATATTACAATAAATACTATCCTATGAATAAATGTTTTTGTCCGGAATTGAGCCAAAACTATATATGGACTCAATTGGAAATTTGTGTCCTTACAAATACTACATTTAAAAGTATATGGAATCCATATTTTCACAAATGAATGATCATACGGTGGTTTTAGAGTTCCTAAAGGATCATATACTTTCTAACCTCGGAAGTTCAAAGACAATCATTAGTACCGAGGTGGTCATTAGTGGCAACGGACCCCTTTTTGCAATGGTCCATTTACTAATCTCATGAAGAAAGTATGGTGTTGTTCATAAGGTGGGAATAACTTACCACCCTCAGACAAGCGGTCACACCGAGTTATCTATTCATGAGATCAAACATATCCTAAAGAAAATGATCAATATAGACAGTAAGGATTGGTATATATGTCTAATTGATGCACTATGGGCCTATTACACGATATACAAAACTTCCCTCGGTATGCCCCATATAGAACTGTGTATGAAAAACCTGGAAATCCCCATTGAGCTTGAGGAAAATTCCTCTTATGTAATAAAAAAGATCAATTTCGAATTGGACTAAGTTGGGAAGAAGCGGTTGCTCCATCTCATTGAGTTAGAAGAAAGTTGAAATGATGCACATGAGAATGCAGGAATTTACAAGGCATGGGTGAAAGACAAGATTGGCCAATACATATATCAAAAGTCATTTCACCCATTTTAAAATTTACTCTTATATAATTCACAATTTCATTTGTTTCGGGAAAACTATGGTCCAAATGGACAATGTCGTATGTCTTTAGGACCGTGTTCCCACATGGTGCCGTTGAGATATAAAATGCAAAGGACAGGAGTGAATTTAAGGTTAATGGCGAATGTCTCAAAACCTTCTTAAAGAATTTTGACCATTTTTTGGAGAAAATTACATTAAAAGATCCCACCATTGGACCCCGCATCAAGTTCCACTAAGGGTGATCTCGTGCAAAACTATTTTTTTTCTAGATTGCCCAATTTTTAAATTATTTGGCAATCAATTTTTTATAGTTATTTTGGACCCACCCCATTTTGCTCCTAAATATTCGTAAGTAGAAGTCCTGAAAAAAAATAAAAATAATCTCGAGATGGTACCACCAGACCCGAGCCTCCCCTGAAGGTAAATAATGTGTCTCGTAGCAAAAGGTTAAAAAAAACAAAAATTGGTCTGAGACGATCTCATCCGGCCCGAGTTCCCCCTGAGTATATATATATTTTTTATAATGACCTCCCTTTATTTGTGTTCTTTGACCACTTATTCACAATTGACCATTTCTCTCATCCTCTACCTCATCCCACCCAAGCCACTATAAACCTCATATTAAAATCTCAAAATCTCCATTTATCATGCAAGGTAATACTCTCAACCATTTTTCATTTATTGTTGGATTAAATTGGGTTTTTGCTGATACTTCGGGCTTGAAGTTGGTTTTGTTCTTCATGTTTCAACATTTTCTTATGGCTTCCAAATCTTTATTGTATGCCTTATATTCCCATTATTTACATCCATTGTGCTATATTATATTTTTTGTTAAGTTGTGGGTGAGTATGTTTATTCAATTTTGTGCCCATCCCCCCATATGTGCTTTGCCACATATTGTTGAGTATTGTTGGATTAACACCATTCATATGTTTGGGTTTTGTTATTTATCTCTTATTTTGATACCATTGTATATAGTTCTTGTGATGAAATTTTGGGGAACTCAACAAAGCAATGGTACCTATCACGCTTGTTTCTCACCTTGCGCACAAAGTGTGTCAGAATGCCAAATTGGAAATTTTCACTCTAATTTGTCACAGAATTTGTATTTGTTACACTTTTTGGTGCATGCTCAAAATATGTTTTATTTGTGCACGTCGTCCTCCTATATGAGTAAGTTATTCCCGACAGTCACCATTTAGCACCTACATTTGGCTTTACACTAACAACAACTTTACATTAACATTTTTCTGCCTTGTTATTGGTTTGTAGGCAACAATTCTGGAGAGATATGCTCAACCTACTCTTAAACGTCGGAATGAGGATGGTTTTCATCATGAACACAAAAAATAATGATATTTGGCTTTTTATGAAAATGATCGGCCATTACCTAGCGAAAGGCCTTTTAAAATTGATGACTTCCCAATGAAAGAAAGTTTAAATGGAAATGCTACTTAGCCACTTCAGGTGAGGTGAAAGAAATATGGGTATGGATATTCTATGCAACGCAAGTTTAAATGGAGGACAATGATGGATATGAAGATTATATGTGGGGTACATGGGTGATTTTTACCATGTCACACTTGATTGATAACTTGGGTGGGGTAGATAATCCCCGTGATAATACCTATCCAAAATAACATGGAACCTCTAAGTTCTCTAAAGAACAAATGATTATGCAGTTGGATCCAGGGAAAATTTGAGAGGGTGAGACTTTTTTGGCCTCTGAAATACCCGAATCTCAGAGGCTCCTGCACTTGATTAATGCAAACCCTATGATTCCCACATGAAACAAAGATCTGAAACAAAGATAGTCTTCGCTACAAGCATGGGGCGTTCCTCTACTCACTCATGGGGAAGACGAAGAAAATTAATATTTCGTTGGTTATGTTTGAGTATATGCACCCTATCTCTTATAATAATCTGAGGGCATCCGTTCTTCCTTATGGGATGCCCATTACTTATGTTTCTAGTTCTTATGACCGCATGCTGCTTTAGTCAGATAGGATTGTCAAATCATGGATGCCACTTGACAGGTCATCAATAAAAAAAATGTTTGGGTCATAATCTAGAGGTCCCCCTAGAGTGGTGAGATAGAGAGTTGAGGAGAAGGAGATGCAGTTCTCAAATAGGAGACTAACTTGAGATAAATCAAGGAATTTCCTAACAAGTACGGTCGCTCGACGCCCGCTTCATGACTTTTTTGGGCTAATATGACCAGGATCGGGGTAGACTACCACTGAGAAATTAGCATTATGCATGTTATGATGCAGGATATGTACTTGTTTCAGGGGGCATGATGCGCCATTATTGTATTATTTCCATAATCCATATGTGGCATGTGATCCTGATGTTGTGGAACCCTTTTGTGGTAATTATGATTATTCCTTGTTCAGCCCCACTTCTTTCTATCCCTGGTGTCTTTTTTATATCTAGTCATTATCTTTACTAACTGATATAGTGTCGGTGGCATAATTTTGGATTCTACTTCCTTGGTTGAGCCTTTATGTACTAATTACTTTCCTTTTACAACTCTAGCATTGTATGTCATGCTTTATTTCTATATCATCTCTTCATATTTATACTTGGTGTTCTTATACATATCTTTAGATTCTTTTATATAACTTTTGCTTGGAACTAATAGCAATTTTAGGTCCGAGTCACTTATCCTTGTTGTGCCATCTTCACTTTAGGGCCATATTTTACCCATTTGATGAAATGTTTCTATTAATTCACATTAAGGACAATTCATGATTTAAGTTAGGGGGTGTGAGTATGTTTCTTTGAGGTTTTTTGAGATTCGTGTATTATTTTCCCATGACTTTCTTTGTTAATATATATATATATATATATATATATATATATATATATATAATATTCCAAATTTTCTTTATTTTCTCTTTTCTCTTTCTTAGGCACCTAGCCTACGTTTTCGATGGTTACTTAATTGATTTCCATATCCAATTGTATAGCAATAATGCATGTATAGATTTTATGATTTATTGGCTTTTAGTCCTCAAATTGTTAATATTATGAAAAACTTCTTCAATTAAACTTTGAATCCCATGAGCACATGCACAAATACTTGTTTATGATTCTCTTTAAGGCTACTATAACTCGGGGATCATATGATGCATTATATACACTTACACCAAGCAAGATTTATGACTTACCTTCATTTGTGAGTGTTATACAATTACTCTCTCTTTCTTAAAAATGTTATTTTATTGATAATATCATTATTCTTTCATTGCTTATTAATTGAGTTCATCATGAAATTTGACACTCTAACATGGTTTTAATAATGTTGAGTCTCGATAATCGGATGAAATCCTAAGAAATTATCATACGCCCTCTTAATATTAAGCCCATATCAACATTAACCTTACATACTTTATTCTCCCTACTCAAACCCTTGATCATAAATATAGCCCTTTGTTTCATACCCAAATCCCTTAGCTAACTCTACATTGGAGCTTTAAAGATTGCATACACCTTTGTGGATACCCAAAATTTAGAACTATGGGCCTGGACGAGTAGCCCAGTCCTGGCGGCCCAAAGTCCAGGCCCCTCATCTTTTATAATTGATCCGGTCTCCCCCCACGATCCCATGAATGGAAGTTATGGGGGAAATGGAAAACATGGAGGAACCCATCACCTCCACTCATCTACATGCACATGTATATATTAAACCCTAGGTCCGGGGCAAAAGGACAAGTTGTATTCTCTGTAATCACTCTCCGGAGTATATAGAAATAATATCGACTGCACCACCGTGGACGTAGGCACATCTTGGCTGAACCACGTACATCCTTTGTTGTGTGATTGATATCTTGTATTCCTTATCCTCTTCTTGATAATATTTCTCTCATATTTATTTGTGTTGCATAATAATTGCATCCACAATTGGCATCATCTGTGGGAAACATTCATCTTTCCCTGAGAAGAGCCCACATCAAGAAATGAGTTTAAGATGTCTGGTCACAGCAGCAATGCCCCCCAAGCAGGAGATATACAAGAGCCACCTGCTCCTCACAGGATTAGGTCTGAGGTCCGACGTCCAGATCAGAGAGCTCGCTTGGAAAGACCAGCCTCAGAATAAAGTCAGGGACCAGCGAGGTCCACACAGATATCCCAGTTGATTGATGCGTACGAGGCAAGGCTCCACGAGCAGAGGGAGTCTTCTCGCAGATACGAGGCTGAGAATGCTCGCTTGAAAAGAAGACTGGAAAGAATAGAAAGGGAGCTTCGCCCTGATAATCGGAGACGCCCATATCGTACTCCTAGTCCTCAGGCGAGCAAGTCTCACAGCCGAGGAAGGAGCCCTAGGCGAGAATCTCAAAGGGATGAAGGAGGGGAATCAGACGATGACCTCCGCAAACAGCTGCGAAGAGCTCGCAGCCACCAGAGCCCTGCTTGCAGCGACGAGCACATACGAAATATGGTCCGCAAGGAGATGGACCAGCATCCCGCTCACCACGGAACAAGATCAACTAGAGAGATCGCGAGGCGAGCTCTCAAAACCCAAATGAAGTCACCTTTCACAAGAGAAATAGAATAGGAGGAAGCTCCCAAGAAATTTGCCATTCCAAGGTTCAAGATTTACGACGGAAAGACTGATCCCAACGATCACGTCAAGTAATACCGACAGGCCATCACCCTCTGGAGTCACCGGGATGCCCTGATGTGCCGTATTTTCCCCTCGAGCCTTCATGATGTAGCACATAAGTGGTTCGAAAGGCTCCCCCACCGGTCGATCATGAATTTCAAATCCCTAGCCGAACTCTTTACGGCCCGATTCATTACCAGTAGCTCCCATCCCAAAAGGATGGATATTCTACTGACAATGAAGAAAACGCCTCAAGAGACCCTCTGAGAGTACGCGAAGAGCTACTGGGAGTTATTCAATGAGATTGAGGACTGAGCGGAGGAGGTGGCAGTGGCCTCCTTCAAAATTGGGCTCCCTAGTTCTTCCCTCCTCTACAAATCCCTAACGAAGAAGGAGGCTATGACTATTGACGACCTTATGGCCCGAATCGATAAATACGCAAAGGTGGAAGATGTCACCCGCTCTAATACAGGAGAAAACGGCCGAGCTAAGCTCACTACCAGGGTAGGTGAGAAAACTGAGAACCAGAGAAAAAGAGGAAAGAACGGAGGCAAAAATGTCTCCAAGAAAGGAGGGAACCAGGACGCGTCGAAAGCATTCCAAGCGGTCAACACCGTCTTCAAAGAACTAATTTACAAGGTTCTCGCAAGGATGACCCATTCATCAAGTGGCCCAGGAAGATAAGGGGAGATCCCTCAAAGAGGAATAATGCGTTGAGATACACTTTTCACAAAGAGGGAGGACACAAGACCGAGCACTTCAAGGCTCTTAAGTCTCACCTCGAAGAACTGGCCCAGTCCGAGAATTCGAACGACTTTGTGGAGAAAAGGGCAGAGAAAGTGATTGACAATAGAGATATGAGACCCGACAATGTGCTGGAGGATGATGTTGGACATGAGTTCGTCGTAATTCATGGAGTATCTGACGTCAAGCAGATACAAGGGAACTTAGCTCTAATTTAGATGAAAAAGCTTACAACGGTAATGCTGGCTTTTCAAATTGATCCAGCAAAGTCACAGTCAGGAAAGCATCGACGAGCAGAGGACATCAACTATGACAAGCATATTATTTTCGCGGATGAAGATTTGATGGGAGTAAGGACCCCACATCATGACGCCCTGGTTATTACACTCAGGATAGCCAACTTTGACATCGACAAGCTTCTCGTCGATCAAGGAAGCTCATCCGAAGTAATGTACCTCGACCTATTCAGGAAATTGAAGTTGAGCATCGCCGACCTAAAGGAAGCTACTGTTCCTTTGGTCGGCTTCGCTGGGAAAATGACCAGGCCCCTAGGGAAGATAGTGCTTCCAGTTCGTGCTGGGAATGTCTCCAAGATGATTGAGTTTTTGGTAGTTGACATCGAATCACCGTACCAGGCCATCCTCGGAAAAGGATGGCTTCATGCAATGAAGGCGGTCTCCTTGACCTACCATCAGAAGCTCAAGTATGTAACCGAGCGAGGAGTAATGGAGATCCACGGCGACCAAGTGATGGCGAGGAAGTGCTTCATAGCAACCATCCGACCAAAGCCAGAGAAGAAAGTCGGTCAACCCAGCGAGAAAGTTGAAGAGGGTGTGATACCTTCCAAATAGCAACTAAAGTATGGAAGACCACGAGTAGAGGAGACCAGGCTCCTCCCCTTCGAGCGTGTCATCGAGGACCTGGTAGAAGTTATAGCCGAAGTTGGTGACAGTAGCAGAGTCTTCTTGATTGGAGCATCTCTCACCAATCAAGAACAAAAGGAGTTGATGACCTTGCTGAGACGCAACGTAGATGTTTTCGCATGGGAACCATACGAGCTGCTTGACATTGATCCTGATATAGTCTATCATCAACTGCACGTCGACCCCACATTCAAGCCAGTCACGCAGAAGGAATGAAGAACTACACCTGAGAAGGCTAAAGCGATAAAAAAGGAGGTCGAAAAACTACTGGATGCAAGATCCATATGGGAAGTACAATTCCCCAAGTGGTTGTCCAACCCAGTAGTAGTTTTGAAGAACAATGGGAAGTGGAGAGTGTGCATCGACTTCACTGACCTCAACAAAGCATGCCCTAAAGATAGTTTCCCCCTCCCAAAGATAGACCAACTAGTAGACGCCACTACAGCTCACGAGAAAATGAGTTTCCTGAACGCATACTCAGGATATCACCAGATCCCCTTGTATGCCCCGGACCAGGAAAAAACGGCGTTTATCACGACGGTTGGGTTGTATTGCTACAAGGTCATGCCATTTGGGCTCAAGAATGCAGGGGCAACCTACCAGCGGCTTGTCACAAAAATATTCAAGGATCAAATGGGAGAAATAATGGAGGTCTACATCGATGACATGCTCGTTAAGAGTAAGAAGAAGGAAAATCACCTCTCAGACCTGTCAAAGACCTTCGAAATCCTCAGGAAGTACCGAATGAAGCTTAATGCGAGCAAGTGTTCCTTCGGTGTCCAGTTAGAAAAATTTCTTGGATACTTGGTCAGTAAGAGAGGCATAGAAGCTAATCCGGACCAGATCGATGCAATCAACAGGGTACAACCCCCTCGAACAGTCCGAGACGTGCAGAAGCTCACTGGAATGCTCGCTGCCTTAAATCGCTTCATTTCCAAATCCTTCGAGAAGTGCAAGCCTTTTTTCCAGCTTCTACAAGGGAGTAAACCAATAGAATGGAGCCCGGACTGCTCGCGAGCTTTGGACGAGCTCAAGTCTTACTTAAGCTCTCCATCTCTGCTTGTCATACCACAGCAAATGGATTCTTTATACCTGTACCTCTCGGTATCCAGCCACACTGCCAGCTCGGCGTTAATATGCGAGGTCACAGGAATCCAACACCCCGTCTACTACGCGAGCAAGACCTTATTAGACGCCGAGCAAAGATACCTGCCATTGGAGAAGCTCGCCTTTGCACTAGTGATAGCTTCGAGGAAACTGAAGCATTATTTCGAAGCTCATACTATCATCGTCCTTACATCGCACCCCCTTAAAGCGGTCCTAAGGAAAGCAGATTTGTGGGGAATATTATCTAAATGGTCAGTCGAGCTCGGCCGGTTCGACATCCAATTTCAACCAAGGACCGCTATCAAGGGTCAGATCCTCGCTGATTTCATAGCCAAATTCACTGGCGAAGAATTCCCCGACCAACCTCAACCAACAAAGAAAAAATAGGACCCAGAAACAGTGGAAACCTGGAAACTATTCGTTGATGGAGCCTCCGACTCAAAGGGGTCAGGCGTAGGCATCGTTCTCATCACCCTATAAAACACCATCCTTGAGCAAGGAATCAGGCTTGGATTTTCAGCCTCCAACAACGAAGCAGAGTACAAAGCCCTAATAGTCGGTCTCCAAAAGGCGCAAACTCTGGGAGCAAAACGTTTACAGGTGTTCGGCGATTCTCAACTAGTCTCCAATCAGATAAGTGGAGATTACAACACGAAGGATGAAATAATGGAAGCCTACCTCGCCCTGGTGAGGAAACTAATGATGAGCTTTGAGGAGATCAATATCCAGCAGTTTCCCAGAGGACAAAACAGTCATGTCGACGCCTTAGCAGCCCTAAGCTCGGCAGTTGATTCTAGACTTAAAAGGGTCATTCCCATCGATTTCCAAATTTGTCCAAGCATTAACAACAACAGCAAAGTGCCAAACGTGGAACAAATACTCCAGGTGGGATCAACCCCCAGCTGGATAGACCCCTTAAGAGACTATTTAAAGGAGGGCACGCTCCCCGAGGATAAGAAAGCCGCCCACCAGATAAGAGTCAAAGATGCTCGCTTTTACTTATCCACAGGAGGCGACTTGTATAAGAGGTCCTTCTACAGCCCCTACCTTAGATGCGTCCACCCAGGCGATGTCGAGCAAGTGTTGCGCGAGCTTCACGAAGGAATCTGTGGAAGTCATGTCGGAGGAAGGTCTCTAGCCTTTCGAGCAATGAAGGAAGGCTATTGGTGGCCATATATGCAAAAGGACTCCGCAGTATATGTCCGCAAATGCTCGAAATGCCAGCTTCACTCTCTAATGGTCCACCAACCAGCCAGCAACCTAAAATCCCTGACCAGCCCGTGGCCCTTCGCCCAATGGGGGATGGACATCGTGGGACCACTACCCACTGCTGTCGGCAATCTCAAATACCTGTTGGTTACAACTGACTACTTCACCAAATGTATCGAGGCAGAACCATTGGCAAATATCCAAGACGCTGACATGATAAGATTCATATGGAGGAATATCATCTTTCGATTCGGAATCCCCAGAACCATCATCACTGATAATGGGACACAATTTGAGAGTGGCCCCTTCCAGGACTTCTGTAATGAACACGGGATCAGGCATAACTTTAGTTCGGTGGCCTACCCTGAGAGCAATGGATAAACAGAAGCTTCCAACAAAACTGTGATCAATGGATTGAAGAAGCGACTAGAGCGAGCCAGGGCGCATGGGAAACCGAGCTACCCCATGTCCTATGGGCATACCCAACAACTCCTCGGCGAGCAACAGGAGAAACCCCATTTTTGCTAACATATGGCATGGAAGCAGTCATTCCATTAGAGGTGGGCTTGCCAACAATGAGATCCGACCTTGTCGACCAAGGCCAGAATGATGGAGCGTTGCTCGCTGAACTAGACCTCGCCGACGAGCGTAGGGAACTGGCCCTGGTGAAGCTTGCGAGCTATCAGCAACAGCTCGCAAGGCATTACCATAAAAGGGTTAACCCGAGAAGATTCCAAGTTAGGGACTATGTTCTAAGAAAAGTCCTGGGCAACACAGTAAGGTCATCAGACGACAAGCTAGGCCCAAACTGGGAAGGACCGTATAAAGTAACTAGGGACGACCTGCAAGGTGCATATCATTTGGAAATGATGGAAGGCAGAGAGATACCACGAGCATGGAATGCAGCTAATCTCAAGAAATTCTATTTTTAGATTTTTAAGGAATTCTATTGATGAATCTTTTTCTTGTATTTGTTATGTGAAAGGAACAATTCATTCCCCTTATTACTAATGAAATCAGTAACTGCATTTTATCACACATCTTTTTCCAAATCACAGGCACGATGGTCGATAAAGCAGGGGGATAACCCTCCTCAGGTCATCGTCATGAAACACGAGAGACCTCTTAGCATTGCCCCTGGCAATATATAAAGCCCTACAGAGGATTCTTAGGCAATGCGACCAGATTTTATACTGGCCATCTAACCTACTTTGGTTGAGCAAAATCCTTACCAGATGAAGACATCCAATACCAGGTGTGTCCTCGCCAATTGCCCTACTTAGGCCTAAAGGAGTGTGATGACAAAACCTAAAAGGTAAAATGGGGCACAATGGTATTTTGGTACTATACTGGACTGGGGGGACACTTTCATGGAAAAAAAAGAATTATAAAACAACAGGAATATAAAAAGATTGGATGAACACGTTTAGTCGGCAAAATTGCCCAAAACACGAACTCTTCATTAATCTCTTATATTTACAACAGTGATAATACATGTTTAGTCGGCAAAGCTCGCCCAAAGCATTTACATTATCAAAAAAGACAAAGTAATAACAACTTGATTATATTTACAACAACGATAATACACGTTTAGTCGGCGAAGCTCGCCCAAAGCGTTTACATTATCAAAAGAAAAACAAATTGTAAAAAATTCAAGAAGGTGGAACCCTCCGAACAAGATAGTCTGCCACTCTAGCTCTTCGTCCATCATCAGAAGTAGGAACCAGCTCTTCCACGACCTCATCTGCATCCAACTCTAATAGTTACCGAGGAATATCATCAATGGGGATCCATCTATCATCCCTCCTGAATGGATTGGGCATCAGAGTGGAAGAGGACATCTCGTGACGGTACCATAACATTGAGTTCCTCGGGACCTGAAGCTCTTTCAAGGCACTCAACCACCCTCTGATGAAAGAAAGTTCCTCGAACTCGGATAGTCTTGTGGGATCATCTAGCCAGCCTTGATCATACCCATCAGCCCACGCTTGTCGAGGACCCCTCTTGAATAAATGCCGTAATCGAGTAATGTCCCTTTGAAGCCCAGCAGCAGCTACGTATGCTCGACGGACATCATCACGGAGCTCTTCCATCTCCTTATCCCGCTGTTCTTCTGCTTCCCTGTTCCTGCCCCTGGTGCTCCTACCATCTCGCGGGAGGGGAGGATGAGTGGAACCTCGCAGCGTAGGAGGAGTATGTCCAGCTCACGAAGATGAGGAGCCTTGCAGAACCGCTGAAATAGTGCTCAGCGCATGCTCTCTAAGTTACAGGACTTCCCTCCGCAGGTTTTTATTCTCCGACTACAGGAATTCTGTAACTTGATTTATCTCGGTGGCCTCCAGCAACCTAGCTCTCAGTACATTAACTTCCTCTTGTACAGAGGCACCAATGCCTTCCATATCCTGGATCCTATCCTTCAGCCTAGCCACTAGCTCGGACTGCTCCTTATACTTTTGATTCCTTGACCTAATAGACTTGTAAAGCCTAACAAAGGCCTGACGAACCTGAGGACTGGCATTGGAACCAAGAGTCCTGCTCAATTGAGATGTGGCAGGAATATACTCTTCTACATCAGTCAACTACAAGACATAAAAGGGTAAGGGAAAGAAAAATCAATCAATGCATTGGAAAAAGAAGCCTTTTTATTTCATTAATAAAGGTCAAGTACATCGAGGAGAAATGGAAAAATTACAAGCAGAAGTACAAAAATAATCCTAAGAGAAAATTAACTAGCAACCTCAGGCTGCCCAGAGGTGGCTGGCTGTTTCCCCTTATCAGCAGCAGCAGAGGCATCCCCCTCTACAGGGATGCCCTCATTTGCCTGGGCAGGACCAGCATCGGCAGGAGTTGTATGAGAAGTAATATCAACACCCTCGATGGCTGGGGCAGGGGCTTCTTCGTCCACGGTTGGCCTTGGACCCGAGTCGTGCTCGTCGAATAGAGGAGACTCAGTATCAACACCAACAGCTAGGAGGGCCTTGTTCCAGCCCTTCTTGAAGTTCAAACGGCTGATATAGCCTATCTGAACTTCGCCGTCTTCATAAGTAGCAGTCCACCCGGAGTTGTATGAATCCTCCTTGATGGTGGCTACCTGGGACTCCTTCTCCTTCAGATGCTTGGTCAGAGCCTTGTTCTCCTCCACAACCCCCAGCTTGCTCGAGAAGACTAAGTCATAGGCCTGCCTCACCTCGCTCAGCTCCTTAACCTCCGCATCCCTCTCTCGGTTGGAATTAATAAGGGCCTGATCAGATGAAGCTCGGGCGGAATCAGCAGCCTTCAAATCAGCCTCCAGCCGAGAACCCCTAACTTCCAGAGCGGACTTCTGCTTCTCCAGCTCGCCATTCATTCTCACCAACTCGTCACAAGAACGGTAAAGCACGGCGAAGTCAGTCATAAATTGCCAAAAATAAAGAAGAAATCAGGAAGGAGAAATAATTAAAAATTGTTAAGGAATTGAAAAAGAGAGAGAACCTTACCAAGGCTAGTCTCTGTCTAGCTTGAAGGGCTAATTGGTCAGACCCCAGCGCCCTCTGGCGATCTGCAGGAAGAACTGCCCTCTTGAGCAGCGCGGGAGCCAGCTGAGGAGAAGTGGCAACCTAGGCCCCCTCGGGAAAAGCAGACACCGGGACCAAGGCTTGCCCAGCCTTCGTCCTCAACTCCATCCTCCTCCTTTCTTCCTCTCTCTCCCTCTCCATCCTATTCCTCTCCTCCACCCTCTTCTTTTCCTCCACCTTCTTTCTCTCCTCCTCCTTCTTTCTCTCCCTCTCTCTCACTTGCTCTTCCTCTCTCCTCTTCCTCTCTTGCTCCTGAGTGGAAGACCGAGAACCAGTAGCTACGGCCCCAGAAGAAGACTTTTGTTTCTTTGAACTCTGTGCAAGAAGCACATGGTCCTCATCATCATCGTCTCTAATCAGGTTCTTCCTTGGAGGCATCTCTTCGCTTGAACTGCTGGAAGTTCTCGACGATTCTCGAGCTTCAGAATCCTCTTCAGAAGAACTGGTACTGTCAGAGCTCCCTCCACCCAAATTACTCGCAGCTTCTACAGGCTCACTCTCAGAACTTCTCTCCTTTTCATCCAACTGGATAGGCTCAGCAGTAGTCTCCCCGAAAGAATCAAACTCTGGAACACTATCCACAGGCCGTGCAATGAAGCTAGAGCCTGCATTCTTATACTCGAGCAAAAAGGCAGCAGACCTGGGATGCTCGCCGTCACCCAGAGGCTCTCTGATATTCCAAGCTTTCACCAACTCTGAGATACGAACCTCGCTGAGAGCAGGCTCCAAATTCTTTGTCCTCGCTGTGGGAGAAAAAGCAAAGAGAGGTTAGAAAAGTCACAAGTCGGCAAAGGTTGAAGCAACAGTATAATGTCTACCTATATATTATTCCCCGTAAAAAAGGACGGTGAACCTCTCAGACCTCGACCCTTCATACTGGGGAGGGAACTGCCAATTCCTAACAAGGAAACCCTCTTGCCAGTAGTCCTTATGGGAATCAGGTAGGTTTACTACCAATACCCTATCAGGACTCTTAGCTTTGAGGTATAAGACACCTGAGCTAGTTCGAGAGAAGGAATAACAGAAACAGATATAGGCAAGTCCTAACCTAGTACCATACAACTGGTTTATTCTATGGACTCCATTTACTATCTTCCACACATTGAGCGAGCACTGTGCGGGAACAATATTGAAATAACCAAAAAAATGCAGAAATAGATCATTAGGGGGAAAAGTAAGTCCCCCCTGGGAGAGCAACAAAACATGGATCCAGTGGGCATCCTCTATATCCCTAACGTTCCTACGAGGGGAGGCACAACATTCAATATCTACCCACTCAGGAATATTGTAGAACTTCCTGAACTCAAAGATTGACCTATTTCCAATCTTCGCCATTGAAAAACTCAAGAAATTCTACAAACCAAAGAGAAAGTGCAAAGAAAGGGCATGAGAAACTTACAAAACAGAAGATCGGTTCGAGTGATGAAGAAGCATGAGCTCAAGACGACTAAGAAGCAATGGGAATGGGGATTCAGAGAAGGAGGTACGAGGTGCTAGAGTTCTCAGAAGAAGGAAGAGTACTGGAAAGGCTGAAACGACGGAAGAAAAAGTGGCTATCCCAACAAGCCTTCAATTATAATCTGTAATACCCCGTATTTTTGGCGATATTTATTTTTGGGATTAATTAATTAAATGAGAATTAATTGGGAATTAATCCGGACAAAATACTAGCGAGATGTGAGTTGGTATTTGACTATATTGAGTATATATGATGATATATGAATATTAAATTATGAAATTTGTCGTGAGATTGATATACGACAATTTGGACATTTTATTGGGACGCGTGAGACAGTCGCGTCAGGATATAATTATTTTAATTATAAAAGTGAATTTAAATTCTATTAACCATATGGTCGTTTTGAGTGCGCCAACGTGTCCGGAAGGGTCGAGATAGTCAGAAAACACTAGCCGGGGGTTTAGTTTGGGTCCCGGAGTATTTTTAGGCCATACCGGCAACATAAAGGGTATTTTGGTAATTTGGTATTTTTGGGAATTAAAAGTGACGAAAATTAAGAGTTTTTATCTGATTGGGAATTGACCCACTTAACCCATTAACAACCCATATTAACCTAGAAGGCTACGTAGGTTATTAGAATTAGGTTTTCTAATATTTCCCAAAGCAAACCCTAGCCACCATAGCCATTGGAGAAGAAAGCTTGGAGAGAGAGAGATAGAAGGGAATTCTGCAGAAAGAGAGAGAGAACTTCTTCAAATCGTCATCAAAATCATAGATTGAATCAAGTCAAGTGGTTTAATTTACATTTTTATGAAGTAAATGCTTCTTCCATGCTTAGACAATTCCATAATCATAATTAATTGAGAGATAAATAAAAACCCATAAAATTGGAGTTGTTAGTTTAATTTTAGAGATAGGTTTGCATGTAGAAATGTTATTGGAAGATCGAATTAAGAGAATTACAAATTTATGGGATACAAAAACGGATCTATTTCTGGGAATGGAAGATTTAAAATTCTAGGGTTTATGTTCTTGAGAATTTGGGGGAAAGTGATGTGACTTGATGATTTAATGATGTTGAGGATGAATTAATTCCTTAAAACACGTTAGTATGTGATTTTAATATATTTAGGATTGATTAGAGACCTTTAAACATTGTTGGGACGAATTTTGGTTGAGATTTGAGGTGTAGAAATTGGTGAAAAACGAGATAGGATTTCTGGGCTTGAATCTGGTCACTCGTTAGAAGACCTACCCAGGTCGTTCGAACGAGCTCGTTCAAACGAGCTTCTAACGAGTTGACAGTTTGGGGTTCTAACGAGAGGGATGTTCGTTCGATAATCTAGTTCGAACGAGATCTCGTTAGATAGCCCAGTTCGTTCAAACGAAATCTCGATCGAACAGCCTCGTTCGAACGAGACTTCTAACGAGCTAGCAGTTTAGGACTTTTTGGTCTGTTTTGATTTTGGGAGTCCCGTAAACTTGTTCGATGATGGAGATAACATTCCTTTGATGATGTATTGGTATACTTGGGACATTTGGGATATAATGAGAAGTAAATTATATAATTGTGGAACGAATCAAATAGACATTTTGAGTCGAGACGTGAGTGCCTACTACGACGTGAGAATAAATTATGGCGTGTATGAATTATGAACCGGGATTATATAAATTGTATAAATTATAAGATGGTACGAGAATGCGATAAGTACTACAATTAAACTATGGTTATTAGTAAGATGCGTGTTTACTTAGTATTGATATATGATTTGTGTGTATGACATACCTACCATACTTGCTATCACGGGAGGTTTGCGTTCGCTTAGGGCCCTCTAATCCTTGTGTTTCCCGGATTTAGACTGGTTACCTCGATGAACATAGGTCAGAGAAGGACTTATTGGGATGTTAATAAGTCTGCTGATCGTGGGAGCGCGTGACCCATGTGATGTGACTATGTTCGCCTCCACTGTTTGTGATTTGTGTTATCTGAACGATTCCTGAGAGATTCGGAATGCGTGATCCGTATGTACGTGATGTACCGGGATGGATAGCAGAGTATGTGTGCACCGCAGCTTAGTCTCGGGGTGCTTATATTGTATATTTATGTTGTGGAAAATATACACTTAATAAACTGGAAACTTTCATATGGTATTGTGTGTATAACAATGGAATAACAAAAGGGATGATCTATAATGAGTTGTATTACTTGTATGTGAGAACCTGAATTTACGTTAAGCCCCTATTTAATTTCGAGCGTTATAATGTTAATGGGAACCGAGTAAGAAGGGTAGAACCTATGACAGTCTAGCTAGATATGATGTCACTTAGCTAGTGGTTTGTGTCATTTTAGATGGGTACTTACGTTAGGAGTGCACAGTTAGACGAGAGGTGAGAATTTCATGTGAGTGCACGTCCTAACATGTACTTTGCATTTAATGTTTTAAATGTTTTTAAAGCACTTGCAGGTTTTTAAAATATCTCCACATTCGGGCTCTGACCCGTTTGCTTTCAAATCTATTTTTTCTTGTAAAACCATTTTAGGTGCCTAACCACAAGGACACCATGCATAGGATACTCATTCAGATGACGAGCTGTAGCTGTTTGTGGAAGTTACAGGGATTTGCTTTTAGATGCTTCTATCATTTGGATTCCATGTTCAGTATTCCTCAGTTTTAGGGCATGTTGCCCAGTTCCATTAGAGATACATTTCCATTTCAGTTTTTCAGACTTTGGCATGTGTTGATTCAGTATTCAGTATTTAGTTATTATTTTCAGATGTGGAGTTTGTTGTGAGGAGTTTTCCTCTGGATTTATTTATATCATGTGATGGTTATTCTATAATTTCGTTATGGTGAATGGTGATATTATTCTTGCTTTAAATCTTGTACTGCATGTTAATCAGACTTTAACTAAAATTTGGCAACTTACTTTTTAAATACTAGGTGGTTAGTAATAATAAAATGTTTTCGACAGTGATGCTATTAACTGAGCCAACTTGGCATTGTGATTTAATTTAATAAAGGAGTAGCTACCCGGTATTTAATTGGTCGGGGTGTCACAGGTGGTATCAGAGCATCAGGTTCTAGTGTCCTTTAGGATCTGTACGGCTATTATGTTTCCGCTAAGTTTCTTTGATATAGAGCCCTATATTTTAGGACTGTTGTACTTTTTTGTGTATGCTTCGTTCTTCAGCTATTTTAAGTTTATAAACAGCGAACTTATAAACTTGATTCTTATTTCAGTTGCCTCCACGACGTGCACGACGAGTTCCCAGGGATGCAACGCCCGAACCCCAGCCCGTTCCAGTTCAGGGCATGATGAACACCGCTGAGGTTGCAGCCATTGTAGCCCAAGCGGTAAATGCCGCAATTTCCGTAGTTCAGCAGGCACCACCTCAGGCGCCGGTTGCCGCGCCAGTACAGGCAAATGCATTCCCGTCTTCTTGGGAACGTGTACATGACGCTTTTCAGAAAGCGCACCCGCCAGAGTTTGCAGGTAGCTCAGATGTGGTAGTCTCGAGCCAGTGGAGGAAGGATATACAGAGGCACTTGAGGATGTATGAGTGCACGGACGTTCAGAAGAAGGTTCTAGCTACTTTCAAGCTAGTTGGATTTGCGCTGCAGTGGTGGGAGTCTATTACCACCGTGGAGGAGAGGGATACTCTCACTATTCAGGACTTTTGGGTGCGGTTCGACCGCAAGTACTTTCCGTCAGCTGTTCACACGGAAATGAGGAGGAAACTGATGAATCTTAAGCAGAGGGTAAGACCGTGGCCGAGTATGAGGCCGAGTTCACGAATCTGTTGAATATCGTTCCAGATGAGATACCGACAGAAAAGAAGAAGATTGAGAAATTCACCAACGGGTTGACATGGAGGATCCGTCAGCATCTGTTAGGGAACCTTTCGTTGGCCACTTATTCTGATGTGGTTAACGCTGCTTTGTTACACTTCCAGGATCACCGCTTTCATATGGCTGAGGGCAAGAGATCGGGAGAGTCTAGCCATCAGGGCAAGACTGGAGGACATGGTGCCGGTGGGGCACAATCTGTTCAGGTACAGAGACAGGGTGAGCAGGGTTCCCAGCAGGGGGATCAGAAGAGGTTTAGATCAGGGAATTACAGGCACGGACAAGGAGGTTTCCGTCAGGGCCATCAGGGTCCAAACGGCCATCAGGGCCAACAGGGGCAGAATGGGCAGCAGTTCCAGCAGGGCCAAGGGAGGAACGGTAATGGCCACCAGGGCCGGGGACCACAGGGGAAGAGAGGAGGGAACTTCCCAGGGAAGTGTTTTGTTTGTGGCAAGACTGGCCATAAACGACAGGATTGTCCTGATAGGGGCAGGGCCCCACAGCAGCAGCAGTAGCAGGGTGCTCGCCAGGAGCCGCAGAGGCCTATGTTTCCCGCCGCTCTCCCCGCACCGCCACAGATGGCAGCATTGCCACCCATTCCAGCAGTCCCAGCTCAGCAGGGGTAGCTACAGTATGGACGTGTCTATAACGTCCACCAGGCAGCAGTTCCACAGGCACCGCCCGCGATTGAGGGTACGTTTCCTATCCATGGCACTATGGGTCGGGTATTGTTTGATACGGGGGCTACACATTGTTGTATTGCTACACATTTCGCAAAAGCCTTAGGATTGTTAGCTACGGCAGAGAGCACAGTGACGTGTGTAGACTCACCATTGGGGAGTGGGTCACTTATTTTCTTTATATGCCGGGGAGTGGGGGTAGAGATTGGTAGTCTGGTATTACCTGCAGACATGTTGGTATTAGATATGCATGTTCACGATGTGATTATCGGTATGGATTGGCTCGCTGATTATAGAGCCATGATTGATTGCTTCGGTGGGAGCATTGTTTTTGCCATTCCGGGGCAAGAGATGTTTGTAGTGGCGATGCCTCGCCCAGAGGGAGGCTCGACCGCTCATTTGTATTACCTAGAGGAGGATACCTCTAAGGAGGTTGTGATTCCTTTAGATTCGATCCCAGTCGTCAGGATGTATTCGGATGTGTTTCAGGAGATACCAGGCCAACCCCCCAGTCGAGAGATAGACTTTGTTATAGACCTATTGCCAGATACGAGACCTATAGCATGCGCACCGTACCGTATGGCTCCGACAGAGATGCGAGAGCTACGAGATCAGATAGAGCAGTTGTTAGGTCAGGGCTTTATTCGCAGGAGTACCTCACCTTGGGGCGCTCCAGTTTTGTTTGTAAAGAAGAGAGATGGTTCACTGAGATTATGTGTGGACTACCGAGAGTTGAATAAGGTCACGATACGGAATAAGTATCCGTTGCCTCGAATCGATGACTTATTCGACCAGTTGAGAGGAGCGTCTTTCTTCTCGAAGATTGATTTGAGATCGGGATACCATCAGTTTCGTATCAGGGAGGAGGATGTCTCGAATACTGCGTTCTTGTCGAGATATGGTTCTTACGAGTTTCGAGTTATGCCTTTTGGTTTGACCAACGCTCCAGCAGTGTTTACGGACTTGATGAACAGAGTGTTCAGGGATTTCCTAGATCAGTTTGTCATTGTCTTCATCGATGATATTCTGGTTTACTCCCAGACAGAGGAGGAGCACGCCGAGCATTTGAGGCAAGTTTTGCAGACACTACGTCAGAACGAGTTGTATGCAAAATATGAAAAATGTTGGTTTTGGCTGAAAGAGGTCCAGGTTTTAGGACATATTATTTCCGACCGGGGAATATCTGTTGATCCGGGGAAGGTATCCGCAGTGAGGGAGTGGGGACAGCCCACGACACCGACTGAGATTCGTAGTTTCTTGGGCCTAGCAGGATACTACAGGAGGTTCATTCGGGGATTTTCGAAGATAGCGGGTCCTTTGACACATCTGACTCGTAAGGGTGTGCCATTCATCTGGAGTGATTCCTGTCAGTTGGCATTTGATGAGTTAAAGGACAAATTGACCTCAGCACCTGTGTTAGCATTGCCGAGACCGGGAGTTGAGTATTTGGTTTACACCGATGCGTCTTTGCAAGGACTTGGAGGTATATTGCAGCAGGAGAGATAGGCCATAGCTTATGCTTCCCGTAAGCTTAAGCCTCACGAGAAGAATTACCCCACTCATGATTTGGAGTTGGCAGCAGTGGTATTTGCCCTACGGATTTGGAGACACTTTCTTTTGGGGGAAAAGTTCCAACTGTTCACGGACCACAAGTCCCTACAGTACCTGTTCACGCAGAAGGAGTTGAATATGCGGCAGCGTAGGTGGCTTGAGTTTGTGAAAGATTACCAGTTCGATATCCAGTATCACCCGGGTAAGGCTAATGTGATAGCAGACGCGTTCAGCCGTAGGCCAACAGATGAGGTGGCAGGGGTGTGGAAGCCAAAGTGGAAGGAGTTGGGACACCAGGATGCAGTGGCCCAATCTTTCATGTCTGTGATGACCGTTACACCGCAGATTATCACAAAGGTAGTACGGGCACAGGCTGATGACTCGTTCTGTCAGGAGCAGATAGTTCGATTAGTAGCAGAGGGAGCCGAGTACTATACCGTCAGCTCAGATGGGGGATTATGCTTCAATGGGAGATTGGTGGTTCCGGAAGGGGAGGAATTACGACACGAGGTGATGGCAGAGTCGCACGGCTCACGGTTCGCGGTACATCCCGAAGGGGACAAAATGTAACAAGACATGAGACGGTAGTATTGGTGGAGCGGTATGAAGAGAGATATTATTGAGTTTGTTTCGAAATACGCCACTTGCCAGCTAGTAAAAGTGGATCACCAGAAACTGACAGGACTTCTACAGCCGTTGGAGGTTCCGGTATGGATGTGGGAAAGCATATCCATGGACTTTATCACGGGGTTGCCTACGTCGCAGAGGGGTCTCGACTCCGTTTGGGTAATTGTGGAAAGATTATCCAAAGTCGCTCACTTTTTACCCGTAAGGACTGACTACACTACGGGACAGTATGCCCAGCTCTTCATTTCAGAGGTTTGAGACTTCACGGTGTGCCCCTAAATATCGTGTCTGACAGAGACAAGATATTTGTTTCGCGGTTTTAGGAGAGTTTCCAGGAGGCCATGGGCACGGAATTACGGTTGAGTACGGCTTATCATCTCCAGACCGATGGGCAGACAGAGCGCACAAATCAGATGTTGGAGGACATGCTACGCATGTGCATTATCGACTTTGGAGGTGGATGGGATCAATACCTTCCACTGGTAGAGTTTGCTTATAATAACTCCTACCAGTTCACTATTGGCATGGCTCCGTTTGAGGCATTGTACGGTAGGCCTTGTCGTTCCCCAGCATGTTGGTTAGAGGTGGGGGACAACAAACTACTTGGGCCGGAAGTGATTTAGGATACTTCGGCAAGGATTGAGTTGATTCGGAGTCACATTCGGGTAGCTCAAGACCAGCAGAAGAGTTATGCTGATGCGAATAGATCTTTTAGGGAGTTCCAAGTGGGGGACCAGGTTTTGCTCAGAGTATCTCCTATGAAGGGGATTATGCGTTTCGGGAAGAAGGGGAAGTTGGCACCGAGGTATGTGGGTATGTTTCCTATTATTGAGCGGATTGGACCAGTTGCGTATAGACTCGGATTACCGGAGCATTTACACCGGATTCACGATGTGTTTCATATTTCCTCGCTAAGGAAATATCTCAGGGACGATTTGGCTCATTCTCACATCGCTTTGGAGGAGATTGATTTACAGCCTGATAGCTCCTACGAGGAGGGGCCGATTACTATTTTGGACCGAAGTGAGAGGAAGCTGCGATCAAAGATAGTTCCGTTAGTGCGTGTTCAGTGGCGACATCACAATGTCGAGGAGTCCACATGGGAACACGAGGATGAGATGCGCGAACGTTATCCAGAGTTTTTTTTATCAGGTACTTTCTAGTTCCGAATTTCGGGACGAAATTCTGTTATTAGGGGGGAAGTATGTAATACCCCGTATTTTTGGCGATATTTATTTTTGGGATTAATTAATTAAATGAGAATTAATTGGGAATTAATCCGGACAAAATACTAGCGAGATGTGAGTTGGTATTTGACTATATTGAGTATATATGATGATATATGAATATTGAATTATGAAATTTGTCGTGAGATTGATATACGACAATTTGGACATTTTATTGGGACGCGTGTGACAATCGCGTCAGGATATAATTATTTTAATTATAATAGTGAATTTAAATTCTATTAACCATATGGTCGTTTTGAGTGCGCCCACGTGTCCGGAAGGGTCGAGATAGTCAGAAAATACTAGCCGGGGGTTTAGTTTGGGTCCCGGAGTATTTTTAGGCCATACCGGCAACATAAAGGGTATTTTGGTAATTTGGTATTTTTGGGAATTAAAAGTGACGAAAATTAAGAGTTTTTATCTGATTGGGAATTGACCCACTTAACCCATTAACAACCCATATTAACCTAGAAGGCTACGTAGGTTATTAGAATTAGGTTTTCTAATATTTCCCAAAGCAAACCCTAGCCACCATAGCCATTGGAGAAGAAAGCTTGGAGAGAGAGAGATAGAAGGGAATTCTGCAGAAAGAGAGAGAGAACTTCTTCAAATCGTCATCAAAATCAGAGATTGAATCAAGTCAAGTGGTTTAATTTACATTTTTATGAAGTAAATGCTTCTTCCATTCTTAGACAATTCCATAATCATAATTAATTGAGAGATAAATAAAAACCCATAAAATTGGAGTTGTTAGTTTAATTTTAGAGATAGGTTTGCATGTAGAAATGTTATTGGAAGATCGAATTAAGAGAATTACTAATTTATGGGATACAAAAATGGATCTATTTCTGGGAATGGAAGATTTAAAATTCTAGGGTTTATGTTCTTGAGAATTTGGGGAAAAGTGATGTGACTTGATGATTTAATGATGTTGAGGATGAATTAATTCCTTAAAACACGTTAGTATGTGATTTTAATATGTTTAGGATTGATTAGAGACCTTTAAACATTGTTGGGACGAATTTTGGTTGAGATTTGAGGTGTAGAAATTGGTGAAAAACGAGATAGGATTTCTGGGCTTGAATCTGGTCACTCGTTAGAAGACCTACCCAGGTCGTTCGAACGAGCTCGTTCAAACGAGCTTCTAACGAGTTGAGAGTTTGGGGTTCTAACGAGAGGGATGTTCGTTCGAATGAGATCTCGTTAGATAGCCCAGTTCGTTCGAACGAAATCTCGTTCGAACAGCCTCGTTCGAACGAGACTTCTAACGAGCTGGCAGTTTAGGCCTTTTTGGCCTGTTTTGATTTTGGGAGTCCCGTAAACTTGTTCGATGATGGAGATAACATTCCTTTGATGATGTATTGGTATACTTGGGACATTTGGGATATAATGAGAAGTAAATTATATAATTGTGGAACGAATCAAATAGACATTTTGAGTCGAGACGTGAGTGCCTACTACGACGTGAGAATAAATTATGGCGTGTATGAATTATGAACCGGGATTATATAAATTGTATAAATTATAAGATGGTACGAGAATGCGATAAGTACTACAATTAAACTACGGTGATTACTAAGATGCGTGTTTACTTAGTATTGATATATGATTTGTGTGTATGACATACCTACCATACTTGCTGTCACGGGAGGTTTGCGTTCGCTTAGGGCCCTCTAATCCTTGTGTTGCCCGGATTTAGACTGGTTACCTCGATGAACATAGGTCAGAGAAGGACTTATTGGGATGTTAATAAGTCTGCTGATCGTGGGAGCGCAGGTATGTGCGTGACCCATGTGATGTGACTGTGTTCGCCTCCACTGTTTGTGATTTGTGTTATCTGAATGATTCCTGAG
This sequence comes from Sambucus nigra, assembly GCA_949130495.1. Lineage (NCBI taxonomy): Eukaryota > Viridiplantae > Streptophyta > Magnoliopsida > Dipsacales > Adoxaceae > Sambucus > Sambucus nigra. The sequence goes on from OX422224.1 coordinate 267,768,814, forward strand.
AGATTTGGAATGCGTGATCCTTATGTACGTGATGTACCGGGATGGATAGTAGAGTATGTGTGCACCGCAGCTTAGTCTCTGGGTGCTTATATTGTATATTTATGTTGTGGAAAATATACACTTAATAAACTGGGAACTTTCATATGGTATTGTGTGTATAACTATGGAATAACAAAAGGGATGATCTATAATGAGTTGTGTTACTTGTATGTGAGAACCTGAATTTACATTAAGACCCTATTTAATTACGAGCATTATAATGTTAATGGGAACCGAGTAAGAAGGGTAGAACCTATGACAGTCTAGCTAGATATGATGTCACTTAGCTAGTGGTTTGTGTCATTTTAGATGGGTACTTACGTTAGTAGCGCACAGTTAGACGAGAGGTGAGAATTTCATGTGAGTGCACGTCCTAACATATACTTTGCATTTAATGTTTTAAATGTTTTTAAAGCACTTGCAGGTTTTTAAAATATCTCCACATTCGGGCTCTGACCCGTTTGCTTTCAAATCTATTTTTTCTTGTAAAACCATTTTAGGTGTCCAGCCACAAGGACACCATGCATAGGATACTCATTCAGATGACGAGCTGTAGCTGTTTGTGGAAGTTACAGGGATTTGATTTTAGACGCTTCTATCCTTTGGATTCCATATTCAGTATTCCTCAGTTTTAGGGCATGTTGCCCAGTTCCATTAGAGATACATTTCCATTTCAGTTTTTCAGACTTTGGCATGTATTGATTCAGTATTCAGTATTTAGTTATTCATTTCAGTTGTGGAGTTTGTTGTGAGGAGTTTTCCTCCTGATTTATTTATATCATGTGATGGTTATTCTATTATTTCGTTATGGTGAATGGTAATATTATTCTTGCTTTAAATCTTGTACTGCATGTTAATCAGACTTTAACTAAAATTTGGCAACTTACGTTTTAAATACTAGGTGGTTAGTAATAATAAAATGTTTTTGACAGCGATGCTATTAACTGAGCCAACTTGGCATTGTGATTTAATTTAATAAAGGAGTAGCTACCCGGTATATAATTAGTCGGGGTGTCACATAATCATAGCGCACAGATAGCGAAGCGAGTGCCGCCAAAGCAACTTCACAGTTTTCAAAGAATCACAAATCAGCCATAATGGCTGATCATTTAAATCCATTGGACCCATAAACGTGGCCCAACAAATTTAGGGGCAATTGTGGATACCTAAAATTTAGAACTATGGGCCTGGACGAGTAGCTCAGTCCTGGCGGCCCAAAGTCCAGGCCCCTCATCTTTTATAATTGAACCGGTCTCCCCCCACGATCCCATGAAGGGAAGTTATGGGGGAAATGGAAAACATGGAGGAACCCATCACCTCCACTTATCTACACGCACATGTATATATTAAACCCTAGTTTCGGGGCAAAAGGACAAGTTGTATTCTATGTAATCACTCTCCGGAGTCTATAGAAATAATATCGACTGCACCACCGTGGACGTAGGCACATCTTGGCTGAACCACGTACATCCTTTGTTGTGTGATTGGTATCTTGTATTCCTTATCCTCTTCTTGATAATCTTTCTCTCATATTTATTTTTGTTGCATAATAATTGCATACACAACCTTCCTCACCACTATTTGGGAATGAACTTGGGAATTTATGATATTGCTTTTGTGTGGCTGCAATCAAGCGATGAGATGACTTAAAATAAAGAAAATAAAAGAAAAATAAGACGAAGAGTCTCAAAAAAGTTTGAATCCCATGCTCGTGTGAAATAATAATGAAGTCATACTCAAGTTGAACATTGGTGCTTATGGAACTTGAATTCTAATTTTAAAATTGCCCAATGTTACCATTAACCCGTATGTTCTTTTTGACTCCATTAGTACCCATAAATATACCTACGTTTATTAACCCTAATATCAAATACGTTACGTCCCTAAAAAGTCCTATTTGATCCTAGGGTGAAATTGATTTGAAAGTTGAACATTTGCGATAATCTGTTAGAGTACTTTTCACCTTAGTTAATGAAAGATATCCATTCATGAGATTAAATTTTTCACTTTGATATCTTGTTCTTCATTATTGACATGTGTGTGGCCTAGTTTCCAATCACAATTACTACCTATGCTCGCATGTTCCGTGTTTGTTACACCTCATTCTGAGTGCCTTCATTTATTGAGCATAATCACCGGTGAGTACTGAGTTCATAAATTCTTTAATTTTTATCTAAAGATTTAAACTTTCACATGTGTCCGATCTTCCCACGTATATGATGTTTTAAATTTGATGATGCTTTTCTAATAATGTTGATAATTTAGGATTTTTGGGTCAATTCGCATTCACTCTGCTAATAACTTATGCAATCTTAGTTGTTGTTAAGATTTTGCATCGGATTTTGAGAAATCATAGTATGAGGTGATTTGATGTTTGTGAGTATCATCCTTGGAAACACTAACGACTTTTTGGTCAATTTGCATTCATCCAAGGTATAACGACTTATTTCATACTCTAAATGCAATCGTTTTCTCATGAAAGTGGCTTTTATCCATTGTATGTATATCCTACTTGTGGTTTTACTTCAAAATATTTTTTTCTTTGCGCTTCATCGCTACGTACTAGCAATGTGTAAGCTAGCAGTGTTATTAGTCATGAAAAATGCATTTAAAACCCTTTATATTTATAGATTCTAGGATTCTCGTGTGCAATAATCTTGACACGTATTCTCATTTAGTGAATAACCTCTATTTTCATCATATATATCATGTTCAAGATTTATTTGAGCTTTTATAGGCGTTGGGCATGATAGGCGTGAAGTTTAGTTGATTTTTGGAAACGTTTTGTCGACAAATGCAACTTTGGGGGCATTTTCATACTTTCTAACCTCGGTGTTCGGATAGAGGTATAGTATGGATGCGTTGTTCATCGGGTGTACTTTTCAAGGACACTGACCACACATCAAATCGAGTTCTAACAAAGTTTTTACGTTAATTCCCGTATGGCTCCTCTTGTGCAAATTTAATTATAGCCATCCATTACATTTTTTGTAAACCATCCCCAGCCGGTCCTAGGATTGTTGTCATGATTTCTCTTTTTGTTTTCCCTTTCCATTTTTATTCCTACTTACTATATAAAATAATTTCTTTTGTAACGATCACGAACTTGTTATTTTTAGGGTCAAAATATCTTTATGTCCAACATTTTTACTCCATTCTCTCTCCCAGGGTTTCATTTAAAAGTTTTCTCACTCTCTCTTCCTTAACTGTTGTTGTTAAATAGTTAATGTTAGGTTATTGAAAGGTAGTTCTTATCTTAACATTAGTTTTTTAAGACTTTGTTTTTATGTAAAATCTTTCTTGTTAGTTTCTTAAATGGTATATTATCTCTTGTTATCTCTATGACATCTCGCTTACTTTAATCACAGGTGATCAATCCTTTATCAACATAAATAGGAATCACATTTGGTTCATTCTCAACATCACTGTCAAAAACCATTTTTAAGTTACTAACCACCTATGTTAAATTAAGTCGGTGTCATTTTTATCTTTCAGTATCCTAACAACATACGAAAAATAAAACTAAAATAACTCATCCACAATAAATATAGGAGTATGAATCATCATACTATCAATGGATAAATAATAAATACCGAATAAACCATTAGTTTCCAAAACATAATTCAAACCATAAGTCTAGAGAAATAAACGAAATCCAAGTGCATCGTATGATATATAAAACTAAAATATATTTGTTGAAAGGGGGAAACAAGCCCAAATGTACCACTGAATTAGCTACCTAGTCTAGGAATGATTAACTGAAGCATACACACAAAGTCCTGCAAGCCTCCATAATGTTGTAGCTACGCATCCCTAGAATGAAACCTCAAGCTTAGCGTCCATTAAGATTCAACAAATAAATATGCAATAACACTTTTCATATTTGAAAGGGTGTCTCACTCTCTTGAGATATTACTCACCCCTCAACTATTGTGCACACCAAACGTGTACCTTCTAACCCAACTAGTTATACTACCCCACCTAACTAGTCTTATTACGAATCTTCCTATCATCCTACTATATCCCAAGTACTTCCTACCTTAGGTTCCTAAGTTATTTTACCCTTTAACTTAGTTAATTAATTCCACTTAACTGGTCATATAACATCCACACTAGTTACATAAATAATGCGTTCACACTTTATATTTCTAACCCATATATAATTATCTACTATATTATATATGTATAATTATACTACAATAATCATACATATGTCGGGTATAATAACCACCCCTGAGTAATAACTCACTAGATGCTTGTCTCTACAATGCTATCATATCCTAGGTATACTTACTCTAACCCGATTACCATAAGTCAATTAACTCACACCGAAATAGGTAAATAAAATTTCAAATGCAGTGAAGACGGTCATATTTCCCCGAGAATGAGACCGAATCACACCCAAAATGTCTCACCTCAAAAATAAATCACACAATAAAATATCGAAGATATGACCTGTGAACTATATTTCCTATGCATATACTAGCTAGGGTATTCACCCACATCGCACAACCTTCGATGATAGTAATAGAATGGGTATTCTTTCACATAAATATCATCCACACCAACATTTGTAAAATACACACACACACACACACACACACACACACACACACACACACACACACACACATATATATATATATAAAATTAAAAAAATTAGCTAACCCATGCCTAACTCTGGTAGCACTAGCCCATAATCCCGGAGTATATTTCTCGACTTTAAATTTATTTAATTTCATGTACCTTAAATAATTAATGTAGATTCACTTGCTAAAAAAATCCCCAAACTCACCCAATCGGCCCGTATTTAAATATCTATGAATTTATCTCACTTATTTCGTATTTAGGTTCCTCCTTTTTCTCACTTTTCTAGGCTCATATAAATCCACTCAAAATCCTTAGGGAAATATGTCCCCTTTTATTTTTTACTAAATAATCAACTCTTAAACAATCCCCAACAAAAATAGAGCCTAAAACTTAAATAAGCAAAACTTGGCAAAATTGGCCTTCATCGATCTATCAATGAGATCGATCATTGTTGGGCAGCCAACCCTATTCTCTAACATGATTTCCTCCATTGTTGTACACCTAAGATTCCATGAATTCTTTCCAGATCTCACCCCGATCCTACCAAATGTTTATCACACATAAAAATACGTTATAATTCTGATTTAAACCCTTAAACATCTCTGATTTTTCATCAAAAGGAATCATTTCACGAATTGGGTTTTCTAAATTTTATGCAATCCTATTATTAAATTTGATTATATAGTCAAAATTAAATGAAATTAACTACTGGGTTTCAACAATAATGAAAGACTATATGTACGATACTGATTTCAATAGTTGCGCAAATTTCAATCACAAACTCATTTAATCAGTGTCAATTTATGAATCAAATCAATTCATCCCTTAAACTCAAATTACTATGTGCGTGCAAGTGTCAAACCATCATATATAAAGTATGTGACACAAAGTTCAGGAAAAATCAACTCAGGGAAAAAACCTTTTTATTTCTAGAACTTTGACAAGTTTACAAGACCATTGACTTACATACAACCTAATAATTACCCACAAGTGCAATGCACGGTGTCTTCATCAAGCCTTCAAAGTAATAGATAGAAATCAATAATGGTTCACACGCAGTTATACCACAAAGACACGCAGTCCAGACACGCGGTCTTCATTAAAGAATCAACACACAGAGTATCCTCAATGACACGCAGTCATAACTTTGTAGAGACTCCCTCCACAATAACACGCAACTCTCGATTGTAGAGATCTCCCCACAAAGAATAAACAACATCAAACTATGTTTTGGGTTCCATAAAATAACTCACACAAAAGCAATTGGGATTGTGAATTGTAAAATAAAAGTTATGAACGCTCAAATTGTTGGAGAATAGTATAAAAACTTATTCTGTGAAAATTAGTTTTTATCCACACGAAAATTGAGATATTTGACACTCAACTTATATAAAAAATCAAGGCGATGATGTGTCAAATAAAAAAACCTCTCATTCGAATGACACGATGTCGTTTGAGCGAGATTTGATCTAGTTTGAACCAGGTCTGACGTCGTTCGAACGACATCATATACCTAACTTAGAAAGCTCCAGTCTTTTAAATATCTTGGAAACCTCCAAACTTAAAACTGATCACGAGATCAGAAAGCTTTATCCAGAAAAACCTTTTATGATAAAATATTTTTTTTTTAAATATCCCAACACTTTTAATGTAAAATGTAAAATGTAAATGGAAGTTAAACACATTTTACCAAATTCATCCTTGTTGGTCTTGAATGTTGAAGACTTCTTAAAATTTGGACTCGTCTTTGTAGATGTAAGATTCTCAATCCTTCGACGAATTGAGCAACTTGTAGCGGTATATGATATAATTAATTGTGACAGACAATGTCCTTACAAATAAATCAGATTTCAACAATTTATAATGTATTTCAACATCATTTGAACATTAATTCTATATCTAATGTCCAAATGCCCAAATTCCCATATTTCATGTGGTAACCCTCACTAAAAATGAGTTTGTCTACACCTACCATGATATGATCATGAGTTTTTGCAATTTAAAACTGAACAAAGTTAATCACTTACCTTTCTAGGTTCGTAAGGTCTGATTACACATTGTAGAAGACGGATTCGACAAAGCAGACCCAATTCCTCCTTGAAATTGGCCTCTAAAGCTCCCTTCTTTTCTTCCTTCTCTTTCCTCTCATTTTATAGGGTTTTAAAGCTAAGTTATGGTTGCCTATAACTCTAAAAGATAGATTTAATATCCCTAATCCCAGAATTAGACTAACGGGCCAAGCCCAAATGACATGAATACCCCCGTGTCGGCTCGATTATGTCTAAAAAGTCCCCGGATACCCTATTTTGACTATCTCGACCCTTTTGAAACCAACCATGTTCTTGAAATTTCCATTCGAGTCACCCTACAATAATTTTCTATCTCGACCTCATATAGTCTACACTCAGGTCTCAGTTCGGATGTAACACTGTCACGTCATTATCACTCGCTATGAAGTAAATAATTCTTTACTACTCACTTAGTAATTATATCGCATAAATATTAATCATTATCTCTCTAGATTAATATTTTAATAAACACATAATAATTCAAATAAATTATGTCATACGTGTAATTTAAAATAATTGAATTAATTAAATATTTAATACTAAAAAATACGGGGGATTACATACTTCCCCCTTACAAAATAATTTTTCCCTCGAAATTGGGACATACTTGCAGTGAATAACTCTATATACTGCTCATGCATGTCATGTTCCCCCTCCCACGTTGACTTCGAACAAAGGGTACTATCTTAGATCACATATTACACTCACTACGATCATACATCGCCTCCGATCTCTCATCATATGAGATATCTAGCTACAAGTCTATCTCCTATAATGGAATATGCCAAAAAGACCTCTCACTCCTCCAACACCTCTTCAGCAATGACACATGGAACACGTCGTGAATCCACTATAAGTACTCGGGTAGTCCTAGCCTATATGCCACTGGTCCTTCCCTCTCGATAATAAAAAACGGTCATACATATCTTGGTGCTAGCTTTCGTTTCTTACTGAAACTCATAAATCCCTTCATATAAGACACCCATACCAAAAGCTGGTCACCAAACTCTAGATCGATGTGCCTCCAGTTGGCGTCAGCGTAACTCTTTTACATGTCTTGAGCCATAAGGATGCGTGCCCCCTCAAATCAGATCAATCTTGGAAGTAGTGTCCTAAATCATCTCTGGCCCTAAGATCTGGTAGTCCCTCATCTCTAACTAATAAACGAAAAATGACAAGGTAATCCATATAATGCCTCAAAATATAATCATATACTCCACTGGCTCTGCTATCTCTATGTTATAATATTCCCCACATCATATGTGTAAATTTCCTTATTTTTAAACACGTGGCTCCCTTCATGGTAGATACATGCAACAATCTCGGACCACTCTGTCAGACTTCAAAACTTAGATGCACAGTGACGTAACTCTCACCACGCTCCTAAACTGCACGAAAATGACTTAGATAAACTCATTACTTGCCGACGAACCATGAATCATTTTGGGTTTGAGAAGCTTATTATTCCCCACTCTTAACCAACCAAAGGGTGGATGACAATATCTTCATATGAATCCTCAAAACATGCTTTGCAAGTAACATTCTGCTATGGACCATCACATGTATCTCTACCTATTGTAATTAATACTCCCAAAATACAATAAAAATGAGTATTAGGGACGGTAAAAATCTGCCACCAAAAGTACAAAATCGATCCCAAAAGAGTATTTGAGACGGATTTTGCAACAGCATAAATCCGTCCCTTATACTAGGCATCATAAATATTTTAGGGGAAAATTTTACGGTCCTAAATATTAGTTCATGGACGCTCTACATTTGGCATTAGGGACATATTTTCCATCCCAAAAGGTGTTCTCGAGAAAAAATTCCCACTCCCACGAGTAGTAGTAGGGACGGATAAACCGTCCCTAATACTACTCAGATTCTAGCAACCCAATTAGGACGGTAGAAAACATTCCAAAAGGTACTTTCAACTAATGCAAAATTGGGTATTAGGGACGATAAAAATCTTCCCAAAAGATATTGTCAATTAATTCAAAATAGGTATTAGGGATGGTTTATAACCGTCCCAATTGAAAAATAAAAAATTATCATAAATAATTATATTATTATATGCTTTATGTTGCAATAATAAATGACGTCTACTTTTCATTATAAATCAAATCATCCAATCATAAACGCAATATATCAACTGCATTCATTGAAACATGTATCCAATAACAATTTCTTCCATTAAACTACATTCAAGTCGAAAGATTTAAATGAGTACAAAATCATAATAATTAATAAGATATAATATTGTCAAAAAAATATCATCCCTAAATTAAGATGATAAATATAGTTGTCAAGCTTCAAAAACTTCTCTTAGTGTCACATATAGTAGACACACTCAAAAACATGTCTATTTAACTTCTTGTGCACAACATGCAATCAATAAATAATCATTTTATCAAAATAATATTATAGTAAAATAAAATATTAATCATATCAACAACTTTTTACAATTTTTATAAAAAAATGACAGAGTCCCCTTTCTTTATACATGAAAACCAACCTTTTTAATCAACACAAATTCTCGCACGACCATTAAAAAATTGAAAATAAGAATCTCGCATATCAACGAATCTTTACAATGTTTTTAAAAAAATCAATAGAGTCTCTTTTGTTTATATATGAAAACCAAGCTATTTAATCAACACAAAATCCCGCACGGCCATAAAAAAATGGAAATAAGAATCTCGCATATGAATAAATCTTTATAATTTTTTAAATAATTCGACAGAGTCTCCTTTGTTTATACATGAAAACCAACCTATTTAATCAACACAAAAGCCTGCACGGCCATTTTTTTTATAACAACAATAATAAATAAACAATCTCACATATCAACAACAATAATAAATAAACAATCTACCTGGAGCAAACCATTGATTTGTTCAGGTGTTCCACACGAATAAAATATAACTCTAAAATGTTATCCTGCAAAAAAATATAATACACAAAACAAAAATGATATCAGTAATCAAATAATGTTTAAACCTAAGTCTAACTATTTACAATTTTTTTCTGTATACTCAAATCGAGAGTTTAGTGATTACGCAGTCGGTTCCTACAAGTTACACTGGTCCTGTTCAAAGCTGCTTGTGCCTCTTACGGTACCATTTTATGATTGTTTTACATTTTCACCGCATGCCGGCATGTGTTTAAGCCTAATTCTAACTGTTTATAAATTTTGATTGTATACTCAAATTGGGAGTTCGATGATTATGTGATTGATTTATATGAGTTACATTGATCCCGTGCAAGGTGTTTGTGCCTCTTATGGGATTGTTTTGTGGTTATTTTATGCCTTCACCCTTTGACGACTTGTTTTTAACCTAAGTCTAGCCTTTTTCATGCAAAATCTCATCATATACTCGAACCATGAGTCTAGATACTACATGATCTGTGCATACAAGTTATACTAGTCCCATTCGAGAAGCGCGTGCCTCTTATAGGACCGCTCTGTGGATGTTTTACATTTTCACCCTTTAACGACATGTTTTTAAGTGTAAGTCTAAATTTTTACAACTTCTCCTTATATACTCAAATCACGAGTCCGATGACTACGTGGTCAGTTCGTATGAGTTATATTGATCTCGTACGAGGTGCTCGTGTCTCTTATGAGACCGTTTTGAGGTTGTTTTATATTTTTCACCCTTTGACAACATGTTTTTAAGCCTAAGCCTAATTTTTTTAACTGTTTCCAAATTCTCGTTGCATACTCAAATCGAGAGTCTAGTGACTATGCGATAGGTTCCAATAAATTGCATTGGTCCCATGAGAGGTGCTCATGCCTCTTACAGGACCGTTTTGTGGTTGTTTTATATTTTCACCATTTGGCATCTTGTTTTTATGTCGAAGTCTAACTTTTTACAAATTTCTGTTGTATACTCAAATCGGGGGTGCCGTGACTACAAAGTTGGTTCGTACGAGTTACATTATTCCCGTGCTATCTTCTCGTGCCTCTTACGGGACAATTTTGTGTCTACTTTTCTTTCAAATCATGTTTTTATGTCTAAGTCTAACTATCTATAAATTCTCATCGAATAGATAAATAGGGAGTCCCGTGACTACGCGGTCGATTCGAACGAGTTACATTGGTCATGTGCGAGGTGCTTGTGCCTCTTACAAGATTGTTTTTTTTATTATTTTACGTTTTCACCCTATGACAACATGTTTTTAACCCTAAGTCTAATTTTTTGGAAATTTTAGTCGTATACTCAAACGAAGAGTCTGGTGACTACACAGTTGGTTCGTGTGAGGTACATAGGTCACGTGCGAGGGTCTCATGCCTCTTACGGGAGCGTTTAGTGCCTGTTTTACTTTCTCACCCTTTGTCGGCATGTTTTTAAGCCAAATTCTAATTGTTTACAAATTCTCTTCGTATACTCAAATGGGGAGTCACGTGACTACGCAGTCAGTTCCTATAAGTTATATTGGTCCCATGCGAGGTGATCGTGCTCATGCCTCTTATGGGACTATTTTGTCCCTATTTTACATTTTCACCATTTAACGACTTATTTTTATGCCCAAGTATAACTTTTTTACAAATTCTCATTGTATACTCAAACTGGTAGTGCGGTGACTATGAAGTTGGTTTGTACGAGTTGCATTGTTCCCATACGAGGTGCTCGTGCCTTTTACGAGACCGTTTTGTGGCTATTTTACGTTTTCACCCTTTGACGACATGTTTTTAGCCCAAGTCTAACTCTTTACAAATGCTCATTGTATACTCAAACCAAGAATCTTGTGAATACTTGATCGGTTCCTACAAGTTACATTGGTTCCGTACGAGTTGCTCATGTCTCTTACGAGATCATTTTGGGCCTATTTTACATTTTCACCCTTAACGACATGATTTAAAGCCTCAGTCTAACTGTTTGCAAATTCTCCTCATATACTAAAATGGGGGGTCCGATGACTATGCGATCGGTTCGTACGAGTTATATTGGTCCCTTTCAAGATGCTCTTGCCTTTTACATTTGACGACATATTTTTCAGTCTAAGTCTAGATATTTGTAAGATTTTGTTGTGTAATCAAACCGAAAGTCCCGTAAGTACGCGGTTAGTTGGTACGAGTTGCATTGGTCCCGCGTAAGGTTTTCGTGCCTGTTATAGGACCTTTTTTGCTTGTTTTATGTTTTCACCCTTTGAGGATAAGTTTTTAAGCCTAGGTCTAACCATTTGTAAATTATCATGGTATACTCAAATGGGGAGTCTGGTTAGTACGCGGTCAGTTCGTACGAGTTACATGGGTACCGTGCGAGGTGTTTGTGACTTTTACGGGACCTTTATGTGTCTATTTTATGTTTTAACTCTTTAACGACATGTTTTTAATCCGAAGTCTAACTTTTTACAAATTCTCATCATATATATAAATCGCGAGTCTCGTTACTTCGCGGTCAGTTCTTATAAGTTATATTGGTCCCCTGCGAGGTGCTCGTTCCTCTTATGGAACCGTTTTGTGATTAATTTATACTTTCACCCTTTAACGACATGTTTTTAAGCCTCAGTCTAACCATTTCAAAATTCTCATCGTATAATCAAATCAGGAGTCCTGTGACTACACGATCGGTTCCTATGAGTTACATTGGTCTTGTACGAGTTGTGCGTGCCTCTTATATAACCGTTTTGTAGCTATTTTACGTTTTCACCCTTTTACGTCATGTTTTTAATACTAAGTCTAACCGTTTGTGAATTATCTCCATATACTGAAATCGAGAGTGCGGTGACTACGCAGTAGGTTCCTACGAATTACATTGGTCCTATACGAGGTGCTCGTGCCTCTTACGGACCATTTTGTGGTTATTTTATATTTTAACTCTTTGATGATGTTTTTTTAAGTTTAAGTCTAATCGATTGTATATTCTCGTCATATACCCAAATGGTCAGTTCGATGACTATGTCATTGGTTCGTACGACTTTCATTAGTCCCGTGCGTGGGGCTCGTGCCTTTTATGGGAACTTTTTGTGGATGTTTTACATTTTCATCCTTTCACGGCATGTTTTTATGCCTAAGTCTAAATGCCTACAAATTATCGTCGAATATAAAAATCCCAAGTCCTGTGACTACATGGTCGGTACAAAAGAGTTACACTGGTCCCGTGCGAGGTGATCGTGCCTCTTATGGGACCGTTTTGTGGTTGTTTAATGTTTTCACCATATGACGGCACTTTTTTAACCCTCCATCTAACCGTTTGGAAATTCTCATCGTATGCTCAAACGAAGAGTCTGGTGACTACACAGTCGATTCGTTCGAGCTATATAGGTCCCATGCAAGGTGCTCGTGCCTCTTACAGGACCATTTAGTGCCTATTTTACTTTTTCACCCTTTATCGGCTTGTTTTTAAGACAAAGTCTAACTATTTGCAAATTCTCATCGTATACTCAAATTGGGAGTCCCGTGACTATGCATTCAGTTCTTATGAGTTACATTGGTCCCTTGCGAGGTGCTCGTGCCTCTTACGGGACTATTTTGTGGTTGTTTTATGTTTTCACCATTTGACGGCTTATTTTTATGCCTAAGTCTAATTTTTTACAAATTCTCAATGCATACTCAAACTGGTAGTGCGGTGACTATGAAGTCGATTCGTACGAGTTAAATTCTTCCCGTGCAAGTTTCTCGTGCCTCTTTTGGGACCATTTTGTGGTTGTTTTATATTTTCACCCTTTGATGACATGTTTTAAAGCCCAAGTCTAACGGTTTACAAATACTCATCGTATACTCAAACCGAGAGTCCTATGAGTACGTGATCGATTACTTCGAGTTACATTTGATTCGGGCGAGGTGCTTCTTTCTCTTACGGGATCATTTTAGGGATATTTTGTATTTTCACCCTTTAACGACATGATTTAAATCTTACGTCTAGACTTTTGCAAATTCTCATCGTATACTTAAACGGGGAGTTCGGTTATTACACATCTGTTCGTACGAGTTACATTGGTCCCGTGCGAGATTTTTATGCCTTTTACGGGACCATTTTGTGGCTGTTTTACATTTTAACGCTTTGACGACATGTTTTTAAGCCTAAGTCAAACTATTTACAAATTTTCATCGTATACTCAAACCGAGAGTCCCATAACTACGTGGTCATTCTGTACGAGTTACATTGGTCCTGTGCGAGGTGTTCGTGCCTCTTACGGGACGGTTTTGTGGTTATTTTATATTTTCACCCTTTGACAATATGTTTTTAAACCTAAGCCTAACCATTTGTAAATTCTCATAGTATACTCGAACAGGGAGTCTGGTGACTATGTGGTCGGTTCGAACCAGTTACATGGGTTTTGTACGAGTTTCTCATGCCTTTTATGCGACCATTTTATGGTTGCTTTATGTTTTCACGCTTTGATTACACATTTTAAGCCAAAGTCTAACCGTTTACAAATTTTCATCGTGTACTGAAATCGAGAGTCCGGTGACTTCGCAGTCAATTTTTACGAGTTGTATTGGTCCCCGCCGTTTTTCGATTGTTTTATGTTTTCACCCTTTGACAGCATGGTTTTAAGCCTCCATCTAACCGTTCACAAATTCTTGTCGTATACTCAAACCGGGGTTCCCGTGACTATACGATCAGTTCCTACGAGTTACATTCGTCCCGTACGAGGTGCGAGTGTCTCTTAAGAGATCGTTATGTGGAACTTTAACGTTTTCACCCTATTACAGCATGTTTTTAAGCCTAAGTCAAACCGTCTACAAATCCTCGCTGTATACTTAAACAAGGAGTCCGGTGACTATACGGTAGGTTCCTACAAATAACATTGGTCCCGTGCGAGGTGCTCGTGCCTCTTATGGGACTGTTTTATGGCTATTTTATGTTTTCACCCTCTGACGGCATGCTTTTAAGCATACCTATAACCGATTTCAAATTCTCATCAAATACTCAAACAGGCAGTCCGGTGACTACGTCGTCGGTTCGTATGGGTTACATTGGTCGTGTGCAAGGTGCTAGTGCCTCTTACTGAACTATTTTGTGTTCGTTTTACATTTTCATCCTTTGACGACATGTTTTTATGCTTAAGTTCAACTGTCTACAAATTCTCATCGTATACTCAAACCAGGAGTCCCGTGACTACACGATCGGTTCCTACGAGTTACTTTGCTCCCGTGTGAGGTGCGAGTTCCACTTACAGGACCGTTTCGTGGTTGTTTTATATTTTCACCCTTTGACGACATGTTTTTAAGCTTAAGTCTAATCGTTTGCAAATTCTCATTGTATACTCAAATAGGGAGTCTGGTGACTACGCGATAGGTTCTTATGAATTACATTGGTCCCATGTGTGGTGCTCGTGCCCCTTAGGGGAACATTTCGTGGCTATTTTATGTTTTTACCCTTTGATGGCATGTTTTTATATGTAAGTCTAACCAACTGCAAATTCTCATCATATACTCAAATGGGGAGTACAATGACTACGCCGTCAGTTCGTATGGCTGACATTGATCTCGTGCGAGGTTTTTGTGACTCAACTAGACCATTTTGTGGCCATTTTATGTTTCAGCCTTTGACGACATGTTTTTATGCCTAAGTTTAGTTGTCTACAAATTCTTGTCGAATACACAAACCGAGAGTTCCGTGACTACGCGGTCGGTACGAACGAGTTACACTGGTCCTACACGAGGTTCTTGTGCCTTTTATGCTACCGTTTTGTGGTTGTTTTATGTTTTCACCCTATTACGGCATGTTTTTAACCCCTAGTCTAACTATTTAGGAATTCTCATCATATACTCAAACGAAGAGTTAGGTGACTACACCGTCGGTTCGTATGAGGTATATAGGTCCTGTGTGAGCTGTTCGTGCCTCTTACAGGAGCATTTAGTGCATGTTTTAATTTTTCACCCTTTGTCGATATGCTTTTAAGACAAAGTCTAACTGCTTACAAATTCTCGTCGTATACTCAAATTGGGAGTCCCGTTTCTACGCATTCAGTTCTTATGAGGTACATTGGTGCCGTGCGAGGTGCTCGTGCCTCTTACAGGACCGTTTTGTGATTATTTTACATTTTCACCATTTGACGGCTTGTTTATATGCCCAAGTCTAATTTTTTTACAAATTCTCTTTGTATACTCAAACTGGTAGTGCGGTGACTACGAAGTCAATTTGTACGAGTTACATTGTTCCCGTACAAGGTGATCCTTTCTCTTACAGGACCATTTTGTTTCTATTTTATATTTTTACCCTTTAATGACATGTTTTAAAGCCCAAGTCTAATTGTTTACAAATAATCATCGTATACTCAAATCGGGAGTCCTGTGACTACGTGATCGGTTCCTACGAGTTACATTTATTTCGTGCAAGGTGCTTCTGTCTCTTATGGGATCGTTTTGGGGATATTTTATGTTTTCACCCTCTAATGACATAATTTAAAGGATAAGTCTAATCGTTTGTAAATTCTCATCGTATACTCAAACGGGGAGTCTGGTGACTACACGGTTAGTTCGTAGGAGTTACATTGTCCTGTGTGAGATGTTCAAGCCTTTTACGGGGCCCTTTTATGGTTGTTTTATGTTTTTACGCTTTGACGAAATGTTTTTAAGCCTAATTCAAACTATTTACAAATTTTCATTATATACTAAAATCGGGAGTAATGTAACTACGCGACCATTTCGTACGAGCTACATTAGTCTTGTGAAAGGTGTTCGTGCCTCTTACAGGACCGTTTTATGGCTATTTTACATTTTCACCCTTTGGCGACATATTTTACACCTAAGTCTAACCGTTTATAAATTCTCATGGTATACTCAAACGAGGAGTCCAGTGACTATGCATTCGATTCGTACGAGTTACATGGGTCTCGTGCGAGTTGTTGGTGCCTTTTATGGGACCATTTTGTGGCTATTTTATGTTTTCACGCTTTAACGACATGTTTTTAAGCTGAAGTCTAACTATTTACAAATTCTCATCATAAACTGAAACCGGGAGTCCCGTGACTATGCGGTCTATTTTTACGAGTTGCATTGATCCTCGCCGTTTTGCGATTATTTTACGTTTTCACCCTTTAACGACATATTTTTAAGCCTCTGTCTAACCGTTTACAAATTATTTTGATATACTCAAATCAGGAATCCCATGACTACGCAATGAGTTCATACAAGTTACATTGGTCCCGTACGAGGTGCGAGTGTCTCTTACGAGACCGTTATGTGGCTGTTTAACATTTTCATCGTTTGACAGCATGATTTTAAGTCTAAGTCAAACCGTTTGTAAATCCTTGTTGTATACTCAAATAAGGAGTCCGATGACTACACGATTGCATCCTAAGAATAACATTGGTCCCGTGCAAGGTGCTCGTGCCTCTTACAGGACCATTTATTGGCTATTTTATTTTTCACCCCTTGTCGACATGTTTTTAAGCATACATCTAATCGATTGCACATTCTAGTCATACACTCAAATGGGTAGTCCAGTGACTACGTTTTCTATTCGTATGGGTTACATTGGTCCCGTGTGAGGTGCTCGTGCCTCTTACTGGACCGTTTTCTGGCCATTTTACATTTTCAGCCTTTGACGGCATATTTTTTTGCCTAAGTTTAACTGTCTACACATTCTCGTCATATACTCAAACCAGGATTCCCGTGACAACGCGGTCAGTTCCTACGAGTTACATTGGCCTCGTGTGAGGTGGGAGTGCCTCTTACGAAACCGTTTAGCGATTGTCTTATGTTTTCACCCTTTGATGGCATGTTTTTAAGCCTTAGTCTAACCGTTGGCAAATTATCACCGTATACTCAAAGCGAGAGTTCGGTGACTACGGGGTAGGTTCCTATGAATTACATTGGTCCCATGTGTGGTGCTCGTGGCTCTTACGGGACCATTTTGTGTCTATTTTATGTTTTCATCCTTTGACAAAATGTTTTTATACATAAGTCTAAGCGACTGTAAATTCTCATCGTATACTCAAACGGGGAGTACAATTACTACGCCGTCGGTTTGTATGGGTTACATTGGTCCCGTGAGAGGTGCTCATGCCTCTTACCGGACCATTTTATGTTCGTTTTACGTTTTCACGCTTCGACGACATGTTTTTATGCCTAAGTCTAATTTTTTCAAATTCTCATCGTATACTCAAACCGGGAGTTCCATGACTACGCGATCGGTACAAACGAGTTACAGTAGTCCCATGCGAGGTGCTCGTGCCTCTTATGCGACTGTTTTGTGGTTGTATTACGTTTTCACCCAATGGCAGCATGTTTTTAAACACCAATCTAACCACTTGGAAATTCTCATTGTACAATCAAACGAAGAGTTCGGTGACTACACAATCAATTCGTATGAGGTATATAGGTCCTATACGAGGTGCTCATGCCTCTTACGGGATCGTTTAGTGCATGTTTGACTTTTTCACCCTTCGTCGATATGATTTTAAGACAAAGTCTAATTGTTTACAAATTCTCATCGTATACTCAAATCGAGAGTCCCGTTTCTATGCATTCATTTCTTATGAGGTACATTGGTGCTGTGCGAAGTGCTCGTGCCTATTACGGGACCGTTTTGTGATTATTTTACATTTTCACCATTTGACAACTTGTTTATATGCCTAAGTCTAATTTTTTTCAAATTCTCATTGTATACTCAAACTGGTAGTGTGGTGACTATGAAAGAGATTCGTACGAGTTACATTGTTCCCGTGCAATGTGCTCGTGCCTCTTACGGGACCGTTTTGTGGATGTTTTGTATTTTCACCCTTTGACGATATATTTTAAAGCTCGAGTCTAACTGTTTACAAATACTCATCATATACTCAAATCGGGAGTCCTGTGACTACGTGATCGATTCCTACGAGTTACATTTGTTTCGTGCGAGGTGCTTCTATCTCTTACGAGATCGTTTTGGGGCTATTTTATGTTTTCACCCTTTAACGACATAATTTAAAGCCTTTAGTCTAATCGTTTGCAAATTCTCATCTTATACTAAAATGGGGAGTCCGTTGACTACACGGTCACTTCGTACGAGTTTTATTTGTCCCGTGTGAGATGGTCATGCCTTTTAAGAGACCGTTTTGTGGCTATTTTATGTTTTCACGCTTTGACGGCATATTTTTAAGTCTAAGTCTAACTATTGACAAATTTTCATCGTATACTCAAATCGGGAGTCTCGTAACTATGCGATCATTTTGTACGAGTTACATTGGTCCTACGCGAGGTGTACATGCCTCTTACGGGATCGTTTTGTGGCTATTTTACATTTTTAACCTTTGATGACATTTTTTTAAACCTAAGTCTAATCGTTTGTAAATTCTCATGGTATACTCAAACGGTGAGTGCGATGACTATGCGATCGGTTCGTACGAGTTACATGTGTCTCGTGCGAGGTGCTCGTGCCTTTTATGGGACCGTTTTGTGGTTGTTTTATGTTTTCATGCTTTGAGGACATGTTTTTAAGTAGAAGTATAACTGTTTACAAATTCTCATCGTATACTAAAACCGGGAGTCCCATGACTATGCGGTCAGTTTCTACGAGTTGCATTGATTCCTGCCGTTTTGCGATTATTTTGCATTTTCCCCCTTTGATGGGATATTTTTAAGCTTCCATCTAACCATTTATAAATTCTCTTTGTATACTCAAACCGAGAGTCCCGTGACTATGCGATCGGTTCATACGAGTTACATTGGTCTCGTACGAGGTACGAGTGTCTCTTACGAGACCGTTATGTGGCTGATTAATGTTTTCACCCTTTGACAACATGTTTTTAAGCCTACGTCAAAACATTTGCAAATCCTTGCTATATACTCAAATAGGGAGTTCGATGACTATGCGATAGGTTCCTACGAATAACATTGGTCCCATATGAGGTGCTCGTGCATCTTACAAATCCGTTTTGTGGATATTTTATGTTTTCATCCCTTGACGACATATTTTTAAGCATACGTCTAACCAATTTCAAATTTTCATCGTATAGTCAAATGAGGAGGCCATTGACTATGCCATCGGTTCATATGAGTTACATTGGTCCCGTGTGAGGTACTCGTGCCTCTTACGGGACGGTTTTGTGGTTGTTTTACATTTTCACCCTTTGATGGCATTTTTTTATACCTAAGTCTAAATGTCTACAAATTCTCATCGAATACACAAATCAGGAGTCCCGTGACTACGCGATCGGTTCGAACGAGTTACACTGGTCCCGTGAGAGTTGCTCGTGCCTCTTACGGGAACGTTTTTGGTTGTTTTTCATTTTCACCCTATGACGGCATGTTTTTAACCCTAAGTCTAACCATTTGTAAATTGTCATCTTATACTCATACGAAGAGTCCGGTAACTACACAGTTGGTTTGTACGAGGTACATAGGTTCCGTGTGAGGTGCTCGTGCCTCTTACGGGATCGTTTAATGTCTATTTTACTTTTTCACCCTTTGTCGGCATGTTTTTAAGCCAAAGTCTACTGTTTACAAATTCTCATCATATACTCAAACCGGGAGTATCGTGACTACACATTTAGTTCCTATGAGTTACATTGTTTCCATGCAAGGTGCTCGTGCCTCTTATAGGACCCTTTTTTGGCTATTTTGTATTTTCATCATTTGATGGCTTGTTTTTATGCCTAAGTATAACTTTTTACAAATTCTCAATGTATACTCAAATCGGTAGTGCGACAACTACGAGTTACATTGTTCCTGTGTGAGGTGCTCGTTCTTCTCACGAGACTGTTTTGTGGCTGTTTAACATTTTCACCCATCAACATCATGTTTTTAAGCCCAAGTCTAACTTTTTACAAATACTCACTGTATACTCAAATCGAGAATCCCGTGACTACATGATCGGTTCCTACAAGTTACATTGGTTTCGTGTGAGGTGCTCATGTCTCTTACGAGAATATTTTGGGGCTATTTTACATTTTCATTATTTAACAACATGATTTAAAGCCTAAGTCTAACCGGTTATAAATTCTTGTTGCATACTCAAACAGGGAGTCTGAGGACATTGTGATCGGTTCATTAGAGTTACATTTGTCCTGTGAAAGTTGCTCGTGCCTTTTACGGGACCGTTTTGTGACTGCTTTATTTTTCACGCTTTGACGAAATATTTTTAAGCCTAAGTCTAACTATGAAGAAATTTTTGTTGTATACTCAATCGTGACTCCCATAACTCCGCGGTCGGTTCGTACAAGTTACATTGGTCCTGTGTGAGGTGTCCGTGCATCTTACGGGATCGTTTTGTGGATGTTTTATATTTTCACCCTTTAACGACATGTTTTTAAGCCTAAGTCTAACCATTTGCAACTTCTTGTGTTATACTCAAATAGGGAGTTCAATGAATACACGATCAGATCGTACGAGTTACATGAGTCCCGTGAAAGGTGCTCAGGCTTTGTATGGGACTGTTTTATGGGAATTTTAAGTTTTCATGCTTTAACGGCATATTTTTCAGCCAATGTCTAACTGTTTACAAATTATCATCGTATACTCAAACCGAGGGTTCCTTGACTACAATGTCAGTTCTGATAAGTTACATTAGTCCCGTGCGAGGTGCTCATGGATCTTACGGAACTATTTTACGATTGTTTTATGTTTTCACCCTATGATGGTAGGTTTTTAAGCCTCGGTCTAATCATTTACAAATTCTCATCGTATACTCAAACCAGGAGTCCCATGACTACGCGATCGGTTCTTACGAGTTACATTGGTCCCGTGTGAGGTGGAGTGCCGCTTACAGTGCCGTTTTGTGGTTGTTTACATTTTCACCCTTTGACGATATGTTTTTAAGCCTAAGTCTAACCGTTTGTAAATTCTCATTGTATACTCAAATTGGGAGTCTGATAACTACGCGGTAGGTTCCTATGAATTACATTGGTCTCATGCGTGGTGCTCATGCCTCTTACGAGATCGTTACGTGGCTATTTTATGTTTTCACCCTTTTATCGCATGTTTTTATGCGTAAGTCTAACCAACTATAAATTCTCATCGTATACTCAAACGGGGAGTACAGTGACTACGTCGTTGGTTCGCATGGGTTACATTGGTCCCGTGTGAGGTGCTCGTGCCTCTTACTGGACCGTTTTGTGTCCATTTTACTTTTTTAGCCTTTAATGGCATATTTTTATGCCTAAGTTTAATTTTTTACAAATTCTTATCGAATACACAAACTGGGAGTTCCGTGACTATGCGGTCGGTACAAACGAGTTACATTGGTCCCTGCATGGTGCTCGTGCCTCTTATGCGATTATTTTACGTTTTCACCCTATGGAGGCATGTTTTTAACCCCAAGTTTGACCATTTGGAAATTCTCGTTGTATACTCAAACGAAGAGTTGAGTGTCTACACAGTCGATTCGGACAAGGTACATAGGTCCTGTGCTAGGTGCCCATGCCTCTTATGGGACCGTTTAGTGCATGTTTTACTTTTTCACCCTTTGTCGAC
Organism: Sambucus nigra; assembly: GCA_949130495.1. Taxonomy (NCBI): domain Eukaryota; kingdom Viridiplantae; phylum Streptophyta; class Magnoliopsida; order Dipsacales; family Adoxaceae; genus Sambucus; species Sambucus nigra. Next base: position 267,790,864 of record OX422224.1, read on the forward strand.
ATGTTTTTAAAACAAAGTCTAATTGTTTATAAATTCTCGTCTTATGCTCAAATCGGGTGTCTCGTTACTACGTATTCAGTTCTTATGAGTTACATTAGTGTCGTGCGAGGTGCTCGTGCCTCGTACGGGACCGTTTTATGATCGGTTTACATTTTCACCATTTGATGACTTATTTATATGCCTAAGTCCAATTTTTTACAAATTCTCATTATATACTCAAACCGGTAGTACGGTAACTATGAAGTCAGTTTGTACGAGTTCCATTGGTCCCGTTCGAGGTGCTCGTTTCTCTTACATGAGAGTTTTGTGGCGGTTTTACATTTTCACCCTTTGACAGCATGTTTTTAACCCCAAGTCTATATGTTTATAAATATTCATCATATACTCAAACCGAGAGTCTCGTGACTACATTATTCGTTCCTACGAGTTACATTAGTTCTGTGCGAGGTGCTCGTGTCTCTCATGGGATCATTTTGGGGCCATTTTATGTTTTCACCCTTTAACGACATGATTTAAAGCCTAAATCTAGCCATTTGTAAATTCTCGTCGTATACTCAAATGGGGAGTCCAATGATTATGCGATCGATTCGTACGAGTTACATTGGTCTCGTGTTAGATGCTCGTGACTTTTATAGGACCGTTTTGTGGTTGTTTTACCTTTTCATGCTTTGATGACATAGTTTTAAGCCTATGTCTAACTATTTACAAATTCTCATCATATACTCAACCTGGGAGTTTCGTAACTACGCAATCGGTTCGTGCAAGTTACATTAGTCTTGTGCAAAGTGTTCGTGCCTCTTACGGGATAATTTTTTTTTTGTTTTCACCCTTCGACGACATGTTTTTAAGTTCAAGTCTAACCATTTACAAATTCTCGTGGTATACTAAAATTAGGAGCCCAGTTACTACACAATCATTTTGTACGAGTTATATGGGTCTCGTGTGAGGTGCTCGTACGTTTTACGGGACCGTTTTGTGGCTGTTTTATATTTTCACGCTTTGACAACATGTTTTTAAAATGAAGTCTTACTGTTTAAAAATTCTCATTATACTCAAACCTGAAGTCCCGTGACTACGCGATTAGTTCCTATGAGTTGCATTGGTCCCTTGAGAGGTGCTCGTGCCTCTTACTTAACCGTTTTACGATTATTTTATGTTTTCACCTTTTAATGGCATGTTTTTAAATATCAGTCTAACCGTTTATAGATTCTCATTATATCCTCAAAATGAGAGTCCCGTGACTACGCTGTCGGTTCCTACGACTTACAATTGTCCTATGCGACGTGCAAGTGCCTCTTACGGGACCATTTTATGGTTATTTTATGTTTTCACCCTTTGACAATATGTTTTTAAGGCAAAGTCTAGCCATTTGTAAATTATTATCTTATACCCAAATGGGGAGTCTGGTGACTATGCGGTCGATTTATAGGGGTACATAGGTTCCGTGTGAGGTGCTTATGCCTCTTACGAGACTTTTTTTGGCCATTTTACTTTTTCACCCTTTATCGGCATGTTTTTGAGCCAAAGTCTATTGTTTACAAATTCTCATCATATACTCAAACCGGGAGTACCGTGACTACGTATTCATTTCCTATGAGTTACGTTGCTCCCATGCGAGGTACTCGTGCCTCTTACGGGACCATTTTTTTGGTTGATTTACATTTTCACCATTTGTCGACTTGTTTCTATGCCTAAGTCTAAATTTTTACAAATTCTCAATGCATACTCAAACCGGTAGTGCTATGACTACGAAGTCAGTTGAAGCGAGTTACATTGTTCCCGCGCGAGGTGCTCGTACTTCTTACGGGAGCATTTTGTGGCTGTTTAAACTTTTCACCCTTTGATAGCATATTTTGAAGCCCAAGTCAAACTATTTACACACACTCATTTTATGCTCAAATCGGGAGTCCCATGGCTACGTGATTGGTTTCTACCAGTTACACTGGTTTCGTGCGAGGTGCTCGTGTCTCTTACGAGATCGTTTTGGGGATATTTTACGTTTTTATTATTTAATGACATTATTTAAAGCCTAAGTATAACCGTTTACAAATTCTCATCACATAATCAAATGGGGAGTCCTATGACTTCGTGATCGATTCATACGAGTTACATTTGTCCTGTGCGAGATGCTCGTGCTTTTTACGGGACTGTTTCGTGATTGAAATTTTATGTTTTCATGCTTTGACGGCATGTTTTTTAGCCAAAGTCTAACTGTTTATAAATTCTCATCGTATACTTAAACCGAGAGTCCCTTAGCTACGCAATCAGTTCCAATGAGTTACATTAGTCCCCTGCGAGGTGCTCGTGGCTCTTACAGAACCGTTTTGCGATTATTTTACGTTTTCACCCTTTAACGGTAGGTTTTTAAGCCTCGGTCTAACCATTTACAAATTCTCATCGTATACTCGAACCACGAGTCTCATAACTACGCGATCGGTTCCTATGAGTTACATTGGTCCTGTGTGAGGTGGAGTACCTCTTACAGGACCGTTTTTTGGCTATTTTATATTTTCACCCTTTGACAACATGTTTTTAAGCCTAAGTCTAACCATTTGCGAATTCTTGTCGTATACTCAAATCGGGAGTTCGGTGACTATGCGGTAGGTTCCTATGAATGACATTGGTCCCATGTGTGGTGCTCGTGCCTCTTATGGGACCGTTTTGTGGCTATTTTATGTTTTCACCCTTTTATGGTATGTTTTATGCGTAAGTCTAACCAACCGCAAATTCTCATAGTATACTCAAACGGGGAGTATAGTGACTACGTCGTCGGTTCGCAGGGCTACATTGGTCCCGTTCAAGGTGCTCGTGCCTCTTACTATATCGTTTTGTGTCTGTTTTACATTTTCAACCTTTTACGGCATATTTTTATGCCTAAGTTTAACCCTCTGCAAATTCTTATCAAATACACAAACTGGGAGTCCCGTGACTACGCGGTGGGTACAAATGAGTTACATTGGTCCCGTGCGAGGTGCTCGTGCCTCTTATGTGATTGTTTTACATTTTCACCCTATGGAGCCATATTTTTAACCCCAAGTGTGATCGTTTAGAAATTCTCATCGTATACTCAAACGAAGAGTTGAGTGTCTACACAGTCGATTCGTACAAGGTACATAGGTCTAGTGTCAGGTGCTCGTGCCTCTTCTGGGATCATTTAGTGCATGTTTTACTTTTTCACCCTTTGTCGACATGCTTTTAAGACAAAGTCTAACTATTTATGAATTCTCGTTGTATACTCAAATCGGGAGTCCCGTTACTCCTCATTTAGTTCTTATGAGTTACATTGGTGCCGTACGAGGTGTTCATGCCTCTTACGGGACCGTTTTGTGATTGTGTTACATTTTCACCATTTGACGGCTTATTTACATGCCTAAGTCTATTTTTTTACAAATTCTCGTTGTATACTCAAACCGGTAGTGCGGTAACTACAAAGTCGATTCGTAGGCATTCAATTGTTCTCGTTCGAGGTGCTCGTGTCTCTTATAGGAGCGTTTTGCGGCTGTTTTACATTTTCACCCTTTGACATCATGTTTTTAACCCCAAGTGTATATGTTTACAAATATTCATCGTATACTCAAACCGGGTGTCCCGTAACTACGTGATCCGTTCCTACGAGTTACATTGATTCTGTGCGAGGTACTCGTGTCTCTCATGGGATCATTTTGGGGCTATTTTATGTTTTAACCCTTTAACGACATGATTTAAAGCCTAAATCTAGCCTTTTGCAAATTCTCATCGTATACTCAAATGGGTGTAACACCCCGTGTTTTTATTTATTATTCTAATTAATTAATTGGAATTTTTTAGAAAAATAAATTTTTGAATTTAATAATTTTTATTGGCTAAATATGTTGGTTATGATTTTAGAAGAATAGAACTTCAAGCGGAATTAAAATCGGAGCTAAAACGAATTTTATATTGATTTTATAATATTTTGCCTTATAGGCATTTTTTAGGCGAACTGTCAATTTTTCGAGATGATCGATCGATCGACCACTGGGGGTAGATCGATCGACCCTCCCAGAAAACGTGCGTTGTGAGCTGTTTTTAGAGTTTGTGTAGGATTAGGACTCTTAATCACTATATAACCTTGTTAATCCGTAGGGGGACTTCTCATAATCACTTTTTCTCCAGTTTTTCACCAGAGAACACTTCCAAATATTTGTCCTCTCACTCATAATCATCAACCTTCAACAAAATCAAGTTTTTGAAGGCTTAATTGGGGTTTAATCAAGATCGTTCAAAAACACTCTTTTGCTAATTTTTCGAGAGGAATCCAGATTTCTAATCAGATATTTAACACGATCTTCACAGGCATGAATACTCTATTCTTTTCCTTTAGTATTATGCGTTTTAAGTGTCGCCTAAACACTTAATTACATGTTTTCTTAAAAATAATTAGTAACTTAATTAGAAAAAGTGGATACTAATTATGGGGTTGTTTTTATAAAATCTTTTAATCTGAATAATATTCATAACCCTTTGGGTACGTAGGATTCATGAGTGATTTTGGGTTTTATTGGTGTAGGTTGCATGTAGAAAAACCCTAGCTTTAAAATAAATAATTTTTGGGTGCGTACAACTCATGTAATACATGTAGAGATAATAAAATTTGGGTTTTGATATATATATATATATATATATAATGAAGACTTGGTATATTTAATTTAAAATAATTAAATGAGATTATTTGGATATTGTTGACGTTGTGATAATTAAATTAAAGATTTAATTGAATTGGACTATCATGCGTAGTTTTATATATTGATTAATTATGCTTGTTTGTGTGACTTGTTGGTATTATGATGTTGCCTTTGTGACGACGGATTGTTGGGTATTATTGCTCTCCCTATATTTTAGAATGCCTTTAGGTATGGGACTAGTGGGTATGCCTTTTGATGATTTACGCCTTCTAGGTATGGGACTAGTGAGGGTAGATTATCGTTTTTATCATCTTGGGGGTGGGCTGATTTTTGGTACTTTTTCATCGTTACGCTAGCTTAGGCATGAGACTAGGTCGAAGTTTAGGATAGAAATTCTTCCTATACATAGGGTAGGACATAATAATAACTTGGGGACCCTTAGTTATGGGACTAAGGGGTATTTTGAGGATCTCACATCGATTAAAAGGGTGGGGTGATTTATAAATTGAGAAATTGAGAATTAATACCTAAGAAAAAAAACTGGTATTAAAATTTGTGACGACATAATGTGTCGGGGCCAACAGTTTAAACGGGTCAGAGGACGATTTATATTGTGTCGTGTGTGGAACCTTGTCATGTGTCGGGGCCGACAGTTAAACGGGTCAGAGGACGATTGACAAGGGGAACCTTGTCATATGTCGGGGCCGATAGTAAACGGGTCAGAGGATGATTGACAATGGTAAGTGTGACACTTTAATAAAAAGTGAGAACTGTAATAAAAGTTGGTTAATTTAATTAAATTAACATCATGGGACTTGGGAATTTAAAATCATATTGGTGTGCCCTTATAAATGGGAATTTTTGCGGGTAGTTAGTGGTTTATTTTTATCGCGTTTAAATTATTCCGTTTAATTTAAAATATTCTATTGTGATATTTATTGCATATAATGCCACTGTCTGGATTCAAGGATCCTATTTGAGGGGAGTAGTGTGTATTCTTGCTCAGGGCTTTGGCTCTGACCCATGCGTTGACTAATCTTTTTCAGGATTTAATTTGGAGAAGCTGCATAAGTTTATCGAAGTTATCATTGGAGGTGCAGCTGGAGTTATTTACTTTATGGCATAGTTTAGTTTAGACTTTCTTTTCCAGTCGTATTATGAGACTTCATTGGAATTTTTTTTTTTTTGGGCCATTCGGTTCCAAAGTTGTTTAGAGGATTTCTGTTGAGATTATTCAGATTTTATTTAATCATTATTGGAGATTGGATTTTTTGGAGTTAGCATGTGATGGATCTTTTATCGCTTAGTTATTTGTGATCATTTGAGATTGACTCAATTTTGTATCTTATGGACTAATTTATTTATGTCTCATATCTGTCTCATGCTAAGAATGGTATTTATTTAGTTCACGCCCGACTTAGTTTTGGTGGCGGCCGACGCCAGAATTAGGCGGGGTGTGACAATGGGGAGTCTGATGACTACGCGATCGGTTTGTACGAGTTACATTGGTCTCGTGCAAGATGCTCGTGCCTTTTACATGAGCGTTTTGTGACTGTTTTACGTTTTTTAAACTTTCACGACATGTTTTTAAGCCTATGTCTAACTATTTACCAATTCTCATCGTATACTCAAACTGGGAGTTTCATAACTACGCAGCCGGTTCGTACAAGTTACATTGGTCCCGTGCGAGGTGTTCGTACCTCTTACGGGACCGTTTTGTTTTGGTTTTATGTTTTCAACCTTTGACGACATATTTTCAAGTCCAACTCTAACCATTTGCAAATTCTCGTGGTATACTCTAACAGAGAGTCTCGTGACTACGCGATTAGTTCGTACGAGTTACCTGTGTCCCGTGCGAGGTGCTCGTGCCTTTTATGGACCGTTTTGTGTCTGTTTTATATTTTCACGCTTTGACAACATGTTTTTAAAACAAAGTCTAGCTGTTTACAAATTCTCATTATATTGAAACATGAAGTCCCGTGACTACGCGACCAGTTCCTATGAGTTGCATTGGTCCCTTGAGAGGTGCTCGTGCCTCTTATGGAACCATTTTGCGATTATTTTATGTTTTCACCTTTTGACGACATGTTTTTAAGCCTCAATCTAACCGTTTATAAATTCTCATCATATCCTCAAAGCTAGAGCCCTATGACTAGGCTTTCAGTTCCTACGAGTTACATTGGTCCGGTGAGAGGTGTGACTGCCTCTTACGGGACCATTTTGTGGTTGCTTTACGTTTTCACCCTTTGACAACATGTTTCTAAGCCAAAGTCTAACCATTTGTAAATTATTATCTTATACTGAAATGGGGAGTCCGAGGACTACGCGGTCGGTTCGTACACGTTACATTGGTCCCGTGCGAGGTGCGAGGTGCTCTTGCCTCTTATGTGACCATTTTTGGCTTTTTGAAGTTTTCACCCTTTGACGGCATGTTTTAAAGCCAAAGTCTAAATTTTTTCAAATTCTCGTCGTATACTTAAATCGGGAGTTCGGTGAATACGCGGTCGGTTCCTTCGAGTTATATATTGGTCCCGTAAGAGGTGCTCGTGACTCTTATGGAACCATTTTGTGGTTGTTTGACATTTTCACCCTTTGGGTTGAATCGGGTAAGATTAACCCTCCTTAGTATTTTGATATTAACACGCAAGAAAACTTTTTTACTCCAATAGGTCCCGTTTATCATCAAAACCTCATATTACCATGATGTATCATGTTCAGAAAACTAGTAGAAAATAACAAAAATCAACAAAAGAACATAGTGGAGTTTTTTTTTTATTTCGTACTTTACCCAACTTTGTTTCACATATTGACTAAAGCAGGTCCTGGTTCATGTCAATATAACCATTTCTGGTTACTAGATTGAAAGTAATATTAGTCTAAAAATTTCATTTTTTTCCCTATCTATATGTTCATTTCTTTTAATATATTATTTCTCCCATGTTCACCTTACTAAGTGGGGTACTCAAGTAAGACAATTTTCGAAACATCAAATATAAATTTGTACCAATAGCTCCTTCAAATCCATCGTGCCAAAATGAGAGCCTTGGGAGAGCCATGTAGTGGTTTCGTCTCTAACTGTGAGATAAGTCAATGTCGAGGGTGGCCAGAACAACTTTTCTTTTAGTTGAACACATTTATCTTGTTATTCTACTTAATAAAAATATCAATTGAATAAGACTTTTAACCGTTAAAACATTATGGAATACTCAAAATTGAATCTCATTAGTAAATTACTAACTTCTTCCCAATTACTCGAATTTCCAATATCTACCTGGCCATCAAGAGTATATTAAGAAACAATAACCAAATAATGAACATCAGTCCAATCAAAAACTTTATGATCACGTATGTTCCAAATTCGAACCTTTGCATCTAGTGAGACATTAATGAATTAATCATCATCTACCGAATTGAATTGTATATAGGTTACTACAAAACCATACACACGTTATAACCAAACGAAGGTTCAATAGTCTTGCATTGAGAAAAACAACAACATGTGCATGTCTACTAACCATAATCATTGTGCACAAAATTTTTTAAATAGCTTTGTGTTTCCATGTACCCTAGCCTAACTGTCTTGTACATTGAAGATGAAAGCGATAGCTGCCTGTCAATAAAAAAAGAATTTTTGTTTATTAAGTATATATGCTAAGTTAGATAACATTTCGAGATATCATATAAAATAATAGAAAAATGTTTCGCTTCATTATTCACTATTATTCAATGTCCATAGGCTTAGAGTTACAATTGGAACCCACTAGAGAATCTTGTTTCAACTCTTTTGCTTTTTCCTTCAATTCTGTTGGAAATTCTGATAACTACAGCCAAGAAAATTGAGAAAATAAGTACACACAATATCGTAGAGTATTAGAGAATATTAGATCTCACACATATATTGAATTCCCCCATCAAAACGTTCTGTAAATTGTGTCCTAAGATTAGTAACACACTACTAATAGATAATCCTAGATAAACAATAACTCTTAAGTACTTAAAATAAAAACTATCACCTAAAGGGGTAAACTAATGGATAATCATAAAATAAGATAAATCATTCTCTCATGGGGGGAATCACCTTCCCAACGGGACCTGCGTGCGTCACACAGAAACTACACTGAAATGAAAAGCGGGACCAAATTTCTCCAAAAAGATATAATAAAAAAAATTGTGATCTACACGATTGTAAAAGATAAATTAAATCTATGAATGATATATTATGAATAAACCCCAAAATCACATACATGATTGAGTAAACGAATTCCATCAATGATTTGATCCAATTGTATCACTGATATGAATTCATAGGCTATGGAAATAAAAAAAAAATAACTTGGATAATAAACCATCAATACTGAAATTTATATACGATTGTTAATCGCATATGCAACAGGCTGCCATTGGGAACATAATAAAGACATGAAGTTGTGTCGGTCTAAGAAGAAGGAGTTCCATTATGTGCATCTTCCAAATCATTCACCTATTAATGCATTAGTTTGGAGGACTAGTCAAAAATAAATTTGGAAACCTTTTTAACTTAGAAGGAGTCAAGGCCCCTAATTCCCCATTATCATTAAGATTTAAGAATATTAAAACAATAAACACAAAATAGGGATCGTTTGTTTTTGCCTTTGAAGTCTGAATCTGAACCATTCAGATTTGAGAGGTATCAAAAAGTGTTAAGTCTGAAGTCTGAATCTGAAGTATAAATCAGTCTAAATACATTCATTTACAAGTATATTCAGACGTAAAAGTAAACACATTTTTCAGATTCAGATTTCAGATTCAGATAAAAAAACAAACACAACCTAAGTTTAAGCATTTCAATTCAAAAACAATACACACCAAGTCTCAGTATGAAAAAAAAAAAAAAAAAAAAGGTTGATTGTTTACATTGTTAACAAACTAAAAAACATATATGAAAATACTGAACTTCCGTTATCAATAGTCATAACAATAATTATTTACCTAATATAACAAACAGAACAATAAAATGTAAACATATATAAAAACATACAACCTAGAGCGACCACCAATAAAACTCCGGACAATAACCATAGAAATCCGGCGAACTCAAAACTCCGATCTGTTTGTCGACCCAAACCTAACCCGACTTGCCCCAGTCACAATCCATAGCAGTTAACTCCAACCCGCCAGAACCCATACCCGGCTCCACCATGTATGACCCATTTACCCCATGGATGGCATCAAATCCGTGTACCCCAGTCCATAGCTCCTTATCTGATTCAAACCGCGACTTTAAAACCTCCATATCCGGCCATAAAAATGAGACAACAACACCGGCCTACATAACCCTCAAACCTCAACCCACGAACCTGCTCAAACCCAAAAATCCCTATACTCGGAAGCCTCTAACGCATCAGTACGAGCAGCGAGCTAAAGTCCAAACCCAACTCGAGTCGACGATGAACGAACCTTCTAAGCTCTGACCTACTCCATTCTCCAAACCTCGTCTGCTATCGAACCGAACTTGAAAACTGACCCAACTTGACACGCCACCCACCAGGGAGAGTCTGTGATGGGCGGAGGGGCTAGGGAGTCTAGGTCCGGCTTGGGGTGGGATTTGGGGGGGAGATACAGCGAGTTGAGAGAGAGAGAGATGTAGCTAATCGAGCGAGAGAGAGAGATATCGCTGAGAGAGGAGGGCACGGTGAGAGAGAGGGAGATCGGGTCATATTGAAAATGAGGGAAGGAAAAATGTGTGAAAAAATAAAAGGAAAACAAGTGAGAGTTTTAATACCCGTCCCTTATGGTATATCAAAAGGTACGATTTTTAAAATTCGTCTCATTTGATATACTAAAAATGGAAGATTTTAAAATTTTCATTCCTTATATTAGTCTGAGAAAAAAAGCATTAAAAATTCTCATACACTAAAGGGACGATTTTTTTTATAACCGTCCCTTTCGATATATCAAAAGGGACAGTTTTTAATTACCATCCCTTTTGTGATTTATCAAAAGGGACGGTAATTAAAAATCGTCTCTTTTGGAATATTAAAAGGGACAAAATGACACGGTCGTCCCAAATACTTCTGTCCCTAATACTCATTTTTCTTGTAGTGCCAATTACCCCCCAAAAAATCTAAAACACGCATTTCTCGCATTCTCCCACATTTTAGTCCTCTCCCTCATCCAACCCCCTGTCCAAGGGTGACATGTCTATCTCAAATCGCAACTCTGCCCACATTGCCTCCTGACACTCTCAATCAGAGGTGGGACTCGAGAGTGAATAATAATTATCCCATTTCGGTCAATCTATTCCACAAACTCAAAGGAAATCGTGACCTTTCTATGATTTTTATTACCAAATGTTGAACCTTATTAGTCTGCGTATCCCTTCTGTCACTGGAATCATTAATCTATTACAAAGTTTTGGTTGATAATCTCAGACGAACCTTTTCCATCTGTGAGTGGTGCACCTGGAGACATATTTTCAATTGCCAATTGCACTAACGGTCCAAATGGTTCTTGGACATAACACTCTCGTTCCAATCGAATAAAAAAACTTCTAACTGTTACCCCTCCAGGGCATCTCTCTCTATCCCCTAACATGCTGCAGACAAGTTTAATTTAGGTGGCCCTACTCTCCACAAGTCAGACACCTCTCTGTGTCATCTCCCTATCTTTGGCCCCAATGGCTATGTAGGGGTTGTCCTTCTCTCGGACCTAGTAGCCTTGGCTTTAATTGCTACCCCCGTTATTCCATTGGCTCTTCTAGCCCTGTGGAACACACTGCTAGCGTTGACGGAATCTACTGTCACTTAGCAAGAATTCATTTTATCTGAATTATTTAAATGGGTCCCCTACTAGGTATCTCCCTTTGGTGCGTCACTATCACCACTTACATTCATTCTTGTTCTACTGACTAAACTCTCCAATCTCGTAGATCCTTTCTCATGGAAGCATTTATATCGCCCTTACAAAAGTACCACGTTGACGACATCACCACTAGTCATCCCGGTTGGATTTTCCCTTCAATGTTGGCTTATTCTACTCATGATTCCATCATCAACTCAAAGACCCCCTCAATAGGTACGAAGTTCACTAAACAAGAAAATTCTCCCTCATGTTCAGTAATTTTCTGGCCCTCCACCAATAAGTACTATAATTTCCTTCACCTTTCTAGTTAAACAAATGATGAGGGGATTTATGATCAAATCGCACTCCCAAATTCTCGCTATTCATGGTATCTCTCCTCGAATGTGGTGACCGACTCCCATGGCTACAATATTGATCATATGAGCAAAAACTTTTGTCCAAAATTTTAATCATAAATGTCAATACACTCCACCGTACACAATTTCTTTTGGATAATCTCCTTCCATTGGCCCATCACACGTTCACACTTTCCTGAACTCTTACGGATGGAATTTCAGAAAAAACCCTTTAACTCTCTCCCTTCCCAACTGAACTGGGTGAGTCTGAATTTACGCCATTGTTTTCTATATTGGTACTTTGGGAAAAACTATTACACCCCAGTGGCTATCACAACGTCAAGTGCCTGCAGTATAACAGTAGTAACTTCTATTGTGAACACCATTCCCATAATTCCTTTGTTCCTTTAGTTGAGCCTCTCCTCCTGCAGTCCTCTTAAGGACCCTCGTTGGTTGTCATATATTGCTCGGTGTATGAAGACCAATCGAACTCATATATGATTCACATAATCTATACTCAATAACAGGAGAACATAAGTTGCATTATGAATCAACAGTCCTAAGCATATGGCTCTATATCAATGAAAAGTAATGTTGAAAATGTAGTAAGTCCGCACAGATCCTAAAGACTCTAGAACCTGATGCTCTGATACCATCTGTGACACCCCGCCTACTTTAATCACGAATGATCAGTCCTTTATCAAAATAAATAGGAATCGTAATTAGTTCATTCTCAACATGACTGTCGAAAACCATTTTTAAATTACTAACCACCTACGTTAAATTAAGTTAGTGTCAATTTTATCTTTAGTAGTCTAAATCATCACAATATAAATGGATAAATAATAAATACCGAATAACCCATCGGTTCCCAAAACATAATTCAAATCACAAGTCTAGGGAAATAAAATAAATCTACGTACATTTTCTGATTGATAAAACTAAAATATATTAACTAAAAAGGGGGAAACATGCCCAAATGAACTAATAAATTAGTAACCTAGTTAAGGAATGAAGAACGGAAGCATCCACGCAACGTCCTGCAAGCTTACACAATGCCGCAGCTACGCATCCTGGAATGAGTCCTCAAACTTGGCGTCACTGTGGCTTGACACCTAAAATATTTTGGAAAATATTTTGATAAGGGTGGGAGCCCAAACCATTTAAAAATTATTTAGTAAGTAATTAATATGCAATAGTTAGTTATGCATTAATACTTTTCATATTTAAATGGGTGTCGCACTCACTTGATGTATTACTCACCCTCAGCTATTGTGCATACCTATCGCGAACCTTCTAACCCAACTAGTTATACTACCCCACATAACTAGTCCCGTTACAAATCTTCCTTTCATCCTACTCTATCCCGTGTATTTCCTTCGTTTGGTTCCTAAGTTATTTTACCTTTTAACATGGTTAATCAATTACACTTAGCTGGTTATATAACATCCGTGCTAGTTACATAAATAAATCATTCACATTTTATATTTTCTAACCCGTATATAATTATCTACTCTATTATATACATATTAGCGGAATGCCCGTGCCTGAAGGCACGACGAAAATTTTGAAAATACCTAATCGCAAAACAATAAAAAAATTTCAAATTACGTAAGTGAAAAACAAAAACAAATCGTTCCCCAACAAAAAAAAGTGCAATTTTAACAAAATTGACCATAATATCCTTTATTTATTAGACAATCCACCCTACTTAGCAAATAATAATTGGTCCAACAAAATTCTTTCAAATAATCTAAATGCATCAAACAAATTCACATGTAGCATGAAATTTGCAATATTCATTAACCGAATTCACATTATGCCACAAATAATCAGTGTCAATTTAAAAAAAATGGACATGGTTTTCTTTATTTATTGGACTATCCGTCGTATTAAGGAATAACCAATCCAACAATAATAAAAAATGAATATGATAATCAAGAAAATGAATATGCCAATCAATCCAACACTATTATTTTTATGTATGGTTTATTTTAATAGCAAAAACAGTAAATGAATATGACAAAAGCAAAAAAAGTCTTAAGTGCTCGTGTGCCTCCGATGATAGAGCTGAGGCAGTTACAGTCGACCGTTGTTTCCAGATTTTCTTTGGTTTTTAGTGATCTACATGGTAATTTCTGCAAGATTTGTTATCTGCGAGATTTGATTACCGTTTTTATTGAACCATTGTGCTCGTGTTGATCCCAGTGAATACCGCTGGATGCGTGTTTATCACTGGTTTCCTCCAACCTTCATGGTGGTTCTGATGGTTGTTGATCGTCATTGGCATGATATTTTGCATTCATTTAGCCGTGATAGTGTTTTTAATATTGTTACAGCCATTGAATCTTTATCTTTGCAACCCTTGATTTGAGAACACCTGAAAGAGACAAAAACTCATTCTCTAAGTACCATTACATTTTTTTAATGTTTGGAAAGGAGTAAAGCATGAACAGTAGCTCGCTAACCTGATAAGACTATTACGGCCAGGTTCATCCATTACTAGGTCCCACAGTACACCTAGGCTCGAGAATTGATCTCTGTAGAAGACCAAAGAATTTCTACCCCCGAGTCCATTCCCATAGATTTTAATTTGTTTTCTCGGCTAAATATCAAAATAGACATGTATCAGACATATTATATTATTTATGGTAACATCATCCCAATGTTATGAATCATCACAAATCACATCGAGCACGCACACACATGTAAAATTAGACGTAACAAAAAATATATCTGCAACCCATGATATTTCATTTAATTTAGCGTGGAGGAATAAGAGGCATGGTTTCATTGTAAAGGAGCATAATTTCATCAAAGAGATGTAAGAAGATATATAAGATGGCTGGGCCTATAAGGAAACACTAGTGCTTTACCTTGTTTTGTTATTGATGAGTATTACTAATTTACTATGTGGATAGTATGGACTAATTCACGGGGCTTTAAATTTCAAATGTAATCATAATTCTCAAAACCAAAACAGACACTACATAACCGACACCATATAACATTCTTAAAATTTTAACAGTCTTTAGCACAATATAACAATAATACTAATAATTCAAAAACAATATCAAAAGGCAAAATGTGCTTTACATACCTAATTAGTACCATAGTTCTCATTCCCAAGCAGAACTATACACCTTAGAAAAATAAAATACATGACAAATTTAAATACATATCCAGTACTGTAGTTCCCATTCCCAAACATCGGTCCATCAGATATTTTGACAGATTTAAATCTAAGGTATGACAAAACAAAGTTAATTCTCTTATCTCTGACTTAGAATTCTTAATGAGTCAATCGATAATCGAATCAATGTTGGTTGAGCTTTTGCATGAGATCATAAAGAAACATACCTCTCTATTAATAATAGATGTTATCCACATTTGATTAGTCAAATCGTTCTTAGAGAGGGCTCATGATTTATTAATCTTATTGCTTAACACCGACAAGGGAATGCCACTCAGTGATGGTTCACCCATAAATAAAAATGAAAGTCAAGTCAACAAATGGATACGATCCCAATACCTTTGGCTCCCCTTATGAAGCTAATATATTTCTTAAAAGATCAAATGGATACGATCTAACTATAGTTGCACACCCTGCCAATGCCCCACTGATATAAGAAAGGTATGGACTTAAATGAATGTGATCTACTGAATCAAGAGATAAACAAAAAGGCCATGTCATGTAGAATCTAATAATATGATATTCATTCAATGTTCACCTTTCTTACTCTAAGGAACTTAAGTTTTGGTTTCCTTAACAGGGCCTGTATCGAAACATTCTACATCGGACCTCATATGGATCAGTACCATAACCAGGTTACAAAGCCCATCTAGTGGCAGAACACTTGATAAATAGAAAGTAAAAAAAACATTAACTATGCAGTTCTGGCAACAAAACCTTTGAACTATTTTTAATGCAATCCTCCCCCTTCTGAACTATGCATTTTGTTGCAAGACTGCAGTGTTTAAGGTTGTTTTGCAATTTATGAACAAATAATGTTTTAATTTATGTTTTGTATGAGGAAGTCCAAAATTATTTGATCCATTTAATCAGAAACAGATCTGATGCAACCCAAAATGTCCCCTTCAATTGACATCTGTCAGTAATTACACAATTTACATGCGACACAAAATTCTTTACTAAGGCAACAAAATTCTTTACTAAAAGAAGATAATTAAATGGTCGAATAGAAATGGTAAACTAATGCAACCCTAATTCTGTAATGCAACTCACTTAAACTTCAATGGATGCATTTTCTCAACATTATATCATCACCCACATGCTATGCCATTACCGAGGCAAACAAAGCAGGAAAATGTCATACATATAGTGTATATGTATAGTAGAACAACAACATATATATAGTATAACTACAATATATGTATATATATATATATATATATATATATATATATATATATATATATATATATATATATATATATATATATATAAGAACTGCAACATATATATGGTAGAACAACAACATTCATAGTTTATATATATCCCGAATGTCTAAAAATCAAACTAATTGTCAAGTGAGTTGGTATTCAGAATAGAACATGAACATAACATGAGCAGGTATTCAGAATAGAACATGAATAGAACATGAGTAGGTATTCAGAACAGATCATGAACAAAACATTCGTACCAACCATCAATACCAACAACTCCTAGTGTTAAACATCATATATGCCCTCAATTTAACTGTACTTGGGTCGAGTATGATTTTTTTGGTGGATCAATGATCAATCTGCATACCTATGACTCCGAAAAGACTTGCCTTGGAAATCATTAACCTCAAATGTTTAATTTCCAGTCGGGGTTCAATAAGCGGAGGCAACTTAACCTGTATAAGAAATAAAGTATGAACATAGAAATAAGCGAAGGCAACTTAATGGCAGATACAGTTCATATCAAAGTGCACTATACAAAATATTGTTTTGTTGAGAAAAAAGTGCATTTCATTTAAAAAAATACATACGTATGTAAACTGACTCGTGTACAAATGAGTAAAGCAAATATATATTTCGTCCCTCCATTTTTCAAAAATGAAAATTACTAAAAGCTGTTAAATATAAAACTATAAGTACAAAATTACTAAAACCAGAAAAATCTAAACTAAAGTCCAAATTTTTCAGAGTCAAAGGAACTCCTTAACTATATAAATACATGATCTTCAAATAATGGGATTATGAGCACACATTATGAGCTCACACCAAAACAGTTTATGCCTTGAAAATAGCCTAAAGAACACTTTGATTTTATAGCATGGTCCATTTATGTCTATAGTATTCACCTTTGTGACATGAACACAGTCGGTCAAAAAAGTTCCAAAGAAGATCCTCATACCAAATGAGGGTTTGATCATCGATCCAATCTATCCTTTAATGAATTATCCAGTGCATTTATATTGACTGAGATTAGCAGTGCTCACGCATACCAACAAATGGAGTGTAAGCTTATGGAACATAGGTTGGATGCTTAACCGAGGCGGGCTTAAGAATATGATTGTAGCTGTCTTTCTCCATGAAAAGCTTGGATAAATGATTCTTGCGATACAAAATGCCCTCAAGAGCTGCATAATTCGAGTATCCAGAAGCACCGAGAATTGTGTCTATGTCTTTAAGGAAATAAAGCAACTATGTCTATGTGTGTATTTAGATAAATATATCATAGGAAATGGGATTATTTTTTATGAAATTCAAATCGGAATTAGATTGGGTATCTGGATAAAGATATCAACTGTGTATAATTCAAATCAGAATTAAATTGTTTTTTCTAAAATTCAATTCAAACCATTTCATATGCAATTCAAACCATTTCGTACCTTCTTTGAAGTCATATATCAGAAGAGGAGGTGGAGATTTCGGAGCCATATCTAGCGCCGATGTCAGTGACAGTGGCTTCTTCAGTTCTCTAGATATCTCTGGGGACTGAACGGAAATTTGAGGTTCCTTAATATTTCAAGTTAGTAAACATACTTTACATTTTTACTCATAGTAACAGAAAAAAAGTAAGAAGAATGAATACTTGCTATATTTGGGAAACACATGCCATTCAGGAAACATAAAATCTCAGTCAGACAAAGGAGACATCATTTACATTTGGTGAAACAATAAGGTCCACGTTGCAGAACACATGGTCAATGAAGCAATGAGGTCCACATTGCATAAGCTCAAGTTTTTTAATGAAGTACTAAAAGGGGACTCTTAAAACCTAATATGTAAAAAAGGGAACTTTATGTTTAGAAAATCATAAGTTCAATATCAAAACTCATAATCAAAGTCCCATGTAAGATAGTTCTGAACATATAATAGCAGACATGACAATAAGTTTGAGTGTCAACCTCTGTTGTTAAGCTTCAACATCAAACATTGCTACTGCAGCTTCCTTCCCCAATATTTCCACGTTTGATTTCAGGTCTCTCTATTGACTACAAAATGCAAGTCACTACCATTTTTCATCACCGGCATGTTCGTTTAAGACAGAATCAAAAGCTAAGGGTTGACAATAACTGCTCAGCCAACCTTTACAGAATAGATCAGACATATGAAAAATAGATTAAAGATGAAAAATAACCGAAGCGCATGAACACCAGCCTAGCTCTATGATCTCAGGACAAAAATATCGGACTGCCTTCCCACAGCCTGAGTTTAGCCCTGACGAAGGTTGGCTTAGCACGAAGGCTCTCGACGGCACCCTCCCTAAACGAAGAACGCATCTTGTGCTCTGCGAAAAACTCTAACCTAAATTGGAGATAGATCAGTCTTTATTCTTTCATTAATTTGACATTCATCTTGGACAAAGATTAGACTGTTGAATTGGTTATAAATTTTCAAATTCGCTCATCAATGTTATAACGTGACAGTAGCACATGCAAACCTATTGAGATTCTAGAGAAGAGAAAAATGATGTACCGTGTCACGGAGAAGATCCCAGACAGTTATGTGCATTGTTTCTCTGCAAAAAAATAAAAAGTGAGTACAAATTAGTATAGAACCCACCACCAATATATATTGATTTGATACACACAACCATTGATAAACGAAGATGAACAGAAAAATTATCTCTTTATTTCCTTCAAAAACACAATCAAACAAAAAACACAAATTATAATTATGAAAGTTGAATGAAAGAAGTTATAAATTTTATTATGATATTTGTCTAAAATAAAGAGATATCTAGAAATTAAGTGGGAGGGTAGAGAAAACCTCCTTTGGTGTTTCTTCATTGGTGTTCCTCATCTAATGGATTGAGAGAGGGGGTGATTGTCTGAGGGATATTAAATCATGCCATTTTCAAAAGTAATTTTCTTGAACTGTTATCAAACAAAGACTATAGTTGTACAAACAAATTGTTAATTGATTCTGATTACCGAATTGAGCATCAGATGAAGTTTATATTTTAATCACGATATATTCACAACATTATGCACTGTCTCAGTCTTCTGGACAGTGCCTTGTATTCCCCTGGACAGTGCCTCATATTACCCTGGCTTTTTATGTCGTGCAGCCCCGTAGATTCACTCCTTGCTGTGTGTTGAAAGCGTTATCCACTTACTACCAAGAGATTATTTTACTATTGGCAGTTGGGAACGATAAGTCTTATTAAGTTTCTCCAAGAATCTTTGGGGTTGATTTGAAAAGAGAAATGGATGCCTTTTACATCAGATTTAAATGGATGCCTTTTACATCAGATTTAAATGGATGCCTTTTACATCATATTTAAAGTCATGGCCTTCATTTTATTTTAATTTTGTTTATAGTTTAAGACGTTGATAGTAGTAATTTATAGGCAAAAGTTAAAAGATGTGAACAAAGTCCCCATAAATGATGCATAAGAAAACCAATAGGACAACTAAATTATATTTGTGATTCAACCTCCATTCATTTGAACTCGTGGCTAAAACACATCTTTGCATGAGGAGTTTTGTGACTGCAACTAATAAGAAAATTTAAAATTACATATCTTGAATAATAGAATCAGATCACTAACTATCGAAAACCCTAAATATCTATTTTCTTAGAAATATATTTTGAGAAGATACATATTACAATAAGGTCACCTGCAAAAGACAAAGCACTGGATGTACAGAATCGAAGTAAAATAAGCACTGGATGTTTCATAGCATTAGAGGCCAAGCCCTAGTTAAGAAACTAAAAATGAATAAGAATCAAAGCAAACTAAAGTAATGAACATGAAACTAAAATTGTATTAATACAATGGGCATAGAACAATATAAATAAAATTGTATTAATATAGAGAGAATTAAAACTTACAACATCTCGAAAATCACTCAATGTTGTCTTAATTGCTTAAGAAGATACGCGAGAAGTAACGTGAGCACAAACACCAAACATATTTGTAAAACAGCTTGTTGAAGTGAATAATCAAGGAGGCCCTCGAAAACGCCATTATATGTGGCCTTCATTAGAGGTAGACATGTAACTGTACCATTGTTGGTTTTGATAATCACTTCAATACCTGCATGTTTTCACTCCAAATTTTCACTTCACAGTACTGTTGTTGAAGCAAATTTACAAAAGAAAAAATTAAAATTAATAGCAAGATGATGGACTTTGTGTCCAAATAAGGGTCCCTCCATATTAGAATTAGTTGCATCGAAAACAGTTGCATCGAAAACACTAGACAAAGTTTTTGTGAGTTCTGTTACAAAAAGACATTAAGGTGGGAGACAAAGAATTAAAATTACGGGGTTTAGAAATCGTGGGGATTAGAAATGATTTTGCAGTCTGTTCACCTCCTATTTTGTGGTTCTATTTTAATGAGTTTGCTCCCATCAATCATGGTCGAAGCATATCTACCAGTGATAAAAAATAAAATGTAAGGTTCGAAGCTAGACTAAGACTAAAGTCACGAAGATTTTAGCAAACTTTAAACTTGGCATCAATCATTTCATAATGGTAAGTGTTATAAGAAGCCCCTACAGGAAACAAACTGGACAAAAAAACATTTAACATTTTACCGCATTTCCTTATCCATAAGGACTTGAATGAATATATAAATAACTCATATATTTAAATCTATAGATTTATAAAAGAGAACAAATGATATGCAGTAAGTATAAAATACCCAATAGAAATTATGGGGTTTGACCAATCCAAAGTTGACTCATATTCGATACTTCAAATAACGTTACACCGTTATAATTTTTGTTATGTATCCCCAAATTGATTTTTAAAACCATGCCTGCAAGATAACCAAGTGAGATCAACATTACAACTTTAGTAAAATTATCACTCAACAGAAAGTTGATTCAAATCGATAAACAGATAATAAACTCACTTACACATGATGTCTAATATTGATTCTCACTTAAGAGAGTAAAATTCCAGCCGTGCCAAAAAAAATACCAAACAACAAAATTCCAAATTAAATCCATTAAATGAAAATAAAGAATACAAATAAATATACCAAACACCCAAAAGTTCAAAGCACTTTATTCTATTCCACATGATAAAACGCACGCTACACCAGAATGAGATTTCATACACCACTCTGAAATCTCAATACAGCGATAAAAAAAAGAATCACCATCCCGACAGTATGCTGGCTCGAATATCAATACAAAATAGCATTAAAATCAACAATAAGATTATCTTCTCAAATGAATAAATAATTTTCTTTACTCATCTCAACTTCACAAAGTACATAAAAAAATATGCATAGAACAGTTCAAGTGACCAAGAATTAGACCACTTGCAATAGTATTTTATGCATTAGAAAACCTCCTGAATAGAAAACAAAAATAACAAAAATCACATTTACACCCTTACGTAGCAACCGATATCTCATGTGAGTAAACTTCAACAAACCCTTACGTAACAACCGATCCCATTTACACCACTAACGAACCTCCACGCAAAGAACATGAAATCCACTGACTTAAGTGAGAGAATAAAAGTGGTTTTTTGTTAACTCTAGTTGGCATCAAGTAGCATTCCTTTGGGAAAACACACAAACACATGTTAGCACGCAGTTTAACACAAAAAACAACACCTGGATATAAAAAAACTAAAGGAGAAGATATAAATGTGATGGTGTGATCTTATATGCTGGAGAATAAATTATAAGAATATAGTTATCATTCTTTGAATTAGTCAAATCAACACATTCAACCCAAAGTTATTTTAACATCACCACCGCCACATATAATGAAATCGTTACTATAACATCTCGAAATCAGTTAGAAAGTTTTCATAAAGAGAGAGGGCAGAGATTGAGTTGTACCGTAGAGGCACATTTAGAGAGAAATAACAATCAGTGAATTGTTGTCAGTTATTGGGGTGTCTTCCATTGCGCCTATTTTAAAAACATAAAGACTACCCTATTATGTGAAGACAACCCTATTTTAAAAACGTTTTTAAACTAAAGAATAAAAAATCAATACAAATCCCAATAATAGAGGAATGTATATAATTATTACAAACCAAAAAACAGCCACAAAGTCAAGTACGGGGATTCATGTTCAAAATACAGATACCTTTCTGTACAGAGGGTATAACACGGTTTATTCTGGTGAAAACGTAAGCAAAAAGAATCCATCAAACAACCTAAAACCCATAAACTTATAAACTGAAGTCTCATTACTATAATATCAACCCAACTACAATCTAAAATATAAATCTAAAATATAATTTTGATTGTCCTAAGTGTTGCTATTGACAGGTACTTCTATGAACCAAGTTAAACCCAAAATTAAACAAAAAAAAATGTTAGTTCAGAAATACCCAATTAGAATACCAAATCATTTGAAACCCCCAAATTATTTATTTGAACCCCTTAAAACCGAACAATTCAAGTGAGTGGAGATTAAAATTCTTCAAATAACTTGAACAAAATCCTATAATCGAAATCAGATTCTTGAAATAAAAAAGTGTGTAATGTCACCTGAAACCCAACCCGCCAACGCATAGATAGCTTGAAATACTTCGCTTAAAACCCTAACCCCTTCACTATCGTTTCCTCCAACTCATAAACACATAAATAGAAATATCAAAATTAAACACCTCCAAGTCCTAATTAAACATTTCAAAACTCTTAATTACAAAGCCAACAAAAAACCCTAAGCCCGCTTCAAAGCCCTAAATTACAAAGCCAACATCAAGGACAATTAATTTCTTACTTGCAGCTTATGACGACAGCAACGCAAGCTGATGACAGTGGCAAAGCTAGATATTGAAGGCGTCAACGCGAAATGGGCAGTAGATGAGATCTTTGGTTTATGGGAGATGACCTCCTTTTTTGGAGAAAGTGGGAGAGAGAGAGAGAGAGGAAGACGTGGGTGAAAAGAGGGAAGATGAGTTGAAATCTGTACCTGTGTTTGTGAAAATACGAATTTAGCCTTAGTTTTGAATTAAAGTAAGTGAGAGAAATAAATTAAGAGGGAGATAAAAGAGGGGGAACCTAAAATAAATGGGCAAAAGAGTAAAATTGAATAGATCAATCTCAATCCTTCATTTGATGCATTGTTGGCTCAATGTGGACCCTTAATTGTGTTGTGATTTATGAAATGGTGTCAAAACGTTTTACTCCTTATTATATAGATAATTATACTACAAAAATCACAAATATGTTGCATGTAATAACCATCCTCCCAAGTAAGGATGCTTGTCTCTACAATCCTATCATATCCCAGGTATACTCACTCGAACCCGGTTACCATAAATCGGTTAACTCACACTAAAATAGGTACATAAAATTGCAAATGTAGTGAAGGCATTCATATTTCCCCGAGAGTGTGATGGAATCATACCCAAAATGTTTCACCTATAAAATAAATCACACAATAAAATACGGGACGATATGACCTAGGGACTGTACTCTCCCTGCATTCACTGGCTAGGGGATTCACCCATCTCACATAACATCCGATGATAGCACTAAAGGGGTATGCTTTCACATAAATACCATGAACACCAATATTTATAAAATACACACACACACACACACACACACACACACACACACACACACACACACACACACACATATATATATATATAGGAGGGGTTTTTTGCCACGTCATATAGCTTTGGATACAAAACCTATATAAACAGGTTTTTTATCTATCTATATAAACATGTTTAATATTGGGGGTTTATATCCTACCATTTAAACTAATCGATGCCAAATGATCTTTCAAGAATGTTACGAGCCTCTCAAGTTTCTTTAAAAAGTGGGTGTATAATAGAGTGTTATCTACTCCCAATAGAGAAAAGTACCATTATTACTAGACCTAGAACTGGAGCCATTAGCCATCTACAGATGACAATGCTCAAGAGAAATATGGTCCATCTAATAATACCCTCTTTTATCTCCCCTCACCTCTCACTAGACCAACACCTCTCTCTTTCTCTCTTTCTCAAACCCAAACACACACCATTTCCATTTTTTTCAAAACATTGAGAAACGAAACTCTAATTTTTTTTCCTAAATGAGAATGGTTATTGGTTATATGATGCCTTCTTCTTTTGGACCTCTGATGTGTGATAAATAAAAAAAGGAGATTTAAATACCATAAATGCAGACTCCGTGCAAGATTACCTTCAACATATTAAAAAAACATCGGCTAAATCTCCCTTACTCTGTAATCAGTTTTGAGGAGTATTCTCTTTCTCTCCTATTTATTTTCAGAGTTTTTTATTCTTAGGTTTGGATTTTTTAGTTCAAACCTATTTTAGTGTCTATTTACCTGGAATTTAAACATTTTGAAAGTAACGATCTGCAGATGTAAGAGTGAAACGGTGTCCATTATTCGTGATTACGATGTCCATCATGCGTGTATTAATGTATTTAGTGGTGTGTATTTTTATTTTGTTTTTCAGATCTAAAGTGTATTTTGTATTCACATTTGTGTATTTTATATTAACGTTTGGGTATTCATGAGCAGGAGTTAAAATGAGTATGGGTATGATGAGAGAGAAAGAGCTCTGGCCAAAATTTTGTTATTGTTTGTAATGTCTCTCTAATTTTGCTAATGTTTGTAACATGGTTCATTGATTGCTTATCATAAATAAATGGTTGGAGGTTGTGTTGAGATTTTTCTGCTAAAAATGGTAAAAAAAAGGTATAGCCCCATCCCTTTATGTCTTGGTTTTCATAAATGTGTGAATGTGAGCGTTTGTTCTCCATTTTACATATTATGAATTTTAGAAAGTTTTTATATATTTTTAATTTAGTTTTAACTTTTGACCCATTTTCCCATTTCAGAAAAAATTGTAAAAAAGGTATAGCCCCATCCTTTTCTATCTCGATTTTCATAGATGTGTGAATGTGAGCATCTATTCTCCATTTTACATATTATGAATTTTGGACATTTTTTATATATTTTTAACTTAGTTTTGACTTTTGACCCCTTTTCCCATTTCAGGTACTAATTTATTTTTCTGGAAAAAAATAGTGGGACAAATGGATCTACTTTACACCCTAAACTATTATTTTGTTAAAAAGGAAAGGGAGTGACTTTTGTCCGAAAGAGATAAATAAGGGGGCTTGGTTGTTGCTTATTTGTGATTAAGAGCCAGGTAAGTGGGTCGGGTAAATAGTTTGCATTTATTAGTTTTTGGGTTTCAATGGGTTGTTGTTTGGATACGGGTTCGAACCAGGGTAAGGTAGTTATCTGGATCTGGGTTCGGGTTAGTATGTGTGGGTTTTATAACGGGTTACAGAGGTTGGTCAGGGGAGTTAGGTAGAAGTCGGTTAAGGGTTAAAGTTTGGTTTAATGCAGGTGGGATTCAGACAAGTCTCTCCGAGTTAATGTTGTTGGTCGGACTTGGTTAATGGGGGGTTCGGAATGCCGGCGGTTATGGAGTTTATTATTCTTGGGTTTGGATCGATGTGAGCTAAGGTTTTGTTAATCAAATTTTATTTAGCTCAAGAAGAAGAAAAACTCATGAAGAAAAAAGATTGAGTGTACATAGTACAAGGTTGTCAAAATGAAAATAAACACATTAATTATTGTTTTATTATTTTTTTTAAAGTTTAATTCTAATGTAAACCTCATGTGAATTTTCTTTAATTATGTGGGATTTTAAAATTTTAATTATTATCAAGATTGCAAATGATGCTTTTTATTCCCAACATAATGATATTCCTATAAAATTCGCACACATTTTTTTTACATTGCCTTTAATTTGATTGAAAATTGGAATAACTATGTAGGTGCTTGCAGTGTCGTGCCTTTGGCACTAAGAGGTTTATGCATCACATACACTTATTTTATATTTCTATAGGGGTGTTTGTATTATTTTCATAAATTGAGTTGTCGATTAAAAGGTTTAAAGTTAAAAAATTGTGTATTGAGATATGTTTTCGTTTTTCTTTTTCTTTTTTTTTGTCAGGATTATGAGATTTGTATTTCCTTTGGGTTTAAAATAATAACTGTTTTACACAAATAAGACGAGTCAAAATTTTGAAACGAACATGACACGCTCGTGTAAGTAAAACCCGACATAAATCGGCCATTAAAATGTCAATTTTGAATTAACGTACTGACCTTTCTTTCGTGTTTAAGAGTCTCAACTACTCTATAATGATTAAAATTAATAAATTTGATGCTAGTATGATTTGAAAGTATTAAGGGTCTACACATTAACTTATAATGTCGTGTCAATTCATTTTATGTTATCGTGTGTCTTATTTGACAAACCTAATCACTATTATGAAACCTCTAGAACATTTTTACAACCGTGCCATCGGCATGGGTATCCCCGTGCCATAACCACAAATACTTGGGAGAAATTTTTTTGAACTCGTATTAAAATCGTAACAATACTGCAACCATTGGATCAATATGCTAATTATACAATCAACACGTGTTACACCTAGCCATAATGAGTAAGTGAACCATGATATGACCAACAGTATTTATATTTTCACTATTGGTGACACGTTTAAAATAAAAAATATCATGAGAACAAATTTATCACGGTGCCATCGGCACGGGTACAAAATATCACGGGAACAAATTTATCGCCGTGCCATCGGCACGGGTATAGCCTTGTATATATATATATATATATATATATATATATATATATATATATATATATACTAGGGTATGCCCATGCTTGAAGGCATGACAAAAATTTCCAAAGTACATAATCACTAAACAAAAAAAATCCAAAGTATGTAATTGCAAAACGAAAAAAAATTCATTTTCCAACAAAATAAAGTGTAATTTTAAAGTATAGAAACCTATTAATAAAATTGATTTTTACATACTGTAGATGGGGCTTGAACGTAATTTTGATATTAGAAGTAATTCCACATTAGCAATAGTGTTTTGGGGATTAAGGCAGCGTGGTAGCTCAGCGTGGCAGTTTAGCGTGACAGCTCAAGCGAGGCAGCTCAACGTGACATCTTGTATTTTAGATTATTGTATTAGTCATATCGTATCTTTGTTTATATTGACTATAAGCTATAACGGTTGTAATTATGTAGCGAGAATAATAAGGAGTTTTAATGTGACGTCAAACGGTACTCGCGAGAGACCAGGCTTGGCAGGGCCTGGGAGAGCTTTCATGCTCTATCGAATGACCTCACCATGGGAACTTTAAAGGGACTTGGTTTGGAGGATTGATAAGTGAGGCGCCATTGGGACTTATCCCATCATCTTAGATACACTTGGTAAAACATCGAAAAACCCTGACCATGGAACCTCGGGCGGAGCACCTTGTATTTCAATCGAGCGTTGAGTTGTGAACCAAACAGCCCTCTACTTAATATCACATCTACTGTAAGTGATGTCGCTAGCCAGCTAAACAATATCAGACCTACACTTGAGTAAACCACCGTGGTATTTGAGGCTGTCAAGCAGTTGGTGAGCCACCTCTACGATAACATCCCCCTGACACACAGTGTTTAGGCAAAAGGCATGTCTTGGCATTTAATGTTTATGACGTGAAGACAACTAATGCATCAAGCATTTAATATTGTGACATAAAGCATGAGGGATGTATTTCATAGTCTTTAATGACTGAGTTGCGTCGGGGATGGTGTGGGGGGCTATTTAAGGACCCCAACCACCCCTGAGGAGAGCATGATCTTTCTGAGAGTTCAGAAGTTATTGCTTGAGATAATTTACATTAGAGAGGAAGTTATCACAAACCAGAGAGTTTTTATTCACCCCCCCATTGTCATTTATTATGAAGCTTTTAATATTTGATAGAGATTCTTGAGGGTGGTTGGTTGCCTTCCAAGGTGTATCTAGGGTGCTTACTTATCTCTCCCTCTAGCTAAGTTACTTCTAAGTTCATTACTACCTTATGAGTTATACACAAGAGATTTGTGAGTCTAAACTAAGTTCATCTTCATTGATTTTGTTGGTGCGTGTCCTATAATTAATCCAAGGTTTTAGCTAATTAACTTATCATTACCGTATTCAAAAGGGGTTACGCCTCCATCTTATCTAAACTACCCTCTTACACAACCTTAAGCTTTGTAGCATGTGTGTGATACAAATATGCCTTAAACTCTATATACCATAAACTCAAATACAATAGTTCTTAATTGTAGAGATTGTACAATAATTACTTGTACAACATCAATAAATAACACAATTGGAAAAAAGACAGTTATATGCGCATTTAATAAGTTTATGTGCATTCAATAAGTTGAAGGGGAGGTTCATGGCATTATTTTAAGGAAAATGTTAAAATTTGCCTTAAGGACACATGTTTTGAACCTCAAAATAACAAGTATGATAGCTCCATATGAATACACGTGCCTATTAAATGTATGTCGAAAACGTATCCCTACTATTTTTGGGTTCTAAGGCTTTTAAAATAGTCTATTATTCTATGCGAATAACTTTATGTTGTTGAACTAATGTAAAACAATTAAACACATTAATCACTGCTTTCACTGACTCATCAAATACTAAAACCTTCAAAAGCATT
The DNA here is from genome assembly GCA_949130495.1 of Sambucus nigra. NCBI lineage: Eukaryota > Viridiplantae > Streptophyta > Magnoliopsida > Dipsacales > Adoxaceae > Sambucus > Sambucus nigra. The sequence continues at coordinate 267,819,620 of OX422224.1, forward strand.
ACACAATCAACAAAAATCTATGTAATACTTTAATGGGTAAATTACATGAACATCCCGTCTTGTTAAGTTATTACGGATAACTCCCATATCGTTTTAGATATCACACCCACCTCCCTCTTATTTTAAATATTATAATTTTTTTAAAAAGGGTCAAGGCTTTGTTACGGTTAATAACCGTGACTAAACGTGTCACGGTTAGGGACCGTGACATGACCGTGATAATTCTAACGGGCTTATCATGGTCAATGACCGTGATAACTCCGTGATAAAAAAAGTTATCTTGCCCCTAATTGTCACGGTCATTAACCTTGACAAGTTGAACTTGTCAAGGTCAATGACCGTGACAATTAGGCAGATTTGGTGTAGTGGACTAACCCTTACTACTCATTCAGCAGGGGTAGTGGGTGTTGCAAAATTTAACTAAGTAGAGGTGAGCGTTATAATATAAATGAAGGGAGGTAAATGTAATATTTAAATCATTAAGGAAAGTAAATATTATAACTTCCCTACTATGCACCTACATGTAAGTTAAATAGTATACCATGCCATGAATAAAATAATACCTTCAGATGCATACACTGCTAAAACCACCTCAATTATGCTTTGTTTCGCTCACAGCTCATTGTTAGCATTTCTTCCCATAAAAAAATACTCTATTTGCTTTACTAATTCATGTATTTTCACGACCCTCAAGTATTTCTTAGTCTATAAATAGGTGTATTGATCATCCAAGGGGGATAACAACCATCAAATCATTTTAAAATATGATAAAGAACTTATATGCCACTATCAAAAATATCAAAATGAACTCTTATACTCTTTTAATATGTGCTCCCTTATCACATTGAATTCATAATCCCCCAAAACTCGATAATGTTGCTAGTGTAAATTGAGATAAAAATAAAATAAAAAAAGACCTTCCTGATTGCCAGATCATCCGAGAAATGACATTGGTATCTTCGTAAGGCATCAAACTCTTGTATAAAAAGGAATGGACACTCTGTAATTGACTCAATATATACAGACAACAAACTCTATTGTAGCATCAAATAAGGGATGGGGGAGGAACAAAAATACATCTGCAACTAAAAGCTTTGGGGAATGATCTCTCATTATTTGGAATTGAAGAAGATTTCTAGTTCAACGCTTTGATGATCCTCCGGGAAAGAGCTTCATTATCCACCCCAACACCTTTTCCACTTCCTCGTGACCCTCATCCTCATAAGCATTGTTCTCTTAAACGGTGGGAAAATCCAGTTGTCTCACTGCGATATTATCGCTTGCCATACTTTGAGCAGTCACAACATACATAAGCTACCAAAGTTGCCTTAAACCCTGCATATATTTAGGAACAAAATGGCAAAATGGTGAGTTGCTTTTGTTAATAATAATCATCCATTGAAAGTTTTATTGAAAAACACTTTTGATTACAGAGTAAGCAATCTTAACTACAGTTGTTAATGCATATGGATTTACACAATAGATATATTAAGAAACAAATATAAATTTGTTAAAAAAATAGATTGTGCAACACACCAAAAACCCACAATCGACCCAAAAATTCTGTCATTCTTTTGATGAAATCAACATATCCATATCTTTCAGCTTGGAAAAGAGTGTTAAGAAGAAGACCCCCCCCCCCCCCCCCCCCCCCCAAGTAACCTGAGAATCCTGAAGATGATGATGGTCTTATTTGTCTCTAAACATTTGAGAAATACCATAAAACAATTGTCCGTGAGATGAAGAAAATTATTCCACCTAAAATCTGGACTCAGAGAAATTATATTTTCTCAAAAAACATTATGTGTATAAAATCTGGATTCATAGTAACTGGGACATATCAGGTTGATTAATCGGACTGTAATTGGACTAAAATGGATCAATTTCGGGTCAATTTCAGGGCAACTATGTGCATAAATTATGGCTTGGACACATCACAACCCGTAATCAGGCCAAAATGTCCTGGCCCAAAGTACGACACGAATATGACACACCATGCTAATTTCATACAAATTTCATGTTGGGTCGTATTGTGCTTACGTATTGCCACACCTACTAAAAATGCACCCACCAAAAGGCAATTTTTTAACCCCTGAAAAGGAATGCACATATATAAAAACAAATTTCCAGAAAATGTCCTCCCTTAATCATCTCTAAGTTGGCAAATTAAGTGAGGCCACAAAATACAAAGGAACAAAAGACAATAGGTTCATAGTGACGTTGGAATTGGTTTAATATGTTACAAATAACTTCAAAGAAAAATGGGGTCAATATAAATATATAACATAAATTACTCCCTTAACATAACAATGTCCATCCATGTGCGTGTTTTTTTCTATTTGTGTGTGTTTGGGGGGGGGGGGGGGGGTAAAAGAAATGTCTAAAATTTCAAATATAACTACTCTGTGTTAGAGGTAATAACCAAGACACCCAACGCCTTAAGAAGCCTTGTTCATATTTCACAATACATTAGCAATAGCAGGATGAGGTAAAAGCTGAGCCAAAACAAAAGAATAATTCTATAAAAGAAAGAAAGTTGAAAACTAAAACTGCTCAAACTTGTTGACAGAAATGAGAAAGATGAACTCTTCCTACAGTATAAGATTGCAAAATTCGTTGCTAAAAAATAGAAACGCTTCGTATTATGCATGTACAAGAGTTATTACTCATATTCGTGGATAAAGTAAGCATTTTGCCAATAGAAATTACTCGAGCACTAAAAAAATACTGCGGACTTTATTTAACCCAACTGATAAAACAACAAAACAATATATTAATGTAAAATGAGTATTTTGACACCCAAGCACACATGTTTCATCAAATCCAAGTCCATATATTCAAAATCCAGATACAAACGCTTCTCATTGTGCACAACATCATATAACCTGACAATGCAATAGAGAGAAATTTCTCTAGTAGCTGTGATCGGCACTCCCTATCTTCCTTCTCCAAACGGATCTTCGTCAAAGCAATAGTTTTGTTGGTCACGCACCTTAAGAAAATTATAGACCACAAAGAAAATTATAGACTCCATTTGAACCCAAAACAAAACAAAGCACCAGCCATTTGAATTTGCAAATACCACAGTTAAACAAATTGTAAATGCAACAGTTAAACAAATTGAGAAGGTTTAAAAATAATATAAAAGAAATATATTAAAGTATAACCATAGTATTCAAAGACTTTGAGCTTACCATTACCATAATATCCAAATGTTGAATGTTGTAAAACAATTTCTCTTAAAAAGAAATTAATGTACATTTATTAGGCAAATAATCATAAATTTTGTAAAAGACATAAGACAACCTCAAATAAAATAGCATGTATATTGAGAAATGTGAAATAAGAGCAATATTTTAATGGTACCTATTAAGTAACAGAAATATGCAATACGATAATGGTACCTATTAAGCAATATGAAGTTAAAGCAACATGATTGGGCATAAATATTGTATATTTATTCCCCTAATTTCAGTACATTTGTGAACCCGAGTGATGTAACAAATATGGATTTGATTCACATTTATGCTACTAACCTTCGTGGCAAGTATTTCGTGTTTCGTGCTTCTCTTATTGGTTTTACAGGTTAATTATGCAAGCAGTGCAAAAGAGGAAGCAAGACAGTGCAAGAAAAGCTAAGAAGGCAAGTTCAAGGGCAATTCGGTAATTTTTCAGCCCGATCCGTAAGACGAAGCCAACTGGAAAGTCGAAGAGCTCGGAACAATGAGAACACTGGAAGAAACGGCACTCAAATCTGAGCTACGGTTGAAAAGTTATGCTCAGTTGAAGTTGAAGAAAAATCCAAGAAAAGAAGAGAAAAGTCAGAAAAATTCTAAGTGTTGAACTCCAGGCCAGCACACATTCGCGAACCCCAACCTGAACCGGTTCAGGGGGCGAACCGGTTCGCCGGTACACCCAAACCGGTTCGAGGTACCTAATGCGCGAATTTTGTTTGTTACGCTGATTTGTTCCCAAGTCTCCTATTAGGTTTTAAACTCTCCAATATTGTAGGAAACGTAGGTCACAACTTAGGAGCAGCCTTTAGGAGTAGTTTAACTCAGTTTTTGATAGAGAAGAAGTAGGAGAAACATCTAGGAACATCAAGAGATTATATTGCTTCAAGATTTCACTGTTTCGGGTTTGCTTTTCACGTTTTAATTCAAGACTCTTGTTATTGTTCTTGCATGCGTATTTTTCGTAGCTGATTGAAATTATTGCTGCAGTCATCATATATATTTACATGTTTAAATCTAGTTTTATCATGAATTCATACACATGTAACGTTATTCTTTCATGCGTTAGTCCATTTAACATGTCCGACTAGGTTTTAAAGGTTGGGATGCATGAACCCAACCTGATGTGTTAGTGCATGTGTATAACGTTAATCCTATGAATTTAATGATTAATTTTGATCGTATCGTGTAATTTCATAATAATTGTGGATATTTATATCTCGTTTGCCCTTGGGTACTCGTGATGATTTAGAGCACAATTGGAATGTAATTACCGCGATACCGATTTACTCATCCTCAGATTAGGTATGGCGCGGGCTTGAACCTCGTATACATAATGCTTGGGAGTACTAAATTCCGGGTTTGAATTAATCGGATAAATTTATGATTGACGTTGTCACTACACTACACTAGGGTTGGGGGATTGTATTCCCATCCTATTTTCTCATCATTTAAGTTTAACACTTTCAATTTAATTCTTCATTCTTCATTTAGATAATTTAGTTAGTTTCATATTTCATCATAATTTCATAATTGAATTTAGTTTAATCAATCCCAAAAACCAAAATCAAACCTTTTTCTTTATTTTTTAGAGTCATCGTTAGGATTCCTCCATCTTATCCCGTCGTCACAACTCCGTTGTCCTTTTTTCCCTGAGGATCGATACCCGACTTGTCGGATTATTACTTGAACGACAGGCTTGCACTTGAGCCTAGAGAGTACACACTTTAGAGACACATTCTGAGTCGTGTCAAGTTTTTGGCGCCGTTGCCGGGGAATTAGGTAGACTTAGGATTAGATCGAGTTAATCCAAAGCTTTGATCAAAAATAAAAATAAAAATAAAAATAAAAATAAAAATAAAAATAAAAATAAAAATAAAAATAAAAATAAAAATAAAAATAAAAATAAAAATAAAAAGCACAAAAAGATTCACAATTACCCTCTCTCCTAAGCTTTAATGCAAAATTCCGAAACCACTCCCACACCCCATAATACTCCAATCAGCATTCACGAAAATCCACTCGTTGAGTATAATCCTAATAGTCCCCACACTCCGAACGCCCCACAGTTTTGGATCCCACCGCCCACACCGTCGCAGTCAATCTCTAGTAACACTCCCTTCTCCTTCGTAGGACACACGTCGTGCACACCCAATGAGAGCGCCGAATCGTCAAGTGAGAGAGAGATGTCGCAACATAGTAATGCACCTACCGGTGAGGACAAGCTTCCATACCGCCCATTGAGAGAATTCTTATATCCTGAGTGCACTGTCACTCCAGGATGCATTATACTCCCGTATAATGCCGGGCAGTTCCGTTTAAAAAATGGGATGATCCAGACACTACCATATTACCACGGTATGGATTCTGAAAATCCATACCTCCATATAAGGGAATTCGAGGACGTGTGTGATACCCTTAATGATCAAACCTGCACACAAGAGGTAATCCGTCTCAAACTCTTCCCCTTCTCGCTTAAAGATAAAGCCAAAGCTTGGCTATGGTCTTTACCTCCAAGCTCGATTCCATCCTGGAATGAGATACAGTCTAAATTTCTCAAGAAATTCTTCCCAACACATCGAACAATCTCTATCAAGGCTCAAATTCAAGCGTTTAGACAAAATGAAAATGAGCCATTCCATCGATGTTATGAACGTTTCAACGAGTTAGTGGCTTTATGCCCCCATCATGGATTTGATCTATCGCAAATCATCTCCTTTATCTATAATGGGTTAAATCTTAACTCCAAACAACTTGTTGAAACTATGGGAAGTGGTCCGTTTGTCGATTTAGATGCCCACGATGCTGATCTTCACATGAGATATGTCGCCGAGACTACCCAATCTTGGGATACCTCTGACCCGAATGCTCAAAATCGAAATCGACAACCCACCACGACCCCATCGGCATCCGGCCTATTCCACGTAGATAAGAACTCTATGACGGATTGTCGATTGGACACCATTGAGAAAGGATTGCGAGACCTATGCAAGTTATATGGAAAAGGACTAGCTGGACCCATTTCGAACCCTGTCGTGAAGGTGTGTGCGATTTGTGAGGTGGGACATTCAACTGAGGAATGCCCGACGATAATCGCCTACAAAGTAATGTTGCAAGAGCAAGTTAGTGGTATAGGAGGCTATAAGGGTAATTTCGGTGCCCCGCACGGGAATTCATACAACCCTTCGTGGAAAAACCATCCCGGTTTTAGCTACGGGCAACAACATGCCGCAATGAACCCTCCTTCGCATGTTTCCCCTCCTCCTCCACAACAATTTCAACAAACTCCGCACATGCAGGGACATATGCAAGCACCACCACCTCATGGAAATTATATCCCGCCACAGCGAAGAACTTTCGAGGATACAGTAAATCAATTCATTGCAAACCAGACCGCAACCAATGCCAAATATGATCATCTGATCGGTGACATAAATGCGAATCTGTCTAAAATACAATCCTCGTTAAGTGTTTAAGAGAAGGGAAAATTCCCTGCCCAAGGCCAACGACCTCCCCAAGGTCAAACTAGTGTTAGCTCCACATCCACTGAACATCAGGAGCAATGTCAAGCAGTGACCACTCTTCGCAGTGGAAGAGTCGTTGATTTATCACCTCCTCCACACGACACAACAAAAGACAAGGAGATTTCGCTCGGCACGAAAGAGGCCAAAGATGTCCCCTTGAACGAGAGTGATAAGGAAGACACTAGTGAGCCTGAGGTGGTAGTGAAACCACCCTCTGCAGCACCATTTCCTCGAAGATTGATTCCTGCTCAAAAAGGGAATCCACGTGATGAAGTGCTAGAAGTACTTAAGCAAGTAAAGCTAAATTTATCCTTTCTCGATGCCATCAAACAAATTCCAGCTTATGGAAAAGTTATCAAAGATTTGTTGACGGTAAAAAGGAAGATGAAGGTAAAAAGGAATGTATTTCTAGCTCAGAACGTGAGCTCCATTCTACTAAATGATCTCCCGCCTAAATTCAAAGATCCCGGTGCACCCACCATATCATGCATCATTGGAGATAATAAAATTGAGAAAGCCTTACTTGACTTGGGAGCAAGTGTAAACATACTCCCTTACTCCATTTATAGGCAACTTGATTTGGGTAGCCTCAAGCCCACAAAGGTCACTCTCCAATTGGCGGATCGAACAGTGAAGATCCCACGAGGCATAGTCGTGGACGTGATCGTCCAAGTTGACACTTTCTACTTCCCGGTAGATTCTGTCATTTGGGACACGGAGCCCTCCTTTAACTCAAGCAATCATGTTCCCATCATCCTTGGACGCCCTTTCTTAGCTACAGCTAATGCAATCATCAACCCAAGAAATGGGCGAATGCAACTCACTTTTGGGAACATGACCTTGGATACTAACATCTTCCACATAGGCCAAAACGCAGGGGAGGAAGATGATCTTCACGCGGTGAGCCTCATAGACGAGGTAGTAGAAGAGTATTTTGAGGAAAATTTTTATGGCGACGCTTTAGAATCCTGTTTAACGACGAGCTATGAGTGTGAGGGGACGTATACCCATTTCGAGAGGGAGGTTGGAAGGTTTAGAGAGTTACTCGATGAGAGTACGTCGGACGAGGACGTGAGAGAGGTTACTTGGGTTTCTAGGTTCGAGGAATTACCTCCGAGGGATACACACATGGCTCCCTCCAGTGAAACATTTCCAACCCTCGAACTAAAGAAACTCCCCTCCCATATTAAATATGCATACCTAGGAGAGGATGAGACATTTCCTGTTGTTAACTCCTCTAGCCTAGATGAAGGGCAGGAGGGTAAACTGTTGAGAATTTTGAGGAAACACCAAAGTGCTTTTGGTTGGTGCATCGCTTATTTGAAGGGGACAAGTCCTCTGATTTGCACTCACAAGATTCATCTCGAAGAGGATGTGAAGCCCTCTAGAGAAATGCAAAGAAGACTGAACCCCAACATGAAAGATGTTGTGAGAACCGAGATCATCAAACTATTGGATGCCGAGATTATCTACCCAATTTCGGATAGCAAATGGGTGAGCCCTATTCAAGTCATCCCGAAGAAGTTGGGTATGACTGTGATTGAGAATGCTAAGGGAGAGCTTGTTCCCCAACGCACCACCACCAGTTGGCGCGTTTGCATTGACTACCGGAAACTCAATGCGGGAACTAGGAAAGATCATTTCCCCTTGCCATTCATTGATCAGATGCTTGAGAGAGTTACGGGCCACCCTTATTATTGCTTCCTTGATGGTTATTCCGGATATAACCAAATTGAGGTGGATGTACTTGACCAAGAGAAGACGACCTTCACTTGCCCTTTTGGTACGTTTGCCTACAAACGTATGCCATTTGGCTTGTGTAATGCACCTGCGACTTTTCAAAGGTGCATGTTGAGCTTATTTAGCGAAATGGTCTAGAGAGGACTCGAAGTATTCATGGACGATTTCAGCGTTTTTGGCACCTCTTTCGATCATTGTTTGGACAAGTTAGAAAAAGTACTTACCCGATGTGTGGACAAAAACTTAGTGCTGAATTGGGAGAAGTGCCATTTCATGGTCACTAAAGGAATAGTTCTTGGCCACATTGTTTCATCCAACGGAATAGAGGTTGATAGGGTTAAGATAGATGTCATAGCTGATCTTCCCCCACCGAAATCGCTAAAGGACGTGCGCTCTTTCTTGGGCCACGCGGGGTTCTATCGACGGTTTATTAAGGACTTTAGCCCCATCGCTAGGCCCTTAAGTAACCTACTTATGAAGGACAACCCATTTGAGTGGATAGAGGCATGCCAAAGCTCCTTTGATAAGTTAAAAAACATGCTAGTGTCTGCTCCCATCATGCAAGTTCCGAATTGGTCCTTACCATTCGAACTTATGTGTGACGCAAGCGATTACGCAATCGGGGCCGTTTTCGGCCAACGAAAAGATAAGCAAGCTCATGTCATCTACTACGCTAGCCGGACTCTTACCGGACCTCAACTCAATTATTCCACCACGGAGAAGGAGTTGCTAGCGGTAGTCTTTGCCCTCGATAAGTTCCGTTCCTATCTCATTGGTTCTCCCATTATTGTCTTCACCGACCACGCGGCTTTAAAGTACCTACTTGCGAAGAAAGACGCCAAGCCGCGCCTCATAAGGTGGATCCTACTCCTACAAGAGTTCAATCTCTCCATCAAGGATAAGAAAGGAGTAGAAAACGTCGTTGCCGACCATTTATCTCGGCTTTCGTCCGACGTACCTAGTGATCCCATACCCATAGACGAGCATTTTTCGGATGAGCAATTATTTGCTACTTCTTCATATCCCTGGTTTACGGACATAGTGAACTATCTTGTCACGGGAGCCGTCCCTCCCGATTGGACAATGCAAGATAAGAAGAGGTTTCTTAATTGGTCGCGCATGTTCTTTTACGATGATCCTTTCCTCTTTAAATATTGCGCCGACCAAATCATCCGACGATGTGTACCGGATGACGAGATCGCGAAAGTCATCTAGTTTTGTCATTCGAAAGAATGTGGAGGCCATTTCTTGACGAAAAAGACGACCGCTAAAATTCTGCAATGCGGCCTCTATTGGCCCACAATCTTCCGGGATGCAAATGACGATTGCAAGTCATGCAATAGGTGCCAACGAATGGGAGCCATTTCTCGACGCGACATGATGCCCCTTACCCCCATACTCATCATTGAGATATTTGATTGTTGGGGTATTGATTTCATGGGTCCCTTTCCACCGTCTTTTGGTTTCCTATACATCCTAGTCACGGTAGACTATGTTTCTAAATGGGTGGAAGCTATAGCTACTAGGACTAATGACAACAAGGTGGTGATTAAGTTCCTACAGGAACACATACTTTCTCGCTTCGGTGCACCGAAAGCGATAATTAGCGATAATGGCACGCACTTTTGCAATAGGCCATTCGAGAAGCTCATGAGAAAGTATGGCGTCGTCCACAAGGTTGGGACGACATATCACCCACAGACGAATGGGAAGGCCGAGCTAGCAAATCGGGAGATCAAGAACATTCTTGAAAAGACCGTCAATCCTACCCGGAAAGATTGGTCCCTTAGATTGATCGATGCGCTATTGGCCTATCGTACCGCATTTAAGAATCAACTTGGCATGTCTCCTTTCCGTTTTGTGTATGGAAAACCTTGCCACCTTCCTGTTGAGCTCGAACACAAAGCGTATTGGGCAATTAAGCAATTGAATTATGCTTTAGACAAAGCCGGTGAAGCCCGTAAGCTTCAATTGAATGAGCTAGAAGAACTACGCAACGATGCGTATGAGAACGCCAAAATTTCAAAAGAGAGGATGAAACTTGCTCATGATAGCATCATTCGAAGAAAGGAGTTTCATCCCGGGCAAAAAGTTCTTCTCTATAACTCTAGGCTTCACCTCTTTCCAGGCAAATTGCGGTCACGATGGTCCGGCCCGTTCGTCGTGAAGAACGTTTTTCCCCATGGAGCTATTGAACTAGAAGATTCAAAAGGGGAAAACACGTTCAAAGTAAATGGACAATGCCTAAAGCCATATCTAGAGGCGTGTGATGAAGAGGTCGACACAATTTGGTTGTCGAACCCCGTTTACGGGGTCAATTGAGCTGAGAAAGTGAGGTCGTCGCACCCCCGACGCGTATGGGGTGAAATTGTGTGTATAGGATTCGTTTGTGAATAGGTTAGTTAGGAGTCAGGAGCCTGAGTTACAAGAGAGATCGGTTAGCACGCATTTCGAGGGAGCTAGTACGTATCGCGATGCTGAATTTGATGTTTTTTAGGGAACCCTAGGGTCTAGAAGGTTTTTAGGGGCCTTATGCACAAGTTAGAGGATGAGAGAGCACTTTGAAATGGAGAGAAGAGTGATTTTCAGCGTTCGGACCAGCTTGCTACCCCGAACCCCAACCTGAACCGGTTTGGGGGGGCGAACCGGTTCGCAGGTACACCCGAACCTGTTCGGGGTACCTGCCAGATTCTCCCCCCCTTATTTTCCAAATTCATTCCCTTCCCTCCATTCTTTCCCCCTTCTTTCACCTTCATTTTTCTTCCCTCCACATCCTTCCCTCCTTCCCAAATTCAACCCAATTCACCCCCTCCCTCCTCTCCTTCCCAACCTTTCATATTTCCCACCAAAAACACACCCCTTCACACCTATAAATACCCCACCACCCCTCCTCCATTTCTCACACCAAAATCATCTCCCTCACTCTTTTCTCTCCCATATTCTCTCCCATATTCCCTCTCTCTCTCTCTCTCTCTCTCTCCCTCTTTCCGTCAATATGCCGCGCCAACGCCGCCCCAACCTCCGCCCAAAGAAATATGATGATACCACCATCCTTGCCGACCCGGGTAAGGGGGTCTTTCGATGCGTCCAAGAACGCCATTGGGCCGAGCACTACTTCTCACATACGCGCCCCATTCATATTGAACGTTTCGTGGAGTGGGACAACCTTCCGGGCGATGTCACTGCCATATTTGCTCGCCGCGGGTGGTGCTCTTTCCTCGCTCCTACGAGCAATAACGTCTTTGATGCCACCATTCGCCAATTTTATGCGACCTTGGTTCGCAAATCCTCCATACTTCACGAGGCGTACCTTGACGACATCACTATTCCCTTCTCGGCGGCCATCATCGCACGCAAAATGCGTGCCAAAGGGGTGATCCTCCCCGTACCCTTCCAATACCCCAACAACGCTACCCCCCATACCAAAGAAGAATGCATTGCCCGCATGGCACCCGGGGTAGAATGGGCGCGAGAATCCTTTCCTATTGGTGGTTTGGCCGCCACGGTGCACTTCACGCACCTCATTGGTTGTGGGGCCATCCACCAAACCACTAATGACTCGGTGGTCCGGTTACATCACGCAAACTTCCTCTATTACTTTTTGGACCCCGAGAGCACCATCAACCTCGCCCATCTCTTCTATGCGGATATCCTCAATGCCGCCTACGATGAGAACGGAAAAACTGCACTACCTTACGCCCGTTTCATCACGGAGCTATTGATGGAAGCGGGAGTGGAAAACCTCCCCGGGCAACAAATTCGCCTTCCTCGCCCCATTGGCGGCACGTCCACCACTAGAAGCGAACGCCAAATGTGCGTAGTTCACCCCGACCATCCCATTCATGAAGAGGACGTGCCCGAGGAAGCTCATGATGACCCGATGATGGACGTCGATGAGGAAGAATTTGAGGATGATGAGGAGGATTCTGATTTCGAGCCCCCGGGGGCAAACTTCGATAGTCGCCTTTCGGCGGTTGAGGCCCGTCTCGACGGGTTCATCAACCAATACAATCAAGACCAAGCGGACTACCGACGGGACACCCGGATGATGTATCAACTTCAAGTCCACCTTCACCAGCTCAACTTTGGCGGTCCTCCTCCCCCCTTCTACTATGACCCCTATGATCCGAATGCACCCTCCACCTCCCACCCTCCGCCACCATGACCTATCATTGTTTTTATATTTTGGTGTAATTGTTAGTTGTGATAGGGCTTTCACATTGTTCATAGTTGTTTCCCCATTTTTCATGTAACACAGGCTTCTCATTGGTTATAATACAAGCTTGCATTTTTTCATATTTGTTTGTTTTATTTTTCCGCACTTATTATTCGCTTTGAGTTAGATTTTAGTCCTTTTTGCTTGAGGACAATGCAAAAGTCTAAGTTAGGGGGGGTAACAAGTGCGTATTTCTAAAACTTTACAAATTTTCAAAAATGCCCAAAATTTCCAAAAAAAAAAATCATAAATTTTTGAAAATTCCAAAAATATTTTTGTTCAAAATAAATAAAAATTGGAATTCAAATTTTTTCAAAAATATCATTAAAAGTCAAATTGGAGTCTCAAATTGTAAATATATAACATACACAAAGCCGAAATTGACCAAAGATGGAAATTGTGCGAAAATTGACAACTTAACGAATAAATGTGGAGATTAACAAACCCGGTGAGATTCGAGCCTATCACGTTTTGCGAGATTTTAAATCAATCCGAGTTAATTGTTAACTCAAGGTTCTTTTTAGCGCTTAATAAGTTGTCAAGGATCTCAATTCTTTCATTTTGATTGGTTTTGAAAAATGTGTGCATTATTGCCTTGAAAAACGTGCCAAATTAGTCTCTAAATTTAAATTCACCTCGAAACGCATATGGTTACATATTTGGCATTTTGGACAATGAAGTAGGCCCTCGTTTGTCATCCCAAAAATATTGGCCAGAAAAAGATGCGAAAAATCACCCCTTTTGCAACCCAAATTGAGCCGAATGAAGTTTTCCTGCCGTTTGACAACCCGAAAAACCCAAAATAGCCGGAATTGTGAAAATTGATAAATTCAGATTTTAAGTCCGAAAAGTGCATATAAAGGGGCAAGAAACAAAATAGCATGCTCAAAAAAAAAATGCAAAGAAAATGAACAATAGCCCGGAAAATGCACAAATGGACATCACGAATGACTTTTCCAATTCCACCCTTCCATACCTCCTTCATTTTACCCAATGCAACCTTCAACCCGAAAAAGTCCTAACCGAGTCCAAATTGCGAAATTGAGTACCGCGTGGAGAGTTAAGACACCAAAAGATAATATAAGAGGCTAAGTGCGCGAAATAAGGCAATGGTCCCGTTTTTAAAATCGTAGTCCGTTGAAGAGATCCTTTTGCCATAAAATTTCCATCTTTCTAATTACATGCGTGAAATTGCTTCAATTACATTTACTCTTTATATCACGCATGCCGAGAGAATAGCCATAATTCGAGAGGTTCGTTTGAGAGAGTATTCCGTGAGATATTGAAATCAAAACGAATTTTCGGATAAGTAACGTAATGATCAATCGATGGAAGTTGGAGGTTATATTTCAGGCTTCGCACACACACACTACGGTTTGAGACTCGTAAATATGACTTAATGATGATTATTTTCTGGAAAAGTTTGAATTGCTCAATTTTTGCGTATTTTGAATCTTTTTTGAGTCGAATTTTGTGGGTATATTCACTGCAAACCCTCACGAGACACAACTCGTCCTACTAGGGTAACCTAGAGGTTTAAAGGCTTGTTGCATGCGCTAAATGCAATCGCTTGCCCGCGAAAGAGGTACTCTATCCCAATAAAGTCTTTGATGGATCCTTAACTCATATTCTCATTCTTTTACATTGCTCGGGACGCGCAAAGTTCTAAGTTAGGGGGGTTTGATTGGGCATAAATATTGTATATTTATTCCCCTAATTTCAGTACATTTGTGAACCCGAGTGATGTAACAAATATGGATTTGATTCAAATTTATGCTACTAACCTTCGTGGCAAGTATTTCGTGTTTCGTGCTTCTCTTATTGGTTTTACAGGTTAATTATGCAAGCAGTGCAAAAGAGGAAGCAAAACAGCGCATGAAAAGCTAAGAAGGCAAGTTCAAGGGCAATTTGGTAATTTTTTAGCCCGATCCAGAAGACTAAGCCAACTGGAAAGTTGAAGAGCTCGGAACAACGAGAACACTGGAAGAAACGGCACTCAAATCCGAGCTACGGTTGAAAAGTTATGCTCAGTTGAAGTTGAAGAAAAATCCAAGAAAAGAAGAGAAAAGTCAGAAAAATTCTAAGTGTTGAACTCCAGGCCAGCACACATTCGTGAACCCCAACCTGAACCGGTTCGGGGGGCGAACCGATTCGCAGGTACACCCGAACCGGTTCGGGGTACCTGATGCGCGAATTTTGTTTGTTATGCTGATTTGTTCCCAAGTCTCCTATTAGGTTTTAAACTCTCCAATATTGTAGGAAACGTAGGTCACAACTTAGGAGCAGCCTTTAGGAGTAGTTTAACTCAGTTTTTGATAGAGAAGAAGAAGGAGAAACATCTAGGAACATCAAGAGATTATATTGCTTCAAGATTTCACTGTTTCGGGTTTGCTTTTCACGTTTTAATTCAAGACTCTTGTTATTGTTCTTGCATGCGTATTTTTCGTAGTTGATTCAAATTATTGCTGCAGTCATCATATATATTTACATGTTTAAATCTAGTTTTATCATGAATTCATACACATGCAACGTTATTCTTTCATGCGTTAGTCCATTTAACATGTCCGACTAGGTTTTAAAGGTTGGGATGCATGAACCCAACCTGATGTGTTAGTGCATGTGTATAACGTTAATCCTATGAATTTAATGATTAATTTTGATCATATCGTGTAATTTCATAATAATTGTGGATCTTTATATCTCATTTGCCCTTGGGTACTCGTGATGATTTAGAGCACAATTGGAATGTAATTACCGCGATACTGATTTACTCATCCTCAGATTAGGTATGACGCGGGCTTGAACCTCGTATACATAATGCTTGGGAGTACTAAATTCCGGGTTTGAATTAATTGGATAAATTTATGATTGACGTTGTCACTACACTACACTAGGTTTGGGGGATTGTATTCCCATCCTATTTTCTCTTTATTTAAGTTTAACACTTTCAATTTAATTCTTCATTCTTCATTTAGATAATTTAGTTAGTTTCATATTTCATCATAATTGCATTTAGTTTAATCAATCCCAAAAACCAAAATCAAACCTTTTCCTTTCTTTTTTAGAGTCATCGTTAGGATTCCTCCGTCTTATCCCGTCGTACAACTCCATTGTCCTTTTTTCCCTGAGGATCGATACCCGACTTGTCGGATTATTACTTGAACGACAGGCTTGCACTTGAGCCTAGAGAGTACACACTTTAGAGACACATTCTGAGTCGTGTCACAACACTCAAGAACTCACAGCTACACGCCACCCCCTGTGAAAACCTGTCACTCAAGAAGGCTCATCAAAGCTCCAACCGACCTAGAAAAATGGGAAAAACATTAAAAAATCTTACAACTATATGTAAAAATTTAAAATACAGGGAAACTTAAAATAGCTTCAAGAAATATAAAAAGAACTTAAAAGAGGAGATCTTCCGCTGTTGTAGTTGCTAAGATCTTCCCCTATTGAAATAGATGAACCAAGCATAAAAGCCAAAGGTATGGAGATAGAGCCAAAGATACTATTAGAGAAACATAAGCATTGATACCCAACGAAATGTAAATGACCTACAGTTAGAGAAATGGAAATGTTGAAATTAAAATTATCCATAGTTAGAGAAACGTAAATATTGAAAACGAAATTAAGAAAACCCTTCTTCATAACCAAAAGTAAGAAGAAAAAATGCAAAGAAAAACCCCATTATTACACACAAATAAAAAAAATGTTTAAGAAGCGCACTCGGACACCCCATGGTGTTTGGATGCCTAGAAGACTTGGAAAACCCAAAGAATTGAAAGGGATAATAGCTGGATGAAGATGAAACACATAAGAGTGAGATCTAGTTTTTGGTGGGATCATTTGCAGTAAAGAGAGATTTTTAGACTGATGGTTTTTGGGGTTTGGAGTGGGTGGGTGGGATTGTGAAAGTGTAGAGAGAGAGAGAGAGAGAGAGAGAGAGAGAGAGAGTTTGCCAGTGAGTGGGTGGGATGTGAGGAAGGTTTTCACACAGACCACTGTTTCTCGAGCTATGTGAGGCAGGCCGGTGTGGCCAATCAGAACGAACCTAAAACATTTGACAAGTGTCTCTCAATTTCATCCTTAGATTCGAACCCTTAAGAGTTAATCATAACCCCTGTGTGAGGTTGAGAATGAAAGGTAGGGTTAAAGTGAGTTTGGTGTCTGTTTACCAAAAAAACCTTTGTGCTTGAATTAAAGTGAAGTAGGTAGACTCAATTAGTGAGATGAAAAATAGGGGGAACTCAAATTTTTAAGGGGTAAAAGAGGAAACACATGAATAATTCATAAAGATGACATCATCTTTTCATCTTATGGCATACATAAGTTTTATGCCTTATTATATATATATATATATATATATATATAAAATTAAAAATAAATCCAAAAAACTCGTGGCAAATTCCTGCCCATAATCCTCGAATCTATTTCCCGACTCTAAATTTATTTACTTTCACCTCCATTAAACAATTAATGTAGATTCACATGCTAAAATACACGAACTCACCCAATTTGCCCTCACTTAAATATTTATGAATTTATCTCACTTAATTCGTGTTTACGTTCCTCCTTTTCTCACATTTCTAGGCTCATAAACATCCACCCAAAATCCATAGGTAAATATGTTACCTTTTATTTTTCACTAATTAATCAACTCTTAAACAATCCCCAACAAAATTAAAGCCTAAAACTTAAATAAGCAAAATTGTCCTTCATCAATCGATCGATCGATGGTGGGCGGCCAACCCTCTTCTCTAACATGATTTCCTCCACTGTTGTTCATCCAAGCTTCCATATATTCTTCCCAAATATTACCCCAAGCATACCCAATGTTTATCACACATAAAAATAGATTCTAATTAAAATTTAGACCCTTTAGCATCTCTGATTTCTAATGAAAATTAATTATTTCACAAATTGGGTTTTCTAAATTTTATACAATCCTCCCATTAAATTTGATTCTATAGTCCAAATTAAATGAAATTAACTATTGGGTTTCAACTATAAATCAGATTCAAACAATTTATAATGTATTTCAACATCAATTGAACATTAATTCTACATCTAATGTCCAAATCCCCCAAACCCATTTTTCATGTGACAACCCTCCCTAAAAACAAATTTGTCTACACCTAACATGACATGACCATGGTTTTATGCAATTTAAAATAGAATCAATTTAATTACTTGCCTTTCTAGGTTCGTAAGGTCTGATTACGTGTTGTAGAAGACGAATTTGTTAAAGCACACCCAATTCCTCCTTGATTTTGGCCTCTAAAGCTCCCTTCTTTTCTTCCTTCTGTCTTCTCAATTATTAGGGTTTTAAATCTAAGTTATGTCTTCCTCTAACTCTAAAACTTAGGTTTAATATCCCTAATCCCAAAGTAAGGTTAATGGGCCAAGCCCAAATAACCCGAATACCTCCATGTGGTCCCAGTGATGTCTAAAAAGGCACCGGGACCCAATTACTACTTCTGAGTACATTATTTTGACTATCTCTACTCTTTTGAAACTAGCCGTGACCTCAACATCTTCATTCGAGTTACCATACAATAATTTCCTATCTCAACCTCATATAATCTACACTTGACTCTCGGTTGTAATATCACACTATCACGTCACCATCACTTGCTACGACGTAAAATAATTCTTTACTACTCACTTAAAAATTATATATCATAAATACTAATCATTATCTCTCCCAATTAATATTTTAATAAACACAGAATAATTAATTCAAACAAATTACATCACACCTGTAATTTAAAATAACTTATTTAATTAAATATTTAAAATTCAATCTCTTTCTTTCATGATGAATGTTATAGTTGCTATTAGTAGCTAATTCTTTTACATTAGGGGTTATAATCCCACCATGGATGATTGAACATCAAAGTCAGGGTTTAATTTTGATTCATTTTGATTAAAACACCTATGTTGAAATTGGAGTATCATATTCTCTTAACTTTCCTTGTTAAGAAATGATTGTGTTTGAAGCTTTACTACACACTCAACCAATTGTCACTATAACTAAGTAAACATTAATCTTTAATTGTTAATATTTATCTTTACATGGTTGATACGTGGTTTTAATTGTATATGATCTTTTCGAATTGAATTAAATCAAACTCCATCAATTTTTAGCGAGTTTGAGGCGGGAAAATAATCCCTAATCTCGCTTCTCTATTTTAAAGTGCAAGTTTCCTGTTTGTTTTGTTATAATCATCGTCTTTTACTAATTCACGCTTATTTTAGCGCATGCTAAGAGATTTGTTAGCTGTAGTTCAAAACCAACCAAATTATCATCCTTTTCACTTTACATTTGTGACATATAGTAACTTCAGATAAGCCAAATTTGTTCTTCTCTAAGTGTTCAGTTCTTGTGTAAATAGATCCCAAACTTATTCGGTTATTACTTGTTGTGATTGATTTACATTTGAATCAAACATAGTTTTTAAAGAATCACCTTATGTGACAAATAAAGTGAACTCAAACAGATAAAACAAACTAAATGCACGCAATCTAGGAAAATATTGATTATTCTCACACCAATAGCATTAAATATTAAGATGAACGAAGATAAACTTGCACAAAACCATTAATCTTCAACTTATACCGCCCTAAATATATATATATATATATATATATATATATTCATTTTTTTCTCTTTTGGAAGATATAGTTTTTTTCATGATCAATATTTCAATTTTGGCCTTGGCAACTATTTTTCCTTTTCTTTTTCAAAGACTCTTGCCAATGGTGGCCTAATATGCAAAGGAATTTTACTCCATTAATAGCCATTTCCATTACACACTCTTATTTTTCAACCCAATAGCATCCTCACTTGCAATGGATATTATATGTGCAAATATCCAAAATATCAAGATATTTATTTGACAAGATTGATTGGAGAACACCTCACCTAAATCATGCATAAATGGATATTAAATTCCAAAAGATCTCCTAAAAATGCGTGCAAAGTCATATACTTAGATGAACCCATTAAGTAGGAACAAATAAGAACAACTCTATGATAAGGCATGATTAATAAACAATCCAAAATATTTCAAGAGAGACTTAAATGTTCTAGGTATATGGAAAACATGAAATGAATGGGATTCAAGCACACAAATATGTCATACAAAATGTGCAAAACAACTGCACAAAATAAAGAAACATAAATCTTTCTGAGTTCTTATAAATTATTAAAAAAAAAAGATGACTCAAAAGAAAACAAAATATATTTGTATCTTTCATAAATAGACTCAAAGAATGAAGAAGTAAAAAAATAGACATAAACATCATAGCAATAATTATAACATATAACATGAATCACAAAACTAGTTTATGATAAACATGGAACCACAATCACTCATAACATATATCTTGCGTAGAATCATGTCAAAGAATGCGAGAATAAAAAAGTCTAACATTAAGTGCTACTGAATTAGATTTCCTCAATCAGATAGAAGATTATTTAGTACCTTTTGTTTTTGAAACCATATCGACGCGAGATTTAGAGTTCATAAGACATTTTCTAAGATCAAAACAAAATCTCATAAGATGGCATTTCCTAGCACATTGTGTGAATGTGTAAACTATAGGAAAGTTACTCGTGGGTTGACCTTTGGGAATGTCATTGGTCACAGTTGACTCTTTACCAATTATGGTCTTTGATTTAGAAAAGGAAGCATTCGAATGATTATAATTTAATTGTCATTCTTGATTTGTATGGTTCCTAAAATTTTATCAAACTTTTCAGACCTAGATTACAAATCAATCTTGACACGCCTTGAGTCGTTTAATTCATCATCTAATTTGAAAATTTTATGCTCAAGAAAAAATTTAGACTCATCAAATCTTAAGGAATCTTTCTTCATATCTTAAACCATTCCTATAAGGTTTTATCTCTACCCTTAAACATATGAAAAGTTATCTCTAAGAGTATTATCACGTGCCCTTAAATCCTCAATCAATTTAACATTATTTCCTAAGGCATATCCTTCAACCTAGCCTCCAATTTATATTTTTCCTTTTTAAAATTCAAAGAATCCATATGGAATTAATGAAAGGTCACTTCAGGATTACTTTCCTCCTCATCACTAATCTCTTCTTATTCCTCCTCATCACAAACATGGGAATTAAAATATTGGACTTAGAAATTGTCATGCATATGATTATATTCATCGATGAAATATTTTTCATTTAGGATCACATGAATATCCATGATATTGGTGTAGTTACATTGCACAATATAATTGGGTTCCTCTTCGAATGACTTTCACCAAGGATTACATCATATGTCTTAGGCCTCTTATCTTCTCTCCTTAATTTAGTGGGACAATCAAAAGCACGATGCACAACACCTTGGAATTCTAAACGCTTCTCCCGATCATCTACTTTCTTAGGGTTATCCATGTTCTTCCTGTCATTATCATTGTTAAAGTTATTTGATTTCTTATTAGAATTCATTTATTATCTAAGTTTAAGAAATTCAGGGAAGTTTTTCGCAAACATAATAATCTCTTAGAGTTCAAAATATACTCACTCTCTAAATCCAACAAGTCCTCCTTATTGGTTTTAAAAGATACGCTCTTCTGTTTTTTCTTAGGGGGTACATGTTCATCTCATAAGTGTGGATATTACCTATAAGTTCTTGGACTCTAAGAGTATCGACACCACCAAGTGAATCTAGGAGCATGACCTTGACATTGAATTTTTAGGTAAGAACCTTATGACTTTTCTATCCACTTTTGGCTCGTGGATAAGTTCACCTAAGTTGAATGAGGAATTAACAATAACCAATGATTTAGCATAGACGACATCAAATGATTCATTTTATTTCATTCTAATCATCTTAAACATAGTTATCAAATTTTGTAACTTAGACATTATAATGGTACTACTACTCACACGTGTGGATTTTAAAATATCCCATACAACTTTTTCACTCTCACACGTCATAATATGACTAAACTCTTTAGTCACGGAAACATAAAAAATAGCATTCACACCCTTGGAATTGGAAGTCGAGGCATATTTTTAGCCTTAGTCCAAAGGTATTATGCTTTATACAAACCTCCTTCAGTAAGAGAAGACCACCCTTGCTCCATCTATATCAAAATGTTCTCATTAAGATATTTAAGGATTAATCTCATCTTATCCTTCCAATAGGGATAGTTTGAGCTATCAAACATGGGTGGTAGGGCAATAGAACTACCCTAACGATTGAAATTCATCAAATAATCGTAAAATCAAACTAAACAAGGACCAACATAGTAACTTAGTTCTACCCTCTCTGATACCAATTTGAAATGACAGGTGCATGCATATAGGATTACCAAAACATAAATTTTAATCCAATTAATTGTAATGAGTGAGCAATTACCCCAATTTTAATTCAAGCACAGACTAAACAAATATTGTGAAAGCTTTATCATAATTTTATCTCACCTAAACCATTACTATGTGATCATGTGAGAATAAAATAAACAATGTAAAGATAAATCACACAATTCCGCGATGTACTAGGAAAATCCACAATGGGAAAAACCTCGGATGACCTAGCCTACACAAATTCACCATGATATAAGGTTTGTAAAAGGATAACATATAACTTACTCACTGACTCAACGCCTTTCAATCCTGATGAAATATTCACTCCTTGAACCTTATTAAAAAAAACTAAAGAAATCTACCAACGGCTCCTTAAACCATATTCAAAACAACTAAACAAATCCACCAACGACTCACATAGTAGTCCTCCCGCATCTCGGTATCCACTGATCTCTGACTAGAATATGTCACACAGCAACACGGAATCAATCATGCCAAACTATAGTAAACAAAGAAGAGTAAACAATGTTGGGGTACTAAACATGAGATCTCAACACATAATAGTATCTCAATTAATGGGTCTCTAAAATAGGGTGTAAATAGGTAAATAAAGCTATAGGTTTTGCTATGTGGAAATACTTTTCAAAACCCTAACAAAAGTAAACTGGATTATGCATTTTTATCTTGAAAATGTGAACACAAAGATGACACGAATTTCTTGGTAGGTGTTTTGGAACAAAATAGGATCTCATTTGAATTATTTAGGCAATATCATTTGAACAAAAGTAGGTCCTTTTAACAAAACACCTATACTCATTAGAAAGAGGCTCAAATGAGATTCTAATTGCATTTTGAAAGATATGCAGTAAGCTCTCATTTGAAGGTCGTTGAAAGCTCATTTGAACAAAAATGTCCATATTATTCAAACCATAAACATATCTTGTTCAAAAGAGATTACTCAAATCATTAGAATGAAAACCATCATCTCATTTGATCAACTTAAAAAACCAAAAAAAAAATTCAAAAAAACTTGTCGAAAAATGCCTTAACAAAAATAGAACACCAAAAACAGAAATCCTAAGATCACATAATTAAACTTTTATGCCTTTTGTAGATGAAGACAAAAACTCTACATTAATTTGATATCACTATACTCAGGTCATATCATATCTTCATTGCATAGGATTGAAGGTAACATATGACTCAAACACTTTCATCCAACTATAAATGTACATTACCAACGTGAAAAAAATTATCCTTACAAATCCGCATGAATAAACGTTATAATTATAACATGTCCTTCATCTATGATTCGCAGTGTTATTTGAGTCCAAATTTGACTCTGATCTCTAAAATAGTATATGAGGAGTTAATTGAACCCCTATTTGATGCCATCTCGTAATTTTTTTTATGGAGAATGTAGTGAGATTCAAATTAATCTAACTCTACGAAGATAGATTTTAGAGTAAAGACTATTTTTCACGAATGAAAAATGATTTAAAGTATAATGTCAAATATTTAAAATTGGTAGACAAATGTGGAATATATGTTTTTTTCCTAATCTTATCAAATTGAGAGAAAAGTGTTACTCTTTGGAAAATTAAATAGAGAGTGTTTTATTAGGACAAACATGTAGATTTATATGATTTCCTAATTGATTATCGTAAGCTTGTAGAATGAATGAATTATATGAAAAATTGGAAATGACCTATTTAGTTGATAACAGAGCGTTGATTGGGATCGTTAGTGGCCGGGAGAAGTTTGGTCATGATTGAATGAAAAGGATATGAAGGGGCATGGAGTTATAGTTGACCATGAAGAGAAATGTGAAGTTTTTTTTTTCCTATGAGAATCATTTTTCATAAAGATTTAAATACATGACCCATTTAATAGTCTAAACCGATTCATTTACATTAATCTTGCAAAATCATTGATTGTTTTTTTAATTTATCCCTAGAGATAAGGTGGTAATTATATATAAACATTATCTTTTAAAAAAATAGACTTCACCATCCCTCTTATACCTTATGAGTATAAGGGTTTAACTCTAATTTTTGAACGTCTAACAAGGTACCTCTAAATAAACCATTATCTCAAGGGGTGAAGTAAAAATTACTTTCATTTAAGTGTATGGATAAGGACCATATACAATCCATGTTACATGTATTGTGTGTGTGTGTGTGTGTGTGTGTGTTTATATACACGCACATACCCTCACCAAATTTATTCATATTTTCTAGTACTTTAGTTTTACTAAAACGTATTGCCTGTCACGAAAAGTAAATACTAGTTATTTCATTCAATTAGCAACTCATTCATGATGTCGTAGATTGAAGTACTCTTTTCAAATTTGGATAGAGATAACTAAAAAACATGTATTTTTTTTTACTTTAATACATTACTACTTTTTTTTAGACTTTATTACAAATTAATCAGTTTTTTAGACATTAGTATATTTTTAGTCACTAAATATAACCAAATATCACTTTTAGTGGATTTTTTTTACATTTATCGAAAATTATATTAAAAACTAATAAACCGATTAATGTTTATTATTATCTAAAATCTATAGTTAGTAATGTATAAATTTCACAAAACCAAAAAATGCACCTGATTTCATTTAAGTTTATATAAAAGTGACTACAATAGAGCCCCGTTGTATCTTATACAATGTATTGTGTTCATTTCTTTAATAATATTTTACTTTTGTTGACACTGTCTTTGTCACAAAAAGTAAATCCTAAATATTTAAGTTAGGGCTTTATAATATTCTACTATTAATGACATAAAATTCTTATTTCCGAAAGTGAAACTGATTTTAATTCATTCTTATTCTAACAATTTCAGTTTGTGATGCATTCCTAAAGTCGCAGATTGAATTATTTTAAAAAACAATTCACATACTTCTAGAGCTATCATTAAAACACACATTTTATCATGAAAATTAAAACTAAATAAGAAAATGATTCACTTAATGGGATTCAATAAAAATCTGGTTTAATTTTATATTATCATGAATGGTATTTGTTATTCGGGTTGTCATATGTTTATCCTACCATTCTTGAAGTTGAGGTATCATTTTGTTCTTAATGATATCAATTACTAAATGCTATATGTAACACCCCGCGCAATCTAACAAGCGAGGTGGCCACCCGCCACCGCCAAACTTAGTCGGGCATCATTAAATATGTAATCATTATTAGCATGTGATAGATATGCGACATATAAAATTCATTCCACAAGATAACAATTAAATGGATCGAAATACAATAAACATTCATGCAATAATAAATCCATAACCATTGTAATCTCCAAATAAATCAAATCTCCATTGAATATAAATCTGAATAAATGATCTAATGATAAATATATAAATAAAAATGTAAACAATTATGGAACCGATTAGCCCACCAAATACATAAATAAAGTCTTACAATAGAAATGCAATGGAAAGGAAAAGTAAATCTAAACTACTAAGCATTTATAATAAACTCCACCTGCACCTCCAAAATATCTCCAATACTCCTCAACACCTACTCCAGTGAAAAACCTTAAATATTAGTCAACACAATGGGTCAGAGCCCATCGCATGAAGATAATTACTCTCCTCAATTAGGATCTATGAACACATTCACTGCAAAAAAAAAAAAATACCCTTTTATGACACTTTTAAAAATGGCAGTTTTAACAAAATTGTCCTTAAAAGTACATTTCTCTTATTTACATGACATATTAAGTATAACATGTCATTATAAGAATATTAATATTAATGAACATGACCTTTTTAAGAGAAGATTCATATTAAATGGTATATATTATGACCGTTTGTTCTAAAAATCCAAGTAAGATAACCTATTACGACAGTTTCAATTCAACATTTGGTTTAAAATTTTTAGGCCCGCACTCTTTCCCGCTAACTTTTTGTCGAAGACTTTTCCCCAAGGCCAACTTCGTTTTCTCCTTCCCCCATTTACTCAGGTACTATCTCTCACACATACTGCTACCGCCCCATCCTGTTTAACTAGGTTCTATCTCGTTCTTCTCACGCCAGAGGTTTTGCACCCGAATTCCATTATCACTAGTGGTTTCTTCTTAGGTAATCTTCGTTAAATCCATATACCTAATGATTAGTATCTTGACTTATTGATGTTTTTCTATACTCGATTTTTACTCAGATAAGTTTCCTCAAAATGTTTATTTCTCTACCCTAATAGATCTAATGTGATTCTTGCATTGGGCTGATTTTCACAAAAATGTGAACATGTCCTGATCTTGGTTTCGGGTTCTCTATGGTGTATATGCGAAACTTGGTTGTATAACATAATCACAATATTTATGCATAGTTGTAAACTATTGGAGTGATTGTAACATATGGTCTGTATTTATCTCACTGTAGGAGTAAAATGGTTTGGAACCGATTTAGCCTCTATACCTCATGGAAACCCCAAACATAGGTTTATGATTTTTTGGTGTGTGTAATTCGGCTGATGTGCTTTGCTGCCCCTCAAGAGCCTCAGCAGGGAGTCTGGGTAAATTTCTTGGTTGAATGCAAGTGTGTGGGATGATCAAAAAATAATTTTTGATTGATGTTGTGTTAGTTACCACAAAATGTTAATTTATCTACCCGATTCATTCCACTTAATTCTATTAAAAAATAAATAAAGGGGGGAGGGCAATATGCAAGAAATCCCCTAAATGGACAAATTGATTGCAATAGCCCCTAATCACAAGGCCCTTTTTAGGGACACATGATTGAAATTGCTCAAGCAATTTTTTGCAAATTCAGTAGTTCCGGGATGTATTATTCAACATAGCTGATAGTTCAAGGTTTTGTTTTTCAATTTGACCTATAAAATCATATAGGAGTTAATTTCACTGAGTTCCTTGATAGAAGGGAGCAGCGTGAAGTTTTGAAAGCTTGGCATTTATGACCTCTTGATGCTTTGGGAGAACACATGTTATTGACTTAATCAACTTCATACAGAGAATGAAAGAACTATAAGTTGACGAAGCTAAGGAAAAGATGTTTCGATTAAGCATATAAGTTGGTGGATGCTCTGGGTTCCAATATAACTTCATGCTTGATGATAAAACTAACGCGGATGATAGGTTTGATTCTAAATTTCTGCTATTAGTAATTTTACACCATTTTACTGTAAAATGAAGGACATATGTTGTAGTATATATCATATTATTCT
Organism: Sambucus nigra; assembly: GCA_949130495.1. Lineage (NCBI taxonomy): Eukaryota > Viridiplantae > Streptophyta > Magnoliopsida > Dipsacales > Adoxaceae > Sambucus > Sambucus nigra. Next base: position 267,846,870 of record OX422224.1, read on the forward strand.
ATTTCACAACTCGGTCTATTATTCTTTATCATGTGTAGAGTTTTTGATAGGGATGGCGTCAAATTGGTGGTGGATAAAATTTCATGCGACTTTGTAAAAGGTGCCACTATTGATTATGTTGAGGAGTTGACACGCTCTGCATTCTAGGTAAGCACTTAATATCCACACTTTTTGTTTGTGTATCTCATCACCATGTGTCCACATTTTGCGTAAGAAATATCTCCATCGTTGATGTTATTATGAGAGTGGGCCTTAGATATATCCATCACTAAATAGCATCCGAGAATATTTCCAGTTCATCAGTTATTGCAAAAGTACTAAATCATAAGATAATAGAGGTTATTAGTTTATAAGATATTAATATCACTTAGTCGTGGGATAAAACCAAAGGATATTAGTCATCATTTCTTGTTGAAATCCCACGGTTTGAAATAGTGAAAAATCATCCCAACTGTGAAAAAAGTTAATGATTAAGCAGACCAGGATAGAGATATCTGTCATGGGACTTGTAAAACACCCAAACATAGTCGATGTTAATCTTTGTTCAAGTTGATTAATATCATTTATAATTTATTTGGTCTGGTTATACTCATGACAATAATGGTTAATCTTTGTGAGATTTTTTGGTCTTGTATCTTGAAGACTTAATGCTATTTTGTGCAAAACTAACATTGTCTTTTGGGCAAAATATGTAGTGGCAATGAGTTTTCATTAGCTTTCTTTTGTGTGATACAAAACTTGTTATCATGTCTATGAGCTGGTTCGTATGGTTTCAGGGTACATGTTGGCCGCAGTTATAGTCATGAATATAAAAATTAGGAGAATTTGCTTCCATGAAACAAGCACAAATAATTTAGGAAAGAAACAGTATTATGCTTTGTTCAGTGTCTGATATCTTTTGAAATGGTTTCGAGAAATCTTTGGGACTTTAGTAATGTAACATTGGTCTTTATTGGGTTTTTCTTATGTTTTCTTATGCTTTGTGTATGTTTTATGATAACAGTTTATATTAACTATCCATCAATACACACCCTTTGCGTGTGCGATGCATAGATGATAAAATAAAAACTATGCAATAATAAAGTAATAAGTATAAAGAAATTAAAGAAATTTATACATAAGAACTGGAATTAATTGTAAAGTCTGACATCAAAAGCAAAAGTTCACTATTGTTATTTCAAAGAAATGGATTATGCAACATCATCTATGGCTTAGAAAGAACACATTTAAATTCTAGATTTTTTTAAAAGACGATACATTTAGATACTCCTATTTAATAATAGAAAAATAAATTTATAGAATAGTTGTATATTAGTTAGTAACATTTTAAAACCTTTTTTGTAGCTCTTCATTTGCTTCATATAATTATGCTTGAAAAACTATCCTTTATTTCAACGTTCTTATTAATGGAAATACTCACTATATTGTAATGAGAAAAATATTGTGAAAAAAAATAAAAACTCAATAGACATAGATATGCTTAGGTATTTGTGAGAGAGTATGCGCGTGCGTTCAAATGAGAAAATTATGTATTAAACACCTTTTAACTCAAACAAACCCTAAACATGAAACTAAGTGTGATTTAATCAAGAAGTAGATAATGAAGATTAATCAAACACACATAATTGAGGAAAAATCCCCCAAAGGGGAAAAACCATTTATTTTTATTATAATATTGTAACTGTACAATTTCGAATTATAATGAAAATACAAGTGACTAAGAATTACCCTTAGGTGTCGGATTCTGTAGTCGGCGGCTGGAGTTATCCCTTTCCAGTAGGCTGCAATGAAGAAGAAGAACGGTCTTCTCCACAAGGGTATGAACAGCAAAAGTGCGTTGCTGGGTTGCAAAGTGATTCACAAGTGTTTGGAAATTTGCGTGAATAAAAAACCTAGAGTCTTGGTACTCAATAGGTGAAGACTTAGAGTTTTTTGTACTCTGAAAATCGTGTATAGAAGTCTTAGAAAACCACTTCCCGTAGTGGGTTTATAAAGGAAACGTTTAGCCTAGAAAATCTGACCACAATCTGCTGAAGATTATCCTAGGCGGACCGATCCGGGTCTGAGGCGGATCGGTCCGGGTAGGCGGACTGGTTCTTTTTATATCTGGATTTTTCGGTTCGCTTGCGGTCCGAGGTGTACTAGATTTTCAGCAGGCGGACCGGTCCGGGTCTGAGGCGGACCGGTTCGTAGGCAGATCGGTTCTTTTTCCAGGGCGGACCGGTCCGACCTGTCAGACTTTGATTCCTCTTCTTCTTTTGATATTCGGATCCGTTGATGACTGTATGAATCTTTGAATTTCTTCAACGGTGTAATGGCGTACGACATAACAAATTGATAATGGAAAAAAAATGTCCTTACAATTTGAAATCCTCTTAGTTGTATATAGTAATGCAAAATTAGACTGTGTTGGATGTAGGACCAAGAAGTGGTATTCTAGCTATATGCTCAACACAAACCAGTGCCAAGAAGGTGTATGTTGTGGAAGCTACTAAAATGGAGGAACATGCCCACTAAGTTATTATGGAAAATAATCTTGAAGATGCGGTTGAAGTGATTGAGCGTTCAATGGAGGATATTACTTTTCCTGAAAAAGGTAACTTTTAGTATGCATCAGAGTTCAGACGTTTTGTTTTGCACTATTTTCTATTGTTTTATATCATAACTTATATTAGGTTTTTATGTGTTATTAGTTTTTTCATAGTCTAAGTTTGGAAATTTATTTTGGATAGTTGAATTTATTATCTCTAAGCGGACAACCCTTTCTATTCGTTCTTAATTATAATTTTTGCAACTCAACACATTATGACCTAACGGTTAGTTAGTATATCTGTCTATTTTCATTAGTGATATCTTCTTCTTTTTTCATCTTGATGTAATTACACATGTAAATATAAAGAAGCAGAAAAAGACATTTTTCAAATTATCAAAGATAAACTAAAGAAATAGTCATATCCTTCGTTACCAACAACAGTGTTAACGCAACATTACCAATTTTGACGGAGAGATTCCAAATACAAAAATTCGATTCAACGTGTCCCAAACCGTCTCCGTCAGTGTATTCGGGGTCGAATACTTCTCAAATAATCTAAGCCTGGCTTAAAAAGGCATGAAATGACCCGGGGCAGTTAGTTTAATACTTCTCATATCAACATTTTAAAAGTGACTCCCCAGCTCTTCTATATTATTCTAGGCATACTTCATTTGATCTGGTGGTGAGAATTTTTTAACACGAACAATAATCAAATTGAACCTGATATAAGTTTTGGGTTGACCATTGGATGACACGAAGAACATGACCCTCGAAACACGAATGTGAATTAGGTTTGGGTTTGTAGACACCCCATTTCATTACCCCCAACTCTCCTTAGGTCCCTAGCACCTCCTTTCATCACTACAAACCTAGGTTATGTCCCGAGTACTGACTTAGAAACCATCGGGTACTCCCCGGCTCAATTTGACCAAAAAGTCAAACTCTTCATCTCAACCGAGACTCAATGAATCTTCAAAGGGCGCTGGATCCCATTTCTAACAGACTGCCCCGTGTGCAATTCCGACTTACCATGCGAACGAACGATCCGTTTGCATCCGAAACCTAACCTAGAGGCCACTGGGCGCTCCCAGGCTCTGTTTGACCTATGTCAACTCTTCAAATCGACTAAGGCTAAATGAATCTTTGAAGGGCACTGAATCCCCTTTTTAACGGTACATCCCGTGTGCGATTCTGACTTTCCATGCGGACGAATGATCCGTTTGACTCAAAGAGGTCACCGAATGCTTCCCGGGCACGATTGACCAAAGTCAACTCTCCAAACCGGGTAAAACTCTTTGGAATGTTGAAGTACATCTCCTAACCTTTCCAACGGTCCACCCCGTGTGCGATTCGGACTTACCATGCGGACGAACGATCCATTTGCGTCCGAACGATTCCCCGTCCAATGGACCGACAAACGCTTTCGAGCCATATTTGACCCAAAGTTAACTCCCAAACCAAGGAGCAGTCCAAAGGACTTTCAAAGGTCTCTAAATTACCTTTCCAAAGGTATTCCTCGTGCACAATTCTGATCAATGATTTTCCCTCGGCATCCGATTTTTTGAGAAAGCCTGAAGCGCACTGCCAAATGGCAGGTTCCAGACCCTGCCTATCGGCAGGTGCCGATAGACAGGAATAGGTATATGCCGATCGGCAGTTACCTGGGCCTATAAAAGTAGGCCTTCACCTCATTTGCAAAGGGGTCCCAGATCTGATAAAATTCACTCTCAACGAATCCCAGAAATCTCTCTCGAAGGCAGCGTGATTTCAACCTCCAAATCCCTTTTTTACTTCCACTTTTCATCATCCTTTTCATCAAACTTGGTGAATTATCCACTCTCCATCATCATCCAAAGGCAAGGGCTGATCTCCAACATTCAAGATCAAGCTCAGGATCTTCAAGAAGGTCCAACTTTCTCAACTTTCTCCTAAATTCTCTTAAATTCACAATAACTTGTTTTATTACTTAGCACTTTTATTATCTCACCTCACACATCCTAATATACTTTTTATTTTGTATTGTTTCACATCTCTTATTTTCATATAAATAAAACCCAAAAAAAAAACAAGAAAAAGAGGGTTTGCTCATAAATTCCAAAAAGGGATTCTCATACTTTTCTCACACTTTTCTCACAACTAAAACACTTTTTCCACCCGCACACACACACTCACAAATAAGAGATCCCCATTTGGATTTATGGGATAAACCCCACCCCTCGTTTTGTATGCGAACTACGTGGACTTTGATTCCTTTATAGGCTACGTAGGCGTCTGGGGGAAAACCCGAGACTCAAGTCATTTTTCCCACTTTTTCTCTCATTTTCTATCTCTCTAAATCCAATCTTCTTATATTCTGTATACTTGTTCTTAGTGACGTATTACTCCATATGCGTTATTGTTCCATTATAACGATCAACGTAAGGGTAATCGCGTAAATCTTACTTTTTAATATTATTCTTATACCTTCCTACGGATGACTCGCTTTATCTTTTCCATGATACAAGTTGAGGATTCCTACCTCCATTATATATACACACATGCACACATATCACCGGGGGGGGGGGGGGGGGGGGAATAAAGAAAAATAGCAAATATCCATGAGAGACTGAAAGGGCGGAATGGGTGCCTAACACCTTCCCATTTCGTAAGTAAGCCTTCGAACCCTTCTCGAATTATTTTAGTTTCGCATGCACCAGTATGTCTTTGGATGCCATCCTTCGGGGTGGATTCCCCTTTTTTCTTTTGTCTATTTTGAGTAAAATAGACTGGCGACTCTGAATCTCTCTACATTTTTACACCACATCTCAAATGACGCTAACCGAAGCACTCCCGAGAGGGCGCGTGGGACCCTAAGGATCCTTCCTCCATGCGCCCGCCCGCATGGCGAGGATCGAGGATGGCCACAGTGGAGAATCTGTTGGGGATATGTTCTATTTTGAGGGTTGACTCTATTTACATGGATGCTATATTTGTTTATGTTCCCCCCATATCTGCATGTTCCCCTTTTTCCATGTGTATCACATGCTTATGCTTATGTTCACACACTTTTAGAAAATTCTCCATGTACACTTCACACCAGTGCACCTAGGATCACATATATCAGCATGTTGCATGCATCACCTATCCATACTTGGTGTACCTTGGGTACTTGTACTTTTCTCCCTGTTTGGCATAATCAAGAAAGGCATTCTTATCATAAGATACTAATAAGAGAATCATGCATGATTCACACGACATCACCAAAGAGCATTGTTATTGACCAAATTTTACCCAGTAACTGGAGGGTCACTTCGTGATGGGCGCTGGTCCGACAGGTCGCAATTAGCCTAAGCGATATGACTCTCACCTTCCAATGGCCAAGTAACTTCAACGTATATCGAACGGTTCCCCCGCATCGTACCGCTTGATCAAAGTCATGACGTGAGGTATATCGCAGGGAATTCGTGCACATACGCCGAGTATATCGAATTTGCTCTCACACGTGCCTACGAGGTATATGGTGAGGAAATTCACGTACACTCAGGTATATCAAATGACTTGTCCACACGTACCGATTGCCCGCAAGAGCAAGACGTATATCGTGGAAGTCACGCCAAAGGGGGGAACCCATTCCAATTCACCCAACCAACTGCATACCCGCATATAGGTGTCAAACCTAAGTCACACACTTTAGATTGTCGATTTCAACCCTAAACTCTGCCAAAATTTCGAGTCGGCCTGCAGCCCAAATTTTTGTGCATTTTTAAAATGAGACCCTATTCGTGAGCCTAGTTACAAGTCCAACCACAGCTTTGCATATATTAAAAACTCCATTTTTCCAGGCTCGGGTCCCATCCGGCATTGCATTTAAGAGAATTAAATACAAGTGAGAACATAATAATTGTAATAATCATGCTGAGTTCCGTCTCCAAAAACATTTCTCCCTTCTTTATCAAAAATCCAAAAACATTTCTCCTTTCTTTATCAAAAATCCAAAAACATTTCTCCCTTCTTTATCAAAAATCCAAAAATAGTTTCTTCTCTTTTTCCAAAAATAAATCCCATTCTACGCCTTCTCAGGTTGATTGCAAGCCCTTGGCCTGGCTCCGTATTGGCTTCGGTCTTCAGTCAAATCACCCCGGGGTTTCATCTATTCCTTTACTACTTCTTCCAAGACCGTAATCCGTCCACTTTCCATTGAGAATACAGATTAAGTACCAGTCATATAGCCGAATCTGACGACAGTCCTAGCTCAGCTCCTATCCAAGATTGACAACCTCCAAACCGAGGTCCGAGAGATGCAACAAAATTAGGTTCCAATTCCTCAAGAGCCCGAGGCCCCGTTCCCTCGTGCTATGGGTCCACCCAAGCCTATCCGGGTTCCCGAAGATTATCAGCACGCTCCACATGCCCCTCTTATCAATGGGCCACCGCCTGCCCAACTTCTAATGCCAAACATTGCCCAGCCTGTGGCAAACCTGTCTATGGTCGTTGATCCAAAAGAGGAGGAGTTGAATAAAGTCAAAGAGGATCTCAAGATGCTCACCAAGAAGTTTGACCAAGTCAGTATCTCTGGGAATTACATGGACTACACCCACATGTCCCCTTATCCTAAATCATGGTTACTCGCGAAGTTCAAGATGCCAAATATCCAGAAGTTTGGAGGGAGGGGACCCCCCATTGTTCATCTTCACAGTTACCATCGTTCCATGACTCTACTAGGGGCTTCTGAATAAGTGATGGACTAATTATTTCACCAAACTTTAAAGGATAGTGCCCTCCGATGGTTTTTGTCTCTCGAGGAATACTGAATCCGTAGTTGAGAGGATGTAGCTCGAGAATTCATATCCCAGTACAAATACAATGAAGAGCTTGAGGTCACCTGTCGTGATTTAGAGCTTCTCAAACAAAACCCTGGGGAATCATTCAGTAACTTCATAACCCGATGGAGAGAGCAAGCAGCTACCATGACTAATCGGCCATCTGAAGAAGAACAGGTCCACATAGTGAAGAAGAACTTCTTATCCCATGTCCGAGAGACGATGGGAGGACAATACTATCCCCACTTCCGAGCTCTCATAGAGGCTGGAGTAGAAATCGAGGAAATCCTTGTTAAAACAGAGGTTGAATTGAAAAAGGTGTTCGGATAGTTCACCCCTAGAAAGTATGACAAGCCTGCTAGTGCTACAGTCTCAACCATCAATAACATCTCTCAACCAACCACATCATGGGCACCAGAAAGCTGCCCTGCCCCCATACGAAGGGAATACACTGAGCTTTATGATCCCCTCTCCAAAGTTTACCAAGCCCTGTTAAGCCGAAACCTCATCAAGCCCTTGAATCCTCGTCCATTGCCAAATCCACTCCCAAGAAACTTCAAGGCCGATGCCCATTGCGCCTTTCACTAAACTTCTGGCCATACCACCGACCAATGCTTCCACCTCCAAAACATAATCTAAGATCTCATTGCCCGGGGTACCATCGCCCCACCATCCAATCCTCAGCCAAACACTACTCAGAACCCACTCCCAAATCATGCCAATGCCCTCTTCTTAGAAGAAAACTCGGATTTCGATCCCTCAACTCAAATCACACCCATATACTCTCCTAAACCTCTTCAAATTTGCCCATATTTCCTCCTACACCCTACTAGCCTCGCTGATCAGGGACTGTCACTCCTTACCATAGCGCATTGATGTCCGTACCCGTTCTGAAAATGGAAGTATGGAATTGTCAGAGGTGTTAAACAAACTCCTAGAATTCGGGCTGAAATTTCCCTCACAGATGGTCATCGATTGCCAGAGATTTAGTACACTGTTCTTAGAAGCACGGAAATGGGCTCGTGATTTAGACAGGTGGGTGGTACCAACCGACGAAGTCAGCCTAAATGATGTTGTTCAGATTATGGCAGAATTATTCGAGTAAACCAACAGCATTTGTAGTATCACCGGACTACTTGGAACTTTGAAGCTACAAGGGCGCTTCGTCCCTTCAATCACACATATCCCCACAAAATGGTAAGACCTGTATGACGAAGCCATTGAATTTGTGGAATGCATTGACTTTACATACAAAGATAAAATTATTGCTACCGGATGGGGGGAAGAATTTGAAGATTCAAGCGAAGAACAAGCTTCAGGAAGAACTGGCCCAGTAGCCGACATATGTGGGATGATATCATCTGAAGAACTCCTCAGAGAAATAAACAGGGTGACAGAAAAACCTGAGATTGATGAGGATATGGGACTCATGTTCTTCCCTTCTTCAGTAAATCACATGAACAGATCAGGGAGACATTACCAGGTTCTAAAATCACTACCAGCAAATGACAAAGGTAAGGGCATTAAAAACCTTCCTATGCCAGAGATGACCATTGAGGAGAGCAAGATCCTCAATCAACTGAAGAAAACTCAAGATAACATCACTCTATGGGGGCTTTTCATGTCTTCCCAGCTGCACAAAAATGCTTTAATCAAGCTGCTCATTGGACCCACAGTTCCTACATCTACCACACCAGAAGAAGCAATAAATCTGGTCGGATCCTTGACCTCTTCCTGAATTCTATCATTTTCTGAAAAAGAAATCCCTAGAATTGGGCCAAATCACAATCATGCACTCAACATATCCGTCGAAGTTATGGGGAGGGCCATGCCACTCTCTCTTATCGATAACGGATCTTCCTTGAATGTTTGCCCACTAAGAACCTTCAAGTGTTTAGGCCTGAAAGAAAGAGAACTCGCTCCAACCTCCGCCACCGTACGTGCCTATGATAATACTCGCCGGGAGGTGATGGGATCCATAAAACTTATAATAGGGGTTCTACCTATAAACCCTGTCATTGAATTCCAAGTCATAGACATCTCGGCTTTATTTAACCTGTTGCTCGGACGACCCTGGCTCCACAGTATCAAGGGTGTGTCTTCCTCACTCCATCAGAAATTGATGTTCTTCGCTGACGGGTGAGTCATCACCATTTTGGGCGACGACGAAAATATCGAGGATGCAAGCACCAGTAGTCCAATCCTTGAGATACAGCACAGGTTAAATGATATGCTCCTATCAGGATTCCTAGTTGAGCCACTCCTACTCCCAGTAGGGGTTGGTTTCAAAGAAAGGGTTTGTCCAGAATATGACCCTCATGGCAATGTCAATGTAATTCAAATGTTCGGAAACATGCACTTCATGCCCGGACTGGGACTAGGGCAAAGGCAGCAAGGGATACTTGAGCCCATTGAACTGAAGAAATCTTTTCCTCCTTGTGGCTTCGGGTATCAGCCATCAGAATAAGAGCTCATAATGATCCATCAGTCTTGACCAAAGAGAAGATTGGACTATATTCAAACTATACCAGGAGACTCCTTGAATGGACTATTCATCAAAGAAGGTGACGACTTCCCCTTTTATGATTTTACAGAACCATGGTATCCCACACAGACAAGAAGATGAAGCCTGGAATGGAGATCTTTTTCCAAGATAGCTACCCATGGGCTGAAAGTTTCCAATATCGAGTACAACCGCTCATCAAAGATACCGAAGAGACTGAGGAAAATGATTCCGATGATTCCTTCAACTTACAGACACTAGGACTAGCACTCTGTATAGTTCATTCAGGCACTACATTAATGGATCCATCCCATCTGATTAAAGCTGCTAATATACCCCTCCTCAACTGGCATGCTGCACCAGTTCTATCTCTTGAAATTTCCCCTAACCCCAATGTTTACCCTATTTCTTATTTTGTTGTCTATCCTTGTTCAAATGTAATTGAGACCTCTTTTGATAAGGTTCTCAATGCTATTTTTCCTATCAATGAAATAAATGAAGATTTTGAGTATCTTGCTGTGCCTTACATTAACTGCTTGGATTATAATCAAACTTTTGATGATGATGATTTTGAAAATGAACAATTCTTAACTAATCTAAATAAGGTTAATAATAAACAACATAACCGCGTTTAAGTTAATGAAGAAGAGACTGTTGTTATTAATCTCGATTATAGTAGGTAACTGCACGAGATTAGGATAGGGGCCACCCTTGATGAGTATGAGCGCGCACAACTCGAAAAATTGCTAAAGGAATTCGTGGATGTCTTCGCATGGTCCTATGATGATATGCCCGGTATTGATCCTGAAATAGCTCAGCACAAGATCCCTACTCTCTCAGATTACAAGCCGGTTAAATAAAAATTGAGAAAGCTTTGCACCGAATGGTCACTCAAGGTCAAAGAAGAGGTGGTCAAACAGTTGAGCGTGGGATTCATTCGTGTGATCGAATATCCCACATGGCTAGCCAATATAGTACCTGTGCCAAAATTAGGAGGGAAGGTTCGAATGTGTGTGGGCTATCGAGATTTAAACAAAGCTTCTCCAAAGGATGATTACCCGCTACCCAATATCGACATGATCGTGGACAACACATTTAGTCATGCTCTCAAGTCATTTATCGACGGGTTTACTGGATACAACTAAATCAAGATGCACCCAGACAGCTAAGAAAAAACCGCATTCATCACCCCATTGGGAACCTTTTGCTACACCGTTATGCCATTTGGTCTCAAGAATGCTGGGGCTACCTACCAAAGGGCTCCCACAACCATCCTGCACAATCAGATTCACAAAGAAGTTGAGGTTTATGTAGATGATATGATTATCATGTAAAAAACTAGAGAAGGTCATGTTCCTGCTCTCCAAAAGTTCTTCGAACGACTGCGACAATATCAGATGAGACTCAATCCACAGAAGTGTGTCTTTGGCGTTACAAAGGGAAAACTCTTAGGATTCATGGTCAGTGAGAAGGGGATATAAGCAGATCCTGCAAAGCTAAAGGCCATACTTGAGATTCAACAGCCCCGAACAAACAAAGAAGTCCAAGGTTTTCTTGGGAAACTGCAATATATTAGTCGGTTCATCAGCCAGCTAACCTCCATCTGCGAACCAATCTTCAAGCTCCTTTGAAAGGATTCAACCAAGATTTGGAAAGGGGCCTGCCAGGAAGCTTTTGACCGAATCAAACAATATCTGACCCAACCTCCGGTGCTCATGACATCACAGCCGGGTCTCCTTTTTCTCCTATACCTAACCATAACCGACACTGTAGCTGGGGCGTTGATAACCCAATACCTTGAAGACTCCCGCAAAGAAAGATCCATCTATTATGCCAGTCGCAAATTGGCTAGGTACGAGGTCAACTACACTACTTTGGAAAAGTCGCGTGTCGCACTTGTCTGGGTCACCCAAAAATTGTGACCCTACATGCTCGCCTTACCCATCAAACTTATATCCCGAATGGATCCCATCAAATACCCGCTTGAGAAACCCGCCTTATCCAGTTGAATGGCCCGATGTTTAATTCTCCTAACCGAGTTTGATATCATGTACGTCACGTAAAAAGCAGTTAAAGGAAAAGCTGACTCACCTAGATGAAAGATGATTAAAAGATCTTTACCACATACAGGGGTACCATCGCCGAATAGCATGATCATTCAATAAGAGAGTCAAGAACCGCGGTGTTCAAGAGGGGGTCTTAGCCCCCAAAGAGATAATATAACGCATCTGGGACCCAGAGGGAAATTCAAGCCCAATTAGAGCGGCCCCTATATTGTGAAAAAAATCTTATCCGGCGGTGTCGCCATACTCACTGACCTAGATGGGGAAGAAATGGCTCGTCCAGTCAACCTGGACCGTCTCAATAAATTCTACCCCTAGTTCGAAATCTCGGCGCGCTACGAATTTTCTCATCCCCCTTCTATTCTAAAAAAAATCTTCATTTCCCTCTACCCAGAACTATGTGGGCGTGATCCTTTGTAAAAACTATTTTCAAAAAAAAAAGAAAAGAAAAAAAAACTTTTCAAAAACCCCAGAGGTACGTAGGCAGCTCATACACCTCACATGAGTGCGTCCCTTTCTTTTTCACAAAATACTGTTCTTTTCTTACCTCCGAGAACGGCGGTTCATTCTAAAAATACTTGAACAAAGGGATTATGTATGCCTTAGCAATCAGTATAGATAATTCAAAATACAAAATTCATCGAAAGGCACAGCTGGATGATCCGAAACTTGTTTATTTCATTAATAAGAAATTACAGTACGGATTACATAAGAAATGGAATGGATAACTCCCTTCCCCCACTACCATAAAAAGCCAAATAAAATCCCCACATATGTCATCCATTACATAAATAAACTCTCCAAGAGTCCTACCCACAGCTACCAGAGGGTCCTGCACCCTCATCATCTACATCCAGAGGTCCCCAAGTTTCCCCTGCCTGAATAGAGTGCCTCAAACACTCCGTGGACCAATGAACCCGAACCATCTTCGACAAGACCACAACACTGTAACACCCCGTATTTTTGGTACATTTAAAATTTAATTAATTCGGAAATTCTAAATTACTAGTGTGTTGTAATTTAGTGAATTAATTATGATAGAATAATATATAAATATTGATCTGGGATTGAATGGTTAATATTTAGGGAAAATTATTTACTGAGCGTATAGTAATAATGTAATTTCGTCGTTTCGAGTATTAATGACGAGATATGTACTTATCACATCCGGAAGTCGGTATAGACTATATTGGGTGGGGGATAAGTATTTCTATAAATTAATTCGGATGCAAATTCTGAGTGTACAGTTGAGTCCGGATGGGCCGAGATAGTCGGAAAAGTGTACCCAGGGGTAGTAAACGGGTCACGGGACGTTTTTAGACATAGTCGGGCCCACTCGGGGACATTTGGGTCACTTGGGCTTGGCCCATTAGTCAAAAAACGGGATTAAGTTAATTAACCTAATAAAAAGAAATAAGGGGGTGGCTGAACTTAATTAGAAAAAGCAAATTAAGGGTTAGGAAACCCTAACAGCAGCCAAAGCCAAATTGGGGATCAAAAGAGAGCCAACAAAGGTCATCTTCAACCTTGGGATTTAGCTCCAATTCAGAATCTACGAACCTTAAGGCAAGTGGATAACTTGCAATAGCATTAAATCTGTTTTCAATTCATATTCATGTGTAGTGATTATGTAGAAATTCGTTTTTGGGTGTTAATGGTATGAACATGAGATTTTGAAAACAACAATTCTGATTTACGAAATTGGGTGGTGATTCTTGTAAAAATCTGATGATTGTAAGTTAATGCATATCTGGTAGAATGATATCTGAATATTTGGAAACGAATTTGATGATGAGATTTGGGGTATAAATGGGTTTAGGGTTAATGATGAAACTTTCCCCAAACTTAGAAATGGAGTTAATGGACGAATTAAAGCAATGTTGATGAATGTTCTGGAGATCCCTAATGAGTTTCCTAATATATACAAATGCTAAAAGGGATTTAGTTTTAGTGTAGAAGGAATTGGGACTTGAAAACTCGTCCATGGCTGTCTGTCTTCGCGAAGAAGACGAGTACCTGATCGATCGATCGATCGACGCCATGAAGTCGATCGATCGATGGTCGGCAGAAACTGACAATTCGCCCAGTTTTGTTTATATAGAAAGAGATTTATATAAAAGTTGTTATGTAATTAATTATTGTGGAGAAATTAATGCATGAGTTAAACCTGATTAAATGTGAGTGAATAAATTAGGAGATGGAAGTAGAAATTTGGGTGACACGTCAAAATTGGTTGAGCGACATCGAGGTAAATTATTTTACTTAGTAATGAACTAAGAAATTTAGAGTCGGGATTTAGACTCGGGTGAGGTTAATTCGGGCTATGAGATTTAGTCCAATTAAATGGTGAGGGCAACATCAAAAGTAACTGAATTTATTAATGTGCAAATTAATAAATAATTCGAGTTGGGTAACAAACTCATAATAAAAATGGAATAGGCTTGTGTCACGGGTTTAGTACACGGTGTAGTTGGAACATTTTTATATATGTATATATATATATATATATATATATATATATATATATATATATATATATATATATATATATATATATATATATATATGGTGTGTGATAGTATATATATATAGTGTATGCCTTAATATCAGTGGTTAGATATTATTATACTCTAGTGCTATAGGGGGAGGTTACGCGCAGTGGATGAATCCCCTAGCTTGAGGAGTAGGGCGAGTAGATTCCCAGGTCATAGCGTCCGTTACAGGGGGTGAGGGGCATCTCACTTTCCGGGAAGGAATATGACCGCCTCCAATCGTATACTAAACCAAGTTAGTGAGCGATTCTAACTTGGATAACTAGGGTATGTGAATATACCTAGTGTACTAGCACTTTAGAGAAATTATGTCCGGTGAGTACTTTTACTCGGGTGGATGTTAGTGTTTTATGTATTTCAGTATGTGTGTGAATGCTGCAATATTTCTAAGTATATAATTAGGTGATTATTATATACAGGCTAAATAAATACAAGCATGAGTTGTTGTATATGTATAACGAGTGGAGAAGTTATATGAATCAAAAAGGGAAATGATTAATTAAGTTGATGCTACTAATAACTTAAAAATCATAATCACATTATACTCAAATTAGAGTAAGGGGGGTACAAGGAGACTTTAATAATTATCTAGTCATGAGATAGATAACTAGGTGATAATTAAAGCGTTAGTAGTGCACATTAGAGGAGGGGTAAGGAAGTTCTCAAGAGAGTGCGACACTAACTAAAATATGAAGAGCATGCATATTTATTGTTACTGCAAGTTAATCATTTGTTAAATGTTTTCAAATGTTTTGGGTACTAACCCTTGCTATAAAAACTTTTAAAAACCTTTTAGGTGTCCAACCACAGGGACGCCAGCCTTGACTATATTCCAGAGATCCGTTGCTGCAGCATATGTGGATTGTTGCGGGATTTTGATAGACGCCTCATTCTTCATTCTTAAATGTAGAAGTTCATAATTAGTATTCGAGCATGTTGCTCACTTTCAATTTATTTGTATTAGGACTTGTTGAGGGTTTATTCTTATCTTTATGGGATTTATTATATGGACCGTTGGTTTATTCGGTCAATTATTTTTACTTGTGAATGATCAATTCAGTTATTTGTGATTGTTATATAGTTTTATTTTTCAGCATGGGTTTTTTGTTTAATTAATGAAAGATAAAAATTGGCACCAGTCTATTTTTTCTCACTTAGGTGGTTAGTAATTTAATAAAACGACAGTGATGCTAAGAATGGACCAAATGAGAAACCTGTTCTAACTTGATTTTGGACTGATCACCCGGGATTAATTAGGCGGGGTGTCACAAACACCCCCTTCCATGGTGTTTGATAAAACAAACCATCTTTGTCCAGTATCCACTGCCAACATCTTGCTGACTACAACCACTTCATATAATCTTTGGGGACATGCCAAACCTTCCCGACAGATTGAGAGGGACGGGTCGACGGACGTCAATTTTCCCACAGAGATCCAAGCAACAGACGCAAGTGCTCAGTCAAATCTTCTACTGGAAAGAAATTTAGTGTTCGAGGTGGCACAACCTGTGCCCAGCCAAATTGGCGCAGAAGCCGCCAATGGTAATAAAAGGAGGTCTGTCTGAGACCAACCAGCCGCACATATGAATACTCTCCTAGCTCCATAATAGGCTACAATTTCTCCCACTAAGGCACTGAGCAATACAGATCATGAGCCCCATATTCCACAAGACAATTCTCCCAGTTCTCAACATACAGGCCAACACTGATGAAGTGGCACGAAAAGAAGTTGGGTATAGCCAATAAGGGATACTTTGGAGGAGTCACCAAGCAGAAGCTTTTGGATAACCACATAAGCAGCATCACTGGGCTACCCCTCAAAAAGTCAGAACGACCTTCTCTCTAGGCATCCAGGCCATTCAGAGTCTCCGTCAGTATCGCCGTCGCAGGATTGCGACGGTATGACATCCATGAGGTAATGGCTGCAAGTTGCGGTTCACCAGCAGTTCCCCAGTCACCAATAATAATTTTAAAAGCAGACCCAGAACAACGGCTCCAGCATAACCAACATCACTTACTTCCCGCAAATACACGGACTGCAGCACCACCGAGAGGGAGATCATTCCTCCAACAACCAATAATCTGGCCGCCAAAGGTGAAATATGAAGAAGCCCAGCCAATAAATCCCTGGGAGAATGGGAAAATTGGGGTAAAGCCACAACAACACTGGGATTTACATCCATCATGGAAAAAAACTCCTCGTAGGTAGGAAAAACTTCATCCAACCCAAAGAGAAATACATGGTTTTCAGGGTACCAAAATTGTACCGCCGCCATCAGCACGTTCCACTCAATAGGCCGATTACACCACAAGGAGACTCGACGCATGTTGAAAGCATCATAGTCAACATTATAAGAGCACATAGCTTCCACGGCTTCGAGCTAGTTGGCAAACTCAATGCTATCAGGGAGAGCCATTTTGCAAAACTAAGAGATAGTGGGAAAGTCAGTAAGAATGCAAAGGTGTGATGAAAACACTCCACCCTTACCCTTTTTATACTTGAAAACCCTCACAAGGGACATAATACCTGCAGAAATCGGAGGGAACCCTACCCCATAAGGTACCAAAGGCTGAAGAGGGTACCAATCAAAGCTTTGAATTAATGGGACTGGACTAAACCGTCGATAGGCAAGATAGGGTGCTTGCCGATCGGCAACTCCCCATTTTTAGAAATGTCCCTCTTTTCCTCTTTTGTCAAATCAGAAAACTCAATAAAAATAAATTGATATTCTCGACAGAATTTCAAGAATCCTTTTTTTTCCTTTTAAAATTCCCCTTTTAATTAAGAACATTCCTTCAAAAAAATTCCAAAAATATTCCTTTTTACGGTCTCAACAGCAAAGTAGAAAGCGCATGTGCATGCATTAGTTATTCAATAAAATATAATAAAAAAACTCCATTGCATTGCATTTATTTGTGTTATGTGTTACATCAATTTTGCAGGAAATAAAAAAAAGAAAAAACAACGGGACTCAGCCCGAACCCACATCCTCTCTCTCTCTCTCTCTCAGAACTTCCACCCCTGTGACGTGTTCTCTTTCCCCTATAGCGAGACGATACGCCACCACTACCCGAGCTAGAGTCCTCTCCGGACGAAGCAAACAGCACCAAGCAAGAAGGAACAGGAACTGTGTCCCGAATATGGGCAGTCGTCGAAGATATCCAGTCTCTGATGTCCCTTAGCCAAGTGGTCAACACCCGAACTTGCTGCAAGGAAAGGCCAAATCAGTATCAAAGCCCAAAATAGAAAAGAAAGAAAGAGAGGAACAGAAAGGTATACTACAAGTCGAAGGACCTCCTCTATTAAACCCAAATCCTATGGATCCATCGCATGGGGACGGTGCAACATAGGAACCATCCCTCATTAGCCTACCGAATCTTGTACGAAGGAGTGTGTAATTGCACGAAAGGAACATTCGAGGTCACCGCCATCGCAGATGTCGTTGGACTGCCGCCACTGTGGGAAGATCCCACTGCCCGGCTCGAACCCACAGGAATGAAAGGCAGGGCATCATATATGCTGGGCGCCATCAACCAGCTCGTCACAAAGTCCATATAGTCATACGGTACAACCGTATCGGTGTACAACAAGTAGTACTCGCCGATCATCGTCGTGATCCTCTCATCCTCCGATAGCAGTCGCTCTCGCCTCATAGACATAGGAGGATGCGCGAGTGGCACCACCACCTCCTCCTCAGAAATCTGATGAACCACCCTCTCCCTGAGATACCAAGAATGGCTGAACTCGTGCGCTAACAAATGCCTCATCCACGTATTCACCCCCATTTCCCCTGCATCCTGAATAGTTGTCCCCCAGGGATAAAAGGTCACCTGGAATTCTAAGCAAGCATAAATCAATACAAGATCATAAGGTACAAAAACCAAGACTAAAATGGAAAGAGTCTTACCCTACCACTGGTCAGGTCATTCAAGACCTGACGCACCGCCTCTAGAGAGAGAGATCCCTTCGACTGTCGATTGGCCTTACGCCATCGATACAATTGGCAGAAGTCCCCAACAGTGTCATCCTTCAAAGCGATCAGTGGGGTATTTCACATAATCACCTTATAGAACCACGTCTGAATTCACAAGCAAAAAGAGACGCATAAGGAAAATGCGAATGCATGAACAGAAATGCGCAAATTAAAGAATACCTCAAGAAGGTACGTGGCCCCAGTAAAGGTCTTCCGATAGCACCGACTGAATGCATCCAGAGAAGAGTAAAGGGTTGCCAAAGTCAGACTCCCCCAGTCATAGAAAGGGATGTTCGAAAACATCTTCAGGTACGGTAAGAACCATAAATGGATGACGTCACCACTCGACACCACCATGAAACCGCCCAACACTAGCAAAATGAATAACCGGGCCATCTTCCTCACCTGCAGCCCATCCCCCACATCAATCTCCCAACTTAACAGAATATCCTTCAGTAGGGACAACCGGATAGAATACCCAGAGACTATCCTCCCTACATCACCAAGTGCTTCCCACAGTGCCCCTGGTCTCACCCGCAAAGAGCGATCTACCTCTATCCGCTCTCCATCACAATCCAGTCCCAACAACTGCTGCACGTCTATGGGAGTCATAGTCATCTCCCCGAAGCCGAAATGGAAGGTGTGGGTAGTATCCAACCACCTCTCTCCTAAAGCACACAGGACCACTGTCGAACAAGGCGTCTCATCCAGTGCAGATGCCAACCTCCCGAAACACGCTGATGAGACCACCCAACGCACCATAGGTGGGAGAAGCTCCCAGACATCCCTGAGCCCCATCGTTCCGCGAGCACGCATGTTCTTCAAGGAAATATCAGACTGACAAAAAAGAAAAATCTCATCAGAAGTCAAGAAAGAAAAAAATCACCAATAAAGAAAGGAATGCCAAAGTTCAAGTTACTTACATAACCATCAGGAATCACTCTCGAAGAGCGATGGCGCGATGGTTCCCGTAGCAAGGTTTGATCATCCGCAATAGGCTCAAACGCATCAAAGGAGTTTTCACTCCCCAAAGCAAGAGGCACCCTATCCCTCCGATCCACATTCGCCCAGTCATTGAAAAACGTCGCTAATGCCGTTTAATACAAGGTTAAACTGTATAAGCAACTCCGAATGTTTGTTGGAGAAACCCTTTTCTTTTGAAAATAAAAATTATAAACAAGATGTGTTTACAAAGAAACTTATGTACGAGAGTAATTAAGATTATGTAATCAGTTTTTAAAACCAAGGCAGTTTCAAAAATTCAACACACTTAAGAATGAGGTGAGTAGATGAAGATAATCAACACAATGATTTTAACGTGGTAAAACCTCTCCCAACAGAGGAAACATCCACGGTGACTTCTAAGTCACAAAAGTAAAAAATCCACTAATAACAAAAATTAGTTACAAACTATACAACATGCAAGCACACAAATCAACCTATTCTAAGTTTAGGAATATACCCCACTTGGTGTCCTTCTAACTTCTGATAGATCTGATTTGTTGTTGATGTTTCTCCAGTTTGCTAACTTCCTTTGCTTTAGCTTCCTTACGTCGACTCAATGATTTCAGATCTTAAACACAACACTTCCAGTGTAGTAGTGTGTTAAGTGTTGTGAAGTGATTCCTATACACATGCATGAACTCACACACACTTAGATTTACAAACAGTCCTAGTAAAATTACATATAAAGTCTATATGCAGTGATTTTAATTTATTTCTTTCTCACAGAACTCAAATCCTTTTGACCTTTAAAGATAACCCAGATTCCACGGAGATCTAGCTTCAGAAATCGGTCAAGACCTTAATCAATCTCTTTTGAAAACGTTTATGAGATTGAAAACCCTCCAAGTGCGAATCCAACTAGGTCAGGATTAAGTTTCGTAAGAAAAGAAACCAGGAAACATTTTAAAACCAAATCAGTAAGATTTTCTTAAATCAAGTATAAAAAATGCAGATCTAGTGAAAATGTAACATAGTATGTAGATCTAACGTTTCTATTAAAAAGAAACTAGATCTTCACACAAATGTTTAAGTTGTGTACAAGATCTAAAAATCAAGAGGTTACAGCAACGATATGAACAAACCACTCTCTCTCTCTCTCAAACACTCAGGTTGTGTTTGGGTTTGAATATACGACGATTTGTTTCAGAGAAGGTGAACTGTTTAGGGTTAGGGTTAGGGTTTGGCTAACAGGTTTTTCTTTCTCTCTCTTCTCTCTATTCTTTTCTCTCTTCTCTCTCACTTCTCTCTTCTCTCTTATTTTTTTCTCTCAGAAAGACGAATGACCAAAAGTTCTCTAAGGCTGAGAAGTGAAGGGTATATATAGTGCCTGGGGAAGGTTCTGGATGATCGAGGCAAATCAATGGCTGTGATGAAGTCTTGCAAGGTTTGACTTGATCCTATGGTTATAAAACAGTGGTGGATTAAGATGGTTCTGATTGGTTCAAAAGGTTTGCACTGGGATTAACTAAGAACGCATGCAGACCCTTGATAAGGAAAGATCCAATGATCACCAATGCACCTGGCTATCCTCTCACATAACAAACACAAACTAACGCACCAAAAGAATGACAAGTGTTGGCTTGTAAGAGGCTCTCACACGCGCATCAAACTAATAATAAAACATCACCCTGAAGTCTCTAGCGCTTTGAGATCGTACCCAACCAAACATTTCAGTGAAAAATGAAGTTTCCAAAATAGTATATTAACCCCACACATTTTATAAACCCATTTTATTAATAAAAACATTTATTCAAAAATGTTTAAAAAATGTTTAAAAAGGATTAAAAAATTCCCAAAAAATATTAAAGCTCCAATTCAAGGGGAATTAAACACACACTCAATATTAGGCAATGTTAACACATGTATGCACTTCTAATTGTGTGTTGTGTGATTCATTTTGTACCATCATTGATCTTTGAAGAGGATTAGAGAGTTAGGTTCTGAGGCTTTTTGGATTCTAGGATAGACAACCAATTTTGTCAATATTTCCAAATTAGTTGAGCACTTATACAATGTAGACTTAAGCAAGTCAAAGGTATAAGGTGCTTCAGTCATCAACGGTCAACCACTCCCGATGGACTGCGGTGCTTACAAAGACGACCATTTCTTGAAAGATCAGAATGCTAGAACGACTTGCAAAGAAATCACAGAAAGAGAGAAATAAAAAAAAGTTGTGAAAAAATGAAGGGATTCGCCCCCTTTATATAGGATGCTAAGCGCCATGATGATCGACATCTCCCCCTACCATACCGATCGACACTTACTCCTCTCCTTCCCGAGGTAGCCCAAAAGTCTGTGCCACTGCCGAATGGCACCCCTCATACCATGCCGACCGAAACCACACCTTAAATTTCGTACAAAAATTCCCAAAAAATACCAAAAAGCCCCAAAAAATCCCAGGATGGGGATTAAACATTTTCACCAAGAAAATATCGCATTCCCTCAAGCAGAACCTCTCTTCCCCAGCAAAATCCTCAAAAACTCAGTGAATCTCCTCCCGGCAAAGCTCCGAAGGATCTCTAAGGATCCCCTGATTACTTCCCCAGCGAAATTCTCTTACAACACCAAAATAGGTTGTCCCCCCTGCGAGGTCTCCTAAAGAAACAAAAGCTTCCCCAGCTATCAGCTCCCCAGCTCAGATCAAAATCACAAGGCCCTTTCTCCAGCAGAATCAAAATCCAATCTTTATCCACTCTTGGGTCAAAATTGACCCTGGTCTTGGATCGTCACCTGAGTTAGGTTAGAATTGACCTCGATCCTCATTCATCACCACTCTTGGGTCAGAATTGACTTCGATCTTGGATCGTCACTTGAGTTAGGTAAGAATTGACCTCGATCCTCGATTATCACCACTCTTGGGTCAAAATTGACCCCGATCTTAGATCGTCACCTTAGTTGGGTCAAAATTGACCCCGATCCTCAGTCGTCACCACTCTTGGACCAGAATTAACCTCGGTCTTGGATCGTCACCTGAGTTAGGTCAAAATTGGCCTTGATCCTTGATCTTTCTTTTTTTTTTTCCCATAATCTCATTGTCCCATCTTTCTTTTTCACAAATAACACTGGTGCTCCCCATGGCAAAACACTAGGCTGAATGAAACCTCTGCTTATCAGATCTTGTAATTGCACTTTTAATTCTTTCAACTCTGCTGGTGCCATTCTATATGGAGCAAGGGAAATTGGACTAGTACCTGGAATTAATTCAATAGAAAACTCTACTTCCCTATCGGGTGGCAATCCTGAAATTCCTCTGGGAAGACATCAGAAAACTCTTTAACCACGGGTATATCTTGAATTTTAACTGTATCTTTATTAGTATCAATAACATAAGCCAAATACCCTGTACAACCTTTACTCAATAACTTTATGCTCTTAATTGCTGAGATAAGACAATTAGGGACAACATTCCTTTCTCCTGTAAATTGAAACTCAAGTTCACCAGGAAGATGAAACGTAACTTCTTTTCGAAAACAATCAATGGAAGCATGATACGATAATAACCAATCCATCCCCAGTATAATATCAAAATCCTGAATGGCCAACGGTATCAAATCAACACAGAAATCTCGCTCACCCATTCGTAAGACACAATCTTTATAAACATGCTCAACTAGAATTACACTTTCCATTGGGGTAGAAATATATAAGGCACAATTAAGAAATGAACATGGTCTACCCAAATATGAAAAATATCTAATGCCACAAATGAATGTGTATATCCAGGATCAATAAGTGCATATAGATCTTTGTTTGCAATAAAAAGTTTACCTGTAACCACTTCAGGTGTATCATGGGCATCTTGTAATGTCATCGCAAACACTCTTCCTTCTACCTTCGATCCACTTGCTTGTCATGTACCTCTTCTCCTGGTGGCACTGCCTAGAGAGGATCCTTTATGAGGCCCCACACTACTGACTAAAACTGGTCTTGATAACATCGGACAATTCTTTCTCAGATGGCCCTTCTGATGACAGTTGAAACATTCTATATTCAGTAGCTTTGGGAAATTTCTCTTTACATGACCCGATGTCCCACAAAAGAAACAAAAATTCGGATCTCCTTGCGATAAAACTCTTGAACCTCTTCCACCACTTGCTTCACCCCTTTGAAAACTACTTCCCATGCCTCTACCATACTGGAATTTCTGCCCTCCCAGTCTCGAATATTCTGTATCACTACCCTTTTGATAACTTGGATCGAATCTGCTTCTCTTTACACCTCGTTCTCGATTCCCTCTAGCTTCATTCACGTCCCTTTCTACAAACATGGCTTTGTTCACCAAGGCTGAATAATTAACAGTCTCTAAAGCCGATAGCCTTGATTTAATAACTAACTCTAGTCCATTGAGAAATCGGCTGCACATATTTGAAGCCTCATCTTCTATTCCCACATTCACATTCCCTCGTTCCATTCTCTTATATCTGAAATGAATCAAAGATATAACAACATGCAGATATACATATCTTTCCTAACATGATCGTTAGTTTCAAATAAAATATATTTCTGACATTCACTGCCAAATCTAGACTCTTCTCACTCCAGAACCTAAAAAACCTAGGCTCTGATACCAAAAGCTGACACACCCCAACCCAGTTACTTATAATTAAGTTTGAAAGTCAAAATGAGTCAAACCATAATCACGAGTTTTGATTTCAGGGTCATCATTGTAAATCCATATAACTGAAAACCTTTTTACAACATCAGAGTAATCATGTCCATAAAAACTTTCTTGAAGGATAAGTTAACTTAATTACATCATTTACATTTACACAAAATCATTGTTTCTCCCATTCCTGGCTAACCCAACCCGGCCTCCTAGATTTGGCAGTGACATCGCATTACCTGAAAAATGTGAACATAGGAACCATGAGCAAAAATAGCCCAGTGAATGCATCACTACTAAACTACTGCATGAATTTAAATGCAATAAATCATGTCCATATACTTATGTATTAAATTATCCGGCTCATTCATAATGAATGACCAACTTTTTCGAATCATGATTCACATATCCTGTCTAAATAGACGATTCTCCCCCATTCCTGGTCGAGGAGTAACCCCTTGTCATTAATAGACAAATTTCCCCCATTCCTGTTCGAGGAGTAACCCCTCATTTCGGTAAATCGAAATGAACAATTTCATATTCATTATATTATGATCATATCAATAACACGATACAAATATCTCTTTCCAGTGTGTACACTCACCTTGGTTGACAACTATGTATTCACGTTTCCTTCTGGTGGAGCTGAACTGGGTTGATTATACCTTACACCTGTCAATCCAACTAAATCAGTATTGAACCTCAATCATAAATATTATACGAACATAATTATGTAACTTTCCATGACTATACATCAACAATATAATTCCAATTAAGTCACATGCCATAAAATATAAGTAAAGGCAAAACAATGATATACATATTGATAAAGTTATGGACATTGAACCGCAGGAAATACCTTATAAGGAATTTATAACCAAAGTCAAGTAAACATGAAATTATACTTCTCAATGTATATACACATGTAACATGTAATCAAAGTACTCTTTGTAAGGACGAAATACAAACATTCATTCAAGGGGTATCCAGTATGGCCTGAAATTATTGTCTTACATACTTAATCATCCTATATTACTAAATTGTATATATACAGGGGTCCAACCTTATCAATATGAAAACATATATGAATATAATTTCCGTTACAAGTGACGGTGTAATTTTTCAAGCTTCCTAGAGCAAGTTATGACCATTTCTCTACAACACAAGAAATCTGCCCTACAAGCTCCTCTATTGTTCCTTCGAATTCACAGAATTTTCATAATTTTTATCCATTATAACTTTCCATGATTTTTAACTCTTTTTCAGTACACATACTTAATAGTACATAATTAAAGTTTCATAATTTTTTGACTTCATTTGCTATCTCAAAATCTCGATTAAACTTAGGGCATACCGAAATCAAGTATACAAACAGCAACCATGTACCAACTTGAAATCATCATTACGGCCTAACCACAAGGAGATAAATTCTCATTTTCGGGTATGATATGAATATATGAGTCTACTTTCATATCCAATTGTAAATTCTCAATTCCAGTAATCACACAAAGAGATATGCAAGTTTGAATGCAAGGGGTTTCAATACAAAGCAATTTTAAGGGTTTCTACATGCAACTTAACATAAACTTGCATCTAACCATACATACATATAAAGGGATGAAACTTTCGTAAACCTATGATGATTTATATCATATAAATCAGTATATAAGATAAATGACAAGATTTGCAATTAGGATTACCTTCGGGACTTTTACGTAATTTCTAATGATTTTTCTACACTTTTTCTCCTCACTTTTCTTCCTTCACTTATACCTTCTTTTTCCTTAAGCTTAAAACCCTTTCATGGATGATTTTGGCTGAAGGATAAGTCTATTTCAAGGGTATAAGGTCGGCCAAGGCTTCCTCCCAAGCCAACCAATCAAATTAAACCATTTGGTTTATTAAAAGACAATTTACCACTTAAAGGGAATTGACCAAATTACCCCATGTTCGTAAATTCGGTATAACTCTTTACTCAGGCATCCATTTGATGATCCGTTTGTTGTGTTACAACCATAACTCACATGTATACAACTATCTAGTTTTCACCTCATGTCATTTATAATGTGATAAGGGTCAAAACTAGTCTCTAACAGGGACATTTCTACCGAAACAACAAAATTTTGTGTTCATAAATAATTCGACCTTTCATGATTTATGAAAGTAGGATTATAATAAACATAATCACTTAACATTAGATATACTAATATCACATTATTCATATCACATAAGATAAGCATGGTTTAAATATAATTCATCAGAATTATATTCGGGTTGTCACAACTTCCTCCCCTTAGAAAATTTCGTCCTCGAAATTTAATATGAAGGTCACTTACCAAACAAATGGGGATACTGTTTCCTCATGCTATCCTCCATTTCCCAAGTTGCTTCTTTAACTCCATGGCTCATCCACTTAACCTTAACTAAGGGAATAACTTTATTTCTCAATACTTGGTCCTTACGATCAATAATTTCCATTGGTTCCTCGATGTACGATAAGTCTTCCTTCAGTTCAATTGGTTGAGTTTTCAACTGATGAGATGGATCCGCCAAATACTTATGAAGCATCGGTACATGAAACACATCATGTAAACGGGATAAATCTGGAGGTAATGCTAATCTATATGCGAGGTTCCCAATTCTTTCCAACACCTCATATGGTTCAATGTATCTTGGACTTAGTTTCCCCTTTTTCCCAAACCTCATGACGCCTTTCCATGGTGAAATACATAGGAATACAAAATCCCCCTTTTGAAATTCCATTGGATGCTTCCTCTTATCTGCATAAATTTTCTGCCTGCTTTGCGCTATCTTTATCCATTCCCGAATCATTTTGATCTTTTCAGTTGTCATATCTATCAATTCCGGACCTAAAATTTTCCTTTCACCTTCTTCATCCCAACACAAAGGCGTCCTACATCTCCTCTCGTATAAGGATTCATAAGGAGACATACCAATGGTGGACTGATAACTATTATTATACGAGAATTCCATCAA
Organism: Sambucus nigra; assembly: GCA_949130495.1. NCBI lineage: Eukaryota > Viridiplantae > Streptophyta > Magnoliopsida > Dipsacales > Adoxaceae > Sambucus > Sambucus nigra. Next base: position 267,873,899 of record OX422224.1, read on the forward strand.
TGGAAAATGATCATCCCAACTACCTTTGAAGTCAAATACACAAGCTCGTAACGTGTCTTCTAATATTTGAATCGTCCTTTCTGATTTCCCATCAGTTTGTGGATGAAACACAGTGCTGAACTTCAAACTTCTGCCCATGGCATTCTGGAGACGAGGCCAAAACTTAGAAGTGAACGTTGGATCTCTATCTGATATAATTGATACTGGTGCCCCATGTAAACGGATAATCTCATCAACGTACATACATGCATACTTGTCAACAGTGTAGGTGGTCTTAACTGGAAGAAAATGAGCTGACTTCGTCAATCGGTCTACAATCACCCAAATAGAATCATGCCCCTTTGGTGACCGGGGTAATCCTGTAACAAAATCCATCGTTATATGCTCCCACTTCCATTCCGGAATAGGCAATGACTGTAATAATCATGCCGGCTTTTCATGCTCCGCCTTTACTTGCTGGCACACTAAATATTTAGCTACGAACTCTGCAATCTCACGTTTCATATTGTTCCACCAGTAATACTCTTTCAAATCTCTGTACATTTTGGTACCTCCTGGATGCATAGAGTAAATAGAACTATGTGCCTCTTCTAATATATCTTTCTTTAAGGGTGGATTATTCGGTACACAAATCCTATTTTTATAACACAATGATTCATCATTCTTAATTTCAAAGTCACTCTCTTTACCATCTAGGACATCTTGTTTCTTCTTCTCAAGGAATGGATCACTCGTCTGCAAATTTCGTATGCGTTCGGCCAATAAAGGTCTCACTGTGACATGTGCTAATAATCCTCCACTTTTTGAAAACTTTAATTCAATCCCCATCGATGCCAAGTCAAGAATATTTCCAACACGGGCACACCGTATGCAACCAAGAATCCCTGATGATTTTCGACTCAAAGCATCTGCTACTACATTGGCCTTCCCAGGATGATGATGAATGGTACAGTCATAGTTTTTAATCAGCTCTATCCAATGCCTCTGTCTCAAATTCAGTTCTTTTTGTGTAAACAAGTATTTCAAACTTTGATGATCCGTAAATATCTCACAAGTTTCTCCATACAAGTAATGTCGCCATAACTTTAAAGCAAAAACAATGGCCGCTAGATCCAAATCATGTGTAGGTTAATTTCGTTCATGCGTCTTTAATTGTCTGGAAGCATATGCTATTACCTTCCCATTCTGCATAAGAACGCATCCTAAACCCTGAAATGAAGCGTGTGTATAGATCATAAAAGACTCATTCCCACATGGAATAGTAAGTATAGGGGCTGAAACCAACCGATTCTTTAATTCTTTAAAACTCCTCTCACATTCTTCATCCCATACAAACTTCACTTCTTTATGAGTCAATTTTGTCGGTGGTAATGCTATTGCTGAAAATCCCTTAATGAATCTGCGATAGTAACCTGCCAATCCTAGGAAACTCCTAATTTCTGTCACATTCTTAGGACTCTCCCATTCAACAATTGCTTCCACCTTCTTTGGATCAACATATATCCCATTTCCCGAGACAACATGCCCTAAAAACACAATTTCATTCAACCAAAACTCACACTTGCTAAGTTTAGCAAATAATTTCTTCTCTCTCAAAATCTGCAATACAAGTCTCAAATGTTTCTCATGTTCCTCCATGCTACGCGAGTAAATCAACACATCGTCTATGAATGCAATCACGAATGAATCAATGAAAGGGTGGAATACCCGATTCATCAAATCCATAAAACCTGCCGGAGCATTAGTCAATCCAAATGGCATCACCAAAAACTCATAGTGCCATATCGTGTCCGAAAAGCTGTTTTGGAAATATCACTATCCTTCACTTTGAGTTGGTGGTAACCCGATCTCAAATAAATCTTCAAAAATACTGTGGCCCCCTGTAATTGGTCAAACAAGTCATCGATACGAGGTAGAGGGTACTTATTTCTAATGGTCACCTTATTCAACTGCCGATAATCAATACATAATCGCATTGTCCCATCTTTCTTTTTCACAAATAACACTGGTGCTCCCCATGGCGAAACACTAGGCTGAATGAAACCTCTGCTTATCAGATCTTGTAATTGCACTTTTAATTCTTTCAACTCCGTTGGTGCCATTCTATATGGAGCAAGAGAAATTGGACCAGTACTTGGAATTAATTCAATAGAAAACTCTACTTCCCTATCGGGTGGCAATCCTGGCAATTCCTCTGGGAAGACATTAGAAAACTCTTTAACCACGGGTATATCTTGAATTTTAACTGTATCTTTATTAGTATCAATAACATAAGCCAAATACCCTGTACAACCTTTACTCAATAACTTTATGCTCTTAATTGCTGAGATAAGACAATTAGGGAAAACATTCCTTTCTCCTGTAAACTGAAACTGAAGTTCACCAGGCAGATGAAACGTAACTTCTTTTCGAAAACAATCAATGGAAGCATGATACGATGATAAACAATCCATCCCCGGTATAATATCAAAATCCTAAATGGCCAACGGTATCAAATCAACATAGAAATCTCGCTCACCCATTCGTAAGACACAATCTTTATAAACATGCTCAACTAGAATTACACTTTCCATTGGGGTAGAAATATATAAGTCACAATTAAGAAATGAACATGGTCTACCCAAATATGAAAAATATCTAATGCCACAAATGAATGCGTAGATCCAAGATCAATAAGTGCATATAGATCTTTGTTTGCAATAAAAAGTTTACCTGTAACCACTTCAGGTGTAGCATGGGCATCTTGCAATGTCATCGCAAACACTCTTCCTTCTGCCTTCGATCCACTTGCTTGTCCTGTACCTCTTCCTCTGGTGGCACTGCCTGGAGAGGATCCTTTATGAGGCCCCACACTACTGACTAAAACTGGTCTTGATAACATCGGACAATTCTTTCTCAGATGGCCCTTCTGATGACAGTTGAAATATTCTATATTCAGTAGCTTTGGGCAATTTATCTTTACATGACCCTATGTCCCACAAAAGAAACAAACATTCGGATCTCCTTGCAATGAAACTCTTGAACCTCTTCCACCACTTGCTTCACCCCTTTGAAAACTACTTCCCATGCCTCTACCATACTGGAATTTCTTCCCTCCAAGTCTCGAATATTCTGTATCACTACCCTTTTGATAACTTGGATCGAATCTGCTTCTCTTTACACCTCGTTCTCAATTCCCTCTAGCTTCATTCACGTCCCTTTCTACTAACATGGCTTTGTTCACCAAGGCTGAATAATTAACAGTCTTTAAAGCCGATAGCCTTGATTTAATAACTAACTCTAGTCCATCGAGAAATCGGTTACACATATTTGAAGCCTCATCTTCTATTCCCACATTCACATTCCCTCGTTCCATTCTCTTATATCTGAAATGAATCAAAGATATAACAACATGCAGATATACATATCTTTCCTAACATGATCGTTAGTATCAAATAAAATATACTTCTGACATTCACTGCCAAATCTAGACTCTTCTCACTCCAGAACCTAAAAAACCTAGGCTCTGATACCAAAAGCTGACACACCCCAACCCAGTTACTTATAATTAAGTTTGAAAGTCAAAGTGAGTTAAACCATAATTAATCTAACCAAACCATAATCACGAGTTTTGATTTCAGAGTCATCATTGTAAATCCATATAACTGAAAAGCTTTTTACGACATCAGAGTAATCATGTCCATAAAAACTTTCTTGAAGGATAAGTTAACTTAATTACATCATTTACATTTACACAAAATCATAGTTTCTCCCATTCCTGGCTAACCCAACCCGACCTCCTAGATTTGGCAGTGACATCGCATTACTTGAAAAATGTGAACATAGGAACCATGAGCAAAAATAGCCCAGTGAATGCATCACTACTAAACTACTGCATGAATTTAAATGAAATAAATCATGTCCATATACTTATGTAATAACTTATCCGGCTCATTCATAATGAAAGACCAACTTTTTCGAATCATGATTCACATACCCTGTCTAAATAGACAATTCTCCCCCATTCCTGGTCGAGGAGTAACCCATTATCATTAATAGACAAATTTCCCCCATTCCTGGTTGAGGAGTAACCCCTCATTTCGGTAAACCGAAATGAACAATTTCATATTCATTATATTATGATCATATCAATAACACGATACAAATATCTTTTTTCTAGTGAGTACACTCACCTTGGTTGATAACTATGTATTCACGTTTCCTTCTGGTGGAGCTGAACTGGGTTGATTATACCTTACACTTGTCAATCCAACTAAATCAGTATTGAACATCAATCATAAATATTATCCTAACATAATTATGTAACTTTCCATGTCTATACATCAACAATATAATTCCAATTAAGTCACATGCCATAAAATATAAGTAAAGGCAAAACAATGATATACATATTGATAAAGTTATGGACATTCAACCGTAGAAAATAACTTATAAGGAATTTATAACCAAAGTCAATTAAACATGAAATTATACTTCTCAATGTATATACACATGAAACATGTACTCAAAGTACTCTTTGTAAGGACGAAATACAAACATTCATTCAAGGGGTATCCAGTATGGCCTGAAATTATTGTCTTACATACTTAATCATCCTATATTACTAAATTTTATATATACAGGGGTCCAACCTTATCAATATGAAAACATATATGAATATACTTTTCGGTACATGTGACGGTGTAATTTTTCAAGCTTCCTAGAGCAAGTTATCACCATTTCTCTACAACACAAGAAATCTACCCTACAAGCTCCTCTATTGTTCCTTCGAATTCCCAGAATTTTCATAATTTTTATCCATCATAACTTTCCATGATTTTTAAATCATTTTCAGTACACATATTAATAGTACATAATTAAAGTTTCATAATTTTTTGACTTTATTTGCTATCTCAAAATCTCGACTAAACTTAGGGCATACCGAAATCAAGTATACAAACAACAACCATGTACCAACTTGAAATCATCATTACGGTCTAACCACAAGGAGATAAATTCTAATTTTCGGGTATGATATGAATATATGAGTATACTTTCATATCCAATTGTAATTTCTCAATTCTAGTAAGCACACAAAGAGATATGCAAGTTTGAATGCAAGGGGTTTTAATACAAAGCAATTTTAAGGGTTTCTACATTAACCTTAACATAAACTTGCATCTAACCATACATACATATAAAGGGCTGAAACTTTCATAAACATATGATGATTTATATCATATAAATCAGTATATAAGATAAATGACAAGATTTTCAATTAGGATTACCTTCGGGACTTTTACGTAATTTCTACGGATTTTTCTACACTTTTTCTCCTCACTTTTCTTCCTTAACTTCTACCTTCTTTTTCCTTAAGATTAAACCATTTCATGGATGATTTTGGCTGAAGGATAAGTCTATTTCAAGGGTATAAGGTCGGCCAAGGCTGCCTCCCAAGCCAAGCAATCAAATTAAACCATTTGGTTTATTAAAAGACAATTTACCACTTAAAGGGAATTGACCAAATTACCCCTTGTTCATAAATTCGGTATAACTCTTTACTCGGGCATCCATTTGATGATCCGTTTGTTGTGTTACAACCCTAACTCACATGTATACAACTATCTAGTTTTCACCTCAAGTCATTTATAATGTGATAAGGGTCAAAACTAGTCTCTAACAGGGACATTTCTACCGAAAACAACAAAATTTTGTGTTCGTAAATAATTCGACCTTTCATGATTTATGAAAGTATGATTATCATAAACATAATCACTTAACATTAGATATACTAATATCACATTATTCATATCACATTAGATAAGCATGATTTAAATATAATTCATCATAATTATATTCGGGTTGTCACAGGAGTCAATTCTGACCCAAGGGTGGTAACGACCGAGGATCGAGGTCAACTTTGTCCTAACTTAGGTGACGATCCAAGACCGAGGTCAATTCTGACTCAGTCGTCACCACTCTTAGGTTAGAATTGACCGCGGTCTTAGATCGTCACCTGAGTTAGGTCAGAATTGACCTCGATCCTTGGTCGTCACCACTTTTGGGTCAGAATTGACCTCGGACCTCAGTCGTCACCACTCTTGGGTCAGAATTGACCCCGATCTTGGATCGTCACCTGAGTTAGGTCAGAATTAACCTCAATCCTCGGTCGTCACAACCCTTGGTTCAGAATTGACCACGGCCTCAGATCGTCACCTGAGTTAGGTCAAAATTGACCTCGATCCTCGGTCGTCACTACTCTTGGGTCAGAATTGACCCCGATCTTGGATCGTCACTTGAATTGGGTCAAAATTGACCTCGATCCTCGATCATCAACACTCTTGGGTCAGAATTGACTTCGGTCTTGGATTTTCACCTGAGTTAGGTCTGAATTGACCTCAGTCCTCGGTCGTCACCACTCTTGGGTCAGAATTGACCTCGATCTTGGATCGTCACCTGAGTTAGGTCAAAATTAACCTCGATCTTGGATCGTCACCTGGGTTAGTTCAGAATGGACCTCGGTCCTCGATCCTCACCACTCTTGGGTCAGAATTGATCCCGATCTTGGATCGTCACCTGAGTTAGGTCAGAATTGACTTCGGTCCTCGATCGTCACCACTCTTGGGTCAGAATTGACCCCGGTCTTGAATCGTCACCTGAGTTAGGTCAGAATTGACCTCGGTCCTCGATCGTCACCACTTTTGGGTCAGAATTGACCCCGGTCTTGGATCGTCACCTGAGTTAGGTTAGAATTGACCTCGGTCCTTGATCGTCACCACTCTTGGGTCAGAATTGACCCCGGTCTTGGATCATCACCTGAGTTAGGACAGAATTGACCTCGGTCCTTGGTCGTCACCACTCTTTGGTAAGAATTGACTCCGATCTTAGATCATCACCTGAGTTAGGACAGAATTGACCTCGGTCCTCAGTCGTCACCACTCTTAGATTAGAATTGACCGCGGTCTTAGATCATCACCTGAGTTAGGTCAGAATTGACCTCGATCCTTGGTCGTCACCACTCTTGGGTCAGAATTGACCCCGATCTTAGATCGTCACCTGAGTTAGGTCAGAATTGACCTCGGTCCTTAGTCGTCATCACTCTTGGGTTAGAATTGACCCCGATCTTGGATCGTCACCTGAGTTAGGTCAGAATTGACCTCGGTCCTCGATCGTCACCACTCTTGGGTCAGAATTGACTACGATCTTGGATCATCACATGAGTTAGGTCATAATTGACCTCGATCCTCGGTCGTCACCACTCTTGGGTCAGAATTGACCCTGGTCTTAGATCATCACCTGAGTTAGGTCAAAATTAACCTCGGTCCTCAGTCGTCACCACTCTTGGGTCAGAATTGACATCGATCTTAGATTATCACCTGAGTTAGGTCAGAATTGACCTCGATCCTCGGTCGTAACCACTCTTTGGTCAGAATTGACTCCGATCTTGGATCGTCACCTGAGTTAGGTCAAAATTAACCTCGGTCTTGGATCGTCACCTGAGTTAGTTCAGAATGGACTTCGGTCCTCGGTCCTTACCACTCTTGGGTCAGAATTGACCTTGGTCTTAGATCGTCACCTGAGTTAGGTCAGAATGGACCTCGGTCCTCGGTCCTCGGTCCTCGGTCGTCACCACTCTTGGGTCATAATTGACCCCGGTCTTGGATCGTCACCCGAGTTAGGTCAAAATTGACCTCGATCCTAGGTCATCACCACTCTTGGGTCATAATTGACCCCGATCTTGGGTCGTCACCTGAGTTAGGTCAGAATTGACCTCGGTCCTTGGTCGTCACCACTCTTAGGTCAGAATTGACCCCGGTCTTGGATCTTCACCTGAGTTAGGTCAGAATTAACCTCGGTCCTTGATCATCACCACTCTTGGGTCAGAATTGACCCCGGTCTTGGATCGTCACCTGAGTTATGTCAGAATTGACCTCGGCCCTCGGTCGTCACCACACTTGGGTCAGAATTAACCTAGATCTTGGATCGTCACCTGAGTTGGCTCAGAATTACCCTCAGTCCTCGGTCATCCCCATTCTTAGGTCAGAATTGACTTCGGTTATTAGATCTTCACCCTAAGCTCATAGGTTCGGCTTTGACCCGCAAAATTGGGCATCCCCCAACATCATTTCAGGTCCTCATAATCGACCTAAACCTTAGATCTTCATTCCATCCCCATCACGCCCCTTAGGTCCTCAGAATCGGCCTCGACCCTCTGAATCGGTCATTCCCCCTCAAAAGTATCAAGTAGTGTCTATTTGACGGCTATCATTTGTTCCAAACTCACCCATCGAGGGGCTCTGTATACACTCCATTTCATTACCCCCCAACTCTCCTTAGGTCCCGAGAACCTCCTTTCATCACTACAAACCTAGGTCATGTCCTGAGTACTGACCTAGAATCCATTGGGCACTCTCCGACTCAGTTTAACTAAAAAGTCAAACTCTTTGTCTCGACTGAGACTCAATGAATCTTCGAAGGGCGCTGAATCCCCTTTCCAACAGACCACCCTGTGCGTGATTTCGACTTGCCATGCGGACGAACGATCCGTTTGAGTCCGAAACTTAACCTAGAGGCCACTGGGCACTCCTGAGCTCTGTTTGACCTATGCAACTCTTCATCTCGATCGAGGCTGAATGAATCTTTGAAGGGAACTGAATACCCTATTTAACGATTCATCCCACGATTCCGACTTTCCATGCGGACAAACGATCTGTTTGACTCCAAGAGGTCACCGAATGCTTCCCGATCCCAGTTCACCAAAGTCAACTCTCCAAACTAGGTCAAACTCTTTGGAATGTCAAAGTACATCTCCTAACGTTTCCAACGGTCCGACCCATGCGCAATTTGGACTTACCATGAGGACGAACGATCCATTTGATTCCGAACGATTCCCCGTCCAATGGACCGACAAACGCTTTTGAGCCATATTTAACCCAAAGTCAACTCCTGAACCCAGGAGTGGTCCAAAGGAATTTCAAAGTTCTCTAAATTACCTTTCCAACGGTATTCCCTGTGCACAATTCTGATCAACGGTTTGCCCTCGGCAGCCGATTTTCTGAAAAAGCCTGAAGCGCACTATCAAATAGCAGGTTCCAGACCCTGCCTATCGGCAGGTGCCGATAGGCAGGAACAGGTATATGCTGATCAACAGTTACCTGGGCCTATAAAAGGAGGCCTTCACCTCATTTGCAAAGGGAGCCCAGATCTGATAAAAGTCACTCTTAACGAATCCTAGAAATCTCTCTCGAAGGCAGCGTGATTTCAACCTCCAAATCCCTTTTTTACTTCCACTTTTCATCATCCTTTTCATCAAACTTGGTGAATTATCCACTCTCCATCATCATCCAAAGGCAAGGGCTGATCTCCAACATTCAAGATCAAGCTCAAGATCTTCAAGAAGGTCCAACTTTCTCAACTTTCTCTTACATTCTCTTAAATTCGCAATAACTTATTTTATTACTTAGCACTTTTATTATCTCACCTCACACATCCTAATATACTTTTTATTTAGAATTATTGCACATCTCCCATTTTCATATAAATAAAACCCAAAAAAAAAAGAAAAAAAGGGTTTGCTCATAAATTTCAAATAGGGATTTTCTTACTTTGCTCACACTTTTCTCACACTAAAGCACTTTTTCCACACACACACACACACTCACAAATAAGAGATCCCCATTTGGATTTATGGGATAAACTCCACCCCTCATTTTGTATGCTAACTACGTGGACTTTGATGCCTTTATAGGCTACGTAGGCATCTCGGGGTAAAACCCAAGACTCGAGTCCTTTTTCCCACTTTTCACTCATTTTCTACGTTCTCTAAATCCAATCTTCTTATATTCTATATACTTGTTCTTAGTGAGGTATTACTCCATATGCGTTATCGTTCCATTATAACGATCAACGTAAGGGTAATTGCGTAAATCTTACTTTCTAATATTATTCTTATACCTTCCTATGGATCTCTTTATCTTTTCCATGATAGAAGTTGAGGATTCATACTTCCATTATATATATACACATGCACACATATCACGGGGGGAAATAAAGGAAAATAGCAAATATCCATGAGAGACCGAAAGGGCGGAATGGGTGCCTAACACCTTCCCATTTCGTAACTATGCCTTCGAACCCTTCTCGAATCATTTTGGTTTCGCATGCACCAGTATGTCTTTAGATGCCATCCTTCGGGGTAGCATCCCCTTTTTCTTTTGTCTGTTTTGATTAAAATAGACTGGCGACTCTGAATCTCTATACATTTTTACACCGCATCTCAAATGACATCGGTCGAAGCGCTCTCGAGAGGGATGCGCGGGACCCTAAAGATCCTTCCTCCACGTGCCCACCCGCATGGCGAGGATCGGGGATGGCCACAGGGTTAGTGTACAAAATGACTTACTCGAATTTTGCATGAAAAAGGCTATTTAAAACATCTTATATAAGGTTTATGATTACTTTGTGTTACTAATATTTTTCTTGGTTTTACTAATTTTTAATTTATGGAGGACCTATAGGGTTTTGCTCAGTAGAGGAGAAATAAGTCACTAGTTTTATACTTATGTTTCATAGTTAGTTGAAAGAATTGATGGAGCCGTTTTTGTGAATATTCAGTACGAGTACCTTCCTTTGTACTACTGATTTTGTAATTCTATTGGTCATTATTTCAATGAATGTAGGAAGCTTGAAAAGGAGGTGGCCAAACCTCTTTCTAATGCATTGAACATTATCCCATCAAAGAGTAAAAAACACATTGTTTGGTGATAGTGCTCATACCAATAATGCATGTAACAATGCAACCGAACCATGATCAAATGAGTTGAATAATGTTCCTAATATTGTTTTTCGCCCTTGTGACTCACACTTGGTCAATGATAAAACTATGGACATCAACTCGTTTTCTTTTTTAACAGTTGATTCTGATCACTCAGTCACAGGCCTAACTTGTTCACCTATTTTAGGTACTATGACAGCTAAGGTCACTTGCCCTAGTAATGGTTGTGACACTAACTTAGATAAAGTTTCCTCACGTGATCATGTTGCTTCCTCTACTCAGATGAACAATGAATTATTTATTTCTCCCAAAAGGTCTGTTTCAGTTGACGTGACAATTCATGGCGCAGTTGAGTTTTTTGTACAAGCCTAAATGAATATAGCATTATAGGAGTTTGTGTACTCCAATATTTTATGTCAATTAAATGTTTTGAAGTAGTGTCTATGTCGTTGGGTGGGGACTAATAGGAGAGGACCCAAGGCTATCACTCATCCATAATAAGAGGGTGTTGAGTTCCAACCTAAAATATTCTTTTTCAATCCACCATTAAGATTGTATGCTCTGTAAAATCTCCCCACCCAAATCAAAAGCAGTTTTCTGATACAAAGGCTCACAAATGTTATGTAGGAATGGAATCAGAATAAAATTACATTGGAAGTTAGAATATTAAAGTTAGTTCAATGTCTTTGACTTTGAACCAACTTACAACTAACTTCTTACTTCCTTTTTTGATAGTTCGATTGACTAGTTATTTAAGGTCAAACCATTGCATTCTGTAATTTGATCTGATAGCATGTAGTACACATCATAGGTACTCCATAATTTGTAAAATGAGTAGGAATAGGAGTGACAAGGAGGTTTCCAATATATATGAAGATTTGGATTCCTAAACATAGGCTTGAACTAAATCATAAGCGCATCAATGTAAACATAAGGCTTGATTCGAATTTTAGGCTTCGTGTTTTTCAGTTCTTAAATAAATGAATATCATGATCCAGGGTCACAATCTACGTATAAGCAAAGTTTCAAACAGTTAAAAAGAACAAGGTAGTTATAAAAAGTACTATCCAAAGCTATAATCACTCAAAACAAGGAATATAAGAAAGAAGCAAAAGAACCAGGAACTAAAGAATAAGTAGTTAACAAAAGAAAAGAGTAATATACACCACTAACCAGTAATTTCAAACAGTTTTCTTCCCGTCTCCTCTGTCAATAGGTCTGAGGTTAGAGATCAAGTTGGGGATAATGAGTTCAAACTTTAAATTGAGTATGATAATGTTATTTACCAATCCACCATAAAGATACAATACACATGTGAAATTTTCTCAGTGAAGGCAAAACTCTTTATGATGCAAGAGCTAAAATGTTAGATGGGGAAAGGAATCTAAGAGAGATTTGCGATAAAGTCAGGGAGTTTATCATTTATAATGGTAGATATTACTTCTAAATTGTTACAAAAGCTCTTTTAACTAACTTAAAACAAACTTCTAACAATGTAACTGCATTTCAACTGATTAACTAACTAGAAATAACTATATTACTAATTAACTTATTTGAAACAAAGTCAGTTGCGTTTAACTTTGACTCGATAGTTCATTAATAGCCCAGGCAAAGACATTCCATCTGAGTACCATCTATCTCTTAATAAATGTAATTTTCTTTGATACTTCAATGCTATCTCCTTTCTCTAAATAGTGGAAGGAGACACTCTTCTTCTAACATTTTGACCAAAGTCATTATAAATGTCACATCTTATATGTATCTACATACAAACATACATATATTGTGCGTCCCTATATATATAAATATTGATCATCAAATAAAAAAATTGTATAACAAGTTCAAACCATATATGTCTTAGTAAACATTGCATATCTAATGTGATATAAATTAATAAAAAAAGGCTTACTTTGCAGCTCGTATGTGGACTTTGAGAAAATTTGGGTCTAACGTAGATGCCATTCTACAGTCCCCTAGGGATTCCCTTACCTTTTCCAGGTAACAACCGTGTAGTTTCGCGGTTGCTATAGAACAACACAATAGGTTCAATGAAGCATCTTGATTTCTTGCTTTGTGGAACGGAACATATGCCCTCAGCTGTTGATAAATCCCTATTTTTATATGCTTGATTTCCCCTGACACAAAAAGCCATTTAGATATGAATAACAAATCTATGGAGTCCAAATTGAAAAATGTTTGATGTGGTAACCTTCATAAATCATAGTAGCATTACTAATTAGGTACAACCAACCTATCAGAGTGACTATTTATACGTAAATTAAAAGAAACACCTGGGGTTATCACACTAGTTGCAAATAAAATCCTAATTAATGTTGCAAATAACTCCTTGAACTATTAATTTTGCAACACCTGAGGGATATTTGCAACTTTTTCATATTTCGGAGGGATATTGTAATCAGAATGATAACTTAAGGGTTTCTTGCCTTCTCTACCCTTACTTAAGACTGATTTTTAAGCAAGAACTATCAAAATAGTATATGGGAAAAAAAGAGGGAGTGAGGGGCCTATCTAAGAGCATATACAATGCAAATGTATACCATTTGTTGTTATTCTTGTAAAGATGGCAGAGGAGTGGGCCAAAAGTCATGAAGGAGGCCTTTCATCCACCTGCTGCTAGTCTACTAGGTGACTTGGGTTACAATGGCTCGACATTGACTGGGGACCTAATCAATGAGATGTTCCAATACGGTGTTGCTGAGATCCATGTAGTTGTTTCCTTCAAAGGGGGAATCAAAACTCACTGAGTTTTACTCATGGTTTATTTGAATATTATTTGTTGCTCTAGCTAGGCATTAATTGTATTTCTAGCTCTATAATTTTGTAGCTAATTAATGTTTCACCTATAGGGATAATTAGTTTTAACCCATGATCTTCTTTTACATGTTTGTTAACTTTTAGGGATTTCAGAGTTGGCCTATTTTTCATAATGAAGAACACTTTAACAATGCGTGACAGGTTTAATTTATACTTTTAATATTTTCCCTCGACTTTTGAATTTAGTAGGTTTAGTTGTGTTATTAATAAATTTTTTTGAATATCACTTTGTTGTTTGATGTCATAGTTGGATTAAAAAATTCTAAAACAGAGGAATTCTTACTCTAATTAGATATTTATCAGTTTGAATGGATATGGTGTCTATGAGATCTATGTATCGCTATGTATGTTGTTTAGCTATCGTAGAGAGAAACCATACTGATTGTAAGAAACTATTTATCTTTCTTGCTTTAAAACACAATATACACTGCTTTAAAATTTGGAAGTGCCTACTAGAAACAGTTTCAATTTGGGGGTGGTTAAAATATGAAGTTGTAATATAGTAAGTGGTTTATACGACGGAAACTCCCAAAACTATCAAGACCAGATTTGGTGAATCGTTTTAATAACTCACTTTATATGTTTTGAGTTGTATTATTTTGTGATGAAAATATATTTTCATTCACGCGATTTTATCATTTTAATAACCCATTTCATATGTTTTGAGTTTTATGTCCTTGGGTTAGGTAGTATTCTTATTGTCAAGTTTATTCAAGTAAATTGTTTCGAGTTTGATATATAACTTAGGTTGAAAGGATGTTTGAATTATTTTTCCTTTTTTCTTTGATATTATCTTATACCTCCATCCCTTCATATTATTCCATTTATTTGTGTTCTTATATGTGCTGTAGATGTATTAATTGAATTGTTGTTATGTTGTCTCTCTATAGTTGTGCAGTAAGTTTGGCGTGTAGTTAAACAAGAAAAATACGTAGTTCGATTCGTGTTGCCAATGTTGGATAAAATGCGTTGTTGAGTCTTGAAGGCGACATCAGGTATAAAGTATGCTTATCAAGTATGTAGTATTCTAAACATTTTATTTTTATCAAGTGTGCTTATTTTTATTGAACGTATACTTATGCTTATCAAGTATGATTATGCGTATTTTTATATGCTATAATTTCGAATAACATAACATCTTTTACATCATTATATATTTGAGATTTTCGCATAAACATGTATATTTAGTATTTTAAGAAGCAAGATAATGTACCTCTTTATAAGCATGGCGATGACTAGTATATGTGTGTGTGTGTGTGTGTGTGTGTGCGCGTGTGTGGAGTTTGTGTATTCGATATATTTCGGTGCCTAATCCATTCAATTTGATTCAAATATGAATTTTACAAGGAAAATTATTTTTAAGCTAAATTCTCTGCATTGTTAAGCCAAGTCAAAAGTGTTGCATACTGTATTTGTTTAATTAATTAGGAATAATGTAGGAATAACAAGGGTGACACTTTGAAAGCTTCATGTTACAATTCAGTGAATCTGTCGTCCAATACCGTGATTGCAACATAATTAACCAGTAGATTCTTGAGCAATGACACTACCCTCACCATGGGATCCCACCATTCCCTCTTTACAACTACTTTTCTTAAAGCTCGAGTCAACAGCCGTTGCATGGTAGCTGCTCCTATTTAGTAGTAGTTGTTTCCCACAATTTTCTCAACTCTAGCTGCAGAGTTAAATGCCAAGCCTTTTGCACAAAATCCCAAGGTTGGCCTGTCTTTGTCTCTCACACCTTAGATCAAGAAAATTTTGAAAAATAAAAAATTTCCTACTTTTACATATGATGAAAAATAATATTTTTAATTAACTGAGCTATTTGTATTAAGAATTCGTGAGATTGGTTATGTTGGATTCGTTATCATTAACCGAGCTACTTTAACTCATATGTTGGATTGGTGCTCATTATCACAAGGATCTCCACTTGTGATGCTACCACTTAAAGATTATCGAAATGTATTACAAAAGTGAGTTAAATTCATTTTCAAGTCAGTTGAGATATTCAGTGTGCTCTTCTCAACGTTTCTTTAAGACCTTAATCTAAAAAAAGTTCACTCGATGGCATGAAATATTAGTCTCCATTAAAATTCCCTCTATGATTATAATTAGATGTATTTAGAATTCACTTGCATTATGCTATCCCAAAAGGAAATAATCAGTTGTTAAGATGTACAAACTAATGTTATCCAACTAGTTATTATGATGTCATTGTACCTTCTTAATATTTTTTCACTTATTAGACAAAAGATATAATTTAGGGATGCTCTTATGTGACTAATATTTTTCCTCCCATTTCAGGTGTTTTATGTGGAAAGGGAGCTTGATACAAGCTATGTTGCATTCATAAAGGATGGGGTACAATGGAAGGTTGATTACACTTGCTTTAAACTTATTGGTAAGACAAGGACTATATTCTTCTTATTTTTATTTTTGTACTAGCCAAGTGTAGACACCTAAAAACTCGATTATTTACTATTTTAGGGTCATGGAAATGGCTTGCTAACATACTAGTTATGATAAGAAATATACAATTTCATAAGTTTAAATTTAAATCCTCCCCACCCCCAGCACTCTTACCCCAAACACCCCTGCACATTATGCTTTTCTATTCGCACGAAATATCTATTGAGTTAACCTATCATCACTCTTGCAGTTATGCAGAGTGACCTGCCTATTCATGACAACTGATACAAAATATACTCTAGGGTAGATAGTAGTTTTTGGATGGCTGATATTTAATACACTCGGGGGATGATACAGGTACACCTTAATGATACTACTTTTGTAATCATATTTTGATTAGAAGGTTTTGGTTCTTCATATCAATTATAGTCCCACACTGTATAATATTGAGATGTTTGGGATGGAACAAAATTACATTTAAAAACATTTTTAATTCCATTAAACTCTATGAAGACCTGGTTCTTTCAAAATAAGTAGAGAGCATCCCTCTAACAAGGGCCGAACTTAATGAACGAAAGACTAAATTACAACAATCTTTGAACAGTGATGAAATTTTCTAGAAACAGAAATGAAAAATTAAATGGATGGAAATAGGCCCACATTAATGAAGTTTTACCACCAAGCGAGTGAATCTTATGAGCAAGCTTGCACACGTCATATTGTATGTAAAATATGACAAGCTCTATATCATGTTTTCTTTTTTTTTTGATTTACCTCCATTGCCTATACATGTGCATCATTTTTATCTCACAATATTTGAATTTGTTTGATAAATTTGGTCTCTTTAAATATTTTTATTGGATTTTCTTTTCTTAAACATGGCGGATACTCCTATAAACAAAGAAAACTCTGTCCAAAATTTTAAAATTATTTACTATTATTTGTTTTATATAAAAAATCTTTTTGACTTGAATTACACACGACTTAATACTTTGGAAAAACTCGAATTCATATGTTGTGTTTTATGATGTCATTGTACCTTCTTGATATTTTTTCTCTTATTAAACAAAAGATATAATTTAGGGATGCTCTTATGTGACTAATATTTTCCTCCCATTTCAGGTGTCTTATGTGGAAAGGGAGCCTGATACAAGCTATGTTGCATTCATAAAGGATGGGGTAAAATGGAAGGTTGATAACACTTGCACTAAACTTATTGGTAAGACAATGACTATATTCTTCTTATTTTTCTTTTTGTACTAGCCAGGTGTAGACACCTAAAAACTTGATTTTTTACTATTTTAGGGTCATGGAAATGGCTTGCTAACATACTAGTTATGATACAAAATATACAATTTCATAAGTTTAAATTCAAATCCTCCCCACCCCCAGCCCTCTTACCTCAAACACCCCTGCACATTATGCTCTTCTATTCGCACGAAATATCTATTGAGTTAACCTATCATCAATCTTGCAGTTACGTAGAGTGACCTGCCTATTCATGACAACTGATACAAAATATACTCTGGGGCAGATACATAGTTTATTGGATGGCTGATATTTAATACACTCGGGGGATGACACAGGTACACCTTAATGGTACTACTTTTTTATCATATTTTGATTAAAAGGTTTTGATTCTTCGTATCAATTATAGTCCCACACTGTATGATATTGAGGATGTTTGGGATGGAACAAAATTACATTTAAGAACATTTTGAATTCCATTAAACTCTATGAAGACTTGGTTCTTTCAAAACAAGTAGAGAAGATCCCTCTAACAAGGGCCGAACTTAATGAACGAAAGACTAAATTACAACAATCTTTGAACAATGACGAAATTTTCTAGAAACAGAAATGCAAAATTAAATGGATGGAAACATGCCCACATTAGCGAAGTTTTACCACCAAGCGAGTGAATCTTATGAGTAAGTTTGCTCACGTCATATTGTGTGTAAGTTCTTACATGCTTTAGATCATGTTTTCTTTTTTCGATTTACATCCATTGCCTATACACGTGCATCATTTTTATCACACAATATCTGAATTTGTTTGATAAATTGGGTCTCTTAAAATATTGTTGTTGGATTTTTTTTCTTAAACATGGCAGATAGTCCTATAAACAAAGGAACCTCTGTCCAAAATTTTAAAATTATTTAAAATTATTTGTGTTATATAAAAAATCTTTTCGACTTGAATTATACACGACTTAATACTTCGGAAAAACTAGAATTCATATGTTGTATTTTATGTTGAACTAGATATTTATATATGTTGTTTTGAACTAATGTAGGAGGATGGCATGTGAAAGGAGTGTCATTGTCGGACAACACTATTGTGAATGCAAGAAGAGCAATTTGACGCATTTTTTCCCAAAACTATGAAGTGATTATTAATACGGAGGAATACTTAGTTTTTATAGACGAATTAAATTTCGTTGATGTGTTTGTTTAATTTGATGCACTGTCATTTTTTGTTTGATTATTACTATGGAGGAACTTATATGGATATAATGTATCTATTGTAACATTTAAAGTGGATCCATGAATCTACACCTTTTGATTTGTATTTTTGTTTATTTCTCAACCATGATTTGAATGATTGTTTTTATATTATCTTCAACATATCATTCTATAAGGGCTCTACCATCGGGGAATGTAAAATGTGGGTTTTAGATATTGAAGTTCATGAGAGATCTAATGGATAATCCGTCTCAATCTACTAAACTTAGGCTAATAAATATTTATTTTATAATATTTTGTTTCCTTACTAATTACTTTTATAAGGAAATATTGAATACACCTTATGTTATTTGATTTGTTAGATGAAGGAGTTGACTGAAAAAGCAACCTATGAAAATCATGAGATAGAAGAAGTTCAGCACGAGTTCATCGATTTTATTCAGGATTATTTTTAGTGAGCTACAGTTGTGGACAATTTTGGCAAATTTTTTCAGGTACCTTTTTTTCTTCAGCCTAATTAATTACTTTGTGTCGATGTTAATAATGTTTAATATATAGAATCTAAATACTATATATGAAAATATAACACACAAAAATATGATGTCATGATTAATGTTGTTCTTGTTAGTGAATGGATGGGGTGAGATTTATATTAACGTTGTTGTTGATGATGATGCTGAATGCCCGAGGTGGGCCTTATATTGTTGATGGTGAATGCCCGTTGTGGATTTTATTTTCTTGATAGTGCCCGAGTTGGTCATATATTGTTGTTGTTGGTTAAACATGTCATGTTTAATTTTGGATCATTAAAAAAATAAGGGAACTCTTCCGAAATTTTCACTAAACCTTCCCCGTTTATCTTTTCCCTGCGTTAAAAAAGAATGAAGTAAAAATTAACTTTAAGATTATGCAAATGTTTTCTAATGCCGTGGTGGCCTTTATATTGTTGTTGATTATGAATCCCCAAGGTGGTCTTTATATTGTTATTAATTATAGTGAATGTGTATAGTGGTATTTGTATTGTTATTATCGATAATGCATGCATGCGATGAGATTTATACTTTTGTTGTTGTTGACGATGCTGAATGCCCGAGGTGGAATTTATATTGTTGTGGTTGGTTAAACATATCATGTTTAATTTTGGATTATTAAAAACACAAAGAACAATCTGTCAAAATTTCCATAAAACCTTCCCCATTTATCTCTCCCACGCCTTAATAAACAATGAAGTCAAAATTAACTTTTAAATTATGCAAATGTTTATTTTTTGATGCTCGATATTATGTTAGAATATCAATATTGTTTGAGCTATATTCTTTATATGTTTAATCTATTTTAGTTGTTAACTGCTATTTATTTCCTTCTTTTTTTTAGATATCGATCCCGTTGTTGCCTATTGCGTATCCAATGTAGCTATTGCTAAATTGGGTTTTCATGCCACACAAATGGAGCTAATGTTGCAGTTTAATTTACTAGTTTGTGTCTATAGTATTGGTAATTTTATATATCTTTTTGTTTGTGAGTTGTCCTGAAGTCATTTGGGAAACTGTTGGTGTATATTTGTTTATTTTAATTTCAAATATTAATGACATTCTATTGTTCAAGTTATATCGGTACTTGGAATTTGCAACTTTGAGTATGGAAATTTGTGCTTTGAATTGACAAATCGTAATTTTATACATTACATGTTTGGGATATTTGAATAGTATAATAGAATTCAATGGAAAAAAAGAAAGGAAAAAAACTTTAATGACGGTTTATAGTTCACATATAAAAATGGGTATGTTTAATGACTATTTTATGTACGCTGTCGTTATAATTAACAAACTAACCGTTGTAATATGTACCTTTTATGACGGTTTATGCGAAAAATTATCGTAATAGGATGGTTTGTTATGACGTTTTTGTCAACACCAATGTTATTATGACACACAACATTATTGTTAATGACGGTTTGTACGAAAAACTGTCGTAATCGGATGGTTGTTATGACGGTTTTGTCAACACTGATTTTATTATGACACACAACATTATGACAGTTTTTAAACGCTTGAAAACCGTCATAAATAACATTTTATGACCCTTTTTCCCCATCATAAAAATGTCTATTTCTAGTAGTGATACAGTAGCATTATACATAATAAATACCACAATTGAATATTTTAATTTAATGAGATAATTAATAACGAGCGAATAAACGTAAACTACCACTATCAACCATACAACTGATCCACCCTAAAGTGTAAGTCCAAATGTTCCATTATAATTATTATGTACAATGTTATTCTTATCCTTACTTAATTTAATTAACCAATTATTTTAATTTATGCGACACCAATATGGCCAGTCAACTTATTATCGGTCCTTCACACACTCTTGTCACGCTTAAAGATCTACACATTACACCCATTCCCCTCACTATAGACAGTAAACTCGTATTCTGCCAGTTCTGCACATACTCGTTAGGTTCTACGCACGACACGTCACTATAGTCAACCGACTCGTTTAACTTTCATCCCTCACATACTCGTGATGCCAACACACACCCACATCGCTGTAGCAAGTCAACCCGTTTAACTGTCAGGCATGCACATACTCGTGCTATAAATTTATTCTAATACCCGCTTAATATCTTAGGTATTAATTCTCCATTTCTTATTTCCTCATCATCTCATTTTCTCATTATTTTATTTTAGCCCTGCCCTATTATAGAGAATAATCCTCAAATCTACCCCTAGTCCCATACCTAGAGGTCTCCAAAACACAACGCATCCTATCCTATTTTTTAGGACGACTCCTATATTTTAGGATGAATTTCTATCATTTATCTTAACCCAGTCTCACGCCTAGGTTATCTAAATCAACAGAACGACACCAAAAATAAGCCCCACCCCGGAATATTCCATCCGTACAAATCTACACTAACTAGTCCCATACCTAGAAAGTGTGAATCGCAACTAAGTCCTACCTACTAGTATCATATAGGGATGGCCACCCGTTATCATTTTAAGCTGGGTGTCAGAGATGGTATCAGAGCATCAGGCTCTAGTGTCTTTAGGATCTGTGCGGGTTTCCTACGTTCTTCCATTAACGTTCTTGATATAGAGCCCTACTATCAGGATTGCTGTGTTCACTACGTTTATCTTCTTCTACGAGGTGTACTCACTTGAACGACGTTCTGACACAGTTTCTTTCGTCTCAGACGTCGCCAATAATAAGTCGGTTAGGGAGGGGCAAGATGAGATATGTAATACCCATAACAGATTTTGGGTATGCTTTGATTTGAGGTATTTCTTTCCGTGATTCAGGAAGAGATAAGAAGGAGAATTTTGTGATCAATGAGGTAAGTGCTAATGAGGAGAGAATAGTGAATCCCTTGGGAGGTTTAGATTGATGAACTTTCTAGCATTTGTTAGGAATCTTGGTGTTGGTGATTTTCTCGATGCGAGGTGTGTGGAGTTGTCCCAATGTCAGGAGTATTACCTTTTGGGAAGAGGGAGTTGTAACAACCCGCGTAATTTTGGGGTATTTTCAAAATATAGAGGAAAATAAAGTTTTTGGTAAAATTATTTGTATTGCTCCAAAATGTTGGATTTTATTTTTAAAGGCGAGAATTTCAAACGGTTTCGAAATCGGAATTTAAATGGAGATTTAATTGAATTTTTATTATTTAGAAGAGTCCTCAAAACATAAAACTCTCTAAGAGTCCTCGGAACATAAAACTCTCTAGTAAAAATAATATTTTTAGAAATTCGACCGTCCGATCAAGTTGAATTTTTGTCAGAAGTCCTGTCTCGCCGTTCGCTACAACATACTAAAATTTCAAGCGATTTCAATGGTCCGATCATCCGGAATAAAATTTTTAGTGTTTGTATCTGATTAGAACTCTTTTCTTAATCAAACACTTAATCATCTATATATCAACAAATTCGTGGCTTGGCTTTTCAAATCACTTTTTCTCAAACTTTTCAACTAGAAGACCTCTCTAAAATTACTCCCTTTCATCTACAAACCATTGCCCCAAACTTATTCAAGATTTCAACCTTAGATTAAAAGGCTTATTTGGTGTTTTCTCGAGTTTGGGCTAAAACGAGATTTGATTATTTTTGCGAGAAGAACGTGATGGTGTGATTAGAGTTTGAGGCTGAAATTATGTGATGATTCATGTGATGATTTTGAGGTATGGTATTTTACACAATATGCTCCTGAAATCTCGCGAGTGTTTATTCCGTTGAATTCTTGTTAATTGAACTCATATTTTGAATTGTTAAATTCTTGGAAATCTGGAAAAATAATTGTTGGAATTATTTTCATTCATGGGGTATTATTCATGTTGTCGTTGAGCACGTTGTCATGAGATTTTAATATGGCACGGAGGTTGGGCATCCGCCAAAATTCCTGCTTCCAGGGCTATGTCTTGATAAAGCATATGCGGATGGAGTGACGCCTGGTGACCCGGTTAATGTGTTGTTGCAAAATTTATTGATAAAATGCTATTGAGATTCGCATTTGATTTGAATATTCGTATTGTTGCGCTTTATTCATCGCTAACATATTATTGTTGAGCAACTTTCCTGTCGTATTGTGTACTTCCCCATCTTTTTCTTAGTTGGTAGGTGAGCACGAATTTGAGTGCTATGGACTAATTGGGATGATTTTAGCGTGGATTATTTGGGAAGAATTTTAATACAAGAAATGAGAAGACTTGTATTATTTTGATGTATAGAGCATTGGAGATTTGTATTTTTCAAGTTAGATAGTTGTTGTATGTAATTCGAGAGACTTGGTATTGATTTGAAGAGATTGAGATTTGTAGTTCTCTTTTGTTATTTTGGGATTTAGATGCTCTATACCTTGTTATATTGTGGAATTGGTTAGATTTATCGATAGCAGCGCTCCGTTCGCTCCCCCCGGGCGGGCGGGGTGTTACAGAATGGTATCAGAGCTTGGGTATATGACCACCCTCGGGTCTTGGGTTTTGGGTCTGTTGCATTTTTGTGGCGCGTATTTTTGGAGATAGAATCTTTAGATGATCGTTTCGTGTTAAGCATCTAGATTAGATGTGAGGAAATTATTTTGGAGACGAGATTATTTTTGGAGATTGTTGGCCTGATTTTTGAGAGTTAGGTATTCGGCGAATTTCGAGGGCGAAATTCCATTGTTAGTGGGGAAGTGTAACAACCCGCGTAATTTTGGGGTATTTTCATAATATAGAGGAAAATAAAGTTTTTGGTAAAATTATTTGTATTGCTCCAAAATGTTGGATTTTATTTTTAAAGGCGAGAATTTCAAACGGTTTCGAAATCGGAATTTAAATGGAGATTTAATTGAATTTTTATTATTTAGAAGAGTCCTCAAAACATAAAACTCTCTAAGAGTCCTCGGAACATAAAACTCTCTAGTAAAAATAATATATTTAGAAATCCGACCGTCCGATCAAGTTGAATTTTTGTCAGAAGTCCTGTCTCGCCGTTCGCTACAACATACTAAAATTTTAAGCGATTCCAATGGTCCAATCATCCGGAATAAAATTTTTAGTGTTTGTATCTGATTAGAACTCTTTTCTTAATCAAACACTTAATCATTTATATATCAATAAATTCGTGGCTTTGCTTTTCAAATCACTTTTTCTCAAACTTTTCAACTAGAAGACCCCTCCAAAATTACTCCCTTTCACCTACAAACCATTGCCCCAAACTTATTCAAGATTTCAACCTTAGATTAGAAGGCTTATTTGGTGTTTTCTCGAGTTTGGGCTAAAACTAGATTTGATTATTTTCGCGAGAAGAACGTGATGGTGTGAATAGAGTTTGAGGCTGAAATTATGTGATGATTCATGTGATGATTTTGAGGTATGGGATTTTACACAATATGCTCCTCAAAATCTCGCGAGTGTTTATTCCATTGAATTCTTGTTAATTGAACTCATATTTTGAATTGTTAAATTCTTGAAAATCTGGAAAAATAATTGTTGGAATTATTTTCATTCATGGGGTATTATTCATGTTGTCGTTGAGCACGTTGTCATGAGATTTTAATATGGCACGGAGGTTGGGCACCCTCCAAAATTCCTGCTTCCAGGGCTATGTCTTGATAAAGCATATGCGGATGAAGTGACGTCTGGTGACCCAGTTAATGTGTTGTTACAAAATTTATTGATAAAATGCTATTGAGATTCGCATTTGATTTGAATATTCGTATTGTTTCGCTTTATTCATCGCTAACATATTATTGTTGAGCAACTTTCCTGTCGTATTGTGTACTTCCCCATCTTTTTCTTAGTTGGCAGGTGAGCACGAATTTGAGTGCTATGGACTAATTGGGATGATTTTAGTGTGGATTATTTGGGAAGAATTTTAATACAAGAAATGAGAAGACTTGTATTATTTTGATGTATAGAACATTGGAGATTTGTATTTTTCAAGTTAGATAGTTGTTGTATGTAATTCGAAAGACTTGGTATTAATTTGAAGAGATTGAGATTTGTAGTTCTCTTTTGTTATTTTGGGATTTAGATGCTCTATACCTTGTTATATTGTGGAATTGGTTAGATTTATCGATAGCAGCGCTCCGTTCGCTCCCCCCGGGCGGGCGGGGTTATACAGGAGTAAGAAATTTTGATATTTGGGTCCATTGAGTAGGACTGAGGGAGTTTTCTGGAGTCACAATCGCGTCTTGTCCTTCGGAATGGTTAGGAAGGACTTTTGGTAAGATGTTTCTCTTGTGCAGAAATAGGCTTTAGGAAGATATATTGTCCTGGGAAGAGTAGAGGACTTTGAACAGGGATTCATGGATAAAGTAAAGCAATTAGGTTATGGAAAAATAAGGTAGAATTCCTTTGTTTGGGTTTGGGTGATGCTTTGCGCGGGGTTAGGAGCGTCGCATGTAAGGTTTATGAGTGGTTAGATTTTATAACCATTATGGGCGTAGAATTTTCCTTTGAGGAAGGAAGGATTAAGTGTGGCCTTTGTATGGCATCTTTTGGGATAATAAACTGTCTCCTTATGAGCTAGTAGAGAGATGTGCTATTGAATTCCGAAAGGGTGGACCGTTAAGACTTATTGAGTAGTGACTATGAGGTTATTGTTTTATTGATAGGTTAGGGAAGGTGATTGTAGTATTCCAATTATGGAAGGAATTACCTTGCGGAAATGCTTTGAGGGGATGTAAAGAATTTGTATAACTGAGAAGGTGTAGAGTTTAGCAGAATTAGTGTTGAGCGGGAATTTAGCTCACGATTGTGCTAGTTTTGAGAAGTAGGTATTGGTGAGAATATTGTGTTTGTTGAAGCCTTGTGTCTAGAGCAGAAGGTGTTTGTTTGTCATGTCGAAAGACATGGAATTATTTTATATTATATTGTTACATAGGCCTTTGGGCAATATCTAAAACTCAAAAATCTTTTATAAAACTTTAACCCTGGTTCAACTGATCTCAATCCCCGAGATGGCTACACAGTAGTGTATTGGGAGGGTTCCTTATTTGTGTTTCGCTTATGAGACCTCCCTCGCATGAATGTAGCTTATGTCAGGAATTGAGAAGAGTTCAGCAACTGGAAATTTCAAACTTTTATAAATACTTAATATGCTGCTATAGATAAATTTATTGAGAGTTATATTAAAATTTTGAGGCTAATGGAGCCGAGTTATATTTCTACGAGTTGAGCTCGGGTACAGGGTGTATGGGCGCCCTGGGTAGCTAGTTTATTTGGTTAGTAATGTTAAGGGTAGGTGTAAGTACTAGATGAGATTCGAAGTCATAAGAATAACTCAAATTTCGAGAACAAAATTTTTGTAAGGGGGAAGATCTGTAACACCCCATGATTTTGGGACCGAGAAATTTAATTTTTGGGAGAAATAAATTTTTATTTAAATTGGGGAATTTTAAAATTTGGCAATTGAAGTCCAGAAATTGAGGACGTTATAAAGTATTCCGAATGATAATTTGGAATACGCCATTAATTTCAGATGGGTCGAGATAGTCAAAATGAATGTCCTTGGGTTTTATTTCAGTTCTGTAATATTTTTAAGTCAGTTGGACTCGAATTGGAGTAAACGAGTCATTTAAAGTATGTATTGTCATTTAAAACTGCGATTTATGTTTTAAAGGTTTAAGAGGCTTACGGATCAAGCCATTCTCATTTGTGAGAAAGAGAGAAAGAGAAAGTGAAAGATAAAGAAGAAGAAAGGAAGAGAGAGAAGGGAGAAAGCTTGAAGATTCCGTCCAATGCATGGTTCCAGGGACGATTCAACCTCTACGATTCTCAGGCAAGTGTTTAATCTTGCTAAATAATTCATTTGTGTATGTGATTTCATAATTTGTGGGCAAAAGAATTGGATTTTGGGTTAAATGGCAAAACTTAATTTTTGGGTAAAAATCTTGCATTTGAGGTTATAGAAATTGTTGGGTAGTTATATGATGAATTTACGGTTAGAAATATGTTTGGTATGAAGATTGATGGTTGGGTGGTGATATATGTGAGTTTTGGAAATTTTGGGTTTACAGAATATTTCTCCATTCCGTGGCTTGCTGCACAAGCCGAATCGATTCGCCCCTGGCAAAATTGATTCGCTATGTTGCAGAGGCATCAGGTCTTTAGGGCCGAATCAATTTGCCCCTAGCGAATCGATTCGGTATGTAGCAGACTTATAGGTTTAGTGGGCCAAATCAATTCGAAAACATGGCAGTTTTGCTTAATTTTCTAAAATGAGTCTTAAATCCCTTTCGGTTGGGTTTCTCGGTTTGGAAATCGCATATATGATGCGAGAGTTATGTTGTGGGGATTTATTGAGAGTTTCTCACTTGTTATAATCGTGGGAACGCATCGAATTAGTTTGGGGAACGTATATATGTATTGGAGTTTGTAGTATCGATAGTGGGGAAATTTCATTAGGGATGGGAGTCCCATTTGGAGTAAAAAAAGTAAGTTAACCTAAGATGTAGGTGAAGGGCCTTCTGAGAGAGTTGTGAGTGCATGGAGTGGAAATTGTAAGCCGACTTTTTTGTCGAATCCTTATAATGATAGGATTCTATTTAAGAGATGATTAGGGACCAACGAGAGAGAGAGAGGTCGCGTACCCTTAGTGATGAGAAACTCAAGGAATAAATCGTATTGTGGAAGTGTTAAGGGTTCAAATGAGTAATTGGACCATAGTCAAAAAACTATAAACTTTCGGATTGTACTATCAACTAGAATAGGTTGTGTTGTAATTCTAGTCAGGATAGTTACTATATATCTGTGTGTGATTAATAATAGAGATTTTCCATACTTGATGGAATCATGGAATGAATTTAGGATTGAGCTTGAGGCTTACCGACTATTAATTAGGTGAGTACCTATGACCGAGATAAGTGTTGGGTGTTAGTGTACTTTCAAATATCGATGGAACATAGGGTGATTGTTACACAAATTAAACTTTGGGTGGATAATCTTAATGTTAGATTTATAGGGAAACTATTCTTATCAGAGGTGTGATGGTTGAATATGATTCAAGTGAGGGATCATATTCCTACAACAAAGATTAAGTTATTACATTTGGAACGAAGACTAGTATATTGAGGAATATGTACATTATAGCCGAGTTTATAAATTTTCATACACACGGATGAGAGATGGTATGTATATATATATATATATATATATATGTGTGTGTACTCATGGTGTGAATATATATACCGAGCGTGATGGTTTGTATATATGATGTGATCATATGGATGTATATATATATTGTGTGTGAATGATATATATACTTATGGTGTGAAGCATACTCGGCACATGCTATCATGGGAAGTTGCGTGATGAGGGTGAGCACCCTCGCTTGAGGAACAGGGCTTGGATATTCCCCAGGTCATAGTCATCCAATATTATTTATGTGATTTTATTTTGTGGGTGAGAAGTCTTGGGTATGGGTCGTTCTCACTTGACGATTAGGAATTATAAACGCTTCCCATACGTTGTGATTTGGTTTTCACCACGATGTCGGTGACATTGAGTCCGACCGCTGGTCCCCAGGATGGTATGTGAATGATGCCCTGGAAGATGATAGCATGGTGCAGTATTTTGGCATCCTATAGCCATTTATGTTATGTGTATGGCATAGTGTACATTATGTTTGGGATGTATGCATGGTTATGGGAATGAATGATTATATATATATATATATATATATATATATATATATATATATATATATATATATATATATATATATATATATATATATATAGAGAGAGAGAGAGAGAGAGAGAGAGTAAATATATATAGTTGTATATACTATAATTGAACATGATATGAAGTTTCTATGAAGTTCATCTTGGGTGATTTTTGGTGTAGTAGTTGGTTGAGGTCGAAAGATCATACTTAGAGACTTTTGCGATTATATTGACCCAAGGATTTAGTAGAGATTCAATTTATGTTTTAGATAGTACTCTATAATTAAGTAGTTACAGTAGTAGGATTTGTGTGGATGACATAATGGATCCCTACGACCAACATTGTGAAGGAGTAGTGTATCGGGGGGTTCCTTGTTTGGATTTCGCTTTGCGAGACGCCCCACGCACGAAATGTAGTGAAATGTTGAGAATAGAGAGAAGTTTTTGTCCTTAATACTTTTATGTATGTTAATATGAGTAATAGACTCTTACATTGAAACCTAATGTTAATGTGTAACGTACTAAGTCCTGTAACTGGTTTAAGTTAATAAATGGAATCATGAGAGCCTAGTAAGGCATGTATTTAAAATGTATATTTATGTGAGATTAAAATGGAAAGTATTAGAGGGTCTTGTTAAGTGGTAGGCCATGCGTTTGGTAAGGTCGGTTGTCCTTCTGGGTGGGGTAACTTAATTAAGGTTCCAAGAAGCGAATAGGTGCGCGCTGTTAGATGAGAGGTGAGTTTGGGGTTTCACGAGAGTGCGACTCCACTTTAATTATGAAATAATGCATTGATATTTATTATGCACGGTTAACACACTTGCTAAACATTTTTACACCTCGGGCTCTAACCCGTTTATATTTCTCTTTTGCTATATATATGTATGTATATATTACTACAGATGTCTCACCGCATGGATACCAGATGCTTTTCTATCAAGAGTCTTGGGAGCCGTAATAGGTGCGGACTGTTGCGGGATTTCGATTGTAGTCTCTTCCTATCTCTTTGTAAATATAGATAGGACTCTTTTGTGCATCGGATTTATACCCAGGGGGATATTAATAGATATTTATATTTCTCTTATTTATGGATGTTGTACTGTCTGTAACCCGACAGCTTATTCGGGTATATTTCCTTATGTGTATTCTTTTTATTTTAATGTTTAATACTTTATTTGTCATTGTACTTGTTTACGGTATACCTTTGTTAGTAGTTGTATATTGTTGGTTTGTTGATCGTTGTATGTTTTATTTAAATTTTGGCACTCGCTTATATGATTTCGGGTAGTTAGCCTTATATATTATTGTATAGTCTGTTGATGATAAGACCGAGCCATCCGAGATTCCTGATTTAATATAGTATGGGGTTGGCCAGCTGTTATTATTTTAAGTTGGGTGTCACATAAGGCCGAATCGATTCGCCCCTGATTGGCTGCTAAGACGACCCAAAAATGTATATATGTTAATAAAAACCCAATTTCCCCCCGATTTCAATTTTGTTTAAAATACTATTTTCCATAAATAAAATCCATCATATTAAATTAATAAAAATAATTAAATCCAAAAATTTTATTTTTTCAAATTCCTAATAAATTTAAAATTAATTTTGGTTTAAATCTACGGGGTGTTACACTATTAGTGTGATATAATATGATAAGATTACATATAACTCTAATTATTATATTTTGTTGATATAGTAGATTCCTTTGTATGTATTGTCTACTATCAAGATATCAGTGTAAAAAAAATTATTTACCCCGTAAAGAACAGTAATCTAATAGTTTATTTAAAAATGATACTTTATGTTTTTTTAATTCGAAGCCCATGTTATGTTCCCTAATATATGTCATGGGCCTTCAGGAGGTGTAAAAAACAATAACCACATGTTTTAATTCCAAGCAATTATGCAGTAAGAAGAAGAATTGTTTAGTTTGTCTAAACATACAAAATCAAACACATTTGTTCATTTGTTAACGAACCATATTTCGTGGTTCAGACTATATGTACCTAGTGTAGATGCACGAGACCTTAATCAAGGCAATAGCTCTTTAATGGGTTTCAAGAAACCAAACACCCTAGTGATAGGTATTTTAGTATGGTTGCCCCACGATCTATTGATCATGCGTATAAATTGAACTACGAAAAAAATCATTACCTAAAATGTAAAACCTTATAAAGAAAAATGTAGCGTTTACCTTGGATTGTTCTACAACGCTAAACCAGGTGTGTCAAATCTATCTATTACTATGAACACAAAAACTTATATTCTATAAGAACTGGTGATCTAATCCTCCTTATATAAATTGTACTCTATGCACTAGATGACCTACTGTATAGAATAAAAGACACCATTAATATATAAAATAATGAAAACGCTATGCCCATATATGATTCTCATTAAAACTATAAAAATTGATTTTATAATAATAAAACCTAAATATTAAATAAAGCATGGTTTGAGTTTACTTCTCTAACAATCTCCGAGTGAGAATCAAAGACATGTTACAATGAATCTCACTCCCGCTTCACAAACTCTCGAACGTGATGATACTTCATTATTTTTGTTTACCTAGATTATCCCTAGTGGGTTCCTTTGGGTTATAAATTGCACTTCTATTGTCATAAGAAAGCGCAATAACCGATTGTATACATTTTGAATTTCCTAAGTCATATTGTTTCCTTGGTTGCCTCTAAGGCTTCTACATATTCATATTCCATAGTGGGATGATCAATGCATGGTTAATTGATATTCCTTCAACTAATAGATCCACCTTGTATGGTAAACATGTATCTCGAGCTAGACTTTTCAAAATCCTTATCTGACTGAAAATCCAAGTCATAGTAGCCAATGCGTACTAGACTCGTTTCCAAGTTTACTAGCATATATTTTTACATTCTTTTTAAGTATTTGAGTATATACTTTACTGCATTCCAATGTTCTAACCAAAGACTAGACTCATGTTTCTTGAACATACCAATAATAAAGAAAGGTCTAATGTATACCATAACATTTATAAGGATCCCAATTGCTAAATCATAAAGGATACCTTTTATTTTACCATCTCATCAGGTGTCTTAAAAGTCTTATTCTTATATAGAGAGACTACATGTCTGAAAGGAAGGAGCCCTTTTATTAAAATTTTGTATCTTAAATAAGGAAATAATGGAATCAATAAAATAGTCTTATGATAATCCAAATATCACATTATTTTAATCTCACCCGAGCTTGATACCAAGGATGTAAATAAATAGTATCAAGTCCTTCATATCAAACAAGATGAATACCAACATTTTAATAGTAGAAAACACTCTAACATTGTTTCCAATGAGAATATTGTCATCCATATATAGTACTAGAAACACCATCAAATTTCCCTTACACATCTTATATACACAGGACTCATCCAGGCATTGATAAAAACTAAAATATTTTATTGTCTAATATAAGCAATGTTCTATAATCTATACACCTCCTTAAGGACAAAAAAGAGTTCTTAAGGTGTCACAATTTGGACCCTTAGCATTTGTCTACACAACCGTCTGATTTTACTATATATACACACTCGTCCACATTAACCCTAAAGAATGGATTCTTGACATCCATATGTCGTAATGGATAAGATAATATGAATGGAATTTAATATATCTACAATCAAGAATGTTTACTCATAATTGACATCCTATTTCTATGTAAGTCTTTTAATGACAAAGCATGCTTTGAACTCTATACATACCCATTCACCACTCTTTTTTATAGAAACACTTGCATCCTATTAGTTTTATTTAATATAATTAGTCTATAAAATTCCTTAACTAATTAAAATACATATATGGAATATCAAAATTCATATATTTGAGGTAAATATCTTTGTCTTTGTCTTAGATAGCCTAATTTTAGTTACATTGATCAACTTTGAGTTTATCCAAGATCTTATCATAAGAATCTCCCAAGAACATAAGTCGTTCGAGTTTATAAAAAATCTTCCTACGAGAATGAGGTGGATCTTTTGTTAGCACACTAGTGACAACACATTGTGTTATTTCATCATATACTAATGATAATGAAGAAAATTGATGATTCCTCTTAACTCTTCAAGAAAAAACATTACTTTTAGATTATGATACATCATATAATAATCTTAAAAGAATCGGGCAATGGCTATAACAATGACCTTCTAATCGTTGGGATCATAATATAAATTATGCATAATTTCCTTAGAATATCCTACAAAACAACAAGTTCTGATGTTGATTCTAACTTACATAGATATGTCTTCAACACATATGCTAGATTACCTGGATCCGAATATATTTCATACCAATTTTGTTCCAAATCCCCAATTCCTTAGGTACAGTGGAGGTTTCCTTCGAAGGCATTGAGTTCAACAAATATGTGACCATTTTTAAAGAATTTCCTCAAAAGTAATCTTGAAGAACTGCATAACTCATCATGGACCTAACCATATCTAAAAAATTCATGTTCGTCTTCTTTACTATACCATTCTACTGAGGCATACAACTTGTAGAAAACTGGGATGTGATCCCTTAATCTTCTAGACTCTGTATAAGCTCCCCTATGAGGTACTCGTCCCTCCAACATAATCTTAGTTCCTTGATACTTTTACCTTTATGCTTTTACACTTCTTACCAATACACTTTGAATTTTTTAAAGGCTTCAAACTTAACGGTGTATTAGGTAAGCATATCCAATACTTGAGTATTCATTTCTAAAAATCATCAAATACTCAGATTTACCTATTCCCTGGGTTATCATAGACTCATATACATGAAATGAATCAATTCCAACCTTTTTTCGATGTATAGCCTTTAGTCAAGAATGAGATCTTGATTATTTTTACTTTATAAACATGATTCACAAACTTGAAGTGACTTCACTTCCACTTATCTTACTTTCTAAATTTCTACCTGTCTATGAATCCCTTTGAGATAATATGACCTAAGCGTAAGTGCCATGGATACATTTGCTTAACCAAGGATGGTTTTTTCTCTATTTAAATCCAATCATCTTAAATTATGAAAATATTAATTTTTATAATGGGTGATATATATATATATATATATATATATATTATTTAGCAATGTGCTAGAGTAGAAAAACTATATATTTTTCGTAATAACAACATGTTATTAAAATAAATTTAATATCCATAAAAGACTAAACTTGTACTCTTCATTAGTGAACATTATATCTAAGTTCCTTTTCTAATTAACGTAATTAGGTCATGTGAATTTGTATTTTTTGAGAATGACAAGAATTAAAACATAATAAGAATCATTATTGGGTATAAAACTTTTTTAATTCATATTTAAATTTAGGATCCCGTCTACCAATTTTAAAAGAATCCATTCATAATAATACCTTCCCAAACCCTTAACCTTCCAAAGGCTCAAACCTCTTTAAACACCCTTCTGCAAGGAAAGAGTCTCCCCGGCTAACCTCAAACCTCAGACAAAAGGCTACTTTGGATAAAATACCTCGATTTCTCTAAAGGCAAGGCCACAGTACTATAGCAGACCTCAGTCAAG
Source organism: Sambucus nigra (assembly GCA_949130495.1). Taxonomy (NCBI): domain Eukaryota; kingdom Viridiplantae; phylum Streptophyta; class Magnoliopsida; order Dipsacales; family Adoxaceae; genus Sambucus; species Sambucus nigra. The sequence goes on from OX422224.1 coordinate 267,908,054, forward strand.
CATCCCTTTTCCCATAGAAGGTTTGTCTATCTTGTATGTTCCCTCCAGCAAGCTCAAAGACCTAGTCATAAAGCTCCCATTATAATCGACACCCTCAATAAGCATCAGATTAAGGTATAATGTCTTCCTGAGGTCACCCAAACCCCAGTAATAGGATGTGGTGATATGTGGTACTTCAGGATCAATCCCCAATAACTCATCAATCCTTACAGCCCCTTTGTACCTCCGGTAATACTCGTGTAAACTATTTGATGGAGCAAGTAGAAAGCAAAACACTTTCTACCTACCACCACTATCTAACTACACTTGCCTTGAGTATTCACATCACTATTTATTTCACTAAAAAGTAAGGTACTTTACCTGTAAGTACTTTTCCCAATAATCCACCTCCCTCCTGGCATTGTCGTACCATATAACTATGAAGACCATACCTCAACAACTCATTCATTCTCTCTCCAATAGTTCTCTTATAAATAGGAAGATTGTGCAGTGTGAAATGGGATTGATCGCTAGCCTTCAAAGAGATCAAAATGTTCAATTAAATATACTCACAAGAGTTCTAGAATTATACATGTGTTCCAACCTTTGTTTAGACTCATAACCTATTATTATAGGCATATATTTATATTTGGTCTCGTTCTATTGTTCATACACTTTTTACATCTTTAAAGAGCATTAAAACACTACCTAGACATCCTTGGATAAGCCATTAAGTTACTTCTTAAGGTCATCTATATCGTTAACAAATTTAAAAGACCTCAGACTTCTTTTACTAAAGCTCAAGGGATCTCTTAGACAGTAATACTTAAATACATTATAAATAATAGGCGTAACACCTTTGTACAATGGATGTAGGACCATCTCCTGTGAGTTGAACCACTTTTTTTGTCACACTTTACACTTCTCTCCTTTTACCCATATGAAGTCAAGAGGGGAGCACCTATAGGTCTAAAGTCACTTACAATTTTAACACTCATCAATTTAGCATCGTGTGTAGGAACGCTAAGTTCCAATATTCTCTAAAACACATATTTCTCCCTTAAAAAAGTTAATTAATGTTGTTATGTCCCACCATCCCAAGGGAGAAGAATTTTAGTAAAAAGAGATCCCGTATAAGTACCAATCATATAATTGTCAAGTGTGGAATCTATGGATCCCCTGATGAAAAAAAAATGGTAAAGGGGATATCCTTTTGAGGCTTGGATGATTGTGAGAATCGATGTAAAGGATCCAACCAAAGAATTTTAAATTGGATCTATACTCAAACTCTCCCTTAAAGAAGAACTTATCCAGTTCCTGATGGAAGATAACGATCTCTAAACATGAAGCCACTCAAGCATGATTGGGATGGACCTTGAAGTTATGATGGATTACCTAAACATGATCTAAATCACATTCAATTTTAATAAAAGATGAGGTACTTTAGTACAGAGAAGAATAATGCCACAACGGAGGAGGCTGATAATTAAATGGCCTCCAAATTCATAAGAGATGTACAGTACCCCTAATGGCTCTCTAACACGGTGCTCATACCCAAAAATAAGAAAAAACTAATTACAACAAGGAATACCCTAAGAACTTCTATCCCTTACCTTCAATTGACACTTTGTCAGACTTTATAAATAGTTACAAGATCATATCCTTCATGGATACTTATTCTGGATATAATCAAATCAGGATGAACCCTACCGATGATGAAACTACCTCATTTACCAGAGACAAAGGCACTTACAGTTATAAAGTTATGCTTTTCAGATGAAAGAATGAAGGTGCCACTTATTAGAGGGTGCTGAACTCAATTATCAAGGACCTCATTGGTAAGATGATGGAGGTTTATGTTGATGAGATAATAGTAAAAAACTTGGAAGTTCATAACCAAGCCCAGAACTTCAAAAAGACCTTTCATGACCTTCGAATGAACTAAATGAGCCTTAATCCAAAGAAGTGTTCTTTTGGGGCGGTTAGAGGCAAATTCCTTAGGTTCGTGGTCACTAAACAATGCATTGAAGCCAATCCAGAAAACATCCAAGCTTTGTCGGATATGAATTCCCCAAGAACAGTAAATGATGCCCGAAGCCTTGCTAGAAGAGTTGCTTCACTAAATTAATTGATCTCTAAGGCTAGAAATAAGTTCTTATCCTTCTTTAAAATTTGAAAGAATGAATTTTAGTGGACTCCCGAGGCTGAGGAAGCTTATAAGAACCTTAATAAGTACCTAGGGTTCACACTACTATTGTTTCGAACTATTATAAAGGAAGACTTATACCCTTACCTTTGTGCCTCACCTACTACTATCAACTCTGATCTCATCATGAAAGAATTTAAGGTGTAATACCCAGTGTATTATGCCGGTCAAGCCCTCTAAGGCTGAGAACAATTACCCGAGGATAGACAAGCTAGCCTTCTACCTTATCATCTTAGCAATATGATTAAGGCCCAACTTCCAATCCCACTCTATTATGGTCATGACCCACTAACCCCTCTGGTAGGTCCTTTGCAGGCTCAATACCTTAGGAAGGCTTGTTAAATGGTATATAAAGTTGGGCGAGTTTGACATCAGGTATTAAACTCGGAGTGTTGTCAATGGACAACCTTAACTAATTTTATTGCGGAGTTTAGCAATTTAGAACAAATTCCAGAGGAACTTATGGGCCCCGAGGATAAGATTTTAGCAGTTCCTCGAGTATGTGGATGGATACTCAAATATCTCGAGCAATAGGGCAAGACTCCACTTAACAATAACGAAAGAAGGTATAATCTCCCTCGTTATCGATTTAAATTCAAAGCCTCTAATAATGAAGAAAAGTATGAAGCCTTAGTAGCAGGCTTGGGCCTTACTATCCAATTAAAATCTCAATAGGTGGAGGTTACAAGTGACTCTTAATTGGTCGTCAATCAAGTCACTGAGTTTTGTGAGGCCAAAGGTGATAGGATAATAGGGTAACTAGAAATTATACAACACCTCATGAAAAGGATACCCATATTTTTCATCAAAAGGGTCCCCCAGGTTGAGAACTCAGAAGAAGATCACCTTGCACATGTGTCATCATGAGATGAGATAGATCGAGATGTATTAATTATCACCCTAGACCAATTAAGCATCACACATCTATAGATCAATATTACAAAGGTCTATCAGATCTTAGAATGGACTAATTCCATCAAAGCCTACCTCAAGAATCATGATCTATCCAAAAATAATATCCAGGCCAAACGGGTGAAGTGCATAAATTCCATTCATTACTTGGAAAATGGGTTATTATACAAGAACGGATACTACTCAGCACCATAGAGAGGACTGAGACGATCATAGGCAAGTTATGTCCTAAGATACCTCCACGAAGGTGTCTACGGTGCTCATACAGGCTCAAAGATCCTATCCTATAAGGTCCTTAGGCACAAATATTTTGCCCAAAATGGGGAAAGAAAGCCAAGGAACTAGTGAAGCATTGTTAAAAGTGCCTTAGATTTTCTTTTGTTCAAAAGAAGTCATTGGAGAAGATGGCTCTAATGCAAAGTTTTTGGCCCTTTTCTCAATAAGGTGTGAATTTAATAGGACCTCTACCTCTCAGCAAAGGCCAAAATAAGTTTTTCATAGTGGCCATTAATTACTTCATTAAATAGGATGAGGATGAACCCTTAGCCACCACCACTGAGAAGAAGACCACTCACTTCATCTAGAAGAACATTATCTACCAGTTTGGCCTACCTAAAGACATTATTTTAGATAATGGTAAATAGGTTAATGACACATCATTCATAGAGTTGTTATCAGGCTATTGCATAGGCAATCGTTACCAATACCCAGGCCCTCAAGCCAATGTCTAATTTGAGGTCACTGTTAGAACGATCTTCCTCAATTTAAAGAGGAGACTAGAGAATGCCAAGGGGTTGTGGGTCGAAGAACTACCCAACATTCTCTGCGCTTATAGGACCATCGTTAGAGGTCCAATGGGAGAAACTCCATTCTATTTGATGTTCCATACTGAGGTTATGATCCTAACTTATGTTCAAATACCCACATAAAGGGTATCTCAGTTTCCACCAGGGGCTAAAGAAGAAAGTCTTAGGGTATCTATGGATGAGTTAGAAGAAACAAAAGAAGTTACATTGGTTAATATGGCATCATATAAGAAAAAAACATATTCATACTTCAACAAGAAGCTCCGCCATAGGGATTTTAAAGTGGGAGACTGTGTCCTATGGGAGGTCACTCTTGCAATAAAGAATCCAAGTAAAGGGAAGCTATGTACAAAATGGGAAGGTCTGTATGTGATAACCAAGATTGTGATAATTAGTTGTTATTACCTCAAAGACATAGAGGGGTACAAGATCCTCATCATTGAAATATAGAGAACCTCAAGAAATACTATCAGTGATGTATTCCACAATTGAAATAAATGAATTAAAGTTTTCCTTGCTCATGATGTGTTTTACATAAGTATTATTTTAAGAGCTATAATGAAATCAGTTTTGGCTCTAGGAAACTAAGGTCTTAGGACCTAGCATTCAAGTTACGAGGATTTAAGACTTGGCTTAAGGCTCACAACCAAAGGTCTTATGACATAAAAAATACTATAGTCATGAGATTATACAACCCCAATAAAGCATAGTCAAAGATCTTTGGACCCATAAACAACCCATTTAGTTGACTCAAAATCTTTTCCTTGCCATGAAGTTATACAATGTTTTTTTTTCCAAACTCCAGTTTTTTTTTAAAAAAAGTGTAAGGCTGAGGTCCAGAGGCTTTTCATCCCAATATGACCCTAAAACATTTTCGAAGCCCGGAGGTCCTAGACCTTTATAAGGACTTCAAATTATAAATAAATTCAGACTGGAGGTATCATACCCTTATAAGGACTTTAAGCTTTTAGATGTTTTCTAAGTTTGAATGTCTTTTAACATTATAAAGATTTTAGGCTACAGAAATTTTCAGTATAGAGATCTCAGGGCCTTATAAGGACTTCAAAATTTGAAAAAGAAAATCAAAATTTTCCTAAGATCAGAGGCCTGATGGAACTTTGTGAGACTTCAGCTTGCACTATTTCTAAATTCCAAGGTTAAAGGACCCTTATAAGGATTTCATAATTCAAAATTCTTCCACGTTTAGAGGTTTTAGGACCCTTTGTGGGACTTCGAATTCAATGTTTTTAAAGCCTAAGGTCTTAAGACACCTTACTAGTTTGACTTTGGAACACTTACGCCTATTTTTTTTTTGGGGGGGAGGGGGGGCTAAGTGTGTGAACAAAAACTATGGGCTTCCAGTATCATAAAATCACATGTACCAAAAATGCCAATGTTTAAAATCTTAACGCCCCACTAAGGAAATTCAGTCTTGGATTTGGTAAATTAGGCAAGTATGAATAAGACGTATTATAGCCCTCCGATGTACTTTCATAATTTTGCTTCCCCAAATCTATTTCTTTACTTAGGAATCCTAGGGTCTGTGGGTATATCACATATAGACCAGGCCTCAGACATCTCAATAAGTGCATAAAATTCCTGAGCAAAGAAAAAAGTAATTAAGTAAAAGACTAAAAGGCAAAACATTCCCATTCAAAAATAACTTTCATTAAAAGTTGAAGATTGAGAAATTACGTCCAACGACCCATGGACAATAAATGGTTCAAACAAAAATTACAAAAGTTCCATTCAAGGCTGGAGTCTTTGGAATCCCATGGAAGCTTCACTTTACGATAGAAATGAAGGCGTATTCCTTAGGCTTTTGGAGTTGCACTCATCATTTCATCCCTCCCCACCTATTCTTCCAGGCATCAAATCCAGAAATATAATTATGAAATAAGTACTTCTTGAAGGGATCAAACCGAAGATAGGAGCCCACATTCCTCTAAACAATATATTGGATTTTCCTTGGAGAGTGGAAACAATTAAGGAAACACTAACATGATTTTTTCTGAAGCTCCACTTCACCATCAACATGACGAAGTTTGTCGTGTATGATTTATACCTTAACATTTCGACCGCGAAGAGTCTCCTACCTCTCACTCTCAAAAAACATAATATGGTCGATGGAATGAAGTTTCTCTTCCTCTGTTGGGGAGTCCCTTATGAAGGCCAAAAGGGAAGCACTGTCCCTTAGAGTCTTGGCATTTATATTTTTATCTTGGTCTAGAATAATGAGCTGAGACCTTAGAGATTCCTTCCCTTTCCTAAGGGCATCTTCATCTACCCTCATATCATTAATGGTCAAATACAATTCCATTTATTTTAATTCACATCCCTACGACATCTCAACGTCCTTGTTTAACCCTTTGCTGTAATGAAGGGCATCATCGATAAGAGCCTTAGTCTTCTTATAAGCCTAAAAGAAGACAATAAGATGTAAGAACAAGGACACAAAAGGCAAAAGAATTAAAAGAAATCCATAGTAACTTTGGATGTAACTTCTCTAATAGGTGTATCAACTCCTCAACATTGACAGAGGTCTCATAGGTCTTCAACTTGGACAGAATATCAGGGCACATCAACTTGGACCTTAAATGGAGCGCATCCACTAGGGAAGCATAAGATCTTATATCCTCAACATAAGTAGGTCGGTAATACCTCTCGTCGATGGATAACCTATTTGAATGGATAAGGGTCTTAGAACCGCTCTTTAGTTATTTACCCTCTTTATAAAAGATCACCGCCTACTATCCTTTTCTCTTTGAGGACAGGGGATACAAGTTCCATGGTATAGAAGAACAGCCTTGGTCTTCCCTAGGGGTTCAACCTTACCACAATGATGGTTATAGTAAGAGAAAAGTTTTGATCACAGGTCCCTCTTCAGCCTCCTTAGCAAGTTCAACCTGAGGACTTGCTAGTGTGTCAAGTTTTAACTCCTAAATAAAAAAAGGAGCTCTTACCTATAGAAGCAATAACCTCGGTTAAAATATCCTTATTAAACCGCATTATCGTCTTTCTTTCTCCCCATTTATTTACTACGATAGTAAGACGAGAAAAGAATGATCCATTAGAACAATCGAGGTAAAAGAGAAAAATTAATACAAAGGGAAATCACTTACTTGGTCGATCTTTTTTTTTATTAGAGTCTAATAGAATGGTCCCGTCAACCATTACAAAAGGCTTATCTCTACAATGGGTTTAATATTCTTCATGATAGGCTTCAGGACCTCAGACACCAACTTGGGGGTAGTTTTCCTCGTATGATAGACCTCAAGTAAGGGCTCGAACCCTAGTACTTCCATCACTATAATCTTAGGGAAGAAAGGGAAGCTCTTGAGGTCACAAGCTTGGGCTTAATACCTAACCCATTATTAATGAGGCGCTTAGTTATGATAAAGGTATCAAAAGGGGTAGAGGCTAGCTTCAAGGACTTCTCTGTCTTCTTCTTCCCCTGCACACAAGGATTAATAACCACTATAAATAAAAACAAGAAGATTAGTAAAGTCCTTGTACATGCCAGAATTAAGTTCCAAGCACGAAGAAGAGAAAGAATTACCTCAAGATAATGGGGTAAGCAGAAAGTGAGGCAACCCAATGGCTCGTCTGAATAAGGGGTGGATCAACAACCACTCACTAAGAATAGCTTCTCTCTCTAGTGCTTGAGGATAATATGAACATCCTTGGCAAAGATCACAGCAGCTCTTAGGGAAAAAATAATTCAACCTCTTATCCTTTGGCTTACTTTATTCTTGAACCCGATATAGCCCGAACAACTGAGCTAAGGTAACATGTTACTAACCACCACTAGCCTCCCTAAAGTTCAGGATTGTGACCATCAATGATATCCAAAAGTTTGTCATTAATTGGGAAGGAAACATTCCAATATCTCTTAGAATCCTTATCACCGATAGAGGTAGAGGGAATCTATCCCTATACCCCGAGATTAAAGAGAATGATCTTTCATTTGGCTTGACAGCCCTCAAAATGATGGAGTCACGTATTTGTTAAATATTTATAATATTCACGAGGTTCGGATTGATAATTCGAGAGGTGGAATAATCCCTAATAGTGAAGGGGGTCATTCACCCCAAAGTACACCTCCCCAAGGGTCCCAATACTCCCATATTCAAACAAGGGATTAGAAACTTGAGGGCCAACACCAAAAATAAGCTTTTCACCAGAGATTTTAGAAGGGGAAGTAGTTGTAGTACACAGCTTCAACGAGATAAAGGGAGAGGTTATACATTCAAGATTGCCTAAAAATTCTTTGTATAGCCTCAAAAGAAATATGCTTTAATATCTCTAGTCTCATGAATGCTCACAGTCGCTTATGTTCTCCTTACTAATGCAACGACATATATTCTTTTATGGCAAGTTATTCCCTTACCCCCATCTAAATTAAAAGGATGATTATTTCCCTTTGCAGTTATAACAAATAACAATCGACTATTGATAATACCCTTTCAAACCCATAACCTTCCAAAGGCTCAATCCTCTTCAACCATCCTTGGGTAAGGAAAGACTCTACTTAACAAACCTTAGACCTTAAAAAAACTACTTGGCACCAGAGACCTCGGTTGTTCCAAGGGAAGGACACAGTACTATAGCAAACCTCAGTCGAGTATCCCTTCCCCAAATAAGGTTAGTTTTTTAAGGATATTACCTATAACAAGCTCAAAGACCTCAGCATCAAGGTCCCATTACAACCGTATCCCTCGACCTACCTCGTATTAAGGTATAATGGACTCTAGAGGTAGCTTAGACCTCAGTCGTAGGATGTTGTGACACATGGTACTTCAGGATTAATCCCCGACAAATCCATTAACCCTCCAACACCTTTTTCCTTTTATAATGCTCCTGTAAACTATTTGACGGAGTAGGTAGAAATCAAAACACATCCTACCTACCACCATTATCTAACTTCAATTTCCTTGAGTATTCTCATCATCATTTAATGCTCTCAACAACCAAGATACTTTAGTTGCAAATACTTTTCTCAACACTCCACGTCCCTCCTGGCACCTTTAGACCTCATAACTATCAATCCCATACTTCAACAACCCACTTATTATCTCTCCAAGAGTTCTCATATAAATAGAAAGCTTGTGCAAGATGGAAGGGGATCGATCGATAATCTTCAAAGATATTAGAAAGTTAAAATAAATAGACTCATAAGAGTTAAAGAATTATGTGGCCATCCCCGTTCCTGATCCCGATCCATGCGGTAGGTGGGCCGCGCAAGGGTGAGGAACCTTTGGGTCCCGTGTGTCCCTCTCGGGAGCCCTTCGGCTGGTGTCATTTGAGGTGAGGTGAAAAGCGTAGAGAGATTAGAGTCGCCGGTCTATTTTACTCAAAACAGACAAAAGAAAAAAGGGAAGCCATCCCAACGGACAGCATCCAAAGACATACAGGTGGATACGAAACCAAAATGATTTGAAAAGGGTTCGGAGGCTAAGTTACGAAATGGGAAGGTGTTAGGCACCCATTCCGCCCTTTCGGTCTCTCATGGGTTTTTACCATTTTCCTTTTATTTTCCCCATGATATGTGTGCATGTGTATATATAGTGGAGATATAAATCATCGACTTACACCATGGAAGAGGTAAAGCGAGTCATACGTAGGAAGGTGTAAAAGTATTAGAAAATAGGATTTAGGCCACCATCACTATGTTAATCATTAGGAGGGAACGATAACGTATACGGAATAATACGCCCTTAGGAAAAAATATATGTATATATCATAAGAGAATGGAGTTTAGAGAAAGTAAAAAATGAGAGGAAAAGTAAAAATACGACTCGAGTTTCGGGTTTTACCCCGAGACGCCCACGTAGCCTATAGAGGCATCAAAGTCCACGTAGTTAGCATAAAAAATTAGTGGTGGGGTTTATCCCATAAATCCAACTAGGGATTCTCTTATTTGTGTGTGTGTGTGTGTAGAAAAAAGTGTTTTAGTTGTGAGAAAAGTGTAAGAAAAGTATGAGAATTCCCTTTTGGAATTTATGTGCAAACCCTCTTTTTCTTGTTTTTTGGGTTTTTTATTTATATGAAAATAATAGATGTGCAATAATACTAAATAAAAATTATATTAGGATGTGTGAGATTAGATAATAAAAGAACTAAGTAATAAAACAAGTTATTGTGAATTTAAGGAGAGAGTTGAGAAAATTGGACCTTCTTGAAGATCTTAAGCTTGATCATGAATTTTATAGAGCAGCCCTTAGACTTGGGTGATGATGGAGGGTAGTGAATTCACCAAGTTTGATGAAAAGGATGATGAAAAGTGAAGGTTGGAAAGAGATTTGGGTATGGAAATCACGCTGACTTCGAGAGAGGTTTTCAGAGTTTTCTTAAAGATATTTCTATTAGATCTGGGATCCCTTTGCAAGTGAGGCCAGGCCTCAATTTTATAGGCTCAGGGCATTGTCGATCGACATAGCCCTGTTCCTGCCATTTGGCAGGTGCATTTAGGCACACTGGACCTGTCGTTTGGCAAAAATTTTTCAGGCCTTTTTGGTAAATTGATCGCAGACTGCAAAACGTTGATCAAAATTATGCACGGGGTGGACCGTTGGATAGGTAATTCAAAGACATTTGAAAGTCCTTAGGAATGGTCCCAGGTTCAGGAGTTGACTTTGAGTCAAATATGGCTCAGAAGCATTCGTCAATCCATTAGACGGGGGATCATCGGACGCAAACGGATCATTCGTTCGCATGCTAAGTCCGAATCATGAATGAGGTAGATCGTTGGAAAGGTTAGGAGATGTACTTAGACATTCTAAAGAGTTTGATCAGGTTCGAGGAGTTGACTTTGGTCAACCGGTCCCTGAAAGCATTCGGTGACCTTTCGGAGTCAAACGGATCATTCATCCTTATCGTAGGTCGGAATCGCACATGGATTGGGCCGTTGGAAAGGGGTTTTAGTGACCTTTGAAGATTCATTCATCCTCGGTCGAGATGAAGAGATGAACTTGGTCAAATGGAACCCGAGAGCGCCCGATGGCCTCCTGATTGAGTTTCGGGAGAAAGGGGTCGTTCGTCCGCATGATAGGTCAGAATCGCGCACGGGATAGATCGTTGGAAAGGGGTTTCAATGCCCTTTGAAGATTCATTCAGCCTCGATCAAGCTAAAGAGTTTGACTTTTGGTCAAATGGAGCCTAGGGAGTGTCCAATAGCTTCTACGTCAGTACTCGGGGTATGACTTGGATCTGTAGTGATGAGGGGAGGTACTAGGGACCTAGGGAGAGTTTAGGGGGTAATAGAATGGGGTGTCTACAAATCCCCTTGATGGGTGAGTTTGGAACGAATGATAGCCGTCGAATAGACACCGCGTAACACTTCTGAGGGAAGATGACCAATTTAGATGGTCGAGGCCAATTCTAAGGACCTAAGGGATGGTTTAGAGGAAATGTTTAGGTCAATTCCTGAGGAGGCGCTGACCAATTCTGTGGGTTGAAGACAATTCTGTGGGCTTAGGGTGATGATCTAGGACCGAGGTCAATTCTGACCTAAGAGAGGTGATGACCGAGGACCAAGGTTAATTCTGACCTAAACAGTGGTGACGACCAAGGACCGAGGTCAATTCTAACCTAACTAAGGTGACGATCCAAGATTGAGGCTAATTTTGACCTAAAAGCGGTGACGACCGAGGACCGAGGTCAATTCTGACCTAACTAAGGTGACAATCTAAGACCGAGGTCAATTCTGACCTAAAAGAGGTGACGATCAAGGACTGAGGTCAATTTTGACCTAACTCAGGTGACGATCCAAGACCGAGGTCAATTCTAACCTAAAAGAGGTGATGACCGTGGATCGAGTTCAATTCTAACCTGACTAAGGTGACGATCAAAGACCGAGGTCAATTCTGACCTATGAGAGGTGACGATCGAGGACCGAGGTAAATTCTGACCTAACTAAGGTGATGATCCAAGACAGAGGTCAATTCTGAGCTAAAAGAGGTAACGAATGAGGATCGAGGTCAATTCTGACCTAACTAAGGCCATGATCCAAGATCGAGGTTAATTCTAACCTAAAAGAGGTGACGACTGAGGACCGAGGTCAATTCTGACCGAACGAAGTTGACGATCCAAGACGGAGGTCAATTTTAACCTAAAAGAGGTGATGATCGAGGACTGAGGTCAATTCTTACCTTGCTAAGGTGACGATCTAAGACCGAGGTCAATTCTGACCTAAAAGAGGTGACGACCGAGGACCGAGGTCAATTCTAACCTAACTAAGGTGAAGATCCAAGACCGAGGTCAATCTTAACCTAAAAAGAGGTGACGATCGAGGACCGAGGTCAATTATGACCTAACTAAGGTGATGCCTCAAGACCGAGGTCAATTCTAACCTAAAAGTGGTGACAATCGAGGACCAAGGTCAATTCTAACCTAACTCAGGTGATAATCTAAGATCGAGGTCAATTATGACCTAAAAGAGGTGATGACCGAGGATCGAGGTCAATTTTGACCTAACTAAGGTGACGATCCAAGACCGAGGTCAATTCTAACCTAAAAGAGGTGAAGATTGGATTTTGGGTTCCGCTGGGGAATGAGCTGGGGAAAGTGACTTTCTGGAGTTCCTCTAGGGAAGCATTTGTGATTTTAGGGATTTCACGAAGGAAAGGCAAGTTTGATGCCGTAAACTTCATTGGGGAAGAGATTAGGTGGTCCAGGAATTGGATGTATTTCAAGACCTTTGGGGGATAGGAGGTGATCCTAAGAGATCCTCTGGGGACGTTGCTAGGAGGAGTTTGGTTTTTTGAGAGTTTCATTAGGGAAATGGGGGTTTCTCTTGAGGGAGTGTGAAATTTTCTTGGTGAAAATGTTCTAAATCCCTTTCGGGATTTTTAGGAATTTTTTGAGAATTTTTCAGGGTTTTTTGGAATTTTCTGGGAATTTTTGTACGAAATTTCAAGAGGGTACCGATCGGTATGGTTCAGAGGGTACCATTGGCAGTGGTACAAACTTTTGGACTACCTCGAGAAGGTAAGGGAACATTGTCGATAGGTGGGTGGGGAGTCAATGCCGATTGGCATGACGCTTAGCATCCTATATAAAGGGGCGAATTCCTTTCATTTTTTACAGCTTCTTGCTTTCTTTCTTTCTGCGATTTTCCTCTGCGAATCATTCTAGCATTCCGAACTCCAAGCAATGGCCTCCTTCGTGAGTACTACATCGCCTAGGGAATGGTTGACCATTGATGATTGGGCGAATGTGGAGTGGAGGGCTAGGGAGCCTCTTGCATTGGGGAGTGAGAACTCCTTTAACTCATTCGATCCGGTTGTGGACGAGCGAACCTTGCTACGGGAGTCATCGCATCATCTCTCCTCGAGGGTGGTGAATCATGGCAGTTATATAAGTAATTTGACTTTTGGCATTCTTCACTTTTTGGTGATTTTTTTTTCCTTGAATTTTGATAAGGTTTCTTCTTTTGACAGTCTGATATCTCTTTGAAGAACACGCGTGCCCGCGGGACGACGAGGTTTAAGGATGTCTACAAGTATCTTCCACCCTTGGTGCATTGGGTGGTATCATCAACAGGTTTTAGGAGGTTGGCGTCTGCATTGGATGAGATGCTTCGATCGACAGCGGTCTTGTGCGCTTTGGGGGAGAGACGGTGGGATACTACCCACACTTTTCACTTCGAATTTGAGGAGATGACGGTGACTCCTATAAACGTGCAGCATATGTTGGAGATGGATTATGACGGAGAGCAGATAGAGGTGGTTCGTTCCCTAAGGGTGAGGCTGGAGGCAGTGCGTGCGGCACTTGGTGACGTAGGGAGGATAGTCTCTGGGGATTCCATACGGTTGTCCTTGCTGAAGGATGTTTTACTGAGAAGGGTGATCGATGTGGAGGATGGGCTGCAGGTGAGGCAGATGGCCTGGTTGTTTATCTTGCTGGTGCTGGGAGGCTTCATGGTGGCATTGAGTGGTGACGTCGTTCATTTGTGGTTTTTGCGTACTTGAGGATGTTTTCGAACATCCCTCTCTATGATTGGGAGAGCCTGACTTTGGCGACCCTCTATTTTTCTTTGGATGCATTCAGCCACTGCTGCTGGCAAACTTTTAGTGGATCCACGTATCTCCTCAAGGTGTCCTTTAATTTTTTGCATTTTCTTTTTATGCATTCGCATTTTCCTTATGCGTCTCTTTTTTATTGTGAATTCGTGTCTTTGGCATATGTGGTTCTATGAGGTGATTGGGTGTAATACCCCACTGATCGCCTTGAAGGATGATACTATTGGGTACTTTTGCCTATTGTATCGATGGTGGAAGGCCAATCGGCAGTCGAAGGGGTCTCTATCTCTGGAGGCGGTGCGTCAGGTCTTGAATGTCTTGACCAGTGGTAGGGTAAGACTCTTTCCTTTTAGTCTTGATTTTTTCACATTCTGATTCTTTACTAACTTATGCCTGCTGGGAATTTTCAGGTGACTTTCTATCCTTGGGGAACAGCCATTCAGGATACGAGGGTGACTAGTGTGAACGCGCAGATGAGGCATTTGGTGGCGCATGAGTTTGGCCAATCCTGGTATCTGGGGGAGAGAGTGGTTCGGCAGATTGCTGAGGAGGAGGTGGTGGTTCCACCTGCGCAGCCTCCTATGTCTATGAGGTGGGAACGTCTATTGCTAGAGCTTGCGAGGATCGCGACAATGATCAGCGAGTCCTACCTGTTGTTCACTGGTACGACCGTGCCGTATGAATATACGGACTTTGTGACAAGCTGGTTGATGGCACCCATCATATATGATGCCTTGCCTTTCCCTCCTACGGGTTCGAGTCGGGCGGTGGGGTCTTCCCACAACGGTGGTGGTCCGGTGACGGCGACTTCAGTGGTTCCTTTCGTGGGATTGCACACTCCTTCATATAACATTTGGCAAGATGATGGAGGGATGGTGCCTATGTTACACCGTCCTCATGCGATGGATCCAAAGGAGTTGGGTTTAACAGAGGAGGTTCTTCGACCTGAGGTATAACTTTTTATTCTTTTCCTTGGTTCATTTTCTGTTTCGATCCCTCTTTGATACTGATTTTCCCTTTTACTTTGCAGCACGTTCGGGTGTTAACCACTTGACTAAGGGACACTAGAGATTGGATATCTTCGGAGATTGCCCACATTCGGTATGTGGCCCCGGTTCCTTCTTATTTGGTGCCTTCTACTTCATTCGTGGAGGACTCTGGCTTGGGTAGTGGGGGTGCATCATCTCGTCGTAGGGGAAAAAGAGCGCATCGCAGGGGTGGAAGCTCTTAGAGAGGGGCGAAGGGTAGGTGAGAGAGAGAGAATAAGAATGTGGGTTCCGTCTGAGTTCCGTTTTTTTTGCGTTTCTTTATTTCCTGCAAAATTAATGTAACACAGAGAACAAATATATATGCAATGCAATGAGATTTTTTATTATCTTTTGTTAATGATGAATGAATGCATGCACTTTTTACTCTGCTGTTGAGACCGCAAAAAGGAAATATTTTTGGAGATTTTTAAAGGAATGTTAAAAATGGGAAATTTTCTAAGGATGGGAAAGGATCTTTGAAATTCTATTGAGAATATCAATTTATTTCATTGGTCTTATTATTTTGATAAAGAGGAAAAGGAAAATTTCCAAAAATATGGGGTTGCCGATCGGCAAGCCCCTTGTCCTGCCTATTGATAGTCAAGTCCAGTCCCATCAATTTAGAGCTTTTGATTTGTGCCTTCTTCAGTTCTTTATACCTTGTGGGGTAGGACTCCCTCCGATTTCTGCAAGGATTGTGTCTCTTGTGAGGGTTCTCAAGTATAAAAAGTGGAAGGGTGGAGTGTTTCCATCACACCTTCACTTGTCTACTATTTCTTAGTCTTGCAAGATGTCTCTCCCCAGTAGCATTGAGTTTGGTAATTACCTCGAAGCCTTGTAAACAATGTGCTCTTATAATGTTGACTATGATGCTTTCAACATGTATCGAGTCTCTTTGTGGCGCAATCGGTCCATTGAGTGGAACATGTTGATGGCGGCTGTATAATTTTGGTACCCTGAAGACCACGTATTCAGTTTTGGGTTAGATGAAGTTTGTCCTACCTACAAGGACTTTTTTTATCATGCTAGGGATAAATCCCAGTGTTATTGCGGCTTTACCTGAATTTTCCCGTTCTTCTATTGATTTGCTGGCTAGGCTTCTTCGCATTTCATCTTCGGCAGCTAGATCACTGGTTGCTAGAGGAATGATTTCCCTCCTGGTGGTGTTGCAATCCGTGCATTCGTGAGAAGTAGGCGATGCTGGTTATGATGGATTCGTTGCTCTGGGCTTAGTATGAAAATTATTGCTGGTGACTGGGGAACTACAGGTGGATCCGTAACTTACAGCCATTACTTCATAGATGTCATATCGTCGCAATCTTGTGGCGGTGATACTGGCGGAGACCCTGAATGGGCTGGATGCCTGGAGAGAAGGGCGTTCGGACTTCCTGCAGGGTAGCTTCGTGATGTTTTTCATGTGGTTGTCTGAAAGACTCTGCCTGGTGGATCTTATAGAATATCCTTTATCGGCTATACCCAACTTCTTTTTGCATCACTTCTTCTATGTTGACCTGGATATTGCGAGCTGGGAGAGTTGGTTTGTGGAGCATGGGGATCCGAATCTGTACTGGTCAGTGCCTTGGTGGGGACAGTTGTTGCCTGTTCTCGAGCTAGGAGAATACTCATATGTGCGGATGGTTGGTCTCCGCTAGGCCTGTTTTTATTTCCCTTGGCGAATTCTGTGCCAATTTGGCTAGGCACAGGTCATGCCACCTCGAACACTAAATTTCTTTTCGGTAGAGAATTGGACTGAGTATCTACGCATGCGGCTTGGATCTTTGTGGGAGAATCGGCGTCCGTCGACTCGTCATTCTCAGTCTGTTGGGAGAGTTTGGCATATCCCTGGGGATTATATGAAGTGGTTTTGGATGAAAGTAATTAACAAGATGTTGGCAGTGGAGATTGGACAAAGGTGGTTTGTTTCTTTTGACACCATGGAGGGAGGTGTTGTGGTTTATTCGAAGCTTGTTCGAGCTCATCGGTCCATGGAGTGTCTGCGACACTCTGTTCAGGCAGGGGAAACTTGGGGACCCCAAGATGCAGATGATGATGAAGGAGCGTGCTCCTCTGGTAGCTGTGGATAGGACTCTTGGAGAGTCTATTGTGGGGATTTTTTTTTTCTTTTTTAGGAAGGTAGGGGGGAAGGGAGTTATCCATTCCTTTTTTTATGTAATATGTACCGTAATTTCTTATTAGTGAAATAAATAAGTTTCTAATCATCCAGCTGTGCCTTTGATGAGTTTTGTGTTTGTTTGAATTATCTATACCGATCGCTAAGGCATACATAAATCTTTCATTTAAGTATATGTTGGAATTGACTGTTGTTTCTCGGAGATAAGAAAAGAATAGTATTTTGTGAAAAAGAAAGGGCCGTGGTCATGTAAGGTGTATGAGCTACCTACGTACCTCTGGGGTTTTTGAAAAGTTTATACTTTGTTTGAAAATGATTTTTGCAGAGGATTGGGCCCACGTAGTTCTGGATAGAAGGAAATGAAGAGATTTTTTTATTTTATTTTATTTTTATTTTTTCAGAATAGAACGGAGATGAGAAGAGTTGTAGCACGCCGAGATTTCGGACTAGGGGTAGAATTTCTTGAGACGGTCCAGGTTGACCGGACGAGCCATCTCTTCCCCATCTAAGTGGGTGAGCATGGAGGCACCATCGGACAAGATCTTCTTGACATTGTAGGGGCCGCTCTAATTGGTCTTGAATTTCCCTTTGGGGTCCCAAATGGGTTCTATGATTTCTTTGAGGGCTAGGTACCCTTCTCTAACACTGCAGTCCTTGACTCTTTTGTTGAATGATCGTGCTATTCGGAGATGGTAGCCTTATATGTGGTATAGATCTTTCAATGTCCTTTCATCTAGGAGGATGAGCTCGTCAAGACGGCTTTGGCACCAGTCCTCTCCACTGAACTTGCTTTCAAGCATGACGCGTAGCGAGGGTATTTCCAACTCCACGAGTAGGACTGCTTCCATGCCGTAGACTAAAGAGTAAGGGGTATCCCTAGTAGAGGTTTGAATTGAGGTTCGGTAGCCCCAGAGGGCATATGGGATCCGATCGACCCAATTCTGACAGCTTTTGGTCATTAACATGATGATGGATTTGAGGTTCTTGTTGGCGGCTGCAGCTGCACCATTGGTCTGAGGTCGGTAGGGAGAAGATTTGTGTCTATGAATGCCATACTCGTTGACCACCTCTATAACTTATCCCTCGAAATGTAACCCGTTATCTGACACTAGCTCGTGCGGGACCCCATATCGACAGATGATATTTTTGTTGATGAATTTGGACACTTTCTTGGCATTCAGCACTGCGTATGAATCATCTTCGACCCAATTGGTGATATAATCAATGGCAACTAGGATGAACTAATGCCCATTGGAAGCCTTCGGTGTAACCTTCCCTATAATGTCAATTCCCAGGTGGAGAACGGCCAGGGAGAGGTTATGTTGTATAATTCGCGCGGAGGCATATGCTGAAGGTTGGAGAATTATTGGCATTTGAGGAATCTCCGGACATAGGCGGTGCAATCCTGGGTCATAGTGGTCCACTAGTAGCCATGTCGGATGATCTTTTTGGCAATCATGTGACCGTTCATGTGGGGTCCGCATTCCCCGTTGGGGATTCTTTGCATTATATTTTCAATGTCAGCCCCTGTGATGCAGTGCAGATGAGTTCCATCAAAGTTTCTTTTGAGCAATGCTTTATGACATATGATGTACTGGGCAGCCAATCTTTGAAGGGTTACTCGATCTTTCTTGTTAGAATCCTCGGGATACCTACCATGCTTGAGGAGGCGCCAGATATCATGGTACTAGAAATTGGCTAGCTCGGGATCTTATGTGGTGACAAGCTCACTGTGGTAATAATGGGTTGGTTTGTCTTGCTTTTGAACTAGGAAGGGGGTCATAGTTATTCCTTTAGGCATGTCGACCATAGAGGCTAAGGTAGCAAGGGCATAGACTAGGTTATCTTTGCTCAAGGTAGGTAATGGAAGGTGATGATATGCCCTAAATGTACCCAACATCTCAGAGACACCAACCTCGGCCAGGGAGATGGCCGAGGTTAGAAGGGCCCCAGATTGGCGACCAGCGGTGTCGTCCTAAGCAAGGTCGGCCATGGCCGACGTTACAAGTTGCCTCACAGCCAAGCAACAACTGAGGTCCTCATGGTCCATGCAGATAGTAATCCATCAGGTCGGAGATGACATCATGCCTACATCATACATCAACCTCGGTTGGGTGTAAGCCGAGGAAGTAGAGAATACACGATCATCATAATCAACCCCAGTTGGGAATCAACCAATGTTCCTGCTACTCCACCATTACCTCGGCCCAGGCAGACATTATAACTGTACTACCTTACCTCGGCTCTCCTACTGAGCCAAGATCATCACGAATAATCTCTGATTAAGCAGTTGACAGACTTCACCAACCTCGTACTCTTCCAAGCTGAGGTTGGTATCACCCGAGGACAGCCGAACTTCTACACGTTCTTGTATAACTTGGAACACGTGGAAAAATCTATTATAACCGAATTATTCCCTCCACGTGAGGGAATATTGAGGTCATCATTACTTAGTTGAGACCAGCCAGGTGTCACTCTCATAATGGCTCGATGTTCATGCACATGCTCATTGTATGCTTGAGGGGCACATTACACCCCCTAAGCACTATATATAGAGGTCATATTCTACCTTGTAAAGGGATCGATATTGACCACCATAGCTGGAACTCTGTCAAATTATACAGTAAAGAGAAAAAGCTTGAGCGACTGTATCCATGGCCATCAGTGCCTTATTTTAGTGACCTTACTCACTCGCTTGCACAGTGGACATAGGCCTAATTGGCTAAAACACTTATATATATTGGTGTTCATCATCTTCTCCTTATCTCAATCTCTGATGTTTGGTATGTACTTGAGCTACCATTATTATCACTAATTTGAGCTTACAAACACCTTGAAGGGTGGTGTTATTTCCAACATCATCAGGTGATATCTTGGAATTGGGAGACTAGTTATTCTAAGTGGGCATGGAAGGGTTGGAGTTTCTCATCCTTGACTCTCCATTTTTTGAGCACTTGACTGATGATGAGGGCGGAATCTGCGTAGACGTCTAGGCATTAAATACCTTTCTTGAGAGCGACTTTGAGGCCTACTATTCATGCCTCGTATTTAGTCATATTATTGGTGTAAGGTAAATCTAACTTGATGGCGATGGGAGCGTGGGAGACATCTGGGGCGATCAAAAGTATCCCAATTCCATATCCATTTTTGTTAGCAGCGCCGTCAAAGAACATTTTCCATCGAAGGTTGTCTTGAGCAGTGCAAAGGATGTTTTCATCTCGAAAATCGGAGATCCAGACATCAGCTTCTTCCATGGGGTAATTAGTGAGGTAGTCTAAGATGGCTCATCCTTTCATGGCTTTCTGCGTGATGTACACGATATCGAACTCGGCTAAGAGCATCAACCATCGGGCCATTTGGCTGGATAAAGTGGGTTTCTCAGGCAGGTATTTGATGGGTCCATTCAGGATATAAGTTTTATAGGGAAGGCGAGCATGTAGTGTCGTAACTTTTGGGTGACCCAAACAAGTGCAATACATGCCTTTTTCAAAGCAGTGTAGTTGACCTTGTACCTGGCTAATTTGCGACTGGCATAATAGATGGTTATTTCTTTACAAGAATCTTCAAGGTATTAGGCTAGCAAAGCCCCAGCTGTAGTGTCGATTATGGTTAGGTATAGGAGCAAGGGGAGACCAGGCTATGGTGGCATGAGTACCGGAGGTTGGGTCAGATATTTTTTGATTCGGTTAAAATCTTCTCGACAGGCCTCATTCCAAAACTTGGTTGAATCCTTTTGTAGGATTTTGAAGATAGGTTCGTAGATGTAGGTTAACTGGCTGATGAACCAACTGGTGTATTACAATTTCCCAAGGAAACCTCAGACTTCTTTCTCTATTCGAGGAAGTGGCATCTCAAGTATGGCTTTTCACCTGGCGGGATCTTCTTCTATCCCCTTCTTAGTGACCATGAATCCTAAGAGTTTTCCCTTTGTAATGCTGAAGATGCATTTATCTGGATTGAGTCTCATTTGATACTCTTGCAGTCATCCAAAAAACTTTCGAAGATCGGGAATATGACCCTCTCTAGTCTCGGATTTGATAATCATATCATCCACATAGACCTCAACTTATTTATGAATCAGATCGTGCAGGATGGTTGTGGCAGCCCTCTAGTAGGTAGCCCTAGCATTCTTGAGACCAAATGGCCTGACAGTGTAGCAAAAGGTTCCCCATGGGGTGATGAATGCAGTTTTTTCTTGATGGTCTGGGTGCATTTTGATTTGGTTGTATCCAAAAAACCCATCAAAGAATGACTTGAGAGCATGACTGGTTGTGTTGTCCATGATCATGTCGATATTGGGTAGCGGATAATCATACTTTAGAGAGGCTTTGTTCAAATCCCGATAGTCTACACACATCCGAACTTTTCCTCCTGATTTCGGCACAGGAACTATGTTGGCTAGCCACGTGGGATATTCAATCACACGAATTAAGCCTACGTTCAACTGTTTGATCACCTCTTATTTGACTTTGAGCGACCATTCGATGCGGAGCTTCCTCAACTTTTGTTTAATCGGTTTGTAATCTGAGAGAGTGGGAATCTCATGCTGATCTATTTCAGGATCAATACCGAGCATATCGTCATAGGACCATGCGAAGACATCCACGAATTCCTTCAGTAATTATTCGAGTTGTTCACGCTCATGCTCATCGAGGTTAGTCCCTATCCTAATCTCACGCAGTTGGCTACTAGAATCGAGGTTAATAACAATAGTCTCTTCTTCATTAACTTAAACGCGGTTATGTTGTTTATTATTAACCTTATTTAGATCAGTTAAGAATTGTTCATTTGCAAATTCATCATCATCAAAACTTTGATTAGAATCAAAACAGTTAATGTAAGGCACAACAAGATACTAAAAATCTTTGTTTATTTCATTGATAGGAAAAACAGCATTGAGAACCTCGTCAAAAGAGGACTTGATTACATTTGAACAAGGATAGGCAATAGAAGAAGAAATGGGGTAAATGTGACACCCCGCCTAATTAAATACCGGGTGATCAGTCCTTTATTAAATTATACCCAAGGTGAATGGTTGGTTCATACTTAGCATCACTGTCGCAAAAATAACTTTTCCAATTAAACACCCTAATTAATTAAGCTAAGTGACCAAACCATTTTTAGACTTCAATTTCCAAATTTAATTTTAACCAATATTTAAAACCTTACATAATATATAGTTTAAGAATCACCCAATAACTATACTGGAACATATAATCCAAACAATTAAACATCCAACTAATTAATTCAAACTTTAAAACTTAAAGGAAAACATCCTGAAAGTAATAAATCCCATACGGGTGACTTATAGTTTTGACTATCTCGACCCTTCCGGACACATTGACGTACTCAGAATTACCATACGGGTGACTTATAGTTTATTTACTTTTAATGGTCCGAATTTAATCCCGACACGACACAAGCGCGTCCTGATAAATTTCCAAAATTACCAAATTAGATTCTCGTGATAATTTTACTAATCATAATTACACCACTTACTTTACCCATAAAGTAACTTATAACAAAATAATTACTAACTCTCATCATGCTAGTAAGTATTTAAATGATTTTTTGGATTAAAATTAATTTTATATCTCTAATTAAAATTAATAAATCCCAAAAATTAAAAGTCATAAAAATACGGGGTATTACATACTTCCCCCCTAATAATGGAATTTCATCCTGAAATTAAAAAAAAATAAGGTGTACCTGGTAAGAATAACTCTGGGTACTTCTCACGCATGTCCACCTCACGCTCCCAAGTAGACTCCTCCACATAATGATGCTCCCACTGGACTCGGACAAGTGGGACTACCTTTGACCTCAATCTCCTTTCGCTATGGTCAAGGATAGCCAATGTCCTCTCCTCGTAAGAGCTATCAGGCTGTAAGTCAATCTCCTCAATCGCGATATGGGTATGGGCCATGTCATCCCGAAGTTATCGTCTGAACGACGAGATGTGGAATACATCGTGAATGCGATGTAAGTATTCTGGCAGTCCCAATCTGTATGCTACCGGCCCAATCCTCTCGATAATGGGAAATGGTCCCACGTACCTCGGGGCTAATTTCCCTTTCTTCTCGAACCTCATCACTCCTTTCATAGAAGATACACGTAGTAATGCTTGGTCCCCCACATTAAATTCTCGAAAGAACCGTTTTGCATCGGCGTAGCTTTTCTGCCTGTCCTGGGCTACCCGAATGCGACTCCTGATAATTTCAATCCTAACAGAGGTTTCCTGAATCACCTCTGGTCCGAGCAACTTGTTATCCCTCACCTCTAGCCAACAAGTTGGGGAACGACAAGGCCTGCCATACAATGCCTCAAATGGAGCCATGCCAATCGTGAACTGATAAGAGTTATTATAAGCGAACTCTACCAGTGGAAGATGTGGCTCTCAACCTCCTCCAAAATCAAGGACACACATGCGTAGCATATCCTCTAACATCTCATTGGTACGCTCTGTTTGTACATCTGTCTGTGGGTGATAAGATGAACTCAACGTCAACTCTGTACCCATGGCCTCCTGAAAGCTCTCCTAGAAACGCGACACGAAAATCTTATCTCTATCTGAAATAATACTCAGGGGCACCCCATGTAATCTAACAATCTCAGCAATAAACAACTGAGCATACTGACCCATGGTATAGTCTGTCCGCACTGGCAGAAAATGAGCCACATTGGTCAAACAGTCCACAATCACCTAGATGGAGTCGTGGCCCCGCTATGATGTAGGCAACCCAGTAATAAAATCCATGAAAATACTCTCCCACTTCCACGCGGGTATTTCCAATGGCTAAAGCAACCCTGAAGGTTTCTGATGGTCCACCTTTACCAGCTGGCAGGTAGAACACTTGGACACAAACTCAATAATGTCCTTTTTCATCCCACTCCACCAGTATTGCAGCCTCATATCCTAGTACATCTTATCTCCCCCAGAATGCACCGCAAATCGGGACCCGTGAGACTGGGTCATTACTGCATGACGTAAGTCTGCTCCTTTTGGGACCACCAATCTCCCATTAAACGACAAAACTCCATCGTAACTAACAGAATAGGACTCAGCACCCTCAGCTAAAAGTCGTACAATCTGCTCCTGGTAAAATGGGTCTGCTGTCTGTGCCTGTATTACCCTCATAACAATCTCGGGTGTCACTGTCATGACAGATATGAAGGAATGGGCTACTGCGTCCTGGTGACCCAGCTCTTTCCACTTTGCTTTCCAGACGTACGCTACATCGTCTACCGGTCTACGACTCAACGCATCAATAAATACGTTGGCCTTCCCCGGATGGTACTGTATGTCAAACTGATAGTCCTTCACAAACTCTAACCACCTGTGCTGACGCATATTCAGCTCTCGCTGAGTGAATAGGTACTGTAGTGACTTGTGGTCTGTGAACAAATGAAATTTCTCCCCCAATAAATAGTGTCTCCATATACTTAATGCAAAGACGACCCCTGCTAACTCTAGATCATGTGTAGGGTAGTTCTTCTCGTGTGGCTTAAGCTTAGGGGAGGCAAAAGTTATAGCCTTCTCCTCTTGCTGAAGTACTCCTCCGAGTCCCAATAGAGAGGTGTCGGTGTAAACCATATACTCCACACCCGGCTTAGGTAAATCAAGGACTGGTGCTGAAGAAAGCTTGTCTTTTAGCTCATCGAAAGCCAATTGGCAAGCATCGTCCCAAACATATGGTACCCCTTTGCGAGTCAGGTTCGTCAATGGACCTGTTATTTTGGAGAACCCTCGAATAAATCTCCCGTAGTATCGGGCTAACCCCAAGAAACTACGCACTTTCGTTGGTGTCGTGGGCTGTCCCCACTCCCTCAATGCTGACACTTTACTCGGGTCAATCGCTATCCCCAGTTCAGAAACAACATGTCCCAAGAACTGCACTTCTCGTAAATAGAACCCGCACTTCTCGTACTTAGCATATAACTAATGCTCTCGTAGAGTCTGAAGAACCTGCCTCAAGTGCTCAGTATGTTCTTCCTCAGTGTGTGAATATATCAAGATGTCATCTATGAAGACGATGACAAACTGATCCAAGAACTCTCTGAACACTCGGTTCATCAAGTCCATGAATACGACTGGAGCATTTGTGAGTCCAAATGGCATCACTCTGAACTCATAAGACCCATATCTCGTCAAGAAAGAAGTCTTTGAAACATCATGTTCCCTACTACGTAGCTGATAGTACCCTGACCTCAGATCTATCTTCAAAAAGAAAGTTGCTCCCCTCAGCTAGTCGAACAGATCATCGATTCGAGGCAACGGATATTTATTCTATATCGTGACCTTGTTCAGCTCCCGGTAGTCCACACATAGCCTCAGTTAACCATCTCTCTTTTTCCCAAACAAAACTGGGGTGCCCCAAGGCGAGGTACTCTTGTGAATGAAGCCCTGACCTAATAGCTGCTATATCTGATCTCATAACTCTTGCATCTCTGTCGGAGCCATACGATATGGAGCGCGTGCAATCGATAGAGTATCGGGTAACAAATCTATGACAAAGTATATCTCTCGACTGGGGGGGGGGGGGAAGGGTAGGTCTGGTATCTCCTGAAATACATCTGAATACTCATGAACAACAAGGATCGAATCTAAGGGAATCACGACCCCCTTAGAGGTATCCTCCTCTATGTAATACAAATGTGCAATCGAGCCTCCCTCTGGGCGAGGCATCGCCACTACAAACATCTCTTGCCCCAGAATGGAAAAGACAATACTCCCACCAAAATAGTCTATCATGCCTCTGTATGCTGCGAGCCAATCCATACGAATAATAACGTCGTGCTCATTCATATCTAAGGCTAACATGTCTGTTGGTAATATCAAGCTACCAATCTCTACTCCCACACACTGGCATATAAAGAAAATTAACGATCCATTTCCCAGTGGTGAGTTTACACATGTTACAGTGCTCTCTGTTGTGGCTAATAACCCTAAGGTCTTTGCAAAATGAGTAGCTATAAAATAATGTGTTGCCCAGTATCAAATAAAACCTGACCCATAGTACCATGGATAGGAAACGTACCCTCAATTGTGGGTGGCGCCTGTGGAGCTGCTACCTGGTGGACGTTATAGACACGTCCGTACTGTAACTTCCCCTGCTGCACTAGAGCGACTGGAATGGCAAGTAGGGCTGGTACCTGAGCTGGTGCTAGGAGGGCGATTGGAAAAAGTGGCCTCTGTGGCTCATTACGGGCACCCTGCTGCTGTAGGGACCTATCACCCTCTGGACAATCTTGGCGCCTGTGGCCATTTTTACCACACCCGAAGCATCGGCCCCTAAAATTTCCTTCCCTCTGTCCCTACTAATTACGGCCCTGCTGGCCATTACCACCCCGGCATTGGCCCTACTGGCCCTACTAAAAACGCTGTGGGCCTTGATGGACCTGCTGTTAACCCTGGGGCTGACGATGTTGGCCCTGCTGATTAGGCTAGCCCTGTTAACCCTGCCTAAATCCCCCAAATCCCTTCCTGTAATCACCTGATCGAAACCGCTTGGCAGGGTCTCCCTGATGGGAACTCTGCTCATGATGACGAGTCTGCCCCTGAGATGTCGATGCTCCACTAGCACCACTACCCCCTGTCCTGCCCTGCTGGCCGGACTCTCCTGCTCTCTTGCTTCCCTGCAGATGGAAGAAGTGATCCTTGTAGTGTAGCAAAGAAGCATTGAGTACATTCGTGTAGGTACTCAGTGACAGATTACCTATAAGGTGCTGACGGATCCTCCAAGCCAACCCGTCCATAAAAAATAGTATCTTCTTTCCCTCAGTGGGTCCCTCATCTGGCACTATAGTGAGAAGTCTTGTGAACTCCTCTTCATACTCAGCAACAGTCGAATTCTCCTGCATCAGACTCAGTAACTTCCTCCTCATCTCAGTCTGCATGACGGATGGGAAGTATTTGCTGTCCAACCACGCCCAAAATGACTGAATAGTAATAATACCCCTCTCCTCCAAGGTGGTAGTGGATTCCCACCAATGCAAAGCAGCCCCCACCAACTTAAAGGAATCCAACAGTTGTTTCTCTACGCCCGTGCACTCGTACATGCATAGATGCCTCTGGATATCTTTCTTCTATTGGCTTGCCACAATGATATTCGAACTACCCGCAAACTCTGGGGGATGCGCCTTCTGAAAGGCATGACTAACTCGCTCCCATGCAGATGGAAGTTGTACCGGTATTGGCGCCACTGCCTGAACTTGGGGTGGAGCCTACTACACTACCGTTAACGCGACAATAAATGCCTGAGCAACGATAGCGGCTACCTCAGTTGCGTTCATCATTCCCTGAGCCGGAGCTACTGGCTGCTCGGATCGGCACGCTTATCCTTTGGTGCGCGTCTCGGAGGCATCTGAAATGTGAAAAAATTTATTAGTCTACAGTCATTATAAAATCTCAAATAGCTGAAGACGTAATCGTAAAAGTAAGAATACAACAATCCAAAAATAGGGCTCTATAGCAAGAATGCTAAGCTGAAAGCGAAATAAGACGCACAGATCCTAAAGGACACTAGAACCTGATGCTCTGATACCACTTGTGACACCCCGGCTAATTAAATACCGGGTGATCAGTCCTTTATTAAATTATACCCAAGGTGAACGGTTGGTTCATTCTTAGCATCACTGTCACAAAAATAACTTTTCCAATTAAACACCCTAATTAATTAAGCTAAGTGACAAAACCATTTTTAGACTTCAATTTCCAAATTTAATTTAAACCAATATTCAAAACCTTACATAATCCATAGTTTAAGAATCACCCAATAACTATACTGGAACATATAATCCAAACAATTAAACATCCAACTAATTAATTCAAACTTTAAAACTTAAAGGAAAACATCCTGAAAGTAATAAATCCCATAGTATAAATATTGGAAATAAACGAATTACAATCTCCGATAAAAACAACTGAATAATGGAAAAAGGGCGACACATGCCCAACTGGATAAAATAATGCTAGAAGTGGAATCAATAATGAGGTCGTCTAAGCAAGAGGCCTGCAACTCCCACCTAAGCTGCAGCGCGTTCCTTCGAAAGGATCCTATGCAAGACGCCCCTGTGGCTGGGCACCTGTAATATATACATATATATACAAGAGAGAAGAGAAAATAGAAAACGGGTCAGCCCGATTGTAAAACAGTTTAAAATTAGTTTAGCAAGTATTTAAAATGCTTACCGACTAATGCAACCAACATATTACTACGGCACTACCTTGAGAAATTCTCACCTCTCGTCTAATGTGAACACCTATCGCACTAATACTCCCAACAGTTTAACTTATCTTATCTTAAGTTATTCATAAGATTTCATGTCAATAATTTCAATTGTTAAGGAAATTAATTTCATTTAACAGTAAAATTCTCACATAAGCCTCATTTGATTTTAAAGTTTCTGAGTAATGTATTATACTTTTCAAACACTTATTCCTAAGTTGAAATAATTATTCATTTCTTACTTACCATAATCACGGTAGGTAGTTCCCAAATTCCAAGTTTAAATATATATATTAAATACTCATATAATATATATATTCTAACGGCACCCCACATAAAATTTATGGTGCGAGCATACTCTGCTATCCAGTCCCCGTATCACTCGTACTAAGGGAAATACAAGTTCAGAATCACTCTTGAACTGTATTAACACAATACACATACAAATTGAGGCGAAACATAGTTCCAAGTCACTAAGAGGTCAGGACAGACCCTCACGTCTCTTAGGATCGTCTGACTATCGATCCGATAGCCTGTACCAAGGATTCCTATGTTCTAGGGTATGAGTCAATATCCCCCATAAAGGTCCCATTGAGATAAGACTGTCCCAGTGCATTAACCTCAGGGATATCAAGTAGCGCGGGCATGATTTTTACACGTATATAGTATATGCATAAACACAGTCATATATGTATACAACTATTCCCATATCAAATTTAGGTACACTCTCACGACCCATTATTATGATATTTATCCTTATTACCCGTTATTAGGTTATCATGTTTAACGATTTGTCTCTTATTCTTATTTTTGGGATTATTCCAACTTACTACGTAACACTCGTGGATTCCTATCTCTCCAAGTGTAATTTCAGTAGGTACTCATTTATATTTCAACGTAACTTCCTTACGACTCTCACCCCTTAAACACATGTTCCCATTGTCCCTTATATGTAAAGCACCCCCATGTAATGTTAATCTTCTTCCACATTAAAGATTCCATTTTTAATAAAGTCCTACTGGTCTTCTTTATATCCCAAAATGTTCTAACATTAATATCAAAGAATGTGTAATCATTTAAATTGGAATAACCTATAAAAAGGGGAATGTGAGTTACACAGGAGGGGTCGATCGATCGATGGCTGATGTTCGATCGATCCTCTTGGTTCGATCGATCGATCAAGCAGGTATGGCAAATCTACATAATTTCCAGTTACAGGTTTCCTCTTCCAAAATCATCCAAAATAATATATTTGACTAGTAAACTCCCAACAATTTATACTACAAGTGTTATATCCTCAAATAATTGATATTCTACGTCAAGCATGAGGATTTTCATCATGAATAACGATTTAAATGGGGTATAATCCATAAAAATATCAAGAACCCTAATATTTTCTTTGTTTAGTTTATTCCTATTCTTTTACCATATTTCATACTCTTAATTTACTGTAATTTCGTGGTTCAATCTCTACATATGAATTGGGTTTCCAGAATACATCTATTACTCATACATCATGCGAATTAAAAACTCCAAAATAGGATTTTCTTTCACAAAAATAGTCCTAATCAATCCTAGGCTAATATTATTGGAGCATTAACTGAAATACAACAAGATAGATACTTTCCTGAGAATTCTTTATTCAGATTCGTGGAGAGATTGGTGTGGTTGTGATCCTCGTCGCGCGATCTAACGTTGGCGGCGACGGCGGTGCAAACGGTGGAGTTCTTGGCCTAGAATTTCTTGGAAAGCCTCTCCTCTTCCTCTCCAATGGCCGCCTTTGGTTTATGGTGATTCTAACCCTAGAAGATGACTCTTACCATCTGATATACACTTAGAATTTTCGTGGGTTTTCATGCCCAAAAATGTAAAGTATCCAAAACGCCCTCCCTGGGTGTTAATTAGGCCTAAAAATGCCCTGAGATCCAAACTAAACCCTGGGTACATTATTTTGACTATCTCGACCCTTCCGGACACATTAACGTACAAAAAATGACCATACGGGTGACTTATAATTTATTTACTTTTAATAGTCCGAATTTAATCCCGACACGACACAAGCGCGCCCCGATAAATTTCCAAAATTACCAAATTAGATTTTCGTGATATTTTTACTAATCATAATTACACCACTTACTTTACCCATAACGTAACTTATAACAAAATAATTACTAACTCTCATCACGCTAGTAAGTATTTAAATAATTTTTTGGATTAATATTAATTTAATATCTCTAATTAAAATGAATAAATCTCCAAAATTAAAAGTCTTAAAAATACGGGGTATTACAGTAAACATTGGGATTAGGGGAGATTTTAGCAGGTAGAACTGGCACAGCATGCGAGTTAAGGAGAGGTGTATCATCAACTTTAATCAGGTGGGATGGATCAAGTGATGTAGTGCCTGAATGAACAATGCAGAGTGTTAGACCTAGTGTCTGTAAGTTGAAGGAATCTTTGGAGTCACTTTCCTCAGTTTCTTCGATATCTTTGATGAGTGGTTTTACATGGTGTTGGGAACTCTCGGCCCATGGGTAGTTGTCTTGGAAGAAGATCTCCATTACATGCTTCATATTCTTATATGTATGGTCATACCATGGTTCAGGAAAGCTGCAAAAGGGGAAGTCTTCACCCTCTTTGATGAATCGTCCATTTAAAGAATCACCTGGGATTGTCTGGATACAGTCTAGTCCTCTCTTTGGTCAAGACAGGCGGATCATTCTGAGCTCTTATTTTGATGGTTGATACCCCAAACCACAAGAAGGGAAATCCTTCTTTAGTTAAATGGGCTCAAGTATACCTTGTTGTCTTTGTCCTAGCCCCAGTTCGGGCATGAAGTGCATATTTCTGATCATCTGAATCACATTGACGTTTCCATGAGGGTCATATTCCGAAAAAAACCCTTTTTATAAAATCGTTCCTTGCCGGGAGTAGAAGTGGTTCAATTACAAATCCTGATAGGAGCATATCATTTGACACGTGATGTATCTCTAGTATTTGACTGTTGGTACTTGCACCATCGATATTGTCGCCGTCTCCGAAGATGGTAATGACTCGCCCGTCGGTGAAGAATTTTAATTTCTGATGGAGTGAGGAAAAAACACCCTTGATACTATGGAGCCAAAGTCGTCCTAGCAATATATTGAATTAAGTTGGGATGTTAATAACTTGGAATTCAATGACAGGGATTATAGGGCCAACCCCTATTATAACGGGTATTATCATAGGCATGCATAGAGGCAAAAGTTAGAGCGAGGTCTCTTTCTTTCAGTCCTAAACATTTGAAGGTTCTTGGTGGGCATACATTCAAGGCAAATCCATTGTCGATAAGAGAGAAAGGCACGACCTTTCCCATAACTTTTATGGAGATGTTGAGTGCATGATTATGGTTTGGCCCAATCTTGGGGATTTCCTCTTCGAAAAAGGATAGCATTTGGGTAGAGGTCAAGGATTCGACCAAATTTATCGCTTCTTCTGGTGTGGTAGATGGAGGAACTATGGGTCTAGTGAGAAACTTGATTAAAGCATTCCTGTGCATCTAAGAAGACATGAAAAGACCCCAGAGAGTTATATTAGCTTGAGTTTTCTTTAGATGATCGAGGATCTTTCTCTCCTCGAGGGTCATCTCTGGCATAGGAAGGTTTTTAAGACCCTTCCCTTTGTCATTGGCTGGTAGTGATCTTGGAATCTGGTAATGCCTCCCTGATCTGGTCATGTGATTTACTGAAGAAGGGAAAAATAAGAATCCCGTTTCCTTATCGATCTCGAGTTGTTCTGCTACCTTGTCTATTTTTTCGAGGAGTTCTTCAAATGATATCATTTGTAACGACATTTTTGTTTATTGTCGATATGTATGTCATACGTCATTACATCGTTGAAGAAATTCAAGATCGCACAAAAAATAGAGAACCCCGGATCAAAAACAAACCGAAGAATGCCTTTGAGAAAATGAATCGATTCGACCACGGACCGATCCGCCTTCATACCGGACCGATCCGCTTCTGATAAAATCGAACAGATCATATGAGATTTTTTTGGCTTAGGTTTCCCTATATAAACCATCTTTGGGGGAGTTATTTTTTAAGACTTTTGGAGACGAATTTAAGAGTCCTAATTACTCTAGTCTTCATCTTTTTTAGTCCCAAGACTCATGTTTTGATTCACAAAACTTCTCATACCTTTGTGAATCCTTTGTAACCCTAGAACATAAGCTTTGCTATTGTTTAACCTTTGTGGGGAGATCTTTGCAACCGAGGGATGCGTGTCATTGCTGAGGGAGTCTCTACAAAGTGTTATGGATGCGTGTCATTGAGGAGAGCTGCGGTTCTTCCTTTATTGTTTGTGTTGTGAGTCCTTAGAGGGTGCTACATGTATTCTCTTGCTGAGTTCAAGACTGCGTGTCTTTGTGGGTTGGATGCGCGTTGATCCATTGCAGACTTCTCTATGTAATTGTAAGTTGCGATTTATATATTCATAGTGAAATAAAGGTTTTACCTGAAAGGTTTTTTTTCTGAAATCTGTGTCTCAACATATTTACTATGTTGAATGATGTATTTTTATGGGTTGATTTAGATACATGTTTAGGGGTTGTATTTATTTGATTTAAAAGTAGACTCTAATTAAATAAGGGTTCTTGAAAACTTGCGAATTTAATTTAATCAATTATCACACGTCACGTCTTTTCTAATTGGTATTAGAGCAGGTTGCGCTAATCGCGTATTCCTATTTTCCACAAAATTGTGTGATATTGATTTTTTTAAAATTAGTTTTGTGAAAAATCGCATTTTTTCAATGGAGCGTTCATTTAATAAGGTGCCTATTTTTTACGGAAATAATTATGCCTATTGGAAAGCTCGCATGAAATCCAGTTTAAAAGCAATTGACGAGCGTGTTTGGTTGCTTTGTGAAAATGGGTGGACTCCTCCCACGGTCACCCTAATAACATCACCTCTTTAAAACTCGTGTCAACCTGGACTGAAGATGATTATAAAATTTCTAATTTTAATTCACGTGGTTTGAGTGCTATTTCTGAAGTTGTCACTCCCGGCGAGTTTGACCGAATTATGACGTGCACCACTTCTAAAGAGGCTTGGGATGTTTTGAAATTGACACATGAGGGTACGAACGTGGTTAAAGAATCAAAATTACAAAATTTGGCCACCCAATTTGAAACTATCACCATGTCTGAATCTTAAAGCTTTGATGATTTTTATGCACGGTTGTCAGACATTGTTAACACATGTTTTAATTTGGGTGAGGTGATTGATAACACACGTGTCGTTAAAAAGATTTTGAGATCTCTCCCAAAACGCTTTATTTTTAAAGTCACTGTTTTAAACTCTTTGGGAAATTGAAATCACTTAAGTTGGAAGAACTTGTAGGAGACCTTCAAACCTATGAGATTGACATGTTTCCCAAAACTATTAAGGCTAAGGATAATGGCATTGCTGTAAGGACTCATTGTAAGAAAAAGAAAGAAAAAGTTTGTGAGTCCGATTCTGAGGGAGACTTTGATTTTAATGATATGGCCTTGTTTGTGAAAAATTTTAAAAAATTTATCAACATGAACAAAAATAATTCTTCCAATAAAAAGAATTTTTTTGAGAAAAATAAAATGAAAGGAAAGGCCAAAGAAAGCGGTGAGAGGGAAAAAGGGAATGACTCCGATGAGGAGTGTGAGGAAGATTTTGAGAATGTGACTTGTTTTGAATGTGGGGGTAAGGGGCATAAGTCATTTCAGTGTCCTACGTGTCTTAGAAAGAAAGGAAAGAAAGTAGCCATGCCCGCCACACTTAGTGATAGTAGTGAAGGTGAGGGTAATGAGATTAGTGGTGAGAAGTTTCTAGATTTTTCGAGTCGTGTGAGCACACCCACTTTGTCTCACATTGATAAAGGTCATGAGAGCACAAGTGATGACTCGAGTGTTTCTAGTGGAGATGAGAGCGAGTTTGAGAGTGGAGATGAAAGTGAGCTCCAAAAATCTTTTAGAGATTTTTACACTGAGACTTTGAAAAATAAGATGTATAATCGTGATTTAGGTCATCGGGTTTTAGATTTGGAGAGAGAGAAGGAGGTTTTGAGAAAGCATAAGTGTGATTTGACAAACACGTTGTCTATTCTGACGACATGTGTATCCCAACTCGAGAGTGATCTCGAACGTGCGAGGGAGGTCAAATTCAATTTCAAGAACGTACCTAAAAATGTTGAAAAGGTGGTTCTTAAGGGTAAAGGTGAGAAGTTAGTAATAAGTCATGACGGTGCTTCTACTTCCTGATTAGCACCCGAGTCGATTCCCACTTTAGTGACAGTTTCACAAGTGTCTCACCCTAACCGACCTAGGCATCACATTCCTATTAGGAGAGCGCGTCCTAATGTTTTTGAGAAAGGTGTTCCTAGGCCTATTTATGTTTGTTCTCATTGCAAGAGGAAAGGTCACCTTAGGGAATTTTGTCTTAAGCTGGGGTATGTGTCACGTTTTGCTACCACATGTGTTTCTGACACACATGCCTCCACACATGATACTTTACATGCTCCCGGAGATTGCATGAGAGAGTTTGCACATTTAGATGAGCAAGTTAAGTTTTTAGTCAAAACTTCACAAGAATTGATGGAGGTTTTTCATAAGTTGTCACCACCTTTGGAAAATCCCTCTGCACCTAATGATTGAGGTTTGACATGTTTACTAGCATAGGATGCTTTGATGATATTATATGCCTATTGCTAGTGTGTATCTTTTGTATATTTGCTTATAATTTTTTTAAACATACAAAAAGATTTTATTTTTGCTAAAATTTTGAGAAAATCCAAAAAGATTTTTGTATTTTGTTTGCACCATTTATGGATGGACACTTAGGATGACCAAGTCACAATTTCATTTCATTTCTTCATGTGACTATTTGATAGTGTTTTGAGACAATATATCATGTCATCTTTGTGCTTTATAATGTTTGGAGTCATTAAGATGTAATTAAGTGTTACTTCTTACATGTTTGACTCATAATTTCCTTTATTGCACACATGCACGGATTTGTTTGATTATTGTGCTTGTCTTATCACATGTTGGTTGGGTATTTTCACTTCAATCCTGTCCTTAAAATGAACTAAGCGCGATAATTTCTTATAAGAAAATTGTGCATATAAGAACCGTTTTGTGAGTTTGTGTACTTTGTTTTAAAACGGGGAAGGGTTGCGAAAGGTTTTTTTTTCCTTTGCGAATACTAAGCCACCGTTAAATTGGACCTAAAAAATGGAGGAATTTTATTATCCGGGGTCCAAGAGGTTTGAAGAGCCCGAAAAAATTGAAAGGCAATAAAAATATATTCATGCCAAAAAGGGGCCATTTAGGTTTTTGCACCAATTCTCCAAAGTTTGAGAATTTAGTTTATTCACCTCTATTCAAAATATAAATCTGAGGGTGTTTGGTTGGAGATTTTATAACGGTTTTGCTCGTCCTTAAAATTGTTGAAAAAATGATAAATTATTTTGGACACTATTGGTGTGGAAATCATTTAACTTTGATTTTTTTTAATTTTCATAAGACTATGTCATTTAAATTCAACAAATTTTTACACCTAAGGATTATTTTGATGTTCATTCGTTAGGAGTACACTATGTATCGTGCACATATGATTGATTGAGTTTATTTACCTATTGAATGTGTTCACAACCATTCATTCCAGTTCCATGACTTGGTTGTTTAAGTTTAAATCCATGGTGTGATTTTTGTAGCATATTTTTTTCAAATGTGCCTTATTTTTGTATAAAAAATGAAAAATCAAAAATCAAAAAGAGTTTGTGAATTGTTTTTAAATCTCCTTGCAAGACGCATGTTTGCCATATTATTTGATGCCCTGTTTTATGTGTACTGTGATACCCCGATTTTTCTTGTTTGAGTTATTCTTCTCATTTGTCTATTTGGGGACATCATAAAAAGGGGGAGAAAGAATTATCATATTATGGGGAAGGTTTTTTGAAGTTTTGAGTTTTTATCATAAATTGGTATATATGTTTATCTGATTTCAAACTCGATACGTCACTTGGTATTTTGCTTTATCTCATGTGTATATGTACAAAGATTGAAGATCGATATGTCACACACCCTGATGAGAAATTTTTTGATGATTTTTGAAGATCTGAAGAGCAAACGATGTAGACTTATTCATTTGTACCTTTTCAGTTTTGGGTTCATAGAAGGGTAGATTTATATAGGCAAATTTGTTATTTGATCATTTGGATTTTTTATATATGTACCGGCATAGACATAGGGGGAGATTTGTAAGGACATTTTTGTCCATTGTCAATGTGTATGTCATACGCCGTTACACCGTTGAAGAAATTCAAGATCGCATCTACATCAACGGATCCGAATATCAAAGCATCTTCAACTTGGAATTAGTTTTTTGCATAACCGGACCGGTCCGCTTATTTTAAAAATGAATCGATCCATCTCCATACTGGACCGATCCACTTTGTACCAAAAATAGAGAACACCAGATCGAAGCCAAACCGAAGAAGCCCTTTGAGAAAACGAACCGATCCGACCATGGATCGATCCGTCTCCATACCGGACCGATCCGCCTATGATAAAATCGAATAGATCTTATGAGATTTTTCCAGCTTAGGTTTCCCTATATAAACCATTTTTGGGGGAGTTATTTTTAAGACTTTTGGAGAAGAATTTAAGAGTCCTAATTACTCCAGTCTTCACCTTTTTGATTCCTAAGAATCATGTTTTGATTCACACAACTTTTCATACCTTTATGAACCCTTTGTAACCCTAGAACACAAGCTTTACTGTTGTTCAACCTTTGTGGGGAGTTCTTTGCAATCGAGAGCTGCGTGATATTGCTGAGGGAGTCTCTACAAAGTGTTGTGGATGCGTGTCATTGAGGAGAGTTGAGGTTCTTCCTTTGTTGTTTGGGATGCGAGTCCTTGGAGGGTGATGCGTGTATTCTCTTGCTGAGTTCAAGACTGTGTGTCTTTGTGGGTTGGCTGCGCGTTGATCCATTATAGATTTCTCTATGTAATTGTAAGTTGCGATTTATATATTCATAGTGAAATAATGGTTTTACCCGAAAGGTTTTTTTTCCTGAAATCTGTATCTCAGCATATTTACTGTGTTGCATGTTGTATTTTTGATGGGTTTATTTAGATGCATGTTTAGGGGCTGTATTTTTTTGGTTTAAAAGTAGACTCTAATTAAATAAGGGTTCTTGAAAACTTGCGAATTTAATTTAATCAATTATCACACGTCACGTCTTTTCATCATTCCACACATGTCGTCTACCGAGCCAGTTCTCTCTGAAGCTTGCTCTTTATTCAAATATTTGAATTGTTCCCCCCACGCAGTGGCAACAATTCCGTCTTTCCATGTAAATTTGATGCATTCCACAATGTCAACGACTTCTTCATACAGGTCATCCCATTCTGTGGGGACGTGTAAGGGTGAAGGGACCAGGCGCCCCTGTATCTTCAAAGCATCGAATAACTCGGTGATATTGCAAATGTTATTGGTTTGCCTAAAGAATTCTGCCATAATCTGGACCACATCATCCAGACAGACTTCATCGGTTGGTACTACCCAATGATCTAACTCTCGGGCCCATTTCCAGGCTTACAGGAACAGCGTACTGAATCTCTAAAAATCAATGATCATCTGTGAGGGAAATTTCAGCCCGAACTCTAGGAGTTGGTTTAAGACTTCTGATAATTTCGTACATCCATTATCAGAACGGATACGGACAGCGATGCATGCTCTGGTGAGGAGTGACAGTGCCAGATCAGTGAGGGTAGCAGGGTGTAGGAGGAAATATGGGAAAATTTGAGGAGGTTTAGGAGAGTATATGGGCGTGATTTGAGTTGAGGGATCAAATTCTGGGTTCTCTTCTAAGAAGATGGCATTGGTATGATTTGGAAGTGGGTTATGAGTAGTGTTTGGCTTAGGATTGGCTGGTGGGGCGATGGTACCCCGGTCGATCAGAACTTGGATCATGTTTTGGAGGTGAAAGCATTGGTCGGTGGTATGGCCAGCTATTTGGTGATAGGAGCAATGGGCATCTGCCTTGAAGTTTCTTGGGAGTGGATTTGGCAATAGACGGGAATCCAAGGGTTTGATGACGTTTCGGCTTGGCAGGGCTTAATAAACTTTGGATAGGGGAGCATGGATCTCAGTGTATTGCTTTCGGACTAGGATAGGGAGGCTTTCTGGTGCCCATGATGTGGTTGGTTGATAGATATTATTGATGGTTAAAACTACAGCGCTGACAGGCTTATCATATTTTCTGGGGGTGAACTATCCAGACACCTTCTTCGGTTCGACATCTATCTTGGCAAGACCTTCCTCAATTTCTACTCATGATTGCCTCAGATCTCGAAAATAGGGATAGTATTGTCCTCCCATGGTTGCTCAGACATGGGGTAAGAAGTTCTTCTTCACTATGCTGACTTCTTCTTCCTCGAAAGGCCAATTGGTCAAGGTTTCTGTTTTTTCCCTCCATCGGGCGATGAAGTTACTGACTGATTCTCCAGAGTTCTGTTTGAGCATCTCTCAATCACGGCGAGTGAACTCAAGTTCTTCATTGTATTTGTACTGTGACATGAATTCCCGGGATACATCCTCCCAACTACGAATTCTGGACTATTCGAGAGATAAAAACCATCGGAGGGCGCTATCCTTCAGAGTTTGCTAAAACAATTGGGACATCACCTCTTCCGAAGCCCCTAGTAGAGTCATGGAATGGTGATAACTTCATAGATGAACAATCGGGGGTCCACTTCCTCTAAATTTCTCGATATTTGGCATCTTGAACTTCTCAGGTAACCTCGTTTTAGGATAAGGAGACATGTGGGTGTAGTCCATGTAATTTCCTGAAATTCTGACTTGGTCAAACTTCTTGGTGAGAATCTTGAGGTCTTCTTTGACTTTGTTCATCTCTTCTTCCTTCGGATCAATGATCATAGGCAAGTTAGCCCCCTGGTGGGCAAGGTTAGGCATCAAAAGTTGGGCAGGCGATAGCCCATTGACTGGAGGGGCACATGGAGCGTGCTGATACTCTTTGAGAACCCAGATAGGCTCGGGTGGATCCATAGCATAAGGAAATAGGGCCTCGAGCTCTTGAGGAATGGGAACCTGGTTTCGTTGCATCTCTCGAACCTCGATTTGGAGGTTTTTAATCTTGGACACAAGCTGAGCTAGGACTTCCGTTAGATCCGGCTGCTTAACGGGTACTTGATCTGTGTTCTCCATGGGAAGCGAATGGATTCCGGACTCGGAAGGAGTAATAGGGGAATGGACAGAACTCCGGGGTGACTTAAATGAAGATCGAAGCCAATAAGGAGGCAGGCCAAGGGCTTGCCATCGACCTGAGAAGGCGTAAAATGGAATTTATTTTTGATAAAGAGAGGAAAAATGTTTTTGAATTTTATTTTTATTTTTCGGGAGATGGACCTCTGTATGATTATTATGTTGTCACTTGTATTAATTCTCCTAAACGCAAAATAAAATTCCGGACGGGACCTGAGCCTAGAAAAATTAGGTTTGTAATATATGCAAAGCTATGGATGGACTTGTGACCAGGCTCACGGATACGATCCCATTTTTAAAATGCGCGAGAATTCAGGTGGCAGGCCGGCCCGAAATTTCGACAGAGTTTCGGGTTGAAGCCGGCAATCTAACATGTGTGTCCTAGGGTTGACACCTATATGGGGGTATGCAGTTGGTTGGGTAAATTGAAAAGGGTTCCCCACTTTGGCGTGACTTCCACGATATACGTCATGCTCTTGCGAGCAATCCATACATGTGGACAAGCCATTTGATATACCTGAGTGTATGTGAATTGCCTCACCACATACCTCATGGGGATGGTACGTGTGAGAGGGAATTCGATATACTCGGCATACGTGAACAAGTTCCTTGCAATACACCTCCCGTCATGACTTCGGTCAGCGGTACGATGCGAGGGAACCATTCGATATACGTCGAAGGTACTTAGCCAATGGAAGGTGAGAGTCATGTCGCTTAGGCTAACTGCGCCCTATCGGACAAGAGCCCATCACGAAGTGACCCTCCGGTTACTGGGTAAATTTTGGTCAATAACAATGCTTTTTGGTGATGTTGTGTGAATCATGCATGATTCTCTTATTAGTATCTTATGATGAGAGTATCTTTCTTGACTATGCCAAACAGGGAGCAAAGTGCAAGTACTAATGGTACACCAAGTATGGATGGGTGATGCATGAAACATGACGATATATGTGACCCTCGGTGCACATGGTGCGAAGTGTACATGGAGAATTTTCTACAAGTGTGTGGATAGAATCATAAGAATGGTGGTACACATGAGTAATAAAGGGGGAACATGCAAAATTGGGGGAAAACATAACACCCACGTAAATAGAGTCTATCCCTCAAAATAAACATACTCCTTCCCATTTGAGTCGCCACTGTGGCCATCCCCTTTCCGGATCCTGATCCACGCGGAGGACGGATTGCGCGAGGGTGAGGATCCTTTGGGTCCCGCGCGTCCCTCTCGGGAGTGCTTCGACCGGCGTCATTTGAGGTGAGGTGAAAAGTGTAAAGATATTAGGGTCGCCAGTCTATTTTACTCAAAATAGACAAAAGGAAAAAAGGGAAGCCATCCCAGGGGACAGTATCCAAAGACATACTGGTGCATACGAAATTAAAATGATTCGAAAAGGGTCCAGAGGCTAAGTTACGAAATGGGAAGGTGTTAGGCACCCATTCCGCCCTTTCGGCCTCTCATGGATTTTGATATTTTCCTTTTATTTTCCCTATGATATGTGTGCATGTGTATATATAGTGTAGATAGGAATCATCGACTTACACCATGGAAGAGGTAAAGCGAGTCATCCGTAGGAAGGTGTAAAAGTATTAGAAAATAGGATTTAGGTGACCATCACTACGTTAATCTTTAGGAGGGAATGATAACGTATACAGAATAATACGCCCTTAGGAACAAATATATGTATATATATAGCATAAGAGAATGGAGTTTAGAGAAAATAAAAAATGAGAAGAAAAGTAAAAATAGGACTCGAGTCTCGGGTTTTACCCCAAGACGCCTACGTAGCCTATAAAGGCACGAAAGTCCACGTAGTTCGCATACAAAATGAGGGGTGGGATTTATCCCATAAATCCAACCGGGGATTCTCTTATTTGTGTGTGTGTGTGTGTGTATAGAAAAAAGTGTTTTAGTTGTGAGAAAAGTGTAAGAAAAGTATGAGAATTCCCTTTTGGAATTTATGTGCAAACCCTCTTTTTCTTCTTTTTTTTTGGTTTTTTATTTATATGAAAATAAGAGATGTGCAATAATACTAAATAAAAAGTATATTAGGATGTGTGAGATGAGATAATAAAATCACTAAGTAATAAAACAAGTTATTTCGAATTTATGAGAATTTAAGGAGAGAGTTGAGAAAATTGGACCTTATTGAAGATCTT
Source organism: Sambucus nigra (assembly GCA_949130495.1). NCBI lineage: Eukaryota > Viridiplantae > Streptophyta > Magnoliopsida > Dipsacales > Adoxaceae > Sambucus > Sambucus nigra. The sequence goes on from OX422224.1 coordinate 267,949,825, forward strand.
GAGCTTGATCTTGAATGTTAGAGAGAAACCCTTAGACTTGGGTGATGATGGAGGGTAGTGAATTCACCAAGTTTGATGAAAAGGATGATGAAAAGTGAAGGTTGGAAAGGGATTTGGGTATGGAAATCACGCTGACTTTGAGAGAGGTTTTCGAAGTTTGCTCAGAATGATTTCTATCAAATATGGGCTCCCTTTGCAAGTGAGTTCATGCCTCCCTTTTATAGGCCCATGGAATTTCCGATCGAAATAGCCATGTTCCTGCCATTTGGCAGGTGCATTTAGGCACATTGCCGATAGGAAGGGTCTGGGACCTACCGTTTGGTAGTATTTTTCAGGCCTTTTTGGTAAATCGATCACAGATTGCAAACCGTTGATCAGAATCGTGCACGGGGTAGAGCATTGGAAAGGTAATTCAAAGACCTTTGAAATTACCTGGACTACTCTCGGGTTCAAGAGTTGACTCTAGGTCCAATATGGCTCAGAAGCATTCATCAGTCCATTGGATGGGGGATCTTCGGACGCAAACGGATCATTCGTCCGCATGGTAAGTCCGAATCGAGCACATGGTGGATCGTTGGAAAGGTTAGGAGATGTACTTAGACATTCCAAAGAGTTTGATGAGGTTTAGGGAGTTGACTTTGGTCAACCGGTCCCTAGAAACATGCAGTGACCTTTCGGAGTCAAACGGATCGTTCGTCCTTACCGTAAGTCAGAATCTTGCATGGAGTGGACCGTTGGAAAGGGTTTTCAGTGCCCTTTTAAGATTCATTCAGCCTCAGTCGAGATGAAGAGCTGACCTTGGTCAAATGGAGACCGAGAGCACCCGTTGGCCTCTTAATTGAGTTTCGGGGAAAATAGGGGTGTTCGTTCGCATGGTAGGTCGGAATTGCGCACGGGATGGATCATTGGAAAGGGGTTTTAGTGCCCTTAGAAGATTCATTCAGCCTGAGTCGAGCTGAAGAGTTTGACTTTTGGTCAAACGGAGCCTGGGGAGTGCCCGATGGCTTCTAGGTCAGTACTTGGGGTATGACCTGGATATTTAAAAATGAGGGGAGGTATTAGGGACCTAAAGAGAGTTTTGAGGGTAATAGAATGGGATGTCTACACATTATAATGTAGTTTAGGCTCGTAACCTACTATTACAAGCCTTCCATTATTCATTCACTATGTACATCTTTCAAGAGCTATAATGTAGTACCTAGTCATCCTTAGAAAAGTCATTCAATTACTTCCTAAGGTCCTATGTACTGTTGACAAAGGCCTTACCACCTTAGACTCCCTTGACTAAATCTCAAGGTGTCTCTTACATTGTAATACGTAACTACATTCTAATAAAAAAACCATAACACCCTTGTACTGTTTACCCCCATCATTTACCCTCTCTCGAGGCGTAAATTTAAGGGTGAGGGATCAAAATTAACATTCAAAGGAAATTTTGAAGTAATCAAACTAAATAAATTAAAATAACATCAAATAAGGGTTCCCCCCACCCCTTGAAAGGGGATTTAGCCTAACATGGTATGGAATTTGACAAATTAATAATCAAAGGCAGAAAATAAATGAGAAGAGAAAAGAACAATCAAACCAAATCTCTTGATGCTTAATTGAACTTCAATCCATGAGTTGAAATCAACATCCCTCAATTTGAATGATCCAAACAAAATTACATCACAAACTTCACTCAAATTAATTCTCACAACAATTTATTTTCCCCTCGCTATCTAAAAAATAAAATAAAAATTCTAATCTAAAAAAACTAAATTGGAAAAAAGGTGTTTCTCTCTCTACAATACTCTCTACAAATTCCTCTCTAAAAGCTCTCCTCAAATTGGGGTCTTCATCTTATTTTTATAACAAGCATGGAGCTAAGGGTATTTTTGGGAATGGACTTGAGTGTGCATGGAAATGGTGAGGTGTGAGGATAATTGGAAGAGTGGATAGGAATGAACAAATCAGATTTGTTACAAGGGTATTTTTAGGTATTGGGTAAAATGGTTAGTTGGGGGTATAATGGGTAAAAGGGTTAAAAGGATTTAAATTTTGAACCTGGGTTTTAATGAGTTTATTTGGCATGATGGTTTTTTTGGCTTGTGTTTTGGAAGGTAAGAAGAAATCGTGGGTTTTGGTTTAAATGGTTTAAAGCTTGAAATGGGTTTGCGCCTCAAATCAGGTTCGGGTATGGGTTGGAAAGGAGTGGAGTAGGGGTCGGGAAGGTTGGAGGGTGTGCGACCAGGGGGTAATCGCCGGGTCTCATCGGCGCAGTGGCTGGAGTTGGATCCGCGCTCAGGCGGATTCGAAGCTCCGAAGATGGGGTTGAGCTATGGGCACCGGGTTAAGGTTTTTTCGGCCGCGGGTCGTCGGAATGAATGAGTCAGGGAGGGGAGAGAGGGGAAATGGGTTTATTTGTTGAGGGTAGCCGTACCAGGTCTAGGCCGAAAGGTAGTTGGGTACGGTTCAAGTGGCTTCGAGTGTTGGAGTTACACAGGTTTGGCTGGCTCCGACAGGGAGTTTCGGTCAGCCCGGTATGGGGGCTATCCGGTTATGGCCATGGGTTCGAGCTCGTGGATGGGGATCTAGATCAGGTGCTCCGAATTTAAGGGGTAATAGGGTGAGATGGGAGTTGGTAATGGAGGTAGAGGAGAGAGAGTGAAATGGGTGTTGGGAGGTTAAAGAAGAAGTGGGGGTGATATGGTGTAGGTAAGTGTATGTTAATTTGGTGAGAGAGAGAGAGAGATTAGTTAGGTGTGTTTGTGGTGTAGGCAACTAAGGTGTGAGTAAGTGATGTAGGATTATGAATGAATGTGTTTAATTTGGATGCCTAAAAATAACACTAACTAACTCAAAAATAAAATTAATAAAATAAAAAAACTAAACATAAAATCCTAATCTAGAAATAAAATAAAGACTTAAATAAAAATTGAAACTTAAAAAGAAATAAAAATAGAAATCTTTTAAACTAAAAACTAAAAACTTAAATTCTAAAAAAAGTATAATTTAATAAAACTAATAAATAAATGAAATCCTAAAAATTCTAATCCTAATAAAATAACAACTAATCAAAATCAAAATAAAATAAATTTATATTAATAAAAATAAAATAGAAAATAAAACCTAGAAATTCTAAATAAATCTAAAAAAATCCTAAAAATAAAAATGACTCAAACTAAAAATCTAAAAAATATATAAAAAAAGGACAAACAAAACACACACATGGTTTGGGGTAGGTTTAGGCTAGGTTTAGGCTCGGGTAAGGTTACTGGAGAGGGAATTAGCTCCATATAACGCGCATTTGCCTCGATATATAGATTTTGACACCGCAAACGGACGTTTGACCTACAGGATAAACATTTAAGCACATAAGACCCATATTGCCGAGAATTAGCAACTCAAATACATCTATTCGGGGTGTACAATTTTGGGTGCTTATCAGTTCCCACAATGATATAACATACAAAATTATTTACTTGTAAAAAATATCCTCCGACCTACGATATGGTCATGCAATCTTTAAATGAAAAACCATACAAAACAACAACATATTACACATGTCCTATACCTCCATGAAGTTGTTCACATTGCACATCAATATTACATCCAAAATATAATAAAAACGACATAGTTCCTATGCCTCACTGTAGGAGTACACACTATATGATGATATCACATTCATCAAATGTAATAAAAATTAAACACGAATAATCCATAGTGGGATCCAGTTACATAAAAAAAAATCAAAACACGTCATGATAATAACACGATTAGATCATTACAAAACAGATGTTAGCACATATGTAGATTCTACCCAATATACATGCACATATATGATAATTTAATTGGACAATATGGACATGCTTAACTTAAACGCGATATCAATAAGGCTATGATACCAATTGATGGAGCGATTGTCTTAGAATTTGTTCATCACACATATTATTCGACCTATAAAATATATCATTATCCAAAAATGTAAAACCTGTAAGGAATAATTTAGGTTTTACCTTTGAGATCTCTCTAGTTTTATCTCATCTTGGAATGAATAATATTAGATGCAAATTAATCAACATGAGCTCAATGAACCTTGAGATATTTTATTGTATTCCCAATATTAATCATCATGAATAGAGTGTGGGATTCTCGTTTAAGATCACATTATTCTCTCTTCTTATCTTTTTTTTTCTCTTTCTCTATGTAAAAACACACCATAAATTACTTTTTACTCCCTTAAATAGACAAAATTTTCAACCAAAATCCTAAACTTTCACTACTTTACCAAAATGCCCCTAAAAATAGAAGTGGGGTACTTTACAAATTCTTATACTAGTTTGATCCAAACTTTTACTCAAAGTTTGACCTAAGGACATATATTTTATAGAAAATTTATAAAAAAATCCATTATTTTTGTATAATAACACAAAATCCCCTAAACTTAGATAAAATAAACTAAAAACTTTAAAACTTGTATGAAAACTATCCAAGGGCCTAAACTAAAATCCAAACATGTTTACCCTACACTCGTGGTGACATGGCACCAGCTGAAAAGCCAGGATATATTGTACCATGTGGGTAACCTATGGTAACCTTTTTGCCTATAATAAAACAATAATGGGAACTTGTGTAAATTAGTCCAATCTCCACCTCCAAAACCATAAATCAACTCCCCTCTTCGAACCCTAGAAATACCTCCTCTTACCTCAATAAAAACCCATCCCAGATAAGAGAAAATTACAAGTAAAAAATTGGGAGTTTTTACATTTCTGTAATTTTATGCATGAATGCTTGTTTATTTAATGTGTTTATATTTTTGGATATCTATAGAGTAGAAATATGTGTTTCAATAGAAAAGATGACGTGTATATGCATTGAAATAGCTCAAAAACCATAAAGCTCCACTAAATCTTGAGCTTCACTGGTGGATTCTGCTTCCCTCACTTTGAACTAGTTTCAAAGTGAGGTAGTTGATATTAGGTTCTTAGGAACCCAAATGTAATGTTTAGTTGGATAAAATATTTCTTTTTTATACCTCAAATCAAGGCTTGAAGCTTATGGCCTTAAAAATTTCAGAAGGATAATTCGAAGGTAATATGGTTAGATTCCTCTTTAAAAATTAGGCAATTTTCATTCAGGAATAAACTTAAAAGGAATTCTAAAATGTTTTGAAATCAAAGTCAAAAGTTTTGGAACCCTAAAGTCCAAATGTTGGAAGGTTAAATGTGATTGGCCTACATGGCAACGAGTGAAAGTCAAAACATGCGGGTCATACAATTGACTGAGCGCATGAGGGCACGTATCCAATAATTTTTTATTTTTATTTATTTTGAACAACTTGGTAAGTTTGGATTCCAGGAAACTATTTTCTGAAGAAAATTAGTTTTTTGAGTTTAAAAATTAACTTTTATGTGTACACATAACCCCTATCAACCTTTTTAAGTCTTTTAAAATCTCCCCAATTCTATTCTATAATTACTTAAGCATAAATATATCTACTTTTTCTTATATCACCAATTTCAAATCTTAATAGAATGAGGGAAAAGATTTATTTTAAAAAGTTTTAAAAATTATACTTTATACCCTCTTAGTTAATTTTACACTTAATTCTCTCTTGAATTTTACATCCTACTACATCACATAAGCATTATTTTGAACCTATATGAACTAATTACACTTTTTATGGTTTCAGGCTACTTATATGATGATTTTGATCCTTCCTAAGATGATGTCGACCATGAATATGATCAAGTAGTTCCCTAAATAGCTTAAAACAATCACCATAATGTGGTTGTAATTCATTAAAATCTACAAGTTTCAGTGTGGGAGTAGATGACAACCCATATTCCCGGATCACTACCATAGCATAACCTAATAGTTATTTTGTTCTTTTTATTGTAGAATAGATCTAACAGCTAGATAATTTCTCTACGTTAACTATGTAATGGAAAGTCTAATATGATATAAATTGGCGAGTTGTTTTCATTTACTTTACTTATATTTTATCTATTACAAAATTATTTATATAGGCTGGTTAGTACTCGAGAAACTAGCAATGGAACTTAAGAAGAACATTTTATTGCACAAATGCCTAATCTAGCAACCACAAATGAAGGAATCTCGTTTTATCTCCAAGAGTTAACTATATCAACCCATCGGCAACAAAATTTACCTCCACCCCCTGTGAATAATTAATTTCCAAAAGAGACATAAAGAATGAATTTTTTGGAGGAATTTCTGAGACAAAAGCCTCCAGCATTTCTTGGAAAGCTCATTGTAGTTGAAGAGGAGAAATGGATTCTCCAAACACTTAAGGCTCTTGATGGAGTTGGAATTATCCCTAAACTTAGGGTAAAATTATCTTCATATTTTTTAGAATGAGAAGCATATTTTTGGTGGCAGTCAAATTTACGTTCCCAAAATGTGAATGAATTAACATGGGGACAATTTGAAGTAATTTTCTTCACATTATATTACTCAATACGTTCACAAATAATATTACTAATTTTGTCGGCTCGAATGGTTACCATGAGTATTTCTTAATTCTTTTTTGAAAATAAAACAAAACGCCTACACTACAGTAGAAGGACTAATCAATTAGATCGTTCATCGCCCCAGCATGCCAATATTGGACTTTTTAAACCTACAATAACAACAAATGATAGTGGCCTAGTATGAGTCCAAGTTTATCGAACTATCTCGATATGCCTAGGAATACGTTGACACTGAACCCAAAAAGTGCAAGTATTTCGAAGGAGGTTTATGTCAAACCATAAAATCCTTCATTATCCCTTTGCAGGTCCTAGAGTTGAACTGAATTTTGAAAATAGCCTCTCTTATATAGAAAATTCCACAGTTACTAACCCATCTCGAATTTCTAACACTTTCGCAAAATCCATATGTTTTTAGGAACCAACCACATCAACGATATCACCCTTATAACAAACCCAAGGATGGTCAAGCATTCAGTCAAATTCAACTCAATAATAACAAACCTTTTGTATGTTGTCATGAATGCAAACAAGTGGGACACCTGAGACCCCAATGCAAAATTATACAAATGCCTCATCCTACTACCTTCCCTAACTTTGTTAAACCTCCTTTTAAAAATCCCTCCAATAAATTTAACCGTCCTCTGTAATAAAATCCCCGTGAAAGGAAGTAGGAACCAGTTAATAAGATCCAAAGTCAAAATTCCTCCATTCTCCCAGTGAAAAATCCATATTACCACGATGTGGTAGAAGATAATATTCCTTTTTATATTATTTCAACACATGTATTATTTGATTCTGGATCCACATATTCATTCATTAGTCAGTCATGTCTAACTAGGTTGTAACTATCTTATAGTCCGTTAACTTATCCTTTCACTATAGGAATGCCAATAGGAGAAATGGGCATTACCAAAAGGTTTTGTAAACATCATACCTTATGTCTTGGAGCCAGGACATTAACCATAGAATCAAACGTCCTTGATTTGATGAAATTCTTTTTAATAATAGGAATGGACATTTTACACCTGAGCTTTGCCCACATTGACTATCATACAGAAATAATAACTTTCAAACCACACCGCCAAACATCATTTTGTTATCAAGGAAGAAATCCTACCAACCTTTACTTTCCGAGATCAATTTTTGATCGTTTTTATGGATGTCATCTTAATTTATTCCATGATACAGGTAAAACATGAATAACATTTGTGTATAGTATTAGAAACTCTCCGTAAACATCGGTTTTATGCAAAACAAAGAAAATGTGATTTTCTAATGAAAGATGTGAAGTTTCTTGGACATGCAGTTACGAAAGTAGGTATACAATTAGATCCAACTAAAACCATTGCATTACTTTAATGACCTAAACCTACCGCCATCATAGAACTACTAAGTTTTCTAGGTCTTGTCGGATACTATCGATATTTGGTGGAAGGATTTTATCGAATCTCTCTACCATTAATGAGTTGACCAAAAAGGATGTTCGATTTGTATATGGAACCCAGAATGTGAACAAACTCTTTATACTTTGAAAGAATATTTGACCATTGCCCCTGTCTTAACCATTCCCTACGGTAATATCAGCTACAATGTTTATATTGATTCTTTTCTCTAAGTACTCAGTTGTGTGATAATGTAACAAGATAAAGTAATTAAATATGGATCCTAACAATTAAAGATTCATGAATGTAACTATCCGATACATGATTTAGAATTCTCCGCAGTAGTATTTGCTCTAAAAATTTGGAGATGTTATATGATGAAGAAGAATTTTAAGTCTTCCCTATCTGAAGTACATATTCCAGTACAAAGATCTTAATCTTCGACAAAGACGATGGATAGAATTTTTAAAGGATTATAAATTTAACTTACTCTACCATCACATAAAAGGCAACGTAGTTGCTGATGCCTTAAGTCGCAAAGCCCAAGAAAGCCTCCATAATATTTCTATATTTTTTAAAACTATTGGACATTTCAATTTACAAGGAGACTCCTCTAAAACCTGAATTATATTACGAAACATTGTCTCTCTCTTCATTCTACATAAGAAAATCACGGATCTTCATAATCAAGAATAATTTTTGCATTCCCAAAAGAAAAAAATTCAAAATAACCTCTCAGAAAAAGAATGGACTTTGGACCCCAAGCGTGGGTTAAAATTTAAAAACCTAGTATGTGTTCCCCTTATATCTTAACTCCGAGAAGAGATCTTACACGGGGCTCATCATTCAAAATTCATGGTTCACATTGACAGCACCAAAATATACAAAAATCTCAAGTAACATTATTGGTGGCCTGGTATGAAAAAAGATAATGTATACTTCGTAGCCAAGTGTCTAACGTGTCAGCATATAAAAATTGACCATCAATATCCCAGTGGTTTACTCTAATCACTTGCTATCCCAGAATGAAATGGGATCATATAACCATGGACTTTGTTAGTGGATTACCCCGAACAATTCATAGTTTGAATACGATATGGGTTATCGTCGATCGTTTTATAAAATTTACCTATTTTCTAGCAACACAAGCCATAAATTCTTTCCAATGATTGAGTGAACTTTACATCAAAGAAATTGTGAGATTACACGGCATACCTATTTCTATCATATCCTATCGAAACCCCATATTTATAGGAAATTTTTGCAAGCCTTACAAACAGCCCTAGGAATCAAACTTTACCTAAGCATAGCTTTTCATCTCCATACCGATGGACAATCAAAACGGGTAATTCAAACTCTAGAAGATATGTTACATGCCTGAACATTAGAAATTTCTGGTTCATAGAACAATCATCTTGCCTTAATCAAATTATCCTATAATAATAGTTATCAAACTAACATTTAAACTACCCCTTACGAAGCTATTTATGAACGACCTTGTTGTCGCTTCAATACTAGATTGAATCTGGAGAGAATCAGGCACTTGGACCCGAAATCATTATCGAACCCACATAATAGATACGCCTTATTTGAGAAAGATTACACTCAAGCCAAAGTTGACAAAAGAGTTATGCCGACACTCGGCAAAAACCCTTAGAATTCTAAGTAAATATTCTTGCGTTCTTATGAGTATCGCCATGAAAATGGATAATACGATTTGAAAATAAAGGAAAGTTATCACCCCACTATATTGGTACCTTTAGAATTATATAACGTACTGGACTAGTAGCTTATCATCTCAAATTACTTCTCGAACTATCCAATCTTCATAACATATTTCACATTGTGCAATTGCGAAAATACATCCCTGATTCAATCCACATCATTACTTGGAAAGGTATCATAGCTGAACCCAACCACAAATTTGAAAAAAATCCTATTCAAATTCTCAACCAAGAAGAAAAGGTTCTCTGACGAAAAATGATACCATTAGTCAAGGTTCTTTGGCAACATCATGGAGCTGAATAAGCCACATGGGAAACAAAAGACATGATGAGACAATAATACCCCGAACCTTCTCGAGCTAATTATTTGGTCACAATTTTTTATTCGTAGGAAGAATTTAACAAGAAACCTTAAATTATAATTTAGTCCCTTGAATAGATAAAATTTCTAAGCAAAACCCTGGACTTTCACTAAATTACCAAAATGCCCCAATAAATAGAATTAAAATACGTTACAAATTCCTATACCAATTTGATTCCAATTTTCACTCAAAGTTTGACCTAAGGACATATATTTTATATAAAATCTATACAAAAATCATTAAGTAAGTATAATTACATAAAAGCACCTAAACTTTGATATAATAAACTAAAAACATTAAAACCTATAAGAAAATTATCCTGCATAGGTTGTACCATGTGGGTAAAATATGGTATGCTTATTACCACCAATAAAATAATAATATAAAGTTGTGTAAATAAACCCAATCCCACCTCCAAATCCACTAATTAACTCCCTTCTTCGAACCCTATAAATACCCTCTCTTACCTCAGTGGAAACCCATCCCAAGTGAGAGAAAATTCAAAGAAAAAATTTGAGAGTTTTTACATATCTGTAATTTTATGAATGAATGCCTATTTCTTGAATTTTTTCATGTTTCTACATATATGTAGAGTAGAAATATATGTTTACATGTAAAATTTGACATGTACATGCACTGAAATATCTCAAAACCCAGAAAACTCCATTGCAGATTTAGCTTTAGTGGGGGATTCTACTTCCTTTACTTTGAACCAATTTTTAAGTGAGGTAAGTCGAACTCAGAATCTTAGGAACCTAGGTGCAATATTTAATTGAAAAAAATGGCTTTTGATACCTCAAATCAAGGTTTAAAGTTTTCGGCCTTGAAAATTTCAGAAAACTAAATTGAAGGTTTTACTCCACCATAATCCCTCAAATCAAGTTCATTCTTCCACATTATTGATACTTAATAAAACCTTTATAATTATGGAATGAAAACCATAGCTTTCAATCAGTTCTATTTGGTCAAATTTTCACCATTTTTATAGAAATCCACTAGCTCGATTTACCCACCAAAATTCCTAAACCAATATGGTTAAATTCCCCTTCAAACATTAGCAAACTTTCATTTAGGAAACAACTTAAAAGGAATTCTAAAAGGTTTCTAAATCAAGATCAAATTTTTGAAACCCTGAAGTCAAAATGTTGAAAGGTTGAAGGTGACTGACCTACACGCATTTGAGTAAAAGTCAAAATTGGCGCATCATATATTTGAGTGAGCGCGCATCTCCAATAAAAATTTTCTAATTTTTTCCAACATCTTTATTTTTCTATTTGGAACAAATTGGTATATTACATCACCATGTTTGGATTCCAGGAAAGTATTTTCTCAAGAAAATCAATTTTGAGTTTAAAAATGAACTTTTATGTTTACACATAACCTCTTGTCAACTTTTTCAAGTATTTCAAAACATCCCCAATTTTTTTCTATAGTTACTTGAGGATAAATACGACTAATTTGTCTTCTGTCACTAATTTCAAATCTTACTAGAATGAGAGAAAATATTTATTTTAAAAAGTTTTAAAAATTGTACTATATACCTCTTAATTAATTTTACACCGAAATCCCACTTGAATTGTACATCCTACTACATCACATAAGCATTTTTTTGAACCTATATGACCTACTTACACTTTTTATGGTTTCAGACTACCTAGTGTACTCAGCAAATTAGCCTCACAAAAACACCTGAATTCGTAAAACTCGAATTAGATGATTTTAATTTCAATATTAGACAATTTGAGCTTATGTCTTTTAATTAATGATTGATATATCACTCTCTGATAATTTTGAACTCATATTTCCAATAAAACTCCTTTGAGTAGTTATGATTATGTTGTATATTGATTCTCTCGATATTCTCGTTATTCCCCAAATTGATAAACCATTATACCCAAATCACTACCCTTAATTGTGGTATACCCTTATAACCTATGATGAATAATTGCATATAACACTACAATTTATTTCCCTTATTAGTGAAACCTTGAGTAGAATACCTTGTGATTCAGAAATTATCTCCGATATACCACGGTACTTCTAATTGGCCTGTAGGACTCAAATGTTGAGTGCCTAGTTTTATTTACTTTCTATATACGTATGAGTGCCACTCTAACTAAGTGTGCCAAGCTACATTTTACTATTCCCCAATTATTGGAATTATTTGTTCAAGTGTATTTTATGCCTTTAGCGATATTATAATGGCATGTGTACGCTATTGAAGCCGTATAACTAATCATTTATGGGCTATCGTGTTATAATTTGAACCATTATCATAGTAAATTGATACGCAGTTTATCCGGTTATCTTCATCGTATTATTCATTTATATATCAGTAGACTTCAGTATACCTCTGATGGTTCTACGATATTTTACTTTGTTTCAACAGGTATAATCTCAATCTCAATAACTCTTTCCGTTATTTTCCAACACCATAGCACCTTCCATATCTTGTATAGAAATAAAAATTATCTACTTAGCATGTCCTCTTAATTATTTTTAATTCATATGGATGATGAACCTGAGGAAGACAAGTTATGGCCCATGCATTTGAACTTTATTCTTTCTTACCCCCAAAATATTCTCAGTTACGTACGTATGGACAGTGACAGACAGATAATAGTCCCTATTGTAATATCTACACCACAAATTATCATCTCATGTGAATCCCGAGTGTTTCTACGAAGTTTTATATGTAAAATTTCTTTTATTTTCAGACTTCGATATGTAATAGGATACTAGGCATCCCCATAATAAAAGTATTTTAACTTTCGTTGCACTAAAATTATTGTTATATTAATTTTATTCTTATTTACCATTAAAACATAAAATTCGCGGATGCGACACTTTGTCTCTTTCTCAACTTTGATTATGTGTTTTTAGAGTTCGAAGAGTGATGAACTTGTAAGAATAAGAAAGCCTTAGGTGCATAAATATAGGCTATGGTAGGGACCCTAAAGAGAAATAAGGAAGTGACTCCTAATGGACTTAGGAAAACTTAATCCGACCCGAATCTAATCGCTAGCCCATTAATTATAACTAATTACACTAATTATTTTTTAATTGCATCTCGACCGATCAACTTAAAACAATTTTTCAATCTCCATATTATTAATTACTCAATTTTCCCCACATTAATATTATGAATACTTGTTATAAATAAATTACTTATAATTTATTTTAATTAACTTTTTAAGTCCTTGAGTGGTCAAAATTAACTTATTTGTAGTTCTGAATTAACATACTTCACTTGGAGGGGTTGATATATACAAAACGTATGAGGATCTCAAGGGAGTACGTGAATTCCATCTATAAATGACTCTCCTCATAGATTAACCACCAATACCTGATTTATTTGGCTTATTGATCTAATAATGAATCTCACCCAATAGTTCAAAGTAATAAATAACTAGTGCACATGACCATCAAGAATATCAAGATTAAGAGACTTAAGTAATCCTAATAACCATGAGGTGCACGTTGTCTGATAAAATGAGTGTTAGAATTATTTTAAACAATTCTCCATTATATGCTCCATAATTATATTAATACTAAGAGTCACTTTGGTAAATGAAGGGGTACTCTAAATACCAATATTCAAATGGACTATTGGGCATCTACCTTGATGGAAGGTTGATATTAAGTGACTGTTGAAGATTTAGGTCCTGTCCATGCCTATAAATAAGTGACTAATTTTCGTCATTCGGGCACATTAAAAGACAACATAATGAAATTATTGGAAAGGGAGAGAAATCTAAATTCTCAAGGAGTGTAAATTTTGAAATAGTGTTTTGACCATACATGGTGATCTAACTGTTGGAATGCATCGAAATTGGAGTATGTTCTTGTCATTTAAAAGATGAATCCATGTTCTGAGATTCAGCCTGATCAGACGTCGTTAAGATTGACTTATCCATCAATCTTTCTTGTTGTGATAATTAAGGAGGTATGTTATTTTAAAACCATTTTATGTTCCATATAATGATTATATTTGATTATCCTGGAGATCCAATATCCTTTTATTAAGAACAATTTTATGTGAAAATTTAATCATTAATGTATCAATGAATAATATTATGGTGTTCTTGAAAATAATTTTACATATGGTATCAGACCTAAAGTTTAAGATCTCCCGATTTTCGTTTATTGGTGCTATAATGAAGTCTATATTAAATGATTTTTTGTGTCTGCCTCGAATTTTTTGTGACATTTTTCTTCTATCGCCTATACTCACTAGTCGGAATCAAAGGTCAAAACATGATCGGAATTTTTTGAAACTCACATGGTCGACTGAAAACGTAGAAATAAACAAATCCCATTGTATATAATGGGCCCCGCACAAATTTTGCATTTTGACATCATTTAGACTTTTAAAAATGCGTTTTTGCCATTTTTAGTAATAATGTCAACACTTGTAACTCGCGCTTAAGAATTTATTTTACGACTCCACAAATTAGAGAGTGATTCTGAAAAGATTGTTTATGTTATTGTAATCATAACTCAAAATTTTCCATTTTGGAAAAAATAAATTATTTTTCCATATTTTATGGTGTAAATTAGTACATATTTTTTTTATCACATGGTTGTTTTAATATTCATGTTATGTATTATTTGTATTGACCAAAATGTTCAATATAAAATTTTAAATATTAGATGTATGATTATGTGTTTGACAATAACATTTCGGTAAATTAGGTTATTGTGCATAATCTATATTTGATAGTCCAAAGGTCTTAATGCAATTATGAATTGATGTTTCAACAATAATATTTATATGATGTTGGATGGGGAAGACATTAACGTGTCTTAATAAATAATTATAAATATAAATATAAATATTATATTATTTTGTATACATCTATATTTGGACCCTTAATTATACATGAAGTTTTGAATATAATATTTTTGGGGCATTGATTTTTACATATATAATGTTTACGATAATATCTCATTCTAGAAAAATTATTTTTAAATTTCGTCCAGTGTTTTAGGATTCCGGAGTAATTTTCTATAGTTCCATGATGATAACTTTTTTTTTTCATTTTTGGAAAAACTTAAGTTTCCGCATATTTCATGCACGGTTTATCAAAAACTGTTATAAAACCTTGTTCTAATGATCCTATTTTAGTTGAATATCCTTGCCAAACACAGGCCAACATATTTCATATGGCCTATTGGACTTGTGTTATTGTTAATATTCATATTCTGATGAGTCTCATGCTAAAAACAGGCCAACGATTCATATTCTTGAATATTATGTCATTGTTAATATTCATGTTTTGATGAGTCTTATGCCTAACACGGGTCAATGATTCATATTGTTGAATATTATGATATTCGTGTTTTAATGAGTCTCGTGCCAAACACAAGCCAACTATTCATGTAGTTGAATATCAGAATTATTGTTTATTCTTATGTTAGTACTCCCATTAAGGTTAATTAAATATCAAACATAACCTACAAAAGTTGAATTAAATTCCAAGAAGGTATTACGATTCATATGCATGGCTACCAGATAATGTATTTCGATCGGATGCTAATATTCCTTTTAATGTTGAATTATTGGTTTATGTTCATTCACCTAATCATAATTAATGTTGTTGGACATCCAACACAGATGCCACAAGTATTATAGCTATGATTAACTGAATATTAATGGGTAACAATAATTTAAGAAATTATTGGACATCAAATAGATATGCCTTCGATCTCTGCAATCATTTATGATGTTACCAACTTAAGTTTTTTTTTTTAAACCAACAACTTAATGTTATAATTGTATTGTGCATTAGTATGACCATGAATGATTTGGGTCAATATTTATGATTTGTTACTCATATATAAGTGATAAAGTGAAAGTAAATGATTCCTAGTTTTCATTTACTATTATTAGTATAATATCTCATGGAAACTCCTTGTCTATTTGATTTTTACGTTATGTATACTTTTCGTTAATTTCAAATTAAGAAATAGAAATTTCTATAATTTATTCATGTATTACAAGTATTTTACACATGTATGATTATCTCTAATACTTATATAATGTAAGGATTGGTGTTCGTTAAAGTAATCCATTACACAAAAGATAAATACTGGACTAATGCGTTCATATCATGCATATTTTGGTTGCCTATCGGTCCTTGCATGATATTGAATTATAAGATTTATGATGTTTCATACATATTATTGTTTATTCAATTATTTTGATTCGGTAGCCTACAGGTCCAATTACAATTATTGACCAAAAATTAAGTGATGATATATATTTTGAGAAGACAATAGTGGTCATCAAATAAAAATGTTATTGTTTCTTTCATCATGATATCACCAATTAAGTTTATGAAACCCAAACATGAATAATTTAGTTCATTGCTCATGCGATATTTAACGAACATAAGTTGAAAATTTATTGACTTATGTATGTAAGTATTTTCTTAATGAAATATTTGTTAGTCACCACAGTGACCCAACTATAATAAAATGAATATTAAATGTAAAGATGATAGCAGTAGTAACCTATGATGCTTATAATTGTGGAGTATATTGAGTTTACTCATAGAAAAAGATCATTCCTAATAGAAAATTGATTTTGACTGAATGAATGAACTCGATATATCATATACATTATTCAAATACATATCATGTATATTTAATACTCTAGTACCTACACGCATCATATAATTTATAATCAATGGTTACTAATGAGAAGAAAAATAAAATGCACAATATGTATTTGAGATCTATTAACGTGTATGTTGTCAAATCAAAGCATTAATTTAGTGTAACACCCTACGCACCCAAAAAGACACGCGGCGTGCTACTGCGATAACACTAAACTAAAACCATCAATCAACAAGTATAGACCATCTAAATTCCACGATTTAAAAATAACAAAACCACAATTTTTCTATTTCCACAATAATGATTACAAAAATATTTATCAAAAAAATACACAATTCTTCAACTAAAAGTACACCACTAATTTATACATCAAAAAATAAATCTTCCAATCCAAGCTCTAAAACAATTCTCCAAAATATTCCATAGCGTCCCAATCCATGCTATGTTGCCAACTAAAAGAAAATATGTGGAAGTTCACAATATGACAGGAATAGATGCTTAAAAATTAATTAGCACGATGAAATGAATCGCAACAATATGAACCGTATATACAAATCAAATGCAACACTCAAGCATTATATCAATATTAATTTCTCAATAACGCATCAATGAGTCACCAGGCCTCACCTCACCGTGCCTATGTGTAAGGACATAATTTAATAAATGTCCGGGGTATAATCTAGGATTTTTCTGTCTGTCCTAGATCGCAGTTTGTATGTCTGATACCTCTACATTCGGCACGTTATCACGATCATCCACGACAGCCTTTTTTCGAATCCATGCATCCATTATCTTCACACATACATCATGCTTCATGCGACGTGCTGCTCAACCGCTTCCCACTACTCCATGAGACATTATTGATAAAATGATTTATTGGAGTTGTTTATATTTGCATAAATATTTGGGAATTTTTTTAAAAATATTTTTTGAAGTCTAAATTATTTTTTTATCAAAATGCAGATTTTTTTTTAAGTAGAAGCAGACTTTTTTTGCTAAGCGTGCTCGCTCAAACGACATATCACGGTCGTTCGCGCGAGATCAGCATGTCGCCCGATCTCGTTCGAACGAAAGTTGTCCTTCGTTCGAGCGACACGTTGATCCCGTTCGAATGATGCTGCCTCGATTTTTGAATCACTTTCTACACGACTTTTAAGAAACTTCATTCAACACTTTTTCTAAAAAACCGGTACAGAAACAAGACATTTATTATACTTCACCTTTTTTTCTCCTTTTTAGACTTCACTTTTAGGCTTTATGCCTCTTTATAAGAAAATGCTTCCCATCTATGAACGTGCCAATGTTTAAACCTTTAACAGAATTATTTTACTCATTTGGAGTATTTTTTGGAGAAGCCAGTCCCTTCTTCATTGCTACCCATCAGGAATTCTTGCGGGAGTTTCCAGCCAATGACATCGAAACCGACACCTGCGGGTAATTTTATATGTCACTCTTATTTTCATTATCATCCGTATAACCGTTCTGTACAAATTATAGTGAAAATAATATGTTTTTTGCCCTGCGGGGATTTTTCCTGATATTTTGTGTCAAATGCTGTATTTATTTATTGTTTGACACACGCACACACGTAGGTGCATGTTTAGGGGCTGATTTTATTTGTTTAAAAATAGACTTTTATTAAATATGGTTTACTTGGAAACTTGCGAATAATTTGTATTCGATATGACACACTGCATTTATTGGTTGTGCACTTTTCAAATTGGTATCAGAGCGGATTGCGCTACTTTATCACGTATTCCTATTTTCCGCAAAATCGTGTGATATTGATTTTTTTTGAAAAATCAGTTTTGTGTTTATTCGCAATTTTTTAATGGAACGCCCATCTAACGAGATGCCTATTTTTGAAAAAATTCATGACAGTACTGAAAAGTTAAAACTTTTGAATTTGAATCTTTGCAAAATAATTTTAGTTTTGGAAAAAGAAAATTCTCGTTTTAAATCCGCAATGTATCTTTTGCAAACAGTTCAAAATCCAAGATATTTTTATCATGAAAATTTTGTTTCTTTGGACCATGAATTTAATGCTTTAAAATTGTCTAAGAATTAGAGTGTTGATAAAGTTCTATTTTTAGAAAAGAAAGTGGAGGACTTAAAAAACTCTAGGGTTCCCATTTTTGTCGTCGAAGATAAAAAATTAATCGATGATTTTACGGCATGTGAAAAGACTCTTAGGGATAAGTTTGTTTTAATTGAGGGGGAGCGTGATAAATTTTTAAGTTTAATTAAAAATTTGGAAAAGAAATCCCAGTCTTTGGAAGAGTCTAATTCTTTGCTTAAGTCAAAAATTTTGAAGTTAAAAAATGATTTGACTGACTCGAGTAGGTTTAATAGTGATGGTAATGGCTTATCTTGTTCTCATGCTTCTAGTGATAAAGCCAAAATCATCATTTGTTTTAGAGGGTCAACCAATCCCATGAATGTTAGAAAAGATCACACTTTAGGTAACATTCCTCCCGTTTACACATGTTCTTATTGTGGTAGGAATGGTCACCTTAGGAGATTTTGTTTTGATCTTGGAAGATGTCCTAGGAAGTCAAAGTCTAGTGTTTCGTTGGTTCCCAAAAACCCCACGCATCATGTCTCATCCATTTGGGTTAGGAAATCATTTTTGGATACACTAGATTTTAGACAAGTTGATTCTCGTTTGCTTGCACATGATTATTCTCTTGCCATATCATATAGATGATTGTTATTGATGCCAAATTTAGTCTGCTGACGTGGACCAATCACTTGAAGACACGTGGAGATCTACCTGTCAAATACAAACATTTTGGACGAGAAACTCAGGCGTCCCGAGCAACTCAGGCGCCCCGAGGAACTTAAGCGTACCGAGCAACTCAAGTGATCCGAGCAACTTAAGCATACCGAGCAACTCAGGTTGTCCGAGCAACTTAGCCTGCAGAGCATCTGAATCGAGAGAATTAAAGGACGATTGAGCATTAAATGCTCATTATTATCATATAAATGTATATGTCCATTAGATAACAATGCATTGTCCCTTCACATGTATAGCCTCAAGGCTATAAATACATTGTAACCTCCTCATTAGAGGGGGATTTCGGATTTCTTGGTAAACCTATTATCGAGAATTACAGATAAACAGTCAGCAATACAAAAACAATGGACGTAGGTCATTCTCTTAAGGCTGAACCACTTTAAAAATCCATTGTCTTATATTTATTTATTCATTTTTATCTGTGATTAAAATAATTAGATCGAATCTAGTTTTTTATATCAACAGATTGGCACCGTCTGTGGGAAACGACTGTACTTAGCATTTTTCACCAAAATAATTCATCATCAATGGTTGATAATCCGAAATCCAGTAATCGAAACGCTGGGAACCCTCCAAACCCTTCTATTCCCCCCAAATATTCAAGATTTGGCTGGCATAATGGCTATTTTAGCCCAAGGGAAAACGGCCATACATGAAACTATGCATCAACCTATACAAACTGTTCAGGGTGGAGTGTCGGCCCAATCAGGACAACGAAGTGTTCAAAGAAATACTCGTCTACCCTCTTCATGAACTAGGCGAACACTATTCCTAGAGGAATCTCAATCTAGACGCAGAAAATCATATCGTACTGAGAGATCTAATAATCCTTCTTATCAACCTGGCCGGACTTTGTCAGTACGAGCTACAAATTCTCAACGAAATGTCACTTTATCCTCAGAAATGACTAGTGCTCTAGAAAGGTTGAGTAGAGTCTCTCCTTTTGATTATTTAGGATCTAGGAGGAATAGAAGTCCTCCTAGGATTATGTCGAGGAACTCTCAATGACCATCCAATCTAAGGGAAGGCTATGCCTAATCACAACCAATTGCTCGTAATGAAAGATCCCAAGAAGCAAATTCAACGCGATAAGTTATTCGAACTAATAGTCCCAAGGAGGGAAACGATGCATGGAAAGGCTCTATTCAAAGATTGGAGGATAAATTATGAGAAATGGCTAAGGCCAAGAATCCTATACAAAGAACTTTTATCCAAGGTACACCATTCGTATAGGCAATTGTGGATTTTCCCACACCATCAAAGTTCAAATCTCCTGTGGTAATGCCTAAGTATGATGGAAAGACTGACCATGTCCTTCATATAGAACAATACCAAGCTACTGCCAATATGTATGAAGTTCCAGACGAGATGAGATGCAGGGCATTTTCAGGAACTCTCATCGGGTCAGCCCAGATGTGGTACAACAACCTTCCACAGGGGAAGATCGTGACTTTATTTCAACTGGCAGAGGTCTTTATCGGGAACTTTTATTTTGGAACGAAACCAGTCAAACGAGTAGCACCCTTGCTAAGTGTTAGACAGAAGGCAGGTGAAAGCACCAGGGACTATATTACTCATTTCAATAATGAGAAACTTGAAGTAATTGATTATGAGGAGAAAACAACAATTACTACTCTGATGAGTGGACTGTTGCTAGATAAATTATACTACACTTTAGCCAAAGATCCGCCTAGGACCATGGCAGAAATGATGGCAAAAGAAGTCAAAATCATGAATGCCGAGGAAGCCATAGCTACGAAGAAGAACGCAAATACTAAGGAGACTAAGGTGGAAGATGGTAAAACTAAAAAGAAGGATCAGAAGAATAATGGTGGAAACAAGCAGTCAAAAGGAAAGAAAACACTGGAGCAGCTGAAGAAATTTGAAAATTAAACTCCTTTAAAGGTATATATAAATTACATTCTGGAGGAGATCAAGAACAGCGAAGAGCTAGCCTGGCTAGCGAAAATGAAGGCAGATCCTGACAGAAAAGATAAGTATAAATATTGCGAACTCCATAAAGACCATGGTCATACGACCAAACAATGCATAGCTCTTCAGAATGAAATTGAAGCACTCATCAGACGAGAAAAATTGGTTAATTATGTTGATCTCCAAAGTGGTGGAAAGACCAACAATCGAGGAAGGCAGAGATCTAAATCTCCTCGTCGAGCAAAAGAAGAAAAGAAGAGAGACCATGAAGATGATCCAGAAGATAACCCCGATCTCCCCAAAAGACCAAGACAGCCAGAGCGTGAGGTATTTTCAATCCATTTTGGGTCATTTGAATGTAATGTTATTACAGGTGGAGATGCAGGAGGCGGAGATCTTACCGCGGAGAGTAAGGCTTACCTCAATGAGGCTCAAGCCTGCTCGTACATACAACGAATAAACTTGGCAGAAGATGATCGCCCGAGGAAGGTGAATAAAGACAAACTAGTCATTGGTTTCTCTAAAAACGATCTTGCAGGTGTATTATATCCTCATGATGACCCATTGGTGATCAAGATGATAATGAAGGAAGTAGTGATTTCATGGGTACTGGTGGATAATGGTAGCTCGGTAGACATCATATTTTACCCATGTTTTGATAGTTTGAATCTAAAATTAGCCCAGTTGGAGCCCTATCATAGAACTCTACTTAGTTTTATTAGCGAAAAGGTTTTTCCACTTGGGACGATCAAGTTGGATATGCTTATCGGTACGTGGGTTGCTTGTCAAATAGAAAGAGTACGCTTTTTCGTAATGGATAAAAATATCCAATCATCTTACAATATCATCATGGGAAGGGTAGGTCTAAAGAGGTTCGAAGTAGTACCATCTACTATACATCAATGTTTGAAATTCCCAACTAATTTTGGAGTGGGAGTTGTGAAAAGTGACCAGAAAGTAGCTCGAGAATGCTACTATTCATCTGTTGAACAAGAGAAACGCGAAAAATCCAGAAAGAAGACTATTACTTATCAAGTGGGTGAAATAGAAGATGCAAAAATTGAACCGTTAGACCCTAGAGATGAGTCTCAACTCGTGAAGGGACAGGTAATGGAGGCTACCGAAAATATCATTCTGGACGACGAGCATCTAGAACGAATAGCTCAAATTCGTTCATCACTGGATGCATTAATAAAATAGGAATTGATAGAATTTCTAAGACGTAGAAAGCAGATGTTTGCATGGAGTCATGAAGATATGTCAGGGATAGACCCGAGATTCCTGTGTCACGAGCTCAACGTGAACAAGGAAATCAAGCCAGTAAAGCAACGAAGAAGGGTGTTCAGTCCTGAAAAGAACCAAGCCATACAGGAAGAAGTAGAAAAACTAAAAAAAGCCTCTTTTATTGAGGATGTCAAATATCCTGATTGGACAGAAAATGTGGTGATCGTAAAGAAAAAAATATAACAAGTGGAGGATGTGTGCGGATTTCACTGATCTTAATAAGGTATGCCCAAAGGATCATTTTCCTTTGTCCCGAATCGATCAACTGGTGGATGCTACCTCGGGGTATGAATTGTTGAGTTTCATGGATGATTATTTTGGGTACAACCAGATTAAAATGAAGCCTGAAGATAGGGAAAGTAACTCTTTTATCACCCCAAATGGAACTTATTACTATAATGTTATGCCTTTTGTACTCAAAAATGCAGGTGCAACATATCAGCGGCTGATGAACAAGGTGTTTGCAGAGAAAATCAGTAATAACATGGAGGTTTATGTTGATGATATGATGACGAAGAGCAAGAAAGCTGCTGATCATCTAGTTGACCTAGGTCAGAACTTTGATCAACTAGAAAAATACTAAATGAAGTTAAATCCCACTAAGCGCATATTTGGAGTGCGGGAAGGAATGTTTCTCGGGTACATTGTTAATCAATGAGGTATTCAGGGGAACCCTGAAAAGATCAAGGCTCTATTGGATTTGCGATCTCCAACCATGAAGAAGGAAGTGCAAAGCCTCACAGGGCGAGTGTAAGCACTAAATAGGTTTGTGTCACGGGCAACAGACAGATGCCTCCCATTCTTCAAAACACTTCGAAAAACTTTTGAGTGGAATGATGAGTGTGAGGAGGCCTTTCAAGAGTTGAAAAAATATCTGGGGACACCTCCATTATTATCCAGACCAGTGATGGAAGAAAGACTATACTTGTATCTGGCAGTGTCAGAGAATGCTGTTAGCTCGGCATTCATAAGATTAGAGGATGGAATGAAAAAACCAGTCTACTACACCCGCAAGGCTTTTCGAGGAGCAGAAATCAGATATCCAAGGTTTGAGAAGTTGGCACTAGCGCTGATTGAAGCAAGCAAAATAATGAGACCATACTTCCAAGCCCATACTATAGTGGTGTACACCGATATGCCATTAAGACAAGCTCTGCATAAACCGGAGAAATCAGGAAGATTGATGTACTGGGCAGTAGAACTTGGTGAATATGATATAGTTTATGAGCCTAGATCATCGCTCAAAGGGAAGGCAATAGAAGATTTTATTGCAGAGTTTACTCAGGAAGATGCCTCCAAAGAACAAGATTTGAATACAGACCAACCTGTGGATGTTACATGATCATCAAATTCAGACCTCGACCAACTTAGGTTGGTAGACGAGCAAGAGAAGATGATCAACAAGAAGTGAGAAGTGCCGAAGGAGGATAAAAGGAAGCACCAAATATTCCACCGAGGAACGCTGTCCGATAAAAAATTTGATGATGAAGTACCTATATGGAATTTGTATGTGGATGGATCTTCATGAACTACAGGAAAAGGAGCGGGAATTATTTTAAACAGTCCGAATGAGATTGATGTGGAGTATGCTCTGCACTTTCAATTTAAGGCTTCTAATAATGAGGCTGAATATGAAGCAATGATTATGGGTCTAAGTCTAGCCAAAACCATGAAAGTAGAGCAAGTCGTTGTGTTCAGTGATTCCCAGTTAATCGTAAATCAACTTCTGGGGGTGTATGCAGCAAAAGTAGAATTAATGGTCAAGTATCATACCAAAGCAATGGAGATTTTATCGAGTTTTACTGCAGTACAGTTGATTAGAAAACCAAGACTAGAGAATGGGAGAGTAGATGCCGTAACTCGGTTAGCATCAGCCACACGCACCGAGCTACGAAGAACAATCCCAATAGAAATCCTTGATGGTCGGAGCATAGACGAAGATTTGATGATAAACTTCATTGCCCTCGACTTGGGACTATCTTGAATGGACCCCATCAGGGCCTATATTGAAGAAGGGTTTTTCCAACTGATAAACTCATAGCCAAAAAACTGAAGTTTAAAGTTGCTTGTTATGTATTGACCAATGGCATCTTATATAGACGAGGAGCTATAGCAGGGCTACAAAGATATGTCCATCCCTCCGTGGTGAAAGATTTTATCGAGGAGGTTCACGAAGGGTCTTGTGGATCCCATGTAGCAGGTCGGACGCTTTTGCAAATAATAACAACGCATGGGTATTACTGGCCAACGATGAGAGCTGATTGCGTAGCTTATGCTAAGAAGTGCGATAAATGCCAACGTTTCTCCTATATCCAAAGAACTCCCCAAGCATTATTAACACCCATAACGTCCCCTTGGCCATTCGCCATGTGGGGGATATACTTGGTAGGACCACTTCCAATGACCAAGGGAAGATTCAAATACCTCGTGGTTGTTGTGGATTACTTTACCAAATGGGTGGAAGCTGAACCTCTCATTGACATGACACAAAGTCTATCAATTTATTTGGAATAATATTATCTGTAGATATGGTCTCCCACATGCATTCATTACTGGCCATGGAACCCAGTTTGATAACGAGGAGTTTGCTGCGTATTGTCATCAATCCAATGTACTGAAGATCCACTCTGTACCAGGCCATCCCCAAAGCAGTGGGCAAACTGAGGTGATAAACAGAACGCTACTGAATGGTTTGAAAAAATGACTGGATGATGCAAATGGAAATTGGATTAACGAGCTACATTCTGTGTTGTGGGCTTATCGTACCACACCACGAAGAGCAACAGGAGAGTCTCCATACATATTGGAATTTGGGAGTGAGACTGTGATACCTGCTGAATTGGGTCTACCCATGCATAGGGTTCTTTATTTCAATTCCCCAGTCAGCGATTTGATGAGAAGATTAGACCTGGATATACTCGAAGAAGTTAGGGAAGAAGCAGCATATCAAAAATGAATAGCATTGTTCTATAATAAAAGAGTGAAGAAGTGTGATTTGAAGGAAGGAGATTATGTACTCAAGAAAGTGATCCAAAAGAATATCAAACTGGAAGCTAACTGGCATGGACCATACAGAGTAACAGAAGTTGTTCGTCCAGGGACATATAGGATTGAAACCTTGGAAGGAAAAGAATTCAAGAATGCATGAAATGCAGAGCACCTGTGCAAGTATTATCAGTAATTGAAAGTCCTATGTAATGCAGTTTCTTCAGTACGAATAAAGAAATGTTTCACTCAGTTTCTTTCTTTGTTGAAATTTTTTCAGAATATTAGTTTTACACACTACACACCAAATTCAGAGCAAATACCACCAACTCTGGTTGGTCAGGATATCAATTACCACCAATTCTGGTTAGTCGAAAAGCAATTACCACCAACTCTGGTTGGTCAAAAACTTAATACCACCAGCTCCGGTTAGTTGGAAAATCAGTTACCACCAACTCCGGTTGGTCGGAAATCAATTACCACCAACTCCGGTTGGTCGAAAATCAATTACCACCAACTCCGGTTGGTAAAAAAGAAATTACCACCAACTCCAGTTGGTCGGAAAGAAATTACCACCAACACCGGTTGGTCAAAAAGAAATTACCATCAACTCCGGTTGGTCGGAAACTTAATACCACCAGCTCCGGTTTGTCGGCAAATCAATTACCACCAACTCCGATTGGTCAGAAATCAATAACCACCAACTCCGGTTGGTTGGGAACTCATTACCACCAAAACCGATTGGTCAGGAATAAATTACCACTAGATCCAGTTGGTCAGAAATCAATTACCACCAACTTTGATTGGTCAAAAATTCAATTACCACCAGCTCCGGTTGGTCGGTAAACTAGGCAGAAAGATGAACGACCTCCCGGGGCATCCACTGTCTAGGCAACAAGGTAATCCACACGAGATTACTACAACTAAGCTGCAAATCATTTCATTGCTTAGGCCCAAAGAGTGACAAGTCACTATAATTAAATAATAAATGGGATAAGTATAATATATATACATATATTTACCAACCAATAAGGAAGGACATTATACAAATTATTTAGAAGAAAATAAAATGACAAAAGACTAAAAATTTCTTCATTCAAATCAAGTAGAATTACATATGATGTGAAAAATATACTTCATTACATAAAAAAAACCTATTCTATTGGTTTTTTCCCTTCTGCCTTTGAAACAGGTTCTACCCCAGCACGAGGATCATCTAATGCATAAGGGGAATTTATAAAATTTAGATCTCGCAGCATTTGAAAATTCATCACGGAGGGCCGATCAAGCAAGTGCTCTGGGCGAGATATCTCAAAGTTTGTATGAAGACTGTAATCGCCGAGATACTTGGAGATCAAGTATTGAGGAATTTCCTGAGAAGGAATCTAACTAATGTCAAGCTTAAAAGGAGGCACGGGAAAATCGATCACTCCAGGGTCATAATAATCCCATAAGTAGTGGCCCCGCTCCAATTTTAGCACACACAGTGCATTCAACCACCCTTACTTGTACCCCTCGTTATTTGACTGCTGGATCCGAGCATCAAGATGGTAAAGGGCTTCAATATACCCAGCCATCCAAAACTCTCTAGGTTGTTTATGGAACTGATAAGTTAACCTCTCCAGTTGATCATGGAGACTCTTCACCATAATTTCCTTATTTTCCAAAGCAGAACCCTGGGAAGAGAGTTGGTCAGTAAAATTCATAATCTTATTGGACATTTCTGCCAAAGCTTGATTCTTCGCCATCAACTGAACTGCCTGATTCTCCAAGGCCGATTGATTTCTCGCTTCTTTAATAGAAACCCGACCATCCCTTTCTCATCCATGAGAAGAAGATCTTGCTCGTCCACGAGCAGATATGGAGGGTCCATTTCTTTTCAAAGTTTCCAAATAATCTCATAAGTTGGCATTTTCTACCTCCAAGAAAGAAAAACCTTCATCATTAACAGGGACCAAGGATCTCAAAGAAGATGCAGCAGATTTGAGTTATTTTATCTCTTCTTGCAAAGCAATGTTCTCCTGCTCCAACAACTTAGCCATATGTATGAGCTCTTCAACTTCAAGCTTCAGAACACTCTTTTTCTTCTCATGAGCAGAGATGAATTTATCATACCCTTTGTCAGCACTCAACTGTTGATATTTCTTCTTGTATCCTTGATGAAAAAGTGTGGAGGATTCTTTGTACTGCTGCTAGAGTTCCTCGATGGTTCCCTGGAGATATTCAATCATCTTATAGTAGGCCACATTATTGGCAACAAAACGATCGAGCAAGCATTTCAGGTATTGGTAAGCTTCAACTTCTCGGTCAGAAGCACCTGATCCGAGGATGTCAGTTATCTAGGCCTCATTAAGATCTGCATGACCAGCTTTGATATAGTCGTTGCATTTCTTCATTAATTTTGTGTCATGAGATAATAAGAGCTCCATCCTGGCCATAAACTAGCAAAGAGAAGAAATAAAAAGAATCAAAATGATGTAGACAGAGCAAGTAATAGAGAAATTCAAGACGAACAACCAAAGTTTGAATTTTTATTCATCATAAGAAGATATACATAGTTCCAGGTTACATTCAAGAAAATAGCAAAATAAAAAACCCGAACAACTCTACACCTTCTCCTTGTTTCTTATGACTTCCTCAGAAGGTTTGGATGAAGGAGTTGGTTGCTCAGAAGGCAAGGGAAGCTGGTCGGCAGAAGTGCTGGCTGGTTGGAGTTGCTCAGAAGGCTGAATAACAGGAATAACAGGGACTTGATCTCCAGTCATCATAGAAGATTCATCTGAATAAACTTTATCCTCTTCTTCTCCAGGAGAGGGAGGAGGGCCATGAGTGTGTTACTGGAATAACTCAGAATTCTCGGCAACCTTCAGCTCCTTTAAGGCTGCTACCCATCCATCTCTAAAATATTTGATGCTGGCATACTCCATTTGGGAAGACATGACAACCAGGCCCTTGTTCCATCCTTTACCCAACCAGCACTGAAAGATTTTTTAACTGCATTCTCCTTTTTTCCTTCTTCGAGGAGGTCCTTTCCCTACGGAGATCCTCGGCAGCCTTCAACTTCTCTTCCACCTCCTTTTTCTGTTGCTCGACATCTTGAAGTTTAACAACTTCCTCTTCAGCAGACTTAAGCTTAGCCTCAAACTCCTTATTGCTCTGTTCAAACTCCTTCAATTTCTTCTCCAATTCCTTGGAGGAATTCTTAGCTTGATTTCTCTCTAGCTCAATGGACTTGAATTGCTTCTCCCAAGAAACTTTATCTTCCTCGTACTTTTGATGAGAATCTTTCAAAGATTGGGTCAGCCCAATAAAAGCTTCCACTACTCCACCCGAGGAGCTTGAAGCCCTAATATCTTAATCCTTCTTCAGAATGCTGTTGAAATACGTCACCAATTGAAAAAAGAAATAATTTTAAGTCAATACATGAACATAGTATTAGAAAGTAAAAGACTCAGGTCAACAATACTTACTGAGGCAATGTGTTGAGCAGCCAGAGTAGTAATTCTCTCATGAGAAAGATTATCTTTAATGCTTTGGACTTCTGGGACAGTCCAAGATCTTACCAAGCCCACAGCAGAGCTCGGAGGAACAAAAGTTTGAACACCACCTTCAACATTTGAAGGTTGAGAGATAGGTTCAGTAGGTCTCTCAGAAGAACTCTTCTTTAATCTCCACAAAGGAGCAAGAGAATTTTCAACTAAATATGTTGTCTTTATTGGTGAAATGATAATAACATCACTTGAAGGATAGATAGCAACAGTCTTACTCAGAGCCACAGGGGGCTTCTTGTCAGCTTCCTGGGCAGCAACAGGAGGGGGTACATCTATTTTCTTTGTCCCCTCATCTGGGACATCTTTTTTACTCTTCTTTGCCTCCACAGGGGCAAAGGTAGACTTGTTAAAAAAGGCAGGACCTCTTCTTTTCTTCATCCGATCAGTGATAGGAATATTCGATTCAGAAGAAGAGCCTTCCACACTAGTCTGAGAGGCTGCTACTTGGTCAAGATTAACCACCACTGGACGAGGACGAGCAGGGAAAGATGAAGTGTAGCTCTTGTATTGCAGCAAGTAAGAAACAGATCTAATATGCTCCTCAGCAACAGACTGGTGCAAGCTCCAGATAAGTTTTAAATGCTTTATATTAACCTCAGTTTCCTTTGGAGGTTTCCTTTTACTATCAACTGTAACAAACAGAATCAGTTGTCAGTGATGCATTTTATCAAATATAAAGAAAACAAGATTTTAAAAATAAAAACAACCTATCCCATTGCCATAAAGTGGACACCTGGGACCTTGGTATACATTATCTCCATTTAATGGAGGGTGCTGCCAATTTTTCATCATAACACCATGATCATAATAATCCCTATTGGGATCGAGAAGATTGACAACTAACGATCTATTCAAAAACCTAGTTTTTAAATAGAAAGTACTTTGATTGGTAACCCATCTGTAGCAATACATAATCTCTGGAATCCATAAACGAGTTCCATGAAGTTGATTCAACCTATGTACGCCATTAACTATCCTCCATGTGTTTAGAGCTATTATTGCAGGTACAACATCAAAGTATTGGAAAAACTCAAAACACAAGGGATTGGGAGGGAAAGAAAAGCGACATTCGGATACAAAAAGACTGGGGAACCAATGTCCCTCGGCCAAAGAAAAATAATCAAAAGGTTCAGAAAGTTCTTCCAAAATAACCCACAAAGGGATTGAAAACTCGGATTGAAATTTGTCTAACATTCAACAGGATAAACCATGGCGAATAAAATAAAGATGAAGGAAGAAAATCTTACAGAGAAAATAGATATCAGTTGTCAATGAATGATGGAAAGAACGAAGGCACAAGACAGAGAAAAGATGAAGAGTTCAAAGATAAAAATTTGAAAAGTGAAAGAAGATAAGATTTCTACCGCGTTTAAATACATTACCTCGAGAATAGAGAAAGGCAATGATTACAAGGGAAGAAGTTTGCATTTTTTACGGCTAAAAGAAGAAAAGGGCACAAATATCGAAGTGGTCATGAAAATTCAAAATATTTATGAAGCCTGATACTATGCACTCAAAAAGGAGTTATATACAACGAAAATTTTCCTAAAATCTATGAAGATCAATAATCCAAGCAGTTTTCAAGAAAAATGTTCCACACTCTCCTTCAACCTCAACTGTGAAACATTGGGGGCTTCTATTGATAGCAAATTTAGTCTACTGACGTGGACCAATCACTTGAAGACACGTGGATATCTACCTGTCAAATACAAACATTTTGGATGAGCAACTCAGGA
Organism: Sambucus nigra; assembly: GCA_949130495.1. Taxonomy (NCBI): domain Eukaryota; kingdom Viridiplantae; phylum Streptophyta; class Magnoliopsida; order Dipsacales; family Adoxaceae; genus Sambucus; species Sambucus nigra. The sequence goes on from OX422224.1 coordinate 267,980,678, forward strand.
ACCCCGAGGAACTTAAGCGTACCGAGCAACTCAAGCGATCCGAGCAACTTAAGCATACCCAGCAACTCAGGCGGTCCGAGCAACTTAGCATGCAGAGCATCTGAATTGAGAGAATTAAAGGACGACTGTGCATTAAATGCTCATTATTATCGTACAAATGTATATGTCCACTAGATAACAATGCATTATCCCTTCACATGTATAACCTCCAGGCTATAAATACATTGTAACCTCCTCATTAGAGGGGGGCTCTGGATTTCTTGGTAAACTTATTATCTAGAATTCTAGATAAAGAGTCAGCAATACAAAAACAGTGGACTTAGGCCATTATCCTAAGGTTGAACCACTTTAAAAATCCATTGTCTTATATTTATTTATTCATTTTTATCTGTGATTAAAATAATTAGATCGAATCTAGTTTTTTACATCAACAATTGTGTTCACATGTTTGTCATACGTTAGTTTTTTATTCACAATATGTATGTTTGCTAGCGTTATGACATGTACTTTTTGTATAAATTTTTGTTTTTCGAAAGAAAAAAATACAAAAAGATTTTATTTTGATAAATTTTTTGAAAAAACCAATTTTGTTTTTTGTTTGCACCTTTTATGGATGAATACTTAGGATGACCAAGTCACAACATCATTCCATTTTTCATGTGACTATTCGATAGTGTTTTGAGAGAATATATCATGTCATCTTTGTGCTTTATAATGTTTGGAGTCATTAAGATGTAATTATGTGTTACTTCCTACATGTTTGACTTATGATTTCCTTTATTTCACACATGCACGGATTTGTTTGATATTGTGCTTGTCTTATCACATGTTGGTTGGGTGTTTTCACTTCAATCCTATCCTTAAAATGAACCAAGCGTGATAAAACTTGAAAATAAAGGTGTGCATGTAAGAGCCGTTTGTGAGTTTGTGTGCTTTGTTTGAAAATGGTGAAGGGCTACGAAAGGTAATTATATTTCCTTTGCGATTAAGCCAGCGTTATATTGGACCTAAAAAATTGAGGAATTTTATTATCCGGGGTCCAAAGAGGTTTAAAGGAGCCCGAAAAATATTTAAAGGCAATAAAAAGAAATTCATGCCAATTATGGGCCAATTACGTTTTTGCACCAATTCTCCAGAGTTTGAGAATTTAGTTTAACACCTCTAAAAGAAAATATATATGAGGCTGTTTGGTTGGAGATTTTATAGCGGGTTTGCACGTCCTTGAAAATCTTGAAAAAGCGCTAAATAGTTTTGGACGTTATTGGTGTGGAAATCATTTTGACTTTGATTTGTTGATTTGTATAAGACGATGTCATCTAAATTCAACAATCTTTTACATTTAAGGATACTTTTGATGTTCATTCGTTAGGAGTACACGTATTCATCGTGCACATATGATTGATTGAGTTTATTTTCCTATCGAATGTGTTCACACCCATGCATTCCATTTCCATTACTTGGTTGTTTGATTTTATATCCATGGTGTGAATTTTAGTATCTTGTTTTTGTGTAAAAAATTTTTTTGAAAAATTCAAATTGATTTCCCATATTCTTTATTATATATATATATATATATATATTTTAAAATAGGAAAAATTTTGAAAGATTTTTTTTGTGAGATTTTTCATATTTATGGTTCTCATATCTGTCTATTTGGGGACATCATAAAAAAGGGGAGAATGAATTATGGGTGTTGATGTAAAAAACTAGATTTGATCTAATTATTTTAATCACAGATAAATACAAATAAGTAAATATGAGACAAGAGATTTTTAAAGTGGTTCGGCCCTAAAGAAATGGCCTACATCCACTATTTTTGTATTGCTGACTGTTTGCCTAGAATTCTTGACAAGTGGTTTTCTCAAGAAATTCCGGTCCCCTTCTAATGAGGAGGTTACAATGTATTTATAGCCTTGAGGTTGTACATGTCAAAGGACAATGCGATGTTATCTGGTAAACATATACATCTGTACGATAATAATGAGCATTTAATGCGTAGTCGCCTCTTTGATTATACTGATTTGAATGTTCTGTACGCTAAGTAGCTCGGACCGCTTAAGCTGCTCTGAACGCTTGATTGCTCGGGGCCTATGAGTTGCTCGTGGCGCTTGAGTAGCTTAGTGGCAGTGAGTTGATTGGTAGAAGTATTTATAATTGCCACGTTGGTTGAGACGTGTCTTCAAATGATGGGTCCATGTCAGCAGACTAATTTTGGTATCAACAGAAGCCTCCAATGTTTCATAGTTTGATGTTGAAGAAAAGTATGGAACATTCTGCTAGAAAACTGTATAGATTATCGGTTTGTAAGATTTTTAGGAAAACGATCGTTGTATATAACTCCTTTTTGAGTGCATAGTATCAGGCATCATAAGTATTTTGAATATTTATGACCGCTTTGATATTTGTGCCCCTTTTCTTCTTTATAGTCGCAGGATACGCAAACGTCCTCACTTGTAATCATTTCTTTCTCTATTCCCGAGGTAAAGTATTTGAGCGTGGCAGAAATCTTATCGTCTTTCACCTTTCAAATTTGTATCTTTGAATTCTTTATTTTCTCTCTGTCTCGTGCGTTCGTTCTTTCCATGGTTCATTGTCACCTGATCTCTTTTTCCCTGTAAGATTTTCTTCTCTTTCTTTTATTTTGCTTTGTTCATTATGGTTTATCTTGTTGAGTCATTGGACAAATTTCGATCTCAATTTTCAATCCCTTCATAGGTCATTTTGGAGGAACTTTCTAAACCTTCTGATTATTTTTCTTTGGCTGAGGGACATTGGTTCCCAAGTCTTTTTGTGGCCGAATGTGGCTTTTCTTTTCCACCAAACCCCCTATGTTTGGAGTTCTGCCAATATTTTGGCGCTGTACCTGCAAAAATAGCTCCAAATATCTGAAGAATAGTTAATGGTGTTCATAGATTAAACTAACTCCATGGAACCCATTTAGGGATTCTTGAGATTATGTATTGTTATAGATGGGTTGTCAGTGATTCCACATTCTATTTAAAAACTAGGTTTTTCAATAGGGCTTTAGTTGCCAATCTTCCAGATGCCAATAGGGATTACTTTGAGCATAGGGTTGTTATGAAAAATTAGCAACATGCTCCATTAAATGGAGATGATGTATATCAGGGTCCCAGGTGTCCCACTTCTGGCAATGGAATAGGTTGTTTTTATTGTTATTTTTTTTTGAAATATTGTTTTCTTGGTGTTTGATAAACTGTATCACTGACATTTATTTTTATTTCTTACAGTTGACAGTAAAAGAAAATCTCCAAAACAAGTCGACGTTAATTTGAAGCATTTGAAACTTATCTGGGATTTGCACCAATCGGTTGCTGAGGAACATATTAGATCCTCCTCTTATTTATTGCAGTACAAGAGCTATACTTCATCTTTCACTGCTCGTCCTCGTGCCAGCTTCTGAGACTAGGGTGGAAGGTTCTTCCTCTGAGTCAAGTATACCTATCAGTGATCTAATGAAGAGGAGAAAAGCTCATGCCTTTTTTGACAAGTCTGCCTCTCCTACTGTGGGGGCAAAGAAAAGTAAAAAAGATGTCCCAGAAGAGGGGATAACGACTGTAGAGGTACCCCCTCCCGATGCTGTCAAGAAATTTGGCGAGAGGACTTTGTGGATCCAAGAAAGATTGTTGCTCCCTCTCCTCCGAGCGAGGTTATTGTCATATCACCAACAAAGACAACATCTTTGGTTAAAAATGCTCCTGCCCCTATGAAGAGGTTGAAGAAAAGTTCTTCCGAGAGACCTGCTGAACTTGTCTCTCAAACTTCAAACATTGAAGGTAGTATTCCATCTTTTGCTGCTCTGAGCTCTGCTGTGAACTTGGTGAAATCCTGGACTATCCCAGAAGTCCAGGGCATTGAAGACACTCTTTCTCATGAGAGAATCACTACTTTGGCTTCTCAACACATTTCCTCAACAAGTATTATTAACTCGACCCCTTTATTTTTTTTGTACTATGTTCATGTATTGACTTAAAATGCTTTCTTTTTTCAGCTGGTGACGTGTTTATCAGCATTGTGAAGAAGGATGAAGCTATCAAGGCTTCAAGCTCCTCGGGTGGAGTAGAGGAGGCTTTTGTTAGGCTGACCTATTCTCTAAAAGATTCTCGTTATGAGGAACATAAGGTTGCTTGGGAGAAGCAACTCAAGTCCATTGAGTTGGACAGAAATCAGGTTGTGAATGCCTCCAAGGACTTGGAGAAGAAGTTGAAGGAATCTGAGCAGAGCAACAAAAACTTTGAGCAGAGCAATAAGAAGCTTGAGGCTAAGATCAAGTCTGCTGAAGATGAAGTTGTTAAACGTCAAGATGTTGATTGACAGAGAAAGGGGGTGGAAGAGAAGTTAAAGGTTGCTGAGGATCTCCTTAGGGAAAGAACCTTCTCGGAGAAGGCTAAAAGGAAGATGGCAGTTAAAAAATAATTCAGCGCTGGTTGGGATAAAGGATGGAGTAAGGGTCTGGCTGCCATGTCTTCTCAAATGGAATACGCCAGTCTTAAATATTTTAAGGATGGATGGGTTGCGGCCTTGCAGGAGATGAAAGTTGCTGAGAATTCTAAATTATTCCAGCAGCACACTCATGGCCCTCCTCCCTCTCCTAGAGAAGAAGAAGAAGATGAAGCTGCCTCAGATGAATCTTATTTCATGATTGGAGATTAGGCCCTTTCTGTCCCAATTGTTCAAACTTTCTTAGAGCATCTCCAACCCACTAGAACTTCTGTCGAGCAGCTACCTTTATCCTCTGAGCAACCAATCACTTCATCCAAACTTTCTGAGGAGGTCGTAGGGAACAAGGAGAAGGTATAGAGTTGTTCGGGTGTTTATTTTGTTATTTTTGAATGTAACCTTAGACTTTGTATTTTCTTCTATGATGAAATAAAATTTGAACTTTGGTTGCTCACCTTGAATTTCTCTTTTACTTGCTCTGTCTGTGTTATTATTGATTCTTTTTATTTCTTATCTTTGCTAGTTTATGGCCAGGATGGAGCTCTTATTAGCTCATGACACAGAATTGATAAAGAAATGGAATGACTATTTTAAAGCTGGTCATGTAGATCTTAATAAGGCTCAAAGCATCGACATTCTTGGTCTAGATACTTCTAAACGAGAAATCAAAGCTTACCAATACTTAAAATGCTTTCTCGATCGTGTTGTTGTCAACAACGTGGCCTACTGTGAGATGATTGAGGACCTCCAAGGGACGATCGAGGAACTTCAGTAGCAGTACAAAGAATCATCTACTCTTATTCATTAAGGATACGAGAAGAAATATCAGTAATTAAGTGCTGACAAATGGTATGATAGATTTATTTATGCTCATGAGAAGAAAGAGAGTGTTCTAAAGCTTGAGGTTGAAGAGCACAGGCAAGTCGCTAAGCTATTGGAGCAAGAAAACATTTCTTTACAAGAAGAGATAACACAACTCAAATCTATGTCATCTTCCTCGGGAGCCTTGGTCCCTATTAATGATGAAGGTTTTTCTTTCTTGGAGGTAGAAAATGCAAACTTAAGAGATGAGTTGGAAACTTTAAAAAGGGCTGGACCCTCCTCATCTACTTGTGGACGAGCAAGGTCTTCTTGTCTTGGAAGAGCTAGGGTTGGTCGGGTCATCATTGAGAAAGTTAGAACGCAATCTACTTTAGAGACTCAGGCTTTTCAGTTAATGAAGAAGAACCAAGCCTTAGTAGAAATGTCTAAGAAAATTTTGAATCTCAGCGAACAACTTACTACTGAGAGTTCTGCCTTGGAAAGTAAGGAAATCCTAGTGAAGAATCTCCACGATCAACTGGAGAGGTTGACTTACCAATTCCACAAACAACCCAGAGAATTTTGGATGGCTGGGTATAATGAAGCTCTTTACCATCTAAATGATCGGATCCAGCAGTCGAATAATGAGGGGTACAAGCAGGGATGGTTGAATGCTATGTGTGTGCTACAACTGGAGCAAGGACACTACTTATGAGATTATTATGATCCTGGAGTGCTCTATTTACCCATGCCTCCTTTTAATCTTGATTTTAGTTGGATACCTACTCGTGAAATTCCTCGATGCTTAATCTCCATATATCTTGGCGACTACAGTCTCCATGCCAACATTGATATATCTCGCCCAGATCATTTGCTTGATCGGCCCTCTGTGATGAATGTTAGAATGCTGAGAAATGTATATTTTATAAATTCTCCTTATGCCTTAGATGACCCTCCTGCTGGAGTAGAACCTGTTTCAAAGGTAGAAGGGAAAAACCCGATAGAATAGGATTTTTTATGAAGTGTATTTTTCACAGCATATGTAATTCTTCTTGTTTTGAATGAAGTAATTTGCAGAATATCCTTGCTTGTTTGTTTGTGAATATGTGTACATTTTGTTTTGTGTTTTTGGATAATAGAACTTGTCCTTTTTATTGTTTGATTATAGTGACTTGTCACTCTTTGGGTCTAAGCAATGAAATGATTTGCATCCCATATTCCTACTTAGGTTAATCAACCGGAGTTGATTTTAATTGGTTTACTGACCAACCGGAGTTGGTGATAATTGATTCCCGACCAACCGGAGTTGGTGGTAACTGATTCCCGACCAACTGGAGTTGGTGGTAATTTATTCACGACTAACCGGAGTTGGTGGTAATTGGTTCACCGACCAACCGGAGTTGGTGATAAATTATTCTGACCAACCGGAGTTGGTGGTAATTGATTCCCGACCAACCGGAGTTGGTGGTAATTGATTCTCGACCAATCGAAGTTGGTGGTAATTGATTCCCGACCAACCGGAGTTGGTGGTAATTGATTCCCGACCAATCGGAGTTGGTGGTAATTGCTCTGAATTTGATGTGTAGTGTGTAGCACTAATATTCTAAAAAAAAATTCAACAAAGAAAGAAACTGGATGAAGCATCACTTTATTCATATTGAAGAAACTGCATTACATATGAATTACAATTACTGATAATATTTGCGCAGATGCTCTGCATTCCATGCATTCTTGAATTCTTCTCCTTCCAAGGTTTCAATCCTGTATGTCCGTGGGCGAACAATTTCTGTTACTCTGTAGGGCCCGTGCCAGTTGGCTTCCAGTTTGTTGTGCTTTTGGATCACTCTCTTCAGCACATAATCCCCTTCCTTCAAATCACACTTCTTCACTCTTTTGTTATAGAAGAAAGATGTTCGTTGTTGATATGTTGCATTCCTAATTGCTGCTTCTTCCCTAACTTCTTCGAGCATATCTAGGTCTAATCTCCTCATCAAGTCACTGACAGGAGAATTGAAATTTTGTACTCTATGCGTAGGTAGACGTAATTCAGCAGGTATAACAGCCTCACTCCTAAATGCCAGCATGTATGGGGACTCTCCAGTTACTGTTCGCGGTGTGGTGCGATAAGCCCACAACACAGAGTGTAATTCATTAATCCAATTTTTTTTGCACTATCTAGTCGCTTCTTCAATCCAATTAGTAGCGTTCTATCTGTCACCTTAGTTTGTCCATTGCTCTGGGGGTGACCTGGTGCATAACGGATTTTTAGTATATTGGATTGATAACAATATGCAGCAAACTCCTCGTTGTCAAACTGGGTTCCATGGTCAGTAATGAATGCATGTGGGAGACCATATCTGCAAATAATGCTTTTCCAAATGAATTGATAGACTTTGTCATATGTCATATCAATAAAGGGCTCAGCTTCCACCCATTTTGTAAAATAATCCACAGCAACCACAAGGTACTTGAATCTTCCCCTACTCGTTGGGAGTGGCCTGACCAAGTCTATCCCCCACATGGAAAATGGCCAAGGGGACGTTATGGGTGTTAATAATGCCTGGGGAGTTCTTCGGACGGACGATAAGCGTTGGAATTTGTCGCACTTCTTAGCATAAGCTGCGCAATCAGCTCTCATCGTCGACCAGTAGTACCCCTGTGTGGTTATTCTTCGTAAGAGCATCCGACCAGCTACATGGGCTCCACAAGACCCTTCATGAACCTCTTCGATCAAATCTTTCACTTCAGAGGGATGGACACATCTTTATAGCCCTGCTATAACTCCTCGTCTGTACAAAATATGACTGGTCAATACATAACGAGCAACTTTAAACTTTAGTTTCTTAGTTGCGAGTTTATCAGTTGGTAAAGTCCCATCTTCAATATAGGCCCTGATGGGATCCATCCAAGATGGTCCTAAGTTGAGGGCAATGAAATTCATCATTAGATTTTCGTCTATGCTTTGACCAACTAGGATTTCTATTGGGATTGTTCTTCGTAGCTCGGTGCGTGTCGCTGATGACAATCGAGTAGTGCATCTGCTCTTGCGTTCTTCAATATTAGTATTCTATTCAACTGAACTGCAGTAAGACTTGATACAACCTCCATTTCTTTGGCATGGTACTTGATCATTAATTCTCCTTTTGTTGCATACACCCCCAGAATTTGATTTACAATTAACTAAGAGTCACTGTATACAACGACTTGCTCTGCCTTCATGGTTTTGGCCAGGCTTAGTCCCACAATCATTTCTTTATATTCAGACTCATTATTAGAAGCTTTAAATTGAAAGCGCATAGCATACTCCACATCAATCTCATCTAGACTTTTCAAAACAATCCATGCTTCATTGCCCACACTGCACGAAGAGCCATCCACATACAAATTCTATATGGGTAACTTATCATCAAAATTTTGATCAGAGAGAGTTCCTCGGTGGACTATCTGGTACTTCCTTTTGTCCTCCTCCAGTACTTCTTGCTGCTCGTAAGTCATATTTTCGTGCTCAACTGGCATTTTTTGCTGTTTGCCTACCGACGTAAGTTGGTCGGGGTTTACATTTGATGATCCTGTAACATCTACAGGTTGATCTGTATTCAACTCCTATTTCTTTAGAGGCATTTTCTTGAGCAAACTCTACGATAAAGTCTGCTACTGCCTGCCCATTGAGCGACGACCTATGCTCATAAATTATATCATATTCACCGAGCTCCACTGCCCAGTACATCAATCTTCCTAATTTTTTCGACTTATGCAGAGCTTGCCTTAATGGCATGTTAGTGTACACCACTATAGTATGGGCTTAGAAGTATGGCCTCATTCTTCTGCTTGCTTCAATTAGTGGTAGTGCCAATTTCTCCAGCCTTGGATATCTGATTTCAGCTCCTCGAAAAGCTTTGCTGGTGTAATAGACTGGTTTTTATACTCCATCCTCCACTTTTATCAATGCTAAGCTCACTGCATTTTCTGAAACTTCCAGATATAAGTATAGTCCTTTTCCCATCACTGGTCTAGATAATAGTGGAAGTGTCCCTAGATACTTCTTCAACTCTTGAAAGGCCTCCTCGCATTCAGCATTCCACTCAAAAGTTTTTCGGAGTGTTTTGAAGAATGGGAGGCATCTATCTGTTGCTTGTGATATAAATCTGTTAAGTGCTGCAACTCGTCCTGTGAGACTTTGTACTTCCTTCGTCGTAGTTGGAGATCGTAGCTCCAATAGATCCTTGATCTTTTCAAGGTTTGCCTCGATTCCTCGTTGGTTAATAATATATATCCGAGAAACATGCCTTCTTGTACTCCGACTATGCATTTGGTGGGATTCAGCTTCATTTGATATTTCTCTAGTTGATCAAAGGTTTGACCTAGGTCAACTAGATGATCAGCAACTTTCTTGCTCTTCGTCAGCATATCGTCAACATAAACCTCCATGTTATGACTGATTTGTTCTGCAAACACCTTATTCATCAGTCGTTGATATGTTGCACCTGCATTTTTAAGTCTAAAAGGCATAACATTATAACAATAAGTTCCCCTTGGGGTGATAAAAGAGGTACTCTCCCTGTCTTCAGGCTTCATTTTAATCTGATTGTAACAAGAATAAGCATCCATGAAACTCAACAATTCATGTCCCGAGGTAGCATCCACCAATTGATCGATTCGAGGCAAAGGAAAATGATCCTTTGGGCAGGCTTTATAAAGATCAGTGAATTCCACACACATCCTCCACTTGTTGTTTTTCTTCTTCACCATTACCAAATTTGCTAGCCAATCAGGATATTTGACATCCTCAATAAAAGAGTCTTTTTGCTATTTTTCTACTTCTTCCTGTATGGCTTGGTTCTTCTCGGGACTGAATACCCTTCTCCGTTGCTTAACTGGTTTGATTTCCTTGTTCACGTTGATCTCGTGACATAGGAAATTTGGGTCTATCCCTGGCATATCTTCGTGACTCCATGCAAAATTCTGCTTGCTGCGTCTTAGAAATGCTATCAGCTCTTGTTTTAATGATGCATCTAGTGATGCACCGATTTGAGTTGTTCGTTCTGGATGCTCGTCGTCCAAAATGATATTTTTGGTAGCCTCCATAACCTGGCCCTTAATGAGCTGAGACTCGTCTCTAGGGTCTAAAGTTTCAATCTTCGCATTTTTTATTTCATCTACCTGATAAGTAGTAGTCTTCTTCCTGGATTCTTCATGCTCCTCCTGCTCGGTAGATGAATAGTAGCATTCCCGAGCTACTTTTTGGTCGCCTTTCACAACTCCCACTCCAAAATTGGTTGGGAATTTTGAACATTAATGTACAGTAGATGGTACTACTTCGAACTTCTTCAGACCTACTCTTCCCATGATGATATTGTAGGATGATTGGACGTTTTTATTCATTACAAAAAAGCATACTCTTTTTGCTCGACAAGCAGGCCATGTACCGATAAGCATATCCAACTTGATCATCCCAAGTGGAAAAACCTTCTCGCTAGTAAAACCATGGAGGGGCCTATAATATGGCTCCAACTGGGATAACTTTATATTCAAACTATCAAAATAGGGGTAGAACATGATGTCTCCCGAGCTACCATTATCCACCAGTACCCGTAAAATCACTACTTCCTTCATTATCATCTTGATTACTAACGGGTCGTCATGAGGATACAATACGCCTGCCAGGTCATTTTTAGAGAAACCAATGACTATTTTATCTTTATTCACCTTCCTCGGGCAATCATCTTCGACCAAATTTATTCTCTGAATGTACGAGCAAGCTTGAGCCTCATTGAGGTAAGCTTTCCTCTCTGCAGTCATATCCTCACCTCCTGTATCTCCACCTGTAATAAATTTACATTCAAATGATCCAAAATGTATTGAAAATACCTCACGCTCTGGCTGCTTTTGTCTTTTGGTGAGATCGGGGTCATCTTGGTCATCTTCTGGGTCTTCTTCATGACTTCTCTTCTTGTCTTCTTTTGATCGATGAGGAGATCTAGACCTTTGCCTTGCTCGATCATTTCTTTTTCCACCATTTTGATGATCAACATATTTAGCCAGCTTTCCTCGTCTGATGAGTGCTTCAGTTTCATTCTGAAGAGCTATGCAATTTTTAGTTGTGTGACCATGGTCTTTATGGAACTCGTAATATTTGGACTTATTCCTCTTGTCAGGATCTGCCTTCATTTTTTCTGGCCAGTTTAGCTCCTCGCTATTCTTGATCTCTTCTAGAATGTGGTTTATTTCTACCTTCAAAGGAGTATAGTTTCCAAACTTCTTCAACTTTTCTAGTGTTTGCTTTGCTTTTGATTGCCTATTGACACCATTATTCTTCTGATCCTTCTTTTTAATCTTGTCAGCCTCGGTCGTAGTTTCCTTAGTATCTGCATTCTTCTTAGCATCCATAGCCTCCTCGTCATTCATGACCTTGGCTTCTTTTGCCATCAATTCAGCCATGGTCCTAGGCGGATCCTTGGCTAAAGTGTAGTACAATTTATCCGGCAATAGTCCACTCATCAGAGTAGTAATTTTTGTTTTTTCCTCATAATCAATTACTTCCAGTTTCCCGTTATTGAAACAAGTAATATAGTCCCTGATGCTTTCACCTGTCTTTTGTCTAACGCTTAGCAAGTGTGCTACTCGTTTGACTGGCTTTGCTCCAAAATAGAAATTCCCAATAAAGAGATCTGCTAGTTGAAAGAAAGTTGTGATTTTCCCCTGAGGAAGGTTGTTATACCATATCTGAGCAGATTCAGTAAGAGTTCCTGAAAATGCCCTGCATCTCATCTCATCTAGAACTGCATAGATATTGGCAGAAGCTTGGTATTGTTCTATATGAAGGACATGGTCAGTTTTTCTATCATATTTAGGCGTCACTATAGGAGCTTTGAATTTTGATGGTGTGGGGAAATCCACAATTGCCTGTACAAATGGTGTTCCTTGGATAAAAGTTCTTTATAGAATATTCTTGGCCTTATCCATTTACCCTAATTTATATTCTAACCTTTGAATAGAGCCCTTTCATGCATCATTTCCCTCCTCGGGCCTAATGGTTCGAGTAACTGATCGCGTTGAATTTGCCTATTGGGATCTTTCATGACGAGCAGTTGGTCGTGATTGGGCAGAGCCTTCCCTTAGATAAGATGGTCATTGAGAGTTCCTCGACACAATCCTAGGGGGACTTCTATTCCTCCTAGGGCCCAAATGATCAAAAGGAGAGACTCTACTCAATCTTTCAAGAGCACTGGTCCTCTCTGGAGATAGAGTGACGTTTTGTTAAGTGTATGTAGCTCGTACGGAGGAAGTCCATCCAGGCTGATAAAAAGGATCATTAGATCTCTCAGTACGATATGAATCGGTACGTTTGGATCGATATTCTGCTGGAAATAACATTCGCCTAGTTCGTAAAGAGGGTAAACGAGTATTTCTCTTAACACTTTGTTGTCCTGATTGAGCTGTCGCATGGTTTCTTGCATGGCCATCTGGCCTTGGGCCAAATTAGCTATTATACCAGCCAAATCTGAAAATTTTGGGGGAGTAGATGGATTTGGAGGGATACTAGTATTTCGATTACTGGATTCTGGATTATCAGCCATTGACGATGAGTTATTTTGGTACGGTAATTACAGTCGTTTCCCACAGACGGTGCCAATATGTTGATGTAAAAAACTAGATTTGATCTAATTATTTTAATCATAGATAAATATGAATAAGTAAATATGAGACAAGAGATTTTTAAAGTGGTTCGGCCCTAAAGAAATGGCCTACATCCACTGTTTTTGTATTGCTGACTGTTTGCCTAGAATTCTTGATAAGTGGTTTTCTCAAGAAATTTCGGTCCCCTTCTAATGAGGAGGTTATAATGTATTTATAGCCTTGAGGCTGTACATGTCAAAGGACAATGCGTTGTTATCTAGTAAACATATACATGTGTACGATAATAATAAGCATTTAATGCGCAGTCGCCTCTTTGATTATCCTGATTTGAGTGTTCTGTACGCTAAGTAGCTCGAATTGCTTAAGCTGCTCAGAACGCTTGATTGCTCCGGGCCTATGAGTTGCTCGTGGAGCTTGAGTAGCTCGGTGTCAGTGAGTTGATTGGTAGAAGTATTCGTAATTGCCACGTTGGTTGGTACGTGTCTTCAAATGATGGGTCCATGTCAGCAGACTAATTTTGGTATCAACAATGGGGGAGAAATTATTTCAATCTGTTGCATGTCACGGGTATTTTCTTTTTCTCAATTATGTAGGTACAAAGTTTATATCTATTGGATTGCACACCCTGATGAGAAAAGCTTTGGTAGTTTTTGAAGTGTTGATGTTTTGAAGATGTTGAAGTTTGATTGAAGACATGTCATTTAGTATTCTCAGTTTGAGGGTTTAATGGGGCTATTATCTTATATGTCATTTATTTTTGGGAGATTGCATAATTCGAATTTTTTATGTATGTACCGGCATAGACATATGAGAGATTTGTAAGGACATAATTTTATAAATGTTCGGGGTATAATCGAGGATTTTTCTGTCTTCCCTAGATCACAGTTTGTATGTCTGATACCACTACATTCGGCACGTCATCATGATCATCCACGACGGCCTTTTTTCGAATCTATGCATCCATCATCTTCACACATGCATCATGCTTCATGTGACGTGCTGCTCAATTGCTTCCCACTACTCCACAACACATGATTGATAAAATAATTTATTGGAGTTGTTTATATTTGCATAAATATTTGGGAATTTTTTAGAAAATATTTTTTGAAGTCTAAATTATTTTTTCAATCAAAATGCAGAAATTTTTCTAAGCAGAAGTGAACTTTTTTTGGTAGGCGCGCTCGCTCAAACGACATAGCACTATCGTTCGCGCGAGATTAGCATGTCGCGTGGTCTCGTTCGAATGACAGTTGTCCCTCGTTCGAGTGACATGCTGATCTCGTTCGAACGACACTGCCTCAATTTTTGAATCACTTTCTGTCACTTTTTCACACGACTTTTAAGAAACTTTTTTGAACACTTTTTTTGTAAAGCCGGCACAAAAATGGCACATTTATTAGACTTCACCTTTTTTTTCCTTTTTAGACTTTATGCCTCTTTATAAGAAAATGCTTCCCATCTATGAACGTGCAGACGTTTAAACCTTCAACAGAATTATTTTACTCATTTGGAGTATTTTGTGGAGAAGTCAGTCCCTTCTTCATCTCTGCCCATCTGGAATTCTCGCGGGAGATTCCAGCAAAGGACATCGGAACCGACACCTACGGGTATTTTCGTATGTCACACTTATTTTCATTATAATTCGTGTAACCGTTTTTTACAAATTATAGTGAAAATAATATGGTTTTGCCCTGCGGGGATTTTTCCTGATATTTTGAGTCACGTGCTGTATTTATTTATTGTTTGACACACGCATACACGTAGGTGCATGTTTAAGGGCTGATTTTATTTTGTTTAAAAATACACTCTTATTAAATATGGTTTACTTGGAAACTTGCGAATAATTTTTATTCGATATCACACACTGCATTTATTGGTTGCGCACTTTTCACTCTGCGTTCTCAAGCATATCTAGATTTCGGACTATTGGTGGGTGCCAATTCTTCGTACTACATAAAAATCTCATGACACGATGCTCAAATCACAATATAATATATCACAATGAATCAAATTTAGATGCCAACAAGTATTTCAGATTTCAAATGAATCACAATGCAATATGAGTGCAATCGACATAGAAATACAAATGGAATACTCTCGAGAGAATTTAGGAGCATATTGTATCAGTCCCATACCTCAAAATCATCACATGAATCATCACATATATTCTACCTCAAAAATCATATTGCACCATCACGTTCCCCTCGCTAATAATAATCAAGTCATGTTCTAGCCCCAATACAAAATAACCCCAAATAGGCCTCCAAATCTATGGTTGAATGATGAAGAAAAAAGGGCTAGGGTTCATAGATGAAAGGGGATAATTTTGCAGAGGTCTTATGGTTTAAAAGTTGATAAAAAAAAAGTGATTTGAAAAGCCAAGACACGAATTTTTTGTGATATATAAAGGATTAAGAGTTTGATTAAGAAAATAATTCTAATCATATACAAACATTAAAATAAACATTCCGAATGATCGGACCGTTGGAATTGGCAGAATTTTATAGCATAGTAGTTGAAGATGAGAGGAAGTAGTACAAAATATTTCAGCTCGATCGGACGATTGAATATTTTTATATATTTTTTTCTACAGAGTTTTATGTTTTGAGGACTCTTAAAGAGTTTTATGTTTTAAGGACTCTTGTAAACGGCCCAAGACTTGTATATACTCATATTAGGAGTCTTTTAAGATAGCTTTCCGAATTTCGAATATTTATTTAATAAAAATAATTAAATTCAAAATTTTATATTTCTCCTATTTCCAAAATAAAAATAAAAATTCTCATTTAAAAAATTCGGGTTGTTACATACTTCCCCACTAACAAGGAATTTCGCCCTCGAAATTCGACGTAGTTAAACGCTCGAAAATAAAATGCGACCTGATTCTATTTCCAAAAAATCACAACACTAAAGGCCTCAATCAATTCTACACGTTCTCACATCAAGATCACACATCTTAACCTCAATGCCTAACACGTCTTCAAAATATATTCTATCTTAAAAAAATACGCCTCTCATGCATGCTAGACCCAAAACCCAAAGACTCGAGGGTTGTCGTACACCTAAGCTCTGATACCATCTGTAAAACCCCGTACGCCCAAAAAGACACGCGACGTGCTACTATCTAAATTTCACGATTTAAATATAACAAAACCATAATTCTTCTTTTTCCACAATAATGATTACAAAAATGTTTCTCTTATAAATACACAATTCTCCAACTAAAATTACACAACTAATTTATACATCAAAAAATAAATCTTATATCCCAACTCTTAAATAATTCTCCAAAATAGTACATAGCGTCTCAATCCACGCTATCCTTCCAACTAAAAGAAAATATGGGGAAGTACACAATATGACAGGAATTGATGCTCAAAAATTAATTAGCACGATGAACTAAATCATAACAATACGAATTGCATATACAAATTAGTCACCAGGTCTATCAATATTAATTTCTCAACAGCACATCAATCAGTCACCAGGTCTCACCTCACCGCGCCTATGATATCTCAAGCATATCCGGATTTTGGACTATTGGCGGATGTCCATCCTCCGTGCCATATTAAAATATCATGACACGATGCTCGAATCACAATATAATATTTCACAGTGAATCAAATTTAGATTCCAACAAGTATTTCAGATTTCAAATGAATCACAATTCAATATGAGTGCAATCGATACAGAAATACTAATGGAATACTCTCGAGAGAATTTAGGAGAATATTATGTAAGCTCCGTACCTCAAAATTATCGCATGAATCATCACATATATTCTACCTCAAAAATTAGATTGCACCATTACGTTCCCCTTGCGAAAAATAATCAAGTCATGTTCTAGCCCCAACACAAAATAACCCCAAATAGGAATTCAAATACATGGTTGAACGATGAAGAAAAATGTGCTATGGTTTATAGATGAAAGCGAATAATTTTGGAGAGGTCTTTTGGTTGAAAAGTTGATGAAAAAGTGATTTGACAAGCCAAGCCACGAATTTATTGTGATATATAAAGGATTAAGAGTTTGATTAAGAAAAGAATTCTAATCATATACAAACACTAAAATAAACATTCCGGACGATCGGACCGTTGGAATTGGCTGAAATTTAAGGGAATAATAGCTGAAGACGAGAGAAAGCTGCAAAAAAAATTCAACTTGATCGGATAGTTGAATCCCTACTAAAAAATGAAAATTAAGGACAGCTAATTTGTTGTCCCAAAAGCCCGTTTGCTATCCCCAATAGTATTTAGGACAACCATAAGGACAAGAAGAGTTGTCCTAACGGGTGGGCGTCATAAAAGGCTAAAAGGATAGAAATTGTAGTCCTTTTTTATCTTTTAGGACTGTCGAAAGTCGTCCTTTTAGATCCATCCTTTTAAATCCAAATACTATTATATATTTATAAGGCCATATGTTGCTGTCCTTTAAAACGTAGTATTAGGGACAGAATTTGTTGTCCCAAATAAATTTTGGCGCATAAATGTGGCGCCAAATTAATATTTTAAAAGACAGTTGTAGCTTTCCTAAAAGATGAATATATATATATTTTTTAGAATCTGTATTCTAGTCAGCCTAAATTCAATTTCTAATATAATAAAAGTAAATTAACAAAAAAAAGTGCAAAGTCATATTATACCAAAGTCTAACCTTTAAAATAATAACAAAACCAAATAGTATCTTATCGCACTTCACAAAATAAACACCACCACATGCTTTCAAATCATCATTTTCACTTCAAAGTTAGTTACATAGATACATAGTTAAGCGTGGTTATCTGAAGTATCAATTGTTGTTGTTGTTGGTAGTGGTGGTAGCGGGATGCCCGTCTCTCATAGCATATGAGCGATTTCAATTAACTTCTGCTAGAGTTTCTCTTTTGACCCTCGTGACTCTTTCTTGTATCTTATTTTCTAAATCTTCACGCAGCATATCAATTTCTTCTTGATGACGATTCTCTCGCACCTCAACATCTTCCCGATAACGAGTATCTCGCTCATTGGCCTCCTTCTCTTGTCGAGCAATCTCATTATGATAATAATGAGATGATGCGGTTGAACGCAAAGAAGTTGATTTAATACATACTCCCACACACAATGCTCATCCATTTTTATCACGTCCTCAAATATAGAATCCCGCACTTTAATCCTAGTTTGCTGATCCTGTGGTAGCACATCCAATTGTCTTTTAATAATTTCCTACAAATTGAGAAAAATCATATAGCACAATCAACCTCTTTTCATAATTAAAACTTGTAAACATCCACCAAAATAAAATTCGTAATGTAACTAAGTCGTTAACTTTGCAATTACACACATATGTATACATGTCTACCAGCCGCTTCATCATGGACATCATATGTGAGATCTTTTTTCTTATGCGTCCATATCCAAACACTGAATTTGTCGATAGGCTCCTGTTTGGACTTCATCTAATTTATATAAAAATAGAAAACGTGTTCACAAAATCCAAAAAGAACTAAAATATAATCATATTAAAGTAAGAACATAAATACTAACTTGTTGCTTTATTATGACATTTGATGTTCTTCCAATTCAAGGGTGTGAACACAAATATGCTCGGTTAATTATATTCCTATTTGTCACTCGCTACAAGAGAAAATAAATAATGTTAATGAGATTTCAAGTTACATGTAACTGTTTAATCATCAACATTAACTTCAATAATTAAAAAAACATGTAAAATCCCTTCCACCAAGTCCAAACAGCCCCCACTCTCCCCCACACACTCGCGCCCGAACCCAAAACATCCTCGAACCACACTCGAACCAAAAATAACCCCCACCCGAACCACCGATATAATGTATTAATTTTAAAATTTCTGACAGAGTTTACTTTGTTTTTACATGTAATCCAACCTGTTTAATCATCAACACTAACATCAATAATTAAATAAACATGTAAAATCCCTTCCACCAATTCAAAACATGCCCCACCCTTCCCCCACACATCCCGCCTGAACTCAAAACATGCCCCACACCCCACCCTTCCCCCACACATCCCCACATCCCACCGAACCCAAAACAACCCCCACCCCCACCCAAACCCACACACCCGCGCCCGAACCCAGAACATCCCCGAACCAAAAACAACCCCAACCCGACTCACCGATACAAGGTATTATTTTTTAAAATTTCAACACAGTTTCCTTTGTTTTTACATGTAATCCAACCTGTTTAATCATAAACACTAACATCAATAATTAAAAAAATATGTAAAATCCCTTCCACCAATTCAAAATAGCCCCTACCCTCCCCCATGCATCTCGCCCAAACTGTGATACCTTCCATGCTTCCAACCAAGAAAAAATGTGATCCAAAAAGTTTCTAACCAAGAAAGAAATGTGATACCTTTGATGCTTCTTGATCGCAAAGTTTCACTCAGACTTTCCATTGATTCGTGTCGACTTGAGGGGGTGTAGTTGCTAAACGCTCCGCATTCGTGTTCAATTTTGTATAGTAATTCCTCTTAGTCTCGTACTTAAAGGATCTCCATTGAATCCCAATCTTACGCAAACATAGGTTTTGGTAATTGGCCGATGCATTTGTGTTAATCTAAGAACAAAAAATGCATTAGATGATTCTAAATAATCAATTTTACTAAAACAAGATTAATTTAATATTACTTGCACTTGTTCCCAAACAAAGTCGAGCTTTTGTTGATCCATTTTAGTCCAAGAAGTCCAAGTCAGAGGAAATAAATCCCCTTGGCATGCATAATAGCCGAGTTGACTCGCCAACTTCTTCGCATGTGGTCCAATTGGTTGGAAAATATTCATCCCAACCAATTATCGTTTTCTCACCATTGTCCCATTTATTCCATTATTTGGAACTCCCTCTAACTTTCCTCTTAAGATAGGATGTACCACTAGAATCACGTGTACAAAAGCAATGAGTTAGCATATATAAATATTTACAAAAATCTTATTGTATATATCTTTTAGGGTATACCCTCATGTGAGATGAACTGCAACTCATTTTCCACTGCACCAGAGAATGTACCATCGATATTACCTATTGAAACAACATTATTAACACAAGCACATAAGAAGTTGCGCAAATGAGTATATTGTGTTCAGTGCAATATTTGAACTCCTAGAAAAATAAAAATTTATATACCTGAATTTGAGATGGGGGGTGATCCATGTGCCGCTCTGCTACCAGACGAGTCTGTTACAACAAAACGATATATATGATTAGTTATTATATTGATAAAATAATATGATAAAAATAAGAGAAACATATATCATATGTCATAGAGCTTACATATATTCATGTTAATTTATAATTTAGCTACCCTCATTCTTTGTCCATATCATCCTCACAATCATCACCATCAGGCATAGATGTATTAATTTACAATTTTCATTAAATGTTGTTTTCTCTTTCCGAAACTTATGGTGCAACGGTAAGAATCGACGATGAACCCAATAATAATTCTTTTGACCATTCTTTAATCAGGTCGCTTGATGATCTTTATTACAACAAGGATAAGCAAATTCACCTTTCGTACTCCATCCAGATAGCATCGCATATCCCGAGAAATCACTAATTGTCCACAGCAACGCTACATGAACTTGGAAACATTGCTTATGCGATACATCGTAAGTAATCACTCCATCACTCCATAACTCTTTTAGCTCCTCAATCAATTGCTTACTGGAAGGTAAATTTCATTCGTTATCACTTCGAATTTTCAATATTATCACTCTGAAAACTTAAATAAACATTATCTCATAAGACACACCACAATATCGAGTGCAAACACGGTGTTCCATCCCCTTGCCCCTACTCCAAAATTCGTGTTCAAGAAATGAAAAAATCAAGCCACTATTTATCGACACACTTACCTAATAGATAATGAGATGCGTGACTATAATTGTTATTTCATAAGGCTTGAATAATAAGTTTTTCAAGGTTGTACTATTTCATAAGGCTTGAATAATAAGTGTTACAGGAAATTGTGCCTAGATATCAACAACATATATGTGTGTTAAAGCTTGAATAATTTCTACTTTTGTGTATTTCCTGCACTGCTTTAGTGTAGTGGAAGATATTAAAAAAATTACAAACTAAACAAAAGATTAGAAACAATGAAAAAAATTCAAAAGTAAACAAAAAATTCCATACAGGGGTGTTGAAAATAATGAAGCTTTTGTTCTGTAATCTTTTGTTCTTTTTTTTATTATCATTTACTTGTATATTGAAACAATATAATAACAATGAAGTTACAACCTGTAGGATAAGATATTACAAACAATAGCAATAACAAAATGTCTTCCCATCACATGTTTTTCCAAATAACAAATAAACAATAACAATAACTAATTGGATTTTATTAACATGAAAACAAAAGGAAACAATGAAAACAAAATAAGAGAGGCGTCGGACATAAAAAAAAGGTATGTCAACAAAATAAGAGTGGTGACGGTTATAACAACATAAATGAAAATAAAATGAAAAAATGAAAACAAACCTTGAACCTGGAGGAGAGGGGAGTCGGACTAGTATAGGGTGAGGAGCGGCGCTGGACAGAGCGGCTGAACGAGCGGCTGGGAGATGCTATGAGGAAGACAGAGAGATGTCAGGAGCTTCAGGTGAGAGAGAAAGGAATAAGTGGCTGGGAGCGGCGCTGGACACAGCGGAACCGCTGTGAGGAAACGAATTGATAATGAATTGATAACGAATTGATATTGTTTATTTGTGTATTTGGGTTTCTACTTTTAGGGTTATTTGTTTATTTAACCCAACTAAAAGAAGGTAACTGAATATTTAAAAGGACACCCTCAAATTGTTGTCCTATTTGATGCGCTATAAGGGACGGTAATGAAATATTTGAAGGAGAGTTGCGCGTGCGTTTAAATTAAGAAATTATATAATTAAACACAGTTTAACCCAATTAAATTCTATACATGCATTTAGGTGTGATTGAATAAGATGTAAAGCATGCAAGAACATTTAAACAACACACAAATGAGAAAAAATCCCCCAAAGGGGCAAAACCATTTATTTCACTATAATTTTGTAAAGTACGATTTACACGGATTACAAAGAAATACAAGGGTGACACAAAATTACCCTCAGGCATCGGATCTGTAGTCGGCGGCTGGAAGTTTCCCTTTTCAGGAGGGCAACAATGAAGAAGAAGGTCGGTCTTCTCCACAAGAGTACGAACAACAAAAGGATTTGTGTTCTAGGGTTTCAAAATGATTCACAAATGATTTGGAAATTTGTGTGAATCAAAACATGAGTTTGATAACTCACAAAGATGAAGACTTTGAGTTTATGAACTTTGAAAATCGTGTGAAGAAGTCTTGTAAAACCACTTCCCATAGTGGGTTTATAAAGGAATAACTTGGCCTAAAAAATCTGAACACGATTTGTTTGAGTTTATCCCAGGCGGACCGGTCCGGATTTGAGGTGGATCGATCCGAAGGTGCGGATCGGTTCATTTTAATTTTGGCTTTATCAGTTTTCTACCGGTCCGGGGTCTACTGGATCTTCAGCAGGCAGATCGGTCCGGTTGAGGGGAGGACCGGTCCGGGGTCGAATCGGTTCTTTTATTCTGGGCGGACCGGTCCGGCTGTGCATAATTTTGATTCCTCCTCTTCTTTGATGTTCGGATCCGTTGATGATGATATGAATCTTGAATTTCTTCAACGGTGTAACGGCGTACGACATGACAAATTGATAATGGACAAAAATGCCCTTACAAATTTCCCTCTATGTCTATGCCGGTACATACATAAAAATAAACATCTGAATTATCAAACAACAAAAATGTCTATACAAATCTACCCTTCCATGAACCCAAAACTGGAACGATACAAATGAATAAGACTTCAACGTTTGATCTTTGAATCTTTAGGAATCTCAACGCTTTTTTCATCAGGGTGTGCAATTCAGAGATCATCAACGAAGTACCTACACACATGAGATAAAGCAAAATTCCAAGTGACGTATCAAGTTTGAAATCAGATAAATATAGATTTATGATAAACGCTCAAAACTCCCCCATAATAAGATAATTCTTTCTTCCCCTTTTTATGATGTCCACAAATAGACAAATGAGAAGAATAAATCAAACAATCAAAGCAATGGTGTCACAAGGAACAAACTACTATTTTTGAATTTTTCAAAGTTTTTTTTTTAAAACAAACAAGAACACACCATAAATGAACACAAAACACCAAGTCCATGATAGCTTAAATGAATGGGTGTGATCAAATTCGATAGGTGATTGGGCATAAATATTGTATATTTATTCCCCTAATTTCAGTATATTTGTGAACCCGAGTGATGTAACATATATAGGTGAGTATTTCGTGTTTCGTGCTTCTCTTATTGGTTTTACAGGTTAATTATGCAAACAGTGCAAAAGAGGAAGCAATACAATGCCAGAAAAGCTAAGAAGGCAAGTTCAAGGGCAATTTAGTAATTTTTCAGCCCTATCCGGAAGGAGAAGTCAATCGGAAAGTTGAAGAGCTCGGAACAACGAGAACATTGGAAGAAACGGCACCCAAATCCGAGCTACGGTTGATGAGTTATGCCCAGTTGAAGTTGAAGAAAAATCCAAGAAAGGAAGAAAAGAAAGTAAGAAAAAAATCTAAGTGTAGCACTCCAGGCTAGCACACATTCGCGAACCCAGACCGAACCGGTTTGGGGGGCGAACCGGTTCGGGGTATATGCGAACCGGTTCGGTGTCCCTGATGCGCGAATTTGCTCCCCAAATCTGATTGGTTCCCAAGAGTCCTTTTAGGTTAAAACTCTCCAAAATAGTAGGGAACGTAGGCAACAACCTGGGGGCAGCCATTAGGGATAGTGTTAGTCAGTTTTTGATAGAGATAAAAAGAGAAGAACATCTAGGAACATCAAGGGAATTAATTGCTTCAAGATTTAATCATTACGGGTTTGTTTTTCAAGTTTTAATTCAAAGTTCAGAATTCTTGTCATTATTCTTGCATGTTTAGTTTTAGTATTCGATTCAACTTATTGTTGCGTCCATAATACGTATTTACATGATTCAATCGAGTTTCATCATGAATTCTTCCACATGCAACGTTACTATTTCATGCGTTAGTCAGTTTAACATGTCCAGCTAGGGTTTAAAGGTTGGGATGCATGAACCCAACCTGATGTGTTAGTGCATGTGCATAACGTTAATCCGATGAATTTAACGATTGATTTTGATCGTATCGCGTAATTACATAATAATTGTGGATCTTTATATCTCGTTTATCTTTGGATACTCGTGATGATTTAGAGTACAATTTGAGTGCAATTATCGCGATACCGATTTACTCATCCTCAGATTAGGTATGACGCGGGCTTGAACCTCGTATACATAATGCTTGGGAGTCCTAAATTCCGGGTCTGATTAATCGGATAAATTTATGATTGATGTTGTTACTGCACTACACTAGGGTTAGGGGATTGCACTCCCGTCCTATTTTCTCATCATTTAAGTTTAAAAAGTTTTGATTCAATTTTTCATTCATAATTTAGGTACTTTAGTTAGTTGCATTTTTCATCATAATTTCATAATTGCAGTTAGCTTAATCAATCCCAAAAACCAAATCAATTTTTCCTTTTCTTCTTAGAGTCGAAGTTAGGATTCCTCCGTCTTGTCCCGTCGTAACAACTCCGTTGTCCTTTTTCCCTGAGGATCGATACCCGACGTGCCGGATTATTACTTGAGCGACAGGCTTGCACTTGAGCCTAGAGAGTACGCACTTTAGAGACACATTCTGAGTCGTGTCAAGTTTTTGGCGCCGTTGTCGGGGATTTAGGTAGACTTAGGACTAGATTGAGTCAATCCAAAGCTTTGACAAAAAAAAATAAAAAAAATAAAAAAGATTCACCATCACCTCTCCTAAGCTTTAATGAAAAATTCTGAAACCACTCCCACACCCCATAATACTCCAACAAGTATTTACGAAAATCCACTTCTTGAGTATAACCCTGATAGTCTCCACACTCCAAACGCCCCACAGTTTTGGATCCCACCGCCCACACCATCGCACTCAATCTCCAGTAACACTCCCTTCTCCTTCGTAGGACACACTTCGAGCACACCTAGTGAGAGCGCCGAGTCTTCAAGTGAGAGAGAGATGTCGCAACATAGTAATGCACTTACCGGTGAGGAAGAGCCTCCGTACCGCCCGTTGAGAGAATTCTTATATCCCGAGCGCACTGTCACTCCGGGATGCATTATACTCCCGTATAATGCCGGGCAGTTTCGTTTCAAAAATGGAATGATCCAGATGCTACCGCATTACCACGGTATGGATTCTGAAAAGCCATACCTCCATATTAGGGAATTTGAGGACGTGTGTGATACTCTAAATGATCAAACCTGCACACAAGAAGTAATTCACCTCAAACTTTTCCCCTTCTCGCTCAAAGATAAAGCTAAAGCCTGGTTATGGTCTCTACCTCCAAGCTCGATTCCATCCTGGAATGAGCTACAGTCAAAGTTTCTCAAGAAATTCTTCCCACCATATCAAACAATCTCTATAAAGGCTCAAATTCAAGCGTTCAGGCAACATGAAAATGAGCCATTCCATCGATGTTATGAACGTTTCAACGATTTAGTTGCTTCATGCCCCCATCATGGATTTGATCCATCGCAAATCATCTCCTTTATCTATAATGGGTTGAATCTTAACTCCAAACAACTTGTTGAAACTATGGGAAGCGGTCCATTTGTCGATCTAGATGCCCACGATACTGATCTTCACATGAGGTATGTCGTTGAGACTACCCAATCCTGGGATACCTCTGACCCGAACGCTCAAAATTGAAATCGACAATCCACCACTGCTCCATCGGCGTCCGACCTATTCCACATAGATAAGAATTCTATGACGGATTGTCGATTAGACACCCTTGAGAAAGGATTGCGAGACCTATGCGAGATATATGGAAAAGGACTAGCTGGACCCATTCCAAACCCTGTCATGAAGGTGTGTGCGATTTGTGAGGCGGGACATTCAACTGAGGAATGTCCGACGATACCCGCCTACAAAGTAATGTTGCAGGAGCAAGTTAGTGGTATATGAGGCTTTAAGGGTAATTTCGGTTCCCCGCACGGGAATTCATACAACCCTTCGTGGAAAAATCATCCCAGTTTTAGCTACGGGAAACAACATGCCGCAATGTGCCCTCCTTCGCATGTTGCCCCTCCTCTACCATAACATTTTCAACAAGCTCCACACATGCGAGGACATGTGTAAGCACCGCCACCTCAAGGAAATTATATTCCACCACAGTGGAGAACTCTCGAGGATACCATGAATTAATTCATTGCAAACCAGACCGCAACCAATGCCAAATATGATCGTCTGATTGGCGACATAAATGCGAATCTGTCTAAAATACAATCCTCGTTGAGTGTTCAAGAGAAAGGAAAATTTCCTGCCCAGGGCCAACGACCTCTCCAAGGTCAAACTAGTGTTAGCTCGACACCCCATGACCATCCTAAGCAATGTTGCGCAATTACCACTCTACGTAGTGGAAGAGTCGTTGATTTATCACCTCCTCCACACGACACAACAAAAGACAAGGAGATTTCGCCCGGCACGAAAGAGGCCGAAGATGTCCCCTTGAACGAGAGTGACAAGGAAGACACTAGTGAGCCTGAGGTGGTAGTGAAACCACCCTCCGCAGCACCATTTCCTCGAAGGTTGATTCCCGCTCAAAAAGGGAACCCACGTGATGACATGCTAGACGTGCTAAAACAAGTTAAGCTGAATTTACCTTTCCTCGATGCCATTAAGCAAATTCCAGCTTATGGAAAAGTCATTAAATACTTGTTGACGGTAAAGAGAAAGATGAAGGTAAAGAAAAATGTTTTTCTAGCATAGAATGTGAGTTCCATCCTACTCAATGATCTCCCACCTAAATTCAAAGATCCCAGTGCACCCACCATTTCCTGCATCATTGGAGAAAATAAAATCGAAAAAACCTTACTTGATTTGGGAGCAAGTGTAAATATCCTCCCTTACTCCATCTATAGGCAACTTGACTTGGGCGACCTCAAGCCCACACAGGTCACTCTCCAATTGGCGGATCGAACCGTGAAGATCCCAAGAGGCATAGTCGAGGACGTGATCGTCCAAATTGACACTTTCTACTTCCCGGTAGACTTTGTCATTTGGGACACGGAGCCCTCCTTTAACTCGAGCAACCATGTTCCCATCATCCTTGGACGCCCTTTCTTAGCTACGGCTAACGCAATCATCAATACTCGGAATGGGCGAATGCAACTCACCTTTGGGAACATGACCTTAGAGACCAACATCTTCCATGTCTCCCAACATACGGGGGAATAAGATGACCATCACGCGGTGAGCTTCATAGACGAGATCGTAGGTGAGTACTTTGAGGAAAATGATTGTGGAGATGCCCTAAGGTCCTTCTTAGTGTCGAGCCATGAGAATGATGGGTCCCACAAGAGAGAGCTGTTGGGGGTGTGCCCTATTTCATCAAGTAATAGTGGTAGTTGTGACAATGAGAGAAAAGTGGGGGAGAGGTGTGTAGTGACCGCAATTGAAAGAGAGAGAGAGGGGTTAGAAGAGAGAAAACTGGTGGAGTTGGAGATCGAGCAAGTAAGAGAGGACGTAGGCACTACTCGAGAGAGAGAACTAGGAGATATGAGCATGGAAGATTTTGAAAGAGAATTCGGGAAGGTGGATGAAAGTATTACTATTGAAGGCCAATCCCTATTGGATTCATGTAGTCACTTAGACGAAAGTGAATTGAAAGCAAAAATTGATTAATTCCTTCGTTGTGACAATCCACCCACAACACTAGAGGCCCCGAAGGCAAGTGAGGAGAAAAGTTATGGTTCATCTGACTTAGAGCCCGACCCATGCATCTTAAAAATTGAACGAAACCTAGGTGTTCCCTCCGAGTCAGTGCACGCAAATCACACTTTGAGCCAGCATCACGAGGATCCCTTTCCAGTTAGTCACGATGAGTCTCCCGGTCTATCCTTTATCTATGGGCGAGGTCCCAACTTGTTCCGATTGTTATCTTATAATCCTAGGATGGGAGAGACAAGGAGAACATCAAACCCCGTGAGTGGGGTCAAGTGAGTTTGTGGAGAGATGAGAGGTCGTCGCACCCCCGACGCGTATGGGGTGATTATTGTTGTATTTTTGAGTCATGCATGATTGTCATATAGTGTCTTGTTGCATTTTAATATTTGTTTGTTTTATTTTTCCGCACTTTTCATTCGCCTTGAGTTAGATTTTCATCCTTTTTGCTTGAGGACAATGCAAAAGTCTAAGTTAGGGGGGGTCACAAGTGCGTATTTCTAAAACTTCACAAATTTCAAAATGCCCAAAAATTTCCAAAAAATCATAAAATTTTGAAAAATCCAAAAATATTTTTGTTCAAAATATGTAAAAATTGGAATTCAAAATTTTCAAAAATATCATCAAAAGTTGAATTGGAATCCCAAATTGTAAAAATCCAACATACACAAAGCCGAAATTGACCAAAGATGGAAATTGAGCGAAAATTGACGACTTAACGAACGAATGTGGAGATTAACAAACCCGGCGAGATTCGAGCCTATCACGTTTTGCGAGTTTTTAAATCAATCCGAGTTAATTGTTAACTCAAAGTTCTTTTTAGCGCTTAATAAGTTGTCAAGGATCTCAATCCTTTCATTTTGATCGGTTTTAAAAAATGTGTGCTATATTGCCTTGAAAAACGTGTCAAATTAGCCTCTAAACTTAAATTCCCCTCGAAACGCATATGGTAACGCAATTGGCATTTTGGACAATGAAGTAGGCCCTCGTTTGTCACCCAAAAATTTGACCAGAAAAAAGTAGCGAAAAATCACCCTTTGCAACCCAAATTGAGCCGAATAATTTTTCCTTTCCTTTGACAACCCGAAAAACCCAAAATAGCCGGAATTGTGAAAAATGAAAAATTCAGATTTTAAGTCCAAAAAGTGCATATAAAGGGGCAAGAAACAAAATAGTATGCTAAACAAAAACAACAAGAAAAGAAATAGAAAAAATAGAAAAAGAAAAAAAAATTGAGCAATAGCCCGGAAAACGCACAAATGGACATCATTAATGACTTTTCCAATTCCAACCTTCCATACCTCCTTCATTTTACCCAATGCAACCTTCAACCCGAAAAAGTCCTAACCGAGTCCAAATTGTAAAAATTGATTATCGCGTGGAGAGTTAAGACACCAAAAGATAATATAAGAGGCTAAGTGCGCAAAATAGAGGCAATGTTCCCATTTTTAAAACCGTAATCCATTGATGAGATCCTATCACCATGAAATTTCCGTCTTTCTATTGTATGCGTGAATTTGCTTCCCTTACATTTACTCTTTATATCACGCATACCGAGAGAATAGCCATAATCCGAGTGATTCGTTTGTGTGAGCGTTCCGTGAGAAATTGAAATCAAAACGAATTTTCGGATAAATAACGTAATGATCAATCGGTGGAAATTGGCGGTTATATTTCCGGCTTCGCACACACACTACGGTTTGAGACTCGTAAATATGACTTGATGATGACTATTTTCCGAAAAAGTTTGAATTGCACAATTTTTGCGTATTTTGAATTTTCTTTGAGTCGAATTTTGTGGGTATATTCACTGCAAACCCTCACGAGACACAACTCATCCTACTAGGGTAACCTAGAGATTTAAAGGCTTGTTGCATGCGCTAAATGCAATCGCTTGCCCGCGAAAGGGGTTCTCTATCCCAATAAAGTCTTTGAAGGATCCTTAACTCATACTTTCATTCTTTTACATTGCTCGGGACGCGCAAAGTTCTAAGTTAGGGGGTTTGATTGGGCATAAATATTGTATATTTATTCCCCTAATATCAGTATATTTGTGAACCCGAGTGATGTAACATATATAGAATTAATGCACATTTATGCTACTAACCTTTGTTGGCGAGTATTTCGTGTTTCGTGCTTTTCTTATTGGTTTTACAGGTTAATTATGCAAACAGTGCAAAAGAGGAAGCAAGACAATGCCAGAAAAGCTAAGAAGGCAAGTTCAAGGGCAATTTAGTAATTTTGCAGCCCGATCTGGAAGGAGAAGTCAACTGGAAAGTTGAAGAGCTCGGAACAACGAGAACACTGGAAGAAACGACACCCAAATCCGAGGTACGGTTGATGAGTTATGCCCAGTTGAAGTTGAAGAAAAATCCAAGAAAGGAAGAAAAGAAAGCAAGAAAAAAATCTAAGTGTAGCACTCCAGGCCAGCATACATTCGTGAACCCAAACCGAACCGGTTTAGGGGGAGAACCGGTTCGGGGTACATGCGAACCGGTTCAGTGTCCCTGATGCGCGAATTTTCTCCCCAAATCTGATTGGTTCCCAAGAGTCCTTTTAGGTTAAAACTCTCAAAAATAGTAGGGAACGTAGGCAACAACCTGGGGGCAGCCATTAGGGATAGTTTTAGTCAGTTTTTGATAGAGAGAAAAAGAGAAGAACATCTAGGAACATCAAGGGAATTAATTACTTCAAGATTTAATCATTACGGGTTTGTTTTTCAAGTTTTAATTCAAAGTTCAGAATTCTTGTCATTATTCTTGCATGTTTATTTTCTGTATTTGATTTAACTTATTGCTGCGTTCATAATACGTATTTACATGCTTCAATCGAGTTTCATCATGAATTCTTCCACATTCAACGTTACTATTTCATGCGTTAGTCAGTTTAACATGTCCGGCTAGGGTTTAAAGGTTGGGATGCATGAACCCAACCTGATGTGTTAGTGCATGTGCATAACGTTAATCCGATGAATTTAACGATTGATTTTGATCGTATCGCGTAATTACATAATAATTGTGGATCTTTATATCTCGTTTACCTTTGGGTACTCGTGATGATTTAGAGTACAATTTGAGTGCAATTACCGCGATACCGATTTACTCATCCTCGGATTAGGTATGACGCGGGCTTGAACCTCGTATACATAATGCTTGGGAGTCCTAAATTCTGGGTCTGATTAATCGGATAAATTTATGATTGACGTTATTACTGCACTACACTAGGGTTGGTGGATTGCATTCCCGTCCTGTTTTCTCATCATTTAAGTTTAAAAAGTTTTGATTCAATTTTTCATTCATAATTTAGGCACTTTAGTTAGTTGCATTTTTCATCATAATTTCATAATTGCAGTTAGCTTAATCAATCCCAAAAACCAAATCAATTTTTCCTTTTCTTCTTAGAGTCGAAGTAAGGATTCCTCCGTCTTGTCCGGTCATCACAACTCCGTTGTCCTTTTTCCCTGAGGACCGATACCCGACTTGTCGGATTATTACTTGAGCGACAGGCTTGCACTTGAGCTTAGAGAGTACGCACTTTAGAGACACATTCTGAGTCGTGTCAATAGAAAAATCAATGCATACAAACATGACATATGTGCACGATGAATATTGGATACTCCTAACGAAAGAACTCAAATGCTTCCTTTTGGTGTAAGTAAAAATGGAACGAGACATTGACTTAATCAAATCAACAAGTCAAAGCTCAAAGGGATTTCCACACCAATAACGTCCAAAACGAATTTCAAGATTTTTCAGGACTTTCAAGGAAGTGCAAACCCATTTAATCATTCTCCAACCAAACTCCCTCAGATTTATATTTTGAATAGAGGTAATCTAAATTCTCAAACTTTGGAGAATGGATGTTGAAACCTAATGGCCCATCTTTGGCATGAATTGCTTTTTATTGCCTTTACATTTTTTCGGGGCTCTTTTAACCTCTTTGGACCTCGGATAATAAAATTCCTCCATTTTTTAGGTCTTTTTGAACGGTGGATTTTGCGCAAAGAATAGATAATTACCTTTCGCAGCCCCTCCCCATCCTTAAACAAACACTCAGTCTCACATCAAAACGGTTTTTTACATGCATTCTAATATTGTCAAGTTTTATCGCATATTGTACGTTGTATAGACAGAATTGAGATGGAAACACTCAAGCCAATATGTGATAGACAAGTACAATAATCAAGTAAAGTTGTGCATGTGTGCAATAAAGGAGATAGGAGTCAAACATGTAGAAATTATATCACGAATCACATCTCAAAGACTCCAAACAATGTAAAGCACATGGATGAAATGATGTAGCGTCTCAAATCTCTATCAAACAGTCACATGGATAAATGAAGTGAAGTTATGACTTGGCGATCTTAAATGCTCATCCATAGAAGGTGCAAAACAGAAATCTTTTTGGATTTTTCAAAAAAATTATCAAAATGATATTTTTTTGTGCTTTTCTCAAAATTTTTCTAAAAGAAAATCTTTTTGTATTTTTCAAAAGAAATATAAAAAGTAAAAAGAATAAATACACTAGTGATACAATCTAGCAATAGGAATCAGAGGATATGATAATGACAATGCATCCTATACTAGACACGGACCAACCCCTCAGTCAATTGTGAAAATCCCCAGAGACTTCCTAAGGCTCTCGAATCTAAGGGCATCTAAAGGTTTCGTGAAAATATCGGCTAACTGACGGTCGGTAGGAACGAAACTCAGGGATACGACCTTCTCCTCAACTAACTGACGTAGGAAGTGCTCGCGTTACCTGATGTGCTTTGTGCGCAAATGTTGGACGGGATTACGGGATATGTGAATCGCGCTCGTATTATCACAGAAAATGATCATGGTGTCTTGTGAAATCCCATAATCCTCTAACATTTGCTTCATCCACAAGAGTTGCGTCCAACAACTCCCGGCGGCAATGTACTCAGCCTCCGCAGTGGATAAAGAGATGAAGTTTTGCTTCTTGCTCAACCAAGAGACAAGAGCAGAACCAAAATAGAAACACCCACCAGAAGTGCTCCTACATCCATTCGCATCCCCGGCCCAATCGGCATCTGAATAGGCGGACAAACGATCATCGGTATCAATGGAATACCATATACCGTATGAGAGAGTCCCACTCACGTATTTGATAATACGTTTTAGAGCGAGTAAGTGTGACTCTTTCGGAGATGCCTGATATCGCGCACAGACTCCAACACTAAAGGCTATGTCGGGACGATTGGCAGTCAAGTAGAGAAGACTACCTATCATACTCCGATACAAGGTTTGCTCTACGTCCTTGCCTGAAGTGTCCTTACTAAGCTTGATAGAAGTACTCATTGGTGTACGTGCATGCTTAGCGGAGTCTAATCCAAATATCTTCACTAGGTCTCTAGCATACTTAGATTGGGAGATGAACATTGCATCCTCTAGTTGACAAACCTGGAGACCGAGGAAGAAAATAAGCTCACCTACCATGCTCATCTCAAACTCACTTTTCATCTCTTCCTAAAAGTGGTGAGAATGTTCGGAGCGTGTGGATCCAAAGACTATGTCGTCCACATAGACCTGGGCAACCAAAATTGCATCGTCATCTCTCCTGATGAACAACGACATATCAACTCCCCCTATCTTGAAGCCACGAGCTAAGAGATAGGAAGCAAGCCGCTCGTACCAAGCACGGGGTGCTTGCTTCAAACCATACAAGGCTTTCCTCAGATAATAAACGTGATCAGGGTGCTTAGGGTCTTCAAACCCTTTTGGTTGTTCCACATAAACCTCCTCCTGTAGAATGCCATTCAGAAAGGCACTCTTGACATCCATCTAATATAACTTGAAGCGCAGATGACATGCGATGGCGAAACGTAGACGGACGGACTCAAGCCTCGCAACAGGAGAAAATCTCTCTCCAAAGTCTACACCATCTATCTGTGTGTAGCCTTGGGTGACCAACCTAGCCTTGTTTCTGATTATGGTACCATTTTCATCCATTTTATTCTTGAAAATCCACCGGGTACCTATCACATTAGTATCACTAGGTCGGGGGACAAGTTCTCAGACATTGTTCTTTTTAAACTCAAGCAACTCATCCTGCATGGCAGATATCCAGTGTTCATCCTTGAGTGATTCTTTGTGATTCTTGGGCTCGACTTTGGACGTGTAGCAAAGATGGCTGACAACGTTCTCTAGCTGAGCATGAGTCTTGACCCCTAGAGTGGGATCGCCAATAATGGCAGAAGGGTCATGACTCTTGCGAACCCAAGCAGGTGTGTCCCCAAGCACATGAGTGGGGTCCACAGAGTGTGAGTGAGGGACAAGTAGGTCACTCCCAGAAAAATACTCATCCTCACACTGGAGGTTAGAATCAATAGTCGTCGTAGGTTCGTCATCTTGTACGGTAACGTTTATTGATTTCATAACCTTAGAGCTCTTCAGGTTAAAAACTCGGTACGCTCTACTGTTCGATGAATATCCTAACAATATTCCCTCATCGCTCCGGGAGTCAAACTTTCCTAATTTCTCTCTATCCCGTAGGATGTAGAATTTACTCCCAAAAATACGAAAATATGCCAGGTTGGGTTTCTTGTCAGTCCATAATTCATAAGGTGTATTAAGTGTGTATGGACGCAAGTAAACCCTATTCACCGTGTGGCATGCAGTAGACACTGCCTCTGCCCAAAATCTCCTAGAAACATTACGACCTAGAACCATAGATCTATCCATTTCCTGGATCGTTATATTCTTTCTCTCAATAATCCCATTTTGTTGAGGAGTCTTCACAGCAGAAAACTCATGTTTGATCCCAAGGCTATCACGATAAAAATCTACCTTTGCTTTCTTAAATTCAGTGCCATTGTCACTACGTATCCTGTTAATAGTGACTCCGTGTTGATTTTGTAGGACACGGCACTTGGTCGTTAAAAACTCTACAACATCGGATTTCTCCCTTAGAAAACCTACAATAGAATATCTGGAGAAATCGTCTACCATCACGAGGATATACCTCTTACCACACAAACTCTTAGTACGAGTAGGACCCATAAGATCCATGTGAATCAGCTCAAGAACTCGGGAGGTGGTAATAGAATGCAACTTCCTATGTGGACTCCGAATTTGCTTTCCCAACTGACAGGGTCTACAAACCGTGGAAGTTGACTTTCCAAGAGATGGTAAGCCACGTACTAGGTCCTTTTTGGCAAACGAGTCAAATCTCTAACGTTTACGTGACCTAGACGTTGATGCCACAAATCCATGTGAGTGATCGTGGCGCTATTGCAGACAAGTGAGGAAGTAGGTACAGTCCCATAGAAATTATCCTCGGTCCTCACCCCTTGCATTAAAAGTTTACCGGCTTGATTATACACATTACACGCATCCCGATCAAACTTTACTGCAAATTCAGCGTCGCACAGCTGGCTAATGCTGAGAAGGTTTTCTTTCAAACCTTTGACGTACAAAACATTATCTAGCTTAGGAAATTCTGGTAACTCCACAGTACCTCGTCCCATAATGCTAGACTTGGTCCCATCTCCAAAGGTGACTTTACCATCCTTATAATCCTCAAAGTGGGTAAAAAATGAGACATCACCTGTCATGTGTTTGGAGCATCCACTATCAAAATACCACTGTGAGGTATTATGTTCTTTGAGAGCAACATGAACAACAAGATCTTTCTTATCTTTCTTAGGAATCCAAGAAGTGGTAACCTTATGTTTGCCCTTATTGTTGGGCTCTTGTTGTTGGTTTCAGCCGGAATGTGAGAAGTATTCACTGACGGCAAAGACATCCGTCGGAATTCCTCCATCAAACTCTGTGATGTGGCGGCTAAAAACTCAACACGCTCTCTCAGACTAGAAAACTTATCAGTATGACGTGGTGGAGCAGTAGTACGTCGTGTTCGACTCAAACTATAGCAAGACTCCCTCAGGTGGCCTTTTCTTTTGCAATAGGTACAAAAGAACACAGTCTTAGGTAGACCTTGGTTTGCTTTTCTAGGTCGAACTCTCCTTCTTAGATTTTGGCGATGACCATAAGGAGTAGTAGTGAACTCAGGGACTGGTCCAGGTGCAATTTGGGACGTGGAGGCACCATCATAACCCATTCCCTACCGATCACCAAAACCTAAAGCAGGGCCGAGGAGCATTTTTCCCATCTTCCCAGATCTGTCCTCAATTTGTACCTTGACTTCTCGTGCTTTCTCAAGGTCATGAGTCAGCTGGGCAACAAGGGCTTTTAGTTTCTTCCGAGTCTCCACGGAGGAATGGAGCTCACTTGTAAGACTAGCCACTTGTTTAGTCAAGTCCCCTCTTTCTTTCTCAAAACTACTCTCTCTCTCTCTCTCTAAACAAACTCCCTTTCTTAACACACGTAGATTCTATCTCTCTCAGGGCGGTGCAGGTGGAGGCCTTTCTCTCTCTCTCTCTCTCTTTTCTTAAATCTTCCTCTAAGACGGTGATCTTAAGAACTAACGCTTTGTTACGCTTTTTAGTTTTAAATGACTCAGAATATAACTCAGCGTAGGTGCGTTGAATATCACTCTCGCTCTCACTTGAGTCATCCTCCCCCTCACTCACATCGATCTCACTGTCTAGGTGTCCCTGCGATGCATCATCCTCATCGTCGTGAGAAGTACTCAACGTGCGCACTTGACTAGCCATGAATGCGGTGAAGTTACACTCATGCGGTGACTCATCTCCCGAGTCCACTGACTCGACCTCACTGTTGTCGCTAAGGGTAGCATTAAGGACCGCTTTCCCTTTCTCTCTGTTCAGACGTGTGGCACACTCAAAGGCTCTATGACCCCTACTGTCGCACTCAAAGCATCGCTCACTTTCTTTCTTAGTAGGATATTTAAAATCTTTTTCATTTTTCTTTTCAAACTTATTTTTCTCAAATTTCTTTTTATCTTTAAAATTGTCATTTTTCTTAAATTTGAGAATCCTTTTGAAATTCTTTGCAAAAAGAGCCAAATCATCTAAGTCAAAATCACAATCAGAATCTGACGTGTCAGTCTCTCTCTTTCTAGATGACTCTACCCTCTTTCTAGCCGACCCCTCACTCTTTTTCTCTTTGGCATTAAGTGAAATTCCCTTATCTTTAGACTTAGCAGTTTTAGGGAACATATCAATTTCATATGTTTGCAAATCTCCTACAAGTTCTTCTAATTTTAGCGTATTTAAATTACACATAGAATTTAGCACAATGACTTCAGGGATAAAACGCTTAGGCAGAGAACGGAGAATATTTTTAACAACTCTAGCATTAGGAATATGTTCACCAAGATTAAAGCTAGTATTAACAATGTCAGAAAGCCTAGCATAAAAATCATCAAAACATTCAGTCTCATGCATGGTGATGGTTTCAAATTGAGTTGTCAAAATTTTCAATTTAGACTCTTTCACCGCATTAGTTCCTTCATGGGTGAGTTGTAAAACATCCCATGCCTCTTTTGACGTGGTGCACGTCATTATGCGTTTGAACTCATCAGGTGTGACAGACCCAGAAATAGCACTTAGACCCTTAGAATTGAATGATGACCATTTAAATTCATCTTCAGTCCATGAAGTGACAGGTTTTAAACTGGTCACGTTTTCAACAGTGACGGAGGGAGGTGTCCACCCTCTTTCAACTAGAATCCATACACGTTCATCAATGACTTTTAATGCAGATCTCATGCGGACTTTCCAATATGCATAATTCGTTCCGTCAAAAACTGGCATTTTATTATATAACTTCTCCATAATGAACACACTCGTTTTCAAAAATCAATTTTTCAGAAAATTGATATCTTAGAAAAATTTTGCGGAAAATTAGGAATACGCGATAGATTAGCGTAACCCGCTCTGATACCAATTTGAAGGAGAGTTGCGCGTGCGTTCAAATTAAGAAATTATATAATTAAACACAGTTTAACCCAATTAAATCCTATACACGCATCTAGGTGTGATTGAATAAGATGTAAAGCATGCAAGAACATTCAAACAACACACAAATGAGAAAAAATCTCCCAAAGGGGCAAAACCATTTATTTCACTATAATTTTGTAAAGTACAATTTACACGGATTACAATGAAATACAAGGGTGACACAGAATTGCCCTCAGGCGTCGGATCTGTAGTCGGCGGCTGGAAGTTTCCCTTTTCAGGAGGGCAACAATGAAGAAGAAGGTCGGTCTTCTCCACAAGAGTACTAACAACAAAAGGATTTGTGTTCTAGGGTTTCAAAACGATTCCCAAATGATTTGGAAATTTGTGTGAATCAAAACATGAGTTTGATAACTCACAAAGATGAAGACTTTGAGTTTATGAACTCTGAAAATCGTGTGAAGAAGTCTTGTAAAACCACTTCCCGTAGTGGGTTTATAAAGGAATAACTTGGCCTAAAAAATCTGAACACGATCTGTTTGAGTTTATCCGAGGCGGACCGGTCCGGGTCTGAGGCCGATCGGTCCGAGGGGGCGGATCGGTTCATTTTAATTTTGGCTTTATCGGTTCGCTACCTGTCTGGGGTCTACTGGATCTTCAGAAGGCGGATCGGTCCGGTTGAGGGGCGGACCGGTCCGGGGTCGGATTGGTTCTTTTATTCTGGGCGGACCGGTCCGACTGTGCAGAATTCTGATTCCTCATCTTCTTTGATATCCGGATCCGTTGATGACGATATGAATCTTGAATTTCCTCAACGGTGTAACGACGTACGACGCGACAAATTGATAATGGACAAAAATGTCCTTACAATATTATCCTTTTTGCTCTGATTAATAAAAAGCGGGAAACAAATTATTTTAATGGACGGTAAATTATTGTCCTTTTTGCTATCTTATGAGGAACAATAATAAAAATGTTGTCCTTTTTGAAAATAGAGGGAACGAGAAAATAAGAGAGGGAAATGAATTATTTTAAGGGACAATAAGTGATGTCCTTTTAGAGTTATTTTAAAGGACAGTAATTTTTTGCCGTCCTAAAAACTATTTTCAGTCGGTTATTAAGGAAGCATAAAATATTGTTGTCCTTTTAGACTATTATAAAGGACAGCCAAATCTTCCTTTCCCTTATACATTTTTTTAAAGGACAAATTTTAAACT
This sequence comes from Sambucus nigra, assembly GCA_949130495.1. Classification (NCBI taxonomy): domain Eukaryota; kingdom Viridiplantae; phylum Streptophyta; class Magnoliopsida; order Dipsacales; family Adoxaceae; genus Sambucus; species Sambucus nigra. The sequence continues at coordinate 268,019,478 of OX422224.1, forward strand.
ATCCTTAATACCTCTGTCCTTAATTGTAATTTTTCTAGTAGTGAATATTTTTATTTATTTTTTTCTAGAGAGTTTTATGTTTTGAGGACTCTTAGAGAGTTTTATATTTTAAGGACTCTTCTAAACGGCCCAAGACTTGTATATACTCATAGTATGAGTATTTTAAGATAACTTTCAGAATTTTGAATATAAAAACCAACAAATTTATTTAATAAAAATCATTAAATTCAAAATTTTATTTTTCTCCAATTTTCAAGATAAATTTAAATTTCCATTAAAAAAATTGGGGTTGTTACATTTAGTGAGCAGTTTATATCATATCTTTAACATGTTATGGTCTGATTTTATTTCTCCAAAGAGATTCAGTCTCGATTATTATGCTGGATTTTTTGAGCCCACTATTGATGATCAATATTGTGTGAAACACTCCGTATAAGTTTGAAGAAATTAAACGAATTAAGTTTGTTTACATGATGCACACTCAGACTAATAATGATGGATATAATATGAATCTTTTATGGTTTGAAATAAGTTTTCTTCTTAGTAAATTTTGCAAGATAAACTTGTTGTGTTACAGAAAGTATTTGTTTTTTATGCAAGCATTATTTACAAAACAAACTAGAAATGCAAATAAGACTCCTCCTCTTTAATTTGTGGGGAATCAAGCCATTTATTTTTCATAAGCCCTCAATGCTTCTGATTTTCTTGAAAAATATTTGTCCGGACTTGATTGTGAGGGATATTTTTTTAAAGAATATTTCAGTCCTTCTCAAAGGTTATGGTATCCATTTAATGTTTTGTATAAAATAAAGTTTGGATATATTTCTTATAAAGAATTTTGTATCCCGCATTATAATCATAGTATTATAGACGAAACTCTTTAATCTTATACCACATTAAATCTAAACTCCTTTTGATAATTTTTTATGGACAAGATTTTTGCAATATCTGTTATAAATATTGATAGCCGAGTTATGTCCTTAAGGTATTACAATATCTAATATTCAGATGACCTAGGTGCCCTAAGTGGGAGATTGTGAGATTGTCCCATATTGTGGACCAACATAGATCATATAATCATCATTGACATATACTTATTGCATTATAGAAAACCAAATGTCAAATTCATTACGAATGGTGAAATTGGTGGGAGTAAAAAATCATGAATATGGTTATAAAAGAAGGGATGTTACTTATCCCATTATCGATAACTTTCTTCAATACTTGTTCTTTTAGTTGTTGAATTGTTTAAACAATAAAAAACAAATAAATAATGAACTACTAAATCATGATACTGTCACTATGAGACAAATGTAAATAAAATCATAAGTAATAGTATCAACCAGATCTAGAAATGGAGTCTACTTTTCTAAATGATTATGTGGTGTATCTACATGAATATGAATTTGGCATAAGAATAAATAAATATTTGTTTTTTTTTCACAAATCATAAGAATTAAACTTACTGGACTAAGATATCTCATTGAATTACATTTAAATTGAGTATGAAGAGGTCATTAAGACCAAACGCGAAGTTAATTGTAATTAAATGAATAAAGTTAAATTGTAGTAAAATATTTTATGTGTGATGAGAAAGAGGTTATAAATGAACCTTCTCACTTTTTTTCAAGGACGTAGAATTCTTATGATATGAGTAACTCATTATGATGAGAGTTACATTTAGTGTATGTGAAAACTATTTTACACGTGTTATAAAGCTATGATTGTATAAAGTCAAATAATTTTCTCACCTATGGTATTTTTAGAAGTAATACCATTATATTTTCTAATCTTTGTATATTCAATTTATACAACCTATGATCAGTGGGAGTAAGTTTATATAATCAATTTATTATAAAGTAGAGAAACAAAATTTTACATGAATTTTCTATATGTAATGAATGAAGTTATGAGATCTTAAAAGATTATATGCTCATATATTAAAGTTGAATGTTCATTTTTTGACGATCAATTATTACAACTCGGATTTACTAGTTTTATGGAAAGTATAAAGCTCCCTCTTATATACTTATCTTTAGTTTGGTATAACAACTAATATGAGTGCAACATAATCCAGTGACTATTATGAAAATCTGAATATGTAACATGATTTAATGCTACAACTTATTGATTATGGCAATGTAACTTAAATTTCAGGACTTGGAGTTGTCAATAATATTGCTCCTGAAATGTTATGATACTATCGTTGCAATCTTCTTTATCGAGATACGTTAGGTATTATGTGAGTAACTAAGCAAATTGAATGTAAATTCCTTTTAAAGAAGAAATTCTGAAACGAGCGTCATTTAACACATTTGTACAAGTGTTAACATAGAAAATTAACATGATTGGGATATCATGAAAGACATTAATGAAGCATGCTTAAGATACGAGTCTTAGTTATAGTCGATAGAATCTTGATGTGGTGGTGTTTTAGTGCTTATTTTGACACTACCATATGATATCATACAGTGTTTCAGAATCATTTATTTCTGTCGTTATTGTACACATACATGTGAATGAAAGAATGTGACAAAATAGTCTTTTACAAAGACATTATTGGACAATTATTTAATAGCCCTATCTATAGATCTTATTAGATGAGTTGTTAATATTGTGGTACATGGAAGCGATCATGCTCTTGAATTAGTATGTGAGCCCCATGACTCGCATTAATGATTTATTTGAATAAAGTGTTTATGAAAAACCATTTAAGGATGACTCAAAGATTATTGCGCATTTTATGATAAATATGGATCAAGTGGGAGACTATTAGAATTATTTTAAATAATTCTCCATTATATGCTCCATAATTATATTAATACTAAGAGTCACTTTGGTTAATGAAAGGATACTCTAAATACCAAGCGTCAAAAGGACTCTTGGGCATCTACCTTGATGGACGGTTGATATTAAGTGAGTGTTAGAGATTTAGGTCATGTCTCTGCCTATAAATAAGTGACTGAATTCCATCATTCAGACATACTAAAAGACAGCATAATGAAATTATTGGAAAATGAGAGAAATCTAAATTCTGAAGGAGTGTAAAATTTGAAATAGTGTTTTGACCATACATGGTGATCTAACCATTGGAATGCGTTGAAATTGGAGTATGTTCTTGCCATATAAAAGATGAATCCATGTTCTGAAATTCAGTCTGCTCAGACATCGTTAAGATTGACTGCTCCATCAATCTTTCTAGTTGTGACAATTCTGGAGGTATGTTATTTAGATACCATTTTATGTTTCGTATAATGATTATATGCGATTATCATGAAGATTCAAGATCCTTTTATTAAGAACAATTGTATGTGAAAATTTAATCATTAATGTATCAATGATTAATATTATGGTGTTCTCGAAAATGATTTTACAATGAGTACAAAGATAATGACCTCAAGGTAATCTTGTTCAATGCATACTAAGTATACTAGCAAAATAAGTTGAAATTATGCCGTTTATCATAATCTAGATTGACCTATTAAATTATTTTGCTACAGCGCTGTTGATGGTGTGTCAATCTCTGTCTAAGATTGTCAATGAGAAAACTTATATTCCACAAGAACCGGTGACAGTGGCGGAGGGAATGAGTTACAGAGTGGGGCACGTGCACCACACCTGATTTTAAAAAAAATATATTACATCTTACATAATACAGTCTACAGCTAAGCACACGGGTCTCCCAAAACAAAAGTTATTTCCCCTCCCATTTTTTTTATGTAATAGTCCATTTTTTAGAGTCCATTTTTTTAGAAGTAGATAAATTGTAAATTGTATTATCCATCTTAATTGCAGTCTCTTGAAAGTTTCTAGTATTTTTTTTTAATTACAGTCTCTTGATAATTATTTTTCAAAAAAAGCCCATGTAGAAGTTTCTCCAAATGACAATGTCACACCGTTTCCAACCAAAGTTATCCAAGTGGAACCTTCAAGAGTGTATCGAACTCGCATTAAAGTTGATTTGACAAATCTTCCACCGGATCCTAGTTTACAACCACGCATTTCAAATTATGATGTGAACGATCAAGACAAAATTAGACTAGTATGCTTACAAATGGGTCTCTGTCAACCCTTTATGCCTCTTTATCCTCAAAAATCAATGGGAGAAAAGGATCGGCGGTTCGTTTCGAATTAGTTCACCCAATTTGGTAGTTGGTTGAAATATAGCGTTTCAAAGGATGCGGCATTTTGTTTACCTTGTTATTTATTTTGTTCGGAATCCTCGGACAAATATAAAAGTGATGCTTTTGTTAGAGATGGTTTTGATAATTGGAAACAAAAAGACTGACTTCAAAAGCATGATAACACTGAGGGTCATAATGCGACGTACATGAAGACTCAAAATTTGTTGAACTAAAATCAACATATTGCGGCGCTATTTGATAAGCAATCGAAGGAATGTAAAGATGATTATCGTCTACGGCTAATTACAACTCTTGATGTGATTCGGTTTCTTTTGCGGCAAGCCTTATCTTTTCGTTCTTATGATGAATCAGAGGACTCCATGAATAAAGGTAATTTTCTTGAACTTTTAGAATTGTTTGCCAAAAGAGAAACATTAGTTAACCAAGTTGTTCTTAAAAATGCACCTGGTAATCATAAATTGACATCTCCTGACATTCAAAAGGATGTTGTAAATGCAATTGCGAGTGAGATTACTAGTACAATATTAAAAGATATTGGTGGAGATCCATTTGCGATAGTGATTGACGAGGCACGTGACGTATCAATTAAAGAACAAATGTCTATTGTAGTTCGTTATGTGGATAAGAGGGGTTATGTGATGGAAAGATTCATAGGTATAGTACATGTTCCTGACACTACTACTAAATCATTGAAAGAGTCACTCGATCAATTTTTTAACAAACATAACTTGAGTGTAAAAAAATTGCGAGGTCAAGGTTACGATGGGGCAAGTAACATGCAAGGCGAGTACAATGAGCTTAAATCACTTATTCTAAGGGAGAACAAATCAGCATTCTATGTACATTGTTTTGCACATCAACTTCAGTTTGACACTTGTAAAAGTTGCAAAAGATCTTAAACACATTGATGAGTTCTTCTTCTTAGTTAATAATGTAGTGAACATTGTGGGTGCATTTTATAAGCGTCGCGAGATTTTGCGAGAGAAAGAGGTAGAGCGGATTAAATATCAATTGGTTAGTGGTGAAATATCAAGTGGCCGGGGATTAAATCAAGAAACTTGCGTGAAACGTGCCAGTGATACACGTTGGGGTTCGCACTTTGGGACCTTGATTAATTTGATTATAATGTATGAATTCGTGCTTGGTGTTCTCGATGATTTGGGGAAAAATTCCACGGATAAAAAGGGTGAGGCGATTAATTTGATGAAATCAATGCAATCATTTGATTATGTATTCACCTTACATTTAATGAAGAATGTACTTGCAATAAGTAATGAGCTTTCTAAAGCTCTTCAACGAAAAGAACAAGACATTGTTAATGCAATGACATTAGTGAAATTGTCAAAGAGCCGAATGCAGAAATTAAGGAATAGTGGGTGGGAAAATCTTTTGATTGAGGTATCGTCTTTTTGTGTGAAAAATGGAATCGTGATTCCTAACAAGGAAAGTGATTTTTGTCTTTTGGGAAGATCAAGGAGATGATTGAGAACCACAAATTTACATCACTGTAAAGTTGACTTGTTCTACCTTTGCGTGGATAAACAACTTGTTGAACTCAACAACGGTTTCGATAAGGTGAATTCCGGTTTGCTTTTATGCATGGCATCATTTGATCCCGCTTATTCTTTTGTTTCTTTTGATATAAACAAGTTGGTTCGTCTATCTGAACTTTATGTTGATGATTTCACCGAGCAAGAGCGTGTCGTACTTCGGGATGAGCTTGAGTTGTATGAATTCGATATCAAATCCGATAGTGACTTTGTTGATCTGGATGGAATAAGTGGGTTTGGCTAGGAAAATGGTAGAGAAACGAAAGCACATTGTGTATGGATTAGTTTATAGGCTCATAAAGTTATCATTAATTCTACCGGTTTTCACAGCTACAGTTGAGATGTCATTTTCTGCTATGAACATCGTAAAAACTGATCTTCGAAACCGTATTGGGGATGGTTGGCTAAGTGACTCTTGCGTGACGTATATCGAAAAAGATGTCTTTGATTGCATTTCCAATGACGCAATTGTGGATTGATTTCAAAAGATGAAAAACCGCAGAGGGAGATTGTAGTTTGCTTGTTTTATATTTTGATTAATACTTGTAATGACAAATTCAGATTTTGGATACTCGTTTTAGTAATGAAGTTTTATGGTTTCGTTTATTCTATTTTATTACAATTATTATGTGAATATCTGTCTTTTTAGCCACAAAGTATAAATGCATGAATAACCATCAATTTTTTTTTCAGGCGCTACTGCCCCCGAACCCCCGCAAGTTATCTTCTTGTGCCCCACCTATTAAAAATTCCTGACTCCGCCACTGACTGGTTAATTCTCTGTGTAAACTATACACTACACACTAAATCACCTAATATGCATAACACAAGACACCCAAAACATATTTTAAATAAATGCAAACATTATCCCCATACACAATTTTCATTAAAATACGAAAGATTTATTTTATTGAATAATAAATCCGCAACTAAATTATTACACCCAATATAATATAAAGAGATGTAGCTAAGCTAAACAATCGAGACATCATTAAGACGTGAGAGAAGTGTAAGCATAGCAATGACATCACGGAGGTTGCCACAATGATTTCAGAGTTGCATAATGCACTCAAAATGTTGGATACCTCCACCCATAAAAGGTGCGCTCGAATACTCATTGATCCCAACCAAGTTAGAGGCGATGGGCCCCTTTCAAAATCCACTACCACCTGCCTCGCGCACTCTTTGTTGTTTAGAATGGTGACACACTCAATCTTTCTAATTAATCTAACACATGTCCTAACAACTACTCATATTTACAATTTTCTTCATCAACATAATCTTCTTGCATAAATTAACAACTCCTCACATTTAAATTTCTTTACAATAATTCATTAATGCTATATTTGAACCTGAGAAAATATTAAAACGCTAACAGAAAATATCGAGAGATGGATGCTAGGCTTGCTCGTTACTAATGAGTCATTAGTATTCCCATTATAATACCTCCAAGCAGAGCCACTTAAATAACATTTTTGGCATAAGCCCACTACACTAAATATTTGCAAAAGCAAAAGCATATGAAAGCTCATCCACTTTTGTATGAATTGAATGAGACTACTCATGTTCTTTTTCATTGATTCCCACCTAAAGCCACCAAATGTAAAAACACAGGCTGCAAACCTCACACATGAAACTCTCTTTCTTTGTTCTTTTCCTTCAATTGTTAACTTATGCCCACTGCGACACTGATGTTCATATCGGTTACAAACTCACTGTTGCTGTTCCCATGGCATATAGCAAGGGATTTATAGGCAGAGCTTTTCTAATGGAAACCAGCCAAATGGCTCCTAACTTCAGAGCTGCATTGAGCGTTGAAGCTATCGATGAAAAGTACTCATGTTCACTCGATGTTTTTCTTGGGGACGTAAAAGTGTGGACCTCTGGCCATTTATCGCGATTCTACACGAGGGATAGGTGTGTTCTTGAGCTAACGCGAGAGGGGGACTTGAAATTGAAGGGTCGGGGAAAGCAAATAGGATGGAGAGCTGGAACTTCTGGACAAGGTGTGGAGGTAAATTTGTAGTGCAATTCCATAAATTGAATTGGTGCATTATTTTCAACACCTTAACACTAGGCCACTAGTAATCTGATGACACAATTTCATATTGTCAGTCCAACAATGTCATGTTTGATCCCATAATTTTATACACAAATAGTGATAGTCAAAATGACGCGACAAAATGTGTCTTCTCGGGAACTTTATTTGGATAATAGATTGAGTTAGGAAAGTCATAATTGACTTTTATCAATTCTGGGAAAATTTTACTTTTTAAAAGATCCAAATCTTTGATAACTTTAACTGAAATTTCTAATTTTGATTACATTCTTAAATTTAGATGTTTTGGTTCTTTATTTCCTCTTATAAATAAGAATGAATTCTGGTTTGGTCACGATCATTCAATATCAATTGTTAAAAATTCAGGGAGTCAGTGCCCCAAAACTGTTTTAATCTAGAATAAGTCTATTCTGATAATTAGATCTTATATTGTTGCAGAGACTTAATTTGTTAAAGAATGGTAACTTGGTTCTAGTTGATGGACTGAACCTCATAAAATGGCAGAGTTTCAACTTCCCAACTGACACAATGCTTTGGGGGCAGAGACTCAATGTAAAGACTAGACTCACTTCTTTCCCCGGAAACTCTACTTCATTCTATTCATTTGAAATTCAGCGCGATAAGATCGCTTTATACTTGAATTCGGGTGAGTGGAAGTATTCTTATTGGGAATTTAAGCCATCCAAGGAAAGAAATATCACATTTTTAGGATTGGCTTCAAAAGGGTTGGAGGTATTCGATGATAGACGGAAGAAAATCGCGCAAATATTATCACAAACAAGACTCGATCCCGTTCGATTCTTGGCACTTGAGAATAAAACAGGAAATTTTGGGCTATATTACTTCTCAGCTGAAATGGGAAAATTTCAGGCTTCTTTTCAAGCACTGAACACCACGTGTGATCTTCCTATGGCGTGTGGGCCGTACGGTATTTGCACGCAATCCAATGCATGCTCTTGCATCCGATTGGTCAATAGAGGAGACGGGTTGTGTTCCAATGGCAGTGTTGGAATTTCCAATGGATTTTGTGGCCAAAATCGAGTGAAGATGATCGAATTACAAAGTGTTAGTAGTGTATTGAGACCACCTAGTGGAAAGGTTAATATTAGCAAAGAACTATGTGCGAGATTGTGTATCGATGATTGTGATTGTGTTGCTGCACTATATACAAACTTGAAAGAATGCTTTGTTTATGAGGAGGTGAGAGGAGTTAAACAAGTTGACAGAGGAAGTGGAATGAGTTATATGGTTAAGGTACCAAAAGGGACTAATGGGCCTCAAGAGAAAACTTCAGGTTTGAAAGAATGGGTCATAGTTGTGATAGGAGTGGGTGATGGAGTGATTATTTTTCTTGTTTTGGGAGGAACTGGCTACTATTTTTTTCGGAAAAGAAAAATGCAAACGTGACTTGTTTGGTTCAAGTTTTCAGGTTATCCTGAAATACCACATTCCCCTCGGGATTACATTGGAGTTCAATGTTCCTTTCGAACCACATAAACCAAACAAGTACTAATGAAAACAGGAACAATATTTGAGAAGATGGAGACATTTGAGTATTTCACAGGGACAAGGCAAACACACAAGATTTATGGTTCTTTTGGACAGTGATTTTCAGTGACTGGATTTATTCATTAATTATCGCGGACATCTACAAATTCTAACAATACAAAAAATAATTTTATGTCGACTTTGAAGATTATTCTATTTTGAAATTCAACTAAGATGGAGAATCCAAGCAAAACAAGTCTGCTGGAGACGGATACGATTCAACATTGGTTGTGAGGCAGAAATTATTGAGCAAATAAAGGTTCAACATTTTTTCTTTTATTGTTTCTAAATGTGACTACACCTCTGTAGATTTTATTTTATTTAGTTGTTATTAATTTTTTTAATAAATAAGTGATTTATTATTGAGCAGAAAACAAATTCTCTGACCAACTGACAACTAAAAAAATGATATAGAATTAAACATAGCCGTTTCCAATGCAGTTTCCTCTTTATTATGAGCGTCCCATAATTCTAATGTATCTCAAGTTAAAAAGTACAGTTACCCACAGCCCCTAAAGAGACTTCAAGGATCTCATAAGTAATGCTTCGTGTTGAATATTTTCAGCCTGATTATAGTACATATAATGTAATATACATATTTTTCCTCTAAGAACTGTAGACAAGCTAGACTTCAAATTTCAATTGGGTCTCACAATGTATAAAAGAGGGTGATCACATTGAATTTTTCATTTTTTAAGAATTCAAATTTCATTAGTCAAAATTCAATTTACTCTAGCTTGTTTTGAGTTATTAAAAATACTAGCGTTCAATCCGCGCGATGCGTGGGCAAGGTTCTTTTGAAGGGGAGTATTCTAGCAACTAATTTCATTTTTTTTTTAAAGGAGACTGTGTTTTCGGAAAAAAGAAAAATGAACTATTCATAAAGAGAATACTAATCTAAAATTAGTAGCTAACATATTTAGTACAATTGACAGAAATTGCCTGAATTCTTCCATGTTAGTCCAACTTCAACCCTTTAGTCATTGTAGTCATCCTCCTCATGTATAATTGATTTACAGTTTGAGGCTTCAAGCAAAGAGAGAATATTGGATTTCACTGCCACGATAACAGAAATAACGCTAGACAATATAGGTAGTCCCTATCAAATCAAAAATTCAAAACGATAATCTTTTTAGTTTTGACAAATAGAAATGCAAAAAAGAATGATGGTGAATCTCAACAAATGAAAACTAAGAACGTATTACTTTGAAAGGAAACCACTTACCAAATTTTGTGACGAGACATCATGTTCAAATTGGCTCCCCGCATTTTTATTCGTAAAAATAACTTAATTACGTCAATGCTGGACACCATTTGAAAAAAGTGGACTACGTTTCAATCAAAACTCACGTCATATAAACATAAATACGGATGTCCCTTACTTCAAACCCCCAAAGTAGATCCGATAATGTTAAGTGAAATGGTGGGTGCTTGATGTTATACACAGTGAAATGTGAAGGGCCATTAGGAAATTAGTTTTCAAAGTCTTTTTTGTGTGTGATAAAAAAAAAAAAAAAGAGTAGCACTAGGGGGACCCTGAACAAAAACCCACTTCGTAAACTCAGTGCATAAAACAAAAATGAGTACAAGTTTTTAATGTACATTTTGATGCCCTGGCGGGACCCGCAACAATAAGGTATAAGCTTTTAATACACTGGATTTACGAAATGGATTTTTTTCTGGGTCTCCCTAGATTTATTCAAAAAAAAAGGCAAATAAACAGTCGGAGCTGAAAAGATGAGGGTCATTGAAAGAAGGATCAAATACAAAAAAGTTCCTTAAACATTTTTTAATACACACTTAATCCAAACATTTTATTTTGTATCAAAAAGTCCCTTATTCTCTTATCTTTAAAGGTCCGCGCCAGCGGCATAGTAAAATATATTTGGCATGAAGGACTTTTTGGTGCAAAATAAAAAACCATTAAATATATATTAAAACAAGTTTAAGGAACTATTTGGTATATTCTCCTTGAAAGAATCTATTGAAAGATTGTAATAGTTTTTTTCTAGTGTAAAAAAAGAAGTGGAAGTGAAGAGTGAGGGAATTGTAGAGATTTGTGCATAAAAAGGATTATGGGGAGATCATATTAGGTTGACATTCGACATATCCCAAAGGGCTTAAAAATATTGAGTTGATGTGGACAATTTCAGATGCAAATACAATTAATTAACTCTCTGTTACGCATTTTATATTATAGAATAGATAGTAGAAGACATATGTGTAAAATTTGGCAAAGCCAGAATTAAGAGCAATTCAGAAAAGCACATCATTCTCATGTATTGTGCGTCTGCTCAATACATAAGGTGTGAGGGATTTCTCATAGTAAGCATAACATTGAGATGGTTTTAAGTTTAAATCTTTAATTCATTTGGGTAGAGAGTTGGCATAGAATGGTTACTCGAGATTTTGGGTAGGTATAAAGGGATTGTGATTTATCCTAAGTATTATTATCTATTCTACTTGTAACTTGTTCATATATGACGGAATCAGACCCCTCTTTGGATGTAGATATACTAACAAACATATATCTTGGGGTGAGTGTTGTTGTTGTATCTTGTTTTGTATCTTTATTGTGTTTGAATATTATTAATATTATATATTTATTATATTCGGGCTACGATTGATGGAGGTTTCCTTAAAAAAATGATATTGTTGTAAAATAATTGGTATTAGATATCTTTGTGCCCATAATGAGTTTGTAAAAAATAGGAATAAGATTTAGTTGTTAAACTACAGGTTCCTTGATTTTGGGGGTATTTTTCATTGAATGATGACAAGAGATATTGCTACGCTAGTCTAAGTAGTGGAATTTTATGGTAATGGTATGCCCTTAGTAAGATAAAGTTGAGCTTTTCCAACATGGGTCCCATCCCGGGGTTGATGAAAGTTGAAGAAAGATGATGGTCATGGTTGATAAATCGAAATGAAATTAAAATTGGTGTTGTATTCACACAAAAGTTCTATTAATATGGTTTGATCTTCATTCGAAATAAGATTCATTATTAAGAATTTTGTCATAGAAAGTTAATTTCATAGGATAATGAGCCATGTAATCGGTGGAGGGAAATGAGTCGTTTCTTGGTTCAATATATGAACAAGGATGCTGGTGGATTAGATACTACCTCAATCTATGTGTGTGTGTGTGGGGGGGGGGGGGGGGGGGTTAATTAGTGAAATTATTAGAAAATTACAATCTTAATAAGTGATTAATTTCGAGGACAACAGATCTTTATTGAAGTTAGATTTGAGAAATCCCACAATGTTATATAGGTTTTGTGTGATTTATTGATGTTGTTTTATTTGATCTTTATGGTTTATTAAAAACAATGTGCATAAGTATAAAAGTAATTTCTAATGCTTTTGGTTGCAACAAATAAGAGGGTTGTATGTTTCCACTATATATAGTGGTTGAAGGAAAGTTTTTTAGCTAAGCGGTTGTGTCAAGATCTTTCTTTGGAGGTGATGTGCATATTCACCTGGTTATAACTCCATTAGTTCACTGAGTCATGCGTTTAACATTACAATATGAAAAAGAGCAGTTGAAAATTACAATATACAGTGAGTATAATTTCAAAGGAAAGTGTATACCCCAAGGGAAATTGTCATGAATAATTGAATATTTGATGTTTCTATGGAGCTATGTACAAATATATGTAGTTGGTGTAATGAATGTAAATGGTGGAATTTTGTTTTGTTGTCATGGAAAACATGGATATTTCAGATTGGGGTAATTCTAATCGCGTGGGATATCATTACCCTAGTTTGCTATCTTCCTCGTTAAGGTGGAGATTTTTGGAGATTGACTTGAAACATCATCTCCTTTGCATTCGTGATGGGGTGATTAGTTGAAAATGAAGTTGGAAAAATTTTTGGGGATTTATGAAATTAGAAGTTTATAGTCAACTAAGTAATTTTTCGATGAATCAAAGAATGTTGGCAACCAATGAAGGGTTTGTTTACAACAGTGAACAAAGATTCAGTTGGGTTAATTAAGGGATATTTTAATATGACGAAAAATGTTTTATATTAATTTATAAATGGATCATTTTGGGCCCTTAATCCTAAGTTTTAAGCGTCTCTTGATATCTTGAATTCTAATGTTATCTTTTGGTTTGGGAGGTGAGTTATTTTTCGATCTCAGCAATGGGTATTGCTCAAAGGTTGAAGATGAATGAGTGCGTGAGTTTTTCATGTATTGTGGGCGTTTTAAATATTTATTGTGGGAGATATATATCACTATGTTACATGAGGAGTGTTGTACATCGGGATGGCTACATGGGAACACTTGTAAGCATGAAATTGAGAGGGTTGTGAGTTTATAGCATTGAATCACTTGGGTGGAGTGTTGGTGTACAATGGTTATCTAAGATTATGGGTCGGTTTGAAGGGTATATGGTTTATCGTTAATACTATTCTCAATTGCAGTAGTTACTTATTCATTTCTAGTGGTATCAGTTCTTTCTATGGATGTAGCCAACTAAATGACACCGAATATGTGTGGTTCGATCTGAGGATGACCTACATTAACGGGGTAAAGGAAATGGAGAGTGTTTTCCATAATGGGTGCATATGATTACAAATGTGTTAATAGCACTAACCTTTGTTTTCCTATTATATCCCCTCTCATTTGTCGAACCCCGGCTTAATTAAATTAAGATTATCATTGGAAAATTTGTTTAATTTCTGTTGAACAATACTTTACTTTAAATCTCTTAAAAATATCACAAGATTTTTTTTTTCTTTTCAAAGGCATGTTTAGATGAAAACATAACTACCTGTACATATAACTTATAAGAACTAAAAAATTTACATACACAAGTTCCCTTATTTAACATTTACACAAAAAATCTTGTTGATATTCAATCCATATTAGATATTTGTCACTCCCCCTGTTTTAAGGTCATAACTTGGCAGTGAACTCCAAATAATATGCATACCTGAAACATAATATTATAGGAGTGTAAGCAACACAAGCCTAGTGAATGACCATATACCATGCATATAATCAATTTAAATAACTATTTTTATTTTCTAATGTTATAACCCAACAGGAATTGTATAACTCTCGCGAGCCTCGACCCGCCAGTCCAACTAACTCCTAGTTAATGGGGAACACCAAATCCCATAATTAGGCCCGAGTACAATAAACCTTTAAGATGGATTAACAAGGCCGCTGGATAGAGGTCCCACCTCAGTCCATAACATTAGATAACATTGTTTAACATTTTCAGTCATACGCATATGTTTCATAACACCACATCACTCCATAAGCATCACCACACATATATTTAACTACACAATTCCATATGAAAATATAAACATCTATATTTCATAGGACATGTCACTCACCTTGAAGTAGGTACTAAGATTAATACCAAAACTATTTCCTTGGTAGGGTAGTATTAGCCTCTTGCCCACCTAACAATTCAACATCATTAGTATTTGAATACACCAAATAACATTAAACTAAGTAACACATTATATCAGCTGGTCAATCTAAAATAACTAAAAAGAATTTAAACATGATAATTCACATTTCAATAACACCATATTCATTAGGGTTCTAACACAATTTACGAAACTAAATTATGAATTTTTTGGACAAAGTTATGCCCGTTTTATTACAACCTTTTCCAACTCATTTCTGCAGAAAAATAGCAACAAAACTTTAATTTCAACCCAACCTCTGAGCTAAAACAGAAAGTATTTTATTCTCATATTAGATTTTGTTATACTCATATATATCATCAAAGCTTTCCAACTGGAATATCTTGATTTCAACAAGTATTCAATGATTTATGCCACTTTTAACACATCTAGGTCGGATTTAAACATCAAAGCATAACTTAACATGATTAAGTATACCTACTTTCCACTTCGGGCATCAATTAGGGAAAACATATACTAAACATGTTTTAGTATATATACACATCATATACATGAATTTACTACAACAAAAAAACTTCACGAGAAGGGAATTCAAATCTGGAACTTTAAAGTTAACATTTACGATCCTAGCACTAGTCCTCACGTACGTTCTTAAGCCATCCTTAGTTTAACTCAAATTGGAAAAATGGCTATGATTCACATCTTTATAAAAATTAAAAATAAAATATACCAAATGGCGAACTCATTCATGTGACCAACTTTAATAAAGAAGTAATTACCTTACGAGGATTCCTCGATTTATTGAAATTTTCCAAAGGATTTTCTTCCTTAACTTCTCCTTCTCTCTCTCCTTAGACAAAAATATTTTTCATGGCTGAACTGGATGAAGAAGGGGGATGTTTTAAGAAGTTTAAGTCGGCCAAACCATCCCCCACCCTCTAACCAATCAAAAAGTGGCACGTGGTGTGATAATAAGACGAAATATCACCTAAGGGATGGACAAATTTGCCCTAGTTTCGTACTTTTGGTATAACTTCTTGTTCGGACCTCCGTTTAACACACCATTTGTTGAGTTACAACCCTAATTAATATATCTACAACTTTCATATTTTGTGTTTTTCCAAAATCATAAAACTAGTATGACTAATTTAGGCTCGAACAAAAGAGTAATAATTTACTCAAAATTTCATAACTTTCACATTTGGCGACCAAACATCGCCACTTTCGCACCAACACCCTAGTTTACTTTTATAAACATAATGATGCATTAGGTGCATATTTTCATGATGCATTTAACCACATAAATAATCTTATGATCTAAACATGTTATCCCCAATCATAATTTAATGTAAGCAACACATATATCACATGAGTATGCACTTCCCCCAAACATGAAAATTAACATATTCAACACTCATCGCCAAATTATAATTCATAACTTATACTTAAACATGTAATTAACATTCCTAATCATATTTTAGAGCCTTACAATTCTACCTCTCTTATAAAAATTTCGTCCTCGAAATTTAACTCGTAAGGAACTTACCAAACAGATAAGGATATTGCTTCTTCATGTTATCATCTCCTTCCCAGGTGGCATACTCCAAATTTTGACTTCTCCACATTACTTTAACTAATGGAATGATTTTATTACTTAGCACTTGCTCCTTTCAATCTAAAATAGCAATTGGTTCCTCCACATTGGTCAAGCCATCTTGAAGCTCTATCAATTGTGAAGTAAACAAATGTGAAGGATCGCGTACATACTTATGTAACATCGATATATGAAAAACATCATCTATCCGAGATAATTCTGGTGGTAATGCCAACTTATAAGCCACAAATCCAACTCGTTTCACTATCTCATAAGGTTCAATGTACCTAGGACTCAATTTTCCCTTCTTCCCAAATCTCATAACCCCTCTCTAAGGAGAAACACGTAGGAATACTCGATCAACTTCCTCAAATTTTAATTCTTTCCTTTGATTGTTTGCATAACTTTTATGTCTACTTTGCGCCACTTTCAAGTGATCATGAATAAGATTTATCTTTTCAGTAGTCTTTTGCACAATTTCTGGCCCAAGTAGTTTACGTTCTCCTACTTCAGTCCAACACACTGGAGCTCTGCATTTTCTCCCATACAAAACCTCATAAGGAGCCATCTCAATACTCGAATGATAGCTATTATTATAAACAAACTCTATTAGTGGTAAGTGTTCATCCCAACCCCCTTGAACTCTAATACACAGATCATAAAATGTCTTCGAGTGTCTGGATCGTTCTTTTTGACTGCCCATCAGTCTGAGGATGAAAAGATGTACTAAATTTCAATTTAGTCCCCAAATCTTATTGTAAACTAGGCCAAAAGTGAGAAGTAAACTTAGGATCTTGATCAGAAATAATGAAAACAGGTGCACCATGCAATATAATAATCTCATCCACATATATTTTTGTCATACCTATTTATGGAGTAAGTCATTTTAACTGGAAGAAAATGTGCGGACTTAGTCAACTTATCAACGATAACCTAATAGAATCAAACCCCCATGAGGATTTTGGTAAACCCATAACAAAATCTATAGTAACATGCTCCCATTTCCACTTAGGAATTGGTAAGGACTGTCGTAAACCACTTGGCTTCTGATGCTCTAACTTCACTTGTTGGTAAACTAGACATTTAGCAACAAAATCTGCAATGTTGTGTTTCATTCCCGGCCACCAATAACATTGTTTCAGATATCTATACAGTTTCGTGCTCCCTGGATACATAGCATATAATGAACAATGGGCTTCGTCTTGAATTATTTTCCTCAAATTAGGCGCATTAGATACACACAAACGATTATTTTACATAACAATATGATCATTACGAATAGAAAATTCACTTCTTCTACCCTTTTCATATCATCTCTAACTTTCTTCAATTCTATATCTCCTGCCTGTGCTTATCTTATACAACCTATCAGTGTAGGTCTAACATTTAAATGTGCTAGCATTCCACCAGACTCATTTAAAGTATATTCCACCCCCATTAAAGCTAACTCCCTCAGCACATCAACTCGAATTTAATAAATACAAGATACTCTTCATAGAGATTTTCTACTCAAAGCATCAACAACAACATTAGCCTTACCCGGATCATGATGTATGGTGTAGTGGTAATCCTTTATAAGTTCCATCCACCTCTTTTGCCTCAAGTTTAAGTCTTTTTGAGTAAACAAGTATTTTAAACCTTGATGGCCAGTAAAAATTTCACAACTAACACCATATAAGTAATGCCTCTAAATCTTTAGTGCGAAAACTACTGCGGCCAACTCAAGATCATGTATAGGGTAGTTGCATTCATGTATCTTTAACTGTTGGGAAGCAAAAGAAATTACATTTCCATGCTATATTAATACACAACCAAGTCCTTGATACGAGGCATCACTATCAATAACTAAACCTTATGTTCCCATTGGAATAGTCAATAATGGAGCTGATGTCAACTTACCCTTTAAAATTTCAAAGCTTCTCTCACAACCATTACTCCATAAAAAACTTGTTCTCCTTTCTGGTAATCTTAGTCAATGGCAATGCAATAGAAGAAAACCTGGTATGAATCTCCTAAAATATCCAGCCAATCCCAGAAAACTATGTACTTCTGTCACACTAGTTGGTCTTTCCCAATTCATTACTGCTTCCACCTTATTGGGATCAATACAAATTCCATCAATAGAAATAACATGCCCCAAAAATACTACTTTATCTATCCAAAATTCATATTTAGAAAATTTAGCATATAACTTCTTCTCTCGCAAGGTCTATAAAATTATACGCAGATGGTGTTCATGCTCCTCCTTACTATAGAATATATCAAAATATCATCAATGAAAACGATACCAAAAGAATCCACGTATGGGTGAAATATGCAGTTCATCAAGTACATGAATACAGCTGGTGCATTCGTTAACCTAAACGACTTGACAAGAAATTCATAACGTCCATACCTGGAACGAAAAGTAGTTTTAAAAATGCCACAGTCTCTTACTTTCAACTGATGATACCCGGATCTGAGATCGATGTTGGAACATACTCTGGATCCTTGCAACTGATCAAACAAGTCATTAATCTGGGGTAGTGGGTATTTGTTACGGATAGTCACCGTAATCAATTGACGATAATTGATGCACAGTCTTAGGGTTCCATCTTTCTTCTTCACGAACAATACTGGGGCTCCCCTCGGTGATACACTAGGCCTTATAAAACCACGATCTAACAAATATTGCAACTATATTTTAACTCTTTTAATTCTGCAGGTACCATACGATATGGTGCAATAGATATTGGTGTGGTGCCTAGTACCAGCTCAATAACAAATTCTACCTCACTATCTGGTGTTAACCCTGGGAGTTGTTTTGGGAAGACATCTGCAAACTCTTTAAGACAATCTCTTCAGTAAAAAAAAAACCTAGGCTCTTTTTTTTCCACCGTTTTTTGGTTTCCCTCTTTCTCTCTCTCTATAAGCGACTTTAGCTCTCTTTCTCTCTCTAAGGTATAATGTTTTCCTCTCTTTCTCTTTCATTTCTATATGTGTGTGTATGTGTGTATATGTATGTGTGTATATATATGTGTGTATATGTATGTGTATATATGTGTGTATGTGTGTGTATATATGTGTGTGGTGGTCTGTGGTGGGGGAGGGGGGCAAGGGTGGGTGGTGGGGTGTGTGCAGTTGTGGTAGGGGTGGGGTGAGGGGGCAGGGGGCGTGGTGGGTGGAGGGGGTGGGGTGGTGAGGTGGGTGTACGTGTACGTGTGCGTGTGTGTGGCGGGGGTGGGGTGAGGGGTGGGGGTAGGGGGGCAGGGATGAGGGTGGGGGTGGGGTAGGTGGTGCGTGTGTGTCTATGTGTGTGTGCGCGTAATGTCCCTTGTAAATAATTGATTGATAATTAATTTTTTTAATAAATTAATATATGATTGCCCCTTATTGTAAATTAGTAAATTATTATATGATTGCCCCTTATTGTAAATTAGTAAATTAATATATGATTAATTATAAAAGTAGGATTGCCCCTCATTGTAAATGTTGGGTTGGTTAGTTTCAAAAGTGGCATGACCACTGGATTATTGTCCATATAGGGGTGAGATTTTTCAACTTTTGAATAATTGAATTTGAATATAAATAAGACATAATTAAATGAAACATACTATATATAATTATTAATAATTGAATTTTAATATAAATAAGACATAATTAAACGAAAACATAGTATATATAATTATTAATCATTATTGGATTATTGTGTGTGTGGTGGGGGGCAGGGGGTGGGGGGAGGGGGTGGGGATGGGGGAAGGGGGTGGGGCAAGGTAGTTTAATTGAGTAGATGAATTAGAAGGAGTACGGTATACACATTTGTTGTAGACATTGTTGTTGGATTATTTTATTTAGTAAATGTTGGGTTGGTTAGTTTTAAAAGTGGCATGACCACTGAATTATTGTACATATGGGGGTGGGATTTTTCAACTTTTGAATAATTGAATTTAAATATAAATAAGACATAATTAAATGAAACATACTATATATAATTATTAATAATTGAATTTGAATATAAATAAGACATAATTAAATGAAACATAGTATATATAATTATTGATCATTATTGGATTATTGTGTGTGTGGTGGGGGGCAGGGGGTGGTGTGTGTATGTGTGCCTGTGTGTGGTGGGGGAGGGGGTGGGGGGGGAGGGGAGGGGGCAGGGATGAGGGAAGGGGGTGAGGCAAGGTAGTTTAATTGAGTAGATTAATTAGAAGGAGTACGTGATACACATTTGTTGTTGACATTGTTGTTGGATTATTTCGTTTAGTAAATGTTGGGTTGGTTAGTTTTAAAAGCGGCATGAACACTGGAATATTGTCCATATGGAGGTGGAATTTTTCAACTTTTGAATAATTAAATTTGAATATAAATAAGACATAATTAAACGAAACATACTATATATAATTATTTGCACGTGTGCGTGTGCGTGTGCGTGTGCGTGTGCGTGTGCGTGTGTGTGGTGGGTGGGGGGTGGGGGGTAGGGGGTGGTTTGTAGTAATTGTACATATTTGCATGTCTTCTTCTAATTTTTTTTTATCTGTACTAATAGCATCTTTTACAGCAAATGTCTCCTTTAGGTATTAAGGCGAGGATGATGATGCTGGTTATGATGATGTCGTCTGGGCTCGGTGGTAGCGGAGGCGACGAGGGCTTCTCGGACCCTAGGCTCCCCAAATATGGCAAACTGGGATTACCATCGAGAAAAAGTCAGAGCTATTAGCGAGATCCCTCGAGCTGCTAAAGACGATCATCGGCCCGGGGTTTATGAGTTGGAAGGAGGTGCCATATGAGCTGAAGTTAGCTGTTTGGGCGGCACTACAGGTAATATATTTATATTTATATGAATATTTCAATTTCGATTTCGATTTCAATTTTATTTTATATTTATATTTATATTTCTTCGCAACTAACATTGTATTTGTTGGACAGGAACAATTCAACTTGGATCCAAAGCTACGCGATTCCGTCTTGGATCAGTTGAGGGAGCAACATAAGACGTGGAAGAAAAATATGCGGACATGGTACTTTCGAAAAACACGAGAGTCCATTATCCAATGGCGTAAATCCGTCCCGCCCAAGGAGCCGATCTCATTGGCACAATGGCAAAAGTTCATTGACAATGAGATCGAGGAGCGACAATTGGTATCTCTCCAATTGGGGAGGGAAAATCGGGCAAAAAAGACAGACGTGCACTACTCCGGTCGGACGTCTTACGCCGAGGTGGAGCATAGGATGAACGTAAGATTTAATTTTTCTATAACTACAGAAATATATTATTCTTCATTATTTTACTTTGCGTGGACGATACTAATTTTACTTTATTTTATTTCAGGGGGTAGGGAGTGGCCCTAGGGGTAAGCCACATAGGCTCGATACTTATGTGGCTCTTCGAACGAAGAAGGGGAAGGACAAGGAGGTGTCCCCGAGCGTCGCGAACATGATTGTAAGTAATCCGACAGTTTAATTTTTGTTAATTACGTTATAATTTTTTAGTTTACTTATTTTACTAATCATGTGATTTTTGTCGTTTCAAGAAAAGCTTAAGGAAGTGCATGAGTCGCAGTCTGATGCCGACTAGGCATCTTTGTCCATAGACGCACTCAACCAAGTGCTTGGCTCTGATCGCAAGGGGAGGACAAGGGGGTGAGATCGCGGGTGGCCAAATCTAGGATCATCGGATTGGAGACGAGCGACACCGGATTGGCTCGAACGGTGGATTCATATGACGCGAAGCTATCCCATTTGGAGGCGAAGGTCCAATATATGTACTCATTCATGAAGCGTACGTTGGGAAAGACCGTAAGGGGAAAGGGAAGGAGAAGGCGGTGGAGGAGGAGGAGGTGAGGGAGAACGAGGCGCAAGATGATGAGGATGTGGACCTCGCTGCTTCATCACCGACACGTGCGTACTTCGATGATACACTTCCTTATTTGGATCCCTTCCCTAGATCGATGTCGATAATTGGTTGGCCGATCATGTTCATATTGGACGTATTTAATGGCCAGCGGATAGGGAGAGGGTTGAGGGACCCGAATATCGTCCAGGGTGGAATAGATCATGGACGTGCGCTTCAATAGATCGAGTCAAAAGTGCTCGGCATGCATGTGATACCCGAGAAGGAGAACCCCATATTGTGGTTACGCGAATAATGCGGCACGATGTATATTAGTGGGTGTGTCAATTCGTATATCGTGTGGCCTACTCACCTTCTCACAGTTACCCCAGAGATGTAGTGACATTATTTTTAAGTTGGTACATTTGAATTATATTTGGATTCTATTTGTCATGTATATTGTTTCTATTTTGAATATATATTTACATTATCTTTAGTTTGTTTGAATATATGATGTTTGAACAGGTACAACGTTGCTATAACAGGTACAAATATACTGCTGGGCAGTGGCAGTGGCCATACTGCCCAACAGATTTTTTTTAAATTCTGCCCAGAATTGTCACGGTCATTGACCGTGATAAGTCCTTGACAAATAAGGTTGTCACGGACTTGTCACGGTCAATGACCGTGACAATTTTTTTAAAAAGGGTCAAGGCTTTGTCACGGTTATTAACCGTGACTAAACTTACCATGGTCATGGCCTGTGACACGATCGTGATAATTCTAACGAACTTGTCACGATCAATGACCGTAACACGTCCGTGACAAAAATAAGTTGTCTCGCCCCGAATTGTCATGGTCATTGACCTTTACAACTGGTATATCTAATAGTTTTCCAGCCTCTTGGCATGTTTCCACCACATGAGAAAGATAACCCTCAAATCCTTTTCTTAGCAGTAGAAATCAAACATGTTGGAGTGATATTTCGTTCCCCACTAAATTTAAATTCAGGTTCACCCTATAACTGAAACACTACCTCCTTTCCAAAGCAATCTAAACATACATTATATCAGGCCAACCAATCCATACCCAGTATCACATCAAAGTCACACATGTCGAGAGGTAAGAAGTCAACCAATAACTCCTTTTCACCTACTCGCACCACAAACTCCCTACACACCCTATCAATAAAAACCAATCCCCCCACTGGAGTAATAATCGCTAAACCAAAGTCTAACGATGATAATGTCTTATTAAGATGCAAAAGATAAAACAGGAATACCAAAAAATATGTAGAACCTGGATCTATCAACACATAAGCATCTTTATCACAAATATAAATTGTACCTGTTACTACGTTAGGCATAGCTTGTGCATCTTGTTACGTCAGTGAAAACACTCTGCCTTGGCCTTGGTTTTGAGACACGCCTCCTCTACCTCTCCTGTGTACATTCGGTGTACAAATCCTACCTCACAGCGTCACACTACCAACTGATGATGTAGCTCCCATCGCTGAACAATTCTTCCGTAAGTGACCTGGTTGATTAGAATGGAAACATAACGGTGTCGTCCGAGCTATTGTACAATCCCGAGACATATGCCCTTGACCACTACATTTAAAACAAACCATGGTCCTCGGTCCCAACATAGATACATTTTCTGACCGATTCCTCCCAGTCCTTCCACCTTGAGCTTGAAATATTCCACATGCACTTCTATTATTTTTAAATTCTTGTCCCTTAGATACTCCTCGTTCTACACTTTGAGTTGAGTTTCTCGTCTCCCATTCATATGATCTTATACCATAGCGTCTAGCTTTCTTCGAGTGTTCAACTTTCATTTCTTTCATTGAATTTTACGACACCATGGCCCTATCCACCAAGTCTATATAATATGTGACCTTCATATTAACAACCATGGTTTTTATATCTACACTCAGCCCAGTTTGAAATCGATCACATTTACTTTTTTCCGTCCTCACCAAGTCAGGTGAAAATATATATAAGAATATAAATAAAGCTTCATACTCTTCCACTGTTTGGTTCCCTTATTTCAACGTGATAAATTATTTCTCTTTCTCTTTCTTATAAAGCCTTGGGAAATATTTTTCAAACAACACATTCACCAACCTCTCCTATGTAATTTATGGAAGATTTATTGGCACCACTCCCACAATTTTAGTGAGTAATCTCTCTTTAGCATCCCACCATAATTTTGCATCATCTTCTAAAGTGAAGGTTTATAACAAAACCTTTTGTTCATCTCGCACTTCCATCACCTTGAACATTGTTTCCATATTTCTAATCTATCCCTCTGCCACTAACAGATCAGTAGTCCTAGTAAATGCTAGAGGATTTAGCTTCATAAACCTCTCATGCAATTTATCCCTATCTCCACCTTGTGCTCCACCTCTCACTTGTTCCACTAGTTGTGCCACAACAAGTAATATTATTCCCACATCATCAATAGGTTATTGTTGCACCTTTCTTTCATCCACTTCAATATCTATCTGTCCTTGATGACTATTAGGTACATAAGATGCCTCACCCTCTGATCTATCATGTGGCTCGCGTGGATCCATTACTCACTACAATATAAATAACTTAAACAAGATACAATAGCAGCAGTTTAACATTAATATTGTTAGTCAAAATCCTGACCCATAGCAAACTCACTTTCTATTGTCCACTTCCAATCTAGACCCTCACACCCTGTCCAGAACCTAATAAACACGCTCTGATACCAAGTTGTCGAGGCCCAACTTAATTAAGTTAAGATTATCATTGAAAAATTTGTTTAATTTCCATTGAACAATACTTTACTTTAAATCTCTCAAAAATATCAAAAGATTTTTTTTTCTTTTCTTTTCAAAGGCATGTTTAGATGAAACATAACTACCTGTACATATAGCTTACAAGCACTAAACAATTTACATATACAAGTTCCCTGATTTAACATTTACACAAAAGCCTTGTTGATATTCGATCCATATTAGATATTTGTCACTCCCCCGTTTTAAGGTCCTAACTTGGCAGTGAACTCCAAACAATAGGCATACCTGAAACATAACATTATAGAAGTGTAAGCAACACAAGCTTTGTGAGTGGCCATATACCATGCATATAACCAATTTAAAATAACCATTTTTATTTTCTAATGTTATAACCCAACAGGAATTGTGTAACTCTCGCAAGCCTGGACCCACCAGTCCAATTAACTCCCAGTTAATGGGGAACACTAAATTCCATAATTAGGCCCGACTAGGCCTGTCAACGGATCAGAGACGGGTCGGGTTTAGGGAGATCCAGATCCGTGTAATCGGGTCTTCATTGGGTTCGAGTTCGGGTCTGAGTCTTCATCGGGTCTACAATATTGGATCCAGACCCGGATCCGTTCGGGTCTTTGGGTCTCGGGTTCGGGTCCGGATCTCGCCAAATATATACATTTATTTTATATTTATGTTATTTTAACCCCGTTTATTTTTTTAATCTTAAATTAAAATATTTTGTAATGTATTATAACATATTATTAGTATAAATAAAACATATATTAATTATATTTATTACATACATAAATACATATATTTGTATATATAATACTTACATGTTATATTGATAAGATATATATATATATATATATATATATATATATATATATATATATATATATATTTAAAAAATAATAATGTACAATTCGGGTCGAGTCTTCGGATCCGGGTCTTGTATAAGATCCAGATTTTACCCGTTTAATAAACGGGTCTTCGGGTCTCGGATCCAAAAAAATATGCTCAGACCCTATTATACGGATCGGGTTCAGGTCGGGTCCGAGTCTAGACCCGACCCATTGACAGGCCTAGGCCCGAGTACAATAAATTTTTAAGTTGGATTAATGGATCCACTGCATCCCGTAGGATCCACTACAATCCTTAACACTAGATAGATGTTCCACCTCAGTTCATACCATTAGATAACATTATTTAACATTTTTAATCATACGCATATGTTTCATAACACCACATCACTCCATAAGCATCACCACACATGTATTTAACTACACAATTCCATATGAAAATATAAACATCTATATTTCATAGGACATGTCACTCACCTTGAAGTAGGTACTAAGATTAATACCAAAAATATTTCCTTAGTAGGGTAGTATTAGCCGCTCGCCCACCTAATAATTCAATATCATTAGTATTTGAATAAGCCAAATAATATTGAACTCAGTAAGACATCACATCAGCTGGTCAATTTAAAATAGCTGAAAATACTTTGGACATTATAATTCATATTTCTATAACACCATAATCATTAGCGTTCTAACACAATTTATGAAACTAAATTATGAATTTTCTTAGACAAAGTTATGCTCGTTTTATTACAACCTTTTCCATCTTGTTTTTGAAGAAAAACAACAACAAAACTTCAACTTCAACAAAACCTCCGAGCCAAAAAAGAAGGTATTTTATTCTCATTTTAGAGTATGTTATACTCATATATGTCATCTAACGTTTTCAACTGGAATTTCTTGATTTCAACAGGTATTCAATTATTTATGCCACTTTTAACACATCTAGGTCGGATTTAAACATCAAAGCATAACTTAACATGATTAAGCATACCTACTTTCCACCCCGGGCATCAATCATGGAAAAAATATACTAAACCTATTTTAGCATATAGACACATCATATACATGAATTTACTACATAAAAAAAACTTCACGAGAAGGGAAATCAAACCTGGAACTTTAAAGATAACATTTACGATCCTAACACAAGTCCTCACATATGTTCTTAAGGCATCCTCGGCTTAACTCAAATTGAAAAAATGGGTGTCATTCACATATTTATAAATATCAAAAATAAAAATATACGAAGTGTAGAACTCATCCATGTGGACAACTTTAATAAAGAAGTAATTACCTTACGAGGATTCCCCGATTTATTGAAATTTTCCAAAAGGATTTTCTTCCTTAACTTCTCTTTCTATCTCTCCTTAGGAAAAAATATTTTTCATGGATGAATTGGCTGAAGAAGGGGTTTGTTTTAATAAGTTTAAGTCAGCCAAACCATCCCCCACCCTCTAACCAATAAAAAATGGCACATGGTGTGCTAATAAGACGAAATATCACATAAGGGATGGACAGATTTGCTCTTGTTTCATACTTTCGATATAACTTATTGTTCGGACCTCCGTTTAACACCACGTTTGTTGCATTACAACCCTAATTCGTTATTTAAAACTTTCATATTTTGTGTTTTCACAAAATCATAAAATTAGTACGCCTAATTTGGGCTCGAACAGAAAAGTAATAATTTACTCAAAATTTCATAACTTTCACATTTGGCGACCAAACATCGCCACTTTCGTACCAACACCCTAGTTTATTTTATAAACATAATGATTCATTTAGATGAATATTTTCATGATGCATTTAACCACATAACGAATCATATGATCTAAACATGTTACCCCCGATTATAAGCTCGATTAGCATTTAATGTAAACAACACATGTATCACATGAGTATGCACTTCCCCCAAACTTGAAAATTAACATATTTAACACCCAACACCAACTTATAATTCATAACGTATACTTAAACATGTAATTAACATTCCCAATCATGTTTTACGGCCTTACATCATTTCTTTTTATACTAATCGTACATGATTTTTATGTTCCCTACCCATTATTATCGAGTTAGTGCCTTGCAAATGTGGTTGGTCATGTAGTTGTTGACGAGGATTCATAGCTGGCCCTACCTTCCTACTAAATGGGGAAATGGTCCTTAATGGCTAGTTGATTATGCTTGACACATGTAGTGGGGTTTCAGGTGTTGCAACGTTCTTTTTCCACTCACTAGTGCTAGCCAAACAATGTCAAATAATTTATGTATGTTATTTTGATTTATCATTCGTCCATTGAGTTAGGAATAAGGGACATGTCTAAACACTACATGATAATGAGGCTTTTTCCTTGAGTCCTAATACATCCAAGTGAGACCTTATACCATCCCATTAGGCACTCGACTGATGGATAATGAGAATACCCATCATCAACTGCCCATAATCCTTTTGGTCCTAGTGATTAAGTTTAAAAGGATTATGTAATACCCCGTATTTTTATGCTATATTAATTTGGGGATTTATAAAATTTAACGTGAATGATTTATTTAATAAAAATCCGGAAATTAATTATGTTATAATTATTAACGTGACGAGAGTTAGTAATTATGGGAAATTTGTTGAATATTACTAATGAGCAAAGTAATATATGATATTGATTATATTGAATGTCACGAGTGAATTAAATGACAATTTCAGAAATTTAAGTCTCACGTCGGGACTAATTTTGTTAAATAAAAATGAATATTTTATAAGTTGTTCGTATTGTCGTTTTGAGTACGCCAACGCGTCCGAAAGGGTCGAGATAGTCAGAAAAGTGTACCCGGGGGTTTAGTTTGGGTCTCAGGGCGGTTTTAGGCCTAATTGGTACCCCGGGAGGGAAATTTAGTCATTTCACCTTTTTGGGTAATTAAACCCACGAAATTCAGCAACCTATATCAGCCATTTAGGTTAGTTTTTAGGGTTAGAATATTCAGAACACAATTGACGGCCATTAGAGAAGAGAGGAGAGAGCTCCAAGGCAATCCAAGGCCAAAAAGTCACCGGTTTGCACCGTCGCCACCACCAACGCGTAGATCGCGAGAAGGGGAACGCAACCACACCGGATTCATCTGCAAACCAAACTTCTGAAAATCCCAGGCAAGTATTTAACTTGCATATTTTCGATAGTGCAATCTCATATTAATTTAGGATTGATTAGAGATGAAAACTATGGAAGAAAACCCAATTTGTGTTAGGAAAATGCATGTAGTATTGATTATATGGAAATTCTGGAACCCTTGCCATGTAGAGGAATATAACCCACGAAATTTTGATGATATATGAGAAGGAATTTCTGGTAAAAACAGATTAGAACCTTGATTAAGAAAAACTCTAGGGTTCTTGATGATTAGATGGGATCTTGGGTTAATTATCCAAGTTGAATATTAGATATACACATGCTTTACGTTGAACACATCTGGTATATTGTTATAATGATAGTAGTAGGATTTTTGGGACATTTAGAATGGAAAAACATGGTTTTGGATGAAGAAATTTGGTAGAACCCGTAACTGCATTTCTGCAGAATTTTTCGCAGACCTGCTTGATCGATCGATCGAGCATAAAGCTTCGATCGATCGAAGGTTCGATCGATCGAGCCCCAAAAATCGATCGATCGACCCCTCCTGGCAGACTCCTATTTCCCTTGTTTAATTAGTTAAATTAAATTTATCGTGAAATAATTCTTGGGTATTCTTAATAAAATGTTTTGGGAGATAGGAACGACCAGTAAGACCTATGAATGAGTGTTGTGAACTTTATTATAAGATGAGAAGTTTACTTTTGGGGTAATTGTATAATGAACGATGAAGCTACGTATTTCAAGTGAGAGATTACGGCGAATAGCTACGATAGTAAATAGAGGTATACTTACTAAATTTTCTACTTGGAAGGATAGAGTCCACGAATGTCACGTAATAAGTGAGAAAACCCTTCGAGTTAAGGTTAGAGATGAAACCTTATACGTAATACTAAAAATGTGAAATTTAGGATAAATGTTGTAATTTTGGGTGACGAGAGGAACCCATAGTAATATGATAAAAGTGGTACTTTTATATGGTTGTGTGTACATATATTATATACATGTGAAAAACATACCGTGCTACTTGCTATCCTTGAGGTTACCGCGCTGGGACAGTCTTATCTCGATGGGACCTTTATGGGGGATATTGACTTGTACCCTAGAAGATAGATATCCTTGGTACAGGCTATCGAATTGATAGTTCAGACGGTCCTAAGAGACGCGACTATGTGCCATCCTCTTAGAGACTTGGAATCTATGCTTCGCCTCGATATTGTGTGTGTATATGTTAATACAGTTCGAGGGTGATTCCGAACTTGTATTCCCCTTGATATGAGTGGTATGGGGTTCGGATAGTAGAAGTATGCACGCACCATAGTTTTATGTGGGGTGATGTTATTTTATATATATTATGCGAGTAGTTAATATATATATAAGATTTGGAAATTTGAAACTGCCTACTATGATTTGATAAGTAGGACATGGTTGATGACTCATATAGTAAATACTTGTTTTGTGAAAGTATAAAATGTCACTGAAAAACTTTATAAATTAATAAAAGTTAAAACGAGAGTTGTGCTGCTAATTGGAAGTATTCTTTCTAAACAATAATATTGTTCGGTTTTGAAATCTTATGAGTAAGTTAAGATACGCTAAATTATTGGGAAGGTTAGTATGATAAAATGATAAGATAAACCCTTGGGAAGGTTAGTGCGATAGGTGTGCACATTAGAAGAGAGGTAAGTATTTCTCAAGAGAGCGACGCTCTAATATGTTGTTGCATTGGCCTGTATCAATTTAAATACTTGCTAAACGTATTTTAAAATCAAACACACTTTCGAGCTCTGACCCGTTTCTTTTTCTCTCTCTCCCTTGTCTATATATGTATATATTTCAGGTGCCCAGCCACAGGGGCGTCTTGCTTAGGATTTCTTGAGAGGAACGTGCTGCAGCTTAGGTGGGAGTTGCAGGTCACTTGCGTAGACGGCTTCCTTTATTGACTCCACTTCTAGCATTCTCATTTATTGGGCATGTGTCGCCCTTTCCATTATTTCATTATTGTTGGGATATTTGTGTTTCAGTTATTTCCAGTATTGTTACTATGGGTTTTATTCAGTTTGGATTTGTGACTTTAGTTTTCGTATGTGGACATTCGATTGACGAATGTATTATATTCATTGGATTTTGTGTTCCAGGTTTTTGTGATATGATTCTTAATTGTTGGAATGTAGTTAATAAAATAAATAAATCTTTTTCTTTAAATAAAATTTGGAAAGTTATGTATGAAAATGTTTTGACACTTAGCTTAATTATTTAGGGTGTTAAATTGGAAAATTATTTTTATCGACAGTGATGCTGAGAATGAACCAACCGTTTACCTTGATTTAATTTAATAAAGGAGTGATCGCTCGATATGTAATTAGGCGGGGTGTCACAGGTGGTATCAGAGCATTAGGTTCTAGTGTCCATATGATCTGTACGGCTTATTTCGCTTTCAGCTTAACGTTATCGCTATAGAGCCCTATTTTTAGGATTGTTGTATTCTTGCTTTTACGTTTACGTCTTCAGCTATTGAGATTTGATAATAACTGTAGACTAATAAACTTGTTCACGTTTCAGATGCCTCCGAGACGTGCTCCGAAAGATAGGCGTGCCCAAGCCGAGCAGCCAGCAGCTCCAGCACCAGGCACAATGAATGCAAACGAAGTAGCCGCCATTATTGCTCAGGCGGTGAATGCCGCGATAGCGGTGATTCAGCAGGCCCCACCCCAGGTTCAGGCAGTAGCGCCAGTACCATCACAGCTTTCATCTGCATGGGAGAGGGTTCGGGATGCTTTTCAGAAAGCGCATCCCCCTGAGTTTTCTGGTAGCTCCGATATTGTTACAGTTAGCCAATGGAAGAAGGACATCCAGCGGCATCTCCGTATGTATGAGTGAACTAATGTGCAAAAGCAGTTATTGGCTTCCTTTAAGCTGGTGGCAGCCGCCTTACAGTGGTGGGAGTCCACTACTACTTTGGAGGAGAGGGACACGATCCCTATTCAGTTGTTCTGGGAGCGGTTTGACCGCAAATATTTTCCACCCGCAGTGCAGACTGAGATGAGGCGGAAATTACTAAATCTGAAGCAGGAGAACCTTACTGTAGCTGAGTATGAGGAGGAATTCACAAGACTTCTCACCATTGTGCCAGATGAGGCACCTACTGAGAGCAATAAGATTATGCTGTTTGTCGACGGGTTAGCTTGGAGGATCCGTCAACACCTTATTGGGAACCTATCCCTGAGTACGTTCACTGATGTACTCAATGCCGCATTGCTACATTGCCAGGATCACAGTTTCCATCTTCAGGGAAGAAAGAGAGCAGGAGAGTCCAGCCAGCAGGGCAGGGCCGGGGGTAATAGTGCCGGTGGGGCACCATCTCAAGGACAGACTCGTCAGCACGAGCAGAGTTCCCATCAGGGGGACCCTGCTAAGCGATTCCGTTCAGGTGATTCTAGGCAGGGATTAGAGGGTTTCAGGCAGGGCCATCAGGGCCAGCCTAATCAGCCGGGCCAGCAGGGCCAACACCGACCGCAGGGACAGCAACAGGGCCAACAGCGTGCATATCATGGCCAATAGGGCCAGTGGCGTGGAGGTAACGGCCAACAGGGTCGTGGACAGCAGGGTCAGAGGGGAGGTAACTTCAAAGGCCGATGCTTTGGGTGCGGTAAACATGGCCATAGGCGCCAGGATTGCCCAGAGGGCGATAGGCCCCCACAACAGCAGGGAGCCTGTAATGAGCCGCAGAGACCACTTTTTCCACCTTCCCTCCCAGCTCCAGCCCAGGCGCCAGCCCTACCAGCCATTCCAGCAGCTCCAGTGCAGCAGGGGCAATTACAGTATGGACGTGTCTATAACGTCCACCAGGTAGCAGCTCCACAGGCACCACCCGCGATTGAGGGTATGTTTCCTATCCATGGTACTATGGGTCGGGTTTTGTTTGATACGGGGGCAACACATTATTTTATAGCTACGCATTTTACGAAGGCCTTAAGGTTGTTAGCCACAGCAGAGAGCACAGTGACGTGTGTGGACTCACCACTGGGGAGTGGGTCACTTATTTTCTTTATATGTCGGGGAGTGGGGGTAGAGATTGGTAGCTTGGTATTACATGCAGACATGTTAGTCTTAGACATGCACGAGCATGATGTGATTATTGGTATGGATTGGCTCACAGCTTACAGAGCCATGATTTATTGCTTCGGTGGGAGCATTATTTTTGCCATTCCGGGGCAAGAGATGTTTGTAGTGGCAATGCCTCGCCCAGAGGGAGGTTCGACCGCTCATTTGTATTACATAGAGGAGGATACCTCTAAGGAGGTTGTGATTCCCTTAGATTCAATCCCAGTTGTCAGGGAGTATTCCGATGTGTTTCAGGAGATACCAGGCCTACCCCCCAGTCGAGAGATAGACTTTGTTATAGATTTATTGCCAGATACGAGACCTATAGAACGCGCACCTTACCGTATGGCTCCGACAGAGATGCGAGAGCTACGAGATCAGATAGAGCAGCTGTTAGGTCAGGGCTTCATTCGTAGGAGTACCTCACCTTGGGGCCTCCAGTCTTGTTTGTGAAGAAGAGAGATGGTTCACTGAGATTGTGTGTGGACTACCAGGAATTGAACAAGGTCACGATATGGAATAAGTACCCGTTGCCTCGAATCGATGATCTGTTCGACCAGTTGAGGGGAGCAACTTTCTTTTTGAAGATAGATCTGAGGTCGGGGTACCATCAGTTACGTATTAGAGAGCAATATGTTTCAAAGACTGCCTTCTTGTCGAGATATGGGTCTTATGAGTTCAGGGTGATGCCGTTCGGACTCACAAATGCTCCAGCCATTTTCATGGACTTGATGATCTGAGTATTCAGAGAGTTCTTGGATCAGTTTGTCATCGTCTTCATAGATGACATCTTAATATATTCACACTCCGAGGAGGATCATGCCAAGCACTTGAGGCAGGTTCTTCAGACTCTACGTGAGCATCAGTTGTATGCTAAGTACGAGAAGTGTGGATTCTGGTTGCGAGAAGTACAGTTCTTGGGCCATGTTGTTTCGGAGCAGGGGATAGCAGTTGACCCGACCAAAGTGTCAGTGGTGAGGGAGTGGGGATAGCCCACGACACCGACGGAGGTGCGTAGTTTCTTGGGGTTAGCTGGTTACTACAGGAGATTCATTCGGGGATTCTCCAAAATAGCGGGTCCATTGACCAATCTGACTCGCAAGGGGGTACCATATGTTTGGGATGAAGCTTGTCAGTTGGCTTTTGACGAGCTGAAAGACAAGCTTACTTCAGCGCCAGTCCTTGCGTTACCGAAGTCGGTTATGGAGTACCTGGTTTATACCGATGCGTCCTTACGGGGACTTGGAGGAGTACTTCAGCAGGAAGAGAAGGCTATAGCTTTTGCCTCCCGCAAGCTTAAGCCGCACGAGAAGAATTACCCCACCCACGACCTGGAGTTAGCAGCGGTCGTCTTTGCATTGAGGATATGGAGGCACTACTTATTGGGTGAGAAATTTCGTTTGTTCACAGACCACAAGTCATTGTAGTACCTGTTCACTCAGCGAGAGCTGAATATGCGTCAGCGCAGATGGCTAGAGTTTGTGAAGGACTACCAGTTCGATATACAGTATCATCCGGGAAAGGCCAATGTAGTTGCTGATGCGTTGAGTCGTAGACCGATAGACAAGGTAGCGGATGTCTGGAAAGCAAAGTGGAAGGAGTTGGGTCACCCGGACGCAGTAGCACGTTCTTTCATATCCGTGATGTCAGTCACACCCGAGATTGTTACAAGGGTGATAAAGGCACAGACCACAAACCCGTTTTGCCAGGAGCAGATTGTACGACTTTTAGCCGAGAGTGCTGAGTCTTATTCTGTTAGTTCTGATGGGGGTTTGAGGTTTAATGGGAGATTGGTGGTTCCAGAAGGAGCAGAATTATGTCATGCAGTGATGACTCATTCTCATGGGTCCCGATTTGTAATACATCCGGGAGGCGATAAGATGTACCAGGATATGAGGCGACAATACTGGTGGAGTGGGATGAAGAAGGACATCGCCGAGTTCGTGTCCAAGTGTTCTACCTGCCAACTGGTGAAGGTGGACCACTAGAAACCGTCAGGGTTACTCCAGCCATTGGAAGTACCCGCGTGGAAGTGGGAGAGCATTTCCATGGATTTTATTACAAGGTTGCCTACCTCATAGCGGGGTCATGACTCTATCTGGGTGATTGTAAACCGTTTGACCAAGGTAGCCCATTTTCTGCCGGTGCGGACAGATTATACATCGGGTCAGTATGCTCAGTTGTTCATCGCTGAGATTGTCACATTACACGGGGTGCCCCTGAATATTGTGTCAGATAGGGATAAGATTTCCGTGTCACGTTTCTGGGAAAGCTTTCAGGAGGCTATGGGTACCGAGTTAAGGTTGAGTTCATCTTATCACCCACAGACATATGGACAGACAGAGCGTACTAATCAGATGTTAGAGGATATGCTACGCATGTGTGTTCTCAATTTTGGAGGAAGTTGGGAGCCACACCTTCCACTGGTAGAGTTTTCTTATAATAACTCGTATCAGTTCACGATTGGCATGGCTCCATTTGAGGCTTTGTATGACAGGCCTTGTCGTTCTCCAACTTGTTGGCTCGAGGTAGGGGATAACAAGTTGCTAGGACCAGAGATGATTCAGGAGACCTCCGCGAGGATTGAGATGATCAGGAGTCGCATTCGGGTAGCCCAAGACAGGCAAAAGAACTACGCCGATGCGAAACGATTCTTCCGGGAGTTTAGTCTGGGGGACCAAGTGTAATTGCGCGTATCCCCTATGAAGGGAGTGATGAGGTTCGGGAAGAAGGGGAAGTTGGCTCCGAGGTACGTGGGACCATTTTCCATCATCGAGAGGATTGGGCCGGTTGCATACAGGTTGGGACTACCAGAACATTTACATCGCATCCACGATGTATTCCACATCTCGTCGTTGAGACGATATCTTGGGGATGATATGGCCCATACTCACATTGCGATAGATGAGATCGACTTACAGCCTGACAGCTCTTACGAGGAGAGACCAGTAGCTATTCTACACTATAGTGAGAGGAGATTGAGATCGAAGATAGTTCCACTTGCGCGAGTCCAGTGGGAGCATCATAATGTGGAGGAATCCACTAGGGAGCGTGAGGCCAATATGCGTGAGAGATATCCAGAGTTGTTCTTACCAGGTATGCCTTATTTTCCGAATTTCGGGATGAAATTTCGTTATTAGGGGGGAAGTATGTAATACCCCGTATTTTTATGCTATATTAATTTGGGGATTTATAAAATTTAACGTGAATGATTTATTTAATAAAAATTCGTAAATTAATTATGTTATAATTATTAACGTGACGAGAGTTAGTAATTATGGGAAATTTGTTGAATATTACTAATGAGCAAAGTAATATATGATATTGATTATATTGAATGTCACGAGTGAATTAAATGACAATTTCAGAAATTTAAGTCGGGACGTGCCCGTGTCACGTCGGGACTAATTTTGTTAAATAAAAATGAATATTTTATAAGTTGTTCGTATGGTCGTTTTGAGTGAGCCAACGCGTCCGGAAGGGTCGAGATAGTCAGAAAAGTGTACCCGGGGGTTTAGTTTGGGTCTCGGGGCGGTTTTAGGCCTAATTGGTACCCCGAGAGGGCAATTTAGTCATTTCACCTTTTTGGGTAATTAAACCCACGAAATTCAGCAACCTATATCAGCCATTTAGGTTAGTTTTTAGGGTTAGAATATTCAGAACACAAGTGACGGCCATTGGAGAAGAGAGGAGAGAGCTCCAAGGCAATCCAAGGCCAAAAAGTCACCGGTTTGCACCGCCGCCACCACCAACGCGTAGATCGCGAGAAGGGGAACGCAACCACACCGGATTCATCTGCAAACCAAACTTCTGAAAATCCCAGGCAAGTATTTAACTTGCGTATTTTCGTTAGTGCAATCTCATATTAATTTAGGATTGATTAGAGAGGAAAACTATGGAAGAAAACCCAATTTGTGTTAGGAAAATGCATGTAGTATTGATTATATGGAAATTCTGGAACCCTTGCCATGTAGAGGAATATAACCCACGAAATTTTGTTGATATATGAGAAGGAATTTCTGGTAAAAACAGATTAGAACCTTGATTAAGAAAAACTCTAGGGTTCTTGATGATTAGATGGGATCTTGGGTTAATTATCCAAGTTGAATATTAGATATACACATGCTTTACGTTGAACACATCTGGTATATTGTTATAATGATAGTAGTAGGATTTTTGGGACATTTAGAATGGAAAAACATGGTTTTGGATGAAGAAATTTGGTAGAACCCGTAACTGCATTTCTACAGAATTTTTCGCAGACCTGCTTGATCGATCGATCGAGCATAAAGCTTCGATCGATCGAAGGTTCGATCGATCGAGCCCCAAACATCGATCGATCGACCCCTCCTGGCAGACTCCTATTTCCCTTGTTTAATTAGATAAATTAAATTTATCGTGAAATAATTCTTGGGTATTCTTAATAAAATGTTTTGGGAGATAGGAAAGACCAGTAGGACCTATGAATAAGTGTTGGGAACTTTATTATAAGACGAGAAGTTTACTTTTGGGGTAATTGTATAATGAACGATGAAGCTACGTATTTCAAGTGAGAGATTACGGCGAATAGCTACGATAGTAAATCGAGGTATACTTACTGAATTTTCTACTTGGAAGGATAGAGTCCACGAATGTCACGTAATAAGTGAGAAAACCCTTCGATTTAAGGTTAGAGATGAAACCTTATACGTAATACTAAAAATGTGAAATTTAGGATAAATGTTGTAATTTTGGGTGACGAGAGGAACCCATAGTAATATGATAAAAGTGGTACTTTTATATGGTTGTGTGTACATATATTATATACATGTGAAAAACATACCGTGCTACTTGCTATCCTTGAGGTTACCGCACTGGGACAGTCTTATCTCGATGGGACCTTTATAAGATTTGGAAATTTGAAACTTCCTACTATGATTTGATAAGTAGGACATGGTTGATGACTCATATAGTAAATACTTGTTTTGTGAAAGTATAAAATGTCACTGGAAAACTTTATAAATTTATAAAAGTTAAAACGAGAGTTGTGCTGCTAATTGGAAGTATTCTTTCTAAACAATAATATTGTTCGGTTTTGAAATCTTATGAGTAAGTTAAGATACGCTAAATTATTGGGAAGGTTAGTATGATAAAATGATAAGATAAACCTTTGGGAAGGTTAGTGCGATAGGTGTGCACATTAGAAGAGAGGTGAGCGTTTCTCAAGAGTGACGCTCTAATATGTTGTTGCATTGGCCTGTATCAATTTAAATACTTGCTAAACGTATTTTAAAATCAAACACACTTTCAGGCTCTGACCCGTTTCTTTTTCTCTCTATCCCTTGTATATATATGTATATATTTCAGGTGCCTAGCCACAGGGGCGTCTTGCTTAGGATTCCTTGAGAGGAACGTGCTGCAGCTTAGGTGGGAGTTGCAGGTCACTTGCGTAGACGGCTTCCTTTATTGACTCCACTTCTAGCATTCTCATTTATTGGGCATGTGTCGCCATTTCCATTATTTCATTATTGTTGGGATATTTGTATTTCTGTTATTTCCAGTATTGTTACTATGGGTTTTATTCAGTTTGGATTTGTGACTTTAGTTTTCGTATGTGGACATTCGATTGACGAATGTATTATATTCATTGGATTTTGTGTTCCAGGTTTTTGTGATATGATTCTTAATTGTTGGAATGTTGTTAATAAAATAAATAAATCTTTTTCTTTAAATAAAATTTGGAAAGTTATGTATGAAAATGTTTTGACACTTAGCTTAATTATTTAGGGTGTTAAATTGGAAAATTATTTTTATCGACAGTGATGCTGAGAATGAACCAACTGTTTACCTTGATTTAATTTAATAAAGGAGTGATCGCCCGGTATTTAATTAGGCGGGGTGTCACAGATTATCAGAGTTTAGGGGAATTCATATCATCAACAATAATTATTGCTTATTAGTGGCACTTGGTTTTTACGCTTAATCAGTAAGCTGTTGGAATTTTGTAATGGAAAGAACGAAATATATTAATTAATTTCTGCAAGGCACGTTCTTGGAACTCTTTCTTTTAGGCAAAATTTTTCTCAATCCGGTTGGGACAGAACTGCGAGTACACTATGGGTTTTATAGAATCTGCCTTCAGGATACAATGCTGTCTATGGACAGTTGTTCGATTCAAACTATGTACTGTTTGATCAAATTGAGGACACTCTGAATTTGTAACTTGATAATGCCAAAATATAGAGGGCGGAGAGAGGAGAAATTAGCAAATTTCGGTGTCCAAAACAGAAACCTGGAACTCTTTTTATAGCCATTTTTGTGATTGTTCTTTAATAGTCATAGCTCTTCATGAAGCGACTCAGCAACCATTGGATCGTGCCTGTTTGGAATAGCTTCGATTTAACGGTTCTGATTAGGCGTCCCATCGTAAGCGAATGAACATCTCCTACACGAAATGCTATGAGTTCATCTAACGGTTCAGATCAAGTCGTTTCGAATTTTAAACCCTTTGATCGGTCGTTTAATCACAGCCGTTGATCTGTTTTACCTCGTCAAAACTTTACGCTCCCACGCTCCAAGCGACGATGCGCACGTGCGAAGTGCCCCCTAAGTCGCTCAATCGCCCTTTCGCGCGTAGGATCATAGCCTCTTGTTTGACTTGTCAACTAAGAATCTTAGTTGTCCTTTAGTTGATACCCCACTACTTTTTGGGTTACTCTTCCAATGTGGGACAATAAGGGATTTTGAACACTCTCATATCTTTCACACCCATTTGCTTATATTTCTACCTTCTAACATAAAACCCAAACTATGTTTAAAATAAAACATCAAATAATATAATAAAATATTAACTAAAAATAAAACATTAATAATATCATTAAAATATTATATTATATCAGAATTTATCCAACATAAGCATCATTTGAGGCCTCGTTTACCCAAGCCATATGTGGGTATCATTATGGAAAATAGTATTACAGTTTGGGTACTTGTATTTTGGGCCTTATGATTTATATCAATTTGGGATGTTGAATTTGAAAATGCGTACTTGGCATATAAAGCCCATTTTCGCTTCTTATCTGTAGTCATTTGCAATGTCTGCAAGACATTAATTTATTCCATTTGCAAAGAAAAAATAACATCACTATGTCATCTTCTCACATCTTCTATCACCAACCATTATTGTGTTTCTCATAAAACCTTTTTGTTTCACTAAAAAATTTCTCGTTGTCTCCCATGAACATCCTTTCCTTCTAATTCAGTTCTTTCCATTTCCAATTCAGGATTCACTTGCATTGGGGTTTGTATTTCACTTTACAAGATTCATTAGACAGGCAACGCATTATTTTGACAATATACAAGCTTTCTCGTAGTTTTTCTTCTATGATTCCCCCTACTTTAATATATTAATTGGTTAAAATTGTATATTAAAGGAATATGTCTCCTAATCTTAAACAAGAGAGAGTTGTGGAAAAATACTATTTGAGGCAAGAGAGTAGGGTCAAAATAATCGAGATTGCTAATGTTTTTGGTCCCGAGGAACGTGAGCAAGTCACGGGGCTTCATTGTCCCAGGCCCACTAACGAAATAGATATTCTTTGAGGACCTAATAACATGTTACTACACACTCACAACCCCTTGTCCTAATGCTCAGACCAATCCTCCGGGACACTAGGAGGTCGTCAATAGATATTTTCAGGAGCCGTCTATTAAATGGGGTGAATATGTCACTGTGGCGAATTCTTTATCCACCTGCTCGGTTGATGAAACCGATCGGTTGCCTACCTAATATGAAGGTAACGTCTAATTTTTCAAGCACTCATTTTAGATTTGATTTCTCATCGTGTTACTAAATCCTATAGGTAAATCTTATCGAACATTCACGCTGTCCATTTTCACCTCATTACCAGTGCCTGGAGACTTTTGGTGGTCTTCATGGCCCATGTTTGTAATTTATTCAGCCTCGAAGGAGCTTTGATCATCTTTGAATTGTTGTATGTATACTATACACCCCCTACTCTAGAAGTTGGTATACCTTTGTGGGATGAATGAGGGATGTTAGTTTTATAACTTGCATATCGTCCTCTGACCATGACTGAAGTCATCGCTTCTTTTTCACTAAGAGGGAAGGCTGTGAGTGTCAAAGAACGACTTGACCAATCACATTTTCACAATCCCTTTAGCTTCTTCCAAGCTTTATCTAAGTGAGCCTTTTTAATACTATGTGAATTTTTCCTTATTTCATAACTTCCTTATATTTGATTCAACTATATTTTCTTAGTAGAGATCTTAAAAGACCATCTATTCATTTCAAAGACGAGGAAATAATGAATGAAAAAAAGTCTTTCTCAAGCTCACCCATGCCACGAGTTTTTCAATCTAAATCATCTTCAAGAATATGGGTTCATCACTCGGGGAAATAAAGTGTGTGTGTGTGAGAGAGAGAGAGAGAGAAGTAACGATTATCCAGACTAATCACAAGGAGGGTTATATTATTAACCGTCTTTAACATACTTGTTTTCCCAACACTTCAGGTGTAAACCCCTTTAATATCTTTGGTTTCCAAATTAATATGTTGGGTTTTCCTTCGTATTTACTTGTTTCCCATGGTGTACATGTAATGGAGAGATGAACTAAGTTGTGTCCAAATATAGTCTCCAAAGGGTAGTGAATTTTCAAACCAACTAGCAACTATTTAAACATCCCAATGAGTTAATGGCTCTACTTGATTTTTGCATCTCAGTTGTTGAAGTGGATCTTTCTAATTACTATATGTGAACCTAGGTTATAATAAAAAATGATTATTAGGGAGCTGATGGTTGAGGAAGTCCGTTGGTAGAGGTAGTAGATCCATGAGCTATGAGGTATGAGTTTGAAAATATATGCCTAATATTGATACCACACTGACCTCTGCTCATCGTGGAATCTAGTGAAGATTGACACTTCGGATAATTCTCCCAACCAAGAAAGTCTATGGACGCCATTAAATTGCAATATCCAGTTTGGGTCAATGTTGACCAGACTAATCAAGTTTTCATTGATAATTCCGACGAGGGAGAGATGGAGGCCATATATGTGGCGATACAAGCACTTGAGCAAAATATATCATGCAAATAGGCAGGATGATATTGTTCAGTTTGTCTTTTATATTT
Organism: Sambucus nigra; assembly: GCA_949130495.1. Lineage (NCBI taxonomy): Eukaryota > Viridiplantae > Streptophyta > Magnoliopsida > Dipsacales > Adoxaceae > Sambucus > Sambucus nigra. Next base: position 268,061,567 of record OX422224.1, read on the forward strand.
TGTCATAGCCGTAAAAATGAATGATTGGCATGTATATGGCTTCTACAATCTTAACTTAAGGAGCTATAACTCTTAGGACTGAGTAATATATCAAACAGATAAGGATATGTGGAGTGTGGTGAATTGGATCTTTAAGATTATGTAGGAGGGGCTCAATGATAAGCCTTTTATTTGATTATTAAATGAGATTATATATGATTACTATTTATAAAAGTCCCTGTGTTTATCCACTAAAGTATTATTTTGCGCATCCAGCATATTACGCGTATTTGTGTATTATTTATGCATTAACTATACAATATCCTAGTATTAAGGGTGAAACATATGCTATGGAACACAAGACATCCAAAAGAGGACACATGTCACCATATGTTGTTTGGCACATGCCTCCACAATTTATTTGACATGTGGTAACCCACTTGAGTTGGTTTTTTGCTATAAATAGACTTCGCTTCTTACATTTGAGGGAGAAACTTCTTTGAAAGATAATGGTTTTTTGTCTTAATAGTTTAGAGAGAGTTTTGAGAAGGGTTTTTTTAGAAGAGTTTTGAGATGAGTTCTTTAAGAAGAGTTTCACCACCTCTCACTTCTTCAAGTTCCACCATAATGAGTTTTTCGACGAATATTACGAATCCACGAACTATGCTGATTTTGATTCGGACTATGACGGATATGTCTCAAGTCAAACAAGTGTTAAAATCTGGTATTTCCTCAAATTAAACTACCCTCTTACATTTGGCGACTCTGCTGGGGAGATATTCACGACTTTTTATCGTGTAACACCTCGTTCGTACTCGGAACAGTGGACGAAGACGGAGGACATGGATTGACAAACCAATTTTCTTATCTTCATTTCAGATAAGAAATCTAATCCTTATAGCTTCTGATCGTATATACTTTACATAAAAGAATTGAGTGTGATATATTTTTATAATCACAAGTTTGCTGATATTTTCATACATACTGGTATATCACAATGCGAGAATTGATTACTTTGATTATGAGAAACCATTATATCTACCGTTAAATCACAAAATATGATTGTCGTTGCTTAGATCATTATTATTTTAGAAACAAAGGAAGAGTTTGATATCTTGACTTAAAGTTATTTTGTTAGTAGTTAAACATATAAATTACTCCCCTGTCAAATAGTTCCTGATTTGACCGAATCAATTTGTGATGTTTTATAAATGTTGGCAGAAGACTATAACCAAAAGTGGTGATCTTATTTGTATAAAATATAATTTTATGGCTTTTTCATGGTTAGTGATTGTTGGCAATAATGAGGACCTTTCATAGATAGTTGTTGACAAGCTGTATATAAATAAAACTACAGCTAATATGTCACTAGAGTGTACCTAATGGGTTGTGAAAAGCGTGAACTGACAAAAAAATATTTCTAACGTGTCACTCACTATTTATTGTTATGCTACTTTATTAGAGTAGACAAAATATTTGTGTAGTTAGACCTATACAATTGTATTGGTAGGACAGTATATGTCTTTAAAGAAAGTGAAAAAAATTACTTGTGTGTCATATTCGAGTTTGTCCAACAACTGTGTAAATATTTAATAAAATATATATTGCATGTTAGCTGTACACATGAAAAGCTCATTTACGTTTCGGACTTGAGGCTCGGAATATAAAACAAAATTAAGAAGAGGCTGATTCTTTAGTTGGACAAATTTTATAGCATGCCTAAAAGAGACAAACATGAGGAAGCTCTGGTTGAAATTAGTTTGAAAAAATTAACATAAAAAGAGACGAGTTGTAACTCAACAAATATACACACTGAATTTCGTTTATTTTGATTCATCATAATATGTTTACACTGAGGTATAAACCGAAAATGAGATGAGTGTTGTATGAAAGACAATAACCCACCTAACATGCAAATAGGTACACCATGAGATATCCGAGTCACCACAGATTTCAATTGGTATGAATGAACCACCGTGGGAGCTTAAGATCCGAAGAACACCATAAAAATAAGAACCACCGTGGGAGCTTGAAATCAGATGAACCTCAATAAAAATAAAAATAAATAAATATATAACACTCGACCGTGGGAGCTTGAAGCCGACGAACCTACATAAAAATGACATACCATTTAGATGGATGTTACACAGTAGTAGATTAGGAGAAAGAGAAAAAACCATTAAAGTTTGAAATTGAGTTAGCTGGCAATTAAAATCGAGAAACCTTGGTTTGGTACAAAACTGACCCGCTGGGGTTGAAACAACGAAAACCGATACATTTTGGAAAGACTAGAAGAAATCCAAAAAAAATGAAAGTTGATGCATCTTATACTGAAAGAAATCGATGGAGCGTCGCTCCTATGGACCTCTTTCTGATGCTATAACACCTGTTCGAAGAAACTCATTCGAAGAAATTCAAAACCTAATCACCATACGAGTGACCGTGTTTGTGTGTATGTGTAGATCCGACATGAAATTCAGCAGATTCACTAGAGATTTTACAAAAATTGACAGACCATATATGACCTTCAGTTGCACCTGAGTTTTTCGACTGGATCTTTATCGTCTCTATTTCAAGAAATAACTTCAACAGAGATCCCTCGCATTTTGGGTTTGGATATGTGCTCGCTAGAGTTTTATGTTTGAATATATGCTCCTTCACGTTTTATGTTTGGCTCCATCGCTTAGATGCTCCCTCGCGTTTTGATGGCCTGTTGTGCCATTTCGTATAAATAAATTCTAAACGGATTCAGCTGTTTTTAGGCGAGTGACCCTATGAATTAGGCTTACACACATACATGTTTGTACATTTAAGAGTCGACTTTTTAATATATTATCATAGCTTCTTTGAACATATTTGAAAGGGGCTAGTTACATGGAATATGAGTTAGATTTTTTATTTTTTTCCCAATAAAAAAATATTCTTTAGAGCTTGTGATGTAGTACACTTTTAGGTGGCCCTTCACATCGTGATACTAAATCTAAAGTAGTATGCTTTCTGAGAAAAAAATTGAAGTACTTATTATATACACGTATGTCGTGTATGCATATTTTTCTATATTCATAATTTTTATAACCATAATGATATATGGAGTGTTGCTTCTTGGATGATAAGAAAATTGTTATTATTTCCAATTCTCCGAGAAATCTCAAATCAATGAGACATGTCATTTTTTAATAACTATTCACGAGGGTGTTATTTACTAACTGTAATGGGTATTATTGTTTCCAGTGACTTGAATAAAATAATGGCTAGAACAACATCAAAATGACATGCGTGGATCCCACAATTAAAAATTAAAATATTTATCACAATTACCGGTGAATCGTATATATTGTTTCTTGTACTTCCTCAAAACATATTCACACATGTTTATTGAGAAATATAACTTGCATCATGCGGTTATTATGTTTAGGGGACGTATGCTTTAAACATAATATATTATTGTACCTAAAAACATTTATAAATGTTATTCAATGATTTTTGATAAATATAAACATGGTTTATCCTTCACATCTAGAGCTTGTATACGCGATGAACCACACCACTTGAGATAAAACTATTGGGTTTTCTATTAGGATTCGTCGCATGATCTCTCTATACATTACATAAAGCTAAAAAAAATGGCTTAGAGGGGGCATGGTGAATGTTATTCGACATTTCATAGAAAAAAACTTGTGAATGTTATTGTATGGTTGTTCCATAAATTATGAATCATTTATGAAATGGTTGAGTATGTTTAACAACTCATGATTAGCCTTGAGATTATATAGACCTTCATATTTAATAAGGTGTGTGCTCAAAAGACATTAAATTGTGCACGTTACACCTACTAGTATGGGTGGTCATGATTCATTACATAAATATCCCCCAACTTTATTTAATTTTTATTTTATTAGATCAAATAAAATAAATTAAAGGGGGCAATGTTATATTATTGTGTCAGAGAAGTTATATTATTTTGCAGAGGCTTCTAAATGAGCAGATATTGAGCGACGCAAATATCAAATCATTGTTCAAAGATATGATAGTCTGAGCTATACCCCATGAAATGTAATGATTAGGTTGCTTTCATTTTTTCGGGCGGACATTGTAAATGATATATGTAATTTATTTTATTTTATCTTGAGATAAAAATAAAATAAAGGGGACAAATGGATATTATGATGTAACAAAGCTTGTAGTTTAAAAATTCTTCGACATCATTGTAATACCCCGTACTTTTATGGATATTTATTTATGGGATTAATTAAATTAAATGTTAATTAATTGAGAATTAATCCGGATAAAATACTAACGAGATGTGAGTTGGAATTTGATTATAATGTGTATATATGGCAGTATATGAATATTGAAAATATTAAAATTGTCGCGAGACTGAAATACGACAATTTGGGAAATTTTGTTGGGACGCGCGTGACAGTCGTCAGGAATGTAATTATTTGAATTAAAATGTGAATTTTGTTTTTATCAACCGTATGGTCATTTTGAGTGCGCAAACGAGTCCAGAAGGGTGGAAATAGTCAGAAAACACTAGCCGGGGATTTAGTTTGGGTCCCGGGGCATTTTTAGGCCAAACCGGCAACCCAAAAGGGTAATTTGGTAATTTCAGAATTTTGGTAATTAAAACCCACGAAAATTAGAGTTTAATTATGATTTATCATTAAACCCACCAACCCATTATCATCACTAAACTAAGTAGTGGGCTACGGGAGAAGTTTAGAAAAGAAGTTAAAAGTCCAAAAATAAACCTCCACCTCCATTTGTCATCTTTGGAGAAGAAATTGTAGAGAGAGAGAGAGGAGAATTCTGCATAGAGAGAGAGTGGATATCAACCATCATCTTCTATCATCTTCATCTACAACAATCTGAAGAACGATTAAAGCAAGTGATTTAATTACAATTGATTCAATGATATGTTCTTCATGTTTAGGGTAATTATCGAAATTGTCTTGGAAGATTGATATAAACCCATGAATTTGAGGATTAAAACTATAAGCCATGTTAGGATTTTTCATGTAGACATATTCTGGATGAATTATGAATTCATACTATAGCCCTTGATAATTCAAAAACGGATTTAAGAAGAGGATTATTGTTGATTTTGAAAGAAATAGAAAACTAGGGTTCTTGATGATATTTTCATCTAAATAAGGCCTTTGGGTGATGATTAATTAGTTTTAGAACTTTAACAATGTTGTAGGACGATTATGTGATGATATTATAACGTTAGAATGAAGTTTCATGCATTGTAATGGATTTTTGGGACGATTTGAGGACTGCAAAACGAAGCAGTCCGTAACCTATCTGGTGCAATCGATCGATCGACATTCATCAGTCGATCGATCGACCACCATCGATCAATCGATGCTCAAGGTCGATCGATCGACCTTCCCAGAATGAGTAATATTTTCCCTAGTTAAATTTTTATGATGTTAACCCTTAGAAAATTATTAATGGAGATTTTATGAATATCCTTAGACTTAAGGAAGACCAGTAGGTATGGTTATAAAATTTGGAGCGGAGTTAGAATTCAATTTGAGGAATTTTTATGAAATCTAATAAAATTCGATGAGTGAGAAATTATTAGGGTTAAAAGAGTAAATTCGAATAATTTGAGAAAATGAGGTTTGGGGCAGAAGTGAGGATCTTAAGAATAATGATGTTATATGTGGGAATAATAGGAGACTTAGTAATCCCTTGAGATAGGTTTTAAGTACAAGAAACTATGACGTGAGCTATGTCGACAGTCTACATTATATATTATCGGACGAATTAAAAATGTATAAAATTGGAATAATGGTATAAGGATGTAGAATATACCTTTATTAATATTGAGATATCTAAGATGTGTGAATGCTTAGAATATGACTTATGTGTATGACATACCTACCATACTTGCTATCACGGGAGGTTTACGTTCGTTTAGGACCATCTAATCTTTGTGTGCCTACGGAGGGATATAGATTGGTACCTCGAGAACATAGGTCAGAGAAGGACTTATTGAGATGTTAATAAGTTTGCTGATCGTGGGAGCGTAGGTATGTGCGTGACCCATGTGATGTGACTGTGTTCGCCTCCATTGTTTGTGATTTGCTATTATCTGAGAACGATTCCTGAGAGATTCGGAATGCATGATCCTTATGTACGTGATGTACTGGGATTGATAGCATAGTATGTGTGCACCGTAGCTTAGTCTCGGGGTGCTAGTATTGTATATTTATGATGTGAATAATATACGGTTAGATGAAAAGACTTATCACATTTATATAGTGAAATATAATTATTGTGTTGCACGATTAAAGATAAAAAGAGATAACCTATAGTGCTTTGTATTTCTAATAATTGAGAATCCGGGAATTTAATGTAAAACTCTTTATTCAATTGATGATGTTGAAATTAAATTGCGAATCGAGTAGAAAGGGTTAATAATTGTTTTGGTCTAGGTAGATATGAGAATCACATGTATGGGTACGTTTCGTTAGGAGTGCACAAGTAGTCGAGAGGTGAGTATTTCATGTGAGATCACGTCCTAACATGTACTTTGCATTCATTGTTTTAATGTTATTAAAGCACTTGCTGTTTTTAAAATACTCTCCACTTTCGGGCTCTGACCCGTTTGCTTTCAAATCTACTTTTTGTAAAAACCTTTTTAGGTGCCCAGCCACAAGGACACCATGCATAGGAATTCTATTCCGGTGACGAGTTGTAGCTGTTGTGGAAGTTACAGGGCCTTGATATTAGACGCCTCATTTTCTAGTCTCGACTCCATATTGAGTTTCATCATTTGTAGGGCATGTCGCCCATTTCTTTTAGAGACATTTCATATTTCCGTTATTCAGATTTTGGCATGTAATTAATTGAGGGTACACTGTTTTATTTATTTCAGTTGTGGGATTGTTGTGAGGAGTATTTCCTCCTGACTTATTATTAATTGTTGGTTATTCTATTGCTTATTTATGGTGAATGGTTATGTTATTCTTTCATAATTCTTTTATTGCATGTTAATCAGATTTAATTTAAAATTTGACAACTTACTTTTTAAATACTAGGTGGTTAGTAATCATTAAATGTTTTCGACAGTGATGCTATTAACTGAACCAACTTGGCATTTTGAATTAATTTAATAAAGGAGTAGCTACCCGGTATTTAATTAGTCGGGGTGTCACAATCATCCACGATAATGTTAGATTAATGAACCTTTAGAGTATAGTAACGTCATAAAAGGTCATTACAAAATCTTCTTCAGTTTCTTTCGCAAAGAGTTCAGACCGATTAATTACTTGTAACATAGAAATTATCAAAGCCATAGTCATCCTTCAGATACGACATCAAATTACGAGAACTTTACGAGTATTGTGATAAATATTCTTCAGATGTGTATTATATTCTCCCGATTAAATTGGTAAGTGGTTAAATCGCGGTTGTTGAGACTTGACTGATCTAGAGAAATAGATCATTGATGCATGGAGACAACATGCGAAGGACCACGCTTAGTTTGTCCTTCTACAGGTATGGGCGTCTCCCTCGCGACTTGAAAAGTGATACAGTAGAATGAGTTTACGAAAAATCTTAACAAGTGTGTTTTAATTGTTAAGTCACCTCATAGGTGAAGTTTGCGAAAATCTTAACAAGTGATTTTCATTATTAAGTCACCGTTATAGGTGGAGTTTATGAAAAATCTTAACAAGTTGTTTTCATTTTTAAGTCACTGTTATAGGTGGAGCTTATAAATAATCTTAACAAGTGGTCTTCATTGTTAAGTCATCGATATAGGTGGAGTTTACGAAAATCTTAATAAGGGGTTTTCATTGTTAAGGAGTCATATTTTACTTTTTAATCTTCATTCTAATAGGCATAAGGACAAGAATTATGCAAAAGAATGAGAAGGCAGAAGTTACCTCAATAGCAGGAGAAAGAGTAGTAACTTCAACAACCCTATGGGCGAGTCAATAATATGTGCATGCACAAGAAACCTCGTCGTGATTTGGACAAATCAAATAACAGACTCATGCACTAAAAAAACTCGTCGTGATTTAGACGAGTCAAAAAACATGTGCATGCACTAACATATCAATCGAGGACAATGAAGTAGTTATTATGTAAACCATAATAATACTTCCACCAATCTTGGTTGAGAGTGATAACAGAGAATGATGAAGTAGTTATTATGTAAACAATAATAGTACTTCTACCAAGCTTGGTTGAGAATGATAAAAGAGAAAGATGAAGTAGTTATTATGTAAACTATAATAATACTTTTGCCAAGCTTGGTTGAGAATGATAAAAGAGAACGATAAAGTAGTTATGATGTAAACCATAATAATATTTCCACCATGATTGGTTGAGAATGATAAAAGAGAATAATGAAGTAGTTATTATGTAAACTATAATAATACTTTCACCAAGCTTGGTTGAGAATGATAAAGAGAATGATGAAGTAGTTATTATGTGACCAATACTTCCACCAAGCTTGGTTGAGAATGATAAAAGAGAATGATGAATTAGTTATTATGTAAACCGTAATATTACTTCCAATAATCTTGGTGGAGAATGATTAATAAGAATGATGAAGTAGTTATTGTGTGACGGTCATTAAATTTCCAATAGATTTGTTAAGGACAATGAAACAAAATGATGAAGTGGTTATTGTGTGTCCATGACAATAGTTTTTCAAAAGCAGAGTTACGAATAACCACAGTAAAATTGTGGATGTATGTTTATTTAAAGAGGAATGGAGGCAACCCCGAGATAGTCCTCTAAACAAGCTAGGGAAAATAGATAAACTCATAGTGTATCATTCACATGAAAATAATGGTCATGAGGTCCGTCGAAATAACCCATGAAGTCAAAGTACATGAAATGAGATATGACATTTAAGATATAAGATATGAGATTATTATCCACAATCTGTAGGTTGATCGAACATATCAAAACCGACTAAAGGTGTTTCGTACATACTGCCGATATATTTCAGACATGCATCAATAGATCAACTATATGTACAACAGGGCGAATGTAAGAGGGGCTTAATGATAAGACTGTCATTTGATTATTAAATGAGATCATATATGATTACTATTGATAAAAGTCCATGTTTATGCGACTAAAGTGTTATTATTTGCATCCAGCATATCACGAATATTTGTGTATTATTTATGCATTAACTAGAAAATATTATAGTAATGAAGGTGAAACATATGCTATGGGATACAAGCCATTCAAAAGAGGATACGTGTAACCACATATTGTTTGACATATGCCTCCATAATTTATTTGACATGTGGCAACCCACTTGGATTTTTTTTTATAATAAATAGACTTCACTTCTTACAATTGGGGGAGAAACTTCTTTGGAAGATAATGGTTTTTTTTCTTAAGAGTTTAGAGAGCGTTTTGACCAGGGTTTTTTTATAAGTGTTTTGAGATGAGTTCTTTAAGAAGAGTTTTACCACCTCTCACCTCTCCTAGATCCACCATAATGATTTTTTTGGCGAATAGTACGAACCCACGAACTACACTGACTTCGATTCCGACTGTGACGGATACGTAGGCATAATCGAAGTTTCTCAATTCAAACATATGCCAAAATTTGGTATTTCCCCAAATTAAACTACCCCCTTACAAATTCCAATGATGAGATGTAGACCGCCCAGGTCATTACAAAGTGTGAAGGAACTATTACCTCTGAGGAATCAAATCAGATCAAGGCTTGAATCACTAAACTCAAATTTCAGGTGAAATAAAATGATAACCACCATGAATATCATCCATATTGAGCGGTTACTGGTACCCATGATCATGTTCAGATAGTTATAAGAGTTACTAGTGTCATAACACATAAGCCTACTCAAGTAATGGTAATTCCTGATCAACCATAAAGATATCAAGGACATGATATAAGTGGATATCCCCATATTGTAGATATTCATCTATGACAGAGTCAACTATAAACTAGTGGAGGAGGATGATATGTCTACCATATCCTATCTAGAAAAGCACAAATAATTCAAGTATCAAGAATATGCCATTAACCTTTGCCATCTGTTCACTTAACCAAACATGGAAGCTTGAGTACAGTGAAACCAGAAGATATGGGCAATACCTTTCCATCATTAACGGAACCACAATAAGAATATTTATGATTAATTTGGTTTAATATTGGAATATTTATATCCAAACAATCTCTTTGAAGGTCAGATAACTGTTCACATTAAAATTAGGTCTTTTACTCCCCTTTCTTGAATGTTTATGGATGTTTTACTATTGAATTGTGCTTGTTTTTCATGTACATTTGGTTTGGCATGATAATTTTTATACATTTCTTATCCTTTTACCATGAAATAATGGGGTGTTAGAGGATCACTAGAATTAAGCATATTCACAAGTCATGGAAATAATAACTAAGGTTCATTGAAGAAATCACTTTCCTTAGTTATCATGGTCTAGGTCCTCCTAAGACTTTAGATTTAGTGTTGTTTCTAATTTCCACCTTCTTGGTCTTAATATCCAAATGATTTTAAGTCTCTAAACTTAATTCACATGGATTTCTTAAAAAGAAAGTTCACTTGGTGTTGGTGTAGATGTGCAATGATCATCTGAACTAGTCTAGGATGACATTTTAATTTAATATTCTACTTTCAAATTTATGTAGGTATTAATCATCCGTATATTTAGTTAAAGATTTCATCAAGTGTTAATGAAAAATTACAAGATGGATAAACTTGTAATAGACATGCTATATGATATGACATGCGCATTATTAATCATTTGTGATTGCAACTAATAATAAGGACATTAAATATATTTTTTTTAAACTATCAATCAAAATCACTTATTTATAATTCATTGCTTGACATATTGATCATTGAAAGTGGTTTTAAGGGTTTGTATGTTCTGAGGATAAGGCAGGGATAAAAATATGTGGTTCTTACATTTGAAAGTTTTGGGGCTTACTATTTGAGTGACAATGTGTGGTAATTCCTAGTTGTCAGCTAATTTGGTTTAACTTGGGTTCTTTATTGATTAACTCACCTTTATAAACATTCGGTCTTTGATCTTGAATATTTTCCTTCATGTGCTTAGTTCAACTAAGATCAATATTCTAGTTCCATAGGCTAGAGAGAGTGGATTTTCACCGGTTGATACTTTGGTCATCATTCTCTATGCCCATAGCATGTTGAGTAGTTGATCCATCGATAGATGTTTAAACTTATCGAGTTCGATCTTCAGTCCGTGTAGAATGGTGTGGTTTGTCACATATACTTGATCATTACAATACGTATACATGGGGGTTAGACAAAGTGATTTACTATGAACTAATCACACAATTTTCCAATTTTTAACTTTTTAAACTAGTTTCTTTTGTCTTTGGCAGTGGCTTAGGGCACCCCATATTTGGCGATAATCAATTTATATATCAACACTTGGACCTTTTTCTCTTCCACCGGGGCAAGAGGTTCATACTCCACTGCTTTTGAAAATTAGTCTATGTTAATTAGGGAAAATTTACATTGTCCCCACAAAATGGGGATAGGCCTAAAATATACATCCCCTAAATGGAAAATGGACACGAGGTGGTGTAGGTGAAAGGAAATTTGATTAGACATAAATTCTTTCGAATTTATCCCCTTAATTTATAGACTTTTAGCACCTTGAACGATGTAAATTGTGTTGATTTATCTCATATATGTGCTACTGAAAATTCCTACATTGTGCCTCGAGTTTGTGTGCTTTTCGTGCTTTTTACAGGTATTCTATACAAGTGAAGAGAAGAAGAATTCAAGACCGAGAAATTAGGAATGGAATTAAAGTTTGAGGGAAAAATAGTAACTTTACATTTGGAGTTATGACAAGGGATAAACATGAAAATTAAATACCTCGCGTCTACAAGCATGTAGGACGAAACGACGTCCTAATCCCAGTCCCGGATCAGAAGTTATGGAACTTCAAAGGGGAGAGAACATCAAGTGAAAACAAGAAAAAAAAGATTTCAAGAACCAGACCGGACTGGTCAGAGCCAACATCGAACTGATCCGTGATACATAGGAAATGAACCGATTCGGATGATACCAGACCGAACCGAAGACCCCCGCCGGACCGGTTCATTTAAGATTTTTTCTGAATTTTCTTTTCCCGATTAAGAGTTTTATCATGCTAAAACTCTTGTAATCTTCGTAGGGTATTTAATTTAACTTAATGCCAGTCATTAAGGGGGTTCGATTATTGTTAATTTTAAAGGTCTCTTGCATTCAAGAACCCTATGGTTTTATGTTTTTGCTACATTAATTCAAGATTCAAGCTTTAATTCCAGATTCCTTTGTTGCAAGTATTATTTAATTTATGATTTTAATTGCTTTCATTGTTTAGTTTAATTAGTTATTCAATTTTAGTTTGCAATTCTTAATTCCAAACTTCTCCCCAAATATTCACATAGCTATGAATTTCTGTAAATTTAATTATGAGGTATTATTTATTTATTATTTATTTTAATCATGTCCAACTAAGTTTTTAAGGGTTGGGATATATGAACCCAACCCGATGTAATTTACCTATGTAGAAAATTAGGGTTGTAATTTAAAATTTATTGAATCATGTTGTGTAGTACGCACACCCATTGTAGACCTTTTAACTGCATTTGCCCTAGGTAACCGGGGTGTTTAAGGATGCGATGCGCGTGTTAGCTCTTCGACACCACTTTATTTTTACCTTTGATTATGTGTGATGCGGGCTAGTACCCTCATATATGTAATGCATAGGATTAATAAAGAATGGGTTTAATTAAGTCTATAATTCAAAAGCTAGCATTCTATCCGGTAAATGTACTAGGGTTTGGGGGATTGTATCCTAACCTATCTTCCCTTATTCATATTTACTTCACTGCAGTAGTTTATTTATGTGCTCTTAATTAGTAAGTAGGTTAAATTTCCTTCACACTTAATTAGTAATCATTCAGTTCATAATTAATCATATTTTTAGTTTCTTTTCTCGAACCAGTTTAGGGCTTGTCTTCTATTCCTACGTCGTCACGAATTTTTGTCCTAGTTCCCTGTGGAAATGATCGTGACTTATCGAATTATTACTTGAGAGACAGGCTTGCATTTGACCCTATATAGAAAGTACACTAGATACACATTTGTGGTTGCATCAACATTTATTGGTTTATTAATAAAGTTGGACACTCATTGGCATTTGTTGCACTATTTGACATAGTCATCAACATCCCTAGCCATGGTTGGCCATTAGTATCCTTGATTAATCACATGTTGTGCTAGATTGTGTTTTCCTAGTTGTTGCCCCACACTCATTAGTGAAACTCCCTTATCAAAACCCCAGTTTTATCAAGGTGCACACACCTTAATATTTGGTAGGTGAGCATTGTCGGTTATAAAGACAGCGTTTAAAGGCCTTGGTTTTGATCTTTTTATAAGTTTACATTTCCATAGGGAGGGCCCCATATCTAATATAATGATGAAAGTATCCATCGATATTGGTCTGAGATTTTCAGGGTGCACTTAATTACCTCCTCCGAGCTTAATGTTTATCTTATTTAGGAATTTCACCTATGGGAGACCTTTTTTCTAACGATGTTAGCCTAGCTAATTGGTTTGTTTGATGTTTTTCTCTATTGGGATGTTTTTTTTGTTAAGGTTAATAAACATTTGGATAACTCTTGAAACTTATTTAAGATGCATTCTTATTCCTTGAGAATTGTATTATCCTAAGATTACACCTACGGTCACCTAAGAGTCATAAAGTGTCCCTATTCGAATTTGATAGACATGACTAGTCGAACACCAACGATTAGGAATTTTTACTTAATATTATTTTTTGATTCTTTTAACCCAAAAATTATGTCCTCATTGATGTTATCCCCCTTAGGTGTCTCCACATGGTTTTCTACTTATTTATCTTTTAATACTACTCTGTCACATCCACCCCTTTGAAGTTTGTCAAACATTTGTAGTGCGTGGTCTTTCAGAGCCACCATGGGGTAGTACTCAAGATCAAATACTCCCAACCTCGGTAACCACCTGATTAACCGTCCGTAAACTTGTGGTTTATACAACTCTCTCTGAATATGGTGGTTAGTGAGAACTAAAATTAAGTGGGATTGGAAGTATTGAACTAGATTCTAGTCGGGGGCATTGATCAAAAAATCTATATTTTTTATATGAGGATAACTTGAATCTAGCACCTTAATGCTCTACTAACATAGTAAAATTTCCTTTAGATTCCTATTTTGTCCTTAGTCATCAAAATCCCACTATTAAAGGGGATTTGTCTGGGTAAAGTTACAAATCTTCTTTGGGAATTTGCTCTGATATGCCATGTCTTTTTACCAGTTATAACTTGAGCTCTTTAAAAAAATTCCACATTAATTCGTCCAACGGATGCGTTCTTTAATATTTTTAATAAGTGGAGGCGTGATTTTGTCGCTCGGATGACGAACCAATTGAGGGAAAAAATTTGTTCGGTGGGATATTTTACATTCTTAACCATCTTCGGGACCTCATATCCACCATGAATTGTAATTTCTCAGAGTTGGGTTTCATTTTTAAATGAAACTACTAAGGTACATTTGGATGGATTCAACTTCATCCAGTATTTTTTTGCTGTGCTGAAATAATTCTCTATGTCCACTAAGTGATCGTCTTGCCTCAAAATTTTGACGAGAATATCATTAACGTACACTTTTATGGGCTGGCCTATCTTTTTTGCAAATATGGAATTAATCAATCCTTATAAAGTTTCTTCAGTGTTCTTCACGATAAATGGCATATCCCAGTAGCAATATATCCATTTATTTGGTAGAAAATAAGTTTTATCAATTTCTTTTGAGTAAATATGTATCTAATTATATCCAGAGTATTTTCTCATAAATGAGAGGAGCTTATTCCATATAAGGGCATATCCAAGTGAATCGATTCATTGTAGTGGATAAAAGACATTTGAGTATGCCTCACTTTGGTCCCAGTAATCAACTCATAAACTCCACTTTTTATTGAACCTTTAGGACGATCAATCAAATGAACTGTGCAACTATCCAATTCCCTACTCATGTGAGCTTCTTATTCCACTCCGAGGCAAACACCCGCTTCTTTTGATTGACCATCCTAGAGGCATTTATGTCTAGAATATACTCATTGATCTGCACTAAGGTATTATGATGGCTTTGGAGTATTGACAAAAAAAATTCTCGCTGTTCTAGATTCAAACAACAATCCCACATATACCACTTTTTTAGATAGACTTTCTATAGGGTAATTGAGACCAAATCCCCAATGAGGTAACTCCTTGTGTCTCATCTTTGGGATCTAGTCAATTGATGTTTAAGGATTTGTTCTTCTCCTTATTTAGTGACGTGAAGTAGTAACTCCTTGATCTGGAATGGCTTTTGTGGATAGGTACCATACTATTTGATGTGGCACCCCATAAAATTTAAACTAGATTGATCAGGCCTGATGTAAATAAAAGAAGATTATGAACACTTTAGTATCATACTAAGAATTTTCGTAAATAAACTAAAACATCACATAATTGACTGAAACATATATAGGTGAACCACAAATAACTCCAATACCAAATCCAACATAAAGTAACTGAATCCCCGCAAACTATCACTATATCATATTAAAAGCCCATACTGAATAAAAGAATCACCAACTCAAATCTAAATTCGAGATGAATAATAAAAGGAATAAAAATCACGAACACGAAGGCTCGACACCTACATACTATAAATCAACAATGGAGAGGAGATCAAAATTAGATTATGGATGAGGATGCACTGGTGGCCTATGTCCTGAAAAATGTTAATAAACGACATTGACATCAAGTCTAAGTAGCATAATACTATAATTGATTTTGGGCTACAATACAACTACATATCTTCTTCCAGTATTTTACTTTCTTTTCGGTTAACCCAAATCAGACAACCCTAAATATCATATGTGTCTACTCTCAAGCCCATATATTCCCCATGATTAAGTCTTATTTATCGCTATTGACTTTTATATACAACTTTCACTTCTATTCAGGTATGCTCACAATTATATAATGTAAAATGGGAAAGTAGTCTATGCACCTGTGTACACATAATACGAGTACGATCCATTACACATACCTCATAAAATGCCCCATCACAAGCATACATACAATGAAGGTCTATCCTACTACTTCTGAGGATTGCTTACGTGTAATAGGTATGGTTTTACATTGTCCCATACGTGTAACCACTCAGTAATGTACTAGGTATAATCACTACTCATTCACACCATTCATGTATCCCTGTACCCAAAACTATATGAAAGGATCATCCCATGAACCTTACATATATACAATGGAAATTTCAGCATCTTATGTTCATTATAATCATAACAAAGTTAAACCTGTCATTATTACATCAGGGTACCAGTATCCACTACTCACAGTCCATAAGGATATCCCCTTCAGTATGTAACGAGTACACAAGCCCAATATGTTATATGGAATACACAAAGAAAGTAATCATATACAATTAATGGTTACCTGTCTTAATTCCAACTTAAACAACTTAATTAACCTCTTTTAATTAAGAATTAAAATTTGAGATTAAAATTCATTTGATCTCCTAGTTCGAACGAGAATCCATATGTGATTCGAATGGGTCCCAATTATCATTATAATGAGAACATACATGTCATTCAAACGAACTCCCCTTTCCATTCAAATGAGAACACCACTTCATTCGAACGAGGTTATACTCTTATTTGAATGGGAGTAGCCTAGAACTCATCCTCTTCCCAACTGAAACTTACCATTATTGTCCTTAAAAACTTCATTCCGAGACTATAAACATCTCCAAACATCAATTTTTAAATGTATAATTATTCCAACAACCATCCTAACCAATTTATGATGGTTTTAGATTAATCTTACAAATATTTAAGACATGATTTCCAAATTCTTATCTTAATAACCCTACATGTTATTTTAACCCAATTCAATCCAATTATAGTTTAATCCATGAAATTTCGAAAGGAAATCCATTCCTCTAACATTAAATAGCATAACCATATCCTCAATTTAACAAATTCAACTATGAATCATGATGAACCAAGTAATTTTCATAATACCTTAAGGACATGGATTATAACCTAATTACTTAATAAATTAATGTTAATTACTATCAAATTTAGATTATACTAGTTTTAAATTAAGAATATACCGAGCAATTATACCATAACGCAACCTCAATTATAAAATTATACTAATTAAACATGACTTTAATATATGTAGGTTGAATTCTCTAGAAAAAAAAACAAAATCCTTTTATTCTCCTCGTATCATCTTCTCATTAGCTCTAGGATTCCCCTCAAATATGTAGAAAGTGATTTAACATAACCATAATCATTATTTTATAGTTATAATCATGAAATCTGGGTTAAATCCCATATCGTCCATGACCCAATAAGCCCAAAACTGATTCTACATATCCTAAAGTCTGTCCCGAGCCATATACAACCGAATGAGCATTAAGGCCCAAAATTTGAACGTGTAATCAAACATTCTACACGTCCCTAAAGTCACTCTACTTATCCACTAGCAGAATTATTTATATTCGTTAAGTAATTATTTTTTCATTATCATATTTTAAATTCAAGTCAATTTCAAAGAGTAATTTAAATAATAGCATAAATTTTGCGACGTTATTAGTCACTGTAGATAAATACACACAAATGTAAATAAATATACACAATTATACAGGTATATAATATACTTAATTTACTCTAAATTATGATTTATTACATTTGGTGTGGGGAACTAAAGGGTGATGGATTTGAGAAAGAGAACAAAATCTAATCTTCTTAGTGTTATCTATCTTAGCAGAACGTTATGATCTGAACGAGACCTCACCACCATAAGTTCTACTTATAGGGTCAAAGACTAAGGGATATTTCCTACCATGAGGGGAAATTTAATATCTACATCCAAATATACTTTGTCTCTCGCGAATCCAAGAAAAGGTTCCATTGACATGCCTCATTTTAGCTCTATTAAACTTCATTCTCTAGAATAAGTCATAATATATCACATCCGTTGAACTCCAAGCATAAACCATAATCTGTCTGGTGACTCAATTTAATATGATATCCTATATAAGTATGGTATCTCCTATATTTTAGCATGTAGACAATTATCTCCTAGTCCTCTTGTGGGTTCGGTGCTTTAATTTCCAGGGCCTCTTTTCTTTTGCCCTTATATGGCCTTTAAACGGAGTTTGAATATCTGGTGATGGTAAATACTTTGAAGATTATATCCTTCTAAAATAATGGAACATGTTATCAAACTTGTCTTGTTGGGACTTTTCTTGGGCTTATATTTTATCCCTCAATTGGATTCTATGCTCAGTTTGACCTTTACTTTCATTGCCTCTTAGTTACGAGGTTCTTTTAATGTTCTTCTCTATGAAATCCCTTAGGTCCACTTTCTAGATTAGTGATTCAATATAATTCTTCAACATGAGGCCTTTATTTCTATAATGGCCATGGTATTAATGGAAACTACAGTACTAGTTGAACGTTCATCGTGATGGTTAAATATTTAATTTTCCTATCTAGTTTACTATTTATGCATCTGAAATGGTTTTTAAGGACCGATCGATTGAGGCATTATGGGGAGTGAAAATATAATACTTAGGTTAGTCTTTAGTATTTTTGGCATTCTAATCAATGTTTCCTCTTACTGCAATCACCACATGACCCTTTATCCTGAGGGTCCATCTCCTTAAGTTGGATACAACTCATATTGGTAATATCCTCAATGTTATGTTCTTATCCATTATTTCATCATATATGTCATGTTAGTTTGTTTACTTTTGAAGATGTAGTAAATGGTTCTCATCTCTAGAAAGATAACATCGCCACACATTCGTCCGGATTATTATTGGGGGGGGGGGGGGGGGTGTAATGTGACAACCCGCACTCCGAAATAAGGGGTGGCCAGCCCGATACTCCGACATATACGGTAATCATGGACGGAAATCATTCTCATCACCACAGATATAGTAAGAGTAGCCGATAAAACCACCCAATAATTCAGAAAACGGGTTGTCAAAACAATTTATGCAATGTAAAAGTTAAGTTAAGAAAAACAATTTAAACAACCCATTCTAGAACAATAGTGGAATTCAAAGAAATATAAATAATATACATCTAAACCACAATATACAAGGGGAGAACAGAATATGTTGTCGGTCCACAGCTACCCAAAAGTAGTCACAATAGTTAGATATTAAGTTTTACATTCATATACAATTACAAGTTTGGGCCACTCGCCCGAGTGACACACCCGATCATAACTAGATATCAAAGAAATTATGGCGTCTAACAAAACATCCTGTAATATCCGCAATTTCATAGAGCTCCTTAAAAGCAAAAGAGCAGGAATATCAACACAGGCGTCCTTGCGGAGGAGCACCTGGGCAGATACAATAACAAGCACAACATAGAGGAAAATGAACGGGTCAGGACCCGGTTTATATATAGTTCCCAGATGAACAAAAAGCAGGCTAGATATGAACAGTTAATCATGATAAAAGAAAACATGATCTAACAACCTAAGCATGAATTCTAAAGACAACTAACATGACATGCCTAAATAAACTATGCAAGAGAAAGAGATGATGCATTGATTAAACTAAAAGCTTCCAATCACCAATTTCCACTTAAATCCAGTTTCAATTCCTCAATAGGAATATGATAACATCGTTTTCTTATTTCTTTCAAATTCCCATTCCTTAACAGGAATGTAATTATCATAATAACATTTAGTGGAAAAAATTTAACCCTCAAGTCCCACTTGAGATTAGAAAGGTTATATTCTTATACATATAACGATTCTAAGACCGCCCCTCCGAGTTTCCCCACTGGGCACGCCCCTAAATGACTATCATCTTCCAGGGGCCCATCAAACAAGGCAGCCTGGGTACCTAACGCACGTCGGGAAGTGGCCATATGCCTGCGAGTGAGTCATAACCACACCCGGAATTACTTCACTAGCGCAGAAAAAATGCATATAATAAACCCGCATATGGCCGAGGACTATAGTCTCCCTGCATTCACTAGTCAAGGAACATCACCCCATGCGCGAGCTTCCCTTATGATAGCATTTAGAGAGGTGTGCTTAATTAAATTAGCATTTACTATAAAAACCATCTTTTTTTCCTTTTCATTACATTTACATGTTTCATTTGTTTGAAACTATAATCATAGGATATCTCATTACTTTCCATCCTAGGTTATGCCTCGAATAACACTCCAAGGGATCATGTTAGTTTCCCGAGCTTAAGGTCTTATATGCCTCATTCAAGCCCCTAAAGTCTCCAAGTATGGGCCTACAATTCCCATCCATATTTATTAGGATGCACAAGGTAAAGTGATGCCTTAACACCACTTAGGACAACCCCTCCCCCGGACTTAACCCCAAGTGAAAACCATTCAACACTAGGGTGACAACCAACTCAACTAGGACTCTAAAAGCCAAGGTTTACTTCATTCAAGAAGAGTCCTAAGTTCCTAGGGGAAGAAAGGGATTTAAAACAAAAGTAGAAATTTGGGTAAGAAAAACAGGGGACCGGTCGACCGGTCCCAAGACCGCGGTCGACCGCGTCTCAAGTTTTGGCTTTTGAAAGAAAGCAGAAAGTTCATTTCGGCTGGACCAGTTGACCGGTAGGGGACCGCGGTCGACCGCTCCCTTATTTTCATGCCTTTGAAAGAAAGAAGTGAGCCCTCTTACGAAGGCCCGGTCGACCGGTCTGAGAGACGCGGTCGACCTGCCATAGCAGACCTAGACCTTTCTCTCCTATTTCCTTCTAAACCCAAAATCAATAACCAACCCAAAAACCATCCAACTACATTTAATGATTCAAAAAGATCATAAATGCTCCCAACCACATTTCTCTACCTCAATCAACAATCTATCTCTATCAAAGATGTTGATACCCATAAATCCAACCAAGAACCACAATTATTTTACATCAAAACTATACATAACTACCCACACTAATTATTCATCTTAAACCATATAATAGCAAGTAGATAACTTGCCTTGGGGCTTCAATCTCAGATTTGGTTGAAGAAGAATGCAAGATC
Organism: Sambucus nigra; assembly: GCA_949130495.1. Classification (NCBI taxonomy): domain Eukaryota; kingdom Viridiplantae; phylum Streptophyta; class Magnoliopsida; order Dipsacales; family Adoxaceae; genus Sambucus; species Sambucus nigra. The sequence goes on from OX422224.1 coordinate 268,082,680, forward strand.
AAACCACCTATCTTCAAGATCTCTCTCTCTTTTCTCTCCAATCTTCCACTCTCACTCTCACTCTTAGGGATAGAACACTTAGGGCAAATAAGAGGAAATGAAAGACTTGGGGAAAGACTAAAACGTGGATTAAGATTAAAAGTCTCCAACCTTTAAGTAATAATACCGCAATAGTTAATATCAAATACGCAATATGCCAAAACCAGTCAAAAATGCCCAAAATCTCAAAATACAATATGGCACACATTTTGACTGTCTCGCACCTCCCGAAACTAACTACGCCCTCCAAATTATCATTTGGAGATTTTATAAGCCATTTTAGTTCTCATGACAAAATAGAACACCACATGGTAACAACTACTTACACACATGGTAATTATGCAACTTAATTGTAAATATTAACTTATTTCATCAAATTAATACTTACCCACATCCGGCATTTTATGTATGAAGCTACTCAACATAGTAAATAAATATAAAATGGGCTCCCAAAAGTGAGGGTTGTTACATACCCCCCCCCCCCCCCTTATGAGGGAATTTTGCCCCCAAAATTCAAGCGTACCTTGGATAAAAAGATGCGGATATTTCTCCCGCATATCGTCCTCAAGCTCCCAAGTAGATTCCTCGACGCTGTGATGACTCCATTGTACTCTAACCAAGGGCACCACACGAGATCTCAATCTACGTTCCCCATGCTCCAAAATAGCCACAGGTTGCTGTTCATAAGAAACATCGGATTGTAACTCTATATCCTCGAAAGGAATGTGCCAAAGGGCACCATCACACCTCTTATACTTTTTCAAAGAGGAGATGTGGAAAACACCGTGAACTTGTTGCAAAGGTTCCGGCAGGGCAATTTGATACGCCACTGGGCCTACCTTAACAAGTACAGGAAAAGGCCCAACGAAACGTGGTGCAAGCTTCCCTTTCTTTCCGAAACGCTTAACGCCTTTCATAGGTGACACCCGTACCAACACTTGGTCTCCAACTTCCAAATCCACACGCCTTCTCCCCGCATCGGCATAGCTCTTTTGTCTATCTTGGGATATCCGAATACGATCTCGAATAAGCTCGATCTTAGAAGAAGTATCCCGAATCATTTCAGGTCGGAGAAACTTATTATCTCCCACTTCTAACCAACACGTGGGGGATCTACAAGGCCTACCATACAAGGCTTCATAGGGAGCCATCCCAATAGTGAACTGGTATGAGTTATTATAAGCAAATTCAACCAAAGGGAGATATTGTTCCCAACTACCCTTGAAATCAAGCATGCACATACGAAGCATATCCTCCAACATTTGGTTAACCCTTTCGGTCTGGCCATCCGTTTGAGGATGATAAGAAGTACTTAATTTCAATTCGGTTCCCATGGCCTCTTGGAAACTTTGCCAAAAGTGGGAAACAAAGATCTTGTCTCTGTCGGAAATAATATTCAAGGGCACCCCATGCAATCTAACAATCTCTTCAATGAACAACCGAGCGTAACGAGCGGTATTATAATCGGTACGGACGGGAAGGAAGTGCGCCAACTTTGTCAAGCAATCCACGATAACCCAAATAGAATCGTGACCCTTTTGTGACGTTGGCAAGCCAGTGATAAAATCCATTGAAATGCTCTCCCATTTCCAAACAGGAATTTCCAACGGTTGCAACAAACCTGCCGGTAGCCGATGATCAACCTTAACTAACTGACAAGTAGTGCATCGAGATACAAACTCCGAAATATCTCGTTTCATACCCGACCACCAATATTGATGGCGCATATCTTGATACATTTTATCATTTCCCGGATGCACCGAAAATTTAGAGCCGTGAGATTCCGCCATTACAGCCTGTAGCAAATCTCCATCCTCTGGCACAATAAGCCTTCCATGAAAGCGTAACCCACCCTCAGAACTTACCGAGTAGGACTCCGCTCCCCCAATCAATAACTGGCCAATGTGGTCTTGACATTCTTTATCTCTGCCTTGGGCTTCCACAACCCTTGCCACAATCGTCGGAGTAACGGTCATCACGGACATAAACGCCCTAGCAACCGCATCCTCATGACTGAGTTACTTCCATTTAGCTTTCCACACATCCGCTAATTCTCCCTCGGGTTTCCTACTCAAGGCATCCGCCACCACATTCTCCTTGCCTGGATGATAATGAATATCAAATTGATAATCTTTCACGAACTCCAACCATCTTCGCTGCCGCATATTCAAATATTTTTGAGAAAATAAATATTGCAACGACTTATGGTCCGTGAAAAGACTAAACTTTTCCCCAAGAAGATAGTGCCTCCAAATCTTTAAGGCAAAGACAACGGCGGCTAATTCCAAGTCATGCACTGGGTAATTTCTTTCATGAGGTTTTAATTTTCTAGAGGCATATGCAATAGCTTGTCGCTCCTGCTAAAGCACACCTCCCAAACCTTGAAGAGATGCATCGGTGAAGACTAAATATTCCAACCCCGGCTTGGGTAAAGCGAGGACTGGAGCCGTAGTCAATCTATCTTTAAGCTCATCGAACGCAGCTTGACAGGCGTCGTCCCACACAAATCTAACCCCCTTCCGGGTCAAATTTATCAAAGGACTAGCAATCTTAGAAAATCCTTTGATAAATCGACGGTAATAACCCGCCAAACCCAGAAAACTACGTATCTCGGTAGGTGTCGTGGGTTGACCCCACTCCCTCAATGCAACAACTTTGCTTGGGTCCACCGATATACCTTGCGAAGTCACAACATGACCTAAAAATTGCACTTCCCGCAACCAAAAACCACACTTCTCAAACTTAGCGTACAATTGGTGATCCCTCAACCTTTGCAGGACCAACCCCAAATGAGTAGCATGGTCATCTTCCATTTGAGAATACACAAGGATGTCATCAATAAACACGATAACAAATTGGTCCAGGAAGTCCCGAAATACCCTATTCATAAGATCCATGAATACCGCAGGGGCATTGGTTAGCCCAAAAGGCATAACCAAAAACTCATAAGACCCATACCTCGTCAGAAAAGCAGTCTTGGATACATCTTGCTCCCGTATCCTCAACTGATGATACCCCGTTCTCAAATCTATCTTAGAGAAGTAGGTTGCTCCCCTGAGCTGATCAAACAAGTCATCTATGCGAGGTAAAGGGTATTTATTCCGGATGGTGACCTTATTCAACTCTCTATAGTCAACACACAACCGGAGAGAATCATCTCTTTTCTTCACGAATAACACAGGAGCACCCCACGACGATGTGCTACGCCTGATAAACCCCTGTTCCAACAACTGCTGAATCTGATCTCTTAGCTCCCTCACCTCCACAGGAGCCATACGATAAGGAGTTCGCGCAATCGGTCGAGCTCCCGGTGCTAAATCAATCACAAATTCAATCTCTCTACTAGGAGGCAAACCCGGTATCTCCCGGAAAACGTCATCAAAATCTCGAACAACAGGAATAGAATCTAAGGGAACAACTATATCCCGAGAATTCTCTTCCGTAATACAATATAAATAAGTACCAGAATCTCCCTCTAAACGAGGCATAACCACCAGGAACATATCTTGTCCCGGAACGGCGAAGGCTATACTCTTCCCGTAACAATTAACTATAGCATGATACTTAACAAGCCAATCCATGCCCAAAATAACATCATACCCGACCATGTCTAGGACGAGTAAGTCGGCCTCAAAACACAAATTACCAAGAGTGATCCCTATATTTTTGTAAACAAAGAAAATAAGGGAACCGTCACCCATAGAGGACTCAACACTAGTAAAGGTACTCTCCGCAGATTTTATCAACTCTGTGGACTGAGCAAAACTTCTGGAAATAAAAGAATGTGTCGCACCCGTATCAAACAGAACGCGACCCATGTGTCCCTGAATAAGGAACTTACCCTCTATAGCTGGCGGCGCTGGCTGAATAGGAGGAAGCATAGCATCCTGAATATGGTAGACTCTCCCATACTGTAGTTGCCCCTGCTGCAGAGGGACAACTGGATTCGGTGCTTGTGGAGGGAACTGCACATAAGGCTGCTGAGGAACTCGTGGAGGTTGTCCCCCGATCACCTGAGGACAATCTCTCTTAAAATGACCAGCCTCTCCACATCGGAAACATTTCCCCACCATATTCTCTTGACCTCGACCTTTGTTATTTCTGAACTGCCCGAAACCTTGGCCCGGTTGGCCCCTACCTCCCTGGCCACCCCGACCCGCTTGCTGTGGTACGACACCCTGACCTTTCCTGTTAGCATTTCCACTAACATTAAACCCGCCAGAGCATTGCCTTTTCGACCCATCCCCTTGCTGGGGATCCCTTTCTTGTTGCTTATTACCCGCAGGTTGGGACGAAGGAAAGAATCCTCCTCCATTCCCACTCACCCCGGGCTTTCTTACTTGCCCCATTCCTGTAGCTTTCTTGCTATTCTGTACAAACAACCGATGCTCCTGACAATGAAGCAATGCCGCATTCATCACTTCACCAAAAGTTTATAAAGCCGAATTACCCAGCAAATACTGCCGGATTCTCCAGTTTAGACCTCCCATGAATTTTAAGACTTTTCTTTCCTCCGGCGTCACATCCTCCGGCACAAAACTAGCTAGCCGGGTAAACTCCTCCTCTTATTCGGCCACCGATCGTTCTCCCTGAACTAGATCTTGAAGTTTCCTTCTCATCTCTCTCTGAATCGCGGGAAGAAAATATTTTCGATCGTACAAGACCCAGAAATCAGTAATGGACATAGTATCCCTCTGTTCTGGCATAGTCATCGACTCCCACCAATGTAACGCTGCCCCAACCAACTTGAAAGTAGCAAGGACTTGCTTCTTTTCCACACTACAATCCACCATTCGCAAATGGCGTTGCATATCCTTCTTCCATTGATTTGCTCGAACAACATCAGAGCCTCCGTCAAACTCTGGGGGATGGCCCTTTAAAAAGAACTCCCTTACTCTTTCCCACGGAGAAGGTCCCGTAGGTGCTTGAGCATCCTGTGCCCGTTGTTGAGCTGTTGGCATCTGTTGAGCTACTGCGGTCATGGCAGCATTAACTGCATGGGCTACAATATTGGCTACGTCCGCAACATTAAAAGTTCCTTGGGGCGGTGGAGGACCAACTTCCTCATCTACAGCTCTATTACGTCTCGCAGGGCGACCTCTCTTAGGCGGCATCTGAGATGAAGGGACAATAGTATTAGAATACAATTCACAACAATCTAATTCACAGAAGATCGCAATAATAAGCAGCAAAGCAGTCTTATCACTAGGCTCTATATCAAAGAACGCTACGGTAGATCGTGACAAGTCCACATAGATCCTAGTACTCTAGAACCCAGTGCTCCGATACCATCTGTGACAACCCGCACTCCGAAATAAGGGGTGGCCAGCCCGATACTCTGACATATACGGTAATCATGGACGAAAATCATTCTCAGCACCACAGATATAGTAAGAGTAACCGAGAAAACCACCCAATAATTCAGAAAACGGGTTGTCAAAACAATTTATGCAATGTAAAAGTTAAGTTACGAAAAACAATTTAAACAACCCATTTTAGAACAATTGTGGAATTCAAAGAAACATAAATAATATACATCTAAACCACAATATACAAGGGGAGAACCGAATATGCTGTCGGTCCACAGCTACACAAAAGTAGTCACAACAGTTAGATATTTAGTTTTACATTCATATACAATTACAAGTTTGGGCCACTCGCCCGAGTGACAGACCCGATCATAACTAGATATCAAAGAAATGATGGCGTCTAACAAAACATCCTGTAATATCCACAATTTCATACAGCTCCTTAAAAGCAAAAGAGTAGGAATATCAACACGGGCGTCCTTGCGGAGGAGCACCTGGGCAGATACAATAACAAGCACAACATAGAGGAAAATGAACGCGTCAGGACCCGGTTTATATATAGTTCCCAGATGAACAAAAAACATGCTAGATATGAACTGTTAATCATGATAAAAGAAAACAGGATCTAACAACCTAAGCATGAATTCTAAAGACAACTAACATGACATGCCTAAATAAACTATGCAAGAAAAAGAGATGATGCATTGATTAAACTAAAAGCTTCCAATCACCAATTTCCACTTAAATCCAGTTTCAATTCCTTAACAGGAATATGATAACATCGTTTTCTTATTTCTTTCAAATTCCCATTCCTTAACAGGAATGTAATTATCATAATAAAATTTAGTGGAAAAAATGTAACCCTCAGGTCCCACTTGAGATTAGAAAGGTTATATTCTTATACATATAACGATTCTAAGACCGACCCTCCGATTTTCCCCACTGGGCGCGCCCCTAAATGACTATCATCTTCCAGGGGCCCATCAAACAAGGGAGCCTGGGTACCTAACGCACGTCGGGAAGTGGCCATATGCCTGCGAGTGAGTCATAACCACACCCGGAATTACTTCACTAGCGCAGAAAAAATGCATATAATAAACCCGCATATGGCCGAGGACTATAGTCTCCCTGCATTCACTAGTCAAGGAACATCACCCCATGCGCGAGCTTCCCTTATGATAGCATTTAGAGAGGTGTGTTTAAGTAAATTAGCATTTACTATAAAAACCATCTTTTTTTTCCTTTTCATTACATTTACATGTTTCATTTGTTTGAAACTATAATCATAGGATATCTCATTACTTTCCATCCTAGGTTATGCCTCGAATAACACTCCAAGGGATCATGTTAGTTTCCCGAGCTTAAGGTCTTATATGCCTCATTCAAGCCCCTAAAGTCTCCAAGTATGGGCCTACAATTCCCATCCATATTTATTAGGATGCACAAGGTAAAGTGATGCCTTAACACCACTTAGGACAACCCCTCCCCCGGACTTAACCCCAAGTGAAACCCATTCAACACTAGGGTGACAACCAACTCAACTAGGACTCTAAAAACCAAGGTTTACTTCATTCAAGAAGAGTCCTAAGTTCCTAGGGGAAGAAAGGGATTTAAAACAAAAGTAGAAATTTGGGTAAGAAAAACAGGGGACCGGTCGACCGGTCCCAAGACTGCGGTCGACCGCGTCTCAAGTTTTGGCTTTTGAAAGAAAGCAGAAAGTTCATTTCGGCTGGACCAGTCGACCGGTAGGGGACCGCGGTCGACCGCTCCCTTATTTTCATGCCTTTGAAAGAAAGCAGTGAGCCCTCTTCCGAAGGCCCGGTCGACCGGTCTGAGAGACGCGGTCGACAGGCCATAGCAGACCTAGACCTTTCTCTCCTATTTCCTTCTAAAACCAAAATCAATAACCAACCCAAAAACCATCCAAATACATTTAATGATTCAAAAAGATCATAAATGCTCCCAACCACATTTCTCTACCTCAATCAACAATCTATCTCTATCAAAGATGTTGATACCCATAAATCCAACCAAGAACCCCAATTATTTTACATCAAAACTATACATAACTACCCACACTAATTATTCATCTTAAACCATATAATAGCATGTAGAAAACTTGCCTTGGGGCTTCAATCTCAGATTTGGTTGAAGAAGAATGCAAGATCAAACCACCTATCTTCAAGATCTCTCTCTCTTTTCTCTCCAATTTTCCACTCTCATTCTCACTCTTAGGGCTAGAACACTTAGGGCAAATAAGAGGAAATGAAAGACTTGGGGAAAGACTAAAACGTGGCTTAAGATTAAAAGTCTCCAACCTTTAAGTAATAATACCGCAATAGTTAATATCAAATACGCAATATGCCAAAACCAGTCAAAAGTGCCCAAAATCTCAAAATACAATATGGCACACATTTTGACTGTCTCGCACCTCCCGGAACTAACTACGACCTCCAAATTATCATTTGGAGATTTTATAAGCCATTTTAATTCTCATGACAAAATAGAACACCACATGGTAACAACTACTTACACACATGGTAATTATGCAACTTAATTGTAAATATTAACTTATTTCATCAAATTAATACTTACCCACATCCGACATTTTATATATGCAACTACTCAATATAGTAAATAAATATAAAATGGGCTCCCAAAAGCTAGGGTTGTTACAGGTAATTCGATCATACACATGATGGATACACATGTCAATTGGTCCTATCAACGATGTAATATGAGAATATAAGGATGGTTAATTCTGATAAACAGAATTATCATGACAAGACATAGTCGAGCAAGTCCAAATAGGAATCCAAGATCAAGGAGTTCCACACGGCTTAATCTCTTTCTTTTCCCTCTAAATGTAACATTTACATAATGAAAAGGGGCATATAATCGTCGTGATTAAGATATGATTTATAAGGATAGAGAATAACATCCCATGGTCATAGGCACATTGACGAACCACGTACGTACTATTCTAGTATAATTGAGATCTTGTTTTGTTCATCTTTGATTATGATGAACAAAACTTTTAGGATTTTACCACCTAAAATTATCAATCTTGAGGAGTTATTTTTCGAAGTTCTTTGAAAACTTTGAGGTACTTATACTTATTCTTCTACATATGGAATATATAGTATGTACTATTCTTGTGCACCTAGGTATAAATGAATGGTGGATAAACAAGTCTTTCGGCTCACTAAATCATTTTACAAAATTAGCAAGAAGTTTCTTGAACCAAGTCTACGTTAATTTATTAAGTATGGGTATATTTTTTAATTGTTGAAGAGTTCACAAGAGTGTGATAACCGATTGATGGCATCCATTCTTATGAGTTCAAACTCAATGACATGGGATAATCCAGAATGTATGGCTAAATAGAGATGCTAGGCTAGTGGTGTTTCTATTTTTATGTGTGATATGATGGTTCATTCTACGAAACATGGATACAATACATCAGAATAAATTGACACCCGTGGTAGAGGAGGAAAATGGATCTCTTCACTATTATTTTGGATAACGTGTGTTGGCTCCTTGGGGAGAAGCGTGTCATGGTCAAACTGTTGATATCCTCTTGAGGGTTATAGACATGAATCTCTATAGGCAGTGATTGTTATAATTAAGAAAGTATTTGATCTTATTATTTCTACAAGACCCTTGTTGTTTTACAATACCACTAAATTTTAGCCCGCGAGATACGCAGGCTTTTTCTTAAGTTTGTCGTACCCTCTATATAGTATGATAAATTACACTTCAATTGGCAAGCATGCAAGAAAATGATCGTGCTTATTGGATACAATGCATACTTATTCGAATATTAGTTACGAAACGTATCAGCATGATTACAGGTAAAAAATTACTATCCAAGAAACATTCCTGATAAATAAAGGTAATATACTTGTGACATTTGAAAAGTTCATAGAAAAATTTGAAATTCAATCTCAATGATAAAGTCAATACAGAGAAAACATTAAAATGTATAGGAAATGATAGAAAGATGATGTAGAAAGTAGGTAATTTCAATCATCCATAAAAACATTTTTTAAACTAATTTTATCAAAGTTTGATTCTTTATTTCCATTTATCGATATATAAGGTTTATAATGCTAAAATTCCCCACATTAATACCAAAAAATCATATTAAACATATTTCAGTTGTGTACAACCCCTAATTCTGAAACCTTTGGCACAAATCTAACACACAAATGTTGAAAATATAATTACTTCTACGAAAACATTAGTAATTATAATACATATCTACAAACTTAAAAGAAATCTAAAACTCTATTTTGAAATCTTTAACCCATCATAACCATAATATTGGAATCCTTAAAATTCAAATACACATTCAAAAAAATTAAGAGAGGCATCCTAATGACCCATCCTAATATATACTAGAATCTGATTATATGAAACCCTTAAAACCAAAAATATAGAATATACATACTGTTACATGAATGAAGCGTGGGAAATCTTAGTTTTGAAAGAGATAGTGAACCTGGAAGAGAGATAATAAGAGACGAAAAATTATTTGGTAGAAAAAGAAAGAAACTTACATTAAGGAGAGACATTACAACTGAAGCGATGTAGAGAATGAACACGTTGTGTAAGAAATATGTTGGGGGGAGAGAGGGGAATAAGAATAGTCAGGATTTAATGAACGTCACAACTCACCAAGATTGGAAGAATTGGGAAATGAAAAGACTCGAGATTATATGGGAAGATATCAGAGGAAAAATTAATTAGAGTTGAACCTTGCATCCAAGTTGAAATCCTCTAAGAGGAGACACCAAAATTATATTTAGATATTAGATCAATGTCTAAAGTCACTTGGGGTCGATTCGTGGCTTATTAAAGTGTATATTCTCATAGACAATTCCATAAATATTAGAGTGAAATTTCATAACTTTAAATTTTAAACATTAATTAGTTAAGAATAAATAAATGAATGACATCAGATAGACATGGTTCAATTTAATGATAACCTACATCCACGGGGTAAAGGGAAGTGGTGTGCTTATGACCAATATATTAATAAAAAATTATTTCTAGAAAGAATATTAGGTTCCCCTAGTTTATTCTACCTATGGATTTATATATTATCTATACATACATTATGTGTTCTCCATAAATTTATTTTCAGAGTAGTGCCTCACGAGAGTGGTCATCTATATGGTTGTTCATGAGGTTGCACAATTAACCCTTCCTTTTTGGTAAATGGGTCTGTAGTACCTAGTTGTTGGTTGATTGTGAAAGATGTGTGTAGTGGGGTATTTGATATTGTAACACTAGTTTCTTATTTATCAGTGCTAACCTGACGTATATAAATCATCCACGTATATCTTGTCAATTTGTCATTCTTCATCTCGCTTAAATTTGAAGGACAATTCTTAATGGTGTATGGTAATGTACCAGAGTGACACCCCTAGACCTTCCCATTAGGACTTTTGTTCATGGCTAATGACAATTCCCCTCATTGACATATATCTTGGCATGATTGTTGTTTTTCTTTATTGTTTTGAATACTCATTGTTCTTGCATGTTGTTATCATTATTTCTTGGTTATATTTAGGATCATGATTGGTTGTGGTTTCCCCAAAGAATCGGTATTGGGTCACAAAAATTGCTATAAGAGATCTTGTTGTGAACATGGTGGTTGTCGAAAATTCGAAACAATATTTATAAGTCAAACTATAAGTTCTTGGATCTCTAAGGTGTTTTTCATTCAATAATTACAAGCAATATTTATTCATATTTTTAGGTGATGGAATTTAATGGTAATAGTTATTTTTCTCTTGATAATTTAAAATTGAGTTCATTATTATTTAATATGGTTCGTGTCTAAGAGTTAATGAAAATCGAAGAAAAATGGACGGTGTGAATGTTATCCTAGAATGACTATCAGTGTGATAGTCACACATAAGGTTTGTTGATACTATTTGATGTGTATGTGGAAGAAGATTTATTATGATGGATTTAGTCATAACAAGATTATTTCAAATGATAATGAGTTGTGTTATCGGCAGAGGAAAATGAGTCATTTAGTGGTTCAATAGTTATGGTGATGGATTGGGAAGTACCTAAACACAATAGTGATATTCATTGGACTTTTGAATATATTACTAAAATCTCCAAAAGTAATGAATCCCAAGGACAATGGTTCTAGATTATAAGTGGAATTAATTCATTGCAACATATTGTAAGAGTTTTATGTGATTGATTGATGCCTTCTTATTTGATCTCAATGGTTCATAAGGAACATGATTCAAAAGTAAATAATTACTTTCTAATATTATCATTTATAAGCGACTAGAGGGACGTTTGTTTCTGTAACAACCCGAGATTTTATAGATAATAATTTAATTATTTTGGGAGAAATAAATATTATTTTTATTGGAGAATAATTAAATTGGCACTTGAGGTCACAATTCGAAGATGTTAGAAAGTGATTTGTATGACGATTCTGAACGTGCCATTGTGTCCGGAAGGGTTGATAAAGTTAAAATGGATGTACTTGGGGTCTATTTAGGTTCCGAAATATTTTAAGTTCATTTGGTTCGAATTAAAGTTACCAAGTCATTTAAACTGTGTATTATCATTTAAAGATGTGTATCTTGGGAGACAATGCTTATTAAGACTACGGGAGATCAACTCTCTATAGAAAGAAAGAGAAAGAAAGAGAGAAAAAGAAATAAGAAGAGAAAGAGAGAGAAAGTGGGATTTTCGGCCATTACGCGATCTCGAGGATGAATCCGACCCTACGAACTTGAGGCAAGTGATTAAACTTGCTAAATAATTGTTATGTACCATTATTTCATGATTTGTGGTTATAATTTCTGAGTTTTGGGATAAATTGTTAAAACCTAACTTTGGGGTAAAATCTTAAATTTGATGTACATAAAATGGATTTGAGGTTAGAAGTTTGTTGAGATGTTTACTTGGATGAACTTTAATATTATATATGTGATTGGGTTGAAGATAAATGAAGAGATGGTGATAAAAAATATTTTTGGGGATTTTTAGGCTTTGAAGAAATAACCATTTTCGTAGCCCTAGAACAGGCCAAATCGATTCGGACCCCAGCCGAATCGATTCAACTTAAGATAGATTCCCAGGTCTTATGACCCGAATCGATTAGCCTTGAAGGTCGAATTGATTCTTAGGGCCGAATCGATTCTGATTTGGCCCGAATCGATTCGAAAACAGGGCATTTTGGGGGATGTTTTTCTAGGGAGAATTTCATTCCGTTTCATTTGAGGTTATTGATTGGGAACCTCTATAAGAGTTATGAGAAGTGTGTTTTGGAGACTTTTAGGGAGTTTCCCTCATGAGTTATTGTTTGGGTCATATGGACATAATTTGAGAAATACCAATTACAGAATATCGTATATACTAAGTGGGGAAGCCCACCACCATTGAGTTTTCCATTTAGAGATAATTATGGAATTATATGAAATAGTGAGAATGCGTTTAGTGATACAGGATTTTAGAATCAAATCCCAAAGGGGATAACTTTAAAGGTTCATATAATCAATCGAACCATATTATGGATTGAGAATTTTAAATGTCTATTGATGTGCATAGGATAAAGAAAATATCCTTAACGTTAACTTAACTTGGGAGATATCTCACATAAATGAGAAATGCAAATTGAGGTGCATTAGGATATAGAGAATATCCTTAACGCAAATAGAATCGAGAGACGATTCGTAGAAATAAAAGTGATGTGTGAACTTCAAGTGAGAAATAGTATAGTGTATACTAAGTGGGGAAGTTATGTGAGTGATTGAAGATTAGTATATCGAGAATAAAATATACTAAATAATGATGTTATTTCAGCTATGCCTAAGAGCGTACTATGAGTATGAAACTGTGTGACATATATACCTTATATGCTGGTATATATTTATATGATGTGATGATGTATGTATATCTTATGTGAATGGTATATGTACATAAGTGAAGCATACCCCCTCCTTGCTATCATTGGGAAGTTGCGCGATGTGGGTGAGCATCCTGGATCGATGAGCAGGGTGTGGATATTCCCCAGGTCATAGTCGTACATTGTGTTAATATGTGATATGCATTATATTTTTGGGGGTGAGAAGTCATGGGTATGTGTCGTTCTCACTTGACCGGTTAGGAGCTATGACCGCTTCCCGGACGTTGTGTGTGTGTGTGTGTATGGCCGCGATGTCGATGATATTAAGTCCGACCGCTGGTCCCCAGGATAATATATGAGTGATGCCCTAGAAGATGATAGCATTGAGAACCTGCATCCTCGAGTTATAGCTTGTTTGGATGTTTATTATATTACTGGTGTGATAAGTTCTTTGGGTATCGAGGGCATAATGGACCTCAACGACCAACATTGCTAAGGAGTAGTGTATCGGGGGGGTTCCTTTCTTTGGATTTCGTTTTGCGAGATGTCCCACACACGAAACGCAGTGTAATGTTGGGAGTGAGGAGAAGTTAGTTCTTAATACTCATATTTATATATAGTATATCTCGACGATTGACAGTGCCAAGGAGTAGTGTATCGGGGGGTTCCTTCTTTGGATTTCGCTTTGCAAGACGTTCCACACACGAAATGCCGTGCACTATTGAGAATTGGGAATAATAAATTAATTAATTGAATAATAAGAATTAGGGTTACATGCATCATGCATTGAGAGAATAATGAATCTTGATAATCAATACTGCCAGGAGTAGTGTATTGGGGGGGTTGCTTATTCTGAATTCGCTTTGCGTGACGTCCCACGCACGAAACGCAGTGAAGTATTGAGAATTGAGAGAAGTTTAGTCCTTATCACATGGATGCTAATAACTCATACCTGTCTATATGCATAATGATGGCATAACTAGAATATGAGAACTTCTATTAAAGAGAATGTTAATGTAAACTTTATATGTTAAGTAAGTGAACAAATAATTGTAATCGATAATATTAGAAATTGAAGGGTTACGTGTTAGATGGAATTCAGATGAGTATCAATTGGGTTTTAAGTCAGACTTACTTTCCTAGATAGATTTGGGGCACTTAATTGGAGATCACGTGCATACGTTTAGTTGCGCGCTTTAGTTGAGAGGTGAGTTGGATTTTTATGGAGAGTGCGACTCCACCTTAATCATGTAATAATGCATTTATAATTTCTATGCATTTCAATGCACTTGCTACAAAATGTTTTCACCTCGGGCTCTGACCCGTTTATATTTTCTCCTTCCATGTATGTATATCGTATTATTTTAGGTGTTCCTCTGCAAGGACGCCATTGATGTTTATCCATCCAGTGTATTCGTGGAGCCGTGGCAGTAGTGGAATGTTGCGGCATTTTGTTATAGTCGATTCCTATATATTGTGTATCTAGATTAGGATTCAGTTAGTGTATCGGGTTTATAACCAAGTGTTGTAGAGTAGGACTTTTATATTTTCTTTCCCAGATTATTGTATTGTCTGTGACCTGACAACATATTCGGGTAATTTACTTTGTACATTGTGTTGTACTCTTTTATATTATTGGAGTTTGTATGTATCGCTCATCATATTTAGATGTTGTGTGTTGGTTAATGTTTGCATGGTTGGTTTTAATTGGTGTTAAATGAAAAGTTTTAAAATTTTTGACACCCTCTTTTTATAGTAATGGGTCGTTAGCCGTGGTTTTTATTAGGATCGTCTGTAGATGCAGAGAATGATCCACTTGTGATTCCTGATTATTTTAGTATAGGGCTGGCCACCCGTTATTATTTTAAGTGGGTTGTCATAGGTTGTATCAGAGCATTAGGTTATAGTGTCTTTAGGATCTGCGTGGGTTACTACGATCTTCCGTAATCATTCTTGATATAGAGCCTCATTATTAGGAATGTTATGTTCATACGTCCATATTTCTTCTGTGATGAGAAAACATTTGAAAGGCGATCTGATACAATTTTTTCTTGTTTCAGATGCCACCGAAGAGAGGTTGTTCAGTCAGGGCAAATAAAGGAGATGAGAGTGTGGAACCCCAATTTCCTCAAAGCACCATGACTACATATGAAGTTGCCAATATTGGGGCACAAGCAGTAACTGCTGCCATTTCTATGATGGCACAGCAACCTGTCGTTCAAGTAGCCCAAACCCATCTAGGGCCGCCTTAGTGAGAAAGAGTGAGGGAAGATTTTAATAAGGGGAATCCTCTAGAGTTCTCTGGGGGAGTTGATGCGATGGCTGCAAGTCGATGGAAGAATAGTATGCAAAGGCACCTCTGTATGGCTGAGTTCAGTGAGGTGCAGAAACAATTTTTAGCCACCTTTAAGTTAACGGGTGCAACTCTCCAATTGTGGGAGTCTGTCACCACATCAGAACAGAGAGATACTTTGCCTGTAATAGATTTTTGGGAACTCTTTGATCGAAGGTATTTTCCTTCCCCGATTCAGGAGGAAATGAGGAGGAAATTGATAAATGTGCTTCAAGGTAATAGAACAGTGGCAGAATATGAAGAAGAATTTACTCGATGGGCAAAATTAGTACCTGATGAGGTAAATACGGAAGAGGAGCGTATATCGAAGTTAATGCGAGGGTTAGATTGGAGAATTCAACGGTGTTTGTTAGAGAGCCCATCGTTAGCGACTTTCACCGAGGTAATGAATGCGGCACTGTTACAGTGTCATGAATATCGTCTTCGTTCGCAAGGGGTAAGAACTTTAGAGATTCGGGTTCATCAAGTAATCTGGGGAAGAGAATGCCAGTAATGCCAGTGGGTGTAAGTCGGACTATAGAGAGTCACAACGACGTTTTGTTCCTCAAGGTGGGACGAGAGGATGTCTGGGTAGATGTTTCTTTTGTAAAGAAATAGATTATAGAAAGAGAGATTGTCCTAAAAGAGGTAAAGGACCACATTTTGATGAAGTTTTGGAAGTGCAACCCCTACAGCAGATTCGAGGTCATTTTAGGCCAGGGGACTTTGTGTGGGAGCTCAATGATGAGGAGGGGCAATCGAACTAGAGATGGATGATGTAAGTTATTTTACCTTTGCGAGTAGGAATATTAATATATGAAGTTTTGGGAATATCAATGGGAGATAGTTATGTGAGGATAGTGCTATAACCCTATTATGTATGGAATGACCCTAAAGGGGAATTTTGAGCAAGTGAGGCTCTTATGTTTCTATCTTTTGAGAGATTACATTATGTTGTGATGTGCTAGAAAGAGAGCTATAACTTTATTGAGAATGTAAGAATTGTTATTGTGTATTGAGTAGTAATGATAAAGCTACTTATTTTTATATAGTCATGTTAGACTTATATAATTGTTGTATTCCAGTTATGGAAGAGCCTAATGAATGGCAATATATGTATTAATATGTTGTAAGAGATTTTTTCTGAAAAGAATTCAGAATTTTGTGGACTATTGAGGAGCAAGAAATTTTAGCTCATAATTATGCTAGTTTTTTTGAGTTGTATGTTGTTAGGTGTATGATGATTGCTAAAACCTTGTGTCATGGGCATAAGATATTTTATATAAATATCGAAAGACATAAACCATTTTTTTTTAAATAAATTATTTTCAAAATAAATTTTTTTATAGGCCTTTGGGCCATATCAAAATGATTTATACAAAAATATTTTTTTAAAACTCTAGTCCTGATCTAACAAACTCTCAATCCCCGACGTTGCAACATATTAGTGTATTGGGAGGGTTCCTTGTTTGGATTTCGCTTGCGAGACCTCCCTCGCATGAAAGTGGTGAATGTTAGGAATTGAGAGGAGTTAAATCCTTGGACCATTCACAAAAAATTTATATTATTAGTATGTTAGTATAATTTAAGATATTTCTAGTTATTATACTATTGAGGCAAGTGAAGCCTAATTATGTTGATACGAGTAGAGCTCGAATATAAAGGGTGTATGGGCGCCCTAGTAGTTAAAATTGGTTTTATAATAAATTAAAATAATTCGTCGTGAGTAGTGGGAGGTTTGGGTATAGTGTTAGTAAGGATAAGTGTAGTAGGAACTAGTTGAGCTTTGGAGTATTTGGCTTAGCTTAATTTCGAGGACGAAATTCTTGTAGGTGGGGAAGTCTGTAACAACCTGAGATTTTTAAGACAATAATTTAATTATTTTGGGAGAAATAAAAATTATTTTTTATTGGAGAATAATTAAATTGGCACTTGAGGTCACAATTCGAAGATGTTAGAAAGTGATTCGTATGACGATTCTGAGAGTGCCATTGTGTTCGGAAGGGTCGAGAAACTCGAAATGACTGTACTTGGGGTCTATTTAGGTTCCGAAATATTTTAAGTTCGTTTAGTTCGAATTAAAGTTACGGAGTCATTTAAAGTGTGTATTATCATTTAAAGATGTGTATCTTGGGAGACAAGGATTATTAAGCCTACGGGAGATCAAATCTCCTTATAAAGAAAGAGAAAGAAAGAGATAAAAAGAAAGAAGAAGAGAAAGAGAGAGAAAGTGGTATTTCCGGCCATTACACGATCTTGAGGATGAATCAGACCCTACGAACTTGAGGCAAGTGATTAAACATGCTAAATAATTGTTCTGTACCATTTATTTCATGATTTGTGAATATAATTTCTGAGTTTTGGGATAAATTGTGAAAACCTAACTTTTGTGTAAAATCTTAGATTTGTTGTGTAGAAAATGGATTTAAGGTTAGAAGTTTGTTGAGATGTGTTCTTGGATGAATCTAAATGTTATATATGTGATTGGGTTGAAGAGAAATGAAGAGAAGGTGATAAAAATGATTTTTTTGGATTTTTTGGCTTTGAAGAAATAGCCATTTCCGTAGCCCTAGAACAGGCCGAATCCATTCGGCCCCAACCCGAATCGATTCAGAATGTTCCAGCTTGACAGATCTGAGTGATCGAATCGATTCGGACCCCAACCGAATCGATTCGGCATGAGACAGAATCCTAGGTCTTATGACCTGAATCGATTCGCCTTGAAGGCCGAATCGATTCGGAGGGCCGAATCGATTCGCATTTGGCCCGAATCGATTCGGAAACAGGGCATTTTGGGTGATGTTTTTCAAAGGAGAATTTCATTCCGTTTCGTTTGAGGTTATCTATTGGGAACCTCTATAGGAGTTATGAGAAGTGTGTTTTGGATACTTTTTGGGAGTTTCCCTCATGAGTTATTGTTTCGGTCATATGGACTTAATTTGAGAAATAGCGATTAGAGAATATCGTATATACTAAGTGGGGAAGCCCACTACCATTGAGCTTTCCATTTAGAGATAATTATGGAATTATATGAAATAGTGAGAATGCGTTTAGTGATACAGGATTTTAGAATCAAATCCCAAAGGGGATAACTTTCAAGGTTAATATGATCAATTGAACCATATTATGGATTGAGAATTTTAAATGCCTATTGATGTGCATAGGATACAAAAAACATCCTTAACGTTAATTTAACTTGGGAGATATCTCACATAAATGAGAAATGCAAATTGAGTTGCACTAGGATATAGAGAATATCCTCAATGCATATAGAATCGAGAGACGATTCGTAGAAATAGAAGTGATGTGTGAACTTCAAGTGAGAAATAGTATAGTGTATACTAAGTGGGAAAGTTATGTGAGTGATTGAAGATTATTATATCGAGAATAAAAATATACTAAATAATGATGTTATTTCATCTACGCCTAAGAGCGTACTATGAGTATGAAACTGCGTGACATATATACCTTATATGCTGGTATATATTCATATGATGTGATGATGTATGTATATCTTATGTGAATGGTATATGTACATAAGTGAAGCATACCCCGTCCTTTATATCATTGGGAAGTTACGCGATGTGGGTGAGCATCTTGGCTCGATGAGCAGGGTGTGGATATTCCCCGGGTCATAGTCGTCCATTGTGTTAATATGTGATATGCATTATATTTTTGGGGGTGAGAAGTCATGGGTATGTGTCGTTCTCACTTGACTGGTTAGGAGCTATGACCGCTTCCCGGACGTTGTGTGTGTGTGTGGCCGCGATGTCGATGATATTGAGTCCGACCGCTGGTCCCCAGGATGATATATGAGTGATGCCCTAGAAGATGATAGCATTGAGAACCTGCGTCCTCGAGTTATAGCTCGTTTGGATGGTTATTATATTATTGGTATGATTAGTTCTTTGGGTATAGAGGGTATAATGGACCTCAATGACCAACATTGCCAAGGAGTACTGTATCGAGGGGGTTCCTTGTTTGGATTTCGCTTTGCGAGACGTCCCACGCAGAAAACACAGTGTAATGTTGGGAGTGAGGAGAAGTTTTTCCTTAATGCTCATATTTATATATAGTATATCTCGATGATCGACAGTGCCAAGGAGTAGTGTATCGGGGGGGTTCCTTGTTTGGATTTCGCTTTGCGAGACATCCCACACACTAAATGTCGTGCACTGTTGAGAATTGAGAATAATAAATTAATTAATTAAATAATAAGAATTTTGGTTACATGCATCATTCATTGAGGGCATAATGAATCTTGATAATCAATACTGCCAGGAGTAGTGTATTGGGGGGTTCCTTGTTTGGATTTCTCTTTGCGAGACGTCCCACGCACGAAACGCAGTGCAGTATTGAGAATTGGGAGAAGTTTAGTCCTTAGCACTTGGATGCTAATAACTCATCTATATCCATAATGATGGCATAACTAGAATATGAGAAATTCTAGTAAAGAGAATGTTTATGTAAACTTTATATGTTAGTAAGTGAACAAATAATTGTAATAGATAATATTAGAAATTTACGTGTTAGATGGAATATAGATGAGTATCAATTGGGTTTTAAGTTAGACTTACTTGCCTAGATAGATTTGGCGCACTTAATTGGAGATCACGTGCATACGTTTAGTTGCGCGCTTTAGTTGAGAGGTGAGTTGGATTTTTATGGAGAGTACGACTCCACCTTAATCATGTAATAATGCATTTATAATTACTATGCATTTTAATGCACTTGCTACAAAATGTTTTCACCTCGGGCTCTGACCCGTTTATATTTTCTCCTGCTATGTATGTATATCCTATTATTTTAGGTGTTCCTTCGCAAGGATGCCATTGATGTTTATCCATCCAGTGTATTCGTGGAGCCGTGGCAGTAGCGGAATGTTGCAGCATTTTGTTATAGTCGATTCCTATCTCTTGTGTATCTAAATTAGGATTCAGTTAGTGTATCGGGTTTATAACCAAGTGTTGTAGAGTAGCACTTTTATATTTTCTTTCATAGATTATTGTATTGTCTGTGACCCGACAACATATTCGAGTAATTTACTTTATACATTATGTTGTACTCTTTTATATTATTGGAGTTTGTATGTATCACTCATCATATTTAGTTGTTGTGTGTTGGTTAGCGGTTGCATGGTTGGTTTTAATTGGTGTTAAATGAAATGTTTTAAAATTTTTGACACCCTCCTTTTATAGTAATGGGTCGTTAGCCGTGGTTTTCATTAGGATTGTCTGTAAATGCAGAGAATGATCCACTTGTGATTCCTGATTATTTTAGTATAGGGATGGCCACCCATTATTATTTTAAGTGGGTTGTCCCAGTTTCCATGACAAACGGTGGACATAGAAAATCTTGATGTCAGGATCCCTACATGAAATCAATGGGTTTAATAAACTAGTTACAACTAAGTTTAGGCCTTTAATGATGTATTTAATTTTAGAAGATTAATAAAAAGGAAAAATGAAAATTTTGAGGTGTAATGTGTATATTTGTAAAGGGAGGTTTAACTCGAAAAAAAATTTCACGGCTAATTGGATATTTTAAGTGGGTATTAAATGTTGTATAAATAGATGTCGTTGTTATAACAAATGTTCGTGGTGAATAAAATTTGTTTACCGTTTTAAAAAAGAGATTCGTTCCGTGGGTAATTCTCACCTGTTGGAAGCTCATTATTGTGGTTTATGGTGTTTCTTGATAAGGTTTATATTTATAACACTTGACTCAAAATTTCATCCAATTATCTACAATGAACGGGTGGTTAGTTTCAGAGGAAGTTGGGTAAAGTTTTAAGATTTCTATAGTGAAAAGAATGTAGATAGCAAAAGAGTTTTCATTATCACGAAAGAAAGTTAACTACCATCCAATTGTTTGAATTGTTGCGGTAAACAAGGATGTTGGTCAAATGAGGTGTTTTATAATTTCAACACATATTTTTTTCAACCTATAAAATTATCATTTTGGGGTTTTCACCTTAAGTTATCACTAGATATTTAGAGAGAGAGAGAGAGAGAAGGATATATATATATATATATATATATATATATATATATATATATATATATATATAGAGAGAGAGAGAGAGAGAGATGATGCATTCCTAAGGTGATATTTTATAGTACTAAATGAGGTATATTTACTTTCACCCATGGATATAGCTAAAAGGTGGAAAATGGGTGGGTGTTTAAGAACTTCATATATTGTGAGTGTTCTCAATATGTATTTATGAAGCGTTTATCATTAGAGTACACGAAAATTGGTATACATCTGGTTGGGTACATGTGAACCACTTTGAAAATATTTAGAAGGTTCACTTTAGAAATTCAATTAACTTGGGTAAAAAGTTGGTATAAATTAGCTATTAGGGATTTGTGTAGAACAATAAAGGTTATGTGATTTATTCTTGGTATTTTTCTCTATTACAACATGCTGATATATGGAGGAATTGGTCCTCTATGTAAATGTAGACAAATTGGTGCACCACATAAATCTTGTTGTACTTTTTTTGTTCTCTCATATTCTATAGTATTTTGGGGGGATAAATTACACCAAACCCCCTTAACTATAGCAATTTTGCAAATATCCCCTAATCTAAAAAATAAACCCCTTAACTATAGCGATTTTGCAAATATTCCGCTAAACTATTGAATTTTGGAAATAAGCATAAAAGTTTAAGAAAATTTATGCATAAAATCATGTTTTTATTAACTCATTTTCAATTAAAATGTACTAGGTGTCAAAATTCAATAGTTTAAGGGGTCTTTATCGAATTTTTTAGATTAGGAGGCTATCTACGAAATCGCAATAATTTAGGTGGTTTGGTGTAATTTTCCCATTTTTTTATCATTACTATTATTTGTTGATTACATCTGAGGTGTCATTGGTGGTGCTTGCCCCAATACATTGTTATTGTGGTACAACATCGCTAAATAATAGTTTGAGTTATTTAACTCAATATTGAAAAACATAAAAAATGAAGAAATAGGTCCAAATATAAAAAAACAATAAATGCATATGACTAAATATCTCTTGACATTACATACTATATTATATCTCTCTACTTAAAAACAAAATTCAAATTCAATCAGATTCCAACAAACCTCTAGAGGTAAATCAATAACATAACTTTATAGAGTCTTTGATGGACCTTTAGTGAGTCTTTGGTCATCCTCGAGCATGATACTCCCGGAATGTACAACGATATATGTGTATATACATACTCTAATATGTATCTGTGTGTGTGTGTGTGTGTGTGTGTGTGTGTGTGTATAATAGACGACATTAGGATTTAATTTAGATTTGGTCAAAAAATAATTAGCTTTTCCTAAAAACATATTACATTAATTCTCTAATAATTAATATAAAATTTATAAAGAATTTTTATTTGTGAAATTGTTGTGAAAATTTGTTTATGTATACACAAATATCATTATTTTTACTTTGTCTTTTTCTAATTTTCTACAAGAGTTATAGATGATTATACAATATATGAAATCACCCAATAATAAAAAAGTCCTACATTTAATTTTTTACTCGTGCTCTATTACTTTAACTAAGACGAATGATTCATGATTTATGAGTAATTTTTATAACACACATATACATACGAGATGCAACGATACTAATGGTATATTTTCCAAGTGGGTCACAAAACGAAGGTACTTTTTCATGTGCCAAAAGTTACCCAAGAAGGAGTTAGCGTGAGCCTTCGATGTGTCAAAATATATCTTTATGATTTTTATGTACCCATATATATCTTGTAAAGAAACAAGATGGCCTAAATCATAATAACATGCATAATTATTCAAAATATGGCAATCAAAGATGAAAGTGACAAAAATGTATGTCTCAATGGACCCCACGATCAGATGCATCGAGCAACCCTATTGAACTTCCAAAAAATCATGTTCAATTTTATAAGGAGTTATATGTTCCTACTCAATTTTAAGATACAATGAAAAATATATAATAGACCATGCATGGTGTCACCACAGTGATGTTTAGGATTTATTTTAGTAATGCTTAAGTTCGTTTTCATAAGAAAATTATTTAAAGATACATTTTCGAGTTCAAGAATGCACATTCATAAGGTTAAGATCGAAGGGTTTGAACCGGGTGTAGATCTAGGTGGTCCTGAGGGTGGTAAATCACCCACCATTTGTTTTCAAAAAAATTCGTAGAGGTATACGAAAAAAAATTGGGCCTATGTTTAAACTTTAAGTTTGAAAGGTGTATCAGTTTATTGGTACTTAAAAGCTCATGTGCAGAGTATGTAATTTGTTATAGTTAAACAAAAAATACAAACAAAACATTTTAACCAAAATCCTAAACATTTTACACACTCTCTAATCTCATACTCTCATTCTCTAGCTCTTACCTGTTGTAATCAGACAATTTTGGCTTCAAACTGAACTTCTCCATCCTTTTTAACGCCTATACGGCTTCTTTAACCTTCCTCTCTCTTGCACATCTACGATAGTTTCCCTATGTCTAGGGAAATTTAGGGTTCTATGACATTGACAGCTAAATTTTTATCTCTAGAATCAATACGAACTTGGGTACTTACTAGACCATCAAGGATTATTTTGTAGCTTCCATTAACTATGCAACCCATAAGAGGAGAAGGTTGGACATTTTAATGTTCATTTAAATATTTAAATCATTTAATGTTAGGTGTATTTTCATGTTAATTTGTAAATATTTAGCAAACCTAATACTATTCAATGTTAGGAGTATTTTTTTCAAATGTTTAAATGTGAGAAATATTTATTTGTATTTTATGTTCAATGTTAGAAATGTTAGAAATTAGGGATATTATGTTTTACTGTTCAATATTTAAGGGTATTATATTGAGGGGAAATGTTAGAAATATTTAGGGGAAATTTGAAATTTCAATGTTAATTTTTCAATTAATTTTCAATGTTGAAGTATAATTTTTCTGATAATTTCAATGTTAACCCTAAAAAATTGCCTCGGGGACTACCTTCCCTAAACTCCCTACATTGCTCAAAAAATTTCCGACCCCCTACCACATATCCCATGTCCACTACTGGTTTGAAGCCTTTTAAAAGCCGACCTATGAAAAATTATTAGCATTATAAGTCTATATCCATCTACGGTATTATAACATAAGGAGGAGTTGAGACAAATCCTGGGATGCCTCCACCGATCGGTTAACTTCACATATCATTGACATAAAAATATAACTAAAAGGAGAGTGTGAACTGTGTATTTATGAAATTAGTAGAAATTTTAAACTTTTTTTCAATATTCATATCAATATTATGGATCTATATATGTGTCATCAATTAAATAAGAAATAACTATTAGTAGTTAAGAGAAAGTTCAAGAAGAGATTTTAAATCGATATTTTTAACGTGCTTCCACTTTAACTATATCTGTGCACGAGATCGTACTCGAGTAACTTCACTATCTCCGATTAACTAAGGAGGAACCAATACCTTATAAGAAAATATTAAACTTTTCAAACTTCAACCAATAAGGAAATTGATCTTTCCTTGCCTAAGCATAAATTTGAAATCCTAAAGTCTTATCACGCCCTGATTTTCACAATAACAACACTATCAGAAGTGAATATAGAATGGAGTTTAATTCCTAGTAGAAAGAAAAGTTATTAAAGTAAATGTAAAAGAACATTATTCAACAATAAACTTTTTGAAATGTGTTTAATTTTTCTCTCTTTAAATGTTACACCTCTTATAATCACAATTACTCGTAACTAGTGAGGTTTTGGATTTTGATTCTTAGTGTAATTGGTATTAGGGTATTATTTCAAGAATGGTTTAGGTTTCAAACTTTGATAAGAAGAAGTTCGAGTTTAGAACTTGGAAAACACTTCATCCTTCTTTTTAAGGATATCAATTTCACAATCTTGTAGATGACACTTTTGTCTAACAAATATTTTTGTTATGAGGCTTACGGGTCTACTTATAGGGTTGAAGTGAATCTAGCTATTGGAAGACATTCTTGTCATCTCTAGGAATTTTGGTGTTTGAAATTTTGTAAGCACTCTCCACTATAAAGTTGAATCCGAGTAGTTTGTTTAAATAAATTTTAACATTATATAGAATTTCAAGATTAAAAATTTCAACAAAATCTAGTGTTAGGTGACTAAAAGTGGAGTTTCTAGTTTTTGTGGGTTTTGATGATGAGAGACTAGTTTAGGGTGAGTTTAAGAGTTATTAAAGCCAATAGTTTGATCATAATACATGTGTTACTATACAACAATTTTCTAATCATCCAACTCTCTTATATGAACCAAAGGAGCATCTGGTTGACTAGTTTTTTGCCTTCATAGTGCTTGAATGAGCTTAAAATGTGGTATGGAACTCTTGAGATCTGAGAGGATGCATATGCTTGGTTGATGAGATTTATGATGTGATTGACAATACAAATAATTTCTTCCCAAGGACCATTATTCTTAAAAAAGAAAACAACCTAAATTAGATCTAGTGTTTAGTTACAACTATATTTGAAAATCTTGTATGTGATCCGATATTAGAGACAAAGATGAGGAAGAAGAAGATATTGATGATTTACCACCCTAAATCCTTGCTTAGATAAGAAAAAACATTTGATATCATAATATATGATCTAACCAAATAAAGATATGTGTGAAGCCAATCATAATGATGAAAACAAGGTTTAAGGGAAAAAATATTTTCTCTTTCTTAACCCATCACAGAATCATGAATACTGTTTTAGCTCACCCTATCTAACCCTTAGAAGTGTTTAGTTCAGCGTACCCCTTCTTCTAATATATATATATACACTAGCGAAAAGCCCGTGCCAGAAGGCTCGGTGAAAATTTTCAAAGTACTTAATTGAAAAATAAAAATCCATTCCCCAAAGTATTGAACCGTGTATAATTTGAGTCAGTTTTTTTACCACACAAATGTGTAAGCAATTTAGAAAATTTGGGAGAAGTTTTCTTTGTTTATACGACTTCACTCAGTTTAAGAAATATAAAAATACTCCAACTAAAATAATATTAATAGAAAATTGTCATGCTCCTACAGTAGGCACCATCCAAAAGTGAAAATTTTCCCAAAGTATTTAGTCAACGATAATATGAGTGAAAAAGTTTTTTTAAACACAACTAAGTGTAAATAATTTAGATAATTTGGATGGGGCTTCCTTTGTTTGTATAGCTGTTCACCTTTTTAAGAAATAAAAATACTACAACAATACTTTATTAAACCATTGCAAAACCTCAAAAGCCAAAATTTAATAGCTATAATTGCACATCAAAAGCTCAAAACAATCATATGGTTCCATTTACTTGGTATACATAGGTTAGGAAGACACGTCTTACCACCAATGTATCTCTTATATTTTTATTCTTGGTACACCATCTTTTATTATTGATACACAATCTTATATAATAATACTAAAAACTAAAACTGTCCAAATGGATCTCCTCTAATGCTTCGACCCGAAGCGACAGCTTCCAGCTAGTTCTTTGGATAAGATAGCTGCGCTCCAGCTCATTCAAGAATGGGATGACAGTGGTCCATCGACAATACATTGGAATCCTGAAGTACCACCACGAACGCTATCGCACGTCCGCCCATGGTACGGTAAGGCACCATCCTGTTGTGCCAGCAACCAACTCCGGTATCTGATAGTAGTGTCATTGTAGCATTGTCAACTATTAAGAAAATAGACTATGTGATGCATCAAAATATATCTTACCATGTTTCTCAATAAGTTCAGCAGTTATTGTAGCATTGTAATGATAAGCATGTTTCTAAATAAGTTCATCTCATTCAATTGTCATTGTAGCATTGTAATAATAAGCATGTTTCTCAATAAGTTCAGTAATTATAATCCATCAATCCAAAGAACAAAGTGTATCTTACCTTTTATTTCAATGGTAACATGCTCCCCAGGCCTTGCTATCTCTACTTACTCGAGCGAAGTTCAACTATAACCATCAAAACAGGTTGCATCACAATCAAAGAGAGCACAATATAAGGAATTTCTTCTCTAATAGAAAGAACAAGCGAGATGAAAAATATACAAATTGAAAATATTTCAAAAAAGTCCTTATATCTAACATAACTACAAAAGTACAACTCATTTGCTATTTATATGAACAAAAAGTTAAAAACATAGAGTAAACATTCCCAAAACTATAATTCTAATCAGTCTTTTTTTAAAAGTAATACTGAGGTGCAAATGTGGCCATTTAGTTGGATCTATGCCAAAGCCAATTAATAGCTTCGATCTCGCTGCAGAGTTCAAGGCATATAATGAAAGTAAATCAAGTAACTCCATAAATTATGGCTGAAAAGAATCACAATAGGACCCTAAATCCTAAATAAAAACCTGATTGTAAAAATTACAAAACTAAGGGAGATAAAACAAGGGAAACATTTACCGGCCGTAGCTATCAATCCAAGGGCTCCGACTTGAGATTGAGAAACTGGGTAAATCAAACGGGATATCGGGGTTACACAAAAGTTTCATTGGATAAAACCCAGTAGTTATAAAATGAAAACAAAAAAAGTTTAAGACCCAGTAGTTTTTTTTTACTTTAATCAAAACGGTCCGTACGGTAAACCAAAAAAATCGAGCAAACCCAAATAAATGAATAGACAATAATCAACCCATTTGTTTGAGTGAGAGCACCACATTATCCTTTTCTCTTGTCCACCGTTCCCCCTTGAAATATTTATCACATGTCATGCATCCTCTCACTGTGATTAGTAATATCACCATCGATTCGAGAAGTCTAAGCGAATAGGACAGAAAAGTATAACCATTTAAGAATCTTGAATCGGAAAAAACTAATATACAACAAAATAAGTAATGTAGAAATCAAATCAACTTCCCCTGCACAATTTAAGTTACTGAAGTTGAATGGTATTCGTCAACACTTTATTGTATTAACCATTAAATCAAAATAAATTAACAATTCAAAAAAAGAAAATGCATTTAAGTTTGACCCCAATGCTAAAACGTAAATTCAAGTAATCTAAGATTAGAATCGCAAATGAAAACGGAAATGTAATTTTTGAATCTCCAATGTCAGAAGGTTTCTGTTTTGGTTTCTTTGTTTCAAATGGCCACTTTTTATAATTTGAATGTTTCATTTGGGGGTTGAGAAAGATTGTGGATGATGCATAGTTTTTTAACAATGAAGTCACTAAAGCAGTTGTCACAGTTCATGTTTAATTCAACGATTCTCAGATGACTGCAACAAAGGATACTGGTCGCACTGTTGGGTTGGAAATTCTACAAATTATCAATGAACCTACCTAATGCTGTCGCATTGTTGGCTTGGAAATTCTACGAATAGTGACTGCCGACATTAAATCCCACAAAATCAAGCAAATAAACAAAGCCCCACGTGTCTACAATGTGTCTAGTTCGGGGCCGAATTCATGCGCCATGCTTGTGGCAATATACACCTCCACTAAATCTACACAAATTAAAACTATAACAAAATTAAACCTCATACTCAAATAGTAGGAAAAAAGAACAATTATACAAAGACATTCATACAAATTATAGGAAAAAAACTGCATCTACAAAGTTATGGTATTAAACTGAATTTAAGATTCAATAATAAGAAATAAAAAGGCAAAAAAATACACTTCTAAATAATTTGAAAATCAAAGGGATAGAGTGAACATGCATTACTTGAGGATAGAGAATCACTCTAAGAAGATATAACATACAGTACTCTATTTCCACTATATGTAACGTGCAATAAAGCAAAAAAAGTGGAAATTATAGTAATGGGAGATAAAAAGCAATCGAGAAAATAATTAACACATCAAAAGTAAATCAAGATGTTGTATAGAAACAAAATTTATTTCACAAACAGTTAAAACACCGAATATAATATGTCCAGTCTCTAATATTTAATATTAAATGGTCTAATCATAAATCATCAGTAAAAATATGCATATTTGTGCGAATCACATACAGACCTGTGCATCAGTAGTTGGTTTCAATCATATTAAAGTGAGAATACATTCATGCGTAAACTATAAGGATGGGTTGGTGTGTAAACACATACAGACCTGTGAAAAGCAGGGCAAAAATTCACATGACCTAGGCAGGGCATCGAAGTTATTAGCCATGGATAAGATTATTTCCAAAATGAGGACCCCCCCCCCCCCCCCCTATAAATAATGAAACACCAAACCAATTTTTTTTTGATAATATGTTTACCTTATATTTTAAAGCCTCAAAGCCTACACAAAAGTGTTTTTCTTTAAGCTCGTGTCTTAAATAAGAGTTCATTAGCAAAAACAAACACAAATTTAGCAGTTCGTTAATCAAAATAGAAAAACTAAGAGATAAATATTATTATAGCAGTTGTGAATACTTTTTTGCCATTTACTGCTCGATAATAATGCTTCTTATTGATCAAAGGACATTAGGGAAGAGTGGTCAAGTAGTATCGATAATTAGTGGGCCACTTGCGATCATTTTATCTACACCGCTATGTCCAGTTACTACCAATATATATGGTATGACATCAACTGTTGTGGGTGTGTACTTTGCTAGACAATATGCTGTTGACATTGGGATGAGAAGTGACGTAGTGAAGGTGTTTGTAGAAAATATGACCCGTAGGCAAGTTGCAAGTGATCTTCAGGTTATTGAACCGTCTCTCCCAGCTATGGTCCCTCCAATCGATTACTTTAATATATGATGAATAAATTGATGGACAATGGCTCTCTCTACCTACTTAACAAAATTAAACTTTATAAAAAAGTGAACAGGAACATACCACAATTTCCTAAGATGAGCTTATCACCAGCACCGATTTTGCCAGAATTTCCATCGCTACCATTTGAGTGAGAACTACCCAATCACATAATTACCTCATGCGCTGTACAACACCACCACTAACAGTCATTATAGCGGTCACCAATCTCATTGAAGTATATAAAGAAGTTAAAGATATAAACTTTATGTAATATATCGAAACATTAATTATGAAACAACATATGCTGTAAATCCAATTTTAGCCATTAAGCCACGGCATCGGCTACCTTCACGAAGAGTGATTCACCGTAGCTATTGTGGTTCGGGATAAAAAAATTATTCTGTCCAACCCCTATTTGTCGCATGATTCTCACATATATACCAAATGCATGTACATAACAGATACACATAAACATATATTACTCAAACTGACCAACTGAATTCAGAAAGGCACCGTGAAAAGAATGGTTTAATGACCAAAATTAAGGAGAGCCTAACAAAAAATTAAAAAAAATTACAAACCAACACCCAATCCGAATCCGAATCCCAAATAATGAAATCTGAAAAACGTTCGATTTCAAATGATGATATTTTAGGGTCATAAAAAATACGAATCAAACGTAGTCAATAACCAAGACTAAATCCAATGCATAAATAAAGGAGGATTAAGTTTAAAGATTTACCATTCCAATTAAAACTAAAAATATTCCAACCCCAATAACCACCTCCCCTGGATATCCCACGCATTGTCATTATTTCTTTATGTAAATATTGAATAGAATTCCAAGTGCATCTGAAAAGCGTAAAAAATACTAAGGTGATACTAATACTGAGGTGTTACCAATATAAAATAGCAAATAAAGAATCCCAAAAATTTTAACTATTACAACCAGATGACCTAAAATAAAGTCAAGCCATCATTAGTTATAGACCTAAAACTGAACCCATATACATAAAGCACAAATTGATTACTAGTAATTCGGTAAGCTAGGCCAATGTACCTTCGAATGCCCCTTTTGTCTATAAAAGCTACCCTCATTAATAGTAATTTTTTAATTTTTATTATGTTGATTATTATAAGTCTTATAAAGAATAACAAAAATATCTTAGGAAAAATCCCCTCTTCTATTATGGGTCTTTAAACATATTTCTTTGGCAAGAATTCATCAACAACTGAATAAACTAATGGAAGAGGATACTGATGAAGAATTGACCCTTGAAGAGGCTCAAAATCATGCTGAAGGGCTATGAGAAACTATGTCAGCCTTTGTACCTATCTGTATTTACAAAATGGCTTAAATGCACTAAGCTCGGGGGACTCCGTAAGTGCTAATTGGTCGCAAAGTCCAGTCACATGTGAATAAACTCTTGTATACTTATATCCTTTTACAAATCATCCCTAATATCCGAAAATAGCCTCTTGCAAAATGGAGGTTAAAAACAGTAATGAAAATACTTTTACTAGGGCTCACAATTACAGAAAATATCATCCATGTGAGTTAAAAACATAATCACCCCTTAAACACATAAGTAAAATAGTGTATACTAAAATTGGGATTATAAAACAACCACATTCCAGTAAACAATTCCACACCATGACATGTTAAACAAATTAACAGTTCGGTTCAAGATCCTTCCTATTAAAAAAAATTAAGACTCCAACCTCTATTTCTCTGCCAAACTAACTTGGTTGAATGCACCGACAACATGACACGTACATCTGGTGAACATTACTAGAAGGGTTAATGAACTTTATTCCCAATCAACATAAACGGTGAGAATTAACTTCTAAATGAATTAACCATTTGATGCGCACTAATACTGAAACAGGAAGGGCCCAACCGATAATGAGGTACCAATGATCCACCTAAGAAATGGTAGAATAATAAATATTAACAAAATAATACTCCATAAACTAAAAATATCATAATGTTTATTTAAATGGGTAATAGTTATAGATATGAAAACCTTGAGTTGGGCCAACAACAAAACAATCATAATCCATATTCCACGATACAGAGAGTAGTTTCGTTTCATAACTTTCATTGAACTTTGGTTCAGTATTACTAAAAGCACCAGTAACCCCACCCATTATGGACTCAGAAGTACCAATCCCTTCTAATGGAAGGAACCCTCTAGATGTTGAGACTATTTAACTCATATGTGATGAGATAATAGTCATTAGCATTGAAGCAATCAGACACAGTAGAAATCGGCCAGCCAAAAATGGAACAATATAGTCGAACCAGAAAAATGGTAAGAATCTTGAAATACCAAACATCAAACAGAAAGCAACATAACATATAATGTACCTTGTGTATAAGAGTTTTGAGACAAAAGTTTCATGAATTTGATGCTAACGAATATAAAAACTGAAATTTGGACGCTAAAATAATAGTCTTAAATATCAGAGAAATAATAAAGATAAAGAGAATTTTGTGAACAAAGAGGTGTACCAATAACCTTAGTTTGTAAACGTATATCTGTAACAACCCTCGATTTTGGAGACTTAGAAATTAAATTTTTGGGAAAATAAAATTTAATTGAATTGGAGAATTTTAAAATTTAGGAATTGAGGTCCAAAAATAGAGGACGTTTCAAAGTATTCCGAATGATGATTTTGAGGGTACCATCGATCCCGGAAGGGTCGAGATAGTCAAAATGACTGTCATTGGGTTTTATTTCGGCTCCGGAATGTTTTTAAGTCAGTTTGACTCGAATTGGAGTAAACCACTCATTTAAAGTGTGTATTAACATTCAAAATTGGGATTTATGTTTTAAAGGCTTAAGTGGCTTACGGATCAAGTGTTCTCATTTGTGCAAAGAGAGAAATAGAAGAGAAAAGAGAAAGAAGAGAGAAAGAAGAAGAAGGAAGAGAGAGACGAAGAAAAGCTTGGAGATTCCGGCCCAAACGCGACATCGAGGACGATACAACCTCTACAAATCTGAGGCAAGTGTTTAATCTTGCTAAATAAGTCATTTGTGTATTTCATTTCATAATTTGTGGGTTAACGAAATGGTTTTTGGGTACAAATATCAAAACCTAGATTTTTGGGTTAAATGTTGAAATCAATGTTTAAATATGAGTTTAATGGTGTAGAAATGGTTGGGATCAACTTTGGGTTGATTTATTGGCTTATAATCATATTGTGATGGAGATTTGGGGGTTAGAATAGAAATTTTAGGGTTTAGAGTTCGTGGGTTCATTGAAGAAGAAGAACCCTTCAAATTTTGCAGATCCGAATCCATTCGCCCCTTAAGAGAATCAATTTGGCTTAGGCAAATTGGGAGGTCTGCATTGACCGAATCGATTCGGACCCAAGGCGAATCGATTGGCCTGAGACAGAAGCCCATATATTTGGATCCGAATCGATTCACCTTGGAGGCCGAATAGATTCACTGGGCCGAATCGATTCGGAATGGGGCCGAATCGATTCGAAAATAGGGCATTTTGAGGAATTTTCTCTATAATGATTTCAAACCCTTTTTAGTTGGTTTTATTGATTTGGGTCCTTCTCTTATGATGTAAGAGATATGTTTTGGAGACATATGAGGGGTTTCTCATACGTTGTGATCATGGGGACTTCTTGGGACAATTTGGGAAAGTATGTATACATATATGCATTAGAGTTGTGTATAGAGATAGTGAGAAACCTCATTGGGGATGGAAATACTAATATTAGATCACGAGAGTGAGTCTAGATATGAGGGGAAGTTAAGAACTCTTATAGAGAGAGTTGTGAGGGCATAGTTCGTAATTGTAGGCCGAGGGTAGTGCCAAATCCTTATGGTAAATAGGATTCTATTGAGATTAAGGTTTGGGGACCGAAGAGTGAGAGGGGTCACGTATCCTTAGAAACGTTTAAATTAAGGAACAATCGGTAACCCAGCCGGAGTAAGGGGTTCATATGATAAATCGAACCGTAGGTGAAATTGGGAATGATTTGGATCGTACTATCAACTAGAATAAGTGGTAGCCTAAATTCTAGTCAGGATAGTTTATACATAATTCAGTGGAAGTAACCATTGGGATTCCAACACATGAAGTGAAGTTGGGATAAGTTGAGGTTTATATACTATTAGTCATGTATACGCCAATGGTCAAATAGTACTAAAGATAATTATGTACTTTTGAATATAGAGGAGATGTGTAGTGATGGTTTCCTACACTAAACTTTGGGTGATAACCCTAATGTTGGATATATACATATATTTTTTGGAGACTATTCATCATAGGAAAAATGGATGAATATGCTTCAAGTGAGGGATCATATTCACATATCGAGGTAAATTAAATGAGTTTGGGGTGACGGCTAGTATATTGAGGACTATGTATACTTAAAGTCGAGCTTATATATATATGATATACATATGAACGTTAAATAGTTTGTGTATATATGTATATATGTGGATATGTGGGCATATATCTGTATGGATATGAATATATGGATATATTTATGTTTTGAATATCTAAACCGTATGTGATGGTTTTTTCATATGATGGGATCATATGGATGTTGTAAGGACGCAAATTTCCAATTGAGTCCTTTGTAGTTTTGGCTCAATTCTGGAAAAAAACGTTTGAGTCATAGGATAGAGTATATTGATTATCCCTCAAGCCTATGATGTGTTTAGTTGAAGACATAGAGGAAAAAAGTATACAACTTCATCAAAAGCCCTGGTTTGTGTGCCTAATTTCAACGTCATCAACTGTAGTTCCATGCTCCCAAGGTATGAATGCATTACATATATATATATATATATATATATATATATATATATATATATATATATATATATAGGAGCTTGGAACATGTTTATATTGGGTGTTAGGTTTTTAAAACTGTGTTTTTTTTTCAGATGTTTTCTATTAAAACTTATATATAAAGTATATAAAAGTTTCTGGGATTAAAAAGAATTTTTGAACAATCTATGAGTTCGTTCGAAGTGTCGTTTGAACGAGATTGTCATTCGAACCACAAGTCATTCGAACCACAAGTCGTTCGAATGAGGTTACCAACGAGTTCCCAGTTTAAACCTTTGAAATGTCGTTCGATATGTCGTTCGAACGAACCTTATGTTCGAACGAGATATCAAACGAGTTCAATCTGGAACTTCGTTAGAAGTCTCGTTCGAACGAGATTTCGTTCGAACGAAATGTCGTTCAAACGAGATGTCAGGTGGGAGCAGTTTTTGACAGTTTTTAACCCATATTCCCCACTTCTTTCCCCACTATCGTTTCACAGCATATCTAAGTGCGGGAATCATTATTGAAGTTTGAACTTTTTGATAATATACGAACTCCTAGAGAGAGTTTTGTGAGTTTCTTCTTCCAAGAAAAGTTCATTGGTTTGAGTGTTTATTTTATAAAGAAAAATCCATTGAACACTTAGTTACACCCATATTTGTTTCTTCCAAGTTCGTATATACATATACTTTGCTTGGAGCATTTTGGCACCGGTTTATCTCTACATTTGTTTAATGAGAAGTTTGAGTTTTCTTCTATATCCCTCAAAGAAGAAGAGTTCATATTGTTGCGGCATTCTCATGTGGTAAAAGACACCACGTGTGTTTGACGGTGTACCTATTATCCGATTGGTGGGTCCAAGATCGCGGTGGAGCTTCGTGGTTATCCGCTAGGAAGAGGTGGTTACAAGAAGAAGCATCAAGGCTTGAGAGGGTTCGAGTTGACGAAGTAAGTCATATGTCTTGTAAATGTAATTCCGTACTTAATGGATTTTAGGCTAGGGCCATCCGAGGTTGTTTCCCCTTTTTTTGTTTTTCCTCGTACATCGCGGCGTAGTGTGATTGATTTAATTTTATCTTGCATAATGACATAGAACTCATGCATAGGATAATTCAAGATAAAAATGATTTCAATTATCACACTTAATTTAATTGGGTGCTAATTAAATTTGGGTATTGTTCATTTAATTCAAGTCTATTGTTAAAATTGGTTTGGCCTAATTTGGAAATATTAATAAATATGACTTAGGCAAATTCTAGGACTTGGAGTAATTAACTTGGTTTAAGTGAAATTTGAATTGAGTTATGAGTTAATTTCACTCGGTTTAATTTTAATTTTAATTTGAAATAGAAATTAAAATTTGGTGTTTGTTTGTTTTGTGAACCATCATCTAACGCTTTCGCAAATCTAGTTAACAAGGAAATTGATTTTAACAGCATCAGAATTGTTTAAAATTGGGGTGCTACAGATGTGTATATATTGTGCATGTGAATGATATATATACTTATGTGGTTAAGCATACCCCGCTCATGCTATCATTGGGAAGTTTCCACGCAGAGGGTGATCATCCTGGCTCAAGGAGCAAGGTGTGGATATTCCTGAGCTCATAGTCGTCCATTGTGTTATTATGTGATATGCATTTCTTTTGGGGTGGGACGTGGTGGGTATGTCTCGTCTCATTGACCGTTTAGGAGCTACGATCGCTTCCCGGGACGTCGTGTGTGTGTGTATGGCCCCGATGTCGGTTATATTGAGTCCGATCGTGGTCCCCAGGATGGTATGTGAGTAATGCCCTGGAAGATGATAGCATGGTGCAGTTTATCGGCGATATATATAGTTGGGTATATTATGTGCATGGCCATTGTATATCATATGTGGTATGTACACTTGGTTATGGGAATGGATGATTGTATATATATATATATATATATATATGGTTAGAATAAATACCTATATATATGTTTATATATCCTATAGGTGAAAGGATATGGAATCTTTATGGAGTACATCTTGAATGATTATGATGTACTAGATTGATGGGGGTTGATGTATCGAATTCAAGGAATATTTCGGTTACATCATCCCAAGGATATTATTAGAGATTTTAAGTGGTTTTTATATGGTAATCTAAATTTAGTAGTTGTAATAGTAGAATTATATGTATGGCTTAATGGATCTCTAGGATCGACATTGTCAAGGAGTAGTGTAACGGGGAGGTTCCTTGTTTGGATTTCACTTTCCGAGACGCCCCACGCACAAAACGTAGTGCAATATTGAGATTGGAGATAAGTTTTGTCAATAATAACTTGTATGCATGTTATTTAGTAATTAAATCCTATGATTCAACCCAAATGTATATGGGTAATGTATTAAGAATTATAATTGATTAAATTATAAACCAGAATTTATTAAGCCTAGTATGGCATATATGTTTGAAAATAATTAAGTATGATTAGAAAGAGGTGGATTCTTGGGTATGCTAGGAAGGCAGGTCTTGGGGGTATAGGCTATGCCTATGGTAAGTTAGGTTGTCCTTATAGGTGGGGTAACTTAACTAAAATTTCAGGACGCGAATAGGTGCGTGCCGTTAGAGGAGAGGTGAATTGGGGTTTCACAAGAGTGCGATTCCACTTTAATTATGAAATAAGTGCATTGATATTTATTATGCATGGTTAACACACTTGCTAAATATTTTCACAACTCGGGCTCTGACCCGTTTACTTTTCTCTCCTGCATGTATATATATATATATATATATATATATATATATATATATATATTACTACAGGTGTCCTACCGCATGGATGTCGGATGATCTTCTATCTAGAGTCTTGGGAGTCATGACAGGTGCGGACTGATGCGGGATGTAGAATGTAGTCGCTTCCTACTTCTTTAAAAATCTAGGTAGGATTAATGTTGTATATCGGGTTTACACCCAAGGGATATTTATAAATGTTTATATTTATTCCATTTCAGTTATTGTATTGTCTGTGACCCGACAGCGTATTCGGGTTTATTTCTTTGTGGTATATTCATTTGTAGTTACTCATTTCCTTTTATTCTATCAGTTCATTTATCATAGTACTTATGCATTTATTCCTTATTGTAGTTCTATAGTGTTGGTTTGTTGTCCGTTATATATTGTATTTAATTTTAACATCTCGCTTATATGATATTAGGTAGTTAGCCTTATATATTTTAGTGCTGCCAGTTGATGTTGAGATTGATCCATCTGAAACTCCTGATTTAATGTAGCATAGGGCTGGCCACCCGTTATTATTTTAAGTGGGGTGTTACAGATGGTATCAGAGCATCAGGTTCTAGAGTCTTTAGGATCTGTGCGGGTTTTCTGCATTTTTCCGTTAACGTTCTTGATATAAAGCCCTACTATTAGGACTGTTGTGTTCACTGCGTTTATTTTCTTCTGTGAAGTGTATTCACTTGATCGATGTTCTTATAACAGTTGCCTCCGTTTCAGACATTGCCTAGATTATGTCGTCTAGGAAAGGACAAGATTAGAGATAAAATACCCATAATAGATTTTGGGTACGCTTTGATTGGAGGTATTTGTTTTCCTCGATTCAGGTGAAAATAAGAATGAGAACTCTAACAGAGGTTCAGGGTGACCTATCGGTGGTTGAGTAAGAAAGGGAAATTTACTCGAATGGCGAATCTTGGACTTAGTAAGGTAAGTCTGAGGAGAGGTATATAGTGTAGTCATTCGGAGGTTTAGATTGAGAAACCCATCGACTTTTGTTAGGAAGCCTCGTGATGCTGACCTCTACCGGTGGAGGGTAGGTGGCATTGACCAAATAGTTAGGGGTATCGTCTTTATTTAAGAAGGGCTTAAGAAATTTGGAGACTCAGGTTCGTTGAGTAGGACTGAGGGAGTTTTTGGTAGTCGCAATCGCGTTTTGTCCTTCAAAATGGTTAGGAAGGATTTGGAGGAAGATGTTTCTCTTGTGGAGAAATAGTTTTAGGAATAAGGATGGTCCTAGAAGAAGTAGAGGACTTTAACTAAGGTTCCAAGGATGAAGTAAAGCAATTGGATTATGGAAGTATAAGGTAGAATACCTTTCTTTGGGTTTAAGTCACGCTTAGTGCGATATTGGGAACGTCGCGCGTAATGTATATTGAGCGGTTAGCCGCTACACCGTTAGGGTGTATGAAATTTCCTTAGAGGAAGGAGTGAGTAAGTATGGCCTTTATATGGCATCTTTTGAGAAAATAAATCGTCTCATGAGGAGATAGTCGAGAGTTATAATATTGAATTCCGTAAGTGCGGAAGGTTGAGGTTTGTTGAGTAGTGGTTATAAGGTTGTATTGTCTTATGGATAGGTTAGGGCATGTAATTGTAGCATTCCAATGAGGGAAGAACTTATTTTATGGAAAGGTGTTGACGTGATGTAGAGGAATTGTGTAGTTTAGAGGTTTAAAGTTTGGTAGATTTATGTTGAGCGGATAATTTAGCTCATAGTTGTGCTAGTTTTGAGGACTAGGTATTAGTTAGAGTGTTGTATTTGTTGAAGTCTTATGTCCTAAACATAAGGTGTTTGTTTGGCGTGTCGAAAGACACGAACTTTATTTATATTGTATTGTTGTATAGGCCTTCGAGCAATATCTAAAATATGAAAATATTTTATAA
Organism: Sambucus nigra; assembly: GCA_949130495.1. Classification (NCBI taxonomy): domain Eukaryota; kingdom Viridiplantae; phylum Streptophyta; class Magnoliopsida; order Dipsacales; family Adoxaceae; genus Sambucus; species Sambucus nigra. The sequence goes on from OX422224.1 coordinate 268,122,388, forward strand.
AACCTTAGCCCTGGTTCAACTAATCTCAATCCCCGACCTAGCTACACAGTAGTGTATTGGGAGGGTTCCTTGTTTGGATTTCTCTTGCGAGACCTCCCCCGCACGAAGGTAGCTAGCGTCATGAATTGAGGAGAGTTCAACCATTGGGAATTTTCAAACTTTTATATAGTTAAATATGTTATTATAGATTATACTGGGGATAATTATATTACGATTTGAGGCTAATGGAGCCTGATCATAATTCTACGAGTGGAGCTCGGGTACGGGGTGTAAGGGCGCCCTGGGTAGTAGTTTACTTTAAAATCTATATGGTTCGACGTGAGAACTAGAAGGGATCGGTATAGAGATCCTGAGGGTTGATGTAAGGACTAGATGAGATTCAGATCCTAAGCATATCTTAAATTTCGCGGGCAAAATTTTTGTAAGGGGGGAAGTATGTAACAACCCTCGATTTTGGAGACAGAGAAATTAAATTCTTGGGAAAATAAAATTTAATTGAATTGGAGAATTTTAAAATTTGGGGATTGAGATCCAAAAATAGAGGACGTTTCAAAGTATTATGGATGATGATTTTGAGGGTACCATCGATCCCAAAAGGGTCGAGATAGTCAAAATAACTGTCATTGAGTTTTATTTCGGCTCCGGAATGTTTTTAAGTCAGTTTGACTCGAATTGGAGTAAACGAGTCATATAAAGTGTGTATTAACATTCAAAATTGGGACTTATGTTTTAAAGGCATAAGAGGCTTACGGATCAAGCCTTCTCATTTGTGAGAAGAGAGAAATAGAAGAGAAAAGAGAAAGAAGAGAGAAAGAAGAAGAAGAAGAAGAAGAAGAAGAAGAAGAAGAAGAAGAAGAAGAAGAAGAAGAAGAAGAAGAAGAAGAAGAAGGAAGAGGGAGGTGAAGAAAAGCTTGGAGATTCGGGCCCAAACGCAACATCGAGGATGATCCAACCTCTACAAATCTGAGGCAAGTGTTTAATATTGCTAAATAAGTCATTTGTGCATTTCATTTCATAATTTGTGGGTTAAAGAAATGGTTTTTGGGTATAAATATCAAAACCTAAATTTTTGGGTAAATCTTGAAATCAATGTTTAAATATGGGTTTAATGGTGTAGAAATGGTTGGGATCAACTTTGGGTTGATTTATTGTCTTAGAATCATGTTGTGATGAAAATTTGGGGGTTAGAATAGAAATTTTAGGGTTTAGAGTTCGTGGGTTCATTGAAGAAGAAGAACCCTTCAAATTCTACAGACCAGAATCGATTCACCCCTTAAGCGAATCGATTCGGCTTAGGAAAATTGGCAGGTCTGCATTGACCAAATCGATTCGGACCCAAGACGAATCGATTCGGCCTGAGACAAAAGCCCAGGTATTTGGACCCGAATCGACCGAATCGATTCGGAAACAGTGCATTTTGAGGAATTTTCTCTATAATGATTTCAAACCCTTTTTGGTTGGGTTTATTGATTTGGGGCCTTCTCTTATGATGTAAGAAATATGTTTTGGAGACATATAAGGGATTTCTCACACGTTGTGATTATGGGGACTTCTTGGGACAATTTGGGATAGTATGTATACATGTATGCATTAGAGTTGTGTATAGAGATAGTGAGAAACCTCAATGAGGATGGAAATCCTAGTATTAGATCACGAGAGTGAGTCTAGATATGAGGGAAAGTTGAAAACTCTTATAGAGAGAGTTGTGAGGGCATGGCTCGTAATTGTAGGCCGAGGGTAGTGCCAAATCCTTATGGTAAATAGGATTCTATTTAGATTAAGGTTTGGGGACCGAAGAGTGAGAGGGGTCACGTATCCTTAGAAACGTATAAATTAAGGAACAGCCAGTAACCCAACCGGAGTAAGGGTTTCATATGATAAATCGAACCGTAGGTGAAATTGGGAACAATTTGGATCGTACTATCAACTAGAATAAGTGGTAGCCTAAATTCTAGTCAGGATAGTTTATACATAATTGAGTGGAAGTAACCACTGGGATTACAACACTTGAAGTGAAGTTGGGATAAGTTGAGGTTTATATACTATTAGTCATGTATATGCCAATGGTCAAATAGTATTAAAGATAATTATGTACTTTCGAATATAGAGGAGATGTGTAGTGATGGTTTCCTACACTAAACTTTGGATGATAACCCTAATGTTGGATATATACATATATTTTTTGGAGACTATTCATCATAGGAAAAATGGATGAATTTGCTTCAAGTGAGGGATCATATTCACATATCGAGGTAAATTAAATGAGTTTGGGGTGACGGCTAGTATATTGAGGATTATGTATACTTAAAGCCAAGCTTATATCTATCTTATACATATGAACGTGAAATAGTCTGTCTATATATATATATATATGTGTGTGTGTCGATAAGTGGGTATATATCTGTATGGATATGAATATATGGATATATTTATGTTGTTAATATCTAAACCATACGTGATGGTTTTATCATATGATGGGATCATATGGATGTGTATATATTGTGCATGTGAACGATATATATACTTATGTGGTTAAGCATACCCCGCTCATGCTATCATTGGGAAGTTTTCGTGCAGAGGGTGAGCATCCCGTCTCAAGGAGCAGGGTGTGGATATTCCCCAAGTCATAGTCGTCCATTGTGTTATTATGTGATATGCATTTCTTTTGGGGTGGGACGTGGTGGGTATGTCTCATCTCATTGACCGGTTAGGAGTATGATCGCTTCCCGGGATGTCGTGTGTGTGTGTGTATGGCCCTGATGTCGGCGACATTGAGTCCAACCGTGGTCCCCAGGATGGTATGAGAGTAATGCCCTGGAAGATGATAGCATGGTGCAGTTTATCGGCGATATATATAGCCGGGTATATTATGTGCATGGCCATTGTACATCATATATGGTATGTACACTTGGTTATGGGAATGGATGATTGTATATATATATATATATATATATATATGTGGTTAGAATAAATACCTATATATATGTTTATATATCCTATAGGTGAAAGGATATGGAATCTTTATGGAGTACATCTTGGATGATTATGATGTACTAGATTGATGGGGGTTGATGTATCGCATTTAAGGAATATTTCGGTTACATCATCCCAAGGATATTATTACAGATTTTAAGTTGTTTTTATATGGTAATCTAAATTTAGTAGTTATAATAGTAGAATTATATGTATGGCTTAATGGATCTCTAGGATCGACATTGTCAAGGAGTAGTGTAACGGGGGGTTCCTTGTTTGGATTTCGCTTTACGAGACGCCCCACGCACGAAACGTAGTGCAATGTTGAGATTGGAGAGAAGTTTTGTCAATAATAACTTGTATGCATGTTATTTAGTAATTAAATCCTATTATTTAACCCAAATGTACATGGGTAATGTATTAAGAATTATAATTGATTAAATTATAAACCGGAATCCATTAAGCCTAGTATGGCATATATGTTTGAAAACAATTAAGTATGATTAGAAAGGGGTGGATTCTTGGGTATGCTAGGAAGGCCGGTCTTGGGGGTATAGGCTATGCCTATGGTAAGTTAGGTTGTCCTTATAGGTGGGGTAACTTAACTAAAATTTCAGGACGCGAATAGGTGCACGCCGTTAGAGGAGAGGTGAGTTGGGGTTTCACGAGAGTGCGATTCCACTTTAATTTTGAAATAAGTGCATTGATATTTATTATGCACGGTTAACACACTTGCTAAATATTTGTACAACTCGGGCTCTGACCCGTTTAATTTTCTCTCCTACCTGTGTATATATATATATATATATATATATATAGGTGTCCTACCGCATGGATGCTGGATGACCTTCTATCCAGAGTCTTGGGAGCCGTGATAGGTGCGGACTGTTGCGGGATGTAAAATTTAGTCGCTTCCTTCTTCTTTAAAAATCTAGGTAGTATTCATGTTGTATATCGGGTTTACACCCAAGGGATATTTATAGATGTTTATATTTACTCCATTTCAGTTAATGTATTGTCTGTGACTCGACAGCATATTCGGGTTTATTTCTTTGTGGTATATTCATTTGTAGTTACTCATTTCCTTTTATTCTAGCATTTCATTTATCTTAGTACTTATGCATTTATTCCTTATTGTAGTTCTATAGTGTTGGTTTGTTGTCTGTTATATATTGTATTTAATTTTAACATCTCGCTTTCATGATATCGGGTAGTTAGTCTTATATATTTTAGTGCTGCCAGTTGATGTTGAGACTGAACCATCTGAAACTCCTGATTTAATGTAGTATAGGGCTGGCCACCCGTTATTATTTTAAGCGGGGTGTTACAAAATCATTATCCAAAAGCAGAAAGCGACAACATAAAAATGGCTGAAATTAATTTAAAGGATTCTCAAAGAACTATTATGCAGATCTAAAATAACAATGCAACACAACAATTCTAGAAGCCATGACTTTGGGTTCATGATGAAGTTACACACTATAGAAGAAACTAAGTAATTTCATCATGATATTCGAGATAAAAAGGTAGAAAGATATTTAATAAATTAGTTTTAAGAACATAACTACAACAAACTCTGTAGTACTAAACATACATTTTTTGATGTCGAATACACTTTGTTCCAGAGATTTACAAAGCTAAGATTCTTCTTGGAAATGAGCACATCTCAAATAATGTAAATGCATTATATGAAAGTGAAATTCAGTTAAACTAAATAAGTAGTCTACAACCACACACACAACAAAAGAATCAAATATACAAATAAATTTAAGATAGAATTGAAGTTCAAGTAAAACAAAAGCCAATGGAACTAATGAGGTTTGTAAATTTTAGAACCGCAATAAAAGAAATCAAACAAACGCCTCGTCATATCTTTATAGTCATAAGGGAGAGGAGTTAGGCAAAAAAATACATCTTGTCATTATTTCTTTATGTGAATATTGAATAGAATTCCAATTGCATCTGAAGAGCATAAAAAACACTAAGGTGATACTACTACTAAGGTATTACCAATACGAAATAGCAAATAAAGAATCCCAACAATTTTAATTATTACAACCACATGGCCTAAAATAAATTCAAGACATCAATAGTTAAATCCCTAAAACTGAACCCATATACATAAAGCACAAATTGATTTTTTTTTTAAAAGATCATCTTATAACCAACACTCATTAACAGCAAATATAAAACCAAAGATCCAAAAAATTAATGAACATTTTGCCAAACACAAAAAGAGTGAGAGATAAGATCTAAGAATCATACCCTTTAACAGACTTATGTATGCCTCACAATTGCAATAATCTGGAAAATGGGTAAAGATTTTTCATAAAGTACCCTGAAGATGAGAAAAATCAACCCAAATTAACATTGAGCAAAATATACCTATCTACCACAAAAAATAAACATTTCATACAAAGGAGAGTATACCTTTATGAATACAAGAGTATACCTAAACAAAATGAACAAAATTTGTACAAAACGTAAATTAAAAATCGCAAAAACAAAAGAGGTGCGTGTGCGTATGTATGATATTGTTAGCAAAATGCACCATAAGTGAGAGAGACAATACCTGTAGTGTGGGATCGGTCGGGTTAGGAGAGAGGGAGGTTCCATGAAAGAGAGTGAGTGAGATCCAGTGAGGGTAAGATGAAGGGGTATGTCACTATCAAAGTAACTTTTTTGTTGTGTTACAATAATAACCCTTGTATTTGAATTAAAGCAAAATCTCAAAGTGTAAAATGAGGGGAAAATAAATTTTATTGGGATAAAATTGTAATTAGAATTAGAGTATTAAATGAGATGTGGTGAGGTACATAGTATTATTGTATATATCTTGATCTCATCCCCTATTTCTTGCTTTGTTGGCACAATGCCCACTTCTGATTAAGTTATGATGTTATTGAATAGTAAAAACATCCTACTCCTTATAATATAGATATCAGAATAATAAAATGAAATGAAATAGGGATAAAGAATATGAAATCACCCAAGAGATAAAGTATCAAATTAAAAAAGACACAAAATTGTACCCTTACCACATAAAAAATATACACTCATGAACCCATTTTTAATAAAATAATCATTTAACAAAAATTGTGAAATAAAGAATATCAATTAGATGTACAGTTGGATCTGTGCAACAAATAAAAGTTGATTTAACAAAATGAATCAATTAACTCAAACTAATATGAAAGTAAAACATAAACTATATGGATATTATACAATAGTTCCCACACTTCAACTAGAAAACTTGAGATGTAATTAAAAAACAAATTAAAATTTCTAACATTACTTTAGATCAAAACAGAGTATATAAGTTCATACCGATATAAACAAAGAAGATATATACTTTTTTCTCCAAAGTATGGTGGCACAATACAAATATAAGGCAAGAGAGATTGAATTAGTCATTTAATCAAACATATTGTAGGCATAATTACCGTCTATCTTCAAAAACAAAAACAAAAAAGCAAACATCTTGATGCATCATTATCTTCTATCCTCAACAAAAAAATGAAACCCCAAATTCAAACATCAAATTAGAACGTAAAAATAAAATTGAACGCACTAAGACTTTGAAGGTGAATAATAACCTCATAAAATGATTTTGAAATCAGAATTTCTGAACAAAAAAATCTTAAAGAGTCCAAACAAAAAGAGGTCAAAATCGTACAAAAATCATAAATTAGAAATTTACCCGAGTGAAGGGTAGACTCCTTTGGATGGTGTCGGAGTTTTCCATCTCTAGGATGATGGTATTTTCGGTTAGTATATTCATCAAGAGCTAAAACGGATATATATTATCTAAAATGCAAACAACATCAAAATCAATTCAAGATAATAGATCTAAAATCTGAGTCTTTTACAGACGAAGATGAGTCATTACTAGTCTGGGGAACTCCTTTTGGATTTTGTCTTCGTCACTATTAATGAGCTTCCTTATTAAGCTCATGCAGTGGGTTTAGAGAGAGATGGTGCTGCTTAGAAAGAAAAATGGGAGTTTCATGTTTACCTAATGTTACGGGCAGCGGCTTGTTGAAAAGGCAAGAAATGAAACGTTGTTCCTTTTTCCCTTTTTGTTATTAGATTACAAAACTAACCATTACATTTGAATTAAAGTACAATTTTAAGAGTAAGAAAAGGGGGGAAAGCAAATTTTAGTAGGATAATATTGTAACTACAATTAGAGTGTAAAATGAGGTCTAGTAAGGTACATAATATTATTATGTAAATATTGATCTCACCATTCATCCAATGCCTTGATGCCTAAATCCTCACCTCTAATTGTGTTATCAACTTATGGAAAAGTAAAAACCTTTTACTCCTTATTATATAGACTAGAGAAATGACCGGGCCTTACGGCACGATAAAAATTTTCAAAGTACATAATTGCAAAACAAAAAAAAATCCATTCCCTAAAGTATAGAATCGTGCATAATTTGAGTCAGTTTTTTTACCACACAAATGTGTAAACAATTTAGAAAATTTGGGAGAAGTTTTATTTGTTTATAAGACTCCACTCTATTTAAGAAATAAAAAATACTCCAACAAAAATAATACTAATAGCAAATTTTCATGCTCCTACAGTAGGCACCATCCAAAAGTGAAAATTTTCCCAAAGTATTTAGTTGGCGATAATTTAAGTGAAAAAGTTTTTTTAAACACAACTAAGTGTAAATAATTTAGATAATTTGGACGGGGATTTCCTTGTTTGTACAGCTGTTCACCTTTTAAAGAAATACAAATACTACAACAATACTTCATTAAACCATTGCAAAACCTCAAAAGTCAAAATTTAATAGCTATAATTGCACATCAAAAGTTCAAAACAATCATATGGTTATATTTACTTGGTATAAATATGTTAGGAAGACACGTCTTACCACCAATGTATCTCCTCTATTTTTATTCTTGGCACACCATTTTTTATTCTTAATACACCATGTTATATAATAATACTAAAAACTAGAATTGTCCGAATGGATCTCCTCTAATGCTTCGACCCGAAGCGATAGCTCCCAGCTAGTTCTGTGGATAAGATAGCTGCGCTTCAGCTCACTCAAGAATGGGACGACAGTAGTCCACCGACAATACATTGGAATCCTGAAGTACCACCATGAACGCTACTGTACGTCCGCCCATGGTACGGTAAGGGACCACCCTGTTGTGCTAGCAACCAACTCTGGCATCTAATAGTAGTGTCATTCTAGCACTGAAAACAATTAAGAAAATAGACTATGTGATGCATCAAAATGTATCTTTCCAAGTTTCTCAATAAGTTCAGCAGTTATTGTAGCATTGTAATGATAAGCATGTTTCTCAATAAGTTCATCACAGTCAATTGTCATTGTAGCATTGTAATAATAAGCATGTTTCTTAATAAGTTCATTAATTATAATCCATCAATCCAAAGAACAAAGTGTATCTTACCTTTTATTTCAATGGTAACATGCTCCTCATGCCTCACTATCTCTACTTCCTCGAGCGAAGTTCAACTATAACCATCAAAACAGGTTGCGTCACAATCAAAGAGAGCCCAATATAAGAAATTTCTTCTCTAATAGAAAGAAAAAGCGATATGACAAATATAAAAATTGAAAATATTTCGAAAAGTCCTTATATCTAACATGACTACAAAATTACAACTCATTTGCTATTTATATGAATAAAAAGTGAAAAACATAGAGTAAACATTCCCAAAACTATAATTCTAATCAGTCTTTTTTGAAAAATAATACTCAGGTGCAAATGTGGCCATCTAGTTGGATCTATGCCAAAGCAAGTTAAGAGTTTCGATCTCGCTGTAGAGTTCAAGGCATATAATGAAAGTAAATCAAGTAACTCCATAAATTATGCCTGAAAACAATCACAACAGGACCCTAAATCTGAAATAAAAACCTAATTGTAAAAATTACAAAACTAAGAGAGATAAACCAGGGGAAACATTTATCGGCCGTAGCTATCGATCCAAGGGCTCCGACTTGAGATTGAGAAACTGGGGAAATCAAACGGGATATTGGGGTTTGACAAAAGTTTCATTGGATAAAACCTTCAATCATAAAATGAAAACCAACAAAGTTTAAGACCCAATAGTTTTTTTAATTTAATTAAACTGGTCTGTACGGTAAACCAAAAAAATCGAGCAAACCCAAATAAATGAATTAACAATAATCAGCACATTTGTTTAAGTGAGAGCACCACATTATCCTTTTTCTGTTGTCCACCGTTCCCCCTTGAAATATTTAGCATATGTCATGCATCCTCTCACTGTGATTAGTAATATAACCATTGATTCGAGAAGTCTAAGAAAATAGGACAGAAAAGTATAACCATTTAAGAATCTTGAATCGAAAAAAACTAATAGACAAGAAAATAAGTAATGTAGAAATCAAATCAACTTCCCCTGCACAATTTAAGTTACTGAAGTTGAATGGTATTCATACACACTTGTTGTATTAACCTTTAAATAAAAATAAATTAACAATTCAAAAAAAGAAAAAAAGAAATTGCATTTAAGTTTGACCCCAATGATACAACGTAAATTCTTGTAATATAATATTTGAATCCCAAATGAAAACGGAAATGTAATTTTGGAATCTGTATTGTAAGAAGGTTTCTATTTTGGTTTCTTTGTTTCAAATGGCCACTTTTATAATTTGAATGTTTCATTTGGGGGTTGAGAAAGCATGTGGATGATGCATAGATTTTGAACAATAAAGTCACTAAAGCAGTTTTCCCAGTTCCTATTTAATTCAACGATTCTCAGATGACTACAACAAAGGATACTGGTCACACTGTTGGCTTGGAAATTCTACAAATTATCAATGAACCTACCTACTGCTGTCGGATTGTTGTCATGGAAATTCTACAAATAGTGGCTACCGACATGAAATCCCACAAAATCAAGAAAATAATCTTAACATCACATGTTCAGTGTTTGGCTTAAACAACGCCCCACATGTCTACACCGTGTCCAGTTCGGGGCCCAATGCATGTGCCATGCTCGCGGCAATATACACCTCCATTAAATCTACACAAATTAAAACTATGACAAAATTAGAACTCATACTCAAATAGTAGGAGAAAAGAACATTATAAAGAACAATTATACAAAGACATTCATACAAATTATAGCGAAAAAATTGCATCTACAAAGTCGTGGTATTAAACTGGATTTACGATTCAATAATAAGAAATAAAAAGGCAAAACACTACACTTCTAAATAATTTGAAAAGCAAAGGGATATAGTGAACATGCATTACTCGAGGATATAGAATCACTCTAAGAAGATATAACATGCAATACTTTATTTCCACTATATGTAACATGCAATAAAGCAAAAAAAGTGGAAATTATAGTAATGGGAACAAAAAAGCAATCGAGAAAACAATTAACACATCAAATGTAAATCAAGATGTTATATATAAACAAAATTCATTTCACAAATAGTTAAAACACAGAATATAATATGTCCAGTCTCTAATATTTAACATTAAATGATCTAATCGTAAATCATCATTAAAAATATGCATATTTCTGTGAATCACATACAGACCTATGCATCAGTAGTTAGTATCATTCAAATTAAAGTGAGAATGAATTCAAGTGTAAACTATAAGGATGGATTGGTGTGTAAACACATACATACCTGTGAAAAGCAGGGCAAAAATTCACATCACCTAGGCAGGGCATCGAAGTTATTAGCCACGGATAAGATTACTTCCAAAATGAGGACCCCCCATAAATAATGAAACACCAAACCAAAAATAAAGGTTGATAATATGTTTAACCTATATTTTAAAGCCTCAAAGCCTACACAAAAGTGTTTTTCTTTAAGCTTGTGTTTTAAATAACAGTTCATTAGTAAAAAACAAATAGAAATTCAGCAGTTCGTTAATTAAAATAATTAAACAAAGAGATATATATTATTATAGCAGTTGTGAAGACTTTTTTTCCATTTATTGCTCGGTAATAATGCTTTTTCTTGATCAAAGGACATTAGGGCAGAGCGGACAAGTGGTATCGATAATTGGTGGGCCACTTGCGGTCGTTTCATCTACACCATTATGTCCAATAACCCCCAATATATATGGTATGACAACAACTATTGTAGGTGTCTACCGTGCAAGACAATATGCTATTGACATTGGGACGAGAAGTGATGTAGTGAAGGTGTCTCTAGGAAATTTAACCCGTAGGCTAGCTGCGGCTGCTCTTCAGGTTGTTAAACCGTCTCGCCCAGCTTTGGTCCCTCCAGTCGATTAGTTTAATAGATGATGAATAATTTGATGGACAATAGCTCTCTCAACCTACTTAACAAAATTAAACTTTATAAAAAAGTGAATAGGAACATCCCACAATCTCCTAAGATGAGCTTATCACCGACACCGATTTTGCCAGAATTTCCATCGCTACCATTTGAGTGAGAACTACCCAATCACACAGTTACCTCAGGCATTGTATAACACCACCACTAATAGTCATTATACCTACCACCAATCTAATTGATTATATAAAGAAATAAAAGATCTAAAATTTATGTAATATGTCGGCATATTTATTATGGAAACAACATATGCAGTAAATCCAATTTTAGCCATTATGCCAGGGCATCTGTTACCTTCACGAAGAGTGATTCACCGTGGCTATTGTTGTTCAGGATAAATAGATTATTCAGTCCAACCCCTATTTGTCACATGATTCTCACATATATACCAAATGCATATACATAACTGATACACATAAACATATATTACTCAAACTGACCAATTGAATTCAGAAAGGCGCCATGAAAAGAATGGTTTGATGATAAAAATTAAGGAGACCCTAACAAAAAATTAGAAAAAATTACAAACCAATACCCAATCCGAATCCCAAATGATGAAATCTGCAAAACGTTGGATTTCAAATGATGATATTTTAGGGTCATAAAAAAAACTACCCAAACGTAGTCAATAACCAAAACTAAATCCAATGCATAAATAAACGAGGATTAAGTTTCAACATTTACCATTCCAATTAAAACTAAACATATTCCAACCCCAATAACCACCTCCCCTGGATATCCCATACATTGTCATTATTTCTTTATGTAAATATTGAATAGAATTCTAATTGCATCTAAAAAGTGTAAAAAATACTAAGGTGATTAATACTAAGGTATTACCAATACAAAATAACAAATAAAGAATCGCAAAAATTTTAACTATTACAACCACATGACCTGAAATAAAATCAAGACATCAATAGTTAAAACCCTAAAACTGAACCCGTATACATAAAGCACAAATCTGTATATACTATAAAATGCTAAACAAGGAATTTAATACTCTCAAACATAAGGCCATCCACGTGGCTGGCCAATCTCTGGAGAAAAATGGAAGACTGCAGTAATTGTTACCGCTTATTTAGCCATCCACGTGGCATCCTATAACAAATATTTCACTATTTCTACTTCACCTCTAGACTGTTTTTATCTCTCACTCCCTCTCATACGATGATATTCCCCAATAATTAAACAAAAATTCATCGTTCCTTGATATTCCCTAAAAGATCACAAGAAATAAACCTTTACCAATATAAAAGGGCTTAGTTGTGGCATTACTAATCATCCGCTTAGAACAATATCCACATCAATGATCCCCATCACTGGGATGAAGAAGTTTAGATCAAGAAATCCATCAACATGGTTGAAAATAATAATGTCATCTTCTTCAAAATGTCAGATATATTTTCCATGTTTATCTCTCTTTCATGGAAAAGGATCAAAGGTTAGGGCATCATCTTTTTTTTTTCTTTTTGTTTGGCGTTTTGTGATTTTTATGTGATTTGATCAAGCGATATAGGCATCATTTTTTACTTACGACATGGCGTGTGTGCCACCGATGGAAACCCTATCATTCGAGGTTTTGAAGTCGAGTGTCTTGGATTTAAAGGAGAAAGGTATCGATGTTATGAGGTTTAAAACAGAGCCATTGGTTTCGCCTATGTCTTTAGGTTTGACCTATTTTTTTAAAAATTTTGTATGTGTTTTGACTTTTTTTTTTATTTTTGATTGAGTGATGTTTTTTGGTAGATGATTTAGTTATTAACGAATTTGAGAGCATAGGAGTTGTTTCTATTAAAATGTGTGGTAGCCGTGGGTCAGGAGCATGCCCTCAGGTTGGTATCACACTCAGTTAAGAGAGAGTTGAAGTCTGTGAGAGCTTCCTTAAAAATTACTCTTTATGTGTTGGTGGATATGACTGAGAAATGGGATAGGATATGTAACTGGATTAGATAAATCATTGGATTAGTAACCATTCTATGTTTTTTATACTGCTTGTATATTCAATTTTTTAATTAACACCACTGTAAATTGAATTATAAAATATTATCCCGATTTTAAATGGAAATACTATTTTGATATTCGGGCTTTGATTTTGAATGGAAACTTCAGCGACACCAAAATGCATTACACAATCACCATTCGATGTTTAAATGTATTGTTAAATTGGTGCAAACACATTACACAATCACCATTGAAATGCATTGTTAAGTCGGTGTAGATGATTGTCATTGTGGGCGGACACATTCACAATTTAAATGGGTTGTTTGATGTATTGTAATCCCAATAATTATTTAAACGCAAAGTCTAGCCTACTTTTGATTCTTTTTCTCTCAGTAATTTTAGACGACTAACATATATTATGCGTAGAAGTTACAATTCCTCATAAGGTTCCTTTCAAGATTTCAATTTTTTACCCACTGCAATCTTTTTTAATTCTTTATACTGAATGAATAGCATAAAAATTTAATAAACATAAAGAATATTAATTTAAGGTATTATGACAAATAAGAATAGTAAAATTACGAAGTTAAAGATTTCAATGGGAATATAATAAATGTGCAGTAGGAAGTTACACATTTTTTTATTTTATATATCTAACACATATTTTAGATCATATTACTTTTATTGTTATAAAATGGTTGAGTTTTTTTTTCACACGATTATGTAAAAATATTATAGATATTATATTTCACAAAATGTTATCTTAACATTTTTCATCTTTTTTTATTCTATCTAACTCCCGCGCATCGCGCGGGTTACATGCTAGTTGATTAATAGTAATTCTGTATGCTAGGCCAATGTCCCTTTTGTCTATAAAAGCTACACTCATTAATAGTAATTCTTTAATTTTTATTCTGTTGATTATTGTAAGGCTTATAAGGAACAACACAAATATCTTACAAAAAATCCCCTCTTCTGTTATGGGTCTTTTTACATATTTCTTAGGCAAGAATTCATCAACAACTGAATCAACTAATGGAAGAGGATACTAATGAAGAATTAACCCTTTAAGAGGCTCAAAATCATCATGAAGGGCTATGAGAAACAATACCAGCCTTTGTACCTCTCTGTATTTGCAATATGTCTTAAATGCACAAAGCTCGAGGGGCTCCATAAGTGCTAATTGGTCCCAAAGTCTGGTCACATGTGAATATACTCTTTTATACTTATATCCTTCTACAAATCATCCCAAATATCCTACAATAGCCTCCTGCAAAATGTAGGTTAAAAACACTAATGAAAATACTTTTACTAAGGCTCACAACTACAGAAAATATCATCCACGTGAAATAAAAACACAATCACCCCTTAAACACAGAATTAAAACAGAGTATACTAAAATTGAGATTATAAAACATCCACATTCAAGTAAAAAATTCCACACCACGAAATGTTAAATAAATTTACAGTTCGGTGGAAGCTCCTTCCTACTAAAAAAATTAAGACTCCAACCTCTATTTCTCTGCCACACTAACTTGGTTCAATGCACCTACAACATGACACTTACATCTGGTGAACATGATTATAAGGGTGAGGTGACCCCGAAAATGCGGGTCGGTGCGCAAAGACTTTATATGCGGAAGTAAACTATTGTTGAGTAAACACCTTAAACCTACGAGTTTATATGAATGATGCCAAGAGGGACCAAATTAAACTTTTACTTAATCTGATTAACTTTTATGAAAATAATTTTAATTTTCAAAATTAATTAAAGTCCAAAACAGATTCAATTTTTAGGCGAGTTTCTAATTATTTAGTCCTACCTTTTCGTGTGAGGTGAAATGCGATAAATGTACAACACACGGTATTTATTTAACGTCGCAAAAACCCTTCCCCGGGAAAAACGACGAACTCCTCTAGGAGTTACCTAAACTACTTCCACTAAAACAATAAAACAACAGGAACGAGTTACAAACAACAAACTTAACAATTAAAGAAGAATGATCTAGCTATTACCCCACACGACCAAGTCTACCCTGGTTGCTTATTCTATTCTCTCTTTAACTTGTCCTCACTTGTTTTTGCGTTCTTCACTTCCACGCCTCCCCTCTAACTTCCTTAAGCGCAGGTTGGCTCAGTGCCTATTATTTACTTTCTAGTGAAGTGTGTGTGATGCAACAGAATATATTTCACCTATATCTTTGCAAGTCTTGTGCTATTCAAATCAAATCAGTTTGACTTTGAATACACCTTTGAAAAACTTCTTTTCTCTTTCTTTAAATCTCGAACACTAGACTTGTTCAGATATTACACAAACCAAGATGTGTCTACGTGAATACAACGTGAGTGATTATATGTGAGTGATATGAGATGCAAACAATTTCTGAATCACTTAAGCAATCAAGTAAGCATGTTCACTCAGACATATTTCTAGACTGAACAGAAATAAAACATATCAAGCATACAGTCAGAAATAATACAAACTGTTTATAACTATATTAGATTAAAATGATTTAATCCAGTTTAGTTTAAGTTCCAATCAGTCTTAACAGTTCAGGTTCTTGAATAGGTCCAAAATGTTCTTGTTCTCAGTCCAAGTCCTTAGTCAAGTATACAGGTACAAATATGTTTAGTCCAAGGTCATACTTCCAGTATCAGGTAGTTCTGTTCCGATTCACAACTTATATTAGGTTTAAATCTCTAAACCTAGAATTAATTGTACTTTAGTGTAAATCAGATTTCCAAACAATCAATTTAAAACAAAGTGTTTTAAATGAAGTAAGATCAATACTGGTTCTAGTGTGTGTAGTGTTTATAAAATATATCAGCACAATACTTACACAAACACTTTAGATCTAGCACGTAACAAATCTGAAATTACAAGCAAACAAGAACAATGATAGAGAGACTTACAAAATGATTTTTCAGAATGAAAAATCAATTGATTTGGAAATGCAGAATTTCTGAGATTAAAAACCTTCCATTCTTGAATCCACAAAATGACTTGAAGACTCAGCAATGTTTTGAAAAGAATACACACAAGATTTCTCCGAAAATACTGGTGTTTGGTCTCTCTCTCTCAGAATTAATTTTGGCAGAATTTATGCTCAAAAACGAATTTTCTCGGGTTGAAAAAATGAAGACACAGTGTATCTATTTATAGAGTGCACAAGTGTGTGCTGATAGGTGTAAAATAAAATCACAGGGATTACTAAAGAATACACACCAGCCACTGATAAAAATAGATCTAAGGGCTCACAAAGAAACACAAAATGTACCATTAAAAATAAGACACGTATAAAGCAAGCTGTAACAAACTAACAGACTAATAAACAAAACGTTTATTAAAACACAGTTGTTTTAATCAGATTGCAAAGCCAGCTGTATTAAACTGCGTACCAAGAACGCTCCAAAATATTACCGTTACACCAACAATAAAACAGCGTCGTTTTAGATGAAAATAATTCTGCGTTTTATTAAACTAAAATGATACCGACGTCGTTTTCAAAAAATAGTTTCTGAAAAATATTCCGCGGCGTCGTTTTTGAAAATATCAGACCCAGTTCTGGTTTAACTAAAAACCGTGGGCGTAAAAAAACACAGGCTGTAAAGCATTAAAAACATGACCGTTAAAAAAAACACGCGACGTCGTTTTTAAAAAAGAACAGTTTCGGTTTTTAAAATAATTACCGTGAGTAGTAATGGTACGTCAATCATAAATGCAACTGACATGGGTGGTCAAAACAGTAACATACTGATACACGCCAATACCTATAAAGTCGCTACAGGGCCATCTCGGCCAGCTCAACAAAACAAGGGGTCAAGTCTGCAGGGCATGGGTAAATCTAAGGGTACAAGCCATGTATGCTACCATACACGCATACATATATACAAAGTACATATCATATATTAACATATATATATATATAATAAAAGCATACACTAGTTCACTTCACAAGCATTGCTAAAGGCTACGCATGAAAGACCTACCATAACATGCAAAACATTATAACAAATAAAAGTGCTTATGAAATAGATATTGCCACGAATGCACATATTAGGCAATAAAAATATAAGGTACACATTCACATGTAAATCATCATAAAATAACAAAATGTATTTTTATCATCAAAAAAATATTTTGCAACTTTTCTTAAAAAAAATATTTAGTGATAAAATTTATTTTCCATGAAATATTTTACTTATAAAAATTTCAAATTAAAATTTTTGAACTCAAAAAAATAATTTTATTATGACGAAAAAAAACATTAACATAAGATATGATAAAAATGCAAAATGCAACGTGGTGTCGTGTCCTACGTGATATAAAATTCCTATGAGCCATAAGTTTACCTTTTTCTGAGATGGCGGACTGAATGGAGATCACATTCGATGTAGATGGACAAAGAGAGCTTGGAGTCGATATGGGGACACGCAATCCTAAATTACAAAAACATTTTGTCAAAATTCAAGTCCAACTAGATGAAGTCCTATATAGCTAAAGCACAAAAAGCAAATCCTAGGTGTGCTCTATATAGGGCCTTCAAACTCCCCCATTGGACTAATTTTGACAAAACCCTTGAGTACATCAAATGATATACTAAGGAAAAATAATACCTAATTTATCCTATACAAAAAATATCTATCTACCCACCCATCCTAGAAAAAGAAAAGACGCAAATCGAACGGATGCACGGTTAAGAAAACCTGCAAAACATAAATACACAATCTGCCAAGAAATCAAGTTAGTAGCATTTGCTCTACCAAAATATTAAAATGACAGAATTAAATGTGCAGAAATTATAAGACAGGATATGTATGAAAAATATCAACAACACAAGACTAGAATATGTACTCAATTCTCCCCCATTTTGTCTAAAATAGACAATGGAAAAGAAAGAAAAAAAATAAGTGTTCATAAGCTGCAAAATAAGAGTCTCCTACATTACACATGGCTTTAAGAGATACCATTATTAGTAGATACCTTTATCCTAAAACCTCGGAGATCTAGTAATCACAGTATGCAGTATAAACAAACCAAAACATTCAAGTACAATCTTTCCAATCAAATGTTGAAGTTACTTCAAAACAAGAGTTATCTTAAGGTATATAAACCATATCAGCAAGCTAAAAATCACATGCAATAGAAGGAACAACCCTAATTGTTTAAGAGTTTTTGGAGCATAAAACTAGTACGAATATCTATTAGCATCGCAATACATGGTAACTCCATTTTGATAAAACTCACCTCCCCCATTATTGAACAAGTCTAAGGGTGTGGTGGTGTTTAAGTCCTTAACCTTCTAGTGAGGAGACTTAATGATTTTCTCACACTCGCAAGCGTCACATACATTAGTTGGACATTTCTTAGATTTTAAAAAATCCATTTGAGGTCTCAAATCACAAGTCCTAATCCAAATAGGCCGAGTTTTCAAAGGTTTTTGGGCCTTTTGGAATTTAGGAAAAGATTTAGCTTTCGAAAAACTGTTCTTGTTAACATGAGGCCTAGATTTATTGAAGAAATGATTCCAATTATTATTAGTGCGCTGCCTTCGAAAATTTGTAAATCGCTTCACATTAGGGTTATGACTTTTAAAATGAGTACCTTTCGTGCGATTACCAAGGCATTCCCAGTTTTGGTGACCAAAAACATCACACCTAGTACAAAATTTACTAAAAGTAGGTAGATCAGATTGGTAGTGTTTTTCCTCTACATGCTTGACAGATTCATTACGAATAAATGGTTTAGGAGGTCTATAGAGTCTCTTGGCCGGAGGGCAATATTTAGATGTAGATGCCTCAACAAAATTTTCAATGAAGGTATCAATGTCATTTTCAAAATCACTTTCAATTAAGACTTGTTTTCCTTTATCCTTTTCAGACAACTTACTTTCCAACGGAAGAGCCATTTCTTCTTGAGCTTTTACAAAGGGGACTGGTTTAGTAAAATCATCAGTCTTTGAAATAGGACCATCATAACCAAACCCTCTAGTATCACCCTTATATCGTTGTTCAGCAAGCAATTTGTCAAGGTCAAAACATGTTATATCACGACTACGACACATTTTGAAAGCTGTTTCACAAACTTGTTTGGATTTTTCAACTTGCAAAAGCGCTTCATTATATTTTTCTTCAAAAGAAGATAAATTTTCTTTTAAAGTCGTAATCTGAATTTTAAAATCAAGTGATTGTTTCTCAAAATCAGTTTTGACATTGTTCATTTCAATGGAATTTTGTTGAATAATCTTATATTGGTTCTCTAAAGTCTCACTAAGCATTTTTACCAAATTCGATAATTCTTGTCTATTCTGCAAAGTCCTCACATACAATTCCGAGTAATCATCATAGCCAACAAAATTGTCATGCTCATTATTGTCCGTGTGTGAATTGTTGCTATCATCAAATTCAGTATCACACAAGGCTCGTTTAGCATCAAACGGAGCAGTTATTTCAAGCATAGAAGGCTGACTAGCTAATAAAGATTTAGCAGCATCAATTAAATCAAGCACTTCATCAGAATTAGAATCAGAATCAGAATGAGTATTATCTTCAGAATCAGTCATTCCTGCTAAGTACACGTCTCCGCAACAATCATAAACTTCTCCTAAAAACGCAAGGCAATTTGGTTCAGAATTTCCTTGGTCATCTTCTGATTCAGAATCGGAAGAGTCATTCCAAGTTTTAGTTATGTGTGCCTTGTGTTGTTTAGAATGTTTGGGCTGTGGCTTAGACCAACACTCAGCAATAAAGTGACCAAGTTTCCCACAATTATGACAAGCCAATTCAGATTTATCAACCTTATTACTTCTACTATCAAAATCAGAAACACCTTTTGATGTTCTTTTATGGTATCGGGTGACCGGACTAGATTGATTATTCACATGCGTATGTCTCTTAGCAATAGCATTCCTTTCCTCCAAAAGTTTCTTAAATTGAGAGGACATAATAGCAAGTTGATTGTCAATCTTATCAAGATCATCCGATTCCCCATCAGAATCATCATCAGAAGAGGACTGCTGTTTAACCACCTTATACTTATTTTTAATAGGATATGCAGTGTTAAAAGCAACTCTAGAAGTATTGGTCGACTCATTTTTACCATAAGATGTAAGAGTCTTCCTAAAGGCTGATTCAAGTTCCATAGTTCTCAATTTAGAGCTTAGTAATTCAGGCGTAAGAGAAGGATCATTCATTTCTTCAATGATATAACGTTTATGATCAAATCTAGGGGCAAGGGATCTCAAAATCTTAGCACATACTTCTTGATCAGTATACTCAACATCATTAGCATGCAATTGGGTAATAATATCAGTCAAACGCATATAGAAATCATCAAATGGTTCGTTATCTTTCATAACAAGCATATTGTACTGTTGGATAAGCATTTGAGTTTTGCATCTTTTTACCCTAGCATCGCCTTCATGTGCTATTACTAATGTATCCCAAGCGTCCTTACTAGATGTGCAGTGACATATTCGTTTCAACTCATTTTCACTTACACTCATGAAAATGGCATTCTTTCCCTTATTATTGAAATTGCTTATCTTTTTCTGATCAGCATTCAATTCAGTGGTTTTGAGTTTTCTAAAGATAGTGCTGCCTTCTGCTATAGGAGTGGTGGGGTGTTTATAACCACTTTCAATTAAATCCCACACGTCATCTCCTAGTGTGCCTTGAATAAATGCTACCATCCTAATTTTCCAATACGAAAAATTTGAGCCATCAAAAATAGGAGGTCTGCTAAAATTGCCAAGCCTAAGAAGTTGACTTGAATCATCCATTAAAACAAGGTGAAAAGTGTTTAACAAAAGTTTTGAAAACGATCTTTAAAAGTCTAGCTCTGATACCACTTGAGGTGACCCCGAAAATGCGGGTCGGTGCGCAAAGACTTTATATGCGGAAGTAAACTATTGTTGAGTAAACACCTTAAACCTACGAGTTTATATGAATGATGCCAAGAGGGACCAAATTAAACTTTTACTTAATCTGATTAACTTTTATGAAAATAATTTTAATTTTCAAAATTAATTAAAGTCCAAAACAGATTCAATTTTTAGGCGAGTTTCTAATTATTTAGTCCTACCTTTTCGTGTGAGGTGAAATGCGATAAATGTACAACACACGGTATTTATTTAACGTCGCAAAAACCCTTCCCCGGGAAAAACGACGAACTCCTCTAGGAGTTACCTAAACTACTTCCACTAAAACAATAAAACAACAGGAACGAGTTACAAACAACAAACTTAACAATTAAAGAAGAATGATCTAGCTATTACCCCACACGACCAAGTCTACCCTGGTTGCTTATTCTATTCTCTCTTTAACTTGTCCTCACTTGTTTTTGCGTTCTTCACTTCCACGCCTCCCCTCTAACTTCCTTAAGCGCAGGTTGGCTCAGTGCCTATTATTTACTTTCTAGTGAAGTGTGTGTGATGCAACAGAATATATTTCACCTATATCTTTGCAAGTCTTGTGCTATTCAAATCAAATCAGTTTGACTTTGAATACACCTTTGAAAAACTTCTTTTCTCTTTCTTTAAATCTCGAACACTAGACTTGTTCAGATATTACACAAACCAAGATGTGTCTACGTGAATACAACGTGAGTGATTATATGTGAGTGATATGAGATGCAAACAATTTCTGAATCACTTAAGCAATCAAGTAAGCATGTTCACTCAGACATATTTCTAGACTGAACAGAAATAAAACATATCAAGCATACAGTCAGAAATAATACAAACTGTTTATAACTATATTAGATTAAAATGATTTAATCCAGTTTAGTTTAAGTTCCAATCAGTCTTAACAGTTCAGGTTCTTGAATAGGTCCAAAATGTTCTTGTTCTCAGTCCAAGTCCTTAGTCAAGTATACAGGTACAAATATGTTTAGTCCAAGGTCATACTTCCAGTATCAGGTAGTTCTGTTCCGATTCACAACTTATATTAGGTTTAAATCTCTAAACCTAGAATTAATTGTACTTTAGTGTAAATCAGATTTCCAAACAATCAATTTAAAACAAAGTGTTTTAAATGAAGTAAGATCAATACTGGTTCTAGTGTGTGTAGTGTTTATAAAATATATCAGCACAATACTTACACAAACACTTTAGATCTAGCACGTAACAAATCTGAAATTACAAGCAAACAAGAACAATGATAGAGAGACTTACAAAATGATTTTTCAGAATGAAAAATCAATTGATTTGGAAATGCAGAATTTCTGAGATTAAAAACCTTCCATTCTTGAATCCACAAAACGACTTGAAGACTCAGCAATGTTTTGGAAAGAATACACACAAGATTTCTCCGAAAATACTGGTGTTTGGTCTCTCTCTCTCAGAATTAATTTTGGCAGAATTTATGCTCAAAAACGAATTTTCTCGGGTTGAAAAAATGAAGACACAGTGTATCTATTTATAGAGTGCACAAGTGTGTGCTGATAGGTGTAAAATAAAATCACAGGGATTACTAAAGAATACACACCAGCCACTGATAAAAATAGATCTAAGGGCTCACAAAGAAACACAAAATGTACCATTAAAAATAAGACACGTATAAAGCAAGCTGTAACAAACTAACAGACTAATAAACAAAACGTTTATTAAAACACAGTCGTTTTAATCAGATTGCAAAGCCAGCTGTATTAAACTGCGTACCAAGAACGCTCCAAAATATTACCGTTACACCAACAATAAAACAGCGTCGTTTTAGATGAAAATAATTCTGCGTTTTATTAAACTAAAATGATACCGACGTCGTTTTCAAAAAATAGTTTCTGAAAAATATTCCGCGGCGTCGTTTTTGAAAATATCAGACCCAGTTCTGGTTTAGCTAAAAACCGTGGGCGTAAAAAAACACAGGCTGTAAAGCATTAAAAACATGACCGTTAAAAAAAAACACGCGACGTCGTTTTTAAAAAAGAACAGTTTCGGTTTTTAAAATAATTACCGTGAGTAGTAATGGTACGTCAATCATAAATGCAACTGACATGGGTGGTCAAAACAGTAACATACTGATACACGCCAATACCTATAAAGTCGCTACAGGGCCATCTCGGCCAGCTCAACAAAACAAGGGGTCAAGTCTGCAGGGCATGGGTAAATCTAAGGGTACAAGCCATGTATGCTACCATACACGCATACATATATACAAAGTACATATCATATATTAACATATATATATATATAATAAAAGCATACACTAGTTCACTTCACAAGCACTGCTAAAGGCTACGCATGAAAGACCTACCATAACATGCAAAACATTATAACAAATAAAAGTGCTTATGAAATAGATATTGTCACGAATGCACATATTAGGCAATAAAAATATAAGGTACACATTCACATGTAAATCATCATAAAATAACAAAATGTATTTTTATCATCAAAAAAATATTTTGCAACTTTTCTTAAAAAAAATATTTAGTGATAAAATTTATTTTCCAAGAAATATTTTTCTTATAAAAATTTCAAATTAAAATTTTTGAACTCAAAAAAATAATTTTATTATGACGAAAAAAAACATTAACATAAGATATGATAAAAATGCAAAATGCAACGTGGTGTCGTGTCCTACGTGATATAAAATTCCTATGAGCCATAAGTTTACCTTTTTCTGAGATGGCGGACTGAATGGAGATCACATTCGATGTAGATGGACAAAGAGAGCTTGGAGTCGATATGGGGACACGCAATCCTAAATTACAAAAACATTTTGTCAAAATTCAAGTCCAACTAGATGAAGTCCTATATAGCTAAAGCACAAAAAGCAAATCCTAGGTGTGCTCTATATAGGGCCTTCAAAGGGTTAATGAAATTTATTCCTAATTAACATAAACGATGAGAATTAACTTCTAAAGGAATTAACCATTTGATGCGCACTAATGATGAAATTGGAAGGGTCCAACCGATAATGAGGTACTAATGATCCACCTAACAAATGGTAGAATAATAAATATTAACAGAATAATACAACATAAACTAAAAATATCATAATGTTTCCTTAAATGGGTCATAGTTATAGATATGGAAACCTTGAGTTGGTCCAATAGCAAAACAACCACAATCCAGATTCCACGATATAGAGAGTAGTTTCGTTTCATAACTTTCATTGAACTTTGGTTCAGTATTACTAAAAGGACCAGTAACCCCACCCATTATGGACTCAGAAGTAGCAATCCCTTCTAATGGAAGGAAACCTCTATATGTTGAAACTATTTAACTCATAGGCGATGAGATAATAGTCATTAGCATTGAAGCAATCAGACACAGTAGAAACCGGACATCCAAAATTGGAACAATATAGTCGAACCAGAAAAAATGGTAAGAATATTGAAATAACAAACATCAAATAGAAAGCAACATAACGTATAATGTACCTTGTGTATAAGAGTTTTGAGACAAAAACATAATGAATTTGATGCTAACGAATATAAAAACTGAAATTCGGACGTTAAAATAATAGTCTTAAATATCAGAGAAATAATAAAGATAAAGAGAATTTCCTGAACAAAGAGGTGTACTAAACACCTTAGTTTGTAAACGTAAATCATTATCCAAAAGAAAAAAGGGATAACATAAAAATGGCTGAAATAAATTTAAGGGATTCTCAAAGAACTATTCCGCAGATGTAAAATAACAATGCAACCCAACAATTCTAGAAGCCATGACTTCGGGTTCATGAAGAAGTTACACATTATAGAAGAAACTAAGTAATCTCATCATGATATTCGAAAGAAAAAGGTTGCAAGATATTTCATAAATTAGTTTTAAGACCATAACTACTACAAACTATTTAGTACTAAACATACATTTGTTGATGTCGAATACTTTTTGTTGCAGAGCTTTACACAACAGAGATTCTTCTTGCAAATGAGCACATCATAAATAATGTAAATACATTATATAAAAGTAAAATTCAGTTAAACTAAATAAGTAGTCTACAACCACACACACAACAAAAGAATCATATATACAAATAAATTTCAGATAGAATTTAAGTTCAAGTAAAACAAAAGCCAATGGAACTGATGAGGTTTGTAAATTTTAGAACTATAATAAAAGAAATCAAACAAACACCTCATCATATCTTTATAGTCATAAGGAAGAGGAGTTAGACAAAAAAATACCTCTTGTAATTATTTCTTTATGTAAATATTGAATAGAATTTTAATTGCATCTGAAAAGCGTAAAAGATGCTAAGGTGATACTAATACTAAGGTATTACCATTACAAAATAGCAAATAAAGAATCCCAACAATTTTAACTATTACAACCACGTGACCTAAAATAAAATCAAGACATCAATAGTTAAAGCCCTAAAACTGAACCCATATACGTAAAGCACAAATTGATTTATTTTTAAAAAGAGCATCCCATAAACGACACTTATTCACAACAAATATAAAACCAAATATTCAAATAATTAATGAACATTTTGTCAAACACAAAAAAGAGTGAGAGATAAGATCTATGAATCATACCCTTTAATAGACTTATGTATACCTCGCAATTGCAATAATATAGAAAATGGGTAAAGATTCATCACAAAGTACCATGAAGATGATCAAAATCAACCCAAATTAACCTTGAGCAAAATATACATATCTGCCATAAAAAAATAAACATTTTATACAAAGGAGAGTATACCTTTACGCATAAAAGAGTATTCCTAAACAAAATGAATAAAATTTGAAAAAAACCTAAATTACAAATCACAAAAACAAAAGAGGTGCGTGTGTGTATGTATGATATTGTTAGCAAAACGCACCATAAGTGAGAAAGACAATACCTATAGTGTGGGATTGGCCAAGTTAGGAGAGAGGGAAGTTCCATGAGAGAGAGTGAGTGAGATCGTGTGAGGGTAAGATGAAAGGGTATGTCACTATCACAGTAACCTTTTCTGTTGTGTTACAACAATAACCCTTGTATTTGAATTAAAGTAAAATTTCAGTGTAAAATGAGGGGGAAAATAAATTTTATTGGGATAAAATTATAATTACAATTAGAGTATAAAATGAGATGTGGTGATGTACATAGTATTATTGTATATATCTTGATCTCACCCCCCATTTCCTGCTTTGTTGGCACAATCCCAACCCCTGATTAAGTTATCATCTTATTGAATAATAAAAACATCCTACTCCTTATTATATAGATATCAGAATAATAAAATGAAATGAAACAGGGATAAAGAATATGAAATCACCCAAGAGGTAAAGTATCAAATTAAAAAATACACAAAATTGTACCCTTACCACATAAAAAATATACACTCATGTACCCGTTTTTAATAAAATAATCATGTAACAAAAATTGTGAAATAAAGAATATCAATTAGATGTACAGTTGGATCTGTGCAACAAATAAAAGTTGATTTAACAAAATGAATCAATTAACTCAAACTAATATGAAAGTAAAACATAAACTATAAGGATATTATACAATAGTTCCCACACTTCAACTAGAAAACTTGAGATGTAATTAAAAAACAAATTAAAATTTCTAACATTACTTTAGATCAAAACAGAGTATATAAGTTCATACCGATACAAACAAAGAAGATATATACTTTTTTCTCCAAAGTATGGTGGCACAATACAAATATAAGGCAAGAGAGATTGAATTAGTCATTTAATTAAACATATTGCATGCATCATTACGGTCTATCTTCAAAAACAAAAACAAAAAAAACATCTTGATGCACCATTATTTGTTATCCTCAACAACAAAAATGAAACCCCGGATTCAAACATCAAATTAGAACGTAAAAATAAAATTTAACGCACTAAGACTTTGAAGATGAATAATAACCCTGTAAAATGATTTTGAACTCAGAATTTCTGAACAAAAAATCTTAAAGAGTCCAAACAAAAAGCGGTTAAAATCGTAAAAAATTAATAAATTAGAAATTTACCCGAGTGAAGGGTAAACTCCTTATGGATGGTATCGGAGCTTTCCATCTCTAGGATGATGGTATTTTCGATCAGGATTTTCATCAAGATCTATTGGGATATATATAATCTAAAATGCAAACAACATCAAAATCAATTCAAGATAATAGATCTAAAATCGGAGTCTTTTACCGACGAAGATGAGTCATTGTTGGTCTGGGGAACTCCTTTTGGTTGTTGGCTTCGTTGCTATTAAGGTGCTTCCTCATTAAGCTGATGCGATGGGTTTAGAGAGAGATGATGCAGCTTAGAAAGAGAAATGGGACTTTCATGTTTGCCTAATGTTACGGGCGGCGGGTTGTTGAAAAGGAAATAAATGAAACTATGTTCCTTTTTCCCTTTTTGTTGTTAGATTACAAAACTAACCATTACATTTGAATTAAAGTACAATTTTAAGAGTAAAAAAAGGGGGGAAAGAAAATTTTAGTAGGATAATACTGTAACTACAATTAGAGTGTAAAATGAGGTGTGGTAAGGTACATAATATTATTATATAAATATTGATCTCACCATTCATCTAATGCCTTGGTGTCTAAATACTCACCTCTAATTGTGTTATCAATTTATGGAATAGTAAAAACCTTTTACTCATTATTATATAGACTAGCGAAATGCACGTGCCTGAAGGCACAGTGAAAAGTTTCAAAGTACAAAATTGCAAAGCAAAAAAAATTCCATTCCCCAAAGTATTGAATCGTGCATAATTTGAGTCAGTTTTTTTACCACACAAATGTGTAAAGAATTTAGAAAATTTAATACCCTATGAGTAAAATTCAAATTATCAAAAATCGATTTTCAAAAATTCTATTTTATTTTTTGATCTAAAACTTAACTTACATTATACTCTACAAAATTATTAAATCCACCCGTTTGGTTTACTAGTAGAATCAAAACTTATATGTTTATCAAGGGGGTATAATAATCTAGAATATCTTGTGGATGTGGATAACTTCAAAATTTGATCTCATACGTATTTACACAATGAATTTCCCACCTAAAGAGATTATTGACCTAAGAAAATTGAATCTTGCCAATAGCAAATTAAATAATAATTATGTAAATATTCCAATCGTCATATCTCTCGGGATTAAGAATCTATGCAGCCTTTAGAAAATATGAGATTGTGAAAGTTTAATATAGTCAACAATTAGACTCGAATCGCACCATTGGTCCTATTAAATACATTTCAGATGTACCGATACAATCTTGTTTGAATTATTTGATCAATTCCCTCACATTAGACATGTTCCCATTGTCATGATTAACCACTATGATTGTCCATCTAACTATACTAATAAGATGTAAATTCCCTATTTAGGTTGTGAATTGTCCAATCGTACTAGAACCGAAATTATGATCTTATGTGATCTAGTTGAACCAAAATCACCATAATTTCTCTTAAGTATAATTGATTGACGTGTACAATATATTAATAAATAAATATAAATCATTCCCACAAACTTGACTCATATTGAAAAATGAGCTAATACAATTGTTTATAAATAAATAATAATTGTCATTAGCCACAATTTTAAGAATAAAACCCCAAAAATCTCCCACGTACTCTTAAAGCTATATATTTGTGTATTTAATAGAAAATCTACCTACATGATAGTCATTATTCCTATATGTATAAGTATTAACCAGGTTGTTATACTATTCAATCGCAATCACATTGCTTTCACCTCCCTTATTTGATCAGTCGAACTAGGCGATACCCACATTCAATTTGCTTGGCTCTTTCACGATTCAATGGTTATCTCAAAGATGAAATTACTCTAGTATTATAATAATTCAATGTAATGGTTGATTGCACTAAAGGAACTTCACTTAAGTCACTAAGGATATTGATTACCCATATAGATTCTTTAATTGCCTCCGAAGTGGCAGTAACATTGGCCTCCGTGATGGAGTAAACGATACATGATTTCTTCACACTCCTCTGACTAATAGATCCTCTTCCTAGAGTAAACATATATCATGAGATATACTTCCTGGAATCCTTATATGGGTAAAAACTTGAGTCATCGTACCACAAAGGTACAAGACTATCCTCTAAATAAATTAGCTTATAATATTTAGTCCTTTTCAAGTACTTAAGAATGTGCTTTCCTATAATCTAGTTTTTTTACCCGGGTTATACTTAAATATATTTATCATGCTGATAAAAAAGTAGATGTTCGGTCTTATACAAAACATAACATGAATGTGGCTTCCAATCGCGGAGGCATAATGTATATTTCACATCCTCTATAAATAAATGGGTGGCTTATAACATTGATCCTTAGACAAAATGATTCCATGCATGAAAGGAAAAAATAATTTCTTGGAAACTATATGCTATACATTTTGAGCACATCAGTGATATAAGTGTCCTAGGATAAGCCCAACATCTTATTTATCTGATTGAGCAAATGATTAATCATGACGACGTGACTGGCTTGTCCTATTCTCTTCACATTGAAGAATTTGGACAACGACACTTTTATATAAGATAATATACCCACCACGCTCCCTAATAGCAAAATATCATCTACACAGCGTAGTAAAAATATGACTGCATTTTCATCGTGCTTGTTATAAACACAAGTTTTATTCAGACTTTGATTAAAACCGTAAAATTAATTGTCTGGTCGAACTAAATGTTCCATAAGTCCATCAATGGATTTCTTAAGCTTTCACGCTTTTCTTTCTTGAATCCTTCTGAAGAATCCTTTCGGCTGAACCATATAGATGCACTCGTCAAGACCACCATTCATGAATGCAAATCTTAGCATTAAAAGAATCGCGATAGAAATTAACATGGTATCGGTGAGAATGTTTTCTCATTGTCCATCCCTTTATTTCTCAGTAAACCCTTTTGCCACAAACATTGCCTAGAATATTTTCAGCTCACTATTCATTGATATTTTACCTCCTATTGATGTAATATCAATTGATGGGTTTTATCCCATTATCAAGTCTACAAGATTCAAATTCTAATTTTAACACATGGAATCCATATCGGTACCCATATCCTAAAGCGAAATCTCTAAGTCCTTCTCTAGGAATTCCTTATTGTAGTTTCTAGGATTTGGTTCGTGTTCCCTTGGGATCTCACCTAAAATTTCAACTAGATACCCTAACCCATGAGGATGTCTCTTGACCCTCGTATTATGACATGGAAGAACTTTTTATCTAGTATAAGTGACACATGTTTCTTGATCATCAACAATACTCCCACTACCTATGGGTAATGTATTATTAATATGAGTTTATATTTCATCTTGTGCGTGTGGTGTAGAAACACTAGTCATCGCATGTTACCTTGTAATATCTTGTAAGATTTAGTTCCCTGGGATGTGGATTTTGGTATAATCCTCTTTCTAGAATTGGACTTCCTTTTTGGACTCCATTTCTTTGACTTGTTTTGGGTTTCATGGGTTAAACCAAGTTTATTATCCGCAACGAATTAGAAAAATGTTCACTATCATAGCAGTCTTTGAAATTTATTTTATTTAAACTTTTGTCTTCTTATATTTTAACAAGTGGGTTGAAAGTTAATCCCAATTTGACATATGAGAATCATAATTTAAGAATATTTTCAATTAAATATAATGGAATTAAACCTTTTGATTAAATTTAGATTAGTTTTCCTATAGCCTAATTAGGATTAATCCAGTTGAGCATCATAATTCCTCAATCAAATGAAGTTTCTCGTTTGGACATTAAATCATTCATATAGAATTAGACATAAATTACATATTAGAATTATGTTACCCAGACAATCCATGAAACTTATATTAAAAATAATTAAATAGTCGACGTATTTTGGACAAATAATTAATGATAACGACTCCACTCGGGAGGATATCATTCTTTGTATTTAAGTTTATACAATCAGTTCATTCTATAAAATTAAATCCTATATATAGAATTTCCTCATTGGGCAGATCAAACATACTCCCATTTAATTTTAAAGAATTGTCACTTAAGATTTTTAAAATCCAATGATACCGTGATTGATTTCGTTTTTGGGAAGGAAAGTTAAGGTAACACTGTGAATTAATCAAATCACCTTTTAAAAAATGAAGGATATCACATGGTTTATTTTTAAACCCCCTTCCCACTTAATATTCTAAACTCTAGGTCACTATAAAATTACTCAATTCTAATTTCTTGAATTAAATCTAGTATAATTTTCCAATTTCTTGTACAAATTAAATTACACTGTCTTACTATTTTAATTTTTCAAAGTAATTGACTATTTTAATTAAAATAAAAATGTTGTGATCGAAATTTAATTTGTATGTAAATTGATTACACGATTTTATTTTATTTAGAGAAAAATAAGACATTTTTCATTTTCTATTAGAATCATCATCTCAAAGAGTTAAAAATAACCCATGTTTTCCATATTATATGGGTCCCTAATTAACTAATTAATTAGCACGTAATAATTAGAAACATGATTATAAATGGCAAAAATATAATGTTCCTTTCATCATGGCCTAGAATTCCTCTTGAAGTTGAATTTACAGGAAGAAGTTACCTATCTGAAGTAGACCTCTCCACGATTAATAGTACTCTCTAATGTTAAATATCCCATGATCAAGAGTCCTTTGTGAATTACACTATTCTATGAAAAATAGTCCTCTCTAAAGTTAACTTCTCGAAGAACAAGAATCAAATATAAAGTAAACTCATCCATGAATAAGCGTCTTATTTGAAGTAGACTTCCTAATGAATAACACTCCTCTTTAAAGTATACTTTTTCATAAACAAGATTTCTCACTGACGTATACTTCCACATAAATAGGAGTCCTCTTTAAATTATATTTCTCCTTAAGTAATAGTCGTCCTTAAAGTAGGCCTCTCCATAAAAAAAGTCATTCTCTCTATTAGACTTACACGCGAACAAGATTAATCTATAAATTAGATATTTCCTTGAGCAATAGTCCTCCCTGAATTAGAATCTTGCATTAAAAAAATTTCTTTTCAGGTATACTTCTTCATAAATATAGTCCTCTATGAAAAGACTCGTCCATAATAAGTGTAATTTCTTAAGTAGATCTCCCCATGAATAAGAGTCCTCTATGAAGTAGATTTCTTCACAAAAAACAATATTATCTAAAGTAGACTTCTTAATCATCAAAATCGATAAAATATAGGATTTCGACTTGTAAACCTATTGCATCCCCTCACAATGTCCTCTGAATACATGATTTGAATAATAATTAATTATACAACCAAATCAAAGGATAATAATTATGGATAAACTATTGTAGGATCTATTAACATAAAGAAGTATTCATGTGACCATGATGTAAGAAATATAAACATCAAAATCCTACAAAACTATGTTAATATGATTCCATATAAAAACATCCACACACACACACACACACCTGCAAAACTAGGGTTTCATATAAGATAACATGGATCTTATTAAACATGATGAATCATTAACCATGGTAATTGAACACCAACTGATAGGACTAATAATTAGTTATTCCCAAGGACCTTCGATTCATTATGTTTAAGAAAGAAAACAACGTAAACTTTATTTATGTAATAACTTGATTTGGGGTTTAGTTCACCATACTTTTACGAATCTTATAGGTTATCTGATATAAGAGATATATATGAGGAAGAAAAAGATGTTGATGATTCACCACCTTGAATCCCTGCTTAGATAAGGAAAACACATTTGTTCTTCGAGTATATGATCCAACCAAATCAAGGAATGTATATGGGCACTGTTATAGAAAAAAACTAGGTGAAATAAGATAAACAAATATTTTCTTTATACTCACCCCTCACAAAAATGTGAATAGTAATTTATCCACCCTCTTTAATCCTTATAAGTGTTTGATGTTCCTTATACCCCTTCCTTAGACCCATATATATATATATATATATATATCTTGTAAGGACTTCTTATGATGTACATACCATTTTTTAAATAGTAAAAAAATAAATTTTTTAATGAAACTTATTGTTATGATGTACACGATTAGATGATCATCTCCAATTTTTTTCATAAAAAAATTCAATAAAAAAACCCGTTAAGATGAGGTGATATGTAAAAAAATGGTATAAATATTCATTTTCAACCGTTGAAATGTTGGGTCGGCCCAGCCACTTTATTGATTGATTTTTTTTATGAAACTTTATGGATATGATCTTCTCACTGCCGAGATCATATCCATGAAGTCTCATAAAAAAATTTAATCAAAAAGTGGGTGAGATGATCACTAACATTTCACAGTCTAAAATGCATATTTATTCATTTTTTTACACATCGCCTCATCTCAACGGTTTTTTTATGGAATTTTTTGATGAAAAGAATTGGAGATGATCTTCTCACCGTGGAGATCATATCCATGTAGTTTCATAAAAAAATTCATTTTGTTACTATTTTAAAAAAATGGTATGTACCGGAGTTTGCACCGTAAGGAGTCCTTATAGGAGGGTCTCTCTCTCTCTCTCTCTCTCTCTCTCTCTCTATATATATATATATATATATATATATATATATATATATATATATATATATATATATAGTACTTATCTTGTATGGACCAGTCCGCATTTTAAGAGTATGGAGCAGACATGTGTTACCTGACGGTGAACCCAAAAAAGAGAGAGAGTGGGCCTATAATTTAGCCAATAATTTCTAAGCTCACCGCTAGGTTACACATGTCAGGTCCGCACTCTTAAAATGCGGACCGATCCGCACAAGAGCAGTACTGAATATATATATATCAAGGCTCACCTACATCACACCTAGTTCTAGGTTCTAAAAAATCTTTTCTCCAATTTTTTAATTTTCTCTTGAAATTAGCCTTGTAATCAACACATATTCAAAATATTAGGTCAAAATACATTTTGTATCTATTTTTAAAAAATCTACAAAAAAACTGCTGTCGGAGACCCTTATTACTAAGGTATTTTGAAGAGTTTTTGTGGATTTTTAAAAAATATCTACAAAATGTATTTTGACATGATTTTTTCAACATGGGTTTATTGGAAGGTTAATTTTAAGAGAAAAATAAAAAATTTGGAATTTGTTTTAAGGCATACAACTAGGTGTGATGTATGGATGATGTATAGAGCATGATGTAGGTGACCCTTCTCCTTTATATATATATATATGTGTGTGTGTGTGTGTGTGTGTGTGTGTGTGTGTGTGTGTGTGTGTGTGTGTGTGTGTATTAAGCTTGGTCCAATTAGGGTTTCTAGAGATTTATAGTCTTTTTACTTGCTAAAGGGACTATACTTGAGACTCAAGATAAATACAGAAATTGGCTTCCAAACAAAAATATGGAATTCTCAAAACACATAATATTATTTCACATGTTAAGTGTTCAATACTCGCTTGGTGAAAATTATTTTGTTGCGAATCAATTTGCACCAATATCTTATTTATTCCTTAATCTTGAACTTAATTTATTTGATAGTCTAGAAATTTATAAAATCCACTGAAATATTTTATTGGTAGAATTGAAACTTTTGAGTTTATTATGGAGGTCTCAAAATCTAGAATATCTCATAGACACAGATTCCTCTATAATATGTTCTCAAACATTTTACCACAATGGTAATCTAACTTAGAGAGATGATTGACCTAATAATTTAAATATCTCACATAGAAAATCAATGAAATTATTATTTTAATATTTGAATCCTCATACACCTCAAGTCTAACATAATCAATAGCTAAACTCGAATATCACGCTTTGTTATGTTCATTACATTCCTAATGTTCCTGTACAATCTTCTTTGAACTATTAGACAAGTTCTCGAACCATAAAACTTGTTTCCATAGTGAAGATAAACTACTAAGATTGTATATATTAGTTTCCCGATAAGATGTCAACTCCCTATGTAGCTTATGAACTTTTCAATTATAGTAGAACCAAAATTTTATTCTTTAGTGATCGAGCCGAGTCTAACTTACCGAAATTCCTACTAAGTACAATTCCCCAATATATACAATATATTTATAAAAAAATATATGAAATTCCCACAAACACAATTCATATTTCAAAATGTTCTACAATCCCTTCTTAATAAGTAATAGTGCCATTAGACATACTTTTAAGTAAGAGCCAAAATATTTTTAGTTCAATTAAGCTAGGGTAAGTGAGCTTCTTATTGGGTGTGCACTATTTGGGTTGACTCACATTATGTGAGTTTGACATGCCTTGGTTATTAACTTCATTTATATTGACTTGCATAGGATGTCAGTTTCCAACTGAGTTGACTTCCATTAGTTATAACCTTCAATAATTGGTTATTAAGTTCTCACCAAGTTAGCTTTCTTGTTTTGTGTTGAGTGGGTTTATAGGACAAACGTGTTCAATTCTTAATTAAGCTAGAAAATTGACTTCGACGTTCTTGAAACAATTATCCAACCAATAACTTTGGTTTGCAATATTTTACTTTAACTAGTTGAAAACCCGCGCAGTGCGCGAGTTAAACTTTATCAAAAGAAACAAAATGAAGGCAAGGGAAATATGAAGAAAATATAAAATAAATTGGGCAATAGATTAAAAATTCTGAATAATTGTGATAAAAAATACAATAAGTATAAATATTTTATAAGCAATGTCAATATCAAATATATCTTTCCATAAATTCAAATATTATCCCGAAAATTAAATAATGTGTTGGACATGTTGCCTTAAAAGGAAGAATTTAGGACCTATAGTCATATTTGAAACAAATAAAGTCATATATTGAACAAAAAATTGCAAGAGATATTAACAAAAAATGATTATTGGTGTAATTGAAGGTTTATTTTACATACTAAAACATAAACTTAAGCTATGATTTAACTTCTTAATTTTTATAAACATCGATAGAGAAAGTGGGATTTGGTTCTTATTGAACTATTAATTGTGTTATTAAATTATAATAAAAATAAGAAGTATAATACTCCCTACATCCCAATTTAAGAGTCAATGTTTCTATTTTGTATATATTAAGGATACACTTACTATGTTCTAGGCTCCGTCCCTTGCTTTTTGCTTTGTATACTCCCTGTATACGGGATTCTGCCCCCTTAGGCGGGTTTGTTTTATTAAATCATTTACTTATCAAAAACAAATTAAGGATACACTCAATCAACGATCAAGATTAACTCTTGTCCATCACCATAGAACTTGATTCGTATACTATGTCTAAGAAAGGAAAGAGGACTCCTATTTTGGAATGACAAAAATGTAACACCCCGCCCGCCTCGGGGAGAGCGAGCGGAGCGCCACTACGATAAAACTAACCAAATCCATAAATAACAAGGTATAGAGCATCTAAATATCCCACAATACAATAAAATAATCCACTAATCTCAAATTCTTCAAATAAATACCAAGTCTCTCGAATTACATATAACAGCTAACTCGAAAATAAAATACAAATCTCCAATGCTCTATATATCAAAATAATACAATCTTCTCATCTTTTATTAAAAATCTTTCCAAAATAATCCTTGCTAAAATCAATTTCCATAGCGCCCCAAAATCCGCGCTAACCTGCCACAAAAAAAAATATGGAGAAGTACACAATACGACAGGAAAGATGCTCAACAAATATTAGCGATGAATAAAACGTAACAATATGAATATTCAAATCAAATGAGAATCTCAATAGCAATTATATCAATATAATTTCTCAACAACACATTAACCGGGTCACCAGGCCTCACCAACGTACCGTGCCTATGCATTTTTCTAGCATATCCGGAAAAAGGATATTGGCGGGTGTCCAACTTCAGTGCCATATTAAAATATCATGACAACATGATCAACACCAAATATAATACCACATGAATCGAAATTAGATTCCAACAAATATTTCCAGAATTCCAATTGAATTTATCAATTCAAATATGAATCAATAATCACAAGAAAATAACGAGAATAATACTCGCGAGATTAAGGAGCATATTGTGTAAAACCCCATACCTTAAACCACAAAAAAGAACCAACATGAATAATCACATAATTTTAGCCTCAAAATCTATTCACATCATCACGTTCTTCTCGCGAAAATAATCAGATCTTGTTCTAGCCCAAACTCAAGAAAACACCAAATAAGCCTTCTGATCTAAGGTTGAAATCTTGAATAAGTTTGGGGCTATGGTTTATATATGAAAGGGAGTAATTTTAAAGAGGTCTTTTGGTTGAAAAGTTTGAGAAAAAGTGATTTGACAAGCCAAGCCACGAATTTGTTGATATTTAAAGGATTAAGAGTTTGATTAGGAAAAGAGTTCTAATCATATATAAACACTAAAAATTTTACTACGGATGATCGGACCATTGGAATTGGATGAAATTTTACAGAGAATTAGCTGAAGACGAGAGAAAGCTGCGAAAAAAAATTGAGCTAGATCCGACCGTTAAATATTTTTAAATATTTTTTTTTGCTAGAGAGTTTTATGTTTTGAGGACTCTTCTATATAATAAAAATGCAATTAAAACTCCATTTTAATTCTGATTTCGAAACCGTTTGAAATTCTCGACTTTAAAAATAAAATCCAACATATTTGAGCAATAAAAATAATTTTACCAAAAACTTTATTTTCCTCTAAATTTTGAAAATACCCAAAATTACGCGGGTTGTTACAAAAAAATGAATAGTATATAATCTAATGGGTGTTATACTTGGGGAATTATAATATGTAGTAAAGAGGCTCATTCGTTCATAGCGATTTTCATAATTATATAACTATAACTTTCATTTGGTTAATTTTATTGTAAAGTAATGTAAAACATCAACAATCTAATACATGTAAGTTCCAAAATATTAACAGCTCCAATAAAGACATTCAATTCTTCGAAATGGATATCTACAAATACTTATTATGATTTCTTTTAGAGGAATATAAGCTTCCTGTTTAGTAATGCAGACTTAATACCGTACTTTCACATCTAAAAAAGGTTATAAAATCAATGTCTAATTTTCAAAAAAATGACAATTGCCCTTAAGTTAAATGTTAATAGTAGAACTTTTTTATTTAACTATAAATGATTAAACTGTCCACATAAGTGCACCTTGGACACCAATGATGATGATAACCATTAAAACTTTACAAATGGTATAAGTTGAATCAACATTTCAAAATATATAGTTAAAAAGACTATTTTTGGATTGCACTCAATCACTTTAAAGAATGAAGAGAAGAAAGGAATCCGAAAAGAAAATCATTGCTCAACATTATATTATATTTGTGACGATTCAGTTACTTAGCTTGGCTCAATGATTTATTACACATCTTCATGTGGAGTTTTAGAAAAAGTCATATACTTCAAAATTCTACTTCGCATTAAGTGTTCATGGCGAAGAAAATTGTTCTTTCGGAAAAATGCTCTTTCCGACATTTTGCCAAATACCTGGTGAACAATTAGGAAAAGGCATTTTTTTTTAAAAGTACTTCAACTTAACTTTGACAATAGAGATATGGTGTTCCAAGAATAACAATATACATATTATCAAATGCGAAGTTTTAATATTAACTAACCATAGTGAATCATTAATAAAGGTATAAAACGCGTAAAGTAAGAGAGGGCTTATTCACACACCCCTTTTAGTTTTCCCCACACCTTTTATTGTTTCAAGACAAAAATGCCCATATCTTTCATCTTTTTCAAACTGTCAGTTTTTTTAACCTATTTCATTTTTTTCACTTTTACTTTTTATCTTTCACTTTGAGTATCTCTCTCACTTTTTATACCCTCATAAAGCATAAAAAATGTTTTACATAGAACAAAAACTATTTTTATAAAATAGTACCTTTATGTACATATGAAAATTAAATAGTGCCTTTTTGTAAGTGTAAAATAAAGAAAATTATAACACTTTATTTAAAAACTGTAAAAATAAAAAACAATTTAAAAACTTAAATTTTAGAAGAAAAAAACTCTAAAACCCCCTCAAAATATTGTTTTTCACCAAAAAATACTAATAGATATTAAAACTATTTTTCACTGAAAAAAACATCTGAAAAATAGTAATAGATATTAAAATTTTATATTTTTGTTTTGAAATTAATTTTTTTTAATAAATTTTTGTTTCGAAATTATATTTTTTTTATAATTTTTTTTAAATAATTTTTTTTTGTTGGAAATTATTATTTTTCTTTTGAAAACCATTTTTTGGGTGGAAAATAGTTTTTTGATTTGTTGGAATTCGTCTTTTTGGTGGAAAATAATTTATTTCTTTCTTTTTGAAATGCATTTTTTTGTCGATTTTTTTTTTGGAAATCATTTTTTGGGTGAAAAACATTTTTTTTTCTTGGTAGACATTATTTTTTTTTTAATATCTATTAGTATTTTTCAGATTTTTCTTTGTATTTTTTAGTTTTTTAAAATTATTTTTTTAATTTAGCTCAATCACCTAAAATGATGCAATAAAAACTTAATCAATCATTACAACCAGTGGCAGAGGGAATGAGTTACACAGTGGGGCACGTGCCCCACACCTGATTTTAATTTATTTATTTTATATTATAGCTCTTACATACAGTCCCCAAAACAGAGTTAAAATAACTTATATTACAGCTCTTACATACAGTCCCCAAAACAGCTCTTATATTATTGCACCTCTTAGATTTAAAAACAGATTTATTAAGCCAAAAACGAAATAGAATATCAAAAAAACTAAACAGCCCTACCCTATCCCAAGCCAGCAGCTCCGCTCTCCCCTTCCCTCGTCCGAACCCTCTTCCGACCGGCGACCTCAGGTGTTGTTCCGACCTCCCGTTTTCCGGCCTTCTTTCCACTGGTTAGCTGTTCCGATCTTCTTTCCCTTGTTCGCCCTACTGTTCACTGATGAAGGTATCTCTTATTCTTGTGTGATTTCATTTACAGTTGATTTATTTGTGGTTGATTTCATTTACAGTGGTTGATTTTGTTGTGGTTAATTTGTTTGTAAGAAATTATTAATTGCTAGACTAATGTGATGGGTTTTATGCAGAAGCTCCATTTTGGGGGTTTTTATGTGATAGGTTTTAGGTGATGGGTTTTATGTAGAAGCTTCATTTTGGGGGGGTTTATGTGATGGATTTTATGCAGAAGCTCCATTTTTGGGGTTTTTTATTTGGGGTCCATTTTTTTTTTACATTAATAGTCCATTTTTTAGTGTCCATTTTTTTAGAAGTAGATAAATTGTAAATTGTATTATCCATTTTAATTGCAGTCTCTTGAAAGTTTCTAATATTTTTTTTTTATAATTACAGTCTATTGATAATTATTTTTCAAAAAAAGCCCGTGTAGAAGTTTCTCCAAATGACAATATCACACCGCTTCCAACCAAAGTTATCCAAGTGGAACCTTCAAGAGTATATCGAACTTGCATTGAATTTGATTTGACAAATCTTCCATTGGATCCTAGTTTACGACCACACATTTCAGATTATGAGACGAACGATCAAGAAAAAGTTAGACTAGCATGCTTGCAAATGGGCCCTTGTCAGCCCTTTATGCCTCTTTATCCTCAAAAATCAATGGGAGAAAAGGATCGGCGGTTCGTTTCAAATTGGTTCACCTAATTTGGTAGTTGGTTGGAATATAGCGTTTCAAAGGACGCGGCATTTTGTTTGCCTTGTTATTTATTTTGTTCGGAGTTCACGGACAAATATAAAAGTGATGATTTTGTTAGAGATGGTTTTGACAATTGGAAACAAAAAGACCGACTTCAAAATCATGCTAACACTGAGGGTCATAATGCGGCGTACATGAAGACTCAAAATTTGTTGAATCAAAATCAACATATTGCGGTGCTATTTGATTAGAAATCGAAGGAATGTAAAGATGATTATCGTCTACGGCTAATTACAACTATTGATGTGATTCGGATTCTTTTGCGGCAAGCCTAATCTTTTCGTTCTCATGATGAATCAGAGGACTCCATGAATAAAGGTAACTTTCTTGAACTTTCAGAATTTTTTGCCAAAAGAGATGCATTAGTTAACAAAGTTGTTCTTAAAAATGCACGGGGTAATCATAAATTGACAGCTCCTGACATTCAAAAGGATGTTGTAAATGCAATTGCGAGTGAGATTACTAATACAATATTAAAAGATCTTGGTGGAGATCCGTTTGCCATATTGATTGACGAGGCACGTGATGTATCAATTAAAGAACAAATGTCTATTGTAGTTCGTTATGTGGATAAGAGGGGTTATGTGACGGAAAGATTCATGGGTATAATACATGTTCCTGACACTACCGCTAAATCATTAAAAGCGTCACTCGATCAATTTTTCAACAAACATAACTTGAGTGTAAAAAATTTGCGGGGTTAAGGTTACGATAGGGCAAGTAATATGCAAGGTGAGTACAATGGACTTAAATCACTTATTCTAAGGGAGAACAAATCAACATTCTATGTACATTGTTTTGTACATCAACTTCAGTTGGCACTTGTAAAAGTTGAAAAAGATCTTAAACACATTGATGAGTTATTCTTCTTAGTAAATAATGTAGTGAACATTGTGGGCGCATCTTGTAAGCGTCGCGATATTTTGCGAGAGAAAGAGGCAGAGCGGATTAAATATCAATTGGTTAGTGGTGAAATATCAAGTGGTCCGGGATTAAATCAAGAAACTTGCGTGAAATGCGCCGGTGATACACGTTGGGGTTCTCACTTTAGGACCTTGATTAATTTGATTGTAATGTATGAATCTGTGCTTGGTGTTGTCGATGATTTGGGGGAAAATTCCACAGATAAAAAGGGTGAGGCGATTAATTTGATGAAATCAATGCAATCATTTGATTATGTATTCACCTTACATTTCATGAAGAATGTACTTGCAATAAGTAATGAGCTTTCTAAAGATCTTCAACGAAAAGAACAAGATATTGTTAATGTAATGACTTTAGTGAAATTGTCAAAGAGCCGAATGCAAAAATTGAGGGATAATGGGTGGGAAAATCTTTTGATGGAGGTATCGTCTTTTTGTGTGAAAAATGATATTTTGATTTCAAACATGGAAAGTGATTTTTGTCTTTTGGGAAGATCAAGGAGAGGATTGAGAACCACAAATTTACATCACTATAAAGTTGACTTGTTCTAGCTTTGCATGGATAAACAACTTGTAGAACTTAACAACCGTTTCGATGAGGTGAATTTCAAATTGCTTTTATGCATGGCATCATTTGATCCCACTTATTCTTTTGTTGATTTTGATATAAACAAGTTGGTTCGTCT
Organism: Sambucus nigra; assembly: GCA_949130495.1. NCBI lineage: Eukaryota > Viridiplantae > Streptophyta > Magnoliopsida > Dipsacales > Adoxaceae > Sambucus > Sambucus nigra. The sequence goes on from OX422224.1 coordinate 268,164,787, forward strand.
ATCTGAACTTTATGTTGACGATTTCACCGAGCAAAAGCGTGTTGTACTTCGGGGTGAGCTTAAGTTGTATGAATTCGATATCAAATCTGATAGTGACTTTATTGATGTGGATGGAATAAGTGGGTTGGCTAGGAAAATGGTAGAGAAACGAAAGCACATTGTGTATGGATTAGTTTATAGGCTCATAAAGTTGTCATTAATTCTACCAGTTTCAACAGCTACAATTGAGAGGTCATTTTCTGCTATGAACATCGTAAAAACAGATCTTCGAAACCGTATGGGGGATGGTTGGCTAAGTGACTCTTGCGTGATGTATATCGAAAAAGATGTCTTTGATTGCATTTCCAATTACGCAATTGTGGATCGATTTCAAAAGATGAAAAATCGTAGAGGGAGATTGTAGTTTACTTGTTTTATATTTTGATTAATACTTGTAATGACAAATTCCGATTTTGGATACTCATTTTAGTAATGAAGTATTATGGTTTCGTGTGTTCTATTTTATGACAATTATTATGTGAATATCTGTCTTTTTAGCCACAAAGTATAAATGCATGAATAACCATCTAAAAAAACGGGGGTTGCCGCCCCCGAACCCCCGCATATTATCTTCTTGTGCCCCACCTGTTAAAAATTCCTGGCTCCGCCACTGATTCCAACAGTAGACAAATGTGAAACTCTGTGTGAAAAGATTGATATTCAAACTCGTTAATCTATTAAAAATTATGGTTTACAACTCTTACATCAATCCAATTTTAATGATGGCATCCTGAAAATACAATGATATATTGAATCACGAAGAAAAACAAACTATCCTAGAGATCTTCACAGCAACATATAAAAAAATGATTATAAAGAAAACCATTTATGAATATTATAAAATTTCAGGTATGTAATTCAGTTCTTACTACAACAATGCTTCTCTATACTTTATTCCATGAAAGACCAAATAAATTGAAGATAGCTTACATATACTTAGGGCTGTAAATCGGCCTGGGGAAGCCGGGCTTGAAGTTGCTTAGGCTCGGTCCGAACTACCTTATCCAGGCTCAAGCCCGAGTTCGGCCCGAATTAAAATTTTCTACTTAAGCCCAAACTCGGCTCATTAATATTTCGGGCTTCGGGCCTGATTTCGGGCAAGCCCGAATTCATTTTTTTTTGTTAAAAAAAGTTTGAATTAATGTATTTTTCTTGTGTTTCTATCATGGAGAAAATTTATACGCCAAAATCTAATTGATATTTCATAAAATAAAGTATATAATGATGAAATGTATTAAACTAAAATAAGGGAGGTAAGAATGAAAATCTACAATGACTAATTATATTTCATACATATAAAATTAGTTAACATAAATATGTTATATTTTATAAAATAATTTATTTATTTATTTATTTATATATTCAAAGTTCGGGCTTCGGGCCCAATTCGGGCTTGGCAACGTTCAGCTCAAGCTCGACCCAATATTCATTCTGGCTTCAAATTTCGGCTCAGGCTCGGCTCAAACTCAAATAAAGCTCGGCCCAAAAATAGCGGACCGAACGGGCAGGCTTCGGGCTTGCCCGACTCAATTTATAGGCCTAAATATACTTAGTTCCCAAAACAGAATGGAAGTTTTGGAGACTGCTCCAAAAAAGTGAAGGGCCTGTAACGACATCATCATGGGAGTCTAGTGGTGTAGGATAACACTTATGCCCCCACCTTATTTCAGGTAGAGACTATCACCATCGATGACATTTTGTTTCCAGTAACTTCAATTGATCACCGAAGAAACCAGACAGAAAAATCTATATTTTTTAGATGAGAGAAAATGAGGAAAAATTCCAAATAATATTGTAATTAATAAAAATTAAAAACAAGCCACATAAGAAACAACATATTAAGCAGCAAAAGGTAACAACTGCACAATTTTGGATTATTTCTTAGCCAACTCAAACCTCAATGTTTCCATTTATGACCCAAATGGTCATTTAATCTTCACCGGTAGATTATCATAATTACCCACCTCTCTTTTTCTTTGTGTGTTCAGTGTATGTCAGAGAAAATGAGGAAAAAGTACAGATAGAGTACTCCTCTGAGCATCACCGATCCCAAATCTGAAATGGATGAGACCATCCCCATACTCTCATAAATTTTGAATAAATGGAGTTTTGAACCCTATCTTCATCAAAATCTTTCACTTGATGTGGTTTTGCCAACCTTTTTCACTTGAGAAACCATCACAACTTCTAGCACCTTAATCGCCACCACCATTGCTCGCACCCTCAACCAACCCTACCCAACAATCCACAAAAATACAACCTACCTCCGATTGATTTTCTTCAACTCGTATTGGGTTTATATAATGGGCGACCATGGGGATACCATTAGGGGGACTTCTGATGTTTATTTTTCGAACCCAATAAAATGAGGGTATGGAATAGCTATCTTTTATAAGTAAAATTGGAGATGAAAGGATGAATATAAAAGGAGAGGTAGAAATCGAGGAGTTTCGGGAACAGGAAGAGACATAGTTCATTTTTCTGTAGAGTTAATTTATTGAGAGGTAATGAATAGATTTGATGGATTGACAAACGGCGTTGGGACGAAAGAAATGTATCATTCTTAATTTCTTTTGACATGGTTTCGTAGATGGATTAAATTGAATGAGAGAGAGAAAAAACTCAATATTTGAATGCATCCCTACGTGGACATCCTTATCGTTAAGGATATTAAATTGCTTGTATAGCATTTTATAGTAGTATATAGATGGTAATATATCACATAGTTTCCTGAATTCTTATTTTTTATTTAACTCAATGACAATGGAGAGAAGGTAATGAAATTTTTATTTTTATCAATTGAATTGTTGTCATACAAAATTATTTTTTTCTTGAATATATTTATGTTTTCACAATCTTTCCCATTTTGATGATGGAAATACAATTGATATAATTAAAAAAAATATTTTGAAGTTACTCCCTATATAATATACTAGGTGTTTTAGGAAATTATTTTTTAGTTTTTTTGGTTTTAGTCCTATTTCTAAAGTTTTGTTGGTCTTCCATCCGATGTGTTTTTTTAAATTGTTTTAAGTCCCATAACCATCTAAAACTTTTCACAATTTCTATTTAACGTCTATAACCGCCCATGTCTCTTTTATAGGGAATGAGAAGTGTAAAAATATAGGACCAATAATAAAAAAAATAATAACATGATATTAAACACATATATATTTAAAAAATTAGAACTAAAAACTTGTAATCCCTTTCTTATAGCTTTCCCTTTTCTTGCGACTTTTAGAAAATGAAAATTGATTCTCTTTCCTTTACTTTATCTTCTTTTGCCATAATATCATGTATCTCAACCATTGACGTTATCAAAAATTTCACGAGAAGAGTTAAGGTGCAATATTCCTCTTTAAAGGTTTTAATATAAATATAGATTATGGGGATTCGTGTTTGAAAGTTATTTGACTTCCTTGGATTTTGGTACACCCTGTTCCTTTGAAAACGTTTCTTGGAGAGCTTTATCTATAAACGCGAGATTTTGCAACATGGTTGGACGAACCTTTCATCATGACTTTCTATTGTAAAAAAATGTTTATTCAAAAGTGATATAAACAGTGTGTGGATGAAATATTTTGAAAATTTGAGGCGAGGTCCCATAGATGAAGATATTTCAACCTAATAGTGATAGAAATGGTATAAACTCAAATTATACGAGGAGAAATTGTTCTACATGTATACTATATCATGACTCAATTGTGTGAACATTTAATAATGATTTCTAACAAGAATGTTTATTCATTCATATAAATTAGTTGAAAAGATACTAGGAGATTACCATTAAGGTTTAACAAAATTTCATAAGTTAATGAACATACTACAACCTAATAACTATGGTAAGAATGATCTTTTTGGAAAAAAATCTCGTGAAAGCTCGAAAAGATATCATTGATGCAACGATTCGCATGAGCTTAGGTGGAAAGTAGTGTAAAAATTAGTTTAGGTATCATTTCTTGATTCAGGTCCATTCATTGGTTCATGTTTTAGCCTTGATCCAGATCCAAGCTTCCCATTTTTAAGTCAAACATACCATTAGTTGAAATGGCTGCGTGTAGACATCCTACAAAAAATAATATGTTATTAGAGTCATCTTAAATTGCTTGTTGATTTTTGATATGATTGCGAAGGTCATTTTTTATGTTAGTGACAGCTAAAGGTATTTTTTTTTTGGGGGGGGGGGGTGGTCTTAGGAAATTCCGGTCGGATGAAGTATCAATCGATTTTTTAGAAATGTGCTAAATAGACATATTTGAGGAGGCAAAATGGTTTCGGTAATCCATTGGAGGGAAAGGTACATGAATTTTCTTGCTTTATTCTTTATAGGATTGTAGGATTATTGCATCACATTCCTCTTCCATTATTGCTCACCGGGTCACCAGGTTTTCTAGATCATTACCCTTCACTATTTAGATTTTTTTTTCCCGACTCAAATATCTAATTCGTTGACTTTACTTTTAACTTAAATCCATTCCAAATCCCAAAGGTATCTCTCTCTCCATCTCTCTCCCTCTTTGGGTATTTTTTAAAAATCATATTTTAGGAAAATTCAATTCAAATTCGTGCTCTTTTTCTAGTGCTTCAACTGGTACAACTATGATCTAGGTACACACCGATTGAGATGTCTTGTGATTTTTTTAAATATTTATTAGTTCTAATCATTCTATTTCTTAGTTTGAATCCTTCAAGGGATGAAGTATTTTTTAGTTATTTATGTTTATCAGAATGCGTGAAATAATATACCTAAGTTTTTTGCAGTAGCTATTAAGGATCTGAGTGAGATGAAGAAATATGATGACTTTAAAATTTGTCATTATTCAAGATAACAAGAACTATTCGTAAAATCAATTATTGTATATCGTTTCTTCCATGGTGACTTTTTTGGTTGAGTAAATATTATATATTGATTTCACCAAGGTTACTTTTTTAGTTGAGTAAATATTACATATGGGTTCTGCTATGGTTACTTTTTTAATTTCAGTATATACATATATAAATCATGATTATTACATATGGATTTCATTGATATCATTATTTTCTTTGTTGTTCACCGGAAAGGACATGGAAAGAAAGAATGGAAGGACCATGATTATTACATATGGGTTTTGCTACGATTAGGCAATTACCAAAATCTTAGATATATTTTTCTTTCCTAACTACTTTAATTCATTTAACATTTGATTTTTCATATCCTTGTGTATGCATTTGACTTTTTTTAAGAAACAACGAGGTTTCATTGGCACTGCTTATGTAGGTAATACATTGGGTAAGTTGTCACCATACTGATAAAGAATTAACAACATTAATTCCTTCAAATTTATGTGGGAAATTTTTAATTTATTTATGTTATATCATGAAAAAGTGTAGATGTAACATCTCATTAAAATTATGGCAACTAAGTTGGGGATTTATGAGCAAGTTTTAGAGAGAGAGAGAGAGAGAGAGAGAGAGAGAGAGAGAGAGAGAGAGAGAGAGAGAGAGAAAGGGGGAGATAAACACTATAAGAGGGTAGTGTGGTAGGGGTATGAGAAGAACTAGAACGGGTGAGGCGTGCCCACTCTAATGGACTATGTCTTTAAGGTCCTCAAAGTCTCATAAGTAGCTTTTGGTAGAAACCTTCCTCTTCTGGAAAAAATAGAGTAAATGCTATGACCTTTTCTTCCAGGAAGATGAACTTCACAAAAATAATGGTAACTTAAAGAAAGAGAGAACTCGAGAATAATGTTTGTACTGATGGGAGTGAAGAGATAAGCACTTAACAGTTAGAGAGAGAGAGCAAAGAGAGAATACTGTTGTTTATATAAAAATTAGTCAGATGACATGGACCAATTATATGGAGACACGCGTTATCCAACATGGCTCAAGATAAGGTACCGAGCTACTCAATCTATCGAGATACTTAGCGTACCAAGCTACTCAGTATACTGAGCAACTTACTGGGAAGACCAACCAACCAGACAGATTCAATGTTTTATGTATTACCATCATTCTTTACTCTGTACCAATGTATATGCTTATTCGATAAAGGAGTATTATCTATTCACATTGACAGCCCAAAGGTTATAAATACATTGTAATACTCTCATGGCAGGGTAAGCCAACCAGACAAACATAATTGAGATCAAGGCAAGGCGCCCCGTAATACAAAATAGTTGACGTAGGCCATTTTATTCAGGCTGAACCACTTTAAAAATCTCTTGTCTTATTTCTTTACTAATATTTATCTATGATTAATTAATTAGATCAAAACTAGTTTTTTACATCAACAGATTGACGTCGTCTGTGGGAAACGACTATACATAGCGGTTTCACCAAAAAACTCATCATAAATGGCTGATATCCTAGAATCTAGAAATAGGAATAATGAAGGGAATCTTCCTAACCCTCCCATCCCTCAAAATGCAAATGATATCACTGGAATTTTGGAAAGCTTAGCCAGGGGACAAACGGCTATGCAGGAAACTATGGGACAGTTCATTCAGACTGTTCAAAATGGAGCAACTGCCCAGTCAGGCGAACGAAGCGTTCAAAGAAGCATGCATCCTCCATATTCATGACATCCACGATCTATGTCACGATCCAGACATACTGAAATCAATTATTCCATAAACTCAAGTGACCCATCTTATCACCCTGGTGAAACTTCCCCTATAAGAATTCCAAATTCACAAGAAAACATCACTCTAATGCCAGAAAGACCAAGTTCTCTGGAAAGGTTGAGCAGAGCTTCACGATTTGACCATTTGGTTCCCAGGAGGAATAGAAATCCTCCTCAGTCTGCGTCGAGAAATTCTTAATGACCAAAGGACTTATGGGAAGGCTCAGCCCATTCACATCTAGACCCAAGACCTGCAACTCGAAGAGAAAGATCTCAAGAGGAAAATTATGCATGATATGTTGATCAAGAAGATACAAACAAATCAGGGGATGGAAATGATCTATTCAGAGGTTAGAAGATAGGTTAGGAGAGATGGGAAAGGCCAAGAATCCTCTCTAAAGAACCTTTATTAAGGGATATCCATTTGTACGAGCGATTGTGGATTTTACCACACCAACAAAGTTCAAGGCTCCTGTGGTTACACCGAAGTACGATAGAAAAATTGATTATGTTCTCCACATAGAGAAGTATCAAGCAGCAACGGATATTTATGCAGTCCCAAATGAAATAAGGTGCAGGGCATCCTTAGGGATCATTATCGGATCTGCTCAAATATGGTACAACAGGCTTCCTCGGGGGCAAATTTCAACCTTCCACCAACTGGCAGAGCTCCTTATAGGAAATTTTTGTTTCGGTGCAAAGCCAGTTAAAAGGGTAGCACATTTGTTGAGTGTCAAGCAGAAAGCAGGTGAAAGTACTAGGGATTACATTACTGATTTCAACAACGAGTATTTGGAGGTCATAGATTATGAAGAGAAGACAAACATTACAACTCTCACGAGTGGTCTTTTGCCAGACAAGTTGTACTACACCTTGGCCAAGGATCCCCCCAAATCCATGGTTAAATTGATGGCAAAGGCAGCTAAAATTATTAATGCTGAGGAAGTTATGGCTGGGAAGAAAAATGTTGAGGGAAAGGTGGAAGTTAAGGATGAAGGAAAGTCGAAGAAGAAAGATCAAAAGAATAATGGTGGGAGCAAGCAGTCGAAAGGCAAAGAAACATTGGATCACTTAAGGAAGTATAAAAATTATACTCCCTTAAAAGTGGATATAAACCACGTTCTGGAGGAAATAAAAAACATTGAGGAACTGAATTGGCAAGAAAAACAAAGGACAACCCCCGAAAGGAGGGATACATCCAAGTATTGTGAGTTCCATAAAGATCATGGTCATACGACCAAGCAGTGTGCAACTCTCAAAAATGAGATAGAAGCACTCATTAGATGAGGAAAGCTGAATAAATTTGTTGATCGTCCGAACAGTGGAAGGACCAACAACAGAGCTCGACAGAGGTCTAAGTCTCATTATCGACCTAGAGAAGATAAGAAAAGAGACCATAAAGATGATCCTGAAGAGGATCCCGGTCTCCAAAAAAGGCCAAGACAACTGAAGCGTGAGTTATTTTCAATTCATTTCGTTTCATTTGATTGTAACACGATTACATAAGGAGACGCAGGAGGGGTGGTCATACCGCTGAAAGGAAAGATTACCTCAATGAGGTTCAAGCTTGTTCCTATATACAATGCATAAATCTGGCAGAAGAAGATCGCCCAAGGAAGGTCAACAAAGATAAGATGGTCATTAGCTTTTCTAAAAATGATCTGGAAGGCATTTTGTATCCTCATGATGATCCTCTGGTGATTAAAATGAGAATGAAAGATGTAATCAGTTCGAGAGTGCTGGTGGATAATGGTAGCTCGATAGAAATAATGCTTTACACTTATTTCGATAGTTTGAACTTAAAACTTGGTCAGTTGGAGCCGTATCACAGGCCACTCAATGGGTTTTTTGGAGAAAAAGTTTTTTCGCTTGGAATGATCAAGTTAGACATGATGATTGGTACCTAGCCAGCTAGCAGAACAGAGAAAGTTCTCTTCTTCATCATGGATAATAATGTCCAGTTAGCCTACAATATAATTATGAGAAGAGTAGGCCTGAAAAGGTTTGAAGGAGTTCCATCCAATGTACATCAGTGTTTAAAGTTCCCGACCAACTTTGGGGTTGGAATTGTAAAGGGAGATCAAAAGGTAGCTCGGGAGTGCTACTACTCAGCTGCCGAGCAAGAGGAATTGGAGGATTCTAGAAAGAAAACAACCACTTATCAAGTGGATGAATCTGATGAGTCTGAAATTAAAACCTTACACCTAAGAGATAAAACATAACTCGTTAAAGGCCAAATAATGGAGACAACAGAAAGTATTATTTTGGATGACGAGCAACCAGAAAGAACAACTCAGATTAGTGCTTCACTTGATCCAGTATTGAAGCACGAGCTAGTGGAGTTTTTGAAGCATAAAAAATAGGTATTTACGTGGAGTCACGAGGATATGTCGGGGATAGACCCAACTTTCTTATGTCACGATCTCAATGTCAATAAGGAGATCAAACTAGTAAAGAAAATGAGAAGAGTCTTTAGTCCGAAGAAGAACTCGGCTATTCGAGAAGAGGTGGAAAAGCTACAAAGAGATTCTTTTATAAAAGGCGTGAAATATCCAAATTGGTTAGCTAATATTGTGATGGTCAAGAATAATAATAATAATAATGTATGTGGACTTCACAGATCTGAATAAATCTTGCCCAAAATATCACTTTCCTCTACCCAGAATAGATCAACTAGTGGATACGACCTCGGGGCATGAACTGCTGAGCTTCATGGATGCCTATTCGGGATATAATCAAATTAAAATGAAACCAGAAGATAGGAAAAGTATCGCTTTCATTACACCTCGAGGAACATATTATTATAATGTTATGCCTTTTGGTCTTAAAAATGTATGTGCTACATATCAGCGGCTGGTGAACAAGGTGTTTGCAGAGTAGATTGGCAAAAATATGGAGGTATACGTTGACGACATGTTGACTAAAAGCAAGAGAGATGATGACCATATAACCAATTTAAACCAACCATTTGATCAACTGGAGAAGTGCTAGATGAAGCTGAACTCGACCAAATGCATTTTTGGCATATAAGAAGGCATGTTCCTCAGATACATTATGAATCAAAGGGGTATTAAAGCAAATCCTGACAAGATAAAAGCCTTGCTGGAGTTATAATCTCCAACCACCAAGAAGGAAGTGCATAGCCTTACGGGGCGTATTGAAGCTCTTAATAAATTCATTTCCCAAGCAACTAACAGATGTCTTCCCTTCTTTAAGGTGCTCAGAAAGACCTTTTAGTGAAATGATGAATGTAAGAAGGCATTCCTAGAGTTGAAGAGATACTTGGGGACACCTCACACTACAAGAAAACTGATTTTTTATCAAACCCCAAATAATAGACATTGAACCCATAAAATTAGAGAAAGCATCAAACCCATACAAAATCCCAAAGAAAACTACTCATAACTGAGAAATGATAACTCTAGAGAGAGAGAGACGAGAGATATAATGGAGTATACCTGAAAATTGAAAGAGAAATGCACAAATTAGAACAACTCAAGGAAGTTTGAACCCAAAATAATCATATTATGAACCCAATTTTAGGAAGTCAAATAAAAAGAAAAAAAACTATTAGAATCCAAACAAACTGAGAGATTGTACCTCGCTAAAACTAGGGGTGTTCGGCGGTGAGAAACGTGATGGTCGGCGACGGGAACCTTGATGGTCCGTGGAGGCAACTGTTGCTGGTCGGCAGCTGTCGGTTTACAATATGGGGGTGCGAAAACTTCTCCCGGCATTTATTTTTAAATGCAAAAAATTTACGAAATTTATTTACAAATGCCAAAAATTTACTCCACTTTTTAGAAAAAGTAAAAAAATATGCGGTATTTTAAAACAAATGCCAAAAAAATTACACTAAAATTAGGCTTAAATTTTTTCACTTGGCGGGATCTTTAGCGGGAATTTTTCCCCCCATTTTTTTAGAAGGTTAGGTTTCCCCAATTCTCTCAATTGATCTCTAAAAAAGTCTCGCACCCCCATATTGTAAACCGACAGCTGCCGACCAGCAACAGTTGCCTCCACGGACCATCAAGGTTCCCGTCGCCGACCATCACGTTTCTCACCGCCGAACACCCCTAGTTTTAGCGAGGTACAATCTCTCAGTTTGTTTGGATTCTAATAGTTTTTTTTCTTTCTATTTGACTTCCTAAAATTGGGTTCATAATATGATTATTTTGGGTTCAAACTTCCTTGAGTTGTTCTAATTTGTGCATTTCTCTTTCAATTTTCAGGTATACTCCATTATATCTCTCGTCTCTCTCTCTCTAGAGTTATCATTTCTCAGTTATGAGTAGTTTTCTTTGGGATTTTGTATGGGTTTGATGCTTTCTCTAATTTTATGGGTTCAATGTCTATTATTTGGGGTTTGATATGATGCATTTGGAGTTCAAAACTGGGTTTCTGTTGCAGATCATGTTATCTCTACTTTAGATCCCTTTTTTTCCCAATTTAGTAGAATTATGTTTCGTTGTAGTGCTTATTCCATACATTTTCCTTATTATAGTTGGTTGATGATTTTATAGTTGTTTTTTCCTTTAAATTATTCTATAATCATAAAGGAAAAATAGAAATATAGAACAATTTACATGTTTGGAAAATCAGAAATACTGGAAATATCTGAGATGACTTTGGAAGATCTCTTGATATAATTGTTTTTTCTTTTAATTATTTTTTTCGTTACACGTTTTACTCAAATTTGATCATATTTTTGGTATTGCAATTGCATATGATAGACAGATTGCTAGGAAAAGCTTGTCTAGCTTATTGTTTTTGACTGACTTGTTACAGTTTCCATTATTTTGTTCTATAAAGTCCCTTTTCTTCCTCTTGGTTTTATTCTTGCTAGACTCGACAAACGGGCGGATATGGGTGGATATGGGCGGGTTTAAAAAGGATTGAGTTGAATATGGGCTGGTAAAAAATGGGTGTAGGGTGATCCCGAGTCGAATTTGGGTCAGTTCAATACAGGGTCAGATTGGGTCAAACCGTCAACCTGTGACACTGTAATAAAACCGCGACTGAGATTGAAAATAATTTATGAAATCCATTTGTCAAAATAAAATGGTAATCAATTTTATCAAGATCAAATTGAATCTATCTTTCTGGACACTTATTTCTTGGCATTATTTATAAATGTCGAGAAGAGAAATTTTATCGACATTTACATATAAGTGCTGAAAAATTACAATTTTTTTATTCGAGTGTTAAAAGTTTATGACAATTTAAAAGTAGTGCCGAAAAAAGTGCCTTCTATTTATAGCATATAAGAATCTTTTGCGGATAATTATAAAATTTTAATGACTTTTTATGTAAATTGGCGTTTTTTTTTCGCGGGCTCCTATTTTTTTATAGTTTAGTGGGAAATACGTTCGGAACCCTATCTCCATATTTCTCAAACTCCTAGCTCCATCTCTGTCCCTCCAAACTTCCCAAAGTCTCTTTTCCAGAAAGACTATTCACTCCTACGGTCTTACCTCTTTTCTAGAATTTTAGGTTTCTGGAATGCAAAAATTACTGTAATCAGTCATGCCCTTCTTAGTGCTACCAATTTCTTTTTTTCACCGCTGCAATTGATGGAAAAAAAAACCGAACTACAAGAAAAATGATTCACTTAGACGAAAATTGGTATATACATAAGTTATATACATAAATCTCATTGCAGTTTCTCTTCTCTAGGATTTTTTCTTATACAACGTGAAACATGGCAACTAAATCGGGTGAGCCTTTATTCTTACATATTTAGATTTCACTTGTCATCATTTTTTAATGCTGTAAATCAAATTGTGTTTTGGGATAGCGTTTATACGCATTCTTAAAATGTTAATCATTAAGACATTTATCGTATGCGATTTATGTAATAATTAGTTTAATGTTTTTATCGGTGTGCATTTTGCAATGAAAAACACTAGTCTTTAGATGGTTTGAAGTTTTAAGTGATACTTTCTTGATAAATCATGATGATTGTAAAGAAGGGAAGAAAGTGCAAGCAAATGATAACCAATTTAAACGCATAGTTATTAAAGGCATGCTTGATGAAAGCATGCTTGATGAATATTTCACACTAACGATTAAGTTTGTTTTTCTAGGGCCATTACCCCAGAAACACAACTAATAAGATTAAATGAGGCAGTTCAAGATATTGAATATTGGTAAAGATTGCCCTGTGTTTGATGGTCTCTATAATTTTTGTCATACTTATGTTGGTGATTTAGTTGATAGGGTGGTGAAGTTAAATCATGGTTATGGTTTATGGTTTATGTTAAGTGAATGATATTGTGGTGGAAATTTGAAACTCCTGAAAATGCACGAGGTTAGTCAATTGTGGATATGTTCAGTTATTACACTTGATAATTATAACCAATTTAATAGTGTCACAACTAAGGAGGCATCTCTATCAGTATTTATTTTGTATGTTTGATAGTTTTCGCATGTTATGCCAACTTCCAGTGTCTTGACAACCAAAATCAACCTTGGTGCCGAGAGAAAATAGCTAAAAGCTGTTTTTCAACATAAAATTTTAGTTATTTTGGCAAGATCTTTTCCCAGGCTTGAACTGGTAAAAATGATTTTCGAGCGACAATAGTCTTACCACGCTAAGAATTTTCCCTTTTGTTTCATTATAAATAATATTTCTTCATATTTAAGTTATATTAATGTAATAAATAAATTCGGGCAATAGGCCTGATATGGGTGGTTGCCCATATTAGCCCAAACGCTTGGAGTTGCGTAAAAAAACAAAAGGGAAAAAATGCAGTCATGCCAGGCCAAAATGCCCAAACGCTTTGAGTTGGATCTTAGTTAGCATATGGAAATAGAATTTTAAATTTTTCATTGGGATCTAGTATGTTCAGTACATGTATATAGGTAAGGATTAAATTTTATTTTAGTGTAAGAACTAGTTAGTAGTCTTACACCGTCCACCTTTCATTAAGCATGTTGGTGGATCCTCTACCATGTACAACTGGTATGAAAGTTGAGTCTCACCGGTTTTATTGGAAAGTAGCAGTAATTTAATAACTAATATGAGGAATCAGTCCATATTACCCGTTTACTTTATTTTGTATACATTGGTCTTTTTTACTAATTTAAAGGCATTGTTATTTAAGGCGCAGGGTGCACCATTGCGATGATATGATGTGCTTTTCCTTTCAATTTTTTGGAACAGTTGGCAACCAATTGAGGGTTCAACAACACTTTAGTAGAAAAGGTGTTAACAAAATGATTCGAAACAGAAAAATTATAAAGCGATTGCAATTCAAAAATGAAAGTATATTAAACATTCTTAGTGAAACCCGGGACATACAAAAGTAATCATGATCCTAATATTTGATATATTTTGCATCTTAATGATATCATATTGCTTAGGCATTAGGTATAACTCATCCACACGCAAGCGCATCCATATTGAAAATATAATTGTAGGTGTTGAAAATGGCAATAGTTGGAACCTCATCCTTGACTATCTACTCCATTTGTGATTTTAGCACTAGGATGAGAATATATTGACATGAAGTCTTCTTTGTTTTGTTTTGTTTATTGATACCACTTTTTTTTCTGTGAGAACCAATAATTGAGGAATACTCATGTAATATGTTTAGAAAACTTGTTGATCAAATTAATAATTATTGACACTGTAACTCAAACATGTTTATAATTTTCAAAATTAAACCACTGAGTTCAATCGAATTCACATGAATTAAATCCCGTATGGGAAGTTTCTCACAACTAGAAATTTTGTTTAAATTGAAGAGTACCCCAATTACGTTGTTCAGACTCTTTGTCTTCATTTGTAGGCTAACATAGAAATATATACCTTATATAGGAAGATGGTACAAATATTAGAAACATGTTTAATTTGGCTTTATTGTATTAGAAAGTTATGGGTTTGAAATTTTTATGGTGGTGGCTTGTATATTTTCTTTGTTTAGGAGATGGAATAATTTATTGGCTTGAACTAGGTAGTTTTTAGTTGTTTAGATAAAATTTGCTTTCAAATGACTTTATTTGATGTTTGTATCAAACATGGATAGTAACACAGCAAGTAAACTTGTTTGCCTTATCCATCGAATTTGAAGAAATAAAAATTATAACCCAAGTTGGACTTTTGTCTTTATTCAAATAGGTGCAACACAGTAAGTAACTTACTACCTATTTGTCTTGAAAAGAAAGTCTTCTAAGATGATCCCACAGGAGAGAGTCTCCAAGAAAATTCAAACTCTCATGAAAACCAAGTTCAAACAGAAACTCTTTACTTGAGCCAAACTTCTTCACTATTTCTATTGTTGACATTAGTTATTAAGCTTATATGGTTTAATCTAGCTAGATGTTAAATAAAATTCTTAATGTATGAATTCACCAATTTATAAGGAAGCTAAAAAGTTCAAACCAAACAAGCGATCACTTAAGGCCCTATAATTTTACCGTGCTAAAAATTATTCCACTTGATGTTCAATCCCCATTTCAAATTTCCAGCTTAGTTTATATGAGCGTAAAGCACTATAGAAAAACAATGGCCATATTGTATTTCCATGTGCTTTTGAGATTCAACTATGTAATTACTGATATAAAAACATATAACCAAACTTCTTATAATTAAAAATCAATAATTTTGTTTATGAGGTATAACATGTTATAACCTTTTTGGGTGGCATGAGTTGCTTCCTCTTCTTCAACTATATAATGAAAGTTACATATTGAAGATCTGATAAGAAGTTTATCCAGGATTTTGAAAGCAGCCGCTAGGTCCCATCAGGAACTAATGAATATTATTTTCTTTTGGAACCTCATCCTCGACTGTGAACTGCATTTTTTATTTTAGTACACAGTGACTTCAACTAGGATGAGAAGATAATGACATGAACTCTTATTTTGGGTCATTTTGTTTCTCGATAACACTTTTCTTCTGTGTGAACTGTGAAGTAAAAAATTGACAACCGAGGCTTTGATTGAAACCTTTTCTCATTTAATTGGAACCAACACTTACAGATTATTCTGTTATATATCAATGTGTGAACAAACTTCAGCGGGGCTTATTTCTTATTGATCTTTGTTTGGGTATATTAGTGCATTATCTTAAGTATTTAGTCCTATTTTGAATGATGTAGTTGTAGTCGATCCCATGTTTTTTTATGTTGCATAATAGTATTCCTCACTTTCATTTCTTTCAGCTACTCAAATTCTGGCAGTCAAGATGTTTCACTGGATATCATTTCTACTGGAAATAAGAAAGGGGGACGATCACATATCCATAAGTTCATAACAAAAATTACTCCCAATAAGATGATGTATTTGTCTAGTTTACTTGATTTAGCAATGACTCGATTTAACAGTTGTTGGATTCGAAAATTAGTTAAAATTTATGATTTAGGATGAGTGCATGACTATGTAAATTAAGGTGCGGG
Source organism: Sambucus nigra (assembly GCA_949130495.1). NCBI lineage: Eukaryota > Viridiplantae > Streptophyta > Magnoliopsida > Dipsacales > Adoxaceae > Sambucus > Sambucus nigra. Next base: position 268,180,828 of record OX422224.1, read on the forward strand.
GAATTGCTTAAAGTGATATTTAGACTTGATAATGTATCAGAAGTGGGAACTCCATTAGATAGTTTTCGAATGATCATATGGCAGAAGTCCCCAATTTATGATCCATTAATTTCTACGCATTCTATGGAGGTGAAGCGGTCCTCATAATGCCTATCAGTTTCAAATTTATCTCCCACTAATATGTCACCTTCGATGCAATCAGTTTCGTCATTTTCAGCATCTCCTTTATCACCCCACTCTCTTCTTCCTGCAAGTTCAACTCCATCAAGGTGGACTCGCCATTGTCCGGGACTGAGGTCTCCAAACTTCTCAATTTCTAAAGAAGGGCTCCCTGTGTGGAGCAATGAGTCAATTAGGGTGTCCCACAGTGGGTCCTCAGATGGTTGGTCTATTCTCGCCTTTGCTGTGCTCATGGAAACTTCTCATAATAGTCAGAGGTGGTCTTTTGATAGCGAGTTGTTCGGGGTGAGTCGTGATAAGATAAACAGATCTAGTGTTCGGATCTTTTCTTGTCCCTCTATTGATATTCAAACATGTGAGGTTTGCTCAAAGTTTTTAATCGAGAGATCCTTTATAATTATTAATGAGATTATGGTGGTTGCTATTCTAATTTGCAGGCACGTTTACCACTCCGAGTTCTTAGAGAATATGACACCTAAAAATTTTCAAGTACGTACGACCCAGCTTACCCTGTTTGCACTTTCGAGGAGAAGCAGGTACTGAAGTTTTTAGAGAAAGCTTTGAGAGCTGAAATGGATTTGAAGGCTAAGAACAAGAATAGGTGGAAGAAACGAGTTGTGGATGGTGATCTTGATAGCGATTCTAATGTGTTTGATAGTTAAAGGAATACTGGACATGAGGTGAGAGGGCCCGAGATGAGCTTAAGTTCCATCATGAAAAGCTCTTTGGGGAAGATCGTCGGGTTCAAAGGGTGGAAGATCATTTTCGGAGAAGCATCCTACTCATAAGAAAGGGATTTTCTGGGAAAAATCTAGTAAGCAATGAGTTTTGTTCTGTCTTTATAGAGATCCATATTTGATTCATCTCTGGATTCTTGGTTGGAAGGGAGCAGGACATCTGTAATCTGGACTTTGCGAAGAAAAAACTGAATTCACCTCAATATCAAGCCAATAGGTTATCTTCTGAAGACACGTTATAAAGGAGGGGAAACAATATAGAGCAATTCAGTATCTAGGGAAAAAAGGAAAAAAATTAGTAGATGAAATGAATCATCAAACTAGTAGTTTTGTAAATTTGAATTTGTATTCTGGATGGACTCGTAGAAAAAAATTAGATGCTTTTACTTTGTATAATTTAATATGTGGGACTCATTTATGATGTGACAAACTGCCACATCAGTCATTAAAAAAAATTGTACGATTTTTTTATGTTAGTAACATTTTCCGAGCGCTAAGTTGGGTACTTCCTTAATGCAAATTGAAATATAGCACTCATATCAAATTGTCGTATATTGAATCTTGGTTGTGTCATGTCAGATCAAAGCAAGCAAGAAACAGGCCCACACTTACCCGTTCAACCATCAAGGGTAAGGTTTGGGAGAATATGCACGAGTAGCAGCAAAGCATGCCTATGCAGCTGCTGCCACACAGACATCATTGCCCTGGGAGCATATTGCTCATGATCTTTTATTTAAGGTGAGATCTGCAATATTTTATTATCGTTTAACATTAACATTAAAATTATTCTAGCTAAGGATGATTTTGTGAGTTCATAAAATACGGACATGCCTATCTTTGGGGCTAAATGATTGAGTTTTTTTAAGAAAATTTGATAGAGATTTCATTAAAAAAAATCACCAATGCTAAAACGAAACATCAAGTAATTTTTTTTCTATTGAAGATCCAAATTAGGTAGCTCACCTCCACTGATGCTAAAATAAAACGCATGTCAGTATCATAATCACCATTCTGAACAGTGAGAGGCCACCGAACAATGTCTCAACTCTTAAAGTATTAGTTCAATATTGTTTGAAGCATTAATTTTATGAAAGATCACCAATCATTGGACAATTAAAGTTGATGAACTTTATCATCTGTCAGTATGGCATACTTTTCCTATGTCCCCTCGCTGAACTTAGGTGTGGGAAAATTGTTTTAAGAAATAATTTAGATATTATTGCCTTTTAATCCGATTGATGTTCTGCTTTGGGGATGGGAGCGTCTAGGAGAGTTATGAAAGGTGAACTTTCTATCGAAAAGTGTTGTTTTGGCAATTTTTGGCACTTATAAATGGAAAAGAAAAACAAATTTTTTTAACAAAAAGAGGAAGGTAGGATATGGATTTGGGAAAAAAAGAGATTTACATCATCTTTATGGGCTTCAGTGTGGTAAACAAATGAGAATATATCTTTGTCCTTATTCTCCATGGCAAATGATTTGATTTGGGAAATCCTTCAGACCTACGTAAAGAGGTTGTGTATTCTATTTCATTTATGTGCCGATGATGCATGGGATTTAAAAATTATTAATGCTTCTTCATTCTCTTGTATTGAATATAGTTTGAGGAGTGCTGATCCTCTCCTGTTTGTAATACTTTTATCCTTACTTATAAAAAGCTTCTGGTGTTCAATCAAAATAAATAAATCAGCTCACAAACTTCATTAAGTCAACAACTTCATTAAGTTGTTGACTATCTTTTCGATAAGGGGAATTATGAAGTTCAAGATTCTAAAAGGGAGTTGGCCTGCTTTCTTAACAACAAGAGGTATCCTTTTCCTTACTGAGTCATCACTAACTTTATCCTTTAGTGTAGATTCATTAGCACTAGTAATATCACCATAATCGCCCCCATATAAATTTTCTTTGATAGAAGATCCAGCTTCTGAAGGCTCAGGTGTATTAGATCCTGGAATACTTTTCCAGAGATGCAAGGGTTTTAGTACTGTGTCTCTAACTGGTTTCAACTTGTCAAAATGACATGATTCAAGGGAACGGATGGAAGACGACTTGAAAGAACCAGAAAATGATCCATCACTAGAGGTAATTTTCGATAATGCTGCATTAGTAGGTTTACGTGTCGATCAATCATTGTTCGTGAGAGCTTCTTGGATGCTTGTCATTACAGCAGATAGAATAGATTGTGTTGGGGCACCCCCTGCCTGAATAATACTTCTATTCAACTCAATGACTGTTGGCTTTGCCATAAAGTATGCTTTCTTAAGCAACTTAACAATTCTTGCTAACATCCTTTGCAAAATTGACACTGGTAGATCATTTGTATTGTCAAGGACCCGAGCTAAACACAATGCCGAACCAGATTGCACTTGCTTATTATGTTCACTCATGGGCCAAATGCAAAATATATTTTTTTAATTTTATATGTTTCTCATAAAGTGTTTTATAATAGATTTTGATTGTGAATATTATTTTATGTTATCCAACTTATTTATGTAACAACTTACGAGTCATTGGGGTTTATGCAGATGGAGGTTGATCAAGGGAAAAAGTTTCGTTGATTGATGTTTACATCAAAACACACGAGAGGAGTGATGGCTCGTCCATCGATAAGGATTTGACTGAAGCAATGGTACAAAAATATCATCCATGTTCCTTCCCTTCTTCTTTAGAACATCTCAACGACGTCATTTTATCTATTAATCAAAATTCTTATTATGTTTATCTACCATTATAAAAGGCAAGATGCATGAGATTATGTCATATCGTTAGAAGCATAATATATATCATACACGGATGAGGATTAAATTAACAATTAAATAAGTTTATTATTTATGAAAGTTAAAATTATGCATGAAATTAATATGTGAAGCATTTAAAATTAGTGGTGGGGAGTTATTGGGATCTTTATTCTGTTTTGGTTTTGTGAATGAATGATTACAATTTTTGTTTTATATAATAATAATCGTTTCATTTCAGTAAAAAATGAGGCAAAATGGTTCAACTTCTGCCAAATTGTACTGAATTCGTCAGTCGTAAAGACGAGATATTTTATGAAGTCCTACGACCTAATAAACACGATCATTGTCGAGCTTATGGGCATGGACCATCTCTAACTGATGTGCATGGAACTAAGCAGTTGAAGGTTAATGAAAGAGAGTATGAAAGTCCACGAGCTGAGATTCGATTGAATTTCAGGATAAAATTTGATCATTCAGACGCTCAGTTTGAGTTGATATGCACACACATGATTACTTGCCCTTCTGTTGTATGCAACCAGGTTAATAAGTACACACTTTTACCTTTTTTGCTTAATTATCGTGTATATATATAAATGTATCTTCTAATATTAAATCATGTTAGTAACAGGTTCTTAAATCTTCCAACGAGCATAACATACTATCATATAGGTCTATTTTGCAACCCAAACAACAATTAGAAGAAACCAACCAATTTCAGCTTGTAGCGGTACCACAATCAAATAACCATTTATCTTCATCTCATCATGTAAGTAGATAAATATTTTTTAAAATCATAATTTAAGACTTTACATTTTCATGACTGAAATAATTCAATTTTTATAGATTGTAAATTCTCAATAATTGGCTACCCCCGAGACTACTGCTTGTGTTAGTGAACAAACGAATGCTACTTCAATTCAAGTATGTTATTAATTTAAAGGATTTTAAATAATATAATATATTGCTAATGTACTAATTTATGTAACGACTTACGAGTCATTGGGTTTATGCAGATGGAGGCTGATCATGGGAAAAAGGTTTCGTTGGTTGATGTTTACATCAAAACACATGAGAGGAGCGATGGCTCAGCCATCGATAAGGATTCCGCTGAAGCAATGGTACAAAAATATCATCCATGTTCCTTCCCTTATTTCTTAGAAAATCTCAACGACGTCATTTTACCTATTAATCAAAATTCTTATTCTATTTATCAACCATTATAAAAGGCAACATGCATGAGATTGTGTCATATTATTAAAAGCATAAATATATCATACACGGATGAGGATTAAATTAACAATTAAATAAGTTTATTATTATTTATGAAATTTAAAATTATGCATGAAATTATTATGTTAATAAGAATCGTTTCATTTCAGTCAAAAATGAGGCAAAAAAGAGATCAACTTCCGTCAGATTGTAATGAATCCGTCAGTCGTAAAGATGAGATATTTTATGAAGTCCTAGGACCTGATAAACACGGTCATTGTCGAGCTTATGGGCATGGACCATCTCCAACTGATGTGCATGGAACTAAGCACCCGAAGGTTAATGAAAAAGAGTATGAGCGACTAAGATCTGAGATTCGATATGAATTTCAGGATAAATTTGATCATTTAGAGGCTCAGTTTGAGTTGATACGCACACACATGATGACTTGCCCTTCCGTTGTATCCAAACAGGTTAATAAGTACACACTTTTATCTTTTGTGCTTAATTATCGTGTATTTATATAAATGTATGTTCTAGCATTAAATTATGCTATTAACAGGTTCCTCAATCCTCCAACGAGCAAAACATACCATCATATAGGTCTATTTTGCAACCCGAGCAACAATTAGAAGAAACCAACCAATTTCAACCTGTAGTGGTACCACAATCAAATCACCATTTAACTCCCTCTCAACAGGCAAGTAGATAACTACTTTTTAAAATCATAATTTATGACTATATGTTTTCATGACTGAAATAATTCATTTTTTGTAGATTGCAAATTCTCAACACTTGGATGCCCCCGAGACCGCTGCTCGTGTTAGTGAGAAAACGAATGCTACTTCAATTCAGGTATGTTACTAATTTAAAGGATTTTAAAGGGAACAATATATCTGCGCTTTCTTGGAGAGTTTATGTATACTTGACATTAAGTTGTTGGCATATTTGGTTGTATATAGTCTTAAAATTATTGGGATGCCTTAAAAACAAATAAAACTCTGCCGATTTTTTTCCAGAAATATATGGTTGATGACATATTCATCTTGTTTGTAGAAAGAACCATCAAAGAAGAAGAAGAAGCACCATCAACCACGACAAAGGGTCTCAAATAATGCACTTCCTAAAATTGTAGACCTTCTTACTTCCGGACTTCCAAAAGTGGTTGTGGCACGTGGATTCATTGTGAGCAAGGACCCTTCAACAAAAGTAGGGGGTACGCAACTCGGTGAAGACTTTTGGGAAGTATATATTGAGAAAACATTTGTAACAAATGAATCATTGCCTAGACCTTATGGAAACAAGTCCACAATTGGAGATGCACATCATTCAACAGTAGCGTGGCATATTGCTAATGTACTAATTTTTTTTTTTTTTTTAATTAAAATACTAAAGAATAAGTATCAATGGCTAACAATTGACTTTTTTATTTTGTAGGTCGAAGAGGATGCTTGACTTTAATGAAGAAGGATCATACATTATATAAAATTTAGTTTCCCTGTATCCCCCCTTTTTCTTATTGGACAAGTGATACATTTTATTTTGTGAATGGATAATTGTTCCAAGCACAATTATATTTATTTACGATGAATACTATTGGTTTTAATTTAATGACGTTTTAATTTGATTACTGCCCTCTGAATTCAATGTTATGGTAATGTATTTGCACATAAATACAATACTTCTTATAATTGATTTTTTTAACACCTGTTCCCAGTCATATATTACAAAATAATGTCAACATTTTGTTTGATGCCGCTATATTTATTCTCAGCATTTTTTTAGTGCCGCCAAAAGTGTGTTGAACATTTAATAGGTGTTGCAAAAGATTATTATCAGCATTTTTTAATGCCGTTAAAAGGTTATTACCAGCATTAATATAAATGCTTAAAAGTGTTGCTAACTTTTTGCCGCATTTTTTAAAGTGCCATTGTTCTTTTACCACATTGGCTATCGCACTTGTGGAAATGCCGCTATAAGTGCCGCTAACTTTTCGCGGCATTTTTTAAAATGCCGTTGTTCTTTTACCACATTGGCTACTGCACTTGTGGAAATGCCGCTATAAGTGCCGCTAACTTTTCGCGGCATTTTTAAAAATGCCGTTGTTCTTTTACCACATTGGCTATTACCGCACTTGTAGAAATGCCGCAAAAAGTGCCGCAAAAAGCGTTACCGGCATTTTTAGTGCTTTTTTCGGCATTTAATTTATGCTGGGAAAAATCAATATTCCTGTAGTGTCATTTACTGTCAAGGCCAGTGGTGGGAGAAAAACTATACTTGTACTTAGCTATTTTAAAAAGTGCAGTCAGTTTGGCCTTGATAAGAATAGAATACGGAGTGCAAAAACCATTTTATTATACTAGCAAGGCATTCAGGGGAGCAGGAATCAGGTATACAAAACTAGAGAAGTTGGCATTAACATTGATCGAAGCGAGCAGGAGAATCAAACCGTATTTTCAAGCCCACATAATAGTGGTATATACTAACATGCCACTCAGACAGGCTTTACATAAGCCAAAAAAGTCTAGAAGATTGATGTATTGGGCAGTGGAGTTAGGGGAATACGATATTATCTATGAGCTAAGATCCTCTCTTAAAGGACAAGCAATGGATGATTTCATCGCTGGATTTACCTACCCGGATGTCTCTTATCAACAAGGGGCTCCTATAGAGTAATGCAGGATGCTGGAGGATCAACTAAAAATATCCCCGATCAAATACCAGAAGTACAATTGACATAAGATATTTCCACCAATCAATCAGAATCTTCTGGAAAAGTACCAGAGTTGAAAAAGAATTATGAAGAAAGGAAGGATAAAATATTCCATCACGGGATTTTAATAGACCAAGGGTTTGATGATAATATTCCTATATGGAATTTATATGTTGATGGTTCTTCATGTGCGAAAGGTTGTGGGGGTGGAATTATTCTTAACATTTCGGATGGAATATATATTGAATATGCTCTGCGTTTCCAATTCCAAGCTTCCAATAATGAAGCCGAGTATGAAGTCATGATTGTGGGCCTCAACTTAGCTAAATCATTGAATATAGAGCAAGTTATGGTGTTCAGTGATTCATAATTAGTGGTGAATCATATGTTAAGTCTTTACGCTGCAAAAAGAGAGTTAGTGTTAAGATATTTAGCCAAGGCTCTAGAGATGGTCAGAATACCTAGACTAAAGAATTCAAGGGCAGATGCACTTGCTCGGTTAGCTTCATCTAATCACACCGAGCTATGAAGAACAATCCCCTTTGAAGTACTTACAAGAAGAAGTATTGATGAAGACCTAATGGTGAATTTTATCACTTTGGATATGGGACCATCGTGGATGGATCCCATCAGGGCCTGTACTGAAGAAGGTATTTTATAGTCGACCTACTTGCATCCAAATGGTTAAAGTACAAGGCTACCAGATATGTTTTGAATAATGTAGTTGTGTATAAGAGAGGTTTGATAGCTGGTTTGCAGAGGTGTGTACATCCAGCAGAAGTCAAGGACCTCATAGACGAAATTTATGAATGGTCTTGTTGGGCTTATGTAGCCGAAAGAACTATACTATAGAGAATAAGTACGTAAGGATACTACAGGGCAACAATGCGCGCTGATTGTATGGCTTATGCTAAAAAAAGTGACAAGTGTCAACGATTTTCTACTATACGAAGAACTCCCCAGGCTCTACTAACCCTAATCACTTCGCCTTGGCCATTCTCTATGTGTGGAATTGATTTAGTTGGGCCTCTGCCAATAACAAGAGGACGATTCAAATATTTGGTGGTAGGTGTTGATTACTTTATAAAGTGGATGGAAGCTGAACCCCTCATCGATATGGCTTATGAAAGTGTCTATCAATTCAGTTGGAAGAATATTATTTTCTGGTATGGTCTGACCCATGCATTTATCACTGAATACGGTACCCAACTTGACAATGATGAGTTTGTAGCATACTAACTACAGTCCAACATTCAAAAAGTCCATTCTGCTCCCGGTCATCCCTAAAGTAATAGTCAAACAGAGGTGACAAACATAACTCTATTGAATGGGTTGAAGAAGATATTAGGTGATGCTAAAGGGAATTAGATCAACGAGTATCCCTCAGTGTTATGGGCTTACCGAACAACTCCCCGAAAAGCAACTGGGGAATCCCCTTATGTGTTGGCTTTTGGGAGTGAAGCAGTGATACCTGCTGAGCTAGGATTACCTACTCATAGGGTGCTCAACTTCAATTCTGTGACACTCCTCCTAATTAATTACCGTGTGATCCGTACTTAATTAATTAATTTCACAATATCAAGTTGGTTGAGATAATGCATCATTGTCGAAAACTTAAATTTTAATTTAATAAAAACTAACCACCTAATATTTAAAAAGGTTGGTGTCAAAATTTTATCTTATTATTAACCATCAATAAAGGAAAAAATTCAATTATCACCATACATCACAATACTAATAAGGAAATAACTAACAAAATTAAATAAAGAACTAGAGTAAACACATCCTGTTAAAATCCCACATAATAATCCAAAAACATGAAATCAAAGTCTAATGATAAATTAAAAAACTCTAAATCTCAGAATGTAAAATAGGAGGGACGGCATGCCCAACTGAAATAAGTGACTGATAGATAAGGAAAATAGATTATAAAGCGTCTATTAACAATGTCCTATAGCTTCCACATCAGCTACATCTCGACAAATGAATGGAATTTCCTAAGTATGGTGTCCCTATGGCTGAGCACCTAAAAATAATAAATAAAGAAAAGATATTTGCAGAAAAACAGGTCAGAGCCCGAGTAAAAAACATTTTAAATTTAGCAAGTGCTTAAATTGATTAATTAGCATAATATTATTCAAGTTAACTTAGCATACTCAATTGGGATGCTCACCTGTCATCTATTGTGCACACCTAGCGAGCCTAGCTACCCATACTAGTCACGATACTCTGCCTGACTATATGTAGAAAAATGACTATGCCGGATATATTACTTACATACCCCGAACATAATATCTCTATTATTTAGGATTCGGTTTAAAGATACTTTAATTCATTCTCATAGCATTCTTAATTCTCAACTGGTGGCCCAAAATGTATATACTTTAATAAAGTAGCCAAAATACAACACATAATAGGAACTCAGTTCACATATAAAAATCTCATTGTGTATACATACTGACACATATATCAATATTGCACCCATGGTTAAGAACCCCTGGTGTTAGGCATACTCGACTATCTAGTCCCATTGCAAACATTCACGCATGAAGGACAATAGGTTCAGTCTCTCAGGAACCAATAAAACATATGCACATATTGGAGGTGAATATAGTCCCAATCTGATGGGCTACACATATACCTATGCACCCATACGACCGTCATCACTATCATTCTCACAGATAGCCCGTACCTAGGTTCCATGCTCTAGTGGTACGACTCAAAATCCCTCGAAGGCACACAAGATATGGTCGTCCACGATGCGTTAACCTCCGTTCGATAGTCAGTATCCACGTATGTCATACACATAAAGTTCCAAGAAATAAGTATGCACACAACTTATATAAGTTAATAGGTATTCACGTAGCCCCATTACTATAATCCGTAAGTAATATTAACACCGTTACTCTCCATGATATCCATATATATAAAACTTCTCTAGGACTTCCATTCTCTCCTAGGTTTCTATACAAGATCAATACCTCGAGTATTCTTACACCTTTAATTCCCTAAAAACTTTGGATTTTAAGTCACTCGTTACTCACATAGGTTAATGCACTCGTTGGGATAAACCTAGGATGATTTTTAACTTAACCGGACCCTAAAAACACATTCTGAAATTTCGTTAGAAGTTCCAGGATTCTCATTCGAATGATTTCGTTCGAACGAAGTTCCCACTTTGAACGAACTCAGCAACTCGTTAGAAGGATCGTTGGAAATCTCGTTAGATGGTTCGTTCGAACGAGGTCATTCTAAGGACTTGGGCAGGTCTTCGAACTAGAATTTTGGAGAGACCCAGTTCTTCCAAATTTTGATTTTTCTCAACATTCCAAACCTCAAACTCAATCCAAATTTCGTCCAACATCAGTTTAAATGTTTCTAATCTAACCCTAATCATTATGGGGCAATTTCTAACACAAATTAGTATTCAAATATTTATGTTTTCAAAAGGGAAAACAATAATTTCAAAAATCTGTAAGAATCCTCATATAATGAACCCAACGCTTTAGTTATTTCAAATCCTTAAATTCAATTCGTGATTTGTACATAAAATCTGCAGATTTAATAGTCTACAAATGGGGCAAAGCATCTACATGCAAACCATTTCCAAAATCTAATGTTCTTCTACGATTAAACCTAATGAAATCCAAATTTCCATCATAAGATGTCTAAATCATTAACAGAGTTTAATAAGAAGAATATATGCTAAATAAACTAGCAAGATAAACACTTTCCTCAAAAATAGATTTATGATTCTCGGACTAAAATTGGTATGGGAACGATCCTATTAACACGATCTATGTGCTAGTGTAATTTTTGGTGTAAAAGCTTGAGTTCTTGGCTTAAGGATCCAATGGAGTCTTCTTCTCCTTGGTTCTCCCCCCCCCCCCCCCCCCCCTCTCTCTCTCTCTCTCTCTCGTATGCTGAAAACTGATAGTCACGTCTAACCCACGTTGCCTTTAATTAAAACCTAATTTTCATCCATTTAATTACTTAAAGATCCCAAAAGACAAAAATACCCCTCTGGGGTGTCTTTTTGGGCTAAAATGCCTCGGAATCCAAATATAACACCCGAGTAGTGTTTTCTGACTATATCGACCCTTCTGGACAGTGCACACTCAAAATAGTCGTTCGAGTTATATAAAAATAATTTACCTTTTTAACCCCTAAATATATGATAGTGACGCGACTCATGCGCGCGTCCCGAATAATTATATTTTAACTACCGTGTATCTCGTCCCCGGCCATAGTATTATTTTTGAAACCATCTATTATGTTACTCACTACGAAATATTCAACCTAGTTATTACTCAATATGATTTCAACATAATTATTTTCTATAATTACTAACTCTCGTCACGCTAGTAATTATTACCAAAAAGTCAGATTAATTATGAAATAATTTTCTCTCTTAATTAGTTAATCCAAATTCCCATGATATCATAATAAAATATATATGCGTAAAAATACTGGGTATTACATACTTCCCCCCTAATAACAAAATTTCGTCTTGAAATTGCGAAATGAAAGTATACCTGACAAGAATAACTCTGGATAACTTTCATGCATGTCATCCTCGTGCTCCCAGGTAGATTCCTCAACATTATGGTGTTTCCACTGAACACGGACTAGTGGCACTATCTTCGACCTCAACTTCCTCTCGTTACGGTCTAGGATAGCAACCGACCCCTCCTCGTAAGAACTATCAGGTTGTAAGTCGATTTCCTCCAACACAATGTGAGTGTGGGCTAAGTCATCTTGAAGATACCTCCTCAACGAAGAGATATGGAACACGTCATGGACTCTATGCAAGTGCTCCAGTAGCCCAAGTCTATAAGCAACTAGCCCAATCCTCTCAATAATAGGGAATGGCCCTACATACCTAGGCGCCAACTTTTCCTTCTTCCCGAAATGCACAACTCCCTTCATAGGAGACACCCGAAGTAACACTTGGTCCCCAATATTAAACTCTCAAAAATACCGCTTGGTGTCAGCATAGCTCTTTTGCCGATCTTGAACCACCCGAATACAGCTCCGTATCAACTCTATTATTCCCGAAGTATCCTGAATTACCTCGGAGATAAGTAATTTTTTGTCCCCCACCTCTAACTAACATGCTGGGGAACGACAAGGTTTGCTGTATAGTGCCTTGAAATGGATTCATACCGATAATAAACTAGTATGAGTTGTTATAGGCAAACTCCACCGGCGAAAGGTACTGCTCCCAGCCTCCGCCAAAATAAATAATACACACACACAACATGTCCTCTAACATCTGATTGGTCTTCTTGGTCTGTCCATCCATCTGCCGGTGATAGGATGTACTCAGTCGCAACTCCGTACCCATTGCCTCTTGGAAACTCTCCCAAAATCGAGACATTGACACCTTATCTCTGTCAGACACCATATTTAGAGGCACCTCATGCAGTCTCACTATCTCTACTATGAATATTTGTACTATCCCGTGTTATAATCCGTCCGAACTGGAAGAAAGTGGGTTACCTTGGTCAACCGATCCGCTATCACCCATATTTAATCGCGACCCCTCTATGATGTAGATAATCCCGTGATGAAGTCCATGGAAATGCTTTCCCATTTCAATATAGGAACCTCTAATGGCTACAGAAGTCTCAGCGGTCTTTGATGGTCCACCTTTACTAGATGACAAGTGAAACATTTTGAGATGAACTCGACAATATCCTTTTTCATCCCCCTCCACGAGTACTGTCTCCACATATCCTGGTACATCTTATCCCCATCGGTATGTATCGCAAATTGTGAACCGTTCAACTCTATCATCACCTCGTGTCGCAAGTCTTTCCCCTCACTAACAACTAACCTTCCATTGAAACATAGACCCCCATCTGAACCCATAATATAAGACTCGGCCCCCTCTGCTAGAAGCTTCACTCTCTGACTCGGGCAGAAAGGATCAGCTGCCTGAGCCTGTACTACTCTCATAATAATTTGGGGCGGAACTGTCATCATAGACATGAAAGATCAAGCCACCACATCCTGGTGTCCTAATTCCTTCCATTTCTCTTTCCATACCTCGGCCGACTCCCCCACCGGCCTTCGACTCAATGCGTATGCTACCACGTTAGCCTTCCCCGAGTAGTATTGGATATAAAAATGGTAATCCTTCAAAAAACTCAAGCCACCGACGTTGATGCATATTCAGATACTTCTGTGTGAAGAGGTACTATAATGACTTGTGATCTGTGAATAAGCAAAATTTCTCCCCCAGAAGGTAATGTCCCCGAATTCGAAGTGAAAACATGACTGCTGCCAACTCTAAGTCGTGGGTGGTGTAATTCCTTTCATGAGGCTTAAGCTTACAGGAGGCATAAGCTATAGCCTGATCCTCCTATGGAAGTACACCCCCAAGTCCAAATAAGGACGCATCAGTGTAGACTAGATACTCCACTCCCGGCCTGGGTAATGATAACACGGGTGCTGAGGTTAACTTGTCTTTCAACACATCAAAGGCCAACTGACAGGCGTTGCATCAGATAAATGACACCCCTTTGCGAGTAAGGTGTGTCAATGGACCCGCTATCTTCGAGAACCCTCGAATAAACCTCCTCTAGTATCCAGCTAGGCCCAAGAAACTTCATATCTCGGTTAATGTCGTGGGCTGTCCCCACTCCCTTAACACTGCCACTGTCCTCGGATCCACGGATATCCCTCCATTAGAGATGATATTCCCCCAAAACTGAACCTCCTTCAACCAAAACCCACATTTCTCATATTTTGTGTACAAATCATACTGGCATAGTGTCGGTAAAACTTGCCTCAAGTGCTCGGTATGTTCCTCCTCAATATGCGAGTAAACCAGAATGTCATCTATGAATACGATGATGAACTGAACCATGAACTCTCTTAACACCCTGTTCATTAAGTCCATAAACATGGCTAGGGCGTTGGTTAGCTCGGATGTCATAACCCTAAACTCATAGGAATTATATCTCATCAAGAAGTTCATCTTCAATACGTCTGACTCCCTGATGCGCAACTAATGGTATCCCGATCTCAAGTCAATCTTCGAGAAGAAGGAAACTCCTCTCAACTGGTCGAATAAATCATTAATTCAAGGCAACAAATATTTGGTCTGCATCGTGACTTTATTCAACTCTCGGTAATCGACACATAACCTCAATGATCCATTCCTCTTCTTAATGAATAGTACGGGAGCACCCCACTATGAAGTAGTCCTATGGATAAACCCCTGCCCCAATAACTGCTCAATCTGATCACGTAACTCCCTCATCTCTGCTAGAGACATACAGTAAGGTGCGCGGGTTGTCGGTCGAGTGCCCGATGCTAAATCAATGAAAAATTCTATCTCTCTACTTGGTGGTAACCCCAGAATCTCCTGAAACACATCGAAAAACTCTCAAACAACAGGAATCGAGTCAAGAGGTGCCACCATCTCCGTAGAGGTCTCCTCCTCTATATAATATAAATGAGTTAACGATCCTCCCTCAGAGAGAGGCATCGTAACTAGGAACATCTACTGGGTATGGAAAAAATCTATACTCCTACTAAAACAATCAATCATGGACCTATACCTGAAAAGCCAATCCATACTTACAATCCCGTCATAGTCGGACATATCCATTAAGAGCATGTTAGCGGGTAAGACAAACCTCCCAATCTCAATACCTACTCCCCAATAAATAAAAGAAATAACGGAACCTCTACTCAACAGAGAATCCCCACAATTAATCGTACTCTCAGTAGTATCTAATAATCCCGTAGTACGTGAAAACCTCGTGGCAATAAAATAGTGTGTGGACCCTGTGTCAAATAAAATAGGCCCCAAAATCCCTTGGATGGAAAACATACCCTCAATCGTGGGTGGGTCCTACGGGACTGCGGCCTGGTGAAGATTATAGATTCGTCCCTACTGAAGCTTCCCCTGCTGGACTAGGATAGCTAAAATAGGTGGCAGTGCTGGCATTTGTGGGGGTGGTGGGAGAGCTGCGAGAAATAATGGTCGTTGAGGCTCCTGACGAGTGCCTTGCTGCGGTTGCTGCTGGCCTCTACCCTTCTGAGGGTAGTCCTGACGTTTGTGGCTAGTGTTGACACAAGTGAAACATCTCCTTGGGAAGGTTCCTCCCCTCTGTCCCTGATGTCCCCGTCCCCGATGGACGTTTCCGCCACTCCCTTGGCCATACTGGCCCTACTGAACCTGTTGTCAGCCTTGATGGCCGTGCTGACCCGACTGGATATGTCTAAAACCTCCTTACCCATCTCTAAAACCTCCCAACCTGAAACTCATAGGATCTTCCTGATGGGAACCTTGATCACTGTGTCTATGCTGACCCTGAATTATATGTGCCCCACTGGAACCATTTCCTCCTGTCTTGCCCTGCTGACTGGACTCTCCCAATCGTTTCACCTCTGTCATATGAAAATAGTGGTCCTGGTAGTGGAGTAGGGATGCATTAACCACGTCCGAATAGGAGGCCAAATAAAGATTTCCTATTAAATACTGGTGGATCCTCCATGTCAACCCATCCATAAAATGCTGAATCTTTTTATCCTTAGTCGGGATCTCATCTGGCACGATGTTCAGAAGACTGATAAACTCTGCCTCATATTCCTCCACGGTCTTTCCCTCCTGTTTCAAGTTCACTAACTTTCATCTCATTTCTATCTGGACGACCGACGTAAAATTCTTATGGTCGAACCGCACCCAAAAGTCTTGAATAGTGAGTCTGTCTCTCTCCTCAATGGTGGTAATAGACTCCCACTACTGCAGTGCTTCTCCCACTAACTTGAACGTGTCCAGTATCTGACTGTGCACCTTTGTGCACTCATGCATCCTGAAATGCCTCTGGATATCCTTCTTCCATTGGCTTGCTACCACCACATCGTAGCTCCTTGTAAACTCCGGAGGATGAGCCTTCTGAAAGACACCCCTAACATGCTCCCAAGTAGACGGGAAGGCCTGGGCCTGAACTGGAGTCACCACCGGTGCTTGAGGTGGAGCCTGTTGCACAACTGCCAATGCTGCATTTAATGCCTGAGCTATAATGGCGAATTATTCCATGGCATTCATCACACCTTGAGCTGGTGCAGGCTGAGGCTCGGGCCGAGCATCTCTGGGAACTCTCTGTGCACCTTGAGGAGGCATCTGACAGAAGTGAAGAATTTCATAAGTCTACAATTATTCTCTCAAAATAGCTGAAGAACGTAAAATGCATAAAGAGTACAAAAATCATAAAATATAGGTCTCTATATCAAAGGATTCTACCTAGAAACATAAAAAGCCGTACAAATCCTAAGGACACTTGAACCTGATGCTCTGATGCCACCTATGACACCCCTCCTAATTAATTACCAGGTGATCAGTCCTTAATTAATTAATTTCAGAATATCAAGTTGGTTGAGATAATGCATCACTGTCGAAAACTTAAATTTCAATTTAATAAAAACTAACCACCTAATATTTAAAAAGGTTGGTGTCAAATCTTATTATTAACCATCAATAAAGGGAAAAATTCAATTATCACCATACATCACAATATTAATAAGGAAATAAGTAACTAAATTAAATAAAGAACTGGAGTAAACACATCCAGTCAAAATCCCACACAATAATCCAATAACATGAAATCAAAGTCTAATGATAAATTAAAATAACTCTAAATCTCTTAATGTAAAATAGGAGGGACGACATGTCCAACTGAAATAAGTGACCGATAGATAAGGAAAATAGATTATAAAGCGTCTATTAACAATGCCCTATAGCTTCCACATCAGCTACATCTCGACAAATGAATGGAATTTCCTATGTATGGTGTCCCTATGGCTGAGCACCTAAAAATAATAAATAAAGAAAAGATATTTGCAGAAAAACGGGTCAGAGCCCGAGTAAAAAATAGTTCAAATATAGTAAGTGCTTAAATTAATTAATTAGCAAAATATTATTCATGTTAACTTAGCATACTCATTTGGGATGTTCACCTCTCATCTATTGTGCACACCTAGAGAGCCTAGCTAACCATACTAGTCACGATACTCTAACTGACTATACGTAGCACAATCACTATGTCGGATATATTACTTACGTACCTCGAACACAATATCTCTATTATTTAGGATTAGGTTTAAAGATACTTTAATTCATTCTCACAACATTCTTAATTCTCAATTGGTGACCCAATAAGTATATACTTTAATAAAGTAGCCAATATACATCACAGAATAGGAACTTAGTACACATATAAAAATCTCGTTGTGTATACATACTAACACATATATCAATACTGCACCCATGGTAAAGAACCCCTGGTGCCTGGCATACTCGGCTATCTAGTCCCATTTCAAATGCTCACGCATGAAGTACAATAGGTTAAATATCTCAGGAACCAATAAAAAATATGCACATATTGGAGGCGAACATAGTCCCAAGCCGATGGGCTACGCACATACCTACGCACCCATACGACCGTCATCACTATCATTCTCACAGATATCCTGTATCTAGGTTCTATGCCTTAGTGGTACGACTAAAAATCCCCCGAAGGCACACAACATATAATAGTCCACAATGCATTAACCTATGTTCGATAACCAATAGCTAGGTATGTTATACAAATAAAGTTCCAAGAAATAAGCATGCACATAACTTATAAATCTTAACATGTATTCCCGTATCCCCATTACTATATTTCATAACTAATATTAACTCCATTACTCTCCATGATATCCATATATATATAACTTCTCTAGGACTTCCATTCTATCCAAGGTTTCTATACAAGATCAATACCTCGAGTATTATTACATCTTTAGTTCCCTAAAATTTTGGATTTTAAGTCACCCGTTACTCACATAGGTTAATACACTCGTTGGGATATACCTAGGATAATTTTTAACTTAACCGGACCCTAAAAATCCCGTTCTGTAATTTCGTTAGAAGTACTAGGATTCTCGTTCGAACGAGGTCGTTCGAACGAGTTTGTTCGAAGGAAGTTGTGACAACCCGAATATAATTATGATAAATTATATTTAAATAATGCTTACCTTATGTTATATGAAGAATGTGTTATTAGTATATCTAATATTAAGTGCTTATGTTTAGTCTAATCCTACTTTCATAAATTATGAAAGGTCGAATTATTTACAAACAAAAAATTTTGTTGTTTTCAATAAAAATGTTCCAGTTAGAGACTAGTTTTGACCTTTATAACATTATAAATGACTTGAGGTGAAAACTATATAGTTGTATACATGTGAGTTAGGGTTGTAACACAACAAATGGATAATCAAATGGATGCCCGAGTAAAGAGTTATACCGAATTTACGAACAAGGGGCAAATCTGTCCATTCCCTTTAAGTGGTAAATTGTCTTTTATTAAACCAAATGGTTTAATTTGATTGGTTGGCTTGGGAGGCAGCCTTGGGCGACTTAAAACTCTCCCTTTAGATTATTTGTTCTAAAAATATAACCCTAGGTTCAGTTTCAAGTGTTGTGAGCTGGAGGAAAGAGAAGGTAGAAGTTTAGGAAGAAAAGTGAGGAGACAAAGTGTAGAAAAATTTGTAGAAATTACGTAAAGGTCCCAAAGGTAATTCTAATTGAAAATCTTGTTATTTTTCATATATTTATAATTTATATGATATAAATCCTTGATTTGTTTATTGACCTTTCATGCTTGGGTGCATATGTATGGATATATGCAAGTTTAAGTTAAGTTGAATGCATAAACCCTTAAAATTGCTTTGTATTGAAATCCCTTTTATTCAAATCTGTATATCTCTGTGTGTGATTACTGTAATTGAGAAATTCAAATTGGGTATGAAAGTATACTCATATATTAATATCATATCCAAAAATTAGAATTTAATTCCTCATGGTTAGGACATAGTGATGGTTGCAAGTTGGTATATAGTTTTTGTTTGTATACTTCATTTCGGAATGCCCTGAGTTTAGTCAAGATTTTGAGATAGCAAATGAAGTCAAAAAATTATGAAACTTTAATTAATTACCATTAAGTATGTGTAAAGGAAATGGGTCGAAAATCATGGAAATTTATGGTGTAGAAAAATTATGAAAATTCTTGCAAGTTGAAGGAACAATAGAGGAGCTTGTAGGGCTGATTTCTTGTGTTTTAAATAAATGGTCATAACTTGCTCTAGGAAGCTTGAAAAATTACACCGTCACTTGTACTGGAATGTATATTCATATATGTTTTCATATTGATAAGTTTGGACCCCTGTATTTGTACAATTTAGGAATATAAGATGGTTAAGTATGTAGGACAATAATTTCAGGCCATACTAGATACCCCTTGAATAAATGTTTGTATTTCGTCCTTACAAAGGGTACTTTGAGTACATGTTTCATGTGTATATACATTGAGAAGTATAATTTCATGTTTAGTTGACTTTGGTTATAAATTACTTTTAAGTTATTTCCTAGGGTTGAATGTCCGTAACTTTATCAACATGTATATCATTATTTTGCCTTTACCTATATTTTATGGAATGTGACTTAATTGGAATTATATTGTTGATGTATAGTCATGGATAGTTACATAATTATGTTAGGATAATATTTATGATTGAGGTTCAGTACTGATTTAGTTGGATTGACAGTTGTAAGGTCTAATCAACCCAGTTCAGCTCCACTAGAAGGAAATGTGAATACATGGTTGTCAACCAAGGTGAGTGTACTCACTGGAAAGAGGTATTTGCATCGTGTTGTTGATATGATCAGAATATAATGAATATGAGATTTTTCATTTTGGTTTACCGAAATGGGAGGTTACTCCCCGACCCGGAATGGGGGAGATTTATCTATTAATGACAAGGGGTTACTCCTCGATCAGGAATGGGGGAGAATTATCTATTTAGACAGGATATGTGAATCATGATTCAGAAAAGTTGGTCATTCATTATGAATTAGACGGATAAGTTAATACATAATTATATGGACATGATTTATTGCATTTAAATTTATGCAGTAGTATAGTAGTGATGCATTCACTGGGCTATTTTGCTCATGGTTCCTATGTTCACATTTTTCAGGTAATGCGATGTCACTGCCAAATCTAGAAAGTCGGGTTGGGTTAGCCATGAATGGGAGAAACAAAGATTTTGTTTAAATGTAAATGATGTAATTAAGTTAAATTTTCCTTCAAGCAAGTTTGTATAAGTGTGACTACTCTGATGTTGTAAAAAGGTTTTCAGATATATGGATTTACAATGATGACTCTGAAATTAAAGCTCTTGTTTATGGGTTGGTTAAATTAATCATGGTTTGACTCACTTTGACTTTCAAACTTATTTATAAGTAACTGGGTTGGGATGTGTCAGCTTTTGGTATCAGAGCCTAGGTTTTAGAGGTTCTGGAGTGAGAAGAGTCTAGATTTGGCAGTGAATGTTAGAAATATATTAAATTTGATACTAACGGTTATGTTAGGAAAGATATGTATATTTTCATGTTGTTATATCTTTAATCCATTTCAGATATTAAATAATGGAAGGAGGGAATGTGAATGTGAGAATAGAAGATGAGGCTTCAAATATGGCAGCAGAAGCAGAGGTTGAGCAACCTGTTTATGGAAATATAGAACCCGGGCCAGAACAATTGACAGATATGCAAAAAATGGCACGTGCTATGACTCAAATGGCAAAGCAATAAGCTAGATTTATGGCTCATGTGGAAGAACAACAGACCAGGCAACTGGAGGCACAAGCCTTGGCTAGGGCTGAGGAGGTGATACACTGGGAAGAAAGGAGTACTTCACATGAGAAATTTATTAAGATGAACCCACCCTCATTTGAAGGAGCAGCTGATCCAGCAGAGGCAAAAATGGATTAAAGAGATTGAACTTATTTTCGGGGTGATGAAAATGCCTGAAAATCAACGAGTAATCTTGGCGATGTACATGCTGAAAGGAGAAGCTAAATATTGGTGGGATGCCACCAAACATTTGTTGATTACTCCAGGAGGTGGTAATGTGATCTCATGGGATTCTTTTGTTAAAGCCTTGTATGATAAGTATTTTCCTCCGATGTATCGAAAATAAAAGGAGATAGAATATTTCCTGTTGAATCAGGGGAGTATGACAGTTAGAGAATAGGAAGTTAAACTTACAGCATTATCTCGATTACCTTTGAGGTTTATATGGAATGAGGAAGATATGTGCAGCCGATTTCTCAATGGGCTTGAGTTAGTCATTAAATCAAGGTTTTCGGCTTTAGAGACTGTTAATTATTCAGCCTTGGTGAATAAATCCCTGCTGGTAGAAAATGACGTGAATGAAGCAAGAGGGAATCAAGAACTAGGTGTAAAGAGAAGCAGATTCAATCCAAGTTATTAAAAAGGTAGTGATACAGAATATTCAAGACTTAGAGGGCAGAAATTTTAGCATGGTAGAGGTATGGGAGGTGGTTCGCAGAGGGGTGAGGCTAGTAGTGGAAGAGGCTCAGGAGCTTCAGCACAAGGAGATTCAAATGTTTGTTTCTTTTGTGGTACATCGGTCCATATAAAAAGAAATTTCCCAAAGTTACAGAATATAGAATGTTTTAACTGTCATTAGAAGGGCCATCTGAGAAAGAATTGTCATATGCTATCTACAGCAGTTTCAGTTAGTAGTGTGGGGACTCATAAAGGATCATCTCCAGGGAATGCAACTAGGGGAAGGGATATAGGACAAGCAAGTGGATCGAAGGCAAGAGGAAGAGTGTTTGCGATGATATTGCAAGATGCCCATGCTACACTTGAAGTGGTTACAGGTAAACTTTTTATTGCAAACAAAGATCTATATTCACTCATTGATCCTGGATCTATGCATTCATTTATGGCATTACATATTGTTTCATATTTGGGTAGACCATGTGCATTCCTCAATTGTGCCTTATATATTTCTACCCCAATGGAAAGTGTAATTCTAGTTGAGCATGTTTATAAAGATTGTATCTTACGAATGGGTGAGCAAGATTTCTATGTTGATTTGATATCGTTGGCCATTCGGGATTTTGATATTATATTGGGGATGGATGGTTATCATCATATCATGCTTCCACTAATTGTTTTAGAAAAGAAGTTACATTTCATCTTCCTGGTGAACCCGAGTTCCAGTTTACAGGGGAAAGGAATGTTGTCCCTAATTGTCTTATCTCAGCAATAAAGAGCAAAAATTTATTGAGCAAGGGTTGTACAGGGTATTTAGCGTATGTGGTTGATGTTAGTAAGGAAGCACTTAAAGTTAAAGATATACCAGTGGTTAGAGAATTTTCTGATGTCTTCCCAAAGGAATTTCCAGGACTGCCACCCGATAGGGAAGTAGAGTTTTCCATTGAATTAATGCCAGGTACTGGTCCGATTTCCCTTGCTCCTTATAGAATGGCACTAACAGAGTTGAAGGAATTGAAAGTGCAATTACAAGATCTGATAAGCAGAGGGTTCATTTGGCCTAGTGTTTCGCCATGGGGAGCCCCAGTGTTATTTGTGAAAAAGAAAGATGGGACAATGCGATTATGTATTGATTATCGACAGTTGAATAAGGTGATCATTAGAAACAAGTACCCTCTACCTCGTATTAATGATTTGTTTGACCAATTACAGGGGGCCACAGTATTTTCGAAGATTGACTTGAGATCGGGTTACCACCAATTGAAAGTAAAGGATAGTGATATTTCCAAAACAGCTTTTCGAACTAGATATGGGCACTATGAGTTTTTGGTGATGCCATTTGGATTGACTAATTCTCCAGCAGTTTTTATGGATTTGATGAATCGGGTATTCCACCCTTTCATTGATTAATTTGTGATTGTATGCATAGATGATGTGTTGATTTACTCGCATAGCATGGAGGAACATGAGAAACATTTGAGACTTGTATTAAAGATTTTGAGAGAGAAGAAATTGTTTGCTAAATTCAGCAAGTGTGAGTTTTGGTTGAAAGAAATTGTGTTTTTAGGGCACGTTGTCTCGGGAAATGGGATATTTGTTGATCCAAAGAAGGTGGAAGCAATTATTGAATGGGAGAGTCCTAAGAATGTGACAGAAATTAGGAGTTTCCTAGGATTGGCAGGTTACTATCGCAGATTCATTAAGGGATTTTCAGCAATAGCACTACCACTGAAAAAATTGACTCGTAAACAAGTGAAGTTTGTATGGGATGAAGAATGTGAGAGGAGTTTTAAATAATTAAAGAATCGGTTGGTTTCAGCCCCTATACTTACTATTCCATATGGGAATGAGTCTTTTGTGATCTATACAGACGCTTCATTTCAAGGGTTAGGATGTGTTCTTATGCAGAATGGGAAGGTAATAGCATATGCTTCCAGACAATTAAAGACGCGTGAACAAAACTACCCTACACACGATTTGGAGCTAGCGGCCATTGTTTTTACTTTAAAGTTGTGGCGACATTACTTGTATGGAGAAACATGTGAGATATTTATGGATCATCAAAGTTTGAAATACTTATTTACACAGAAAGAACTGAATTTGAGACAGAGGCATTGGATAGAGCTGATTAAAGACTATAAGTGTACCATTCATCATCATCCTGGGAAGGCCAATGTAGTAGCAGATGCTTTGAGTAAAAAATCATCAGGGACTCTTGGTTGCATACAGTGTGCCCGTGTTGGAAATATTATTGACTTTGTATCGATGGGGATTGAATTGAAGTTTTTAAAAAGCGGAGGATTATTAGCACATGTCACAGTGACCTCTATTGGCCGAACGCATACGAAATTTGCAGACCAGTGATCCATTCCTTGAGAAGAAGAAACAAGATGCCCTGGATGGTAACGAGAGTGAATTTGAAATTAAGAATGATGAATCGTTGTGTTATGAAAATAGGATTTGTGTACCGAATGATCCACCCTTAAAGAAAGATATATTAGAAGAGGCACCTAGTTCTATTTACTCTATGCATCCGGGAGGTACCAAAATGTATAGAGATTTGAAAGAATATTACTGGTGGAATAATATGAAAGTGAGATTGCAGAGTTCATAGCTAAATGTTTAGTATGCCAGCAAGTGAAAGCAGAGCATCAGAAGCCGACAGGATTATTGCAGTCTTTGCCTATTCCAGAATGGAAGTGGGAGCATATAACGATGGAATTTGTTACAGGATTACCCCGTTCACTAAATTCATGATTCTATTTGGGTAATTGTAGACTGATTGACGAAGTTATCTCATTTTCTTCCAGTTAAGACCACCTACACTGTTGACAAGTATGCACGTATGTACGTTGATGAGATTATCTGTTTACATGGGCCACCAGTGTCAACTGTATCAGATAGAGATCCAACGTTCACTTCTAAGTTTTGGCCTCATTTACAGAATGCCATGGGCACAAGTTTGAAGTTCAGCACTACATTTCATCCACAAACCGATGGGCAATCTGAAAGGATGATTCAAATATTAGAAGACATGTTACGAGCTTGTGTATTTGACTTCAAAGGTAGTTGGGATGATCATTTGCCATTGATGGAATTCTAGTATAATAATAGCTATCAGTCCACCATTGGTATGGCTCCTTATGAAGCTTTATATGGAAGGAGATGTAGAACGCCTTTGTGTTGGGATGAAGTGGGTGAAAGGAAAATATTCGGTCCTAAATTAATAGATGTGACGACTGAAAAGATCAAAATTATTCGAGAACGGATAAAGATAGCACAAAGTAGGCAAAAATTTTATGCAGATAAGAGGAAGTATCCATTAGAATTTCAAAAGGGAGATTTTGTATTCCTGTGTATTTCACCGTGGAAAGGCGTTATGAGATTTGGGAAAAAGGGGAAACTAAGTCCAAGATACATTGGACCATATGAAGTGTTGGAAAGAATTGGGCCCCTGGCTTATAGATTAGCATTACCTCCAGATTTATCCCATTTACATGATGTGTTTCACGTATCGATGCTTCATAAGTATTTGGCGGATCCATCTCATCAGTTGAAAACTCAACCAATTGAACTGAAGGAAGACTTGTCGTACATCGAGGAACCATTGGAAATTATTGATCGTAAGGAGCAAGTATTGAGGAATAAAGTTATTAACTTAGTTAAAGTTATTTGGATGAGCCATGGAGTTAAAGAATCAACTTGGGAAATGGAGAATATCATGAAGAAACAGTATCCCCATTTGTTTGGTAAGTGACCTTTATATTAAATTTTGGGGACGAAATTTTCTAAGAGGGGTGAGTTGTGACAACCCGAATATAATTATGATAAATTATATTTAAATAATGCTTACCTTATGTGATATTAATAATGTGTTATTATTATATCTAATATTAAGTTCTTATGTTTAGTCTAATCCTACTTTCATAAATCATGAAAGGTCGAATTATTTACAAACACAAAATTTTGATGTTTTCGGTAGAAATGTTTTTGTTAGAGACTAGTTTTGACCTTTATAACATTATAAATGACTTGAGGTGAAAACTATATAGTTGTATACATGTGAGTTAGGGTTGTAACACAACAAACGGATCATCAAATGGATGCCCGAGTAAAGAGTTATACGGAATTTACGAACAAGGGGCAAATCTGTCCATTCTCTTTAAGTGGTAAATTGTCTTTTATTAAACCAAATGGTTTAATTTGATTGGTTGGCTTGGGAGGCAGCCTTGGGCGACTTAAAACTCTCCCTTTAGATTATTTGTTCTGCAAATATAACCCTAGGTTTAGTTTCAAGTGTTGTGAGCTTGAGGAAAGAGAAGGTAGAAGTTTAGGAAGAAAAGTGAGGAGAAAAAGTGTAGAAAAGTCCGTAGAAATCATGTAAAGGTCCCGAAGGTAATCCTAATTGAAAATCTAGTTATTTTTCATATAATTATGATTTATATGATATAAATCCTTGATTTTTTTATTGATCTTTCATGCTTGGGTGCATATGTATGGATATATGCAAGTTTAAGTTAAGTTGAATGCATAAACCCTTAAAATTGCTTTGCATTGAAACCCCTTCTATTCAAATATGCATATCTCTTTGTGTGATTACTGGAATTGAGACGTTTCAAATGGATATGAAAGTAGACTCATATATTAATATCATATCTAAAAATTAGAATTTAATTCCTTGTGGTTAGGTCGTAGTGATGGTCGCAAGTTGGTTTATAGTTTCTGTTTGTATACTTCATTTCGGTATTCCTTGAGTTTAGTCAAGATTTTAAGATAGAAAATGAAGTCAAAAAATTATGAAACTTTAATTAAGTACTATTAAGTATGTTTAATAGAAATGGGTCGAAAATCATGGAAAGTTATACTGTAGAAAAATTATGAAAATTCTTGCAAGTTGAAGGAACAATAGAGGAGCTTGTAGGGAAGATTTATTGTGTTTTAAATAAATAGTCATAACTTGCTCTAGGAAGCTTGAAAAATTACACCATCACTTTTACTGGAAATTATACTCATATATGTTTTCATATTGATAAGGTTGGACCCATGTATTTATACAATTTAGGAATATAGGATGGTTAAGTATATAGGACAATAATTTCAGGCCATACTAGATACCCCTTGAATGAATGTTTGTATTTCGTCCTTACAAGGGGTACTTTGAGTACATGTTTCATGTGTATATACATTGAGAAGTATAATTTCATGTTTACTTGACTTTGGTTATAAATTACTTATAAGGTATTTCCTACGGTTGAATGTCCGTAACTTTATCAACATGTATATCATTATTTTGCCTTTACCTATGTTTTATGGAATGTGACTTAATTGGAATTATATTGTTGATGTATAGTCATGGATAGTTACATAATTATGTTAGGATAATATTTATGATTGAGGTTCAGTACTAATTTAGTTGGATTGACAGGTGTAAGGTCTAATCAACCCAGTTCAGCTCCACCAGAAGGAAACGTGAATACATAGTTGTCAACCAAGGTGAGTGTACTCACTGGAAAGAGGTATTTGCATCGTGTTATTGATATGATAAGAATATAATGAATATGAGATTGTTCATTTCGGTTTACCGAAATGGGAGGTTACTCCCCAACCCGGAATGGGGGAGATTTGTCTATTAATGACAAGGGGTTACTCCTCGACCTGGAATGGGGGAGAATTGTCTATTTAGACAGGATATGTGAATCATGGTTCGAAAAAGTTGGTCATTCATTATGAATGAGCCGGATAAGTTAATACATAATTATATGTACATGATTTATTGCATTTAAATTTATGCAGTAGTATAGTAGTGATGCATTCACTGGGCTACTTTGCTCATGGTTCCTATGTTCACATTTTTCAGGTAACGCGATGTCGCTGCCAAATCTAGAAAGTCGGGTTGGGTTAGCGAGGAATGGGAGAAACAAAGATTTTTTTTAAATGTAAATGATGTAATTAAGTTAAATTTTCCTTCAAGAAAGTTTGTATAAGTGTGACTACTCTGATGTTGTAAAAAGGTTTTCAGATATATGGATTTATAATGATAACTCTGAAATCAAAGCTCTTGTTTATGGTTTGGTTAAATTAATCATGGTTTGACTCACTTTGACTTTCAAACTTATTTATAAGTAACTGGGTTGGGGTGTGTCAGAAGTTCCCACTTCGAACGAACTCAACAACTCGTTAACCGCACGATCAAGTAAACATTTCAAATACAGATAAGCCTCAATTGCTTGTTTAGAGGTATGAAGACCAAGAATGTCACTTATTTGTGCTTCAGTAAAATCTGCACAACCAGCTTTGAAGTAATCTGTACATTTCTTCATCAACTTTGTATCATGAGCTGACAATAACTCCATCCTAGTAATAAAATAGCAAGGAAAAGTAAAAATAGATCAACATCAACATAACTATATTGAACAATATAGGAGAAATTTTGATAAGTAACAAGTCAATTTTGTTGATCATAATTGATGAAGGTACAACCAGAGTACAGACAAAGGGAAAACAGAGGAAAAAAAATAAATTCTGAACAATATTTACACCTTCTCCTTATTCCCCACTACATCTTTAGCTAATTTTGAAGAAGGAATTGGTTCCTGAAGTTGCTCGAAAGGCAGCTAACATTGTTCAAAATAAGTTATTATTTCACTGGACTTTCTCAGAAGACTGAGGGATAATGGTAGAAGGTTTTTGTTCTACCATCATCAAAGAAGATTACTCATGTCAATCTCCAGCTTCTTCTTCTTCTCCAATGGAACGAGGAGAGCTATGGACATGTTTCTAAAATAATTCAGAGTCTTCATCAATATTCCACTCTTTAAATGATGCAACCCATCTATCCCTGAAGAACTTTAAACTTGCATACTCCATTTGAGCTGAGGCAGCGATTAGAGGTTTGTTCCACCCTGTGTTCCAGCCAGAGCTAAAGGACTTCTTCATAGTAGACCTTCTCTTCATCCTCTCCAAGGAAGTATTTTCCCTAAAAATATCTTTAACATATTTTACTTTATGTTCAAGATCATTCTTACACTGTTCATCCTCTTTAAGCTTTCCCTTAACTTCCTCCTCCCTGGTCATGGCGACCTTCAATTTCTCCTTTGCCTCCTTGGAAGTATCCACAGCTTTTTGCCGAGCTAGATCAGCTTCTTTTGCAGCATCCATAACTTTTTGTTGAGTTGTCTCAGCAGCCTTGATTTTATTCTCCCAAGAGGATTTATCATCCTCTCATTTCTGGCAGGACTCTTCCAAAGATTTTGATAACCCAGAAAGGGCTTATTATACTTCACTAGAAGACTAAAAAACTTTGATAAGGTCCTCCTTTTCCAAGATATTATTGAAATACTCCAAAAACTGCAAGACAAGGAAAAACTCAAGTTAGAATACAAAAATTGAAAGCACAAACGAAATGACAAAGTATAATGATACTTACTAATGCAAGGTGTTGAGCTACCAAATTAGAGACTTTCTCCCGAGGTGTAGAGATCTTAGAAGCTCTGTGATCAGGAAGATTTCCAGACTAGATCAGTTTCCTGGCCAAACTAGGAGTAATGAAGGCTGGAGGGCCAACCCTCAAGGAAGGTATTTCAACCCCAGCAGGTTGAGCAACAACATCAATGGTCTTCTCAGTAAAGCCCCTTCTCAATCTTTTTAAAGGATTCGCCTCTTCAATCAAAGGTGTTTCCTCTTTTTGAACAATAGGGGGATTCTTGATGACCTCCTTAACAGGTGTGATTTCTTCCCCAAATGGAGCAACATCCTTTTTCTTAGTCCGTTCAGCTGGGACATCTTCTTTGCTCTTTTTTTCCCCATCAGCACCAGGGGAAATTTTGGCAAAAAGATCAGGCATTTTCCTCTTCTTCATCCTCAAATAAGAAATGGAGGTAGACAAATCATAAGAAGATACTGGAGCCTGCTCAAGATCAATCACCAAAGGAGGAGCAGTAGGATGAGCAATAAAAGAGGAATTGGTGTTCCTATATTTTAACAAATAGGAAGCATCTCTCACGTGCTCCCCAGCAACTGATTGCTGCAAACCCCAGATAAACTTCAAATCTTTTATATTAATATCACTCTCTTTTGGGGGGGTTTCTTTTAGTGGCAACTGCAAATTAAAATTAAAAAAAAAACAAAAGTCAGTGACACATTTCATCAAACAAAAATAGAGCAAGTTTAAAAAACAAAGAATAACCTATCCCATTGCCATAAGGAGGACATCTGGGACCTTGGTACACATCATTCCCCTATAATGGGGGGTGTTGACAATTTTTCATCACAACCCCATGTTCAAAATAATCCCTGTTATAATCAGGGATATTGACCAGTAAGGCTCTGTTAACAAACCTAGTTTTTAAATAAAACGTGGTGTCGCTAGTGACCCATTTTTAACAAAACATAATTTTAGGAATCCCAATATGAGTTCCATGAATTTAATTTACCCTATGTACGCCATTAACTATCCTCCATGTATTTGGAACTACTTTTGCAGGTACACTATCAAAATATTGGCAAAATTCCAAACACAGGGCATTAGGCGGGAAAGAAAAACCACATTCTGGTACAAAAATAAAGGGAAACTAGTGTCCCTCAGCTAAAGAAAATAAGTCAGAAGGAAAACTAGGTTCCTCCAAATCAACCCAAGAAGAAACCTCAAAATCGGCTCTAAACTTATTTAATGACTCGATAAGCTAAACCATGATGACTGGAGCAAAGAAAGAAGATGGGAGTAAGAAATTCTTATTGAAGATTAAGGAATCAGCTAAGGCAGATGACAAGAAACAACGTTTGTAAGAAGAAAATTGAGAAAATAAGGGTTCTGGACACAAGATGGAAAAAAGGTAGGAGACAATTGGATTTTATCGCCTATATTTATGCCGCCTCGGAAAATGAGAAAAGTAATGATCACAAATGACGACGGTTGCATTCTCGAGGGCTAATCAAGGGAAAAAGATGCAGATACCCAAGCGATCATCAGAATTCAAAATATTTACAAATTTTTCATTTCGCGCTCAATATTGTTACACAAAGTGGAAATTTTTTACAAGAGTTGGAGGTTTCTAATTAATCAATACATGAAAAATAGGCCCAAAGAAACTTTTTGAGTAAAATGTTCCACACTCTCATACCAATTTCAAGTGTGAAACATTGGGGGCTTCTGTTGATACAAAAATTAGTCTGATGACATGGACCAATTATATGGAGACACGCGTCATCCAACATGGCACAAGATTAGGTACCGATCTACTCAATCTACCGAGCTACTTGGAGTACCAAGCTACTCAGCATACCGAGCAACTTACTGGGAAGACCAAACGACCTGACAAATTCAATGTTTCTTATATTACCATCATTCTTTACTATGTAAAAATGTATATGCCTATTCGATAAAGGCGTATTATCTATTCACATTGATAGCCCAAAGGCTATAGATAAATTGTAATACCCTCATGGCAGGGTAAGCCAACTAGGTAAACATAATTGAGATCAAGGCAAGACACCCCGTAATACAAAATAGTGGACGTAGGCCAATTTATTAAGGCTGAACCACTTTAAAAATCTCTTATCGTATTTCTTTACTCATATGTATATGTGATTAATTAATTAGATCAAATCTAGTTTTTTACATCAACAACTATGTCTGGAGTGATTTTAACAGAGTATCATCTTAAACTTGAGTTTCTAATATGATTTGACCTTGCCCATGGGTCCTATATATAGTTTGGCACGAGGGCTGAGATGGAACTTTTTGAGAGAAAAAATGAGAGGGAAACTTGGAGCGAAAGGTTCTGCAATGTACCTTATATGCCTACTTAGTATGCAACCACATGTCCCCTTTGACAAACGACACTTGGTGTAAACCAAAGTCTGACAAAAAAAATGATTTGGTAAATATTTTTTCATGCGGTAACTTTTTGTTCAAACTTTGTAAACTTGAGAGTGACCTTAAGGGCCACCTTCTCTAAAATCATTTTATAAAAAGTGCTTTTCTTGTGAGTAGTCTCTTGGCTCCTCACTTCAGTTATAACTAAGTTTGAGTTGTTTAAGGGATTGAGTGACTCATTGAGTCCCTCTACAAGTATTATCTCTATCTTAAAGTGCCAAGTGGTTGAGATTGTTCAACAAACTTTGTCTCTCAGCCACCAAACCAAATATCCCAGGAGATCCCAATCATTCTGCTTGAACCCTTCTTGCTCAACTAGGCTACCTGTACAAGAAAGTAAATATTAGTAATTTGTTAATTTCTAAGAATTAAGTCTTGGGGATGAGGCCACTTATGGTGTACCTCCTACCCCTTATCATTTTCGTAGTACATGATTTGGGGTAGAGGAGGCACTAAAGGTGGACCTCCTCTCCCTATTTCTTTTTCTAGGGTATCAACTTGTGCATAGGGGTTGCTCGTGTCGAGTCCCCTTGCCCATACCCATTTCTGTGGCCTTCACTCTTCGGTAGAGTAGTTGATCATCATGAGCCTCCTCGTACTTAACCTTTTTTCGTGTCCTTTTATCGTCGGTAGAAGGGTTGCTCATGGTGATCCCCCTTATCCTTAGCCTTTTTCTGTGGCCCCATTCTTAGGTAGAGTTACTGCTCGTAGTGAGCCCCCTCATCCTTTGCCTTTTTTTATGGCCCCAATCTTGTTTAGAGGGGTTGCTCGTGGTGAGCCCCCTCATCCTTGGACTTTTGTGTGGTCCCATTCTCGGGTAAAGGTGTTGCTCGTGGTGAGCCACCTTGTCCTTGGCCCTTTTTTATGGCTCCAATCTTGGGTAAAGGGGTTGCTCAGGGTGATTCCCCTTGCCCAGGTACTACACTTGGTCATAGGGCCATTCAAGGTGGATCCCCTCCCTCTAAATCCTTTCTTACTAATTTAGGCAGTGAGAGCCCCTCTAAGTGGGCTAACTCACCCTAGGCGATTTTGGAATATCAGATGAACACCCCTCTACAAACAAAACTATGTAATTTTCACTGATTGAAAGAATTTGTTACAGTGGTGTAGCTCTTATACAACTCATAAGACCTAAAAATACATTTCATTTAAAAATCAATTGTTGAGATGTGATCAACTGTCAATATTTTAATTACTAGGCAATGTCCCAAACAATTAATAAAACTTTTGTAACAAAATAGAAAGACAACGTTTAACCAATAATACATGTATGAAGGTAACTAACATACGACATACTTTTATTTAAATCAAATATATAAGTTAAGACATAAAGTATAAAATGACCCCGTTTAACATTTGACTTATTACAATTTCCCTCCCCTTGAAAATGAACTTCGTCCTCAAGGTTTGAATTTAGGAAATTGAGCATAAATAAAGGAATGATCATAAAATAATACAGTCCTATGGACTTGAATTTGACCACCTAATTAAAAAATGTGTGATTGTATGATTGTGACATTTGATCAACCTCCAATCTAGAATGACATTTGGCTCCACAAGAATTTATCCACTATTACCCACTAAAGGTAATTATGGGGAATGCAGATCTTTTAAGCTAAAATTTTTCTTTGATTAAGACACATGAAACACATGATGTACCTTGAAGACTTGGGTAATTGCCATCGATACACAAGTGACCCAATTTTGTCAATAATATTAAAAGGTCAGTAGAAATGAGCTGTTAGTTTCATGTTTCTTCTCAAAACTACACTAATGTGTGTATATGGTTGCAACCCAATCTTCATCCTTGAACTGTCATTCACTATAATTCTAATAAATATAATCGTTGATTATGTCATGAGATTGAGATAAATTTTACTTAAGAATTATATTCATAAGTTGTCTCTCTTGGATCATCTCTTCTACTATAGCCACTAATGTTTCAATGTCAATATGTAGATCCCACTGAGTTGGTACATATATATACAGAGCTTGAAAATTGTAACAATTTAGCATGGAATGCTAATTAGTAATATACCACCATTTTTCTAAACTCAACCACTTGGTCCATTATGGGGTATTTGGATTTTCATGCATCACAAATAAGTTTGACAACATTAGTTAACCCTATTATCTTGTCCATGTGATTGGGGGTAGTATGACGTGCTTAGGTTGAGATGAGTGCCTATGAGTTTCAAGTGTTTAGACCATAAAAGACTAGTAAATATTTTATCTTAGCTATATACAATATTTTTAGGAGCTCCATGGAGTTTATAAACGTGGTCCAAGAATAGTTAGGTAATGTGTGAGACAGAGAAGGGATGTTTATAAGGTCTGAAATGGGCATATTTTGTTAATCTATCAATAAGGAAAAATAAGGCATTCAAATGAGAAGATAGTTGTAGTCCCTCAATAAAATCCATGCCAATATTATTCCAAGCGTGTCATGGGATTGGAAGTTATTGGACCAAGCCAGAGTAGGGAGTGTGTTCACTTTTGTGTTGCCGACATGTCTCACATTCTAAGATAAATCTTTTGACATAACTTTTGAGGCCTTACGAGTGAAAAAAATGCTTGGCTATAATATAAGAAGCTGCCATCCTAGAGTAGCCTCCTATGGTTAAGATATGTATAACTTCGATAATTCTCTCCCTCAATTGATGAGGTTCTCCTATCCATAGTCTTCATTTTCTTCTGAGAAATCCTCGAACCATGGTGAAATGTTAGATTACCTTAGGATCAATGAGTAATTGGGATATTAAAAACATTGCCATGGATTTTCTCTCATAGCCTGTCAACACTTCTTGCATTTAATTTGGTTTAACTATGGATATGGCCTGTAATTCAACACCCTCTTCTTCTCTCTTTGATAGTGCATCAGTTACATTATTATCAACTCCCTTATATTATCTTAACTCATAGTACAATCCAAGCATTTTAGAAATATATTTATATTGATTATGGGATGTAAGACTTTGTTCCTTAAATAACTCGAGACTTTGATGGTCAGTGAAAATGACAAAATGATGTCCAATTAAGTACTCCATCCATTAAGTGACAACAAAAATGATAAATTACATTTCTTTTTCATAGACAAATAAGTGAATAGATATTGGACTTGGGGACATGCTTCTGAAATTAGTCGGCGGCTTATTTTTCATCAATATAACTCCTAATCCCTTCTTGTTCACATCAGTTTCAATAATAAACACTACACCAAATTTTGCAAATAGTTAGGGTATGGCTGTCACAAATTTGGTCCATGACCAGTTGGTCACGGCCCAAAGCCATGACCATGTCACACTTGGGCATGACTGATTCCATGACTAAGTGCAGTCATAGAAGTACTTAGAGCTGGTTATGGCCTTGAACCCTGACCATAGTGGGTTACGACCTTCATCTATGACCAACGCATGACCATTATGACACCAAATTCGAGCCAGAATTTCCTCCAATTGTGGTCACAGACTAAGGCCATAACCATGTCCATGATCAACGCGAAAAATCCATCAAATAGGGTCACAACTTTAGGTCATGACTAGTTCAAAATGGTCACATATGTGGTTTATGGACTAAGACCATGATGAGAGCTATTTCAAAGCCCCTAGTCACAGTTGATGGTGTGGGAAAAAGTTTGGTCACAACAGTGGGTCATGAATTTGGTGTGTGACCCGTGTCTTTATGGTTAAAATCGAGATAGATTTTTCATTTCACCAAATCTCTCTCTCTCTCTTTCTCTCCCCCCCCAATCCCTAACATTTTTCGTCTTCCTCTCTCTCAATCTCATGTTTTTCAGCCTCCTCTCTCTCTCAATCTCAAAGGTAACATTTTTATGTATTTGGGTATTTTTGTATTTGTATACATGTGTGTATTTGTGATTTTCTGTGTGTATATGTGTGTGTGTGTATAATCCGTGTATGTATGTGTGTACTGCGTTATGTGTGGGTGCATATAAATATATTTATATATATATATATAGAGAGAGAGAGAGAGTTAGGCTCTCCAACATACCTCATTAAACATACCTATGAACTTACCTATTTTTTAAAATAGGATAAAAAATAATTTTCAGTTGATATTTTTTATTTGGGTTCATGATATTTCAATGCGCCCCTATAAAAATATTCAGATCAAAATAATGTGTTTTGCTATTTTTAAAAAATAGGTAAAACAACTGATAGTTTTAAAGGTAAAAACTGTCAGTTTTTGTTACTTATTTTTTAAAAATAATAAAAGACATTATTTTCAGTTGATTTTTTTTACAGGGGCACATTGAAATATCATGAATTGGTATAAAAAATATCATCTCAAAATCATTTTTTTTTACTATTTAAAAAAAAGGTATGTTGCTAGTAGGTATGTTGGAGAGCCTAACTCGTATATATATATATATATATATATATATATATATGTGTGTGTGTGTGTGTGTGTGTGTGTGTATTAGGGATAAAACTATAATTTAATTTAAAGGGGGCCTATATATAATATGTTTATTTATTTTATGAAACAAGGTCAAAATTCAATTTCTAATTAGGTAAGAATTTTGCAGTTGAATAGTTTTAAATATTATAAATCATTTTGCAATTAGATTAATGATGGGCTACATGAAGTAGGCAACATGGTATAAATAATCTTAATTGAGCGGAGTTAAAAAAATAAAATTCACCACTTGAATTAATGTTGCAAGATAACCATGTGTGTTGAGAGTATTTCATTTATAGAAGATGAGACGACATGCCTTATTTACTTACTAGTAAAACTATGCTAGGCGCAAAAGCATAAACAAAAATATATGTGTGTTTATTTTAACCCTAGTTAAAATTGAAACCTAAATCTCCATGTATATGTGTATGTTTATATTGTTCAACCCTAGTTAAAATTGAAACCCTAATCTTCATGTATATGTTTATGCTTATTTATTTTAACCCTTGTTAAAATTACCCTAATATTCACGTATATGTTTGTGTATTTATTTCAACCCTAATTAAAATGGAAACCCTATTCTTCATGTATAGGTTTAATGAGAAATGACCCTACTTTAGTGAGATTTTGTGGTTATCGGTATGTGTTTTATCACGTAGATAGTATAAGGAGTACGGGATAATGATTGGTTATTGGATTTCTTGGATTGATAATACACATATACTTTTAAACTCTCTAATAAACCCTAAAAAATGTGTTTTAACACTTACGATGGGTTATTGTTTGGATTTCACATCAGTAAGTTCCAACATGCACGGGGTTAAGAGAAGGGTAGTGATAAATCAAAACCTTATTCAAACCAATATACCCCTATACCTCATACATTAGAATTATTAGTTATTAATTAATTTGAGCCCTTATGTGTAGGACACATATTCACACCCTCGTATATTTTTCGGAGGAAAAATGAGGCACGGTGATAATCACTACAATAAGAATACGAGAGTTTGTAATTGGATCTCACATATACCTCTTTTATTATTGCGCACTATATTGAGGGTACTCTTATTTATAGGTATGGGAATAAGAAGATTGAACAATTTAACTACCGTGCAAATCGTGGAGCTAATCTGCAAAAATAGTACCTATTTGCTCATATTCTATTTTCCCTATAGAAGATTTGGATGACAATATAGAGTATATATTCCACACATATAATACCAATGTAGCCCTGACCTTACTTACATTATTAGAGAAGGCATAATTTTTTTACCCATTATGGATACAACTCCATACAGAGGGCATTGACATAGATTGTGATGTCTCGCGCCATATGCAAATAAAATTGAATTTTGCCAACAAGTTGAAAATCATGGAATTACGAGTTCATGCCATGAATATATATATATATATATATATTCAGAGTAATACTTCAGAATATGTTCAATGTGCCTGATCTCCATCCATTTGATATTAGTTTTTCCACGTGCAAAAATCCATAGGTTTTTAAAAACTAATATCAAATGGATGGAGATCAGGCACATTGAACATATTCTGAAGTATTACTCTGAAAATATATATATATATATATATATATATATAATAAACTTGATTCGTTTAGTTATGATTTCATATATTTATGATTATTTAGTTGCTTATGATTTTTAAATTTTGTAGATAATGTCAGGAGGCCACAACCAAAATGTACCAAGTGACGAGGTGACACCCCCACAAGGATCCTCATTTCGTGCACAATAACAAGAATTCTCATCACCAATCTCAGAGAAATTCACAACTCCACCTTCGGTTCATTCCCTTACTCGAAGTACGACTCTAAGTACGAGTAGGTAACAAATCCCTGTTGCTCCAACGCCCCTATCCAGCGCTCCCGATACCTCCCGCTCAAATTAAAATAAGCCCATTCGGTTCTCCATTCTCGGGAATAACCCCATAGGTGATAGAAAAGACATGTTGAGATATAAAGCCAAGTGTTTGTTGCTAGGAAAATGAACATGGGAGTTGGTGGAGAAGACAATTGGAACCTTGCTCATCTAGCCTTAAAAATGACATTTATGATCAACTCTTCAAGAGGCTTACATTTCTTGACAATTGAAAGCATAATGTTATTTCTTGGGTTGCTAAATAATTGAGGACATACAGGAGAAACCTTTGGCAGAGACATTTCTCGAAGGACGCATCGACCCTTAATATTTTGGCTCTGAAAGATACGGTGCCTAGTAATGTTGAAATGTCGGTGAAGTAGTGGAATGATTTTTTAGAGAATGAGTTGAAGAACGATAAGCTCGTCTATAGGGAGATAAGCTGGGCTCCAAATCTTATGAAGATTTGAAGAATGAATGGTCAAGTATCACAAATGATGGTCCAAATGCCGTTAAACATCCAAATAGGGCCAACTTATACGCTCATGCTCGCCGGGGCAACGAAAATAAATTCTCACCACACTTAGCTAAGACTGTAGAATCAATAGAGGCCATTATCAATCAGTCAAATTCAAGCCCTTTTGATGACTTAGATAATGCATAGACCTTTGAAAAGGAAAAAGGGAGAGGACGAGAGGTGTTGGATCACATATACTAAAACAATATTACAACACACCGCACCTCTTGTGGACGAACATTCTTCGGTGGCCAGGGATCGTATTTCAAACCAAGATGAATAACAGTCCTGGAACAATAGGAATGTCAAGGAGATTGAAAATAACTTGAGACACTTGACGAATCAAATTAGGATACTTGTGACTCTTTTTATTGAAGGTTATCGACCCCCAATGCCTCCTCAAGGTTTCGCTTACCCTCTTCCTCAAGGTTTACACTTTCATCCCTTTAGAAGTTTCCTGTCCCAAATGCCACCTCCTTCAACATTCCCCTCCCTAATGCTACATCCTTAAACATTTCTTTTCCTAGTGCCTCCACCTGTCACGGGCCTTGGAACATCATCAAACATTCACGGTGACTATGATGAATAGTTATATTTTAAGGACCTCACCAATAATAGGGTTATTAGAGTGTGCACGCTCATCTTCGTAGGTTTTAAAACTAAATTACATGGCTGACATTTGCAGAAGGGTGATGCTCAAATAATGGTTGATGAAATATATAAAGGTTATGAAGATGTACCTGTGTACATTGACACTAGGGAAGGGAGAGAATTGAGGCACGATGCAAATTCTTTTACCCCTTAGCCAGTTTATCTCTTCGTCAAGTTCTTTAAATATTTTTTTGTTTCAGCTGTAATAATTTTTTTTTGTTTCAGTCGTAAGAATAGTTTTTTTATTTGAGTTTTAATAATATTTTTTTTCATTTCAGTTGTGATAATATGACGTGGAAAATTTGTTTAATTTAGGGATTAAGTTGTGACATTTCCATAATCATATTAAATTCTTAAATTCAATATGACATTTATTTTAATATATTAAACTGAAATTTAAAGATTGTTAACTCGATTTCCCGTTATACATGGAATGGATGGGGGAGACTAATCGAATAATAAATAATTATGTAAAGGGAGTTCAAGAATTTGTTAAATATGCTTACAAAAATCTAACTTATGTCGTGAATGGCAAGAACAACACCTGCACATCCAATGTAACACGTAGCAACCAGCCGCGCAGTCTCTAGACTCCCGGTTTAAGAATAGGACCTGGATTTGAAAATTAGCATACTTAGGCTTGAAAATATGCCTCGAGGGGGCAGATGCCACTAACCCCCACCCCCAAAATGGCACGCAAGTGGCACAAACACTTTGTGCACATCCACTGTAACATGTGGCAACCAGTCAGGTAGTGGCGTGACTCCCGATTTGAGAGTAGGAACCATATTTGAAAATAGGCACACTTAGGCTTGAAAATGTGCCATGAGGGGGTGAATGACACCTCCCCTACCAAATGGTACCGTGAATGGCACGAGCACCTCTTGCGTGTCCAACGTAACACGTAGCAACCGACCATGCAATTGCAGGACTCTCGATTTGAGAATAGGACCTAATTTTTAAAATAGGCAAACTCAGGCTTGGAAACCTTCTACGACGGGGAAAATGACACTGCCACCAAACAACACAGTGAGTGGCATGAACACCACGTGTGCGCCCAACGTAATACGCAGTGACTGATCGTTTAGTCGCGAGAGTTTCTATTTCAGAATAGGACCTAAACAACCCATATTTTTTTCTCAGTAAAATATGGTCACGGTTCTAGTTCGTGACCATACTTTTTAGGGATATATGTTGTCCCGGTCGAGGTTTGTGACCACACTAGAAAGGTTATAATGGTTGTTCATGGCTACGGGTCATGACCAAGTGGAAAGGGGAAAAGTCTTGTCACGGTTTTGAGAACACACTATATAATTGACTTACTCGAGTCTATATTATATAGGAGTTCCAACTAGTTTGGATATCGAAACAAAGTAGGTTAGTTTTTATGAGTTCCTCTCTCTCTCTCAAAGGTTTAAAGCAAGAATGAAGAAATCCAGTCCAAGAAATCCTCAAGATCAACCTAAAGGATAGTTAATTATACCTTATAACCACTATAGGACACCTACACTGCATATTATTGAGTTCCTATGTGCATATGTTGATTTAAACACTTGAACTATTTTTTCAAATCAAGTTAATTCCTTTAAAACATTTTTATATAATTTTTAAAATTATAAAACTTTTGTTTTCAAAAGTTTTGGGGTTAAAAGTTGAAGTTTGTAAAATGTTTTTATTCATTAGAATTTGACCAGGGTAGAATCTCAAAGCGGCACATAATTGTGGCGCTGAAATTGGATTTTTAAAAGAACCAAAAACATGCGTTTTACACTGCATATATGTTTTACACGTGTTAGCTTCTAGACGACTGGATTTGTGTTTTCTCTATAAGACACATACTTTATATGTAATCTTAGCCCTTGGATAAACCTAATTGATGATCTGCATGCGTTTGAAATCAATCCATGTGCAACCAGTTTTAACCAATCACCGTGAGTTATTTCCACCGCATAAATTGAACCGTTAGATTGGAAGTCAACTGGTCAAGATTGATCCTAGCCGTAGGATTGCCTCGAAGGTTCGAGATCCTTCCTCAGCAACAATATAAACCCCTCAAGTTTGATCCGCTTGAGACTTTTGGATTTCATCCATATAGAGAGAAATAGAGAGAGTAGAGAGAAGAGTGAGAAGGGAGAAGATAGAGGAAAATAAATAGAGAAGAATAGAGAGAGAAGAAACCCTAATCTTCGAAGCTCAACCTATGATTTTTTTCACTTAATCCAAACAATAAAACCTTCATAGTTTCATACACCAAAAAACCTAAACCTTGAGAGTTAAATTCATTTAGGATTTTTGTGAGTTTTGTGTTGGATTTTTTCGACGATTGAAGACCTTGTCAAGTCTTAGTTTCTCTCAGAACTCATCTCTAAGAGAATCTTGATTTTCACTGTTGAAACTTGAGTTTTTCTAAAAAAGAAAATCACACGTTTATATTTTTATTCTCTTTTGGATCTTTGGTTGTAGATCCTTTCTGTTTCAAGAGATTTTAAAAAAGGAACTTCTGTTTTTCAAGGTTATATCAGATCTCTAGAATGTTTATGTTTATTTCTTTATATATCATGATTTGTGAAATAAATGTGTACAAAAATAAATAGAAACACATAGGACTTTGGATAGTTTTAAAAGCAAGGTTGTTTTTCATATTTGATCTTGAGAATAATTTATTTGTCAAAATAAGTTAAATCAGTATCAGCATGTCATATAGAGGTTTTTTATTTATAGGAATTTATCTATATAAATATCTTGAGAGGGTGAAATGCATAAATCTTCATTTAGTGCACATCACAAACACATTCTCACACAAGAACACATAGTCATAGTGGTTCTATTTGAGAAACTTTGAAATTGAAAGAGTTGTTGGGATCATAAATGAAGGAAAATGAGATTAAGGAAAAGGCAAAGA
Source organism: Sambucus nigra (assembly GCA_949130495.1). Taxonomy (NCBI): domain Eukaryota; kingdom Viridiplantae; phylum Streptophyta; class Magnoliopsida; order Dipsacales; family Adoxaceae; genus Sambucus; species Sambucus nigra. The sequence continues at coordinate 268,223,025 of OX422224.1, forward strand.
AGCAACAAGAGAGTATCAGTTCTAGTCAGAAAACCTTTGGAGTGGAGTAGATCATATATGTATAACTTTGAACTTAGATTTAGGATCTTTGTGTGTTTACGTAAGTGTTGTAACTTAAATCTTTATTTTAGTGGATTTTTATTTGTGCCGTAGAGGGAACCGTGGATGTTTCCCTTGATTAAGGGTTTTACCAAGTTAAATACCTATGTTTATTACTTTGAATGTTCTTAATTTATATTTTTATTGGTACTACATGTTAGACTTAGCATATGGTTCTTAATTTCTAAAACCTAAGGTAATCAACTACCAAATCTAGACTACATATTCAGAAAAGAATTTTAAACACATCTTGTGCCATAAATCGAAAAGAGTTTTGTCTAAAATGTTTATTCAGAGTTCACAAATTATAACATTTTTTTATTAATCTAGTAAACAGTTTTCTCAAGTATTATTAGAGCAGGACCATCTTTTGTGATCCTAAAAGTTTATAAATTGTTTTCAAAATTTCTTTCAAAAAGTTTTCAATATGGAAGAAAGATTTGAGAGGTTAGGTAACCTTTCTAGACCACCACTCTTTGCTGGAAACAACTTTTCATACTAGAGAGTATGAATGGTTGCTTTCATTCGAGGAACCCTCGGTGATGATGTTTGGGATATGATTAAAAATGGTTATGAACATCCTACTAAGGCTACATCTGACACTGATCCAACAAGGATTAAGAAACTTCTTAGCGAATTTACTACGGTAGAGAAAAAGAAGTCCCTAGATAATAACAAAGGCAAGAATGCCATCTTTATGGACATTAATGAACACGAATTTAAAAGAATATCCATATGTTATACTTCTAAAGAGGCAAGGGACACTCTTGTCATTGCTCACGAAGGTGATGAAAGAGTTAAGGCAGGAAAAACTCAAATGTTTGTCCATCAATACAACACCCTGATAATGGATGACAATGAATCCTTTGACGATTTCTACATTAGGTTAAGTGATATTTTCATAAAAAATCATGAAAATGCTATAACCTATAGTAGAAAGGAAATTTTTCAAAAGATTCTTAGGTCATTGCCTTCTAAATTTGACAATAAGAGATATGCCATTAAAGAAATGGATGACCCTAATATGACTGTTGAATTTCTTAATAGTAAACTAAGAACTGTAGAGTTGGAGTTTGATTTCAAGAAGCAACTAACCAGACAGAACAATGAACCTTATAATTATAATGTTGTGTTTCCATCTAAAATGCAAGTCCCAGAAATACGTTCTTTGAATATTGACACTGACTGTATTGATGACTGTCATTTAGATGACCTTGATAATCAGATAGCTCTTATGAGAAAGAATTTCAAAAAGATTCTCAAATTCAGAAATGTTGTAGCCTATAAACAAGCGAAGTCAAATTATCAAGGTAATCAAACTCGCAGACCTCATGACAGAGATAATGCGAAACACTCACATGGAAATAAGAAGACCTGTGACAATAACCGACCTAAGATAGACCCGAAAGATGTGAAATGTCATAGATGTGGTAAAATGGGACATTATGCTAGCAAATGGCCAACTAATTTTAGCAACAATAACAAGGCTAATATGGGTAAAATGTGGGATGACTCTAGAGATTCTGATGAAGATGAAACATAATCAACCCATAATGATGAGTATTGTGTGTGTTTCTTTGCCAAGATTATATATAATGATAATGATGCATGTTTACCTACTCATGAATCTATAAATCATGTTGATGTTGATGTTAATACAACTCCTATTATTGTTGGAAATAATCTAAGCATGAGTCAAAGCATTAAAATTGCCAACGAATTGAACATGTGCGCGAATTCAAAAGAATCAAGTAATGCTTTAGGGGACACTTCACACAATACACTTAGTGAGTATGATGATGATTTTCCCGATTTACATGAGTTATACACGAAAACGGTTAAGAAGAGTGCTCGCCTTGAAAAATTCTAAAATCATTAACTGAGCGTATCAATTTACTTAATCAGACCATTAGGAAGAATACTGAAGATTATACTACCCAGTGTAATGCCCATGAGACTTAGATTGAAGAATTTTCCTTAAAAATAAAAGATTTGTCTAAGAAAAATCATGAGTTTGAACAAAAGTATAAGGCAACCCTTATTGAACTAGAAGAGTCTAAGAAAAAGGTCTCAAATGTGTTTAAAAAATGTGAACACTTTGAAACTCAAGCTAAATGTTATGAGGAAATTGGTGTTGGAAGCAAATTTGACCCTGAAGATAAGTTTGGCCTAGGTTTTGGAGAAATAGTGAACACCAGTAAGATCGAAGTTTCTCCTGAAAATGTTACTTTTATCAAATAAGGCCAAAGTAGTTAAACTATTCAAAAAGGGGAATCTAGTCTAAATGTCTCTGAAGCAAAACATGATCATTTCAATCAAAAGTCTAATTCAAATGGCCAGGCCAAATATGTTTGTCCACCCATTAGAGACCAAAGACAAAAACTCAAGACCAATGATAATTGGACGACTATACCAAATAGAGAAAAAAACATCTATAAAGACTTTAGTAATAAAGTCAAGTCCAAAACCCATCAGTACGGTTCTTACTGCAACATTTTTGGCGACAATCTTGAAGAATGTTTTTAGAAAAGGATATATACACCAACCTACCTTAGCTTTAACTATTCTAAAAATGAAGAAATATTTATATTCTCCCTCGACCACAAAAAACTCTAGCTATAAAAATAAAAAGGGAGGGCCCAAGACTAAGAAAAAACCATTTAGAAAGACCTAACAAACCTTTTCTAAATCAAAAGGCCATAAAATGATCAAAACTCGGCCAATTTGGATTAGAAAAGATGATTTATTACCCCAGATCAAGTGCAAGACTATCATTTCTGCTCTAAAGGAACAACACACTTCAACTGGATGGTATTTAGCCTCTGGATGTTCTAAAAATATGATCAGGGATGAAACCCAATTGAAAAACAAGACAGACTTCCTTGGAGGCAGTGTCGTGTTTAGAGATGGTGTTTAATCTCAGATCATAGGTAAGGGAGCATTAAGTGAGAATGGGCTTCTTGATCTAAATGATGTTCTTTTAGTTAAAGTCCTAAAAGCTAATATCTTAACCATATCCCAATTCTATTATTCCAATCATACTGTTACTTTTTCAAAAACTGATTGCAAAATTATTAATGAAAAAGGAAAGTGTATATTGATGAGAAACAGAACTCAGGAAAATTGTAACACAGTAATTCCTAGGTCTGAGTCTTGCCACGTTCACAAATTAGAGGATTCTGACCTTTGGCACAATAGATTGGGACATAGGAATTTTGATAATCTTAGAAGATTAAGCTCCCAACAAATAGTTAGAGGTTTACCCAAAATCAAAAATTCTTTCAATCCGGTATGTGGACCATGTCGGAAAGGAAAAATAAGTAAATCCCCTCATAAGAAAGTTAAGGAAAAAATGACCACAAAACATTTAGAACTTATCCATATGGACCTCATGGGTCCCTCAAGGACTGTTAGTTTTCGTGGAAATAGTTATATCCTAGTTATAGTATACGACTATACGCGATATACTTGGGTGGCATTTATGAAACAAAAATCAAATACCTTCGGTGAATTATTTTAAAAATAGAGAATGAGAAGGATGGCCATGTGTGTCATATTAGGAGTGACAAAGGTGGAGAGTTCAAAGACTTTGGTGTTACTGAATATTATGTAGCCAATGGCTATAGGCACGAGTTTAGTTCTCCCAAAACACCCGAGCAAAATGGTATCGCTGAACGTAAGAATAAAAGTTTACAAGAGAAGTCTAGGGTTATGATACACACTAAAAGTCTTCCTAGATATTTTCTATAGAAGACGTTCAAACCGCGTATTATATCATTAATTGTGTATACCTTAGGAAACATTCCAAACAAACCCCTTATGAACTTTGGTTCCACAAAAAGCCAAACTTAAAACATTTAAAAAACTTCAGGAGTATTTGTTATGTCTATAAACACATAGAACAACTTTCAAAATTTGACACCGAGGAGAGATTGGAATATTTATTGGTTATTCCCAAAACATTAGCGCTTTTTGTGTTTTCAACTATCGAACTAAAACCATTATGGAATCATTTAATGTGATTGTAAATGATACTATTGTAGGGAGTAGTGTTTGTCAATCAGTGCCACCTGTTAAGGATGAACCAAATTTTACAACTGAACCCTCACAAAACACTGATTTACTCCCACCCGAGAATCCTTATGTACCCACTTGGGTTTCTAAATACTAGGGGTGGCCGTGGGCCGGGCCTGGGCAGGCTCGGTCGGGCTCGGGCCGGGCTTCAAAAATTAACGGCTATCCCAAGCCCGCTCGGGCCCAGATCGGGCCTTATTATGTAATCCCAAGCCCGCCCAGATTTAAAAGATTTTTACCCAGGCCCGCCCGATCGGGCCATATTATATTAATTAAAAGATTTTTTATAAAAATTAAAATACCTATTTTTTTATTTAAAGACCAATTTTTTAATTTAAAATCTGTTTTAAACTCCATATATTACAAAGTCCATATATAAAGTTTCCCACTCTACATGAAAAGACTTGGTATACGTTTTTAAATTTATAAAAGTTCCCCCCCCCCCCACATATATATATATATATATTAATATTATATATATATTTTTCGGGCCTCGGGCCGGGCCGGGCCTCATCGGGCTTAAGAACTCATGCCCAAGCCCGCCCGAAAAAAAATCGGGCCTATAAAATTTTGCCAAGCCCGCTTTGCGGGCCTATTCACCTTACCCAGGCCCTATTTTTTTATTGGGCGGGTTGGGCGGGCTTGGCGGGCCTCGGGCCTATGGCCACCCCTACTAAATACCATCCAATTGAAACTGTAGTTGGTAATCCTTCTAATCCGGTTAGAACAAGATCCCAACTCCAAAATGTGGCACAATTTGCATGTTTTGTTTCCCTTGAGGAACCAAAATATGTAAATGATGCCCTGTCTGACTCATTCCGGATTAATGTTATGCAAGAAGATCTTGTCCTGTTTCAGAGTCAAGATGTGTGGTATCTTGTTCCCATTTCAAAAGACCGAAAGGTTATCGGTACTCGATGGATTTTCAAAAATAAAAAAGATGAAAATGGGGAGTTCATTAAAAGTAAAGCTAGGTTGGTAGCACAAGGTTACGCCCAGATAGAGGGAATTTACTTCGACGAAACTTTTGCACCTGCTACTCGTCTTGAGTCAGTTCATCTCCTCCTTGCCATATCATGTCATCTGCAATTCAAATTATTCCGAATGGATGTTAAGTCTGCATTTTTAAATGGAATTTTGGCTGAGGAGGTATACGTATAACAACCCAAAGGATTTGTAGATCCATTGCACCAAGACTACGTCTTTAGGCTTAAGAAAGCCTTATATGGTTTGAAACGAGATCCTAGAGCTTGGTATGAGCGATTGACTACGTTTCTAGTTTTAAAAGTATTTGTCCATGGAGGTAAGGATCAAAACTTATTCGTTAGGGATGAAGACGAACATGTTTTAATAGCATAAGTGTATGTTGATGATATAATATTTTGATCCACTTGTTCTAAATAAATTAAGAATATTTACGATATCATGCATGTTGAATTTCATATGTCACTTATGGGTGAACTTAAATATTTTTCAGGCCTATAAGTAAAACAATGTAATGATGGTCTATTTATCCATCAGTCCAAATATGCTGCAAAACTTGTTTAAAAATTTGGATTAGAAAATGCTAAACAATCTAGAACCCCCATGAGTACTTCAACAAAACTATCTAATGATGATAATGGAAAAAATGTTGATCCTACACTATATTGAAGAATGATAGGTAGTCTCCTATATCGTACACGTCTAGACCCAAAATTTCCTTTGCAGTCTGTGTCTGAGCTCGATATCAAAGTATCCATAAGTAAACCCACTTATTGAGTGTGAAGAGAAATATTAAATATGTGAAGGGTATTTTAAAATTTGGTATTTAGTACATAAAGGACACGACTAGTTCTATTTTAGGGTACACTGTTGCTGATTGGGCAGGGTGTTCCGATGATAGCAAAAGCATGTCTGGTGCTTGTTACTATGTAGGAAATAACCTAGTAGGTTGGTCTTGTAAGAAGTATAATTGTATTTCCTTATATAGCGCAGAATCAGAATACATAGCAATAGATAGTTGTTGTTCACAACTATTATGGATTAGATAGATGCTCAGAGATTATGGTATCACAGAAGATCAATTAACCATGTATTGTGATAAAAAGAGTGCCATAAATATTTTGAAAAACCTAGTACATCACTCCCGAACAAAGCACATTAAGATTAGACATCACTTCATTCGTGTTCTTGTAGGATCTAAAGAACTCATTATTGGATATTTGAACACTCAAAAACTACTCGCGGATCTATTTACCAAACCTTTGGATAACATACAATTTGAGTATCTGCGAATAGCTATAGGTATGATAGTTCTCACATAATTCATGTCACATTTATCATAACCTCGGTAGTTTCACGCTAATAATTGGTTTCTAAGGTTTTAGGGCATGGACGTCTCTCAAATGACAAAAGACGTCTCCTAATGCTACTTTATGTAGGACACCCTTGAATATGCCCTTGCTTATGATATGCGTTGTGATTGAAACCTTTTTACATATTCACGTTTTTCTCTATTCTTTTTATCCCATTGTATAGTTGAGAAAATTGGGGGAGAAGAATTTGAGTATCCTTGCTGCGATTTATATCTATTCCTATTCTAACTCAACTAATTTCCCTTTCAGTTTTTAATCTTTTATAGTCATTTCTTCAAACCCGTTGTATAGCTTGTTTAATTTATTAGGGTATTGGTTTGCATTGTAGTCGAGTGATGTATTTTTTCATCTTATTTTCGGTTCTAGCATGGGAATGGGCAATTAGATGTTTTGTATATGACAACTAGGATTTTCATTTTTCACCCCCGAGTTTAGAATACTTAAGGGAATTTTTTCTCTAATATCCAAAGGGGGAGATTGATAACACACTATATAATTGACTTACTTGAGTCTATATTATATAGAAGTTCTAACTAGTTTGGATATCGAGACAAAGTAGGTTAGTTTTTATGAGTTGCTCTATCGCTCAAAGGATTAAAGCTAGAATGAAGAAATCCGGTCCAAGAAATCCTCAAGATCAACCTCAAGGGATTTTAATTCTACCTTATAACCACTATAGGACACCTACACTGCATATTATTGAGTTCCTATGTGCTTATGTTGATTTAAACACTTGAACTATTTTTTCAAATCAAGTTAATTCCATTATAACATTTTAAAAACATTTTTATATAATTTTTGAAATTATAAAAATTTGGTCTTTAAAAGTGTTGGGGTTAGAAGTTGAATTTTGCAAAATGTTTTTATTCATTAGAATTTGACCTGGGTAGAATCTCAAAGCGGCACATAATTGTGGGGTTGAAATTGGATTTTTAAAAGAATAAAAAACACGCGTTTTACACTGCATATATGCCGTACACATGTTAGCTTCTAGACGATTGGATTTGTATTTTGTATAAGACACATACTTTATATGTAATATTAGCCCTTGGATAAACTTAATCGATGATCTGCATGTGTTTGAAATCAATCCATGTGCAACCAGTTTTAACCATCACCGTGAGTTATTTCCACTGCATAAATTAAACCGTTAGATTGGAAGTCAAGTGGTCAAGATTGATCCCAGTCATAGGATTGCCTCTAAGGTTCTATATCCTTCCTCGGAAACTATATAAACCCCTCAAGTCCTAGCCATTTGAGACTTTTGGCCTTCGTCCAAATAAAGAGAAATAAAGAGAGTAGAGAGAAGAGAGAGAAGGGAGAAGAGAGAGGAAAATAAATAAAGAAGAAGAGAGAGAAGAAACCCTAATCTTCGAAGCTCAACATATGAGTGTCTTCCCTTAATCCAAACATTAAAACCTTTATAGTTTCATACACCATAAAACCTAAAACTTCAGAGTTAGATCCATTTAGGGTTTCTATGAGTTTGGTGTTAGATTTTTTTGACGATTGAAGACCTCTTCGAGTCTTTGTTTCTCCCAGAACTCATCTCTAAGATAATCTTGAGTTTCTCTATTAAAACTTGAGTTTTTCTTAAAAGTAAAATCAGATGTTTATATTTTTATTCTCTTTTGGATCTATTGTTGTATATCCATACTGTTTCAAGAGATTTTGAAAAAGGAACTTCTGCTTTTCAAGGTTCTATCAGATCTCTAGAACATTTGTGTTTCTTGCTTTATATATTATGATTTGTGAAATAAATGTGTACAAAAATAAATAGAAACACATAGGACCTTGGCAAGTTTAAAATCATGATTGTTTTTTAGGTCCGATCTTGAGAAGAAGTTATTTATCAAAATAAGTTGAATCAATATCTGCATGTCATATATAAGTTCTTGATTCATTGGAATTTATCTGTATAAATATCTTGAGAGGGTGAGTTGCATAAATCTTCATTTAGTACACATCATAAACATATTCTCACAAACGAACACTTAGTCAGAGTGGTTCTGTTTGAGAAACTTGAAAATTGAAAGAGTTGATGGAGTCATAAATCAAGGAAAAGGAGATAAAGGAAAAGAAAAAGAAGCAACAAGAGAGGATCAATTCTAGTCAAAAAATCTATGGAGTGAAGTAGCTCATAAGGGTATAACTCTGAACTTAGATTTAGGATCTTTGTGTGTTTGCTTACGTGTTGTAATTAGAACCTTTATTTTAGTGGATTTTTTATTTGTTCCATAGAGGGCACCATGGATGTTTCCCTTGATTAAGGGTTTTACCATATTAAATACCTATGTTCATTACTTTGAATGTTCTTAATTTCTGTTGTGATTGGTTCTGCGTGTTAAACTTAGTAGATGGTTTTTAATTTCTAAAACCTAAGGCAATCAACTACCCAATCTAGACTACATATTCATAAAACAATTTTAAACACATTTGGTGTTATAAATCGAAAATAGTTTTGTCCAAAAATTTTATTCAGAGTTCACTCAACTTATAACATTTTGTTATTAATCTAGTAAACAGTTTTCTCAGGCTTTGGGTCGTGACCACCATCATAAAGGGTAAAAAGCAGTCATGGCCATGCTCCATGACCGAGGTATGAGATTAGTCATGCATGTATTAGGGATTTGTTCTATGAATAGATAGTCATGACCCTTGTTCACGACTGGGTTCCCTGATGTCATGGTCCGTGACTATTTATTTTTATCAGGGACTTGGTTTATGACTCATAATTTTAGTCACGCCCCATTCGATCATAGCCCATGTTCGTGATGCTTGGGCTTGGTCACATCCCAAGTCTGTGACCATTTTGATGTAGTGAAATGGCTTATTAAAATTAGCAAGAGCTCGTACAGGAGCAACTATTGTTTCTTCCTTCAATTTGTAAAGGATGTTTCAATTTCTTTGCTCCAATTAAAGGAATCCTTCTTCAAAATGATAGTGAGGGGATTTTTTATACAACCATAAAGAAGTATAAATCTTCTATAGAATCTAACAAAACGTAGGAACCCCCTGAGACCTTTAAGCGTCACTGGTCTGTGCTAAGATTTCATATCTTCCACTTTAGTTGGATATGTAGTTATGACATATTTGCTCATAATGTGTCCTAAATAATCAATGTATTTATGAGAAAAAGAACACTTTTTTACCTTTTCAAATAGAGTGTTCTACCTTAGCATTTTGAAGACAAGTTTCAAGTGATCCATGTGTTCTTGTAAAATGATATTGAATACTAGAATATGATAAAAAAAACTTGGAAGAATTTTTCTTAGAAATGATTTAAATACCTCATTAATGAGGTTTTTTGTTAAACTAAATGGCATCATTTTAAATTCATAATTCCCACAGTGTGTCCTGAATGCAGTGTTTGCTATGTTCTCCTCCCCCATTCTTATTTGGTGGCGGTAGCCACCTCTAAGGTCAAGTTTAGAAAACACTATAGTTCTATATAGTTCATTTAGTAGATCCTCACTAGTGCAAATCTAGAACTTATCTTTTATAGTAGCATCATTTAACTTCTTATAGTCAACACAAAACTTCCAACTACCATCTCTCTTTTTAAAAAGTAAAATAGGGGAAGAAAAAGGACTATGACTCGGTTGAGTGATACCAAAGTCAAGCATTTCTTGTTCTAGTTTTTTCAAGTTTATTTTTCTGGGAGTTTGGGACTCTATAGGGTCTTTGGTGAATGGGAATGGTTCCTTATTTTAACAGTGTTTGCTGGTCATGGATTATTTTTGGAGACAGTGTTTTTGGTTTAGAAAATATGTCATGAAAATCAAGTAATAATTGATTTATAGGAAAAAGGAACTTATACCTCTTCTTTAGTATTATGCTAATAGTGTTACATCACCCACTTGAATTGTAAACAACTTGCCTATGAGCCCTTGTGTAGTTTTCTCTATGAGTTTCTTGAATGAACTACTGATCATCAATTGCAGTTTTTCTTCTTCCATGGATCCCATTAAAACCACCTTCTTACAACCACTTTGAAAGTTAAAGTAGGTGTTTCAAAATCAAAAGCATAGGATTGTATTATTTCATCCAATCCATTCTTAGTATCATATCACACATTCCAATTTCTAATAATCTTACATCAACTTGAAATTACGTCCCTGCATGGTCCACTTGAACCCTGGCCATTTCTCTTGATTATATAATTTCCTTCTATTGGCCACTATAACATGAAAAGCCTTAGTTGGTACAATGTAACAACCTGTGTACCGGGTAGTCTCGGGACTTAAAAAATCTTGAGTGCTTCCTATATTAATAAGGAAACTAATTGGGTGATTTTTCATAAAAACTTTTATTGTTATAGAAGTGTGAGATGGTGTTGCCGATAGAGCATTTAGTGAATCTCATTATCTTATTCAGTAATCCCTTGTTTTTGGCACTCTTCCAATTCCTTAATTTCTTAAATGTACTTATCCCCTTTGGTAGCGATAATAAATAATTTCCTCTCCTTGCACGTGCTACCAAACTTGAAACGTTCATCATAATAAGAGAGCAAACCCTAATTTCTCCTTTCTTTAATTTAAGCATAAGAAATTTTTTTAAGTGAAATATTAGTTGATTAAAATTTTAACCACAAACACATATTCTACTATATGTAAACAATAAATATGGAGTGAACTGCAACAAAAAAATTCTCACAAATATTTAGAGAATAAACTTGGTGCCTAAACAAGATCTTCAAAGCATATATATATTGAAATTGGATCCTAAACAACATGGGTATACACTAGAGTTTTGGCGAGATTTTTGAAAGAGTTTTATAACCATAGAAAAACGTTTTTCTCCATTCCTATTTATACGAGGTTAGTTAAAAATGAGACAAGGATGAAAAATTATTTGGAAAATCTCGAATTTATCAAAAATTCCCATACTAGTTCGAATGACTTTGAACCTCGTTCGAATGAAGTATAACATATCGTATGGATCAAATGAGGTACACAAACTCGTTCGAAAGACTTCCCAAGTTCGTTATAATGAATTCATGAAAAAATTATTTTTCTTCAAAAAAACATAAAAAGGAATAAAATCATTTAAAAAAAATTAAAATAATTTTATAAAATCCTCACATCCCAAAAAATAAGGGATTAAACATAAATATATATTCATACTTCATAGATATCCATTGGATCATGATGGTTAAACATGGATTGAAACATGATATATACTTTTTCTTTGGCCACTAGAATCTTTAATAACACATGAGAGGCTTGAAGGGCAAGCTCCAGAAGTCCTAACATATGACTCAAATAATTTTTTTTCAAACACATAACAAAGCCAATACATACAGATTTACTCGATTTGAAAAATTTTCCTTTCAAATCTCCCCCTTTGGATATTCAGGAACAAAACACAAAGCTAGTGGGAGATCAAAATCACTAAGACTCATTTCCCAACCACAATAGGAAACACATTATAGACTCTTAATTGATACAAACTTGAGCATCTTTTCTCTTGTGTAAACCTCTCTCGTATTCCTTCTAACATGCACACTTACGAACACCTTTAAATGCAAAGAGAATATAATAATATCTAAATTGAATATAAAATCTCCTCCCCCTTTTTCTAACCATGTCTACCTAAGAAAGGATGTCTCTTCCTAAGTTAAAGATCTCGTGCATATGAAAAGAGTCAGATACGATTTCTCTCCGTTTTTTTAACGATTAGATAAAGAATAAGGTGCATAATAAAACATTTCATCCTAATAAAACCAAATATCCCCTTACGTGAAACACGTGTAATCATAAAGGAACAAATAAATATAATATGCAGTGGGCTGAAGAAAGTCATGCAACGATAAATAGTTCGGAAACACAAGAACAAATAATCAAAACAATGAACAAATGATACTAACTATGATGCAAAGTTTAAGTATAAGATAACAAGATGATCATTACATATGCCAAGTCAAATTAAATATTAAGCATAAGGCAAGTATAGATTAATTGAAAACGTAAAGACTCAAAAGAAAAAAACATACCACATATATAACCACACATATACCAATTAAGCACAACTATATATAGGTATAAATGACAACAAAATCCATAAACCCATACGTGGACATCTCGAGATCTTCCCTCCCTATCACTTCGGGGAGAAAAGAGGGAGGATAAAGGTTCTACGCCCATAGCTGATCCGGGGGGTGCTTCGACCATCGTCGGTTTTGGGGTGATGTAAAGAGATAGATTCGCCATGATATTTTTCATAAAAAATGCAAAAGAACATGCCCCCGCCTCGAGAGAGCATCATTAAAGACAAAATGATGCTTTCGAAACCAATAGTTCAGAGGTTCGGGGGCTAAGTTACGAAATGGGAAGGTATTAGGCACCTATCCCACTCTTTTGGTCTCTCATGGGCTTATGTTACTATTTTCCTTGATTTCTCCATGAAGTGTGTGTGCATGTATATATAACTGGAGATCGTAATAACTCGACTCACATTATGGGAAAGTTGGAGTGAGGTCATCCATAGGAATGTTCTCAAAATAAATATTAAAAAATATCATGTGTGCGCTTATCAAGATATTGATCGTTATGATAAGACGATAATATGTGTTAGATAAGATGCAAGTACGAATCACAAGTATGATATACATGAATAATATATGGATAAAATAGGAAAAAGATGACAATTTGAAAATAGGACTTGAGTCTTGGGTTTTAGCCCGAGACGCCCACGTAACCTATAAAGGCATCAAAGTCCACGTTGTTCGCATGCGGCACAAAGGTGGAGTTTATCCCATAGATTCAAATGGGAGTTTATTATATGTGTGTGTGTAGAAAAGATATTTTAGTTTTGAGAAAATGTTATGAAGAATCCCATCGAAATTTATAGGTGTAACCCTCTTTTTTCTTGTTTTGGTTTTTTTTACAAAAAATATATTATGTGAAATATAACTAATAAAGGATGATATATTAATGTGTATGATCTAAAGTAAAGGATAAATTAAGAATTTATATAACTAATGCAAAAATAAAGCAATTTAAAGAGAGAGAAAAATGTTTGGACCTTCTTTGGAGACTTGGGGATTGATCTTGATATATGATGAGATTCCTTGATAGTGAATGAATAATATAAGAGGATTTTTTCTAAATTGAGTACGAAATTGATGGGAATGAAAGGTGGAGAAATTTTTCAAACAAGGACACCTCACCGATTTAAGAAAAGTGTTGGTGAGATCACTGAAGTTAATGCTTCTAAGGTTCCTTTGAAAGTGGCCTCATGCTCTCCAGATATATGTTAGGGGGAATGCCAATTGGCATTGTCATTATCCTACCTATCGACAAGTAACCCTATGTAAAGAAATAAACTTGCCAATTGGAAGTCTCATGCAGACTTTTCAAAAAAGGTTGTATAGCGCAATCCTTAAATCTAAATCGCGCATGGGGAATACCATTGGAGAGATAATTCAGAGACCTTTGATAATCCTTTGGGCCTTCGAGAATTGACGTTGGCTCAAATGGGGCTTGGAAGTGCACATCGATCCTTTAGACATAAGATCACGCATGGAATAGATCATTTGAAAGGTTGTACGAGGTACTTCGATGGTCGAAAGATCCTCGCTCGATTAGGAGAGTTGACTTTGGTCAACTAGGGCCCGAAAGCGTCCGATGACCTTTTGATGTAAAACAGATCATTCGTCAGTACCATAAGGATGATTCGTGCACGAGGTAGACCATTAAAGAATGTATCCAATGAACTTAGAAGATTCATTCAATATTGTTCGAACATAAGAGATGATGTTGGTGAAACGGAGCCCGGGAGCGCCTAGTGGCCTCAGGATCACTTTTTGGGGGAAATGGATCATTCGTTCGAACCTTTATGTTATTTCTCACATGGGGCAGACCGTTGTAAAGGGGCTTCAGTGATGTTTGAAGATTCATTGAGCTTTCTCTCTAACGGTGAAGTTGATTGTGTTCAAACCGAGGGTGCCTGGGGGCCTCCAAATCGGTTTTTAGAAATAAAATTGTCTATTCATCTGAATCTTTATGCCGATTTATTCATGAAGTAAACCATTGTAAAGGGGATTCAGAGCCCTTCGAATATTCATTGAGATTTTTCTCTGATGATGGAGTTGATCAGAGTCAAATGAGGATCAGGAAACCCCGATGTCCTCTAAATCTATACTCAAAGAATGACCTAGGGTTTATAGTGAATTAGGGGGGTGCTAGCGACCTAAGTGAACATTCAAAGGGTTTCTAGAATGTGGTGTCTACAGAGCCCATCGACGGGTGAGGTTAAAAAATGTGAAAGTTATCGAATGGACACCACATGATGTCTTGGGATAGAGGTCAATTATGCAGACCTAAAGAGACAGGGGTGACCATTTTAGAGGATTGAGGATGATTATAAGGTCCTAAGGTAATACCGGGTATGGTCGATTCTATGGGCCGAGGTTAAATTTGAGGAACTAAAGTTATGGTGACCAACTCTGATGGTCGAGGTCAATTTTGAGGACCTTTAATAGGAACGACCAGTTCTGAGGGTCGAGGCCAATTATGAGGACCTAAGGTAGGAGTGACCAATTCAAAGGGTCGAGGTCTAGTCTGAGTGATATTCCCATTATAGTCACTATCAACATCGAAGGAGTTAATAACATGCCACTACCTGGGAGCAGACAGGTCACAAAGCTATACACTTATCAGTACCTAAATCTAAGAGGCCAGTCAAAATAAGATGCTTCTTGGATCCAAACAAGATGTGACATCTAACCAAGCATAGGATGCTACCTTGGTTCAAACAGGCTGCGACACTTACTGCCTTGGACTTGACATCTGTCCAGATTCTAGAAGCATTCCATATTCATATAGTTTATCCATATATCACTTGACCCATGCACGTGACACCACCATTATGACTTTTGTAAATAGAGGTTTCTGATGTTGGAGTCCGCAACCTTCGCCTCTATGAAGAATGACGTAACAACAAGTGCCGCATTGAGTAAGACCACAACCAATGCTACCAAGAAGAGGAGGCAAAAATAACCTAAGCCCAAAAGGTCTTATGAAGACTACACCCCACTAACTGTAAGTGAAGAGGACATCCTTGAAATCATCATGGAGGATAAGTTATTAAGGTGACCTGAGAAGCTGAGGTCGCTACCATACAAAAGGGGTGGGGCAAAATGGTGCAACTTTCGTCAGGACTATGGCCACACCACTGACGAACTTCCATGCTTGAAGAATGAGATTGAAAGGATTGTGAGGCAGAAATTCTATAGCAGTTCCTGAAGGATGCATAAGGGATGGAACCCTAAATGGAAAGGCCACATACTTAACTTCTTCCTTAGTTTCTTTTTTCTGTTAAAATCATTAGAGTGTAACTTTTACACATATTTTTTGTATTTCCCTTACACACACACACACACACACACACACAATATATATATATATATATGAGTGTGTGTATGTATGTGAATGATGGTTTTAATCATATATTACCTCTTGATTTCCTCATTTATAAATTTATTGAAAATCTTTGTCTTATCAGATTTCAAATGGAAACTTAATGGCCAATAATCCCGAGAGATTATCTATTTCGGGAGATAGGGTGTGTTCAGGAGAAAGGGTGATACCGGTAATCTTCCTTTAATAACTCTCACCGTAGAAAAAGCATTTGAAGATTCAATATGCTTTTATTAGGATTCAGGGCTCAAAATGCATATCATTAGGTTTCAGGATGCTTCAATCAGCCTCGGGGGCACATAAAGCCTATTCTTAGCTTTCGGTATGTGTCAATTAGCCTTGAGGGCTCATAATACTCATTATTATCTGTGGGTGGCTTTATTGATAACCCAGGATGTGGAGGATTGAAAATAACTGGCTTGAGGAAGCTTGATAATACCTAGCCTAGGGAGGCCTGAAAATACCCATCCACTTGAAGTTGGCTTATTAACAACCCAGTCCGTGGAGGCTTGAAAATATTGAGATTGTGGAAGCTTGATAATACCTATCCCAGGGAGGCCTGAAAACACCCATCCAACCTTGGGTGGCTTATTGACAACCCAGCTTAGGGAGGCTTAAAAATCCCTCCCCCCCCCCCCCCCCCCCACCCCCCCCAAAAAAAAGAGTTGCAGTTAATTGAAGTGGGACAAAGACTTAATTATTCATGGTAAGGGAAGATGTTCCCATAGTCCACCATTACAACAATTCTACGGAAACAGTGTTCTTAATCCTAAGCGGTCCAAAGACTTAATTATCCACGACAAGGAAAGTTATTCCCTATAATCAATCATCCCAACATTTATGTAGTAGCATTTTTAAATTGGTTTATTTGAAGGCTATGGACATAGCCTCTTGGACCGAAGGTCTAATTTATCATTAGAGTTTGAAGGCCTTATTACTCAAGTTAAATTACAAAGAAGCGCAAACATTCTAGCGTTCAACAAAGTATAGAAAATAGTCATAGGCCGCGTCCTGTTCATGATAATACATTAAGAAAGATAAGAGAGAAATATGGCAATCAACAAAAACATGGTGGCCAACTTGCATAAGTATTTCTCAAGAGATGGATTACTGTTAAAATACATTGTAGGGTACACAAACCTGTATAAGTTTAGATCAATGTTTCACAAATTACAAAGTTAATATGGGTTCAACCTTACAAAGTATGGCCATAGCCCAAAAAGGTTACAAAAGGATCAATATGATCAACTATGAGGCTGAATCATCTTCGTCTTCATCTTCTGCATCTTCTTCCGCGGTCTTAGTTTCCTTAGCATCAGTAGTAGCATCTAGTAAATTTTTGGATCTCTTCTTAGTCGTAACTCTCAATTCTACAACACATTTTCTCACCATCGCTGATCTTTCAAGAAAAGTCCTTGTCTTTTTCCTCTGGGAAATTTTTGACAATCCTACGCCTGAGCTCCTTGAAGTCACAAAGTAGGCCCTGTTATTGACAGATAAGTATTCTTTCAACATTTTATAAGCAACCACAACATCGTCCACAACTCACTTCAATTCTACGGCATAATACTTAATCCTTTATTTAAGTACTGCAACATCATCTTTATCATTTTGTTGAAAGGAAGAGGCGTGTCATTTATCCAGTTTATCATATTTCTATTGGATAAGGCTTCCCTTTTGATCAGAGGCCGCAACATTTTTTGTAGATTATAAAGCCTTTGCCTCGGTAATTTTTAAAGACTTCACAACTTGCCTAAAATTTTACTCGACATTCTTCTGGGCTACTGTTGCAACCTGAATCTGATAATTCGCAGACATCTTATAGGCTTTAAAAGCCATGGCAGAGGATTGGTTCCTAGCTTCAAAGGAAGAGGTACTAGTAGCCTGAGGATCTAACCGGTGAACAAACTTTGTAGTACTATAAAGTTTGAATAGGCCTTCATACTTTTCTTTTTGGGACATGACAACCTCCGCGATCAAAAATTTTAAGATTAGACGAAGCAAGAAGTAATTGTCAACAGAAAGTAAATAATGGAATGAATTTACACACTCCTAAATAGCGTCTGCAACCCTTATCATCCTGGAGACTACCCTAGTAGTTGTATACCTTGAGGATTTGGGATCAGGTTTCCTTAATTGAGCCCGTGGATGACCATCAAGACCAGTTCTTCCCCTGATTTGTTGAGTTGGTAGGTTGCATTAACTTCCATAACGGTTCGCATAGGTGACCTAGTAGTTGGGACGTGGATGGGGATAAGTCCACCTTGGAAGTCCATAAAAAAATGTTATCCTAGCCACATCCAGTTCAGGTACTATGTCATCATCAATTGGAGCATCATTTTGTTTTTCCACAGTCGTGGCATTAATAGTAAGGGATGTGTCCTCAGTAGTGGGAGGACTGAAATTCTTAACCCCAACAACAACAGTGGTCTCAGCCATAGGAGCTATCTCTTTGGCTGCCCTCTTTCTCTTTTTCCCCTTCTTCTTGGGGGCTTGGTTGAGGGAAGTTGCGTCCTAAACCATCTCAGAAAATTGGGTAGTAAGGAGTTCACGGTTAATCTCCTCTCCTGAATAAAAAATATATTAAGAAAAGTCCACAATAGAAGCTACGTCAAAATATATTAGACAAAACGGAAGCAAGGTACTCAAAATTACCTTTCACAATCATTTTCTTTGGTTAGTCCTTAGCAAGAAAATAACCATGCTAAACAATTTCCATGGAAGTAACCAAAAAAGTAAATCTTTTTTCTTTATAACTCAAGACTTTCGCGTCCGTAATTCTATTTTTTTTAATTTTATTGCGCTTCAGGCTATGAAGGGCTGGACAAATGTGTTAGTATAGGCCGCAAAAAATTTAACAAAAATTATTAGCTAGTGTAACGAGATACAATAGATGATCACCTTATTTAGAGAGATGCTCCGACATCCTATATATTTCTCTTTATTAGTTTCATCAGGGTGGATTTCCTAATTCTCCACAAAAACGAAGAAAAAATTGCCTTTTCAGTTTTTACACCGGTAGGCCTCTCAGTATACATATACTCATAGTTATTCCGCAGCGTGAAATAATAATACCTCAGAAAATTCATGGAGTTCTCCTTTGGCCTATAAAAATGGAAGAACTCTATGGGAGTAATGTCCTTGTTGAATTTCTTTCTCCAAATCATCAAGTGGCAAGAATAATCGTCCATCAATTTGGGTCTAGTTTTGCTGAGGCCAGATTCATGGAACTAAATATTTTCCTAACTAGGACAGGAATTTTTGACCGCAGCCGCAGGAGAATGGCGTGCAAAGGAAAATAAATCCCCTCATTGGTAACTGCGAAACATGCCATTTGTTCCACAGTGGGAGGTGTATAAATGACTCCTTGTGGAAATTCAAAGTCCGCAGCAACCTCGTTAATCCACTCTTGATCCATGACACAACAGATGTTTAATGCTACAGGAGTTTTCAGTTGTTCGACTAGAGGGTCCAATTGGAATATTCCTAGCCTGTGATAGGACAGTCGGAGTCCCATTAGTGGCCGTAGCTCACATTTCAGCGGGAGGATTATTGCTTGAGTTTGTATCTTCCTCCATTATGTCTATAATCTCTATAGCGTCCCTATAATTAGTGGAGTCTAAGGAGTCAGAATCAATTATGACACAATTTGGGCAGTCCTTAAGTTTACAAGGCCCACTTGCCTTCAAAGGCTTTATTAAGGGAATTTCGAGAGGATAAACGCCGAAGTGTTTTCTCCACAAGGAATACCGGAACTCTAAAGGGTTCTAACTAATAGATCTGTCGCAATATCTGAAAAGAAGAAGGTCTCCGCAGTTACATGCCACAACCACTACAATTAGGAAAGCCTCTTAGAAGCCCCGACAGATGTAATCAAATTAATAAAGAAAGATATGGATTCAAAGGAAACATCCCATCCGTCCGAGAACTACCTACAACCATAAGGAACTTCAAATTAATGGATGCAACAATTTTTGGGCTACAACTATCAGAAGGGAATCTACAACATAAAGTAATTTTGAGGTCGCAGACAAGGAGTTCAAAAATTAAAGACTGCAACTAAAGGAGTTCTGATTTTAACAAAGGATGGATAAAAGGTTATAGACGAATAGCACAAGTAACACTATCAGATGCAGCCAACAGCACAAATAATTAAGCAATTGGGTTGTAAATTCCCAAATATTCAAAACCCCAAACCCTAGGGTTTTGGCCAAGAACACTAGGAACATGTTATTGGTGTCCTTGACCAAGATTAAAATCCAAAATGGGGAAAGGGAATAGTTGAAGCAAGGAAAAATTGAAAATCCCAATCCCAGGTTTTATCAATTTCCAATCCCAAACCAAATTTGTGACAAAAATCTAAGAAAATCCTAAATTGAGTCAACATATCATCTAGAAAAATCCAAAAACCCCAGTCTCCATAAAGAATATATCCATAAACCAATCTTAAATTATCCCAACTCTATTTCGAAGGCCTAATTCCTATTTGATTTCACAGAAAACCCTATTCCTAACAAAAATCTTACCCAAAGCAAGATGTTACAAATTCTCTAGTTCTAGCATGTGCAAAGGATCAAAATACAAGAAGAAATTTGAAAAAGACATTCAAACCGCCAAAAATCGAAACCAAAAATTGATTAATGAAACTTTGTAAAACAGAGCGTGGGTTAACAAGAATGAAAAGAAATTAGCAGAGAAGAAATTTCAAAACGAATGGAAAGTCAGATAATGATGAATATCTGGATATTAGTGGGAAATGGAAAAACAACCATGAATCTACCCTGGGTACACCTTGAACCGCTGTAAGAAAATCATCGAAAAACTCAAAGATGAACAGATAGAAGTGGGATCTCAATTTTCTCTTAGAGGTTTGGTTATGGTAATGAAGGCTACGGCTAAATCTAATTTATATAAGAGGGAAGCTACAAGGTGAAGCGTAGACTAGAATTGAGCGCAACACTTATTCAAGACAACAAACAAAGGCACCACGGCTGGGTCATATAATACATCCACATCACAAACTCCCCACCTCTTGGAAATACTGCTTGGGGGCTTATTGATATGCCCATTATAGTTATGATCGGTCACAAAAGAGTTAATAATAGGGTGCTTTCTGGTAGAAGACAGGTCACGTCCCTATACTTTTATCAGGCCTTGAATCTAACAGATCAGTTAGAATAAACTGATCCCTAGGTCCAAATAGGCCGAGTCATCTAACCGGCCATAGGCCATTGTCTGGGTTCAAACAGGCTGTGACACATACTCTCACATACTTCACAGCTATCCAGCTCCTAAAAGCATTCCATATTCGTAGTGTTTATCCATATATCATGTGATCCATGCATGTGACACTTCCATTATAACTTCAATAAATATAAGTTCTCACCCCTCTATTTAAAAGAGGATTCACTTGGTGAAACCTTGGCAAAATCTCCACACTACCTGTCTCTATAAGATACACCCCTCTTGGGGGCTTACCCAACCATAGCCTCCTTGGAGTTAGCCTTACATTCTACATAAGGAGCTGCCTCCTTAGCCGATCACATGTATTCTCTTACCCTCTCCACTTTGTATACCTCTAATGCCACCTTTATTTTGTATCATAAAATACATTTAATGAGAGTATTGTATCAAAGTGGATATAGGGTCATTTTTATGGCTGAACCACTCTATATTTTGTGTCTTTTTTCCCTCCTGCTTGCTTTACTTTTATTTTACATTTGACATGGTGTTTAGAAGGATTCAAGTCCGATTTCTCGTATCATCACTGAGGAGCTTAAGTAGAGGCGACCAGTTCAAAGAACCGAGATCAATTATGAGGACAATAAGTAGGGGCAACAAATTTAGAGGGTCCAGGTCAATTCTCAGGAACTTAAGTAGTGGCGATCGATTCTGAGGGCCATGGTCAAATATGAGGACCTTATGTAGGGGCGACCAATTCTGAGGGTCAAGATCAATTCTACGGACCTAAAGTCGAGGCGACAAATTATGAGGGCCGAGGTCAATTATGAACACCTTTAGTGGGGGCAACAAATTCTAAGGGTCAATGCCAATTTTACGGGCCTTAAGTGGGGGTGACCAATTCGGAGGGTTGAAGTCAATTTTGAGGACCTTATGGGGGGGGGGGGGGGGGGGACAATTTAGAGTTTCGTGGTTAATTATCAGTACCTTAAGTAGAGGTGACTAATTCCAAGGTGAGAGTTGAATTCTAAGGACCTTAAATGGGGACGACCAATTCTGAGGGTCGAGGCTAATTCTGGGGACCTTAAATGGGGGCAACCAATTCGGAGGTTCGAGGTCAACTATGAGTAACTTAAGGAGGAGTGACCAATTCTGAGGGTCGAAGTCAATTTTGAGGACCTTAAATGGTGGCGACCAAATCTGAGGGTCGGGTTCAATTGTGAGGACCTTAAGTAGAGGCTACCAATTTTTAGGGTCGAGGTCAATTCTGCGAACCTAAAGTAGAGGCGGCTAATTCTAAGGGTCGAGGTCAATTCGGAGGATCTTAAATGTGGGCAACCAATTCTCAGGGTGGATGTCAATTATGAGGACCTTAAATGTGGGTAACCAATTTTGAAGGTCCAGATCAATTTTGAGGACCTTAGGCAGGGGTGACCAATTCTGACCTTAACTTGTAATGTGGGGGTTTTCACTGTGGGGAGTCTTTTTTTTACATTTTTTGAGACTCTATTGGGTAAGTGAAATTTGTCCGGAGACATGTCTTTTTTGGGAAGAGATAGCTTTGCTGTGGGAGCTGAATTCTTAGTTTCGAAATTCCGCTGTGGAAACATTTGATGACTTGAAGTTTGGTATTCCGTTGTGGAATGTGTTTCTGGAGATTCTACTAGGGAGAGATTTTCTAGATTTGTTTGGAGAAATTGGAATTCTTCTAGGAGAAATTTTTAATTTGATAATTGCTGCTGGGAAACAGGTAGGATATTATGTAGCCTTGCCGAGAAAGCATTTAATTTCTGCTAAGGATGAGGTTTTGGGATTTAGTTGGTGAATCGTAGTGGACTTTGAAAATGCGGGTGTTATGATTTTTAGGGTTTAAGCCTAGGACAAAACATGGTATTAATTAGGTTGGGGATTTGGGAGCTTGAAAATGGTTTTCTTGGTGAATAAATGTTCCAATATTTATTTGTCTATTTCAGGAATTTTTGGGGCAATGTTAGGATATTTCTGGCATCTTTTGGGATTGTTTATATGAAATTTCAGGGGTACTACAAACTAGAGGGTGATAGGAATTCTCAAACAGAGGTGGCATAATCTGTTAGGCTTCCTTTGGAAGAGGAATAGACATGTGTCGATCGGTATGGGGTTCAACAACTGTTATGGATTATTTGCGAGGGTTTTCAGAAACAGGCTGATCGAATGTTGAGGGTGGCGCTGGATGTGGTGTAGGCGGCGTTTAGTAGGATTACTGAATCTACGTTGGGGGTGTAGATGACATTTTAACCTTGAGGGACGCTCCTTGGGATATGATGGTGACGGGTCATCATATGAAGATGCATCAGTTGATGGCACATGAGTTTGGGTAAGTGTTATACATAGGAGAGAGGGTTCTGAGGTGATATCCAACTCTGGTTCTTTTCTTTCGATATTTTCTTGAAAGTTCATCATTCGCTGTGGGAGCTTGGTGTTTGTGTCATTGCACCTGAAAAGAGACTCAAAAGGGAAAAAAGAGATGCACATTTTGTTTGATTATCTTGATTTAGTGAATTACTCTACATGCACTTTAATTTGCTATCGTGTTTTTACTTTGATAAAGAGTGGGAAAATTGTCTTTTTATTGGGAATGAATACGTTTGAAGATGGTCTCGGAGGATTGGTTGAAAAAGAGCTCCACTTTTGAAGGGATTTATTTTGAGAAAAAGTAGGAAAAATGAGTTCTTTGGAATTTTTATTGAATAGAGGAAGGCCTTGGTAGCTTGGTCATTGGTCACTAGGGGAATGCTTTATCTCCCAACTGTACTGTATTATGGGCATCTGCAGGATTTCAGTGATGCTAGCCATGCCGGAGCCATTGCCCTTAGATTAAGTTCAAAGTTACTACTGGTGACTTGGGACCTGATGGTGGACCCTCAATTCGCTGCTATTATAGCATGTATGTCATATCATCGAAATCTTGCGGCGATGATATTGGCAGAGACCCTGATCGGTCTAGATTCTTAGCGGGAAGGCCATTTTTATTACCTGAGAGGAAGCCCGATTATGCTGTTCATGTGGATGGCCGATAGATTCCTTTTAGCAATCCCCCTTGAATATCTGTTGGCAGTGGTACTGAATTTCTACACTCATTATTTCATCATCTTTGGCCCATCCATAGAGAACTAGGTGAACTGGTTTATGGAGCACAGAGCTCGATGTAGGCGCTGGTCGGTGCCCTAAAGGCTGGAATGATAACCTATTTTGGAACTATGGGAATACTAATATGTTCCGTTAGTTGCTCTCTAGCATACCTCAATTTATTTTCCCTGGCGGCTCATGCACTATGTTGGATGGGTGAAAATTGTGCCTTCCCATACCCCTAATTTCTTTCCTCTAGAGGATTTGACTGAAGGCTTGCGTATAAAATTGGGCTCTCTGTGGGAGAATTTTTTATCATCAACCCGTCCTTCTCAATGTGTTGGTATTTGGCATGTTTCTGAAAACTATATTAAATAGTTGTGGATGAGGGTTGTGGCTATGATCTTTGCAGAGGAGACCGAATAGAGATAGTTTATCGTGTTTGACATTATGGAGGGGGTGCAGTGGTTTTCTCTTGTCTAGTCCGGGCTTATCGTTCTATGGATCACCTTCAGTATTCCATCCAAGAAGGGGAAGTTTGGGGGCCTCAAAGATTAGATGATGATGGGGCTTGGTCTTTCTGTAGGTGCGGATAGGGTCTTTTGTGAAGATAGTGTTTATTTGTGAAGATTTTTGTGATGGTTATGTGTTCGGTTATTTTGGGTTGTTAGGAATAAATTTGGGAAGGTTTGGTTAGGTTTAGTCAAGGTAAAATTTGGTCTGATTTGTTTTAGAACAATTTGGTTGGCGGGGTTAGTAATTTGACTCTCTATGCTGATATTTCGTGTAATTGTACCGAATTTTTCCTTCTATGGAATAAAAAAGAATTTTAATAATATTTTTTTGCCTCTTGATGAGTTTTGCATATGAATTATCAATACCAATAGCTAAGTCATACATAATCCTTTTTTTCTTCTAAATGATAAAATGAACCATAGTTCTCGATGGTAAGGAAATAATAGCATTTTGTGAAAAAGAAGGGGACCGTGACCATATGAGTTGCCTACGTAACCCTTGGGGTTTTAAAAAAATTTTGAGTTTAATTTTCGAAAGCAAAAGGTTTTTTTAGAGGATCAAGACCCACGTGGTTCTGAGTAGAGGAAAATGAAGCTTTTTTTAAGAATAGAAGGGGGTGAGAGGAGTCGTAGCCCACTGAAATTTAGGATTAGGGGTAGAATTTCTTAAGACGGTACCCCATCACTTCTCTATCGAGGTCAGTGAGCATAATAGCGCCACCAGACATGATCTTCTTTATAATGTAGGGGCCACTCCAGTTTTGATAGAATTTACCTTTATGGTTCCAAAGGGTTCTATGATTTCTTTAAGGGTTAAGTTCCCTTCTCAGACACCACGGTATTTGACTCTCTTGTTGAAAGATCTACCTATCCGACAATGGTATCCTTATATACAAGATAAAGCCTTTAGCCTCCTTTCGTCCACGAGAGATAACTTGTCAAGATGACTCTAATTCCAGTCTTCTTCGTCGACTTTGCTTTCAAACATGACGTGTAATGAAGGTATTTCTATTTCAACGGGTAGGACTGCTTCAATGCCATATACTAGAGAGTAAGGGGTAGCCCTAATAGATGAATGGACTGAAGTGGGATAGCCTCATAGGGCATAAGCGATCTAATCGACCCAATATCTACAACTCACAATCATCTTGTTGATGATTCCTTTGAGGTTATTATTAGCGGCTTCAACTGCACCCTTCGTTTGTGGTTGGTAAAGAGAATATTTAAGTCTCTAAATCCCATACTCTTCGACCAATTCTATGACTTATGCCTCAAAACATAACCCTTTATCTAACACTAGATCGTGCGGAACCTCGTATCAGCAGATGATGTTCTTTCGAATGAACTTGGCTACCTTTTTGGCATTCAACACTTTGTAAAAAGAGTGTGATACTGATTAAACCGAATTTGCAAATTTCCAAGTTAACCTTATTTAATCTATGTTAATTTTTAATCTAATTTTATTCATCCCTAAAACATGCAACTACGTGTGGATAAATCAAACCAACATAAATAATTTGCTAACACACAAATTTCAGGAAAAAAACATTTTCGGGTAAAACCTTTCATTTCACAAATAATATTCATAATGATTACAAGTGAAATCTGTAATGGATTAACCTTAGTAAACCAACATAGGCCATAACTTAAATCAACAATGGAATTTTGCAGCAACTCCACAAGAACCCTAGTTCAGTCAGCCTGGGAATACCCACGAGTATTCCTTATTGACACGCAGTCACGCCAGCCCAGCACCTCCCTCAAGTGGCACCTAGATCAGCAGCAGAGATCTTCTCTATAAGAGAAACTTCAAAAACATTGTATCTTAGGTTCCAAAACATTTCATATAAAGATTGGGACGATTTATGAATTGAAACCAAATCTAAAATTCTCAAAAGTGAGAAGACAAACCTTCTTTCTAAATCAGTTTTCGTAGAATAAAATTCTTAGGTCTTCGGAAGAAAAACAAAGACGTTTAACATGATATTTGTAAAAATGTTAAGGCTGCGCGTCACTCGAACTAAAAGTGCATCTCGCTCGAACGTTGACCACTGTGGCTCGAACGAGCATCAAGCGACTTAAGATTGTCGCTCGAATGAAACACCTAAGTTGCTGGAATAAGATTTAATAAAAAATAATATTTAATTTAGCCAGAAAATACTCCGCCTCAAAACTTTAAAAAATACTTTTGACAAAAAACATCACTCCAACACTTAGAAAATATTTTGGAAAAATTATTCCAACAGTCTAAGCGAACCGTTAAGGTACATAAACCAAACCTTAGCAGAATTAATCTCGCGAAGGCTTGAATGTTGATGAACGTTGATATTCGGATCCATCTTGACGCACGAATGAACTTGAATAAGTCTTCAATGATTGTAGGGTATACGAGATACTAAAAAAATAAACATGACTTATAAAATATGTCCTTACAAATCTCCCCCTATGTCTATGCCAGTATAAAATAAAAACATATAAATTATCAAAACAATTTGCTTATACAAATCTAATACCCTCTCATGAACCCAAACCTAAAAGCGTATAAAAAATTGGAAGTTTCAAACTTTCTTAAAAAATCTTCAACATCAAATCTTCAAATCTTTAATCTTTTCTCATGAGGGTGTGCAAAATATGATCATAAATCTTTGTACCTACACACATGAGACAAAGCAAATACCTTCGTGATGTATCGAGTTTGAAATGAGATAAACATCAAATCAAAACAAATATCGAGTCTCAAATATAAACATAAAATCAAAACAAATATCGAATCTCAAATCTCCCCCATAATGTAAAAACTCCCCCATAATTCTTTCTCCCCATTTCTATTTGTCCAAAATAGAAATGGAACCAAATAAATAAATAAAAATGGAGTGTTACAAAAAATATGCATATCAAACATGGATCAAACTACTCTTATGCAGAGGAGTAACCCAAGAGCTTCCACAAACTATTTTTTATTTTTCATTTTTTCATAGAAAAATGAAAATATTATTTTACAAAAAAAAAATTACACACCATGAATTTACACTAAGACAACCAAACCATGGAAACGGAATGAATGGGTG
Organism: Sambucus nigra; assembly: GCA_949130495.1. Classification (NCBI taxonomy): domain Eukaryota; kingdom Viridiplantae; phylum Streptophyta; class Magnoliopsida; order Dipsacales; family Adoxaceae; genus Sambucus; species Sambucus nigra. The sequence continues at coordinate 268,250,849 of OX422224.1, forward strand.
TGAACAATTCAATATGCAAATCAATGCAATTACACATAACATATGTGCACGATTAATAAGTGTACTCCTGACGAATGAATCTCAAAATCGTCCTAGGTGTCAAAAAAAGTGAATTTAGATGACATCATCTTAATCAAATCGAAAAATGAAAGTCAGACATGATTTTCACACCAATAACGTCTAAAACTATGTAACACTTTTTCATATAAATCACACAAACTCCGGTAACGGTTCTTACATGCAGTACTTTCATTATGAAGTTTTATCGCATTTGGTTCGTTTTAAAGACAAAATTGAGATGAAAACACATCGACCAACAGGTGATAGACAAGAACAATAGTTAAACAAATCCATGCTAGTGTGCATTAAAGGAACACTTGATTCAATCATTTAGGTAGTAACAACAATTCAGATCTCAATGACTCCAAACATTGTAAAGCACATAAATGGAATGATGACACATATCAAAACACTATCAAATCGTCACATGGATATAGAATGAAATAGTGATCCGGTCATACTAAATGTCGATTCATATATGGTTCAAAACAAAATACAAAACTCTTTTTGACTTTTTCCAAAAATTTTATCAAAATAAAATCTTTTTGTATTTTTTAAAAGTTTTATCAAAATAAAAAATCAAATACAAAAAGTCCTAAAAAAATAAATTTTTTGTTTAGAAAGAAAATACTCCGCCTCAAAACTTTAAAAAATACTTTAAATGAAATATTTTTCTCCAATACTTAGAAAATATTTTGGACAAATTATCCCAACACTCTAAGTGAGCCATTAAGATACGTAAACACAACCTTACCAGAATTAATCTCGCGAAGGCTTGAATGTTGAAGAACGTTGATATCAGGATCCATCTTGACGCATGAATGAACTTGAATAAGTCTTCGACGATTGTAGAGGTATACGACATTCTCAAATGTAAACAGTACTTATAACGTATGTCCTTACACACTGCATATGACTCGTCTTCAACCCATTTAGTGAAGTAATCAATGGAAACTAGGATGAACTCGTGCCCATTTGAGGCTTTAGGCATGAGTTTCCCCGTGATATCAATGCCCCATGTGGTGAACGGCTAGGGAGAGGTCATGTTATACAATTCTTTTGGAGGTAAGTGTTGGATATTGGAAAGTTGTTGGCAATTAAGACATATCTGGACATAGGTGGTGCAATCCTGAACCACGGTAGTCCAATAATAACCCTGTCGGATAATATTTTTAGTGAGCATATGGATATTCATGTGCAGTTCTCACTCCCCGTTGTGGATCTTCTGCATCATGTTTTTAATGTCATCATGTACAATGCAGTGTACGTGGATCCATCGAAGTTTTTCTTTAATAGTTCTTTTATCATTGACAATGTACTGGGAAACCAGTTTGCGAAGGGGTGCTCAGTCTTTCTTGTTGGTATATTGGGAGTACCTACCGTGCTTAAGGAGGTGGTAAATATCATTGTACCAAAACTTGAACACATCAGAATCATCTTATGTGATGAGTTTAAAGTGGTAGCAGTGGGTTAGTTTAACTTGTTGTTGGAATAGGAAAGGGGACATTATTATTCCCTTGGGCATGTCGACCATGGAGGTGAGAGTAGCAAGAGCATCAACTAAGCTTTTAGTTGCTCGGGGAAACTAGTGGAAGGTGGTATCTTAAAATTGGGAGGCTAGTTCTTTTAGGTGGGCGTGGAAGGGTAAGAGTTTTTCATCTTTGACTTTTCATCTTCTAAAGCCTTGGCCGATGATGAGTGAAGAGTCCCCATAAACATCTAGGCATTCGATATAGTTCTTGAGAGAGACTTTGAGGCCTACGGTGGATGCCTCGTATTCGACCAAGTTATTGGAACATGGAAAATCTATCTTGATGGCAATAGGAGTGTGAGAGTCATTAGGGGAGATAAGGAGTATTCCAATGCAACATACTTTTCTATTAGCAGCGCCATCAAAGAATATTTTCCACTGGAGGTCTTCTTGAGAGGCAAAAAGGATATTTTCATCTGACAACTCGGAGATCCAAACGATGACTTATTTAATGGGGTAGTTAATAAGGTAGTCGGATATGGATCTTCCTAGAATGTCTTTTTGCATGAAATACATGATATCGAACTCGTCTAGAAGTGTCAAGGCAGGTTTCTCAAGGAGGTATTTGATAGGATCCATTCGGGACACAAGTTTAATTGGAAAAGTGATCATGTAGTGCTGTAATTTATGAGTTACCTGTACAAGAGTGAACATTCTTTCTCCAAGGAATTGTAGTTAACTTCATACCCGACTAATTTGCGACTCGCATAGTAGATTACACTCTCTTTATGGGATTCTTCATGGTATTGGGCTAGAAAAACCCCAACTTTGGTATAAGTTACGGTCAAGTGGAGGAGTAGAGGGAGACTAGGCTGCGACGACATGAGTACCAAAGGTTAGGTAAGGTACAATTTGATTCACTCAAAGGCTTCCTGCCAAGCTTCATTCCATACTTTGGTTGAATCCTTTCGGAGGAGTTTGAAAATAGGTTCAGAAATAGAAGTCAACTAGCTGATGAACTGTCTGATATACAGTAATATCCCTAAAAATCCCCAAACTTCCTTCTCTGTTTAGGCTGGTGGCATTTCAAGTATGGATTTTAGTTTGGTAGGATCTTCTTTAATCCCCTACTCGCTAACCATGGATCCTAAAATTTTTCCTTTGGTGATACTAAAGATACATTTCTATGGGCTAAGTTGCATATGAGATCGTCGTAGACATTCAAAGAACTATCAAAGAGAGGTAACATGAGCCTCCCGAGTCTTAGACTTAATGATCATATCATCCAGGTAAACCTTGACCTCTTTGTGTATCAGATCATGTAAGATGGTTGTGGTAGCCCTTTGGTAGGTAGCCCTTGCATTTCTGAGACCAAAATACATAAATGTGTAACAAAAGGTTGCCCAAGGGGTGATGAATACAATTTTTTCTTAAGGATCAGGGTGCATCTTATTCTGATTATATTCGGTAAACTCATCACTGAAGGACTTAAGATCATGACTGGACTTATTGTCCACGATCATGTCGATATTGGGAAGTGGGTAATCGTCTTTCATAGATGCTTTGCTTAAATCCCGATAATCAATGCACATGCGTACTTTTTCCCATAAGTTTGGTACGGGTAAATGTTGGCTAGTCATGTGGCATATTCGATCAATATGAAGCCTATGTTTAACTATTTAACCACATCCTCTTTAATCTTAAGTGATCATTCAGTGTGGAGCTTTCGCAGTTTCTATTTAACCGATTTACATTTAGGGAGAGTTAGGACCTCGTGCGCTATTTTGAGATCAATATCGGGCATGTCATAGTAGGACCATACGAAGATGTCCATAAATTCCTTCAATAGTTCTTCAAATTACATGCACTCATGCTTGTCAAGGGTTGACCCTCTCCTAATCTTGTGCTATTGTCTACTATAACCGATATTGATAACAATAATTTCATCTTCATTAATTTGAATGAGGTTATGTTATTTGTTATTAACCTTATTAAGATCAGTTAAGAATTATTCATTTGTAAATTCGTCATCATCAAGAGTTTGATTATAATTAAGACAATTAATGTAAGGCACAACAATATAATTAATATCTTTATTTATTTCATTCTAGAGAAAAATTGCATTAAGAACCTCATCGAAGGAGCTCTTGATTACATTGTTATCAGAATAATGAGGAACAATGAAAGAGGAAGAAATAGGATAAACATCTAGGTTGTGTTGCATCTCAGCGGGTGGAATTAGTATAACATTCCAGTTGAGGAGGGGTTCATTAGCAGTCTTGATTAGAGTGGATGGGTCCAACGATCTAGTGCTTGAGTGGATCTTGTAGAGTGTTAGCCTAATGTCTGTAGATTGAATGGGTCATTAGAGTCACTTCGTTCGAAAACCTTGGTAACAACTATAGCTTTTTTAACGAGCAATTTACAGGATGATGGGAACTTTCGGCCCATGAGTAGCTGTCTTGGAAGAATATCTCCATAGATGGCTTCGTCTTCTTGTCCACATGATCATACCATGGTTTAAGAAAGACAAAAAAGGGAAAATCTTGACCTTCTTTGATGAATCTTTCATTCAAGGAATCCTATGAAATAATTTTTGCATTTTCTAACCTTTTCTTCAATTGGGGTTGGCGGATCATTTTGAGTTATTCACATGATGGTTGATAACCCAACACACATGGAGGAAAGGCCTTTTTTAGGAATATGTGTTGTAGTATCCCCTATTGTCATCATCCCAATCCTATTCCGATCATGAAGTGCATATTCTTGTGAATCCGTATTATGCTGACATTATCTTGAGGGTTGTGCTCTGGACAAACTCGATCTTTGAAATCATCCCTTACTGGGAGTGGAAGTGGTTTAACTTTAAAGACAGATAACAGAATCTCATTCACCCCATGCTTTATTTCTAGTACCAGATTATTGGTGCTTGCAATCTCAGTATTATCATTGTTGCCTAATGTGATGATGATCTGCTCCTTGGTAAAGAACTTCAATTTCTAATGTAGAGAAGAATATAATCTATTGATGATGTGAAGCCAATATCGATCGAGAAATAGGTTGAAATAAAAAGTTATGTCAATAACCTGGAACTCGGTTACGAGATTGATAGAGCCAGCCCCTATTGTAAGCTTTATGAATCCTATCACCTCTCGATGAGTGTTGTCATAGACACGCGGTGGGACAAAAGTAAGAGAAAAATATCTTACTTTCAAACCCACGAACTTGAAGGATCTTAATAGGAAAATATTGAGTGTTGATCCATTGTCGACAAGTGAGAGGAAGACCGTCTTCCCCATCACTTTAACAACGATGTTCAGAGAATAGTTGTGATTAAGACCAAAATTTAGGATTTGTTTTCTAGAGAAGGAAATAATTTTATTAGAGGTTAGGGACCCGAATAGGTTCACAATTTCTTCTGTACTGGAGTAACGAGGGAGTGTGGGCTTTCTAATCAATTTTATCAAGTAATTTCGGTGAATATGGGAAGATATAAAGAGACTCCACAAAGTGATGTTAGAATGAGTTGTCTTGAGTTGGTAGAGGATCTTGCTTTCCTCAATGGTCATTTTTGGTAGGGGTAGTTTTTTGATAACTCCCTTTCCTTTATCTGTTATGGCTGACTGAGGATTCAAATTCTAGTAGTGCCTCTCAGATCTTATCATATGTTCACGAAAGAGGGGAAACATAGAAATCCCATTTTTTTATATCTCGGGCTATATAGCCACTTTATTGATTTCCCCTAGAAGTTGTTCAAAGGATATCCTCCTACATACACTAATTACTGGACTAACATTTTCTTGGCTTAGCTCTTCATCTAAATTATTAAACTCGTGCCACCATCCAGTGGCAATGATGTTGTCTTGCCATGAAAAGTCAATGAATTCCACAACTTCTAAAACTTCTTTATATAGATCCCCCCACTCAATGGGCAGATGAATAAGTGAAGGGACCAATCACCATTGTAGTTCAAAGCATCAAGTAGCTCTGATATAGTGCAAATCTCATCAATTTTTCGAAATAAGCCTGCTATAAGCTGAACTGCATCATCCAAACTGACTTCCTAAATGGGTACCACCCAATTATCTGACTCTCGAGCCCACTTTCAGGCTTCCATGAACAGTGTGTTAAAATTTTGGCAGTTAATGGCTAATTCCGTGGTCAATTTCAACCTAAAGTCTAGGAGCTAGTTTAATATCGCTAGATATTTTATATATTTCCTTTCAGAACGAGTACGAACGATAATGCATGCCCTTGTAAGAAGCGACATGGTTTGGTTGGTAAAATAGGTAGGGTGTAGGAGAAAATATGGGTATACTTTGAAGGTCTTGGGTGAAATACGGGTAATAGGTGATTTACTAGGTACAATCTGGGTAGATGCATCAAATTATCGACAATTTTCTAGGAAGATGGCAATTGTATGATTTGAAAGTGGATTGTGAGTGGTGTTTGGTTTGGGAGTGGCCAATGGGGCGATGACATCCCAGTCAATTAGACATTGGAATACATTGTGGATATGGAAGCACTCATCAGCGATATGGCTGAAAGTTTGATGGAAATCACAATGGGCCTCGGGTTTGAAATTTCTGGGAAGTGGGTTTGGTCATGGATGAAGGTCCAATGACTTGATGAGATTTTGGCTTAATAGGGCTTGGTAGACTTTGGAGAGGGGAGCAATAAACTTCGTGAATTCTATCCTAGTTAGGATAGACTTATTTTCTTACACCCAAGAGGTAGCAGGCTGTGAGATATTGCTAACGGCCTAGATTGTAGCAAGCTTCTCATATTTTATTGGAGTCTTTGGCTCAGCTTCTTTCTTGACAATAATTTTTCAATCTCCAATCCCATTTCTCAGAGGGCTCATAAATACCGATAATATCATCCTCCCATCATCACTCAGACATAGGGTAAGAATTTTTTCTTCATAATACTAGCTTGCTCCTCTTCAAAAGGCTAATTAGTCATTGTAGTCGTTTTCTCCTTCAATTTTGCTACGAAATTATTGACGGTTTCTCAGAGGTTTGGCTTGAGAAGCTTTAAATCACGGTGTGTAACTTCTCACTCCTCATTGTATTTGTACTATAATATGAATTCACGGGCAACATCCTCCCAATTGTGAATTCTGGATTCCTCGAGGAATAGGAACCGATGTAGAGCACTGTCTTTGAAAGTTTGCTGGAACATCTACGCCATTATTTCCTCGAAGGCACCTTGGATATTCATGGATCAATAGTAACTTTGGGGATGAACAATTGGGGGCCCACTGCCCCCGAACTTCTCAATGTTAGGCATCTTGAACTTTTGTCGTAGCCTTGCTTTAGGGTAGGGAGACAAATGGGTGTAATTTATGTAGTTCTTGGAGATTCGGACTTGGTCAATTTTCTTGGTTAATAGCTGAATGTCCTCCTAGACCTTATTTAACTCTTCTTCCTTTGGATCAACAAGTACTGATAGGCTAGCCCCTGGCTCGGCAAGATTTGGTGAAGCACCCCCGCAATTTTAAACAATTCTTATGCTGTTAAAATCAATTTCCTTGTTAACTAGATTTGCGGAAGCGTAAGATTATGGTTCACAAAACAAACATACCAAATTTTAATTTCTATTTCAAATTAAAATTAAACCCAGTAAAATTAACTCATAACACACACACAATTCAAATTTCACTTAAACCAAGTTAATTAATCCAAGTTCTAGAATTTGAATAAGTCATATTTATTAATATTTCCAAATTAGGCCAAACTAGTTTTAACAATAGACTTGAATTAAATAGACAATTACCCAAATTTAATTAGCACCCAATTAAATTAAGTGTGATAATTAAAACCATTTTTATCTTGAATTATCCTAAGCATGAGTTCTAAGTCATTACGCAAGATAAAAATAAATCAATCACACTACGCCGCGATGTACGAGGAAAAACCCAAAACGGGAAACAACCTCGGACGGCCCTAGACTCAAATCCACTAAGTACGGAATTACATTTACAAGACAGATGACTTACTTCCTCAACTAGAACCCTCTCAAGCCTTGATGCGTCTTTTTGTAACCACCTCTTCCCAGCAGATAACCACGGAGCTCCACCGCGATCTTGGACTCACAAATCGGACAATAGGTACACCGTCACCCACACGTGGTGTCTTTTACCACATGAGAATGCCGCAGAAAAATGAACTCTTATTCTCTGAGGGATATAGAAGAAAACCCAAACTTCTCTTTAAACAAATGTAGAGATAAACCGGTGCCAAAATGATCCAAGCAAAGTATATGTATATATGAACTTGGAAGAAACAAATATGGGTGTAACTATGTGTTTAACGGATTTTTCTTTATAAAATAAACACTCAAACTCATGAACTTTTTCTTGGAAGAAGCAACTCACAAAACTCTCTCTAGGAGTTAGTATGTTTTGAAAAAGTTAAACCTTCAATAATGATTCTCGCACTTAGATATGCTGTGAAAAGATAGTGGGGAAAGAAGTGGGGAACATGGGTTAAAAACTGCCAAAAACTGTTCCCGCCTGACATCTCGTTCGAACGACATTTCGTTCGAACGAAATCTCGTTCGAACGAGACTTCTAACGAAGTTCCAGATTGAACTCGTTAGAAATCTCATTTGATATCTCGTTCGAACATAAGGTTCGTTCGAACGACATATCGAACGACATTTCAAATTCCTATACTGGGAACTCGTTGGTAACCTCGTTCGAACGACTTGTGGTTCGAACGACAATCTCGTTCGAACGACACTTCAAACGAACTCACAGATTGTTCAAAAATTCTTTTTAAGCCCAGAAACTTTTATATACTTTATATATAAGTTTTAATAGAAAACATCTGAAAACAAAACACAGTGTTAAAAACCTAACACCCAATATAAACCGTTCCAAGCTCTTATATATATATGTAATGCATTCATACCGTGGGAGCATGGAACCACTGTTGATGACGTAGAAACGAGGCACTTAAACTCGGCATTTTGATGAAGCTTTATACATTTGTCCGCTACGTCCTCAACAAACATGTCATAGGCTTGAGAGATGATCAATATACTTTATCCTATGACTCAAACGTTTTTGTCCGGAATTGAGCCAAAACTACAAAGGACTCAATTGGAAATTTGCGTCCTTACATTTAGTATAGGGGGATGGGCTGGTGGTGTCCCATTAGCAGGAGGGTCACACGGAACGCATTGATATTCTTTCGGGACCCAAATAGGCTTAGGTGCAGGTGGACCCATAGCACGAGGAGGAAGGACCTCGACCTCTTCGGGAATGGATGCTTAATTTTGTAGCATCTCATGAACCTCAGTTTGAAGGTTATCAATCTTGCAGGTAAGTTGTACTAAGACCGTCATTAAATCAGGTTTCACATTCGTCACTTGGTTTACATTCTCCATGGAGAGTTGGTGAAGGTGGAATTCAGACTCGGAGGAAGCAGCGGGATAATTGACGGAGCTTCAGGGAAGTTCAACGGAAGATCGAAGCCAGTAGGGAGTCAGGCCAAGGGTCAGGTATGCGATCGACCTGACAAGGAAAATTATTCTAATTTATTTTTGCAAGAGAAAAGGAAGAATCTTTTATAGGAAAAGAGGAAAATATTTTTGTTATTTTTTTGGAAAGGGGAGGACAAAATGTTTTTGGTATTTCGATAAAAGAGGGGAAAATGTTTTTCACACCTATGATAAAAGGAAGAAAAATGTTTTTGGTAGTTCGATTTTCCAAGAAAGGAGGAAAGAAAGGAGCGATGGAAGAATCTCATTATTATTATTATTATTATTATTATTATTATTATTATTATTATTATTATTATTATTATTATTATTATTATTATTATTATTATTATGTTTTCACTTGTATTAGGTTTACCTAAATGAAAAAATAAATTATGACCGAGACCTGAGCCTAGGAAAATTTGGTTTGAAAAATATGTAAAATATGGTTCGACTTATTGCCAAGCTCATGGACACGGTCCCATTTGAAAAAAAAGAAGACGAAATCGCACGAAAATTTTGGCGGCATGCCAACTGACATTTCAGTTTAGTTTCAGGTAGTAATCGGCAAACTAAATATGAGTTCCCTAGGTTTGATGCCTATATCAGGGTATCCAGTTATCGGATTAGTAGAAAGGTTCCCTTTTGGCAGGATTTCCATGACATACATCTTAGTTTTGAGGGAAATGGGTATGTGTGGACAACCATTTGATATATCGAAGTGTGCGTGAATTGCCTCACTATATACGTCATGGGGACAATACATATGAGAGCGAATTCGATATAGTCGACGTACGTGAATGAGTTCCCTGCTATATACCTCCCATCGTGAGTTTGGTCAAGCGGTACGATATAGGAGGAACCGTCCAATATATGTCGAAGGTACTTAGCCAATGGAAGGTGAGGGTTTATTGCTTAGGCTAACTGCGCCCTGCCGAACCAGTGCCCATCACAAAGTGATCCCCTAGTACGGGAATTTTTGGCCAATATAGCAATGCTCTTGGTTTTGTAGTGTGGAAAATGCATGATTCTTGATTAGCATGTTATGGAGAGAGTATTTTATTTTGCATGATGAGCACTATACTAAAAAGGAAGAATGTATAAGTACCATTAAAAGTAAATCTAGCATGGAGCATGAAGATTACACTAAGCATGGATACGTGAGTGATGTGTGAATATATATAAGTTATTGTGTGACAGTGAGCCTAAGCATATGTAAACTACATGTGGTGTGTGACAAGTATGAGTAAGCATGGATATATAAAAGTGTGATAAGTGGAGGTGTGTGCTAGTGACACCTAAGAATTGATATTCTAAGTGGTTTGTGCAACATGTGGATATAAGTGAACCTATATACAAGTGTAAGTAGTATGAGGTGTACATGGAGAGTATTTACAAGTGTGTGAAGTGAAAAGTGAGTGAGAGGTGATATAAAAATGAGGTAGATATATACAAGAAATAATAGATGCTAAAAAGGGAAAATACATGTAGGTGCATATGCATACAAATAGAAAATGATATCCCCAATGCAAACAGAGTCTAGGCCTCTTATGACAAGTCATTCCCCAATAGAGTCTCCATTGCGGCCATCCCGAGATTATCCCTCCTGGAATTTCGTGGAGTAAAGAGGGAGGGTAAAGGTCTCGCTCTCCTCGCTACTCTATATGGTGCTTCGGCCATTGTCAGTTTTGGGGTAATGTAAAGAGATAGAGTTGCGAACCTATTCTGCACAAAATAGGAAAAAGAACATGTTGTCCCGTTGAGAGAGCCTCATCAAAGACAAAGTGATACTTACGAAACAAACAGTTCAGAGGTTCGGGGGCTAAGTTATGGAATGTGAAGGTCTTAGGCACGGATCCCTCCCTTTCGGTCTTTCATGGGCTCTTGTTACGATTTATCTTCATTTCTACGTGAATTGTGTGTGCGTGTATATATAAGTGGAGATCGGAATCGCTTGACTCGCATCATGGGAAAGATGGAGTGGGGTCATCCATATGAATGTTCCCAAAATAATAATTAAAAAATATGATGTGTGAGGTTATCGAGATATTTATCGTTATGATGAAGCGATAATATGTGTAAGATAAGACTCAAGTACGAATCACAAGTATGATATATATGAATAATATATGCATAAAATAGGAAAAAGATCCCTCCCTTTCGGTCTCTCATGGGATTTTGTTTTGATTTTCCTTCATTTCGTCATGAAGTATGTGTGCGTGTATATATAAGTGGAGATCAGAATTTTCGCATCATGGTAAGATGGAGTGAGGTCATCTATATGAATGTTCTCAAAATAATAATTAAAAAATATGATGTGTGCGCTTATCGAGATATTGATTGCTATGATGAAACGATAAGATGTGTTAGATAAGATGCAAGTACTAATCACAAGTATGATATATATAAATAACAATAGAAAAAGATGAAAATAGGAAAATAGGACTCGAGCCTCGGGTTTTATCCCAGGACGCCTACGTAGCCTATGAAGGCATTAAAGTCCACGTAGTTCGCATGTGGCACATGAGTGGGGTTTTTCCCATATATTCAAACTGGAGTCTATTATATGTGTGTGTGTGTGTGTAAAAACTATATCTTTAGTTTTGAGAAAATATGATGAAGAATACCATCAGAATTTATAGGTGTAACCCTCATTTTTTTATTTTTTTTTTTTAAATATATTATGTGCAATATAACTAATAAAGGATGAGATATTAATGTGTATGGCCTAAAAAAAAGCTAAATTAAGAATTTATATAACTAATGCGAAAATAAAGAAATTTAAAGAGAGATAATAATGTTTGGACCTTCTTTGTGGACTTGGAGATTGATCTTGATTGATGATGAGCTTCCTTGCAAGTGAATGAAGAATGTAAGATGATTTTTTCTAAATTTGTATGAAAGTGATAGGAATGAAAGGTGCATTAAGGTTTCGAACAAGGAAACCTCGCTGACTTAAGAAGAATGTCTCTGAGATCATTGAAGTTGATGCTTCTCAAGTCCATTGGAAGGTGAGCTCATGATCTCCTTATATAGGGTAACGGACTACCAATCGGAATTATCGTTATCGTGCCTATTGGTATTAACCCTAGATACACTGCCAATAGGCAGGGAAATGGACCCGTCAATTGGCAGTCTCATGCAGATTTGTAAAAAAAATGGTCATAAAATGCAATCCGTAAGTCCAAATTAGGCATGGGGAATACCGTGGGAAAGAAAATTCAGGAAACTTTAAGAATTCTTTGCACCGCTCCCGGGTTCAGAATTTGACTTTGGATCAAACAGGGCTCAAAACCGCTCATCCATCCTTTGGATAGAAGGTTCGTCGGACGACGATGGATCGCTCATACAAACTGTAAGTTTGAATCGTGCACGGTGCAAATCATTGGAAAGGTTGTGTGAGGTGCTTCGATGTTCCAAAGAGCCTTGCTCGGTTTGAAGAGTTGATGTTGTTCAAACGGGCTTGAAAGTGCTCGGCGACCTTTCATAGTAAAACGGATCATTCGTCTGTGACGTGAGGCATATTCGCCCATGGGGTAGACCAACGGAAAGGGTATTTAGTGACATCTGAAGATTCATTCAGTCTCGTTCGAGCTAAAGAGTTGACTTTTGTCAAATGAAGCCCGGGAGCACCACGTAGCGTCTGGATCATTTTTTGGGGAAAATGGATCGTTCGTCCAAATCTTATTATCGTTTCACGAACAGGGCTGACCATTGGAGAGGGACTTCAGTGCCCTTTGAAGATTCATTGAGCTTTAGCTCTGACGATTAAGTTAACCACGGTGGCCTCGGGATCAGTTTTTGATAGTAAAATGGTTCGTTCATCCGAACTGTTATATTGATTTAGGCATGAGACAGACCATTGGAAATGGGATTCAGATCCTTTCGAAGATTCATTAAGCTTTTTCTCTGATGATGGAGTTGACCAGAATCAAGTGGGGCTCGGGACCGCTCGATGGCGTCTAGATCGGTATTCGAAGTACGACCTAGGGTTTAGAGTGAACTCGGGATGTGCTAGGGACCTAAAGGGAGACTTAGGTGGCTTCTATAATGTGGTGTCTACACCATAATATTTACACACTCTCATAGAATCAATCTGTGTAGACATTGTGGAATGAAGTGAAGGGGCATGAAATAGAAACAAGAGAAAAGACCAGATCACTCCCAAATTTCTAAGAAAATCTATTTGGATGCAATAATTTATCAAGATTTGATTTAACCTCAAATGTTAAAAAATAACTCAAAAGTAAAAACAAATACAGCGCACACCTACCTAGAAATTTTGATGGTTCTTTAATCAATAACACTAAAATAATTAATCTCAAATAGGATTCATTGTGCAACCCAATTGATCTTCAGATAAACACCCTTAAAAATATATCATTTCTCCTCTCTTTTTTTATTTTGAAGATATAGAATTTTTTAAAACATTAATCTAAAATAACAATTTGTTCTTAGCATTTTTTTTGTTTTTATTGCCTCTTAATCTTTTAGGCTCTTGCTAATGATAGCCTTTCACGTAGAGGAGAATGCTCCTTTGATATTCCTTTCCCATGCATACACAAAATTTTCAAAAATAGAAAGAAATTTACGGTCAATGGTTTTTACATGCACAAATAACCCTTAGTTTTTTTTTAATAAATGACAATATTGTTGGGAGAACCCCTCTTTTAGCTCATCTGACATAAAAAATTCAGGGGGATAAGTCCCTCTTAATTAAAAAAGTACTAATTTTTATCAAAAAAAGCTCATGGGATATATTAAGCTAAAATCCAAAAAGATTGTGCAAAGTGTGTTCAGAGTCATATACAAAGTGAATCCATCATGGAAATGAATTTCAAACTACTTTATGTAAACATGATCAAGAACAATCCAAGCATTGGGAATCAAAATCAAATATCATAGTCACATGGATATATGGACGGTGGGATTGAAACACACCGATATGCCACATAATAAGTGTAAAAATAAAATACACAAAACCAAAAATCTTTTTTTATTTTTCTCATAAAGACCCAAAAATGAAAAAAAAAAAAAAATACAAAAGATAAACACATCGTAATAATATTAATACAATATAACGTAAAGCATATCAATAGTGCATGGAAAATAATATAAACTCCTAACACCCAAAATAAAATCTAGGGATCAAACATAAAAATGTATTCATACCTTATAGAGATTCGTTGGATGATGAAGACGAACCATGACTCAAAACTTGATGTATACTTTATCTTTGGCTCCTACAATCTTAAATAACATGTCACATGCTTGAAGGAAAAATAACTCAAGCCCTTACCTATGACTCAAATAATTTTTTTCTAATACGGAATAAAGCCAATATATATATATTTACTAATTTTGGAAAAAATTTCTTACAAATCTCCCCTTTGGCTATTTTGGGAAAAAAATAAAAATGAAAAACTATTGGGCCATCAAGCTCACTAAGACTTAATCCCCCCCCCCCCCCCCCCAACCCAAAAAAAAAGTTATAGCCTCTTGACTAACATAAACTTAAGTAGCTTTTCTCTTTTGTAAACTGTTATCGCATCGGTGTTAACCTAATATGTGTCGTGAAATTGGTTTCACAACCCCTGATATGTATCATAAAATTGGTTTCACGACACATTTTATGTAGTCATTGAAGGGGGATGTAGTAGAGACTTACCTTCTATATCGACACATTTGTGGTGTCGTAAAACTATTTCACAACACGTGCTAAGTGTCGTTGAAACACATATCCAAGACACCTAGTTACTAGTCGTAAATAGCCATGACACCTTTGTGGTGTCGTAAAACTATTTCACGACACCTGCCAATTGTCGTTGAAACAAATATCCACAACACGTAGTTACTAATCGTAAAAGTCATTATCCAAAAAAACCTTCCATGACTACTTATTGTGTGTCGTGAATGTTATTTTATGACTGAACGTACGTGTCGTTAATATTGTACACGACTAAATATAAGCGTCATTTTTATCATTTTACGATGTATAAAATAGCTGTTAAAAGTGTATAATTTTTTTTATATAAAAATCAGATTCTCAAATGCATGTTGCTTATACTAACATTAACATATCCACCACATATATGATAGCATCACAATTAGCAATTCCACAATTCATGAAATTTAAACCAAACTTATATAATTAAGAGGAACTCATAATATGTACTCATAACCATAATATCAAAGTCATGCCCAAAATAGTAGAATGAATAAATATTTGGGTGTTACAAGCTACACAAAAACATGGGATTATAATGAAACGAGCATTATCCTAACAAGTTAAAATGAAATCTTCCTTCAAAAAATAACTAATAGTATTCTTCAAAAACATTCCTCCCAAAATGCCTTCGACATCTTCCAAAAATAGATACCTTTTCAAAAATAGATACCTATTCAACATCTTCAAACACTCTCGTAAATTAACAGCACACTTGTAATAAAAAATAAAAAATCAAAGTATACCTTCAATCCAAAAAGCTTCGAAGAAACACCATACCCACTTGATTCCTTATGTTTTTCTGAAATCGATACGAGACAATGTCAAAAAAAAATTCTTAGAATAAAATCCAAGAACTATAACTATACCACTCACATTATTAGTCAAAACGAAAGTATCGATGTGTCCATGCTATGGTACTTCCTTTTGCATCATCAAGTATAGAAAATGCATCCGAGTATAAAAAAATTGGCACTTTGGGAACTAAAATTTCAACAACCCATACTTTATAGCAATCAGGCCCAAGGATTTGGGGGTGCACTAGTGACTTCGGGTATGTAGAATCAAGTTCTGTGATTGCCACTTCTTCTCCAGTCCCCAACGAATGTAACAATTTGCAAGGAGATTTTCTTTGTGTAGCACTTTGTGCGCATGAACTTTCTCAATTACTCTAATAAATAGTACAAAGAAAACAATTATAAAATAATTATAAATGCAATTAGTAAAACAATTTAGACTTAGATACTTCATTAACAATAACCTGTAGAGTATGTGCGTGATTATGCATGTCATCCCCACCACCCTCATGTTGACCCTATAGAAAATGCAAGTGAAGTATATAAAAACAATACAAGGGAAAAACTATATGTATTGAATCATATTTAATTTTAAAAAATTACCACACTTCGTTCATTTCCTTGTGTCATTCCACTTTCCATGTGCATCTTCCATTCCAAAAGTTGTTGAATTTGAGTTTCAATAGCCTTTACCCTTGCATTACTATGTAACGACACATCTACCTTCGTAGGCGTCACCCCAAATCCAAGACCTCATACATGACCCGTACGTTCAGGACCAAGCACCTTTACTACTACATCTTCTCTCAACAATGTTGAATCATGAGATAATTTTTTTTCCATCTTTTCCTAAAATAAATACAAGAATTCAACATATTAAAAAAATATATAATAAACACATTGTAGCTTTTTAAAAAAATTTAAAGTGATGTGTAAGTGTTTAAGTCGTTACTATCGGTTCACCAACAACTTGATTACTCGGATTGCCATTTTCTCTCATGTGGCTCCTTATCCAAACATCAACATGGCGTATAGTTTTATTTGGGTCTTCATATTTCTAAAAAAATTTAAAAGATAGAATTACAAAATAATTTATGCTATTTATGAAGTATACAACTTTAAAGGGGAACATACCATGTTTTCCTTAAGTCTTGCATAACCTCTACGACTAGTTGTATGTGGATGGATTTGGTTTGCTCTAGCCTCTTTATGCTTTTCACTTGTTTCCTATTAAAATAAGATAAATCATACATAATTGTTATAAATACAAGAATACTAAAAGTGGACTTTAGTCTATTAATAACAATAAAAAATAAATAATCAAATTCACTTACATCAAATTCAGGTGACAAACGAGATTTAACAAATCCATGCCATTCATTTGAATTCATTCCAGGTGGCTTGAGTAATGTAAGATGGCGAGTGTAATTTGGTCCTTTATCTTCATCTCGTATCTGTGTTGATAATTTTCACTTATAATCTTTCCAAGCTCTGCACGCCTGACCCCAAAAAATGGCCTTTCGACATTCTTCAAGGTTATATTTTTGTTTCATCATATAGAACAAATACACTCTATTAGTTACAATTCAATATGTACAAATTTACGTTCAAAATATTACATAATTTTGCAAAGGGTAGAGAAATAAAATACTCCCAGTAATAAATTCCCATATTTGATCCTTGATGTCACTTGTCACCTTATCCAAACCTTTGTGCGTTTCTAGTACGCATTCTCGTGCTAAAATCCCAATCATAGAACTAAAACGGATGGAATTAAGTCCAATTGGTTGCCCAAACTCATAGAATTCTACCTCTTTACGGTCTTTTATCCCAGTTGCAATTACTTTCAATTTTGATGGGCCCCGCTTCGTTTTTTGCCCTTATCAACAGAATCAATATTGGGTACTTTATCCGCATAAATTTCTTCCGCCGCATGTGATTTAGAGATTTCACATGATATTCTTACATCCTCATTCTCACTGCATGTAGTTCATCTCGATCTCTTACTCCTAACAACCTGTTTTGGATACACACAATATACATGGAGTGTAGTGTAAATTATATGGACTTCAATAACACTCATACACAGTTTAAATTGAAGATATGATGGACTCATAACTCACCTCTTTAAACATATCCGCCATATTCTCAAAAAGTAGATTTTTTTTCTACTCACTCTACTTGACTAGAAAAAAATTAGAAATATTAGTACAACTCCGTACAAACAGAGTAACATTACTTGTAAGATATACATTAATTTGTAATGTACGCTTATAATATTATATGGTATACATATTTTTTCTAATATGCATGTGTGATTTAGCAACAAATTATAAGTGTTCTATTCATAACACATTACAAGAGCAACTTAAAAGTGGCGTTAATCATTCCACGAGTTAGCAACACATTAAAAGTGTTATGTTCGTAATTTCAGCACTATTATGGCGCCAATCGCTGATTGCGTGAAATATATAGTTTACTTGACAAAATCAATAAGTAAAGACTTTGAAAATATCTGGAAATAATTAATAATACATTTTTACAACCTTAAAGCTGCCTTACAATTGCTTTAAAAGGGGAATAATACCTCAATGAGTACTTAGAATCGATAGTGATGCTGCTCTTTTTTATGTTGATGTTATGCGCAGAAATAAAGGAATACCTTTTAAGGAATTACACCCAGTTTCTTAAGCTTCTCTTATCCTCTATAGAAAAAATAATAATATCGTAAGCAAATGATAACTGAGAAATAATAAGTCTTCCACTAGGTAAATACTATGGTTTGACTATGCTAGTACTGATCAACTTTTCTAAACCTCTAGTGAGAAACTAGAGGTTTAGACAAGACCTTTGCAATAATTTTGTATGAGAAGTTAGATAGACTTATTGGTCTACAGTCTCAAGACATTTTATGATGTTTAGATTCAGGAATTAACACAATTTTTGTGCTTGACCAACTCTAAGGAGGTTTGTAACCTGCAATAGACCAATCCAGTTATTTATAATGCTATAAATTTGATGAGGCAGCCTATCAATGATATTGGTATGTATTTTAAACCTCTCACTGATTTTTGCAGAATTATACCTCCTCAACCAAGGCCACCTGATATAGAGATTGGTATTATACCTGATCATGGTCTAGAGGAGTGCAGATTTATGAAAATGTAATACAAAAAGAAAGCTTACAACTCTTTTCCAGCATTGTGACCAAGTCTGGAATGAAATTAACTCAAGTTGGGATCAAAATATATTCTCAATTATTGGGCTCTTTTTTTGGAATGTGTCGGGTATTGGTAATGCCGCATCAATTCATAGACTTTAACGAATTGTCAAAATTCATGATATTGGTGTTATGGCACTTCAAGAACCGAAGATTGAAGAGACAAATATAGTTGATCTTTGTACATGAATTAAATTTAAAGGGGGCATATCTAACATTAGCAATAAGCACGGGCATACTATTGACGCAGCGGGTGCCATAAGCACGGGCATCTACTACTACGGTTATTGACATAAAATACACCTGTAGAGATTGTTCCATTTTCTATAAATAAAAAGAACATTTCATTCATCTAAGTTTACATCACCATGCATAAACTTTGTAAATAAAAATTAATTTACCATAAGCATGCTAATGTCTATATTCATAATCAAATTTAATGAATACACGCTAAAATAAATAACAATCACACAATAACACCCTCATAATCTATCCTCATAAGAGGATCATCATCATTTCTCTCATTATTGTAAAGTTTTGAAACATCAATCGACAAATATGACCTGTAAGAACTCTCATCATACGTCTCCATCTCATGATAGCCTCGTGGTGATGCCTTGAGAACCACATACCAATTTGATGTTCAACTTTCTCTTGAATAAAATACTTGTCTTGCTTGTGATGCTAGAACGAAAAGAACTTTTTTAGTTGATTTTTTCCTTTGTGGAGGTTAACCAAAGTGAATCCATCATCAAACTTAACACCAATCAAAATGTTATCCCAATCACATTGAAAGATAGGCGTTTGAAATTTTTGAAAGTCCAACAAAATTATATCTCATATAATCCCATAATATGAAACATTAGCAATAACATGTGTGGTATCCCTTGCACTAGATCGACAAATAGTCTCTGCCTCGAAAAAAACTCCACTATCTTGGGTGGACTTTTCAGCCATCGATGTGTGAAATCGTTTGCCATTTTTTATGTATCTTGAATATGACATAGCATAACGTCATGGCTCAACCGCTAGCCACTTTAGGATTATTGATATTTCAGCTGTGTTTGCTTGAACCTTAATCTGTTTAAACGATCATAAATGAAATTATATGAATTTTTATATACATAACAACATTAGACTCTTACAATGCACAATGTAAAAATTGGCCTACCTTGTTCATAAACCACGAAGCGAATGTCTCAATATGTCTTTTTTGAAGCATAGTCTCATCTTGGAATAACCTTTGATTGGAATGCTTTAGCTCACTCAAATGCATTTTGATATGAACGTAGAGTAATTTTAATATCAATATCAATTATAGGAGATTTATAAATTTTATATAACGAGAATCATTTTACTCACTCTATATATGGCTCAACTTCTGAATTGTTAAACAGCACATAATGATGGGAAATTTTTAACATGTCATCGTACAATGATATTGGCTTCCCCTTAGACATAGGTCGACCTCCCAATATTGTCTCATCTTCTAACTCTTCATTTCAAGATTGTGGAACACCTATTTCAGTTGTTTTTTGGATACAGGCTACAAATCCATACACACTCATCAACCAAATAATTTTTGATATGCATCCTTCTGGTCGTGCACGGTTCCTAACATAACTTTTGAGTACCTTCATAAATATAATGACAACCCATAGTAAAAAATAGGAATATAACATCTATTTACTACATATTTAACTTGTTAATAAGAAAAAAGTTTAATAAATTCTAAATTACCTCTCAAATGGGTACATCCATTGAAATTGTATGGGCCCACAAAATTGAGCTTCTCGAGGTAAGTGAATCATAATGTCAAAAAAAGAGGGAGGGAAGTACCTCTCCAACATTCATATAATCTCTACGATATCTTCGTTTTATTTTTCCATTCTCCTTTTATTGATCACTCTTTGACATAACTCATTAAAAAATGAAGATAAGCGAAAAATCACTTGTCCTGACCCCTTTGGTAGCAGTCCCCGTATAGCAACTGACAACAATTGTTGCATTAAAACATGATGATCATGGGATTTCAATCCCAATAACTTACATTCTTCCACCGAAACACAATGACTAATGTTGGAGCTATTACCATCAATTAACTTCAAATCATATAGTCTTTGACAAAAAAAATTCTTTTCTTTCTTTGAGAGTGAGTAGGGAGCTACCGACAAGTAAAATTTATTTCCTTTTAGTTGAGGATGCAATTCCTTTCTAATGCCCAATTATTGCAAATCTTCACGAGACTTGAGGCCGTCTTTTGATTTTCCCTTTACATCTAACAAAGTGGAAATCAGGCTATAACTTATATTCTTCTCGATGTGCATCACGTCAAAATTATGATGCAAATCTAATACCTAGAGAAAAAAAAATGAGGGAGGATTAATATGAAAAATGAATGTCCTTAAACTTTTAATAGAATTTCTTTAAGTTAGTGGCTTAGATTATGAGTTAAAATATACGTACATGCCAATACGATAAATTAAAAAATATTGACTTCTTTTTCAAGAACAACTTCTTCCTCTTACGCTTCTTCCCTTTATTGAAATCATTTTTAACACCCTTCAGAGCATCTAAAACTTTTTCTGCATTCAAAGGTTTTGGTGGCCTCCTCAATTTTTCATATCTATAAAACCAACTCTTTTTGGTAACCCTCCATGGATGGTTCATTGGAAGAAAACATAAATGGCCCATATACACCGATTTTATACTCTTTGATAACCGTAGTGAGGATGTGTTAGGACCATAAACTAGACTTGCAAGTTCCCCTTTTGTGGTTCATCCGGATAAATTACCATATGCGGGAAAGTCATTTATTATCCACATCAAAATATCTTTCAAATTAAAAGTAGATTAGCTAGATGCATCGTACATCTCCACCTCATTATTCCACAACTTGATTAAGTCATCTATAAGTGGTTGCAGATATAAATCTATGTCATTTCCCAGTTAACATCAACATCAATTTTTCCTATAGCATGCATAACCATGGGGGAAGATTGTACACAGTTAAAATTACGGGCCAACAACTATAGCTCGAGATAAGATTATTAAAGGGATTAAATCCATCCGCTACAAGTCCAAGCCTAAGATTTCTTGGATCGGATGCGAAATGAGGCCACTTTTTAATAATAGTGTCCCATGCTAATGAATCAACTGGATGTTGCATCTTGCCATCTTTACTAATGTGAGTAGAGTGCCACTGCAACTGCTCTGCTCTATCTGATAATAAAAACATCCTTTTA
Organism: Sambucus nigra; assembly: GCA_949130495.1. Taxonomy (NCBI): domain Eukaryota; kingdom Viridiplantae; phylum Streptophyta; class Magnoliopsida; order Dipsacales; family Adoxaceae; genus Sambucus; species Sambucus nigra. Next base: position 268,272,855 of record OX422224.1, read on the forward strand.
AATCTTAGGATGGTTGGAAAGTACCGCAATACTTTGTCCGATACTCCTTTTTCAATCTTCTTTGTGCGTTCGTCGACTTTCCACCGCGAGGAGCCACATTTAGGGAATTTGTCCAAATGTTCATACTCTTTTCTAAATAAACAACAATCGTTAATGCATGCATCTATCTTCTCATAGCCAAGATAAAAATCTTTAGAAACTTCTTCGTTGCATAAACAGACTTAGGAAGAACGTTATCCCCAGTCAACATTTCATATAGAGACTCAAGAAGTTCATATCAGACAGTCTGTGTGTAGCTTTATGCTTGTATAAAGATGTAATTGTTGAAATCATTGTATACTTTATACACTCGGTATATAAAGGAGTCTCAACATCTTTTAACTTTTGTTTAAAACTTTCATCGCCTCTTTCAAAACTATCATCAGCAAAAACTGCATCTTGAACATAAGCATCTCTATACATCCTAGGTAAAACTGACAATTCAATATCAATATCATTAGAGTATGAAGAAGTCAAATGTTATCCGTGAAATACCCACATCTTGTACGTAGGATCAAATCCATGAATGACTAGGTGTTCAAATTGTTCTTTATGATCTTTTTAGAAAATGTTTATACATTTTTTACAGGGATATATTATCATATCAGGATTTCTAGCAGTTTTCTTGGAAGATTCAATAAATTTGTACACACCATCTTGGTTCTCCTCGGTATGTCTACAGATAATGAAAAAAAAGCATGAAATCATAATCACTTCCCAATTTTTTAACAGTGTTCATTCAGAAAATGCTTTAGGTTTTTCTAATATATGTAAACGTATATGCATGCGTGTAATAATAATTAAAAAAAAAACTTGGAAATATCAACCAATCTTTTTCCATCTTGGGTTACCCACTTGCTAGTTTCTAGTCTGTTTACACCAGTAAACATTAATATTGAAAAAGAGGTAAAATGTCAACAATTAACGGGTAAAATGTCATGTTCATTTCAAATATATTTAAATTCTACATAATCTCAAATTTAGTCACATTCTACTAAAGAACGTTAGATTATTCACAATGTACAAAGGTAGATTGAAATAGATATATAGTTAGATCATCGGGGATACAAATTAACAAGAATGGACTATAGACATTTTTGTCTCATTCATGGTTTCCTAAAGCATAAAAGTAATATAAACACCCACACTCAACAATACATATTCATACACCTAAATCAAGTTAACTTATTATAATATACATATGTTCAGAAATATCAATGTGGGTACATACACTTAATAATTTCAAAGTAGGAGATACACAAATGAAGCAAGATAAAGATACCTATATTGAATCTGATTTGTAGTTTCTGAATACTGCCCACAACAATCACCTGCAAAATAGAAAAATGAATTATTGTAAATAAAAATATATCAGATTTAGTGTTAACGAGGCTGCCCAGAAAAAAATAATTAACCCAAAAGTTGATAAAAAAATAAAACTCACATGGCTCAGTTAAGAAAAAAAAAAAGAAAAAGAATACAAAAAATTCCAATTTTCTCACTATATATCCAATGTGAAAGAGCGAAAAGTTATTTAGGGTCCACAAAATTCAGTTTTCAGGAACTAAGAGACAATAAACTTTCACATCTAAAAATATGGCATCAAAATATCATTTAGTGCATGATTACGTGTCTGTGGCAAAAAGTAACAAAGTCATAGGCCAAAACTTGACCAAAATAGAAATAATAAATAAATAGATTATGAACTTAATTTAATTCAAGTCATCTTTGAAGAATAAATAACTTAATAGTATCTACTTTTTTAAATAGAACAAAAAACTTATACACAATCATGTTATGTTTTAATTTTTTAATGGATTATGAACCTTTTTCCAATCAAGTATGCCATATATATTGGCATGCGACCTTGTTCTGCTTCATTATGTTTTAATTTTGTATGAACACTAAAAAACCAACAATGACTATATACAAAATAATAAGCAAGATACACTTTTATTTCATATGCATTTCAAACCATCTGAAAGATCCAATATGTTGATACCATTTAAATAAATAACCAAAAAGAACTTCAACTTACAAAAAATAGCCAAAAACTAAAAAAGGACATTACACCTTCTCTTTATTTGGCAAAAAATATCATAATGTTCCAGAAGTAGCCATAACATTACAATTTCAAAGTACTATTTTTTAAATAGTATATTTATTAGTGTGTTCAATCAATTTTGAGTTCTAAATGGAAAGGATGTTGGAGTGGACAATAATTTTTATTACTGCATTTTATTGAACATTTTGCGTGCATACGTTAAAAATAGTTTGTGTGATTACATTTGTTTATTTGGTCCCAAATAATAAACAACAACAATTAAACCAATAAAAATTTAGTCCAAAGCAATAAAAATAAATCAAATTACCCATCCCGAATAATCAACACCAACAATTAAATTATCCATTCCCACCCGATCTGCTTTCACCCATCGCAAGCATTGATGTTCTCTAACCAAATTTCATTTTCATCTCCCAAATGTGGGTGGCATGGGTAATTTAAAACCATGATTAGAAAATTTGATTACCATAAAGGTGTGTTAAACTAACTATCCACGATTATAAAATTTACCCCTTAATTTATTAAAGCTCCTAAATTGCCAATCAAACTCTAGCTTACTTGAAACACAATTATTAATTCGGGTTGACTACATAGGAAAAAATGACTATTAACAATAACACAACTGCAACACCAACCAGACTCTCTTACTCAACCTAAAAAGTGAGGTACACAATTGATTAAATTAAAAAACTCCCACTCAGGGATGAAACCAAAAATTAAACTTGGAGGGGGCCGATCGAACAAGACCATTTTAGTTTACCTAACTGATGTTAGGTGTCTTGAGTGTCCCATTGTAATTAAAATTGGTGGGCTACCAACATTTTTTTTTGAGTTAATTTTGAATCTAGTGCAATTCACAGTTAGCAATACATTATATAATAAATTTGAATATGAGAGTCAAAATCAGAGACAACATGGTAACTTGACTCAAACTCGACATGAAGTCAGCGAACAAAGGTTGATGAAACAAAAAATGACAAGATCAACCAACAAAAATTATAGCATGTTGAATTAATGGTAATAAAAAAATACTCAAGCATGACACGAATCAACAACTTTAATATCTCGTGTATGAAAAAAATACTCAAGTATTATTTGATTTATTGTATAGTAATGATCTTTTACATAACTATGTTAATATTACAGTTATTAAAAAACGTACGTTTACCGATTACAAAAAAGACGGGGGGATATATATTTACAATTATATTCTTTATAAGGTAAAAAAAAATAGTAAACACATCATGATAAGCATTACCATTCAAAAACTAAATTATTAATTATGTCAAAATTTTGCAATTAAAATTGTTTTAATGGTTTAAATCATTGTAATTAAATAATAAAATCAGGGTAAAAGGTTAATTTGCAAATTTTTTCAGCCCACTTTTTTTTCAAATCAAACCAGCTTATTTAACTTACAAAATAAAAAAAAAAGCTAAAAATCCAAAACAATACCATACAAAATAGAGCCAAAACAATACCTTGTTTCAAAACCGTAGGGTCTTAACTGAGGTTATTTTGCAATCGGATTATCGGATTTTGATCTATTTCAGAGCCAACTTATATACGAGGCTGTTGACAATGGAAAAACAAAAAGCGTCAAAAACTACGAAGGTATATAGACGGGCGATCTTGATTCCAAAGATAACGAAAAGAGGACTTACATAAATGGGGGTGCTCTGCTTTAATGGAGAGAGAATTAATCACCCACAACGAGACCATAACCAATAAATTGAGATTGCAAGATGAGATTGCATAACGAAAAGAGGCTTCTTTCTTTAAGGATGTAGTTGTGGATGAGGTGAGATTTGTTTGATTGTTGGACCTGTAGAAGTGGGAGGTTACGCGGGCTAGTTTGTTGCAAAAAAAAAAATTCCTTTTTTTTTACGATGCTAAACGTTTTGGCAAAATGAGGCGCCAAACTAAAATTTGCCTCCGCCCCCACCATCCCAATTGTTTTAGATTACACGACACTTCTTGAAAGAAAAAGTAGTCTAAAAATTACGACACATCGTAGACTGTCGTCTTTTGAAAAATCATGACATATTCACTATTGCTGATTATGTCGTCTTTAACCTCTTTCCATGACACATTTTTATAAAGTGTCGTTAAATATATGTCGTTAAAATTAATTTTTCTGGTAGTTGATGGTCTAAATACGAAGTTTAAGTGATAGGAAACTCACAAAATTATTTTTGACAAACTTAAGAAATTACTAACTGACCCCTAAAGAGGATTCTACCAAGAGCTAGAGTAGTGTTGCATCTTTATCTTACCTCTACCACGAAGTCCACCAATGCGTTATTAGCACAAGAAATTTATAGGAAATAACGACCAATCTACTATCTGAGTATAATTATTCACGATCCAAAGATAAGATACACAAGTTTTGAGTGGCATTGCTTGGCCTTGGTACTTGTTGCGACAAAACTTAGGCAATATATGTTATCTATCACTATACATATTATGACAAGATCTGATCTCAACAAGTTTTTTCTTTCATGAACCATTTTGATTGGAAATACACAAGGTGGTTCATCATCCTCTTGGAGTATGGCCTAGAATGATAAGTCCCTCACGTGAAAAAGAGTAAAGAATGTGCATATTTACTAGCATGTTTCCCTCTCGAATATTTAAGCCACCTCACAAAGACATTCTAGGTGATTGTCTACTGGCCAAATTCTTGGAGGCTAATCTTAAAGATTGGATTATAGAGCTCGATGGTTCTTTGACTAAAGGAAAAGGAGGAGTAGGGGTCATCCTTTCAAGAGTAAATGAGGAGATTTTTATGTCTTCTAAGTTGGACTTTTTTAGTCCCAATAATGAGTCAGAGTATGAGGCTTTGGTTTTTGGATTTCTCAAGGCTCTTTGAAGAGGAATCTATTCACTCTGCATCAAAGAGGATTATAAACTGGTGGTCAAGAAAGTGAACGGAGAATAGGCACAGAAGCACATCAACTTGGAGTCTTATAAAAAAATAATGTATATATTGATTAATCGGTTTCATCAAGTCAAAGTGGAAAGGCATCCTAGAACAAAGAACATTCATGTGGATTTTTATGCCATTATTGGAGAAAAGGTATGTATGAATGGTGTGTTAACAGGTATGGTGATCCAACAAAGAATAACTCCATCGATCGTGATTGAAATATTTCCAACTGAGGATGACTTAAATTGAAAAGGTAAAATACAAAAAGTATTTGGAGTCTGGAAAGGAAAGATGGGGCTTAAGGAATTAGCGTAATATTTCATTATGGAAGGATGTTTATACTTTAGAAACATTGGAGGATGGCTGGGAAGATGCATAGTCCCAAAGGAACTAGAGTAAAATTTGAAGAAATCCCACAAGGAGCATTGTCAGACTAATGTGATTCTTCTATATGAAAGAATTCAGGGGGTATTTTTTGCCAATGATGAGGTAGGATGCAAAAGTAATACAAATAGAATGTGTTATGTGTCAACTTTTCTTTTAGGCAATTGAGTGTGATTTCTTGGAAGACTAAATTTTTTTTAGACAAACTTACATTGATTTTATCAAAAACAAAGTTGTTCCCGGGGTAAAAATTAATTCCACTGGGATAAGAAGAAGAGCCCTAAGGTTCTACATCTAAGATGAGCAACCTTATCTTAGAGGATACTTAAATAAGCCTTTGAGATGCATCATAAAGGATGAAGAGAGTGAAGTCCTTAAGCAAGTCAACATCCTAACTAATATTGGAGGAGACAAATTGCATGATCAACTCATAAATTTTGGCTATTATTGGATACCAATGGAGAATGATTCAGCTGAGTTCATTTGGAAGTGTAAGGCCTATCGACTTTATGGAAAATCGATCCATGCTCCATTTGTGGACCTCCATTCCTTTGAAACTCATAATCCCTTTCACACTTGGGCATTTGACCTTATAGTGTAACTCAAACCTCCCTCAAGAGGAAAATTTTGGATACTCATAGCAACAGAGTGATTTAAACAATGGATGGAAGCAATACCCTCGTAGAGAGAAACAACGGGCTTAGTGGCATAGTTTACATAATTTGTCATTTTGGCATTTCCAAGGTTATTTTATTTGATAATGAAACTCCATTCATCAATGAAGAGGTGACCTTGATCATGGATAAATACTAAATCATACATCACACATCAATGGTAGCCTACCCAAAAGGTAATGGTCAAGATGAAGAAACAAATAAGACCTTGGTCAATATTTTGGCCAAGAAAATGGAGGAATTTATTAGAGCGTGAGGTGACAAAATTCCAACAGTACTATAGGATTATTGAATGATGAAAAGGAAACCAAATTCTCATACACATTTTCCCTTAGTTTAAGGATCTGAAGTAATGTTCGAGTTTAAATAGAAGTACCTTCGACCAGATATTCCTTATGAAGTAGCATGCTCCCTAAAGACGGGTACGTTCAACTAGAAGCATTGGACGGACACAAAGATAACTTGAGGCATCAGTTCTAGATGTAAACAAAACAACTCTCCAGATCTTATGATAACTCGATGAAGACAAGAAGATTTGTGGTAGGATATTTGGTTAAAAAAGTAGTTATTAGTCACATTAAAGGACTCCCATTGCCTAAGTTTTCAACCAATTGAGAGGGACCATTTATTGTTAAAGAATAACATGTTTAATATTACTATTTGATCTCCAAGATAGAGGCTGACATTCCTTTTAAAGTTAACAACAAGCGGCTGAAAGTTAACTATTCTTAAATGTGGTTGTAATTTTTTTTATTTCCTACCTTTATTTTAATTTTGTTAAGGAGTTTTTTAGATGTATTTAGATATTACTAGAAAGCGCATAAATAAATTTGAATCATAATTTATACTATAAAAACAAGTGTTGAAAGTAAACAAATGAGTGTGAGTACACAAATGAGAGTTTCCAAAAGAAAAAAAATCTTCTTTATATTTCAACTTAAATGGAATTAAATTATAGGTTGGTATTATTGCCCAAAAATACTAGAAAGACAAAATATCCCTAGCCTATGAGAAACCATAAGTATGGAGAAGTAAAGTATCCCTTAGGCAACGGAGCCGCATGTTGAACGCAAGCATGTTAAGCTTCCATGATAGAAGTGAGACATGTTTGAACTATAAATCTACATTTTAACTCCGCCTCATGTCACTCAAAGCCTTTTCAATATCTTCTTTGGCTTCCTTAACTTTTTTATTAAATTATTCAGTGATAAGCTTAATAGCCTTTAGTCATCCCTCCTCAACATATTGGGCCTCAACGTTCTTCAGATATACCTCGCACTAAGTAGTCTTGCGAACATCCTTAAGGTGTTTTAGGTGATCCATAAGTCAATTAAAGTTGAACACATCCTTGGACTAATATCTAAGGTTGCTCAGGCATTGGATGATCTTGGGTATGTGTAGAGTGGACATTTGATTATTCACAACCTCTACTATAACTGTGGTCATGCCTTGGAGTCTATATCCCATTAGAACTCTATTTGACCTTAAATAGTCAATAATGAAGGTTTATGGATGATGTTGAATAAGTTGTTCAATAATTTCAATATTGAAAACTTGAATGAATGGGTATTATTAATGCACCTTCTGTAAGAATTTAGAAGGTACAATGCTTGGCAATGGAATATCACAACCAGACTCATTATCATCTATGGTGGCATTGGTTGTAGAGACACAATCATTTTCATAAGAGCACTCACCATGAGATGGTTATGGCATAAGAGGTTAAATATCCATTTGTTGAGGAGGCATGACGTATTGATAATGAACAACGTGTGATACCTTGAAAGGTGCAGCATGGTCCCTCGTAGGCTCCAAGAAGTAATGGTAGACGAAGATAATAGGTGACCACAATTTGGCATCCATTGTTACCAAAGAGGTAACGTAAAAGAAAAAATCATAACAAAGAGTTTGTTGAGTCACTAAGAAGGTGTAAGATTTAAACAAAAAACCTTACCAAAAGGTTTGCTAAGTCACCAAATAGATGTGAGATGTGAATAGAAATATCAACAAAGAGTTTGCTAAGTCATGAAGAAGGTGGGAGATTTGAAAGAAAAAGTGAAAAAAATGTTAGCAAAGAGTTTCTAAGTCACCAAGAAGGTGTGATATAGTGAGTCTGGACATTAAAAAAATTAGAAAAGAAATTGCTAAGTCATCAAGTAGGTATATTTTCCAAAAAATCATTTCACCTAAGAAGGGTATACTACTAAGCATGTGAAAAAATGGAAATGTTTTTTTGAGGAAAAAATCACAAAACCGAAATAGTAGGAATTTCAATAGTAGGAATGACTAAAGGCTATTAAGCTCATCCCAAATTCCTACTGTTTCCAGGAATTTGGGATGAGAGAGATATCTCTAGAGCTATCCCTGGAAACACCGCTTGAACACTGGTAGAAGAGCTAGGAAGGAAGAAGGCTCTGATGAAATAGCAAACGCTTCAATAATAGAAGGGGAAATTTCCACTAAGAGTAGATTAACCTCGGTGAGGTAAGTCGTTGGTTCATCCCAGGAAAGTTGCATCAACAGAAGAAGAGTAAGCTTGTTAAGAGTTAATGCACGAGTAAGCACGAAAATAGTTAGAAATATTTTTTAATATTTAGTCAAGAGTTTACCTCATAAAAAATCTCTCGGAGAATCCAATCCACAATTATCCTTAAAATGACACGAGGTAGAACTTACTCATTTAAAGCATTCATGATTTCCAGAACATCCAGCTAAGAGAACACATATCATATCAATTTCATTAAAACAACACTTTAAAGAGGTGTAGTTACGAGTTTTCATGTAAAAAGAAAGTTTCCTCTGATAAGTTCACTGGAAGAATCACTACCAGTGGTAAAACATGGGACGATGATGAGTCAGGTGCCATTGAATATGGTGAGTCGGGTGTCATTGAAATTTCACCAACACCATTGAAATTAACAATTGTTTCATCATCCATTGATGACCTTCATGCTACCTCACTCACACGACCAGAAGAAGAACGCCTTGACTACATAAGTCCAACCATTGATGAACGGGGACATGAAGCTAGATCATGGATAAGTTCATCAACGATAAGGATTTGAGGGTCCCTTACTGGTGATGGAGAATAACCTAGTGTTACAGAATCCTAAAGAGTAAAGAGAAAAAAGTGTTAAAGGGGTCATCTCAAAACTTAGTTTTTTTCTCAAGAAAATTCTATAAAAAAATAAAGAGTTACCTTTGGATTAGGATAAGTGGGCAGCATTGGAGAATGTTGTGTACAAAAATCCACTACAACCTCATCAACATGACTATCTTCTAAAATTATGTGTTCAGAGGAACCCAGTGGCATGGGAGTTAGAATTTGTGGGATTAAAACATGCTCTTGAATTTCCTTTTTTCTCAAGGTCTTGGTGCCTAAATGTTTTGTGTGTTGTGAAGGATCCCTATTTGGCCCAACCAAACGTATAACATTCTTTAGGGAACCTGATATGTAATAACATTATAAGTAGGGGTGCCTAAGAACCCCAGGTAAATGACCATTGGAAAGCATTGAAATGTGATTGAAGGTAAAAAGCACTTCAGTAGATACTAAGTACACCTTTTCCCACCAAGTTAGGAGAAGATGGTCGAACAACCTTTAGAGTTACCCTGACCACTTGTAAGGAACATTTTTGTGTTTTATGTTTCCTATGAGCTGTGAAGGAATCCTCCTCAATAGATGAACCAGCTGCAGAGGAAGCTTTCCTTTTCGTGGTAATAAAAGTGGGGGGAATAGTCTGTTTGTCCCCTTCGAGGCATATCGTTGAATGGTGAAAATGGAGGTAATACCTGGGGTGGACCCTTCTTGATGGTGTTTAACTCAAATTGAATTCCTATTATTCAGTTTCTTTAGCCCAATATCATTTGGGGCATAAGATTTTACCAAAGGGAAAGCCGGTGGATGTTTAAGCCACTCTATGAATTTGTTAAGTTGAGAATGAATAATTCATCTCATTAACATGCCACCCTTCCTTTTGTTGCTTAGGATGGTGAGCTTGTCATTAAACTCAAAAGAAAGAGCTAAGAGGGTGGATATTACGAAGGTCGAGAGAGTTTAATGGAAAGAATCATCAACTTTGTTGCTTTAAAAAGTGATGAAGAGCACACCTTGGTCATATCCAAACTATCTACCAGAATGGTGGGGGTGATAGGCTTCACATTTTGTGCCTCACTTAGTGAATGAGTAAAATGCCTGGGGGTGTGTACAAGCACCAAAACAAAATAATGTTTCTCTATAACTATTTATGTCGTTATTTCTTGAACTAAAAGATAGGTTTCATCAAAGAATTTCCACTTTTGAGCTTGTGTTTTCCCAGAGTAAGGGGTAGAAAAGAAAGGAAAAATATTTCTCAATCAGAGGAATTAAGTAATTTTTACTTTGTTTATTCTTCCATTGAAGGATCCATGAACTTTTCGCACGAAAATCGTTAATGGGAAATTATGAATGGGAAACAACGGGGAACCTGGAGTAAAGAACCCCATTAAGAGAATTGTGTTTGTAAAATTGGAGACATCATATCTCCTCATAGACCATTCCATGACAATATGGGTCCTCTCCAGCCAAGTATAGAAGGACCTAAGTGTAATGGAAGCAATAGAAAGATTGAACCTACGAGCCAACCTCTCACACACACACACACACACACACACACACACATATATATATATATATATATATATATATATATATATATATATATATATATATATTAATCAAGTCTCTATGATGTTAATCATTGGTCTTCCCTTCTAAAAATAAGCGTGAGAGCAGGTACAAAAGGTAAGCAATTAGCTCCCGTAAGGAGCCTTTCCCATCACCAAAAGTTGCATCAGGAATGACACCTTTTTGCCTTTTCAATCTTGATCAATTTTGAGGGAACCTTGTAATAGTATTTGATGAGTCGAGTGAAAATAGCTTTGTTGGAATCCCTAATGCATCCATAATAGATTCTACCTATGTCCATTAAGTATTTGGCCTCATCTACATCGAGATATTTTTCTTTATAGGAAAGTGAACTATAAGGCTCGAGGCCCATCAACTTAAAAATCATCAATATTGATTGTGAATTCACCATAAGCAGCTACGAAAGTGTGTGATATATGGTTCTGAAACACTACACCAAATCTGCCGAATTGTCAAGGTCATTGACCTTGACAAATCCAACTTGTCAAGGTCAATGACCGTGACATTTCGAGGTGAGACAACTTTTTTTGTCACGGTCGTGTCGCGGTCAATGACCGTGACACGTTTGTCACGGTTTATAACCGTGACAAAGCTGTGACCCTTTTAAAAAAATTATCACGGTCAATAACCGTGACAATTCTGAGCAGAATTTAAAAAAAATCTACTTGGCAGTATGGCCACTGCCACTGCGCAACAGTATATTTGTACCTGTTTCAGAATCTCCCTTTAGTGTAGGCGCATATATATATGTATACACACACACTAGGGTATGCACGTGCCTGAAGGCACGACGATCATTTTCAAAAGTGTATGTTGTTGATAGGACCATACATCGCATTTAGTTCGTAGCGTTTAATTTTTTTAAATAACCTATGGTTAGAACCTATTAATTAAAAAAAATTGGACATAATTTCCTTTGTTTATGAGACAATCCACCCTGTTTAATAACAAAAATACCAAATATAATATTATTAATTCTAAATTTGGATCAATAATAAAATCCAACCCCTCCAACACCAACAATTTACTCACATATGTTATGCGACATGAACTCTATAACACGAATATAATTTGTTGCTACATGATCCCAATATAAAAGGAGGTAAAAATTAAAGAAAGAATAATAAAAACGTGACCCAAAGCAGAGAGATAGACCCCTTGCTAATGGTCAAGCCATCTTGGCAGCGAGATTTTGCGCATGTCTTACAGCTTCATACTTTGGTACACTAAGTCCCTCAACCTCTTGAGTACCGCTTGAGTTTGAGCCAAGACCAAAAGGAATCTTCTTTAGCTTTTCCGGCAATCCCTTTTGAATATGCAAAATTATATTTGTTAGACATCAAGAAAGAGGCCTCACTTCTTTAACAGCAATAACAATTTTCAAATGAAATTTGAAAAAAAAATCCTGCAGTAACAATTTATATTCTCAGTCAAAATGACTTACCGGTTGTATAAAAAACTTCAATACTCTCCATAATCCTACAAAACATGTATGAAATAACAAACTATATAATTAGTTTAAAAATTGAAAAATAAGGTCAAATATCTAAACACCAAATCTTAGTTTAAATAAATATACAAAAAAGTTGAGTCTCAGATAGTGGTTTCTGAAACAACAGTTAAACCAAGTATAAAACAACAACTAAACCAAGTCTAAAACAACAACAAAATCGAGTCTCAAACAGCAAAAAAATCGCCAACGGAGGCAATGTAGTCACAAAACACAAACTTATCTTATCCATTTTTTCAAAATTTCAAAATAATCAAATGCATGATGACAGCATATCTTAATTGGAACACCTTTGAATTATAATTCTTGCAAATTCATTTTTATGTCCTGGTGGCTGCATATGTCTTCTAGGGACCATCAAGCCTTGATCAGTTCAAAACTCCTAAAGATTATCATGTGGGAAAATTGGAAGTCTAGGAATCATAACTATTTAGACAATATTTATGTGAAAGAAGACATCATTATTATAGATGTATTATTATCTATTACTGATCTTGCCTCTATCAGGGTGTTTAAAGAAATGTGTAAAGAAGAGGATGAATTTTCCATTAATTGGCTCCATAGGTCAGGTTGAAAGTGTGACATAGGTCATGAAATAAAATATTTTGAACTAATAATTTCAAAACATTCATAAAAACCATATGAGAGACATCCATTACCTTTGTTGATCATTGAGGGAGAGAAGGTATATGGTTTGAGAGAAGAGAGGAAGATCTGAGATTTGGTTTTCTCTGCACAAAAAATAAAGAACAGAATAGCTTATAGTTAACAACCTCAACAAAAAATAGTATGTGTGCTTGTGTGGGTGAGTGCGCGAATGTATTCGTGTATAAGAGAGAGAGAGAGAGAGAGAGAGAGAGAGAGAGAGAGAGAGAGAGAGATTCTACCTGAGGTCGGTAACAATACAACACAAAATTGAAAGTTTAACTTAAAAATTCTACAATAAATTGATAATATTTCTTCCATCATTTGCATCACCAACAACATCCCAAAGTAGGTAATCGTAAAATGGTGATGCTGCCTCTTAAGCATGATGGAAATTGAAGAAAGTACATAATCATAAATTGAAGAAAATTTCCAAAGTAAATAATTGCAAAACGGCCAAAATTTCCCAAACAAAACATAGTGTAATTTTACAAAACCTGTAAAAATTATTGTCCGACAACATCCAAATAATCTAAATTCGCCAAACAAATTCACATATAATTTTGCAAACGTGAATTTCTTAACAGGAGAACAAAAAGCATCCCAAATTTAACAATGCCCCGAACTTTACGTATAACAAAATAATTGAAAATATTAAACATGCAAAAGAAAAAGTAAAATAAAATAAATAAAAGATGTTATGAAGTGGTGCCAAATACGAATGGCATAGTGCCCCATCAACTGCAATGCATTAAAGATGTTATAATATGAAAGGTCCACAACAACCACAATTTATCCTCCAGTTGTAAAATAATCCCCCATCACAAATTTCAGATACATGTCTACATATTAATATCTTTAAGACCGAAGTAAATAACTAAACTACAATAAAAGTAAACATCTTAAAGAAAAATAAAGCACTGGGAGAGAACCGTATGAATTAAAGCACAAATAACTAAACTATAATAAAATTAAACATCTTAAATAAAAACAAAGCACTGGGAGAGAACCGTATGAATTAAACCACAAAAAGGATGCAATTTAAACAACTAAAATTAAAGCACAAATGTAGAAAACTAAGATAAAAGCATAAAAGATGCAATCTAGCTTACTTGCTTACTCATTGCTAGAACATGTAAGTTTGACTATAGTTTTAAACGTATTGGACTTAATAAAGAACTACTATAAGAATTGATCATTGAATAAGATAAAATTCCATTAAAAAATCAAACTCACCACAGTATACTATGGGTACCAGTACCATAATCTGCATTAAAATACAGAAGCTAAACCATGTATTAATATCATACCAAACTGAAGCTTATGTAACTATATTACAATAAAACTCCACTATCAGAATTTGTTCCATATATCAATTGTTTCTAAGACTACAAAGTAAATATAAGCTAATATAAATTTATATATACATATCTATATCACACCAATAGACCATAAAAACAAACCAATTTACAACCATATCTTAAACCCAAAGTGTTCAATCAAATGCTCTCAGCTTAAGTGTAAATTTGATCAAGGTGATTACACACCTAAAGTCTAAATTTGGAAAAGAAAATGCAGCAAAGTACAGAGCTCAAGTTGTACATTGAAATAGAAAATGCAGTAAAGAAAATTCAACAAAGTACATATCATTATTTTGTCAAGAAGTTAATGTTCAATAAAGTACAGAGCTCAATTTGTCCTAGAATTTAATGCATCGATTATGTGTATCTAACATGCACGTAACACTAGGAAGAGTTTATAGGTTGATTGTCCTTTATAAACTTGACAAGCTTTACAAAAGATAGTTTATCATTTATTTTGTAAGTGATGAAGTACATCAAATACACACACACACACACACACACACACACACCTCCCTCCACACCCCCCACTCACCACATACACACACACCACCACCTCCCTCCACACCCCCCACTCACCACATACACACACACCACCACCCCCACTCACCACACACACACACACAGTAGTGACTGTCTATTTAAAATAATCTCAATGTTAATTTCATGTATTGAATTTCTACTATTGTTTTGTGCTTTTTATAAATAATATTCAATGTTAGATATGTGTTTTGTTAAGATATCTAAGCTGTTCTATAGAATTATTTTTTGTATCTTGAAGTTTAAGTTCTAAAATAATCAACCTAAAGTTGTGGTTCATAAAGTATTATCACAAATATAAACTAAGAGTGATAAAATAACTTTGAGGCATATAAATTAATTGTGACAAAGTAAGATTATACACCAGAACCTAAAATTTAAAAAAAGTGTTTTTATGTAAACCCCACTTTTCTTTCTATAACTCCTATTTTATTAAACTTTAAATATAATTAAGGGTGTATAGAAAGAAAAGTTAAATAGGAATAAAGACAACATTTTTAAAATATGAAGGGCTCACCAATTTGATCAAATTTTTCAACAACATAGACTAAATGATATTTTATTTTTCATGCTTTTAGCAATTTCGGATGCCATTTTAACCCTTATTGTAGTTTTTTGTTGTAATGTCATTTTAAAAAAAAATCATTTAGGTATGTAAATATATTGTAATAGATCTTGCCTTCCACAAAATGATATTTTATGGTAAAATTTTATTTGATGGATATAAAGTCATGTGATACCTATATGTGTTATTTTGCATCTAATAAAAACAAAAAACGTCATATATGGTTTTTTTCTCCATTAGTATAAGTATATAGCGATTATTTCACACTTAAATCACATATTAAGCTGGCCTTCATTTTTTTATGAAATTTGTAGAAAATTACTTATTTATTTTGAATGAAAATAAATTGTTATCCAATATTTTTGGATATTATTTATAATTATGAAACTCATACACAAATTAATGTTGTATCAAAATAATATTACATTTTTAACCCCCTACCCCCACCCCCACCCCCACTCTGCCCCCACCCTACCCCCACCCTGCCCCACCCCCTACCCCCGCACACACACACGCACATATATACACACATACACACATATATATACACACAAACATATATATAAATGGAAGAGAGAGAGAGAGAGAGAGAGAGAGAGAGAGAGAGACGCGTCGAGAGAGAGAGACGCGTCGAGAGAGAGAGAGGGAGGGAACGGCGGGAGGGAAAAAAGAAAGGGGAAAGGGTTTTTGCTGCAAACATTGTCATGGTCGTGTCAAGGTCATTGACCGTGACAATTCTTTGTCACGAATTGTCACGGTCAATGACCTTGACAAGGGTGACCGGCTGAAAGGTGACAATTTTATCATTTTGGTGTAGTGAAAGAACCCTTTATAAATCTAATGAGATTTATGTTTGGCTCAATTTTATAACAATTGTCCAAAATACACTCGGACCTTTTGCTCTCATTAAACACATCCCTAAAAAGAATTCTAAAAGTTTTTTACTCGATTTCCTTTTTAAAAAAATGCTAAATTTAATTTTGATTAATATATTCATTATTTTTCTATTGATACATTAATATATGTATTTTATACCAAAATATTTTTTATTTTATACATTTTATGTTTTTATAATTTTTTATATTTTTAAACATAAATTTCATAATTTTTATTATTTTCTAGAGTTTAAAATATCGAAACTAAACAAAACAGAAACAGTTTTAATTATTTTAATAGTTTCTTAAACTTAAATCAGCTAACAGTAAAATGACAATGTTTTGATCAAAATGGTGTCATTTCATTTCGACCTGTGTCAACTGGTTTAGACAAATGGGTGTTTAGCCTTTGGCCCATGCAGTTTGGTCACGCGAGGGCCTGGGAAAATGTATGTTGGAACAACTACTCTTCGAGGTTTTTTCTATGCGTGTACCCTCTCTTATCACCTATTTACTCCCGTTGAACGTCTTTTTGTGCATTGCTGGTCATGCCCTTTGAATTTTATTGATTTTTACCTTTATGCCATTATTTATTTGTGAATTGCATCTTTACCAGGGGAATATCACCCACCTATATAAACGTGGGCTTCAGTCATCTAAAAAAAATTCTAAAAAAATTTGAAACTAAGTCGAAACTCTACTGAAATTTTGTTCAACCTTCTTCTCTCTCTAAAATTTTAATCAATTGATGGTTGAGAGTTGTTTTTCCTATACAAAAACTTATAAATACCATTTATTCTTCATATATCTGAGAGGCTATGTGTTTTAAATTTTCTCTAGGGTTTGAGACTTCGAACCTTTTCTGGTGGTTAGGTTTGTGTGTTTGAAAGGCTTTAAGCTTTTGAACACCTTGAAGCTTTATAAGTTTAATTTTCGAAAGCTCGCTGAGGATGTTGGTACTAGATCTTTAAAAGGATGTTAGTTCTTTCATGATCCTCTTTTGATTGGCCTGCTTGACCTTGTTGGGTGTATAATTTTTTATCCTTAGTAAGTATAAACTTTTATATATATATATATATATATATATATAGAGAGAGAGAGAGAGAGAGAGAGAGAGTCCCGATCTACAACGGGTGCACAAAACGGACTTACTAACGGGTTATAAGAAAAGCATCCCACGTGGCTTTTGAACCAAAAACAAAGAGCCCACCTCTACCTCTGTTTTGGATGCTAAATAATGTATTAAGCTTAGACTTTCTTTCTTTTTGTTCAAGTTAGACCATGTTATATGGTATAGGTTTTAGGTTTTCCGTTTTTATAGTTTTCAAATTTTCATACATATTTCCTTTTTAAAATATAAAAATTATAATTAAATTTACAAAATTGGTGTTTAAATTTAAAAGAAAAAACATAAAAAAAAAAAAGTTTAAACCAAATAATTTTTTTAATATATAAAGGTATTCTCTACGTTTAAAAATTGATATAACAATAAAAATATGGTACGCACCAGCGGTATGTATAGATGGGCGCGGACCATTTTTATGTAAAAGTATTTTCTACATATTTTTTTGAAATAGCACACAAAAAAAACTCAACACAAAAATAATTTATTCGCTATTTTAAAAAAAATGGTCCGCGTCAGCGGTACGTATAGTCGGTCTGAAAACCTATGCATACTGCGAGTGTGAACATTTTTTTATGCATAGGTTATCGGACCGCCTATACGTACTGCTGGCGCGGACAATTTTTTCAAAATAGCAAATAAATTATTTTTCACTTGAGTTTTTTTTTATGTGCGGTATTTAAAAAGAAGGTCCGCGTCAGCGTTATGTATAGGTTGTCGGCCACCTATATATACCGCTGGCGCGGACCCTTTTTTTTTTTACGATAGTAAAAAAGGGATTTTGAAAATAGTAAAAAATGGTGCCGTCAGCGGTATGAAAAGTAATACTTCGTGTCACATCGTGTTTTATTTGGATCGTGATCGTGTTAATTAAAAATTAAAAGATTTATAATCGCATTGTGTAATTTTTTAAACCAAATAAAAAATTACAAAAAGATAAGACACGAAATCATAATTTTTTAAACCAATTAAAAAATTACAACAAGATACGACACGAAATCATAATTTTTTAAACCAAATAAAAGATTTCTAATCGCATTTTTAATTTTTTAAACCAAATAAAAAATTACAACAAGATAAGACACGAAATCATAATTTTTTAAACCAATTAAAAAATTACACAATGCGATTATAAATCTTTTATTTTTTAATATGCTGACATTGGGATGAGAAGTGATGTAGTAAAGGTGTCTGTAGAAAATCTGACCCGTAGGCTAGCTGCAAGTGCTCTTCAGGTTGTTGAACCGTCTCTCCCAGCTTTGGTCCCTCCAGTCCATTAGTTTAATATATGATGAATAAATTGATGGACAATGGCTCTCTTAACCTGCTTAACAAAATTAAACTTTATAAAAAAGTGAACAGGAGCATACCACAATCTCCTAAGATGAGCATATCACCGACACCGATTTTGCCAGAATTTTCATCGCTACCATTTGAGTGAGAACTACCCAATCACATAGTTACCTCATGCGCTGTGTAACGCCACCACTAACAATCATTATAGCGGTCACCAATCTCATTGAAGTATATAAAGAAGTAAAATATCTAAACTTTATGTAATATGTCGGCACATTTATTATTAAAACAACATATGCAGTAAATCCAATTTTATCCATTATGTCAGGGCATTGGTTACCTTCACGAAGAGTGATTCACCGTAGCTATTATAGTTTAGGATAAATAGATTGTCAGGATAAATGCCAACTGCAGTCCAACCCCTATTTGTCACATGATTCTAGCATATATACCAAATGCATATACATAACAAATACACATAAACATATATTACTCAAACTAACCAGCTGAATTCAGAAAGGCGCCGTGAAAAGAATGGTTTGATGACCAAAATTAAGGAGACCCTAACAAAAAATTAAAAAAAAAATTACAAACCAATACCAAATTCGAATCCCAAATGATGAAACCTGCAAAATGTTGGATTTCAAATGATGATATTTTAGGGCCATAAAAAAAACTAATCAAACGTAATTAATGACCAAAATTAAATCCAATGCATAAATAAAGGAGGATTAAGTTTGAACATTTACCATTCCAATTAAAACTAAACATATTCCAACCCCAATAACCAACTCCCCTGTATATCCCATACATTGTCATTATTTTTTTATGTAAATATTGAATAGAATTCCAATTGCATCTGAAAAGCGTAAAAAATACTATGGTGATACTAATAGTAAGGTATTACCAATACAAAATAGCAAATAAAGAATCCCAAAAATTTTAACAATTACAAACACATGACCTAAAATAAAATCAAGACATCAATAGTTAAAGCCCTAAAACTGAACCCATGTACAAAAAGCACAAACTGATTCATAGTAATTCTGTAAGCTAGGCCAATATGCCTTCCAATGTCCCTTTTGTCTATAAAAGCTACATTCATTGATAGTAATTCTTTAATTTTTATTCTGTTGATTATTGTAAGGCTTATAAGGAAAAACAAATATATCTTAGGAAAAATCCCCTCTTCTGTTATGGGTCTTTAAACATATTTCTTTGGCAAGAATTCATCAACAACTGAATCAACTAATGGAAGAGGATACTGATGGGGAATTGACCTTTGAAGAGTCTCAAAATCATCCTAAAGGGATATGAGAAACTATACCAGCCTTTGTACCTCTCTGTATTTGCAATATGGCTCAAATGCATTAAGATCGGGGGGCTGCGTAAGTGATAATTGGTCCCAAAGTACAGTCACATGTGAATAAACTCTTGTATACTTCTATCTTTATACAAATCATCCCTAATATCCGACAATAGCCTCCTGCAAAATGGAGGTTAAAAACACTAATGAAAATACTTTTACTAAGGCTCACAATTATAGAAAATATCATCCATGTGAGATAAAAACACAATCACCCCTTAAACACATAAGTAAAATAGAGTATACTAAAACTGGGATTATAAAACAACCACATTCCAGTAAACAATTCCACAGCACGACATGTTAAACAAATTTATAGTTCGGTGCAAGCTCCTTCCTATTAAAAAAATTAAGACTCCAACCTCTATTTCTCTACCACACTAACTTGGTTCAATGCACTTACAACATGACACTTGCATCTGCTCAACATGACTATAAGGATTAATGAACTTTATTCCTAATAAACATAAATGATAAGAATTAACTTGTAAAGGAATTAACCATTTGATGCGCACTAATGCTGAAATAGGAAGGGTCCAACTGATAATTAGGTACGAATGATCTACCTAACAAATGGTAGAATAATAAATATTAGCAAAATAATACAACATAAACTAAAGATATCAGAATTTTTCCTTAAATGGGTCATAGTTATAGATACGAAAACCTTGAGTTGGGCTAACAGCAAAACAACCACAATCCTGATTCCACGATATAGAGAGTAGTTATGCTTCATAACTTTCATTGAACTTTGGTTTAGTATTACTAAAAGGACCAGTAACCCCACCCATTACGGACTCAGAAGTACCAATCCCTTCTGATGGAAGGAACCCTCTAGATGTTGATGAAACTATTTAACTCATAGGTGATGAGATAATAGTCATTAGCATTGAAGCAATCAGACACAGTAGAAATCGGATAGCCAAAATTGGAACAATATAGTCAAACCAGAAAAAATGGTAAGACTATTGAAATACCAAACATCAAACGAAAAGCAACATAACATATAATGTACCTTGTGTATAAGAGTTTTGAGACAAAAACTTAATGAATTTGATGCTAACGAATATAAAAACTAAAATTCAGACGTTAAAATTATAGTCTTAAATATCATAGAAATAATAAAGATAAAGAGAATTTCGTGAACAAAGAGGTGTACTAAACACCTTAGTTTGTAAACGTAAATCATTATCCAAAAGCACAAAGAGACAACATAAGAATGGCTGAAATATATTTAAGGGATTCTGAAAGAACTATTCTACAGATGTAAAATAACAATGCAACCCAACAATTCTAGAAGCCATGACTTCGGGTTCATGATGAAGTTACACACTATAGAAGAAACTAAGTAATTTCATCATGATATCCGAAAGAAAAAGGTTGCAAGATATTTAATAAATTAGTTTTAAGACCATAACTACAACAAACTATTTAGTACTAAACATACAATTGTTAATGTCGAATACCTTTTGTTGCAGCGCTTTACACAACTGAGATTCTGCTCGCAAATGAGCACATCTCAAATAATGTAAATACATTATATAAAAGTAAAATTCAGTTAAACTAAATAAGTACTCTACAACTACACACACAACAAAAGAAGCAAATATACAAATAAATTTAAGATGGAATTGAACTTCAAGTAAAACAAAAGCCAATGGAACTAATGATGTTTATAAATTTTAGAACTCTAATAAAAGAAATCAAACAAACACCTCATCATATCTTTATAGTCATAAGGGAGAGGAGTTAGGGAAAAAAAATACATCTTGTCATTATTTCTTTATGTGAATATTGAATAGAATTCCAATTGCATCTGAAAAGCGTCAAAATAACTAGGGTGATACTAATACTAAGGTATTACCAATACAAAATAGAAAATAAAGAATCCCAAAAATTTTAACTATTACAACCACATGACCTAAAATAAAATCAAGACATCAATAGTTAAAGCCCTAAAACTGAACCCATATACATAAAGCACAAATTGATTTTTTTTAAAAAGAGCATCCCATAACCAACACTCAATCACAACAAATATAAAACCAAAGATTCAAAAAGTTTATGAACATTTTGTCAAACACAAAAAGAGTGAGAGATAAGATCTAAGAATCATACCCTTTAATAGACTTGTGTATACCTCACAATTGCAATAATCTGGAGAATGGGTAAAGATTCTTCATAAAGTACTTTGAAGATGAACAAAATCAACCCAAATTAACATTGAGAAAAATATACATATCTACCAAAAAAAAACATTTCATACGAAGGAGAGTATACCTTTACGCATAAAAGAGTATACCTAAACAAAATGAACAAAATTTGTACAAAACCTAAATTACAAATCGCAAAAATAAAAGAGGTGTGTGTGTGTGTATGTATGATATTGTTAGGAAAACGCACCATAAGTGAGAGATACAATACCTGTAGTGTGGGATCGATCGAGTTAGGAGAGAGGGTGGTTCTATGAGAGAGAGTAAGTGAGATCGTGTGAGGGTAAGATGAAAGGGTATGTCATTATCAAAGTAACCTTTTTTGTTGTATTACAATAATAACCCTTGTATTTGAATTAAAGTAAAATCTCAAAGTGTAAAATGAGGGAGAAAATAAATTTTATTGGGATAAAATTTTAATTACAATTAGAGTATAAAATGAGATGTGGTGAGTATAAAATGAGATGTGGTGAGGTCAGTGTTTTTAAAAGCGCGCTATTGCGAACGCAATAGCGCGCTATTGCGTTTTGCGGCGGAAAAAGGCAAGGCAAACAAGGCTGCTATTTGAGATGCTCAGATTGCGTGCGCTACGGAGCGCTATTTGGTGCAAAAATGCGCAAAACTGCGCGAACATGCGCAATTAGGCGCAAAAGTGCGCTACAGCGACGCAAGCGGAGCATTTTTTTTAAACCCTATGTCTTACCAAAACGACGTCGTTTTGGTAAGAACATAGGTTATATAAAAAAAACAGCAAACCCTCCTTTCAAAGGCCCGATTGACAGAAAAAACCCTTCGGCATCTACATTTCTTCTCTAAAAAAAACAGCAACTCATCTACATAGGTTTTTGGCACTTTGGAACCTTGATTCCACACATTGGCAGCATTATTTTCCCACGAAAAGCTGCTATTTGCACCTGTAAGTATATATTTGATGTTAAACATAACTGATTTACTGTTTTTTAATTTTATTTATTATGTTTGTCAATTTTTTTTTTTATCTCAAGTGCTTTTTTTTTATTTTTTTGAAAATTTCAGTTGGTTGTCAAAATTTCAGTTTTTTTTATTGTTTTTTTATTTGTGGTTAATTTATCTATGAATGTTGTAGTAGTATGTTTAGAACAATTTGGTACTATTAGTATGTTTAATTTCGAATGTTGTAGTCCTTTGTCTTCAGAACAATATTTGAAGTGATTTGGAGTTACTCTTTGAGCTTATTTATTTATTTATATTTTTTTACATGTTTTCAAATTAAAAATCTGGAATGCTCGAATTGCTTGCGCGATGCGCGACGCGATTTCGGAACCAAAGCGCGACACCCTACGCGACCGCGATTAAAAACATTGGGTGAGGTACATTGTATTATTGTATATATCTTGATCTCACCCCCCCCCCCCCCCCCCCCCCATTTCTTGCTTTGTTGGCACAATCCCCACCCCTGATTAAGTTATCATCTTATTGAATAGTAAAAACATCCTACTCCTTATTATATAGATATCAGGAGAATAAAATGAAATGAAACAGGGATAAAGAATATGAAATCACCCAAGAGGTAAAGTATATAATTAAAAAATACAAAAAATTGTACACTTACCACATAAAAAATATACACTGATGAACCCATTTTTAATAAAATAATCCTCTAACAAAAATTGTGAAATAAAGAATATCAATTAGATGTACAGTTGGATCTGTGCAACAAATAAAAGTAGATTTAACAAAATGAATCAGTTAACTCAAACCAATATGAAAGTAAAACATAAACTATATGGATATGATACAATAGTTCTCACACTTCAATCTAGAAAACTTGAGACGAAATTAAAAAACAAATTAAAATTTCTAACATTACTTTAGATCAAAACGGAGTATATAAGTTCATACCCACATAAACAAAGAAGATATATACTTGTTTCTCCAAAGAATGGTGGCACAATACAAATACAAGGCAATAGAGATTGAATTAGTCATTTAATCAAACATATTGCATGCATATTTACCGTCTATCTTTAAAAACAAAAAAAGCAAACATCTTGATGCACCATTATCTGCTATCCTCAACAAAAAAAAATGAAACCCCAGATTCAAACATCAAATTAGAACGTAAAAATAAAATTTAACACACTAAGACTTTGAAGATGAATAATAACCTCGTAAAATGATTTTGAACTCAGAATTTCTGAACAAAAAAATCCTAAAGAGTCCAAACAAAACGAGGTCAAAATCGTAAAAAATTAATAAATTAGAAATTTACCCGAGTGTAGGGTAGACTCCTTCTGGATGGTGTTGGAGCTTTCCACTTCTAGGATGATGGTATTTCTGGTCAGGATTTTCATCAAGATCTAAAAGGGATATATATTATCTAAAATGCAAACAACATCAAAATCAATTCAAGATAATAGATCTAAAATTTCAGTCTTTTACCGATGAAGATGAGTCATTGCTGGTCTGGGGAACTCCTTTTGGATGTTGGCTTCGTCGTTGTTAACATGTTTCCTCATTAAGTTCATGCGGTGGGTTTAGAGAGAGAAATGGAAGTTTCTTGTTATGGGCGGCGGGTTATTGAAAAGGTAATAAATCAAAACTTTGTTCCTTTTTCTCTTTTTGTTGTTAGATTACAAAACTAACCAGAGCAAATTTTACTAGAACAATATTGTAACTACAATTAGAGTGAATGAGGTGTGCTAAGGTACATAATATTATTATATAAATATTGATATCACCGTTCATTCAATGTCTCGGTGTCTAAATTCTCATATCTCATTGTGTTATCAACTTATGAAATAGTAAAAACCTTTTACTCCTTGTTTTATATATATATACTAGGGTGTACTCGTACCGATGGCACGCCCATAACTTTATTCCCGTGATCTTTTATACCCGTGCCGATAGCACGACAACAAATTTGTTTCGGTGATAAATTTGTTTCCGTGATATTTTGTTTTGTTAACGTGCCCCCAATAGTACAAATATAAATATTGTTGCTCATCCCGTGTAAATACAACTAAATTTTATAATATTCACATTCTAATAATTTAAAAAGAAGAAGAATTGGTAAAGTTTAATTACAAACAACGTATACCCACACTTATACCCACCAGGTAGGACAAACCAAGTTGTAAGCTTAGTGTTTGCTTTTATTGTTAACTTGGGTTCACGTTTTTTTGTTTTAATTTTAAAAATTGTTTTTTTTCAAAGTGAAAAGAATTATTTTTTAAAAATAAAAGCTAAAACCTCTCAAATGTACCCTAAATAATTTTTTAATAAAGAGTTTTTAAAAAAATGTGTTTTAAAATATAAGGTGCCCTGATGCGAAAGTTTAAAAAAAAGAGAATACTGGGTAAATGACAGTTTGAGGGACTAAATGCGTTAAAATACATTTTTTTTTAAATCTGTATTTTTTTATCAAAAATAATATCTTTAGTGTTTGTTTATCAAAAAAAAATATTAAGTGTTTTTTTGCAAAAAAAATATTTTCCCTATTTATTTGCCAAAAATAAAAATATTTATTATTATTAGCTAAAAAAATAATATTTTTTTTACAAAAATTAAAAAGATTAAAAAAATAATAATTTCCTATTAAAATAGTTTTGTTTTTAAAAAACATATTTTTATTAAAAATATAGATTTATATTTTTATTGAAACAGTTATAAACATTTTACTTTTTGTATTCCCTACTTTTTTTAAATAGTGAAGAAGTTTTTTTTCTGAAAAAACCAATATATTTAGTGTTTGTTTGTCCAAAAGAAAAATATTAAGTGTTTTTTTGGCTAAAAATAATATTTTCCATGTTTATTTGCAAAAAATAAAAAAATTCAATATATTTTTTTTCAATTAATAACATTTTGAGTGCTTGTGTTTCATAAATAAAAAGATTTGATGTTATTTGACAAAACTTATATTTTCACAATTTTTAGGTATTATTTTTCTTTTTTTTTAGTTTACCCTTAAGTTTGGTGGTGTTTAGATAATTTTATTCTTCCTTTAGATGGGTATGGCTTTTGGCTATAAGTGTAAGTTAGTCTAGTTTTATTCAACAATTTAAGTTTTCTAGCTTTCAGACTCATTTCTTTAGCTATAGGTACTTGTCCTGGTTATTATAGGTTAATTCCATGTGTCCATTGTTCTTGCATCTTCTTCCAGCATTATGCCTAGTTAGTTTCCATCTCCACTATCATTCACATCTGGGTCACAAAATAAATATATATGCTTACTAAAAGTTACAACATAAACACACAAACATGACCGCAGTAGTTATGAAAATAAAGAAGAACAAAATCTGCACACCCACGGCATCTCACACATTAAACCAAAAAATAAATGAACATTAAACAATTAAGGCAAAAAATTAGTCACTGCATGCTTAAACAATAAGATACAGAAATTGTAGACAAATTAACACACAACATTAAGAAAAAAAAAATGTAACAAACTTGAAGGCAAATAGTTGTTCAAAGATTGAATCTGCAAAAATATCCCGTGAACAAACTATTACAACACATACCCATTTACAAACTATTATACGCCACATCACCTATACCCATTTACGGCCCATGACCTGTCCAGATGTTCACCCAGCTTGATCATTTCTACTACATTCGAAGTTCCACTTAACAACAAAAAGAAGGTTTAGGAAAAAGGTAAAACGTCAAAATCAAAATAAATATATTTATAAAAAGCTAATTTCAAAAATCAAAATAAATAAATTTACAAAAATCAACTTGGGTAAACACCATCTCCCATCTCATGCGTCGGAGAAGCCACCTGCGTAAAATAAATCGACGAAGCACACGGGGTCAAAAAACAACGTCAGCTTTTACTTCAACATCCTCCACTCGAATCATATAACTTAACTCGGATCCTCCAACCTTTTTAAACCCGGCGTGAAAGTTGGCACGATCCAGGGTGTGTTCTTGAACAGACATGACCTAAAGTGAATGCCAGCAGCTAATAAAAGGAGACAATAGATGAAAATTCAACACACAACGATTAATGATTTAGAACAAAAAAAATTCTTGTTCGACAGCGTGAACACACAGCAGCTCACCCATGGTCATCAACTCAAAAATGTGTAAAAAGGAAAGACAAAGAAAAAAATATGCTTTACCCAAACGATACCCACAATCAGCAGCTCACGAACACGATCCACAGTCCACACTAAAAAAAACACCAAATCTAGATTACAAACAAAGAAATCATCAAAACTTTTAAAAAAAAAGACCCTCGCGTTGCTAACACAACCACAGACAACTCCTACCACATCTCCGTCGGGGTCAGGGGCAGAGGAAATACACCCGGTGGTATTTCCCAGAACCCAGTCAGAAATTCAAATACAAAAACACCAAATCTCAATATCAGCTTCGACGTTTATAGATATGCACAGAGAGGGAGAGGGTGTTCAGGGGCAGAGGAATTACCATCCTGGTTCTTCCATGGGTTCTTCAAACCCCGAAGCCTTGGTTTAAACATTGAAGGCATGAGTTCTTCACATCTCTCTCTTCTCTTGGTAAAGAACTTGGTTGGCATATCTGAGAGAGGAGATATTATATTTTGAGTTCCGATGCAGGCTATTGTTGTGAGGCTCGAGGTAACTGCAGATTGAGAGGCTCGAAGTTTAAAGACCAACACTCTTTTCCAACCCTTAGATTCAAACCCTCTTTCTCAACCCTTAGATTCAAACCCACCAAACTTAATCTCAGCCGCTAGTTGATAAAAACCAAATCCATCAACTTTTATTCTCAGCCATTAGTTGGGGGAGACAAAAAACCTCTCCTTCTTTATTTTATATATATATATATATAGAGAGAGAGAGAGAGAGGGAGAGAGAGAGAGAGAGATATACATATAAAATACCATCTCATATCCATATGTATATATAAATAAACCTGACTACCTGTGTATATCACTCATTACACTAGCCGATACTTCCTCACATATATTACCAACCCGCTTTATTAATCAATCACTCACTTAAGCTTTAATAATCAATCGCACATTTGATTAATCCACATGTTTGATATACTCACGCAACATGACTTCTCTCAACTAACCCATATCCCATATTTTAATTGAATTCCTTTGGCAAGGAAAATTTGTGAAGGAACGGTAGTATTCATCTCCCTAATACACTTAGATAATCGTCCCGATGTCACCTTACCATTTTATAGTGTCATTCTCTCACTTTTTACATCATAAACATTAATGTCACTTCATATTAGAGTATTCTCAATAACTAAGACCAATTGAAAGGGAGTTAAAGAAGAGTTAAAAATCTGTGACATGTGAACCGAACCGATGGTTTCTAGAAACGAATCGGTCCGCTGGACTAAAAAGAGCGAACCAAATCGATGGATTCCAAAAATAAACCGATCCGCTGCTTCATAAACAAACCGATCTGAGGACCACTAACTGAACCGCTACGGCCTATTCAGTTTTTGTTCCTTACGAGATTTTACCCAAATATCTATAATCCATTTCTAACCTAAATCCACCAATAATTCTGTAAGGACATTTTTGTCCATTATCAATTTGTATGTCATAAGCCGTTACACCGTTGAAGAAAATCAATACCGTATCGTCATCAACAGATCCGAATTTCAAAAGAAGAAAGGAATCATTTTTCTGACAGGCCGGACTGGTCCGCCCAGATTAAAAGAATCGGTTCGCCTACGGACCGATCCGCCCCTCTACCGGACCGATCTGCTTGCTGAAGTTCCAGTAGACCCCGGACTGGTAGCGAACCGAATAGGGGCTTTGAGAAAATGAACTGGTCCGATCCCCCAGACCGGTCCGCATCAGAGGCAGCCCGGTCCGCCTGGGATAAAGTTGAACAGATCATGTTCAGATTTTTTAGGCCAAGTTATTCCTTTATAAACCCACTACGGGGAGTTAGTTTGGAGAGACTTCTACACACGATTTTCAGAGTTCCTAAACTCAAAGTCTTCATCTTTGTGAGTTACTAAACTCATGTTTTGATTCACACAAATTTCCAAATCATTTGTGAATCATTTTGAAACCCTAGAACACAAACTCTTTTGCTGTTCACATCCTTGTGGAGAAGACCGTCCTTCTTCTTCATTGCTGCCCTCCTGGAAAGGGAAACTTCCAGCCGCTGACTACAGATCCGACGCCTGAGGGTAATTCTGTGTCACTCTTGTATTTCATTGTAATCCATGTAAATCGTACCTTACAAAATTATAGTGAAATAAATGGTTTTCCCCTTTGGGGGATTTTTCCTCAATTGTGTGTGTTCGATCATACTAGCATGTTCTACATCTTATTCAATCACACCTAGTTGTATGGTTAGGGTTTAATTGAGTTAAACTGTGTTTAATTATATTATTTCTTAATTTGAACACACGCGCATACTCTTCTCAAATTAGTATCAGAGCCGGTTACGCTAATCTATCGTGTATTCCTAGTTTCCGCAAAAAAAAATTCTAAGTATCAATTTTCGAAAAAATTGATTTTTGAAAAATTGCATGTTCAATGGAGAAATCATATAATAAAATGCTAGTTTTTACGGTGCTAACTATGCATATTGGAAAGCCCGCATGAGGTTTGCTTTAAAGGCCATAGATGAACGTGTTTGGATTCTAGTTGAAAGAGGGTGGACACCTCCCTCCGTCACTGTTGAAAACATAACTAAGTTAAAACCTGTCACTTCATGGACTGTAGATGAATTTAAATGGTCTTCTTTTAATTCAAAGGGTTTGAGTGCTATTTCCGGATCCATCACTCCTGATGAGTTCCGACGTATCATGACGTGCACCACGTCAAAAGAGGCATGGGATGTTTTGCAACTTACCCATGAAGGAACTAATGCTATAAAAGAATCTAAATTACAAAATTTAACAACTCAATTTGAGACCATCACCATGCTTAAAACTGAATGTTTTGATGATTTTTATGCTAGGCTATCTGATATTATTAATACTAGCTTTAATCTTGGTGAACATATTCCTAATGCAAGAGTCGTGAAAAAGATTCTTCGATCTTTGCCTAAGCGTTTTATCCCTAAAGTCACTGTGCTAAATTCTATGGGTAATTTAAATACGCTAAAATTGGAGGAACTTGTAGGAGAGTTGGAAACTTATGAAATTGATATGTTCCCTAAATCTGTCAAGTCTAAAGATAAGGGAATTGCACTTAATGCCCAAGAGAGAAAAAGTGAGGGGACGGCAAGAAAGAAAGTAGAGTCATCTAGAAAGAAAGAGAGTGAAACTTCTGATTCTGAGTGTGATTTTGACTTAGATGATTTGGCTCTATTTGCTAAAAACTTTAAGAAAATTCTCAAATTTAAGAAAAGTGGAAATTTTAAAGATAAGAAGAATTTTTAGAAAAATAAGTTTGAAAAGAAAAATGAGAAAGATGCTCCTAAGAAAGACAGTGAGAGATGCTATGAGTGCGACGGTAGGGGACATAGAGCATTTGAATGTGCTACTCGTCTGAATAGAGAAAAGGGCAAAGCTGTCCTTAATGCTACCCTTAGTGACGACAGTGAGGTCGAGTCGGTGGACTCGGGAGATGAGTCACCGCATGAGTGTAACTTCACCGCATTCATGGCAAGTCATGTGAGTACTCCTAGTGCACCTCACGACGATGAGGACTTCACAGGGACACCTCGACAGTGAGAGCGATGCAAGTGAAGGGGAGGATGATGCAAGTGAGAGCGAGACTAATCTTCAACGCGCCTACGTCGAGTTATATAATAAGTCATTTAAAACTAAAAAGAGTAACAAAGCAATAGTTCTTAGGATCACTGCGTTAGAAGAAGAATTAGAAGAGACGAGAGAGAAAGTGTCCTCCACCTGCACCACACTGAGAGAGAGAGAGAGTCTGCCTGTGGTATGTTAGAAAGTTGTTTTGAGAAAGAAAGAGGGGAATTGACTAAACAAGTGGCTAGTCTTACGAGTGAGCTTCATTCCTCCATGGAGACTCGAAAGAAACTTGAAGCCCTTGTTGCCCATCTTACTCATGATCTGGAGAGAGCCCGGGAAGTCAAGGTACAAATCGAGGACAGATCTGGAAAAATGGGAAAGATGCTCCTCGGCCCCGCTTTAGGTTTTGGTGATAGGCAGGGAATAGGTTATGATGGTGCCTCCACGTCCCAAATAGCACCCAGACCAGTTCCTGAGTTTACTACGACTCCTTATGGCCATCGTCAAAAACCTCAAAGGAGAGTTCGATCAAGAAAAGCAAACCAAGGTCCACCTTTAACTGTGTTCTTTTGTACTTATTGCAAAAGAACAGGCCACCTCAGGGAGTTTTGCTATAGTTTGGGTCGGACTCGACGTACTACTGCTCCACCACATCATTCTGATGATTTTGCCAGTATAAGAGAGCGTGTTGAGTTTTTAGCTGCCACGTCTCAGTGTTTAATGAAGGAATTCCGACGGATGTCTTTGTCGTCAGTGAATGCTTCTCACATTCCAGCTAAAACCAACAACAATAAAGGCAAACAAAAGGTCACCACTTCTTGGGTACCTAAAAAAGATAAAAAGGCCTTTGTTGTTCATGTCGCTCTCAAAGCACATAATACCTCACGGTGGTATTTTGACAGTGGGTTCTCGAGACATATGACAGGTGATGCCTCATTTTTTACATCTCTTGAGGATTATCAGGATAGCAGAGTCACCTTTGGAGATGGGAGAAAGTCTAGCATTATAGGACGTGGTACTGTCGAGTTACCTGGATTTCCTAAGCTAGAAAATGTTTTGTACGTCAAACGTTTAAAAGAAAACCTTCTCAGCATTAGCCAGCTGTGCGACGTTGACTTTGCCGTAAAGTTTGACCGGGATGCTTGTAAGGTCTATAATCAAGCCGGTAAACTTTTAGTGCAAGGGGTGAGGACAAAGGATAATTACTATGGGACTGAGCCCACATCCTCACTTGTCTGCAACAGCGCCACGATCACTCCTATGTCTTTGTGGCACCAACGTCTAGGTCATGTGAACGTTAGAGATTTGACTCGTTTAGTCAAAAAGGACCTAGTATGTGGCTTACCATCTCTTGGAAAGTCAACTTCCACGATTTGTGGACCCTATCAGTTGGGAAAGCAAATTCGGAGCCCTCATAGGAAGTTGCATTCCATTACCACCTCCCGAGTTCTTGAGCTGATTCACATGGATCTTATGGGTCCTACTCGTACTGAGAGTTTGGGTGGTAAGAGGTATATCCTCGTGATGGTAGATGATTTCTCCAGATACTCCATCGTAGGTTTTCTGAGAGAGAAATCCGATGTTGTAGAGTTTTTAACGACCAAGTGTCGTGTCCTGCAAAACCAACACGGTGTCACTATTAACAGGATGTGTAGTGACAATGGCACTGAATTCACAGAAGCAAATGTAGATCTTTACTGTGATAGCATCGGGATCAAACATGAGTTTTCTGCTGTGATAACTCCTCAGCAAAATGGTATTGTTGAGAGAAAGAATAGAACGAACTAGGAAATGGTTAGGTCTATGCTTCTAATTCGTAAGGTTTCTAGGAGATTTTGGGCAGAGGCAGTGTCTACTGCATGCCACACGGTAAATAAGGTTTACCCTACCTGCGTCCACACACACTTAAGACGCCTTATGAATTGTGGACTGGCAAGAAACCTAACCTTGCATATTTCCGTGTTTTGGGGAGTAAATGCTACATCCTACGTGATAGAGAGCATTTAGGAAAGTTTTACTCCCGGACCGACGAGGGAATATTGCTAGGATATTCATCGAATGGCAGAGCGTACCGGGTTTTTAACCTGAAGATCTCTAAGGTTATGGAATCAATAAACGTCACCATGCAAGATGACGAACCCTCGACGGCTATTGATCCTAACCTATAGTGTGAGGATGAGAACTTCTCTGGGAGTGACTTACTTATCCCTCACCCACACTCTGTGGACCCTACTCCCATATTAGGGGACACACCAGCTTGGGTTCGCAAGAGTTATGATCCTTCTGCCATTGTTGGCGATCCCACTCTAGGGGTCAAGACTTGTGCTCAGCTAGAAAATGTCGTTAGCCACTTTTGCTACATGTCCAAAGTCGAGCCCAAGAATCACAAAGAATCACTCAAGGATGAACACTGGATATCTGCTATACAGGATGAGTTGCTTCAGTTTAAAAAGAACAATGTCTGGGAACTAGTCCCCCGACCTAGTGAGACTAATGTGATTGGTACCCGGTGGATTTTCAAGAATAAAATGGATGAAAATGGTACCATAACCAGAAATAAAGCTAGGTTGGTCACTCAAGGCTACACACAGATTGAGGGTGTAGACTTTAGGGAGACATTTTCTCCTGTTGCGAGGCTCGAGTCCGTTCGCTTACTACTCGCTATCGCATGTCATCTGCGCTTCAAGTTATATCAGATGGATGTCAAGAGTGCCTTTCTGAATGGCATTCCACAGGAGGAGGTTTTTCTGGAACAACCAAAAGGGTTTGAAGACCCTAAGCACCCTGAGCACGTTTTTTATCTGAGGAAAGCCTTGTATGCTTTGAAGCAAGCACCTTGTGCTTGGTACGAAAGGCTTACTTCCTATCTCTTAGCCCATGGATTCAAGAGAGGGGGAGTTGATATGACGTTGTTCGTGAGGAGAGATGACGGTGCTATTTTGGTTGCCCATGTCTATGTGGACGACATAGTCTTTGGATCCACATGCTCTCAGCATGCTCACCACTTTGAGGAAGAGATGAAAAGTGAGTTTGAGATGAGCATGGTAGGTGAGCTTACTTTCTTCCTCGGTCTCCAAGTTCGTCAGTTAGAGGATGGGATGTTCATCTCCCAATCCAAGTATGCTAGAGACCTAGTGAAGAAATTTGGTTTAGACTCCACTAAGCATGCACGTACACCCGTGAGTACTTCTATCAAGCTTAGTAAGGACATTTCAGGCAAGGACGTAGAGCAAACCTTGTATCAGAGTATGATAGGTAGTCTTCTTTACTTGACTACTAGTCATCCCGACATAGCCTTTAGTATTGGAGTCTGTGCGCGATATCAGGCGTCTTCGAAAGAGTCACACTTACTCGATCTAAAATGTATTATCATATGAGTGAGTGGTACTCTCTCATACGGTATTTGGTATTCCTTTGATACTGATGACCGTTTGTTTACCTTTTCGGATGACGATTGGGCCGGGGATGCAGATGGTTGTAGGAGCACATCTGGTGGGTGTTTCTATTTTAGTTATGCTCTTGTCTTTTGGTTGAGCAAGAAGCAAAACTCCATCTCTTTGTCCACTGCGAAGGCTGAGTACATCACCGTCGGGGTTGTTGCACGCAACTCTTGTGGATGAAGCAAATGTTGGAGGATTATGGGATTTCACAGGACACCGTGATCATTTCATGTGATAACACAAGCGCGATACACATATCCCGCAATCCTGTTCAACATTCGCGTACAAATCACATCAGGTTACGCGAGCACTTCATACGTCAGTTAGTTGAGGAGAAGGTTGTATCCCTGAGTTTCGTTCCTACCGACCGTCAGTTAGCAGATATCTTCACGAAACCTTTAGATGCCCTTAGATTTGAGAGTCTTAGGAAGTCTTTGGGGATTTGCACAGTTGACTGACGGGTTGGTCCTTGTCTAGCATAGGATGCATTGTCATTATCATATCATCTGATTCCTATTGCTAGATTTTATCATTAGTTTGTTTTCTTTTTTCTTTTTACATTTTGTTTTAGAAAATTTAAGAAAATCTCAAAAAGATTTTATTTTTTATGAAAAATCCAAAAAGATTTTTCTTCTTTTGCACCTTTTATGGATAAGCATTTAATATAGCCAAGTCACAAAATTCATTCCATTTATCCATGTGACTGTTTGATAGAGATTTGAGACGCTACATCATTTCATCCATGTGCTTTACATTGTTTGGAGTCTTTGAGATGTAATTAGTGATATTTTCCCACATGTTTGACTCCTATATCCTTTATTGCACACATGCACGGCTATACTTGATTATTGTACTTGTCTATCACATATTGGCTTGAGTGTTTCCATCTCAATTCTGTCTATCCAACGTACAATATGCGATAAAACTTGATAAGAATGCATGTAAAACCATTTTGGTGAGACTGTGTGATTATTTGAGAACAGGGAGGGGCTACGAAAGGTAGTTATCTATCCTTTGCACAAAAGCCACCGTTAAAAAGGACCTAAAAAATGGAGGAATTTTATTATCCGAGGTCCAAAGAGGTTAAAAGAGCCCCGAAAAAATTTAAAGGCAATAAAATGTCATATATGCCAAATATGGGCCATTTAGTTTCTATCAACAATTCTCCAGAGTTTGAGAATTTAGAATACCTCTATTCAAAATATAAATCTGAGGGAGTTTGGTTAAAGAATTTAAACGGATTTTCACTTCATTGAAAGCCCTGAAAAAGCATGAAATAGTTTTGGACGTTATTGGTGTGGAAATCACTGTGAGCTTTGATTTGTTGATTTGATTGAGTCAATGTCTCTTATTTCCATTTTTACACCAAAGGAAGCATTTGAGTTCATTCGTTAGGCATATCTGATATTCATCGTGCACATATGTCATGTTTGTATGCATTGATTTTCCTATCGAATTTGAA
The DNA here is from genome assembly GCA_949130495.1 of Sambucus nigra. Taxonomy (NCBI): domain Eukaryota; kingdom Viridiplantae; phylum Streptophyta; class Magnoliopsida; order Dipsacales; family Adoxaceae; genus Sambucus; species Sambucus nigra. Next base: position 268,308,687 of record OX422224.1, read on the forward strand.
CACACCCATTCATTTACGCTACCATCGACTTGGTTGTTTTGTGTTCGTTCATGGTGTGTTTTTTTGTGTTTGTTTGTTTTGTGAGAAAATTTTGAAAAATAAAAAATAGTAGTTTGTTCCTAGTGACACCCCAGCTTTGCTTGTTTGATTTATTCTTCTAATTTGTCTATTTGGGGACATCATAAAAAGGGGGAGAAAGAATTATCATATTTTGGGGGAGTTTTTGAGTTTTTGAGATTTGATAACGTATGCTTTCATCATTTATCTATGTTTATCTCATTTCAAACTCGATACGTCACTTGGTATTTTGCTTTATCTCATGTGTGTAGGTACTTCATTGATGATCTCTGAATTGGTCACCCTGATGAGAAAAGCGTTGAGATTCCTGAAGATTTGAAGAGCAAACGATGTAGTCTTATTCATTTGCATCGTTCCGGTTTTGGGTTCATGGAAGGGTAAATTTGTATAGGCACTTTGTAATTTGATAATTTGAATGTTTGTTTTTATGTATATACCGGCATAGACATAGGGGGAGATTTGTAAGGACATTTTTGTCCATTACCAATTTGTATGTCATAAGCCGTTACACCGTTGAAGAAAATCAAGACCGTATCGTCATCAACGGATCCGAATTTCAAAAGAAGAAAGGAATCATTTTTCTGACAGGTCGGACCGGTCTGCCCAGATTAAAAGAACCGGTCCGCCTATGGACCGATCCGCCCCTCTACCGGACCAATCCACTTGCTGAAGATCCAGTAGACCCCGGACTAGTAGCTAACCGAATAGGGGCTTTGAAAAAACGAACAGGTCTGACCCCCCAGACCGGTCCGCATTAGAGGCAGACCGGTCCTCCTGGGATAAAGTTGAACAGATCGTGTTCAGATTTTTTAGGCCAAGTTATTCCTTCATAAACCCACTACGGGAAGTTGGTTTGGAGAGACTTCTACACACGATTTTTAGAGTTCCTAAACTCAAAGTCTTCATCTTTGTGAGTTACCAAACTCATGTTTTGATTCACACAAATTTCCAAATCATTTGTGAATCATTTTGAAACCCTAGAACACAAACTCTTTTGTTATTCATATCCTTGTGGAGAAGACCGTCCTTCTTCTTCATTGCTGCCCTCCTGGAAAGGGAAACTTCCAGCCGCTGACTACAGATCCGACGCCTGAGGGTAATTCTGTGTCACTCTTGTATTTCATTATAATCCGTGTAAATCGTACCTTACAAAATTATAGTGAAATAAATGGTTTTGCCCCTTTGGGGGATTTTTCCTCAATTGTGTGTGTTTGATCATACTAGCATGTTCTACATCTTATTCAATCACACCTAGTTGCATCGTTAGGGTTTAATTGAGTTAAACTGTGTTTAATTATATTATTTCTTAATTTGAACACACGCGCATACTCTTCTCAAATTCCACTATCCAAATCATAAATCTAACATCAACTTCAAGGATTTAACTATATTTAACATCAATTTCAAGTGTTTATCAACAAAATCAAGATTTAACCCTTAATATCCAAAACACAACAACCCAACAATTAATTATACAATAATTCACACATAAGAATTATTTAGCAAGTTTAATCACTTGCCTCAAAGTTGTAGACTCTTAATCCTCTTCGTAGTTGTGGCTTTGGTTGGAAAATCCCAAGATTTCTCTTCTCTTTCTCTTCTTTCGTATGTTTTTATCTCAAATGGATTTTCTCACATGGCTTACTCTCTCTCTCTCTCTCTCTCTCTCGTGTTTGTGAGATTGGCTAACTCTCGCATAAGCCTAATAAACCATACTTCTGTTTATTCCAACTTTAAATGATAATACACACGTAAAATGACTCAAATACCCCTATTCGAGTCCAACTAGCCAAAAAGACCCCAGAACCCAAATACAACCCCCAAGCACTCATATTGACTATCTCGACCCATTTGGGATCAACCGTGCACCCCAAATTGTCATTCGAGATTTTGATAATAAAATGTCCTATCCAAACCTCGGTTAAGAAATAATGAATTCCCGCCACTTCTACTCATATGATGAAATAACATACCATATGATTCTATTTACTTTATCGCAGTAGTAAATATACAACTCCCATAAATATCAACTCTTCTACACAAATTAATATTTATCTTAAATTCCCATTTTAATTCTCAATTATATTAAATCACACACCCACGCACAAGGTAATTTAATACTGAAAATAAATGCTCAAAAGTAAGGGGTATTACATATCCCCCCCCCCCCCCCCTTACAGAGGAATTTAATCCTCAAAATTCAAGCGTACCAGGTAAAAATAGGTAAGGATACTTGTCTCACTTATATCGTACTCTCATTCCCATGTCGACTCGTCGGCCTTATGGTGTTCCCATTGAACTCGAACCAAGTGCACTACCTTCTACCGCATCTTATGCTCATTGTGGTCTAAAATGTCAATCGATTGCTCCTCATATGAGATATCGGATTGCAAATCAATCTCTTCCATTGAAATATACCATTAAGCCATCTCACTTCTTTTATAATTCTTCAATGATGAGACATGAAACACATCATGAATTTTATGTAAATATTCCAGCAAAGCGAGCCTATATGCCACGATCCCTATCCTCTCAATAAGAGGAAAAGGCCCTACACACCTTGGCTCAATTTTGCCTTTCTTCCCAAATCTCATCAGGCCTTTCATAGGGGATAACCTTAACAACACTTGGCCTCCCACTTCCTGTTCTACAAGCCTGCTATCAACATCAGCATAGCTTTTCTATCGATCTTGCGTAACTCGTATGCAATTCCGAATAAGCTCAATTTTAGCAGAAGTATCTTGGATTATGTTAGGTCCAAGAAGTTTATTATCCCCCACTTCCAACTAACAAGAGGGTGAATGGCATGGTCGACCATATACATCTTCATAAGGTGCCATACATATAGTGAACTGGTAAGAATTATTATATGTGAATTCTACCAGCGAGAGGTATTGCTCCCAACCTCCCCTAAAAATCAAGCATACACATTCTGAGCATATCTTCCAACATTTTTTTTACTCGCTCAGTCTTCCCATCAGTCTGTGGGTGATATTTTGTACTCAATCGCAACTTAGTCCCCATTTCCTGCTAGAAACTTTGCCAAAAATGGGACACAAAGATCTTATCTCGATCGGACACAATATTAATTGGCACCCCATGTAACCTAACAATCTTGGTTATACAAAGTTGGGCATACTGTGCCGTCGGGAAATTCGTCCGCACTCGTAAAAAGGATGTCGATGTGGTTAAGATGCGGCATCGTTAATACCGTGATAAAATCCATTGATATACTTCCCCATTTCTATACCAGAATTTCTAATGGCTTCAATATTTCGGTAGGTCGTTGATGGTCCACTTTAACTAACTGACAAGTGGCACATTTAGAGACAAACTCGGCTATTTCCCTTTTTATGCCTTCCCACCAATACTGTCGACGCATATCCTGGTACATCTTGTCCCCACCAGGATGTACAACGAATTTAAACCCATGGGATTCTGACATAATAGGATGCCTAAAATCCCCATCATTCGGGACTATCATCCTCCTATTGAAGCATAACCCACCCTCAAAACTAATAGAGTGGGATTCCGCTCCCATTCCCCCAGTCAATAATTACTACACCTTATCCTTGTAATCTTTATCCCCAGCTTGCGCTTTCACCACCCGCATCACAATCTCGATTGTGACAATCAGCACTGCCATGCATGCCCTCGCAACTGCATCATCCTGTCAAAGCTCATTCCATTTGGCTTTCCACACGTTCACTAATCGTCCTATGGGTCGTCGACTCAACACGTCGGCTACCACGTTAGCGTTCACCGGTGATATTCGATATCAAACTAATAATCTTTCATGAATTCCAACAACCTATGCTACCTCATATTCATATCCTTCTCATGAAAAGACTAAACTTCTCCCCTAGGAGAGAACGCCTTCATATTCTCAAAGAAAAGACTACCGCAACTAGCTCCAAATCATATGTGGGATGATTTCTCTTGTGGTGCTTGAGCTTGTGAGATGCATATGCGATAGCCCTGTCCTTCTGTTGTAGTGTACAGCTAATCCCTGAAGGGATTCATTAATAAATACTAAGTACTCCACTCCTGCTTTAGGCAACGCAAGTACGAGTGCTGAATTCAACCTATACTTTAGCTCATCAAGTGCTAGCTGACAGTAGTCATCCCACACAAACTGCACTCCCTTTCGGGTTAAATTCATCAAAGGGGCTACAGTCTTCAAAAAGACCTTAATGAAATAACAAGAATACCCCACCAATCCTAAGAAACTATGGATCTTCGTCAGTGTCGAGGGCTGACCCCACTCCCTCACCACTGCAGCTTTGCTCGGGTCCACTGAAATGCCCTTCTCTAACACCATATGACCCAAAAACTGCACTTCACACAACCAAAAACCACGTTTATCAAACTTGCCGTATAATTGATGGTCCCGTAGTCTCTGCAAAACCGAATGCAAATGATCAGTGGGTTGGCCCTCTATTCAAGAATAAACCAGAACATCATCAATGAACACAATCACAAACTGGTCCAAGAAGTCTTGAAAGACCATGTTCATCAGATCCATGAATGTTGTTGGGGCGTTGGTTAACCCAAATGGCATAACCAAAAACTCATAATATCCATACCGGGTCAAAAATGCTACTTTAGAGACATCCTTCTCTCTAATACGTAGTTGGTGATACCCCGATCTCAAATATATTTTAGAGAAGTACGATTCCCCTCTCAATTGATCAAATAGATCGTTGATATGAGGTAACGGGTATTTATTTTGGATTGACACCTTATTCAGCTATTGGTAATCCACAAACAATCGAAAAGAACCATCCCTCTTCTTCACAAACAACATGAGGGTACCCCACGGTGACGTACTCCGCCGAATAAAACCCTATCCTATAAGTTGTTGAATTTGGTCTCATAACTCCTTCATCTCTAAAGGAGCCATACGGTATGGCACTCGTGAAATCGTCCTAGTCCCTTGTACTGAATCAATAACGAACTTGATCTCTCGACTCGATGGTAAGCCTGGTATTTCCTTAAAAACATCTGCAAACTCCCTGACTACAAAAATTGAGTCTAAGGAAACAGCTAATTCCTGCTAGGTCTCATACTCAATATAATACAAATGGGTAATCGAACCTCCCTCCAGAAGGGGCATGGGAACTAAAGCCATTTCCTGGCCTAGAATGGCTAATACAATGGATCTCCCAAAACAATCCACCATCGTCCGGTATTGTGCCAACCAGTCCATACCCAAAATAACATCGTATCTGATCATATCTAAGACAAGTGAGTTGACTGATAAACTCAATCTTCTGACATCTATCTCCACCCCTCTATATATGGAGTGAATAAGTGCCCCACTACTCAAGGGAGAATCTACACACATTAAAAGGGTATCGACTGACTCTAACAATCCCGTCGTACATGCAAAATGAACTGCTATGAATGAATACGATGCTCCCATATCAAATAACACCCAACCCATATACCCATGGATAGGGAACATACCTATCAACTTCTGGTGGAAGTTGCTACACCTGAAGTAACATCGCATTTTAAATATTATAAACTCGCCCAAACTGTATTTGTCCCTGCTATGGTGGAATGACTAGGATGAGTGTTGGAGATGGTAAAGGTGCTAAAGGTACTTGATGTACCTACTGGGCTCTTGGTAACTATACCCTATTTTGATGTGGGCACTTTGACTTCTTGTGACCTGCCTCCCCACGCCGAAGGCAACGACCCATAAAATTATCCAACCTCTAGCCCAATTGTCAAACTCAAAACTTCCCTAGTGATTGGACCTAGAAACCTCTACCCTATTGGCCTCCCCCTTTTTGCCCTCGGCTTGGTTGGCCTTGGGTAACATTCTGTTGTTACTGGGAGCCCTGATGGATCTGCCTCAAACAACTGCCATCAGTTCTAAAACCTCTGGGACACTATCTCTTAACTGAATCGGCCAAATGAATATCCCCCACTTTTAGACGGTTACCGTGTTGCTGATATTGTTGTGCCCTAACGACACCATTTCCTTCTAACTTACTTCGATGACCAGGATCCCCAAGTCGCTTATTCCCCTTTTAGTGAAGATGGTGATACTTACAATGCAATAATGCAGCATTCATCACATGTTTAAATGTCAACAACACTGGGTTCCCTAACAAATGTTGCTGAATCCTCTAATTTAAAGCACCCATAAACTTCAATATTCTATTCTCCTTAGTATTTACCTCGTCGGGCACAAAATTTGCCAACCGGGTGAATTCTTTTTCATATTCAGCCACCGACTGATCCCATTGAGTCACATCTAGCAGTTTTCTTCTTACTTCCATCTGAATCATAGTAGGAAAATATTTATAATCAAATCGAACCCAAAACTACGATATGGGCATCGCGTCCCTCTGTTCTAAGGTAGTAATCGATTCCCACCACTAGAGAGCCTCACCTATTAACTTAAAGGTGGAAAGTATTTTCTTTTGAACATCACTGCATTTGATAATACGAAGGTGACATTGGATATACTTTTTCCACTAACTCACCAATATCACATCGACTCTGCCTTGAAATTTTAGAGGATTCCCATTTTGGAAGGCTTCCCGAACTCTCTCCCACGCAGATGTCCCTGTTTGGGTTTGAACTACCGGTGATACTAGCTTCTACTGAAGCTGAGGAAACTGTTGAGCCATAGTGGCCATGGCTGCATTAATCGCTTAAGCCACTATATTGGCAACCTCTGCCACAGTCATAGTTTCTAAGAAAATTTTGTCTCCACATTCTCTACCCCTCTATTTTCCCTAGCCAAGCGACCCCTTTTTGGCGGCATTTGAAATAACAACAGACTGTATCAGACTACTAATAATGCAATTTATCATAGGAGAAGATCATAAATGTGCAAGGAACGTAAATGTGCAGAGGTTGCCACTATATTGGCAACCTCTGCCGCAGTCATAGTTTCTACGAAAATTGGGTCTCCACATTATCTACCCCTTTTATTTTGCCAAGCCAAGTGGCCCCTTTTTGGTGGCATTTGAAATAATAACAAACTGTATCAGACTACCAATAATGCAATTTATCATAGGAGAAGATCATAAATGTGTAAGGAACATAACAATCATAATAAGTGGGCTCTATATAAAAAATGCTACGGTTGAACCTAGAAAGTCCGTACAGATCCTAAAAACACCAGAACCTGATGCTCTGATATCATCTGTACCACCTCGCTTATTAAAATAACGCGTGGTCAGTCCTCTACTCAAATAAAACAGGAATCTTAAATGGTTCATTCTTTGCATCACTGACGCACTAACCAAAAATATAACTAACAACCCATAAATAATAATAGAGCGGATGCCAAAAGTTTTCAGTTATACAAATATTACAATTAAATCGATTTACAGGAACTACAAAATATGAGCATATATACATGTAACAAACTGCACAACAAAAATAACTGAATAAGCTGTTGATTAACAAACCCATATAATATAACAAATGTCTAAAATATAAAGCATATACATCAGTACAACACTTGGGCAACACACACCCGATTAACACTGCTGGTCCTTAACTAGATTAACAAAAATGAGATGCGAGAATATCAAAAATCCTGCAACATTCCACATATGTTGCAGCTCCATAGACTCTGGAATGGAAACTCATCCTTGGTGTCCTTGTGGTGGGACACCTAAAAAATATAACAAAGGAAAAGAAAAAGAAAATATATATACGGGTTAGAGCCCAGTTTAGAAATATTTTAGTAATTGAATTAAATTGCATAATAATTATGAATGCAAAATTCCATAATTAAGTTGGTGTCGCCCTCTCTTGAGACTCATACTCACCCCTCAACTATAGTGAGCACCTAACGTACGCATTTTAAATCTTAGTTAAGCAACTCGACGCATCTATGGATAACCTAACCTCATGCTTATGCGTTAACCCACACTCATAATTCTAATTCATACTTACATAACCTCTTTTAATATCATTCTCAATGATTGTAAATCAATTAATTACTAATAACTTTCACTAGTTAAAAGAATATTGATTCACGCGTTAATCATTAAAATCTTTATAATATTACTCTCATTATTATACACGATTTATCATTTCACATCAAGAACACATAAATATCACTTATTATATGTATACTAACCATCCCTTAGAGCATTAGCTCACTGGATGCAATCCCTAAGTGCTACCATCTTCCAGGGGGTACTCACACCATCTTGGGTACCAACCATCGAACTCTCACACTGCTTTGGTATAACAAAGCACAAACGTATGGGAAGATATCATAGTTCCTGACCTGAAAGTGAGACGAATCATACCCCAAGAAGTCTCACTTGTGATAAAAGCCACACTGTATAAATACTGGATGCTATGACCTGGGGACTATACTCTGCCTGCATTCACTAGCTAGGGGATTCGCCCACATCGCACAACTTCCCATGATAGCACTTGAGGGGCATGTTCCACATAATATATCATATACGCAAGATATATATATATATATATATATATATATATATATATATATATTTATATATATATATATATATATATATGTTAGTTATACATACCATCACATATCCATATGTATATATCAATAAACCCATCTACCTGTGTAAATCACTCATTACATTAGCCGATAGTTCCTCACATATATTCCCAATTCGCTTCATTATTCAACCACTCACTTAAGCTTTAATAATAAATCACACATTTTATTAATACACAAGTTTGATATAACTCAGGGCACATGACTTCTCTCAACTAGCTCGTATCCCATATCTTAATTGAATTGCTCCTCTCAAGAAAATTTGTGAAGGAACCGTAGTATTAATCTCCCTAATAAACTTCCATAATCGTCCTGATGTCCCCCTACCATCGTATAGTGTCATTCTCACACTTTTTACATCATAAACATTAATGTCACTTCATATTAGAGGGTTATCAATCACTAAGCCCAATTGGAAATCAGTTAAAGAAGAGTTAGAAATTTGTGACATGCAAACCAAACCGATGGTTTCCAAAAATGAACCGATTTGCTACACTAAAAAAAGTGAACTGGTCCGATGGCTTCCAAAAATGAACTGGTTCGCTGCTTCTAAATGAACCGATCTAAGGACCACTAATTGAACCGGTCCGGCCTGTTCAGTTTTTTATCCTTACGAGATTTTACCCAAATCTCTATAACCCATTTCTAGCCTAACTCCACCAATATTTCCACTATCGAAATCATATATCTAACATCAACTTCAAGTATTTAACAACTAAATCAAGATTTAACCATATATCACATCAATTTCAAGGGTTTGTCAAGAAAATCAAGATTTAACCCTTAATACCCAACAACCCAACAATTAATTATACAATAATTCACACATAAGAATTATTCAACAAGGTTAATCACTTTCCTCAAAGTTGTAGACTCTGAATCCTCGTAGTAGTTGTGGATTTGGTTAGAAAATCCCAATATTTCTCTTCTCTTTCTCTTATTTCTTAGGTTTTTCTCTCAAATGGGTTTTCTCACTTGGCAAACTCTCTCTCTCTCTCTCTCTCTCTTATGAGATTGGCTAACTCTCTCACAATCCTAATAACCCACATATCTATTTATACCAACTTTAATGATAATACACATGCAAAATGACTTGTATACCCCTATCTTAGTCCAACTAGCCAAAAATACCCTGGAACCCAAATAAAGCCCCTGGCACTGATTTTAACTATCGCGACCCATCCCGGATCAACCGTGCACCCCAAATTGTCATCCAAGATTCCGATAATAAAAATTCCTATCCCAACCTCATATAACTCACACATATATGCCCCAGTTGAGAAATAACCAATTCCCGCCACTTCTACTCACATACGACAAAATAACATACTGTATGATTCTATTTACTTTATCACACTAATAAATATACAATTGGCATAATTATTAACTCTTCTACACAAATTGATATTCATGTTAAATTCCCATTTTAATTCTCAATTATATTAATTCATAAGGTAATTTAATCATAGTAAGGGCTATTACACTCACCACAGTCACTATAGAATTCAGGAACCTATATCAAAATTCCCACTGCACTTCTCATAATATAGTATGGAATACCTTCCACTATCCTGCCAATTATCCTCGATACAATCTAATTCCCTCCCAAAAATAATAACATAATTTGGGTACATGATTCATCATAACCTATGTGACACCCCACCTAATCAAATACCGGGTGATCAGTCATATACCAAATTAAAACATGAGTCTCATATGGTTCATTCTCAGCATCACTGTTGAAAACCAATTTAATTACTAATACTATTTTTTTAACAAATCCATTCAAATAATCATTCAAACAGATTATATATACAAAACTGAAATAAAATAAAATAATCGAACACTCGGTTTAACATAATACAACAAAACCGAATGTCGTACTAAAAGGTGGTAAAATAATAAATAAATACAATTGGGATATCCGCCCGAGTGATACTACAATGCTTCATATCTAGATCACAAGAGTAGAAGCGTCTAATAATAAACATGCATGCATCCACGGCTGCTGCAACAACGTCTGAATCGAAATAATCATCATCCAGGCATCCTTGTGTTTGGACACTTATATATATATATATATATATATATAGCAACAGAGGGGAAAATAGAGAAACGGGTCAGAGCCCGAGTTTGAAAATATTTTGAAAGTGCATAAATGCCATAATACAAAATATGAAGTCTGTCATATTTAAATTGGTATCGCGCTCCCATGAGATACACCTCACTCCTCTTCTAATAGTGCACACCTATCGCATACGCTTTAAACCAAATAGTTAAGCTACCCTTCCTAACTAAACGCTATCACCCATCCTCTAAAATAAATCCTCTTAATCCCAAGTACTAAGGGCTAAACTTCTCCCCATTCCCAACATTTCTCTACGTTCGTGCATGGGGTGTCTCGCGAAGCAAAATCCAAACAAGGAACCTCCTCAATACACTACTAACTGGCAATGTTGCTCATCAAGATTAATTAGGCCCTCATCACATAATGCATGTATAAAATCTCATATTGATATATATATATATATATATATATACCGTTCATATTCCAAAACTTTCACTTTATTATATAAAATTTCGTATATATATAATTTTCATTTTAATATACGAATCACAATTTAAATCCGGATAAGAATCTCCCGGAATGGGAATAATACCTTCTTAATCTTACTCTTTACACAAGTATAAATTATAAAATTTCTCATTTTCATATAGAAGGAATATACTTATAAACACAAGTATAATAACCATCCCACCGAGCTATAACTCGAGGATGCAGTCTGAGAGTGCCTATCTGAATCTGGGTTTACTCACTCAACCACAATACCAAGCTAGACTCACTTATGGCCATGGTAAAAATACACAACGGTGGAGGCAATCACTTTCCCTCTATAAGTGGAGTACACACTTCGCACTCATACACGGGACGATATAACCTGGGGATATAGTTTCCCTGCTCCTCAAGCCAAGGGATTCACCCACATTGCGCAACCTCCCCGGATCGCACAAGAGAAAATATATAATCTGGTTGTTCCAACCCTACGCCCGGGAAAGCGTGTTGAACCAGCCTCTAAAGTACAAATATACCATTTACACACATATATTTATTGATATCATATTATATATATACTGTAATCACGTCATATATATATAATCTACATTACTTCTTAATATATATATGGCTATAACTACCAATGTCATATAGCAATAGCCAATATTCCGACCGTTCCCATTCGTACTAGTATATAAGTATTTGCACACTTAAAATACTAAACCAATAAGTATTCTCTTGCTTAAAATATAAATCGCACCTTAATCACTTTTAAGGATTTATATGTAATCTCGAAGATACCAATTCGTAATAACCAAATCAGTATACTATCGACTTATCTTAGTCCCATAGGTATCGCATTACCTATAATAATAGTTGTCAATAGATGTATCGGATAACCGCTCAATCATCTTTAGCCTGTATCCCAAATTCCATCCTATTCGCCTCATAGGATTTACTCAACCATAATCGTCACATAATTACATTTTCTACATGCATCATTATATATATATATATATATATATATATATATATATATATATATATATATATATAATCGCCCTCCGAAATACTATCCCAAGTATTATTCGTCCCAAACACCCTTAAACTAGTAAGCCCTTGGATTTTACTTTCAATTAACCCAAGGTCTACACCTCACTCAAATCATAATTTAGAAGTCTCCACACTATTTTTAGGAACCCCTAATATCTAACTCCATAATTTATTTTCCTCAAAACTGCACATTAAGTGCCACACAATTTTGCACCCTCCTAGTCCCTATTAATTCCCATAAATGGCTAGGTATGAATTTACCTTAATCGAATATTTATTTCCTCAAACAAATAGGCTAGAATTAATTAATTTGAGAATTTATCCCATTTAAACTAAATAGGCCGAACTTGTCAAAAATCCTATAGGGTCGATTGATCGACCCTTGGCCGTCGATCGATCGATCAAACAGGGAAGTTTCTTCTCCGAAGCGTCTATTTCGGCCATTAACAAACCCCAAGCTTTTTATATTCTCTCCTAACCTCAACCAACCTCAACCAACGACATATTCACATAATAAAAGGGTTCTAATCATCCTACAACCAAAAACCAACAATCAATTTCAATTAATTTCTACGTTTCTTAAATTGAATATTATCTGGGGTTTACTCGTTCGACTTCCGAAAAACCCATTTGATTCACGAAAAACAAACCCAAAAATCTTTATATTTTTTTATTACCAACTATAATATGAGATGTATGCTTAAAAGAATAAAGCAAGTTAACACTTTCCATGTGGATAAAATTCGACGACCTCGAGTCCAATCCCGCAGAGTTTGGCCAAAAATCCCCTTTTCCCTCCTCTTTTCTCTCTTCCTTTCTTCCCTTCTTCTTTTCTCTCTTTTCTCTCACTCTCTCGTGTCTTATAGGGAATGAAAAGGGGTTTATCCTTATTAAACCAAAAAATGACTCGTTTACTCAATTGTGAGTCCCTATTAGACCAAAAATCCTCAGAACCTAAACACTACTCCCGGATACTCTATTCTGACTATCTCGGCCATTTCGAAACCAACCGCACACTCGAAATCTCCATCCGAGTCACTTAACTAAAATTCTTTACTTAAACCCAACATATCTCACTACGCATTTTCTTCAACGTAAAATAATTCCCGTCGCTTTACCCAATTGCGACATGACATAAAAACATTCCGACTCATTTACTCAGTTCCGAAGTAAATATAACATGCGTCGATAAGAATCTACCGCTTATTAATCCAGAATTTACTATTTATTAAAATTCCTCAAATTACCAAATTACGCTCACTTATGTAATATAAATATCCATAAAAGTACGGGGTATTACATACTTCCCCCCTCACAACGGAATTTTGTCCTCGAAATTCTGATATAACCTGCACCACCAACCTAGGATCGCTAACTATACTACGTCCTAGTACACCAAGGTCGAAAGGTACTAACCCAATGGTACCCTACTATATATCGCCTATCTCAAGGCTTATATTCTAACGCATTAGCTTAACAACAAGCTTAACTATATATCTATATGCTACAACATTACCTCGGGTGTAAGCTTGGCTCCAAACAAGATAAATTGCACCTAGTGCTTCTATAACCGCAAATAAAGAAAGCGAGCTTACAATTGCCGCTCTAACGTATAGATCCCACCGGAGGGCCACGTCTTAAAGCGTCCGCTTATTTACAACAAGACATCGAATTTCCCTTAAAAGGAAACTATACCTATTGCACCCATGATTGGATTATTGTGTACGTCCTGCGACATTGCATCCAACACACTCCATATCCATTTATAACTGCCTCACAGCATAATTTTCAGTTTTATATACTACGCCCCTTCTATTTCTGGCGGTATATAAAATCAAATCACCAAGGTGCCCATACACCTTTTAATTTGTGCGTATGTGCACAACCATTATAAACCTCCCACACATAACACTCTCTCTAAAAATGGGCCTCACTTTCTTGGCCTGGTGCTAACACCTGGGTACTCTCAATATTCTCCTCAAGATTCAATTCTTCCTATACTTGGAAATCTAATCCTCCTTAAGGTTAACTCACTAATCTTCTCGCCAATCGCGCCACATGCCTCACTGGTCTTACATCATAAAAATCGTAAGATCGATGTGTTTGCTACACATGTAAAATGAATACTATACTAACCATGTCCCTAGTTCCCAAGACCTCTCCCGACTTCCGACATTCGCTCGGTTTCATGCGTGGGACGTCTTGCAAAGAGAAATCCACGCAAGGAACCCTCCCGTTACAATACTTCCTTACATCATCGGTCGTCGAGATATAAATGCCTGAGGCATACTAGCGGGACGTTCTAAAATCCTATCTCGCTAACCTACCAACACTTTTCTACCACTATGTATTTCCAACCTGGAAAAAAGGAAAGCCTAACTAATCGGGGTGCATACTCTCTGCAAAAGTATTACGAATGTCATACCCAAAACATATTACCTCAAAATTTGCCTTCACTCAGGGCCTGGCTATAAGACTTAAATCAATTCTCTAACTCCCGCCTCACTCATTTCCTTACCTTGCCTCACCCACATACCTGCAGTGAGAGAACCATTTTAGTGCTTCTCCATAGCACTTCTATCTCCATAAACATGCAATCATCACACGACTCTCAGTCTATAGTTTTTTCTCCACACTAGGTAACCTATCATCAAAACCAACATCGTTGCATCCCATACTATCTCTCCACTCCCGACGTCATTAAGGTTCATGTGTAGAGTGTATCACAAGTGAAATCCAAATAAGGAACCCCTTCGATACACTACTACTTAACTTTGTCAGTCGTGGAGGTCCGTTAGCTTCAAATATGCAACCGGGATAATCCCATCCCCTCTATTAACAAAATTTGGTCTGAACTCCTATTTCTTTCCTGGAGCCACACCACCAAGCGCTTGTACTAACACTAAGTCCTTTGCGCAAACAACAACGATCTGAAACTCACAGCTTAACAATAAATCCTGCATACCTTAAATCATATCTATAAGGTTCCCATGCACTAAAGTCATGCTAGTAAAACATCTACTCACCGAAGTTCCATCTAAACATATAATAAAGGCGAGCTCAACTCGCATCGATGTGAGATATCACAAAACAACTAGTTCCACCCTAGAACCGCGGATATGATAGTCTTGCAATCATTAGCCTGCTATCGCTCCGACTAGTCAAAAATATATTATGTATATCACATACAAAACGAGCAGTACAAACCAGATATACATTCAAAATATCAACACCCTCTTTCAGAACGAATGAAGAAAGTAGAGCCCCGGTACTCCAAAAAACATATAAACATACTATATACTATTACTGTTACCGCCACAAAGCTCGAATTACACACACGAATCTAGGGTCAATAAAATACTGCGACGCTATCTAGTCACATAAAATATACCTCCTTATTTTGAGGTGAAACTCATAAGAACAATTTTGCCAATCACCCTGGCTGCTCTAAATGGATCTCAGACATAGTACTCTTATCTTAACCGAACCAAAACTACTTTAATCAATGCCCCATCTTGGCACCCTATTCTTGTCCTTTAACTCCTACCGGACAAGGACTAACCATGTGGTTCTACACTCCACCTCACCAAATTCCCCCTCACTAGCCACCCTCACCAAGTTAAATTATCAGTATCTCAGACACTAATAGCCTCGATCCTGAAAATCATCCTCAGCTCCTCCTACTAAAGGAAACACGTTATCGGCCTCAACTACCTTGTTTCAATGAATTCCCTGGGTGGATGTCCACCAATGGGGTTCCACGAACCCAAATTCTTCATAAGTGTTAGCAACACTTATCCAGTGAGCCTATCATTCCTCTGAAGGACTCTCTCTTCATTTCACCTACCTTACTTAGGTACAAGGTTCACTTATCCATGTCACTCTTTATTCACCGTCGGCCTCTAACCGATCCTCATGTGAATACTTAAGAAACTGCATTCTCTTCGTTCTTGATAAACCAAAGGAACTCGCGGTTAAAACCATCTATAAGATTGCTCTATGAGCAAAACCTCCTGCTCTCGCAAATATGGTGACCACTGTTCCCACCATTTCAACATTGCTCCAACAACTGAAAAATTTTCCTTAAATTTTCAAATCTGGGCATTTCCATACCCTGCTCTAAGCCAAAGCTTTCGAGCCTTCTACTTCCACTGAATAACAGTACACCAACTCCGTATAACTTAAACTTCAATGTATGGTCCTTATCAAAGACCTTTCAAACCTTTTTCCCAATCTAACTTCACTAGGTAGTTCAAGTTTAGCACCACTCTCTACTACAATGGTATGTAAATAATTATAACTACTATACTTTAGTAGTCGTTGGAATAATCCTTGACAATGCCACGTGGAGATTTACCTCTACTGCAGTTCTCATTCCCAACTTCAACCTATAGACCCAACTAAGCCCCACCTCCTGCTGCCCTCGCACGACCTTCCCTGGTCACCCATCATCGATCAGCACACGAATCTCACTCGAGCGTGCAAAAGATTTACTATGATCTTACATAATGGCAGGAGAACGAAATCTCATAATTGGAATCAACAATCCTTATCATAAGGCTCTATATCAAAATAGAAAGCAACACTGAAAACGTAGTACGTCTCCCACAGATTCCTAGGGACAGTAGAACCTGATACTCTGATACCATCTGTGACACCCCACTTAACCAAATACAGGGTGATCAGTCCTATACCAAATTAAAACAGGAGTCTCATATGGTTCATTCTCAGCATCACTATCGAAAACCAATTTCATTACTAATAACTTATTAGGCTGGCGTCAAAATTTTATTTAACTAATATTTTTAACAAATCATTCACATTGTTTATACAAACAAAACTAAAATGAAATAAAATAATCGAACACTTGGTTTAACATAATACAACCAAATCGAATGATACACTACAAGGCGGTAAAATAATAAATAAATACAATTGGGCTTTTGGCCCAAGTGATAGTACCATGCTTCCTATCTAGATCACAATAGTAGAAGCGTCTAAAAATAAACATGCATGCATCTACAGCTTCTGTAACAACGTCTGACTCGAAAGAATCATCATTTGGTACTATATATATATATATATAGCAAGAGAGGGGAAAATAGAGAAACAGGTCGGAGCCCGAGTTTGAAAATATTTTGCAAGTGCATAAATGCCATAATGAAAAATATGAAGTCTCTCAAAATCGAATTGGTATCACACTCCCTTGAGATACACCTCACCCCTCTTCTAATAGTGCACACATATCGCATACGCTTTAAACCCACTAGTTAAGCTACCCTGCCTAACTAAACACTATCACCCATCCTCTAAAATAAATCCTCATAATCCCGAGTACTAAGGGCTAAACTTCTCCCCATTCCTAACATTTCTCTACGTTCGTACGTGCGGTGTCTCGTGAAGCAAAATCCAAACAAGGAACCTCCCCGATACATTACTACTTGACAATGTTGCTCGTCGAGATTCATTAGGCCCTCAGCACATAACGCACATATAAAAGCTCATATATATATATATATATATATATATATATATATATATATATATATATATACCGTTTGTATTCCAAAACTTCCACTTTATTAAATAAAATCTCGTATATAAGTAATTCTCATTTTAATATACGAATCATAATTTAAATCCGGATAAGAATCTCCCGGAATGAGAATAATACCTTATTCATCTTACTCTTTACACAAGTCTAAATTATATGATTTCTCATTTTCATATACAAGCAATATACTTATACACACATGTATAATAACCATCCCACCGAGCTATAACTCGAGGATGCAATCTCATAGTGCCTATCCGAATTCGGGTTTACTCACTCAACCACGGTACCAAGCCAGAGTCACTCATGGTCATGGTAAAAATACACAACGGTGGAGGCGATCATGTTCCCTCTGCAAGTGGAGTACACACATCGCACTCGTACACGGGACGATATGACGTGGGGATATACTCTCCTTGCTCCTCAAGCCATGGGATTCACCCACATCGAGTAACCTCCCCGGATCGCACTAGAGAAAATATATAATCTGGTTGTTCTAAACCTACGCCCAGGAAAGCCTGTGGAACCAGCCTCTAAAGTACAAATATACCATTCACACACAAATATATTTATTCGTATCATATTATATATATACTGTAATCACGTCATATATATATAATCTACATTCCTTCTCAATATATATATATGACTATAACTACTAATCTCATATAGCGATAGCCGATACTCCGGCTGTTCCCATTCGTACTAGTATATAAGTATTTGCACGCTTAAAATACTAAACAAATAAGTATTCTCTTACTTAAAATATAACGCGCACCTTAATCACTTTTCAGGATTTATATGTAATCCCGAAGATACTAATTCGTAATAATCAAATAAGTATACTATCGACTTATCTTAGTCCCATAGGTATCACATTTACCTATAATAATAGTCGTCACTAGACGCATCAAATAACCGCTCAATCATCTTTAGCCTATAATTCAAATTGCACCCTAGTCGCCTCGTAGGACTTACTGATTAGGCATAAATTCTTCCCAATTTATCCCTAAATTTAGTTACTTTTAGCACCTCGAACAACGTAGTCAAGCTGACTTTATCTCATAATCTTGCTACTGACTTATCCTAACGAGTACACCGAGTTTCTGGTATTTCGTATTGCTTTTACAAGTATTTGATGTCAAGAAACTAAAGAAAGAACCGGAAGAATAATGGAAGAAAAGAAGGAAAGTCAAAAGGGCAAAAGCATAAATTCTATCGGGAATTCGGATGAGGTACCTAAAGAGAAGTTGGAGATATCACACTCATAAGTACATAGGATGAAACGACACCTCAATCGGAATCCCGAAACAAAAGATATGAGTAGTCAAAGCTGAGAAAGAAAGTCAAACAGGTAGACCGGTCCGTTGTGCAATACTCCAGAAGACCCCGGATCGAAAGCAAATCGAAGAAGGGTGAAAAATAAAAGAACCGATTTGCCCCGGACTGTTCCGCCAAAAAATAAAAGGAACCGATCCGCATGGAAGGAAGACCGGTCCGCCTAAGGCCCGGACCGGTCCGGCCATCGAGATTCTGTAATCTTATCTTCTCTTAAGAAGAGTCCTAGTGCTGTTGAAACTCCTGAATTCTAGTAGGGTATAAAAACCCGTTTTATTATCATTATTTGGACGGAGAATTTTAGTTAATTTTCCATTCTTTTCCATAAACCCTAGTTTAGATACAATTTACAGTTTTAATTCCAATAGTTGAAGATTATTCAGAAGTTCTTTGATTACAAATTTTGTTAATTGCTGCTATTACTGCTTTGGTGAGAATAGTGAGTTATTTCTTCTTTTCAATTCTGTTCTACATCAATTCACAAGTTTTCCTTAGATTAATCATGATTTTCTGCACACCAAACACTGTTTTCATTACTTTCAGCATGCTAGGCTAGATTTTCTAAGGTCGGGATACATGAACCCAACCTGATGTGTTAGTTGCATGAGTATAACATTACTCCTCTGAATTTAGTGATTGATTACAACCGTATGGCGTAGGAACACAACAATTGTAGATCTTTATATCTCGTTTGCCTCTGGGTAACCGGGATGATTTAGAATGCAATTCGAGTGTCACTATCGCGATACCGATTTACTCGTCCTCAGATTAAGTATGACGTGGGCTTGAACCTCGTATACGTAATACTTGGGAGTACTAAATTTTGGGTCAAATTAATCAGTTAAATTTACGATTAGTATTATAACTGCAATACACTAGGGTTGGGGGATTGTATTCCCTTCCTGTTTTTGTCATACATAGTTTAAAGTTTTAAATCAGTTTTCATTAGCAGTTTAGGTAATTTAGTATATTTTCATCTTTTCATAATTTCACAATTGCATTTAGTTTAATAATTCCCAAAACCAAATCATTTTCTCTTTTTCTTTTTAGAGTCAAAGTTAAGATTCCTTCGTCTTTTCCCGTCGTTAAAACCCTGTTGTCCTATTTCCCCGAAGATCGATACCCGACTTACCGGGTTTATTACTAACGCGACAGGCTTGCACTTGAGCCTAGAGTGAACGCACATTAGAGACACTTTATGAGTTGCGTCAATTTTTTGGTGCCGTTGCCGGGGAATTAGGTAGACTTAGGATTAGATCAAGTTAATCTAAAACTTTGACCATAAAAAAAATCAAAAAATCAAAAATTCAAAAAAAAAAAATTTGATGTGTATTACGAAGGAGATGCTGGATGAGAGCGAATGACAAGATATAATAGATGAATTCCTTCGTAGTAATTATCCCTACACATCACAGAATCCTTAGGAGGAGAGTGAGATAGAGTATTCGGATAATGAGCAAGAAAGAGCATTATGAGATATGAGCCTAGAGAACTTTGAGAACGAATTCGGGCCGGTGGATGAGAGCTTCACTATCTAAGTCCAATTACTATTGCACTCATTTTGTCACTTACAAGAGAGCGAATGGAAAGATAGGATTGATGATTTCCTTCTTTGTGACCATCCACCCATGCCACTGGAGTTCTCGGATGCAATCGAGGCCATGGTTAGAGTATCGTCTGATTTAGAGCTTGATCCATGCATTACCAAGTTTAGGGACAATCTAGGACATTCCAAAATTCACTTTGATATTCTCTCCAAGTCAGCCCATTGTGAGCTACAAGGTTATTGAGAACCTCGTTGACTTCACTCACCTCATTCATCATATGCCTCGAGGTGTTCATTTTTTCTATTGGGTTGACTCCCAATTGTTCCGACTTTTGGTTTACGATGTAAGGAAGATGAGCGAGGCAAGAAGAGCACCATTCCCCGTGCAAGGGGTCGGGTGAGTTTATATAGAAAGATGATAGGTCGTCGCACCCCCGACGCGTATGGAGTGATTTTTATTGTATTATTGAGTCATGTGTTAGTGTCATTTAGTGTCTTTATGCATTTTAAATATTTGTTTGTTTTATTTTCTCGCACTTTTCATTCGCTTTGAGTTAGATTTTAGTCCTTTTTGCTTAAGGACAATGCAAAAGTCTAAGTTAGGGGGGGTCACAAGTGCATATTTCTAAAACTTCACAAATTTTCATAAATGCCCAGAAATTTCCAAAAAAAATCATAAAATTTTGAAAACCCCAAAAATATTTTTGTTCAAAACAAAAAAAAAATTGGAATTCAATTTTTTCAAAAATATCATTAAAAGTCGAATTGAAGTCTCAAGTTGTAAAATTCAAATACACAAAGCCAAAATTGACCAAAGATAGAAATTGAGCGAAAATTGACGACTTAACGAATAAGTGTGGAGATTAACAAACTTGGTGAGATTGGAGCCTATCACTTTTTAGGAGTTTTTAAATCAATCCGAGTTAATTGTTAACTCAAAGTTCTTTTCAGAGCCTAAAAAGTCGTTGAGGATCTCAATCCTTTCATTTTGATCGGTTATGAAAGACGTGTGTGATATTTCTTTGAAAAACGTGCCAAAATTGATCTCTAAAGTTAAATTCATCTCGAAACGCATATGGTAACGCAATTGGTATTTTGGACAATGGAGTAGGCCCTCGTTCGTCACCCAAAAATATTGACCAGAATAAGTAGCGAAAAATTACCCCTTTTGTAACCCAAATTGAGTCGAATAAATTTTTTCTTTCGTTTGACAACCCGAAAAACCCAAATATACCAAAATTGTGAAAAATGGAAAAATTCAGAATTTAGTCCAAAAAGTGCATAAAAAGGGGGCAAGAAAAAATTAGATATGCTCAATAAAAATAGCAAGAAAAGAAAAGAAGTGAAAAAAACAAAAAAAAAAATAGAGAAAAAGAAGAAAAAAAATGAGCAATAGCTCGAAAAAAGCACAAATGGACATCCTAAATGACTTTTCCAATTCCAACCTTTCCTACCGTTTTCATTTTACCCCATATACCTTAAAACCCGAAAAAGTCCTAACCGAGTTTAAATTGCGAAATTGGTTACCGCGTGGAGAGCTAATACACCAAAAGATAATGAAGGAGATTAAATGCGCGGAAAAAGAGGCAATGTTCTCGTTTTTAAAATCGTAATCCGTTGATGAGATCCTTTTCCTATAAAATTTTCATCTTTCTTATTGTATGCGTGAATTTGCGTCCATTACACTTACTCTTTTATCACGCATACTGAGAGAATAGCCACATTCCGAGTGATTCGTTTGAGAGATCATTTTGTAAGATTTTGAAATCAAAATGAATTTTCGGATAAGTAACGTAATGGTCAATCGGTGGAAATCCGCGGTTATATTTTCGGCTTCGCACACACACACACTACGGTTTGAGACTTGTAAATATGACTTGATGATGACTATTTTCTGGGAAAGTTTGAATTGTACAATTTTTAGGTATTTTGAATTTTTATTTGAGTCAAATTTTGTGGGTATATTCACTGCAAACCCTCACGAGACACAACTCGTCCTACTAGGATAACCTAGGCGTTCAAAGGCTTGTTGCATACGCTATATACAATCGCTTGCCCGCGAAAAAGGTATTCTATCCTAATAAAATGTTTTTCAAGAGTTGAGCCTTGCTAGGATTCTTTTACATTGCTCAGGACGAGCAAAGTTCTAAGTTAGGGGGTTTGATTAGGCATAAATTCTTCCCAATTTATCCCTTAATTTAGTTACTTTTAGCACCTCGAACAACGTAATAGAGTTAACTTTATCTCATAATCTTGCTACTGACTTATCCTAACGAGTACACCGAGTTTCTGGTATTTTGTATTGCTTTTACAGGTATTTGATGTCAAGAAACGAAAGAAAAAAACCGGAAGAATAAAGGAAGAAAAGAAGGAAAGTCAAAAGGGCAAAAACGTAAATTCTATCCGAAATTCGGATGAGGTACCTAAAGAGAAGTTGAAGATATCACACTCATGAGCACATAGGAAGAAACAACACCTCAATCGGAATCCCGGAACAAAAGATATGACCAGTGAAAGTTGAGAAAGAAAGTCAAACAAGCAGACCGGTCCTCCCCTACCTCGAACCGGTCCGCTGTGCCATACTCCAGAAGACCCCAGATCGAAAGCGAACCGAAGAAGGGTGAAAAATAAAAGAACCGATTTGCCCCGGATCGTTCCGCCAAAAAAAAAAAGGAACCGATCCGCATGGAAGGCAGACCGGTCCGCCTAATGCCCGGGCCGGTCCGGCCATCGAGATTCTGTAATCTTATCTTCTCTTAAGAAGAGTCCTAGTGCTGCTGAAACTCCTGAATTCTTGTAGGGTATAGAAACCCGTTTTATTTTCATTATTTGGACGGAGAATTTTAGCTATTTTTCCATTCTTTTCCATAAACCCTAGTATAGATACAATTTATAGATTTAATTCCAATAGTTGAAGATTATTCAGAAGTTCTTTGATTACAAGCTTTATCAATTGCTGCTGTTACTGCTTTGGTGAGAATAGTGAGTTATTTCTTCTTTTCAATTCTGTTCTACATCAATTCACAAGTTTTCCTTAGATTAATCATGGTTTTCTGCACATCAAACACTGTTTTCATTACTTTCAGCATGCTAGGCTAGATTTTCTAAGGCCGGGATACATGAACCCAGCCTGATGTGTTGGTTGCATGAGTATAACAATAATCCTCTGAATTTAGTGATTGATTACGACCGTATTTCATAGGAACACAACAATTGTAGTTCTGTATATCTCGTTTGCCTATGAGTAACCGAGATGATTTAGAATGCAATTCGAGTGTCACTATCGTGATACCGATTTACTCGTCCTCAGAATAAGTACGACGCGGGCTTGAACCTCGTATACGTAATTCTTGGGAGTACTAAATTCTGGGTCAAATTAATCAGTTCAATTTACGATTAGTATTATAACTGCAATACACTAGGGTTGGGAGATTGTATTCCCGTCCTGTTTTTGTCATACATAGTTTAAAGTTTTAAATCAGTTTTCAATAGCAGTTTAGGTAATTTAGCATAATTTCAGCTTTTCATAATTTCACAATTGCATTTAGTTTAATCATTCCCAAAACCAAATCATTTTCTCTTTTTCTTTTTAGAGTCAAAGTTAAGATTCCTTCATCTTTTCCCGTCGTTACAACCCTATTATCCTATTTCCCTGAGGATCGATACCCGACTTACCGGGTTTATTACTAACGCGACATGCTTGCACTTAAGCCTAGAGTGAACGCACATTAGAGACACTTTCTGAGTCGCGTCACTTACTCAACCATAATCGGCACATAATTACATTTTCTTCACGCATTATTAAATATATATAATCGCCCGCCGAAATACTATCCCGAGTATTATTCGTCCCAAATACCCTTAAACTAGTAAGCCCTTGGATTTTACCTTCAATTAACCCAAGGTCTACAACTCACTCAAATTATAATTTAGAAGTCCCCACACTATTTTTAGGAACCCTTAATATCTAACTCCATAATTTATTTTCTTCAAAACTGCATATTAAGTGTCACACAATTTTGCACCCTCCTACTCCCAATTAATTCCCATAAATGGCTAGGTATGAATTTCCCTCAATCGAATATTTATTTCCTCAAACAAATAGGCTAGAATTAATTAATTTGAGAATTTATCCCATTTAAACTAAACAGGCCGAAACTGTCAAAAATCCTGAAGGTTCGATCGACCCTTGACTATCGATCGATCAATCGAACAAGGCAGCTTCTTTTTCTAAGCCTTAGTTTCGACCATTAACACACCCCAAGATTTTTATCTTCTCTCCCAACCTCAACCAACGACATATTCACATAATAAATGGGTTCTAATCATCCTAGAACCAAAAACCAACAATCAATTTCAATTAATTTCTACGTTTCTTAAATCGAATATTATCCGGGGTTTACTCCTTTGACTTTCGAAAAACCCGTTGGATTCACGAAAACCCAACACAAAAATCTTTATAATTTGTTACTACCAACTATAATATGAGATTTATGCTTAAAAGAATAAAGCAAGTAAACACTTGCCTCGTGGATAAAATTCGAGGACCTCGAGTCGAATCCCGCAGAGTTTGGTCCGAAATCCCCTTTTCCCTCCTATTTTCTCTCTTCATTTCTTCCCTTCTTATTTTCTATCTTTGCTTTCACTCTCTCATATCTTATAGGGCAAGAAAAAGGGTTTATCCGTATTAAACCAAAAAATGACTCGTTTTGTGACAATCCGAATATAATTATGATAAATCATGTTTAAATCATGATTACCTTATGTGATATGGATAATATATTATTAGTATATATATAATGTTAAGTCATTATGTTTATTTTAATCCTACCTTCATAAAGCTTGAAATATCGAATTAGTTACAAATGTGAAATTTTAAAGTTTTCGGTAAGAATGTTCCTGTTGGAGTCTAGTTTTGACCTTTATGACATAACAATGAACTTGAGGTGTAAACTAGATATTTTTAGATATACGAGTTAGGTTTATAACAAAACAAACGGTTCATCGAACGGACATCCGAGTGGGAGGATATTGTCTTTTTACGAACAGGGGGTAAAGTAGTCATTTAGCCTTTAATGATATTTTGTTTTATATAATGCCACATGTTATATTTTGATTGGACCAAGGGGGGTGAATTTATTCCGACTTATAACCCTTGAATTAATCTCTTCCTTCAGTATATTTCAGCCATGGAAGAATTTTAACCTAAGGAAAGAGAGTTTTGAAGTTTAGGAAGAAAGTGTGAGGAGAAATTGAAGAAAAATTCATATAAAAATTACGTAAAAGACCCTAAGGTATTTCCATCCATAAATCTTGTTTTTTTTTATTAATTATTTAAATGATTTAAATAATCATTTTTTTACTGAAATTCCATGTCTTGATGTGTACTTATGGATAGATGCAAGTTTAAGCAAACTTGGATGTGTAAACCCTTGAGATTGTTTTGTTTAGGAACCTTCTTTATTCAAACTTCCATATATTTCTGTATACTTACTGTAATTGATTAACTCCAATTGGAGATTTACCTGGACTCATATATGTATGACATATCCAAAAATAATGTGAAAACACCAATAAATGAGTCTTTTGTGAGAGTTTGAAGTTCGGGTATGAAATCTGCCCCAAGGGTGAAAGTATGCATACCATATGTTTGATGTCTTACTTGACATAGCAAATGAACTCTGAAAATTATGAAATTTTAATCTTGTATTTTTCAATATGTTTACTTATTTTGGGTGAAATATCATATAAATTTATGATGTAGAAAAATTATGGAAATTCCTGGAAGTTGAATGAACGATAAAAGAGCCTATAGGGCAGATTTGTTATGTGGTAAAGAAATGGGCATATCTTGCTCTAGGAGACTTGAAATGGTGTACCGTCTTTTGTATTGGAATAATAATATGATAAGGATTGAATTACCAAGAATAAATTAATATATGCTTGGTCTATGATTTGGATATGAAAATTATATTAACATGAATTTGGATGAAACTTCATCTATGACAAATGATTTGAATAGAATCGTATGATGCTTATGAATTGAGTTGTGTTCAAGTTATTCTTTGAATTGTTAATATTGTCATGATGGCACTAGTATTGTGAGAATGATAGGAATGGAAGAAGAGCTGATTGAACAAGTACCGGATAAAGGCAAGGGAAAAGCCAGTTAAACTGTCAAGTTGAGTGTACTTAGATTGTTTCATATATAGTTATGAAAATGATATGTTGGATTTGAATATAGCTCTAAGAGAGGATTTGTTTGAATACTTCTGTATTCAGGATTTGTTTGGATATTAAAATATCCAGTATTTGTTTGGGTCTTATGATCCAGGATTGGAATTTGACAAAGATCCAATGATTTGTTAGAACTTATGTTCCAGGATTTGTTATTGCCAATGGGCAGAATTATTTGGATCTTATGATCCAGGATTTATTATTGCCAATGGGCAGAATTATTTGGATCTTATGATCCAGGATTTGTTATTTCCAATGGGAAAAATTATTTGGATCTTATGATCCAGGATTTGTTATTGCCAATGGGCAGGATTGTTCGGATTTTATATCCACAGATTCGATATAGAATTGTTATTCCATTGCAGCGGAAAAATACCTCACTAAGCTTAATGCTTACGGTTTATATTTTAACATTTCAGGTTTGTACGCTGCTAGCTAGGATACTATATGACCGATAACTTTGTGAGTTGCACCGTTGGAAGAGTTGGGGTTTAAATATGGGGATTTTAACCTTGTCACACTGAAGATTGTAATACACTCCCATATTGTATATACAAATTTAGCATGGATTGAGTTGATCATAGTTAATCACGTTATTGTATGTCTGCTTAATTACGACTCTGATATTGATTTCGTTATGGAATAAGAATAATAGTATATTCATTGTGCACATTGTGTAAGAAAAATATTGATAAATGAATTATATTTCCAATGGGCTCGAGTTCATGATCTAATTATTATAATGAGAAATTATTAGTATGGAATTTGGTTTGGGGTGTGACAATTAGTGGTATCAGAGCGTGGTTATTAATTTTGGATGTGTGTGACGATTAGATGGCATTATTGAGTTGATTTTATATTTATGAAATGTTTTTGTATTAAACAATAGTTTAGTTTCATAAACTGTTTATATTGGTTGTTAGAACTTTGTTGTATTACAGATAATTCCAGATGGAACATGGGAATGGACAACATAGAGAAGAGGGAGTGGCTTTTCGTATAGAGAATACTGAAGTAGAGCAAAATTTTATTGGAAGGGATAGAGAGAAAGAGCAGCCTACAGAGATACAAATAATGGCACAAGCAATGATGAGGATGGCAGAGCAATAAGAAAGAAATATGGCACAAATGGCAGAACAACAGGCTAGATATCTAGAATCAAAGACTGTGGCCAGGATTGAGAAAGAGGCAAGGAAGGAAATGAAAGATTCCATGGATGAGAAGTTTTTGAAGTTGAATCCTCCAGAATATTCAGGGGCAGTTGAACCTATAGAAGCTGAGATATGGGTCAGAGATCTAGAAACTATCTTTGCAGTTATGAAGGCTCCAGATAACCAGAAAGTGAATCTAGTTGTGTTTAAGCTGAAAGGAGAGGCGAAATATTGTTGGGAAGCCAACAACCATTTGGTGCTGAGGATGGAAGGTACTGATGTTATTACTTGGGATGAATTTATTAAAGCTTTGTATGTTAAGTATTTCCCTAAAGTTTATATGATGGAGAAATTGAGGGAATTTATAAATTTGACCCAAGGGAAAATGTCTGTGAGGGAGTATGAGGCTAAATTTACTGCTTTGTCTAGATTTGCTACTAAATATGTGGAGAATGAAGAAAATAAATGTAGTAAGTTTCAAGATGGACTGATTTGGCCTATTCAAAATAGAGTGGCCATTTATGAGTTAGAAGATTATGCTTCTCTGGTAAACAAAGCCACGATAGCAGAAAGGCAAATGAACCAAGGGGTGGCGAGTAGAGAGAGTTTTAAGAAAAGTAGATTCGACGCATCTCACTCTAAGGGAGGTGAGGGTATAAGTGTTAAGATGGAACCTCATAAATTTCAGAGAGGTGGTGGAGATAGTGGTAGAGGTCATGGGAGATTTGGTAGAGATACCAGGGGTGGAGGATCTTTTGGTTCAGCCAGAAAGTCAGGTATAGGTGAGCCCCAATAGGAGGTGTTACATGTTTCTTTTGTAAAGAGGAAGGGCATTATAAATCTGAGTGTCCTAAGCTTAAGGGATTGGAATGCTACCATTGTCATCAAGTGGGGCATATTAAGAAGAATTGTCCGCAAATGGCAGAGACTCCAGCAACACATAGTGAAGTAGCAAGAAGAATGTTATCTCCAGGTAATGCAGTGAAAAGTATGGGCAGAGGACAAGCTAGTAGTTCCAGGCTAGGTGGACGAGTTTTTACAATGAAAGAAGCTCAGATTACTCCAGATGTGGTGACATGTACACTTTCTATTACTGATAGAAGTGCTTATGTTCTGATTGATCCTGGTTCCACACATTCTTTTGTGTCATATGCATTTTTCATATATCCGAATAGACCATGTACTCATTTAGAGGTGGGGTTAGGTATTTCCATGACTATGGGGGATATGATTGTAGTTGAATATGTTTTTTGTGATTGTGTTTTGACTGTGGGGGTTAGAGATACAGTTATAGACTTACTTCCATTAGGTATCTCTGATTTTGACATAATTTTGGGAATGGATTGGTTATCCAAATATCATGCATCCATGGATTGTTTCCGTAAGGAAGTTATTTTTAAATTACGTGGTGAGTCTGAATTTAAATTTATGGGGGAAAGGAAAATTGTTCCTAGTTGTATTATTTATGCTATTCAGGCAAGGAAATTATTGAGTAAGGGTTGTGAGGGTTTTATTGCATATGTTCTTGACACTGCGAAGGGGGCTTTACAATTATTTGATGTTCCTATAGTACGAGATTTTCCGGAAGTGTTTCCTAGAGAATTGCCTGGATTACTGCTAGAGAGAGAAGTTAATTTAGTATTGAATTAGCACCGGGAACAACCCCTATTTCTATGGCACCGTATAGAATGGCACCTATTGAATTAAAAGAACTCAAGATTCAGTGACATGATTTACTTGATAGAGGGTTCATACGGCCAAGTGTATCTCCATGGGGTGCACCGGTTTTATTTGTGAAAAGAAAGATGGCAGCATGCATTTGTGTATTGACTATAGACAACTGAATAAAGCTACAATAAAGAACAAATATCCTTTACCTCATACAGATGATTTGTTTGATCAGTTACAGGGTGCTAAAGTATTTTCAAAGATAGACTTGCGATCAGGTTATCATCAGTTGAGGGTGAAGGGGAGTGATATTTCTAAAACTTCTTTTCGTACTAGGTATGGTCATTTTGAATTTCTGGTGATGCCTTTTGGAGTGACTAATGCTCCAGCTATATTTATGGATCTTATGAACTGGGTACTGCATCCTTTCGTTGATTCATTTGTGATAGTGTTTATTGATGATATTCTGATTTATTCACGTGATATGGTTGAACATGAAAATCATCTCTGAACTATTTTGAATGTGTTGAAAGATAAGAAATTGTATGCTAAGTTTAGCAAATGTGAATTTTGGCTATCAAAAGTTGTATTTTTAAGCCATGTTATTTCTGGAGATGGCATATGTGTGGATCCCAAGAAGGTAGAAGCTATTGTAAAATGGGAGAGGCCTAATAATGTCACTGAGGTGAGAAGTTTTCTGGGTTTAGCTTGGTATTATAGAAGGTTTATTAAGGTATTTTCTTCAATTGCCTTGCCAATGACTAAATTGACCCGGAAAGATATGAAGTTTGAATGGAATTCTGATTGTGAAAATGGTTTTGAAGAATTAAAGAAGAGGTTGGTAACTGCACCTATTCTTACTATTCCACACGGTGGAGATGGTTTTGTTATTTATACCGATGCTTCACATTAGGGGTTGGGTTGTGTTTTTATGCAGCATGGTAAAGTTATTGCTTATGCTTCTAGGCAGTTGCGTACACATGAATGTAATTATCCTACACATGATTTGAAACTTGTTGCTATTGTGTTTGCTTTGAAATTATGGCGTCATTACTTATATATTGAAGTATGTGAAATTTTTATTGACCATCAGAGTCTTAAGTATTTATTTACTCAAAAGGAGTTGAATTTGAGGCAGAGGTGGTGGATGGAGTTAATTAAAGATTATGATTGTACAATTCACTACCATCCGGGGAAGGCGAATGTAGTTGCAGATGCTTTGAGTAGAAAAGCTTCGGGCAGGTTATCTTGTATTCAGTGTGCTAGAGTTTCTCATATTATGGAGTTGAGATTGATGGGAGTGGAATTGCAACTAGCAGATGGGGACAGATTCTTCGCTCATGTAAGGGTGAGGCCTTTATTAGCTACTCGTATTCATGATTTGCAAAGTCAGGATCCTTTTCTTGAGAAAAAAGGGAAAGATGTCCGAGATGGTAAGTCTGATGATTTTGTATTGTTAATGATGGTAATTTATTGTACAAGCAACGATTATGTGTGCCTAATGTGGGTGAATTGAAAGAGGAAATTTTTTATGAGGCTCATAATTCCATTTATACTATGCATCCTCGTAGTACTAAAATGCACAGGGATTTGAAGGAGCATTATTTGTGGAATAATATGAAGAAGGAAATAGCTGATTTCATTGCTAGGTGCCTTATATGTCAGCAAGTGAAAGTGGAGCATCAGAAACCTACTGGTTTGCTTCAATCGTTGCCAATACCGGAGTGGAAATGGGATCATGTAACGATGGATTTTGTGGTTGGGCTTCCTCGATCTTAGAAGGGGTCAGATTCGATTTGGTTAGTGGTTGACAGGTTAACCAAGTCATCTCACTTTCTAGCAGTCAAGACTACATATACAGTTTATAGGTATGCTAGATTGTATGTTAATGAAATTATTCGATTGCATGGAGCACCTGTTTTTATTATTTCAGATAGGGACCCTACTTTTACTTCCAGATTTTGGGATAGTTTGAAGTATGCTATGGGTACCAACTTAATGTTTAGTACGACTTTTCATCCCCAAACAGATGGGCAGTCTGAAAGGACAGTACATATTTTGGAAGATATGCTTAGAGCTTGTGTGCTTGATTTCAAAGGTAATTGGGATGAATATTTGCCTCTGATAGAATTTGCATATAAAAATAGTTTTCAGTCTACTATTGGTATGGCTCCATATGAAGCATTATACGGTAGACGATGTCGTACACCGATATGTTGGGGTGAAGTTGGTGAAAGGAAGATAGAGGATCCAGAATTGATTGAAGTCACCACTGAAAAAGTGAAGATGATTCAAGATAGAATGATAACAGCTCAAAGCAGATATAAAAGTTATGCGGATAAACGATGAAAAGATTTGGAATTCGAGAAAGGGGATTATGTGTTTCTTCAGATATCACCATGGAAAGGAGTTATGAGGTTTGGAAAGAAAGGTAAATTAAGTCCACACTACATTGGACCTTATGAAATCCTTGAGAAAGTCGGGACGGTTGCCTACAAGTTAGCGTTACCACCTGAGTTAGCTCGGTTACATGATGTTTTCCATGTTTCTATGTTAAGAAAGTATGTAGCGGATCCTTCACATGTGTTGGTGGAACAACCTATTGAGTTAAAGGAAGACTTGAGTTATGTGAAAGAACCACTTGCAATCGTGGATAGGAAGGAACAAATATTGTGATCAAAAGTTATCCCACTTGTGAAATTTGTGTGGAGAAGGCATTCCATGGAAGAGTCTACATGGGAGAGCGAGGATACCATGAAGATTAGTTATCCGTATTTGTTTGATTTAGACAACCAAGGTATGTCAATTTCGGGGACGAAATTTCCTAACAGGGGGAAAATTGTGACAATCCGAATATAATTATGATAAATCATGTTTAAATCATGATTAGCTTATGTGATATGGATAATATGTTATTAGTATATATATAATGTTAAGTAATTATGTTTAGTTTAATCCTACCTTCATAAAGCTTGAAATATCGAAATAGTTACAAATGTGAAATTTTAAAGTTTTCGGTAAGAATGTTCCTGTTGGAGTCTAGTTTTGACCTTTATGACATAACAATGAACTTGAGGTGTAAACTAGATATTTGTATATATATGAGTTAGGTTTATAACAAAACAAACGGTTCATCGAAGGACATCCGAGTGGGAGGATATTGTCGTTTTTACGAACAGGGGGCAAAGTAGTCATTTAGCCTTAAATGATATTTTGTTTTGTATAATGCCACATGTTATATTTTGATTGGACCAAGGGGGGTGACTTTATGCCGACTTATAACCCTTGAATTAAGCTCTTCCTTCAGCATATTTCAGCCATGGAAGAGTTGTAACCTAAGGAAAGAGAGTTTTGAAGTTTAGGAAGAAAGTGTGAGGAGAAATTGAAGAAAAATTCATAGAAAAATTACGTAAAATCCCCTAAGGTATTTCCATCCATAAATCTTGTTTATTTTATGTATTAATTATTTAAATGATTGAAATAATCATTTGTTTACTGAAATTCCATGTCTTGATGTGTACTTATGGATAGATGCAAGTTTAAGCAAACTTGGATGTGTAAACCCTTGAGATTGTTTTGTTTAGGAACCTTCTTTATTAAAACTTTCATATATTTCTGTATACTTACTGGAATTGATTGATTCCAATTGGGGATTAACCTGGACTCATATATGTATGACATATCCAAAAATAATGTGAAAATACCAATAAATGAGTCTTTGGTGAAAGTATGCATACCATATGTTTGATGTCTTACTTGACATAGCAAATGAACTCTAAAAATTATGAAATTTTAATCTTGTATTTTTCAATATGTTTAATGATTTTGGGTGAAATATTATATAAATTTATGATGTAGAAAAATTATGGAAATTCCTAGAAGTTGAATGGACGATAAAAGAGCCTATAGGGCAGATTTTGCTATGTGGTAAAGAAATGGGCATATCTTGCTCTAGGAGACTTGAAATGGTGTACCGTCTTTCGTATTGGAATAATAATATGATAAGGATTGAATTACCAAGAATAAATGAATATATGTTTGGTCTATGATTTGGATATGACAATTATATTAACATGAATTTGGATGAAACTTCATCTATGACAAATGATTTGAATAGAATCGTACGATGCTTATGAATTGAGTTATGTTCAAGTTATTCTTTGAATTGTTAATATTGTTATGATGACATTAGTATTGTGAGAATGATAGGAAGGGAAGAAGAGCTGATTGAACAAGTACCGGATAAAGGCAAGGGAAAAGCCAGTTAAACTGTCAAGGTGAGTGTACTTAGATTGTTTCATATATAGATATGAAAATGATATGTTGGATTTGAATATAGCTCTAAGAGCGGATTTATTTGAATACTTCTGTATTCAGGATTTGTTTAGATATTAAAATATCCAGTATTTGTTTGGGTCTTATGATCCAGGATTGGAATTGGACAAAGATCCAATGATTTGTTGGAACTTATGTTCCAGGATTTGTTATTGCCAATGGGCAGAATTATTTGGATCTTATGATCCAGGATTTATTATTGCCAATGGGCAGAATTATTTGGATCTTATGATCCAGGATTTGTTATTTCTAATGGGCAAAATTATTTGGATCTTATGATCCAGGATTTGTTATTGCCAATGGGCAGGATTGTTCGGATTTTATATCCACGGATTCGATATAGAATTGTTATTCCATTACAGGGGAAAAATACCTCACTAAGCTTAATGCTTACGATTTATATTTTAACATTTTCAGGTTTGTACGCTGCCAGCTTGGATACTATATGACCGGTAACTTTGAGAGTTGCACCGTTGGAAGGGTTGGGGTTTAAATATGGGGATTTTAACCTTGTCACACTGAAGATTTTAATACACTCCTATATTGTATATACATATTTAGCATGGATTGAGTTGATCATAGTTAATCACGTTATTGTATGTCTAATTAATTATGACTCTGATATTGATTTCGGTATGGAATAAGAATAATAGTATATTCATTGTGCACATTATGTAAGAAAAATATTGATAAATGAATTATATTTCCAATGGGCTCAAGATCATGATCTAATTATTATAATGAGAAATTATTAGTATGGAATTTGGTTTGGGGTGTGACACGTTTACTCAATTGCGAGTCCCTATTAGTCCAAAAATCCCTGGAATCTAAACACTACTCCCGGATACTCTATTCTGACTATCTCGGCCATTTTGAAACCAACGCGCACTCGAAATCTCCATACGAGTCACTGAACTAAAATTCACTACATAAACCCAACACATCTCACTATGTATTTTCTACAACGTAAAATAATTACCATCGCTTTACCCAGTTACGACATGCCATAAAAACATTCTGACTCATTTACTCAGTCCCCGAAGTAAATATAACATCATCGATAAGCATCTAATAGTTATTAATCTAGAATTTACTATTCATTAAACTTCCTGAAATTACCAAATTACGCCCACTTACGTAATTTAAATATCCATAAAAGTACAGGGTATTACAACCTGGCATCACCGCCATAATCTTAACATCACCTCCATAGTAACACTTGGCTTACTCGCCAACCGGTCTATGGTCTAGTATTTGGATAATAAATAAAATCGTAGTCGACAGTACACCTTGTCCAACGGGTGGATTGCCTAAGCAATACCTTGCATTCTCCAATAATAATCATCATAATATCATTCCATCAATTAAAATAAATATAAAATTTAATTTGCATAAATCAAGTTTACATGTATTCTACCTAATTTATATAACCCAACATGCTCGTAAATCAACTATTTTCATTACCTCAACTACATGGCATGAAAATAACACATATAAAAATGGGTGCAAGAATGAATATAATATACGATTATATAATACATATAAATGCAAAATATAACATGGATATAACTATACAAAAAGGGTTGAACAAGTGTAGCACACCAAATAAACCACGTGAGAACGAACCTACCTCGGGAGAGTCAAAATCCACAATTCTAGGCCTGTTTTAAAATACATAAAACTCATATCCAAATATTACCCAAATCACCGATCTCACTTCAGATTTGGATTCTACACAAAAAATTAGGTCAGGTATATGCTTGAGTTTTTCTGAAATCTTATCCGAAGCATTCAAAAAGAAGATCTAAAACACTCGAAACTGACTTTTCTCATTTCTCTCATTTTTGCCTCTTTAGATTTCATTTTTGGATCCCCTTTTTCATATTCCTTTCCTTATAATCAGCCATATAATTCCTTACATATCCCTCTCTCTAATCCTATCTTGGAACCTAAGATAACACATAATACCATGTTCCCCTTTATTTCAAAATTATCTACCTTACATAGTTAAACCATTATAAAATGTCCAAAAATAATTTATATTTAAATTTAAATGTTTGATTCGATTTCAAACAAAATTAAATTGTTTTTAAATATAATATCAATAAAAACACTTTTTATTTAAAATATAATATCCCAACAGAAATCTTATATAATATTCTTAAATAAGACCCCAAAATAACAGGGTATTACACATAATATATAGAATAAATCAAATTTAAATACTTATATTCAGGACATATGAATTAAAAGAATACAAAAATATTTCCCACAGTTATTTTAATTAGTGAGTCAAACGAAGACAGTCACTGGATATATGAAAATCATATGGAAATGCTCATACATCTCTTTTAATATAACAACCAATATTACAGTTAACGAATAAAAAATTAATGTTTGAGATTGTTTCATACTAAAATATTACAAATTCTAATCATTAAAATATTTACAACCCATATAACACTACCAATTCAAAGTATTTAGAAATTGTTTCAAGTTCTTGTTATCATCCAAAATGGACTGATATTCGGTAGGGGCACCCAGGTCACCCACGCTACTAGGTAAATGCTTAGTCACTTGCAAGATGATTGACCACGGCTAGTTGTTGATATAGTTCAAATAAAACACTTGCTTGAGCCTTTATGTGCATAAAACTCATCATTCATATGCTCCTTTTTTCTTCATCTAGGACAAGTATACCATTATCAAATTGGTACCGGAATCGACTTTAACAGAATTTGTGTCTTCAACTCTTACTAATCACAGTATAAAAAACTATTTGAAATATATATAATATAATTCAAAAATATTTTGAATTGCACCATAGTATGTCATTTGTTCTTCAGTGAGGTTTTCGTCTTTGGCACTCACCCTCATATACGTAAGAGCCTTATATGAAATGACATTGTTTTCTCACAACTTATTTTGTTAGTGAAACCTAAAAAAGAATACATAATCTTGTAGTCAACACTTCTTATACTCGTATGCGATAAAATTAGTTCTAGTGGTGATGATCAATCCTAAACGTTGCACTACCTAATGGAAATTATGGATTACATTAGTTAATTAGATATGTTTTAAAGCTTGCAATTATTTATCATTTAATAAGGGTCATTTGACGTAATAATTATCTCATGTGACACCCAAAGTCTTTATTTATTGTCTAAATCTGAAGTCGTGATTACTTTTTTATTGTGCGTGGATGAATTATATTTTCTACACTGAATGGAAAAATTTATCCAGAAGGTGACCAAGTATATAAGGAGACACCAAGAAGTAAAGTTACAACACCAACATTCTCTCTCCATCCATTGACATATTTATGGGTTTCAAACATATAATGAGTCACTTGGTCATATTATAAATATGTCAGTTTTACTCATTGACCATATCCTTTGTCACCAAAGGATGATCACCACCTATCCAAAAGAGATCCATTTATTGGAATTACATTATATATATAGTATAATAATAAATCTAAAAAATAACATATGTGTTAACTTGTGAGGGTGTTCCAGACATTCCTTATGTCCTTGATGGAGGGAAAGGACATTGCGTCCCTATTCTTGTTCCTCTATATCCTCATCCTTGTCGACACACCAAGCTCTACTTCCTATAGACACATCATATGGGTGTTGATCCCGATCACCTAAAAATAATAACTAAAAATACGAAACACAATAAGAAAAATAGTGGAAGAAAAACAAAATCAAAAATAGTGCAATACAAATCGAAGCTTAAAACTTAAATACCTCCAAGAGATATGTCCCCCCTAAATGTGAACTGACAGCGTCAGTTGACGACATCCAAAGAAGAGTGAAGCGATGCCAGCATCATATCCACATGTTTCTTAGACAATACCTTCCTCAAGTCCTCCATGTTGATTAACTTTCGTGAACCAACACATTCTAGAAGGCCATAATCTGCCTTTATTGCTTAATCAACTCATACCTACACCTGCACACCTCGTTTAGAAGACCCAAAATTTTGTACATGTCCATTGGTGTCCCCTTCATCTCTGTCTTCCCATAATAGAAGGTATGGATAATATCCCACCACATACCCCCAAAGCACACAAAATAACTAAAGACCAAGGTATCTCATCTTAAGAATTAGCCAAGTCAGCAAAACCCACACCTCGCACTAGGTTCCACATTTGTGTCGAAACATGCTCTCACAAGCTCTCCATGCATCTCAACCCCTGAAAGTCTAAAGAGGAAATCCCCACATGAAAAACACACATAGAATAAGTCAAAGAAGATTCCTAAAATCCAAAAGTAATAAAATAATTATTTCAAAAGAAACATAATAATAAAAAATATAATCACTAGCATAACCACTAGGATTCTGCACGAAAGTCGCGCGATGGTTCACATGTTGCTCATGAAGATATGAGTATTCCCCATTGGTCTATCACCATGGTATATATTATCATCCACATTCAATCTCGCACCATGGGTAATCACCTAGATGAGTATCAACATTTTTCTAAATAAAGAGAATGAAAGTGTTTGAAGTGAGGAGAGGGCACCATCCCTCTCCTTTATTTATAGGTCTAAGGGGACTCTTGATCGGTGAGGCTTACGGGATGATGACTGACTTGTGTTCCTTGGTAAACCGTGTGTGTAATACCCCATGATTTTTGGAACGTAAATAACTCTTTAATAAAAAATAACAAAAATATTTTTAATGGATTTAATTATTTTTAGTACTTAAAGATGTTGGTTTTGGTTTATGTAAAATAAGGCTTTAATGAGAGATTTTTTCATATTTTCTTCCCTTTCGACAGAACTGGGGGGGCGGGGGGGGGGGGATAGATTTGCCCCTGGGGGGAAAAGATTCACCCGAGGGGGAATCGATTTGGCCCTAGTGAGGAATCGATTCGCCCCTGGGTAGATTTGGCGAACTTGCTTATTTTAAGGTATTTGAGTCAGTTTCCAACTCTTTTAATTACCTATATTAAAAAGGCTCGGGTTTAGACTTTTTCAAACACTTTTAACTCGTCTAAAAAATTAGTAACCTCCAAATTTTTTATCTCCTATCCTTTACAAAACCAAAACCCCATTAAGAACAAGATTCAACCCGAGTTTTAAAGGTTCGGACCATAATTTCTAAAGATAGTCCAAGAATGCATCTTTATTATTTTCTCAAGAGGAACGTAACAACCCAATAAGATTCTTCAAACGTCTTTTTACAGGCATGAACACTTCT
Source organism: Sambucus nigra (assembly GCA_949130495.1). Lineage (NCBI taxonomy): Eukaryota > Viridiplantae > Streptophyta > Magnoliopsida > Dipsacales > Adoxaceae > Sambucus > Sambucus nigra. Next base: position 268,347,933 of record OX422224.1, read on the forward strand.
ATTGTCCCCCTTTAATATTATGCATTTTAAAGTTTGCCTGAACACTAATAATCATCGTTTTACTGAAACTAATGTTGGGACTGTTTTTAGTCAAATCTTTAATACGAATTAAGAATGAAAACTCTTGTATGATCAGGTTAGGAGTTGGGATTCCCTTAGAATATATGGATGCTCGCATGTTAGAATAACTCATATAAATTTTATAATTGGAATTTGACGCGTAAAATCATGTTATTTATGTGTATTTTCTATAATAGAAAGTTATTGTGGTATGCCCCCGAAATATGCATATGAATGGAAATTATACAAGTTACTCGAAAATAAATTATTTAATTAATATTTTAATTAAACGGACATAATACGGATAAATAATAGTCTTGTGATTAATTGGAAAATTTATTGTGATAGGTTAAAAATATGCCTTATGTGATCGTTAATTATGTTTACTTTCAACACCGCGGGGACGACATTTGCGGTAGGTATGCTTGCACTTTATTTTTAGGTTACTTACTAGGTATGGGACTAGTAGGTAGGCATTTGTGGTTGGTAATACTTTCTAAGCATGGTACTAGTGAGTGTAGGGTTTTACGAATGGGTGTTTCCAGGGTGAGGCTAAGTAGTAAACTTTTGCGTTGATCTATTGGCCTAGGTGCGATACTAGGTGGTAATTATTGGTAGGTATTCCTCATAAGGGATAGGCTAGGATATACATGTGGTTTGTGCATCTCTAGGTATTGGACTTGGGTTTGTTTGAGAATTTAAGGCTTTAATAAAGTGGGCAATAATAGAGAATCCTGAACTTGATGAAATGGGGAATTAATGCCTAAGATAATAAACGGGTATTAAAATGAATTTGCATCACCATTATGTGTAGGGTTAACAAGAGGGGATAACTGACTAGAGTGACGTGGGTGTGTGCTGGTGTCACCAATATGTGAAGGGCAAACGAATTTCGATGAACTGGCAATAGGAACGTGTCGTGCATGGAACCTCTCCAATGTGTAAAGGGCTAGATAAATTGGGCGAACCGTATATAATGAGGGGATTGTGTGTAATGTAAAATTTTAGGCATGACAACAATATGTGCAGGACTCGTAATAGGGTGAACTAGCTATAATGGTGTCGCATAAATAAAATGAGTGGAATTAATTCAATTAAATTGTGGAAATTGAATTAATAACTTTAACATAATTAGATGTTGTAATAACATAATTGGACTAATATAATGGGGTGGATTAGTATGTGGGTAGATAGAGGTATTTAGTTTTACTCGCATGATAATATATCTCGTTTAATTTAAAATACTCTATTGTGATATTTATAATGTATAATGTTTCTACCTAGGTTTATGGACCCTAATTGGAAGGAGTAGCTAGTATTGCTGTGGTCGGATCAGGCCCATTGCATTTACTAATATTTTAGATATAATAGCTGGAATAGCTGTAGAGGATGGATTGATGATTTTCAGAGTGCATCTAGATATTTATTTCATTGCTTTAGTAGTATTTTTATTTATTTCCATTCCATCGTTTTTATTATAATACTTTCATTTAAGATGTGATTCGCCAATCGGTTCCACAATTGTTTATAGTTTTTAGTTAATGAGTTTGCAGTTAGATTACTTAATTTATCATTATTGGATTTGGATTTAATTTTAGAGTTAACTTGGTGATGAATTAAATTGTGTGTAAATGTATTTAATTGTTGGATTATATTGCAATATATTCTTATGGAAAATATTTTACTCATCTCATATTTTTGTCACATGCTCAAAACGATATTTTATTTAGTGATGCTCGATGTAGTTTGGCGGCGGGCGGTGTCAAAATACACAGGGTGTTTCAGATGGTGTTAGAGGATCGTCTTAGGTCTCGTTGGTTGCGAGTATGTTTATCTTTCCCGTTACCGATCATGGATTCCCTTTATTGATTCACATTCCTTAAGGTATTAAGTATAGCACACATGATAGTTTCTTGAAGATAGGGAGTTTGGTGTTAGGGAAGTTGTAGGCATTGAGGTTAGAACTCGTAATCTTGATGCGAGTATACTTAGAGTTAATTTTGGAGATGACATTTATATTGGAGATCATTAGTATAAATATTTGGTATCTCTAGTATTAATTTGATGATGTGATTTCATTTGAGGACTTAAGTGTTGCGATGGCTTTTGGAGATAGAATCGAGCGGTGATTCATGGGAGAACGTGGTACGCCATTATTTTCATAGATTTGTTTATATATATATATGTTTAAGATATATATTGTATTTTTTTCGTGGGGTAGGTGCGTGTAGGATTGCGCGTATGGGTGCCTAATCATGGAATTCTACGTGTAGGCATATGTAAACCTTATTTTTTTTGTACGATTTACATTTGACATTTACGCTTCGCCAAATTTTTATGACAAAATTCATGTACTAGTCGAGGAGAATATAAGACCCCTTGATTTTTGGACCATAAATAACTCATTATAAATCGAAATTAAGAAAAATATTTTTATTGGATTTAATTATTTTTAGTACTTAAAAATGTTGGTTTTTATTTATGTAAAACAAGGTTTTAATCATATTTGAAATCTGGAACAAAATAGGATTTTTTTCATCTTTTCTTTTTTGTTAGCATAATTGGGGGGAACAAATTCGCCCCTGGGGTGGGGAACAGATTCTCCTAAGAGGGAATCAATTCAGCCCTTAGGGGGAATCGATTCGCCCCTAGGCAGATTTGGCGAATTGCTTATTTTTTGGTGTTTAAGTCAGATTCAAACTCTTTTAATTTCCTATAATAAAAAGTCTTGTGTAGACACACCATTCTATTACCCCCTAAACTCTCCCTAGGTCCCTATCACCTCCCTTCATCACTACAAACCCAGGTCATACCCCGAGTACTGACCTAGAAGCCATCGATTGCTCCCAGGCTCCGTTTGACCAAAAATTCAAACTCTTCAGCTAAACTGAGACTGAATAAATCTTCAAAGGGCACTGGATCCCCTTTCTAACGGTCCATCCAGTGCGCAATTCCAACTTACCATGCGGACGAATGACCTATTTTCCTCGAAACTCGATCAAGAGGCCACCGGACGCTCCCAGGCTCCGTTTGACCTAAGACAACTCTTCAGCCCGAGAGACACTGAATGAATCTTCAAAGGTCACTAAAACACCATTCTAACGGTCCATCCCATGCGCGATTCTGACTTACGGTACGGACGAACGATCTGTTTTACTCCGAGAGGTCACCAAATTCTTCTAGGGACCGGTTGACTAAAGTAAACTCCCCGAACTGAATAAAACTCTTTAGAATTTTGAAGTAAATATCCTAACCTTTCCAACGGTCTACCCCGTGCACGATTCAGACTTACCAGGCGAACGAACGATCTGTTTGCGTCCGAAAATTCACAGTCCATGCACCGATGAGCGCTTTCGAACCACATTTGACCCAAAATCAACTCCCGGACCCGGGAGCGATCCAAAGGACTTTCAAAGGTCTTTGAATTAACTTTCCAACGGTCTAACCCATGTGCAATTTGCATCAACGGTTTGCGCTCTGCGATCGATTTTCCAAAAAGGCCTGAAAGACACTGCCAAACGGCAGGTCTCAGACCCTGCCTATCGGCAGTGTGCCTAAACGTACTTGCTGATTGGCAGAACTAGGGCTATGCCAATCGGCAATTCCCTGGGCCTATAAAAAGGAGGGCTTGTTCTCATTGCAAGGGGAGCCCAGATCTGAAACATATCACTTCAAGAAATCCACAAAACCTCTCTCAAAGTCAGTGTGATTTCCATGCATAAAACCCTTTCCAACCTTCACTTTTCATCATCCTTTTCATCAAACTTGGTGAATTCACTACTCTCCATCATCATCCAAGTGCAAGGGCTGCTCTCCAACACTCAAGATCAAGCTCAAGATCTTCAAGAAGGTCTAATTTTCCCAATTCTCTCCTTAAATTCTCATAAATTAACATTAACTTGTTTTATTACTTAGCACTTTTATTCTTTCATCTCACATATATTAATATACTTTTTATCTAGTATTATTGTACATCTCTTATTTTCAAATCAATAAAACCCAAAAAATAAGAAAAAGAGGGTTTGCTCATAAATTCCAAACGGGAATTCTCACACTTTTTTTACACTTTTCTAACAACTAAAACACTTTTTTACACATACACACACACACACAAATAAGAGAAGTCCCCTATTGGATTAATGGGATAAACCCCACCCCTCGTTTTGCATACGAGGACTTTGATGCCTCTATCGGCTACATAGGCATCTCGAGGTGAAACCCGAGACTCGAGTCCTATTTTTTACTCTTTTTCCATTTTCTATTTTCTCTAAATTCAATTCTCTTAGATTACTTATATATGCATAAATTTATTCTCAGTGACATATTATTCCACATACGTTATCGTTCCATTATAACGATCAATGCAAGGATGATCGTGCAAATCCTAATTTCTAATATTATCTTTACATTCCTACGGATGACTCGCTTTATCTCTTCCATGATACAAGTCGATGATTCCTATCTCCACTATATATACACATGCACACATATCATGGGGAAAATAAAGGAAACTAGAAAAAACCCATGAGAGACCGTAAGGGCGGAATGGGTGCCTAACACCCTCCCATTTCTTCACTTAGCCTCCAGACCCCTTTCGAATCATTTTGGTTTCGTATGCATCAGTATGTCTTTGGATCATGTCCTTCGGGATGGCTCCCTTTCTTTTATCTGTCTTGAGTGAAATAGACTGGTGACTCCATCTCTCTACATTTTTCACCTCATTCAATGACACCGGCCAAAGTGCTCCCGAGAGGGACACACGGGACCTAGGATCCTCACTCACCCGCCCGCCGTGAGGATCGGGGATGGCCACAGTGGCGACTCTGCTGGGGATTTTTGTTTGTTTTGAGGGCGAGACTCTATTTTCATGAGTGTTATGTTTATTTATATTTTTCCCCATTTTTGCATGTTCCCCTTTTCCATGTGTCCCCCATACTTATGCTTATATTCACGCGCTTGTAAAAAATTCTCCATGTACACTTCGCACCACGTGCACCTAAGATCACATATATCCACATGCTGAACACATCACCTGTACTTGGTATACCATTGGTACTCATACTTTGCTCCCTTTTGGGCATGATCAAGAAAGACACTCTCATCATAAGATACTAATAAGAGATTCATGAATGATTCACACAACATCACCAAAGAGCATTGTTATTGACCAAATTTTATCCAGTAACTGGAGGGTCACTTCGTGATGGGCGCTGGTTTGGCAGGGCATAGTTACCTAAGCGATATGACTCTCACCTTGCATTGGCTAAGTACCTTCGACGTATATCAAACGGTTCCCCCACATCGTACCACTTGACCGAAGTCATGACGGGAGGTATATCACAGGTAACTCGTTCACATATGCCGACTATATCAAATTCTCTCTCACATGAACCGTCCCCACGAGGTATATGGTGAGGAAATTCATGAACACTCAGGTATATCAAATGGCTTGTCCACACGTACTGATTGTTCGCGAGAGCAAGACGTATATCATGAAAGTCACACAAAAGACGGGAGCCCTTTCCGATTCACCCAACCTACTGCATACCGGCATATAGGTGTTAAGCTTAGGACACACATATAAGATTGCCAGTTTCAACCCGAAATTCTGCCGAAATTTCGGGTCGGCCTTCCGTTCGAATTTTCGTGCATTTTTAGAATGGGACCCTGTCCGTGAGCCTGGTCATAAGTCCAACCATAGCTTTACATATATTACAAACCCAACTTTTTCAGGTTCGGGTTCCGTCCGGCATTTCATTTTGCATTTAGGAGAATTTAATACGAGTGAGAACATAATAATTATAATAATCATGCTGAGACCGTCTCCAAAAAAAAATTCTTTCATTTTCTTTATCAAAAATCCAAAAACATTTCTCCCCTATTTATCAAAAATCTAAAAACATTTGTCCTCTCTTTACCAAAAATCCAAAAATAATTTGTCTTCCAATCACAAAAAAGAAGGAAAAAAATGTCAAAAATATTTTCATCCCTTTTTTTCTCAAAATAAATCCTTTTTTGCACCTTCTCAGGTCGATCGCACGCCCTTGGTCTGGATCCTTATTGGCTTCGGTCTTCAGTCAAGTCACCTCAGAGTTTCGTCCATTCCCATACTACTTCTCCCGAGTCTGGAATCCACCCGCTTTCCATGGAGAACACATATCAAGTACCAGTTGTGCAGCCGGATTTGACGGTACTTTTGGCTCAGCTCATGTCCAAGATTGACAACCTCCAAACTGAGGTCCGAGAGATGCAACGAAACCCGGTTCCCATTCCTTAAGAGCCCGAGGTTCTATGCCCTAACCCTATGGGTCCAACAGAGCCTATCTGGGTTACCGAAGAATATCATCAAGCTCCACGTGCCCCCTATTAACGGGTCGCCATCTGCCCAGCTTTCGATGACAAACCTTGCCCAACACGGGGCCAACTTGCCTATGATCGTTGATCCGAAAGAGGAGGAGTTGAACAAAGTCAAATAAGATCTCAAGATTATCACTAAGAAGTTTGACCAAGTCAGAATCTCTGGGAATTACATGCACTACACCCACATGTCTCCCTATCCTAAAGTGAGGTTACCTGAGAAGTTCAAGATGCCAAATATCGAGAAATTCAGAGGAAATAGACCCCCGATTGTTCATCTTCGCAGTTATCACCGTTCCATGACTCTACTAGGTGCTTCTGAAAAAGTGATGGCCCAAATTTTTTAGCAAACTTTAAAGGATAGCGCCCTCCGATGGTTTTTATCTCTCGAAGAGTCTGGAATTCGTAGTTGGGAGGATGTAGCCTGAGAATTCATGTCGCATTAAAAGTACAGTGAAGAGCTTGAGGTCACCTACCGTGATTTAGATCTGCTCAAACCGAACTCTGGAGAATCATTCAGTAACTTCATAGCGCGATGGAGGGAAAAAGAAACTACCATGAACAATCGGCCTTCCGAGGAAGAACAAGACAGCATAGTGAAGAAGAATTTCTTACCCCATGTCCGAGCAATCATGGGAGGAAAATACTATCCTCACTTCCGAGATCTCAGAGAGGCAGGAGTTGAAATCGAGGAGGGTATGGATAAAACAGAAACTGAACTAAAGAAGGTGTCGAGACAGTTCACCGCCAGAAAATATGATAAGCCTACCAGTGCTGCAGTCTCAACCATCATCAACATATCTCAATCGACCACATCATGGGCACCAGAAATCCACCCTATCCCAGTCCGAAAGGAATACACCAAGCTCCATGCTCCCCTCTCCAAAGTTTATCAAGCCTTGTTAAGACGAAACCTTATCAAACCCTTGGATCACCATCCTTTTCAAAATCCGCTCCCCAGAAACTTCAAAGCAGATGCCCATTGCGCCTTTCACCAAACAGTTGGCCATACCACCGACCAATGCTTCCACCTCCGAAACATAATCCAAGGTCTAATTGATCGGGGTACCATTGACCCACCAGTTAATCCTAAGCCAAACACTACTCACAACGCACTCCCAAATCATGCCAATGCCATCTTCCTGGAAGAGAACCCAGAATTTGATCCCTCAACTCAAATCACACCCATACACTCTCCCAAACCTCTCCAAACCTGCCTATATTTCCTCATACACACTACTAGCCCCATTGATCAGTCACTGTCACTCCTTACTAGAGCATGCATCGTTGTCCGTACCCATTCTGAAAATGGAAGTATGGAATTATCAGCAGTCTTAAACCAACTCCTAGAGTTTGGGCTAAAATTTCCCTCACAAATGATCATTGATTGCCAGAGGTTCAACACGCTATTCTTAGAAGCACGAAAATGGGCTCGAGAGTCAGACAGTTGGTTGGTATCAACCGATGAAGTCGGGGTGGATGACGTTGTCCAGATCATGGCATAATTATTCAGGAAAACCAATGATATTTATAGTATGACCAAGTTACTTGATACTCTGAAGCTATAAGAGCGCCTGGTCCCTTCACCCTTATATATCCCCACATAATGGGAAGACCTGTATGAAGAAGCCATCAAAGTTGTGGAATGCATTGACTTTACATGGAAAGACAAAATTGTTGCCACCGGATGGGGAGAAGAGTTCGAAGATTCAAATACAGAGCAAACTCCAGAGAAAACTGGCCCGGTAGTCGACATGTGTGGGATGATATAATTTGAAGAACTCCTCGAAGAAATAAATAAGGTGGCAGAATAACTCGAGATTGACGAGGAAATGGGATTCATATTCTTCCCTTCTTCAGTAAATCACATGACCAGATCAGGGAGGCATTACCAGATTCCAAGCTCACTAGCAGCCAATGGCAAGGGGAGGGGAGTTGAAAACCTTTTTATGCTAGAAATTATCCTCGAGGAAAGAAAGATCCTCGAGCAACTGAAGAAAACTCAAGCTAACATCACCCTATAGGGTCTTTTCATGTCTTCCCAGCTGCATATAAATGCTTTGATCAAAATACTCATGGGAACCACAGTTCCTCCATCTACCACACCAGTACAAGAGATAAATTTGGTCGGATCCTTGACCTCTACCCGAATGCTATCCTTTTTCAAAGAAGAAATCCCTATAATTAGGCCAAACCACAATCATGCACTCAGCATCTCCGTCGAAGTTATGGGGAAGGTCGTACCACCCTCTCTTATCGATAAAGGATCCTCCTTGAATGTTTTCCCACTAAGAACCTTCAAATGGTTAGGCCTGAAATAAAGTGACCTTGATTCAACCTCCGCTGTTGTACGTGCCTATGATAATACCCGTCGAGAGGTGATGGGATCCATAAATCTTGTAATAGGGGTTATCCCTATAAACCCTATCGTCGAATTCCAAGTTATTGATATCCTGACTTATTTCAATCTATTGCTCGGATGACCTTGGCTCCACAGTATCAAGCGTGTGTCTTACCCACTCCATCAGAAATTGAATTTTTTTGCCAACAGACGGGTCATCACCATTTTGGGCGGCAACGACAATGCTAAGGTTACAAGTACCAGTAGTCTAATTCTTGAGATACAGCATGGGTCAAATGATATGCTCCTATCAGGATTCTGAGTTGAACCACCTCTACTCCCGACAGGAGACGACTTCAAAGAAAGGGCTTGTCCAGAATACCACCCTCATGACAACATCGATGTGATTCGGATGTTTAGAAACTTACAATTCATGCCCGGACTAGGGCTAGGACAAAGACATCAAGGTATACTTGAGCCAATTGAACTGAAGAAAGCTTTCTATCCTTGTGGTTGGGGGTATTAACCATTAGAATAAGAGCTCAGAATGATCCGCCAGTCTCAACCAAAGAGAGGACTAGACTGGATCCAGACTATCCAAGGTGACTCCTTGAATGGAAGATTCATCAAAGAGGGTGAAGACTTCCCCTTTTACGGCTTTCCAGAACCATGGTATGACCATTAAGACAAGAAGATGAAGCCTGGAATGGAGATCTTTTTCCAAGATAGCTACCCATGGGCCGAGAGTTCCCAACACCATATAGAACCTCTCATCAAAGATACTAAAGATTCTGAGGAAAGTGACTTCGAGGACTCATTCAACTTACAAACACTGGGGCTAACACTCTGCATGGTTCACTCAGGCACTACATCACTGGATCCATCCTAACTGATTAAAGCTGCTGATACACCTCTCCTCAACTGGCATGCTGTGCCAGTTCTACCTATTGAAATCCCACCTAATATTAATGTTTACCCTATTTCTTCTTCTATTGTCTATCCTTGCTCAAATGTAATCGAGTCCTCCTTTGACGAGGTTCTCAATGTTGTTTTTCCTATTAATGAAATAAACGAAGATTTTGAGTATCTTGTTGTGCCTTACATTAACTATTTAGATTCTAATCAAACTTTTGATCATGATAATTTTACAAAGGAACAATTCTTAACTTATCTAAATAAGGTTAATAATAAACAATATAACCATGTTCAAGTTAATGAAGAAGAGACTATTATTATTAACCTTGGTTCTAGTATCCAATTGCGTGAGATTAGGATAGGGGCTACCCTTAATGAGCATGTGCGCGCATAACTCGAAGAATTGATAAAGGACTTTGTGGATGTCTTCGTATGGTCCTATGAAGATATGCCTGGCATTGATCCTGAAATATCTCAGCATGAGATTCCCACTCTCCCAGATTACAAGTCGGTTAAACAAAAGTTGAGAAAGCTCTGCACCAAATGGTCGCTCAAGGTCAAAGAAGAGGTGGTCAAACAGTTGAACGTGGGCTTCATTCGTGTGATCGAATATCCTATGTGGCTAGCTAATATAGTGCCTGTGCCAAAATTAGGAGGGAAGGTTCGGATGTGTGTAGACTACCAGGACTTGAACAAAGCCTCTCCAAAGGATGATTATCCATTACCCAATATCGACATGATAGTGGACAACACAGCCAGTCATGATCTCAAGTCATTCATCGATGGGTTTGTCGGATACAACCAAATCAAAATCCACCCAGACCACCAAGAAAAAGCTGCGTTCATCACCCCATGGAGAACCTTTTGTTATATTGTTATGCCATTTGGTCTCATGAACGGTGGGGCTACCTATCAGAGGGCTGCCACAACAATCGTGCACGATCTGATTCATAAAGAAGTTAAGGTCTATATAGATGATATGATTATCAAATCCAAAACTATAGAAGGTCATGTTCCCGCTCTTCGAAAGTTCTTCGAACGACTGCGATAGTATCATATGAGACTCAATTCGTAGAAATGCATTTTTAGCATTACAAAGGGAAAACTCTTGGGATTCATGGTCAGTGAGAAAGGGATAAAAGCAGATCCTACCAAGCTAAAAGCCATACTTGAGATTCCACCTCCCCAAACAATGAAAGAAGTCTGAGGTTTCCTTAGAAAATTGCATTACATCAGCCGATTCATCAGCCAATTCATCAGCCAATTAACTTTCATCTGCGAACCTATTTTCAAACTCCTCTGAAAGGATTCAACCAAAGTTTGGAACGAGGCTTGCCAATAAGCCTTCGACCGAATCAAACAATACCTGAATCAACCTCTGGTACTCATACCACCACATCTTGGTCTCCCCTTGATCCTATACCTAACCATAACCGACACTGATATGCCCAAAATGTACCTAAAAATTCAAAAGACGTTAACCTCGGCTCATGAGAGGGTCGAGGTTACAAAGGCTCCTGACTTGCTACTATTACTCTCGTCCTACACAAGGTTGGCCATGATTGACCTTACTAGCCACCTCAGTCAGGCAACATCAGAGACCACGACTACCCTTTTCATTAACCTCGGCTGGGAACGAGCCAAGGTAGCAAGGATCACCACAATCGTGATGAACCTCGGCTGGGAGTCAGTCGACGTTCCAGCTACTCTAATATGACCTCGGCCCAGGCCGATGTTATAACACCACCTGTCTTAGTTCAGCCTTCCAACTAAGCTGAGGGTCATCATGGATAACCTCGGATTGAGCAGCAGTCGGACCTCACCAACCTCGTACACTTCCAGGTCAAGGTTGGTATCCATCAAAGACAGCAAAGCATTGACAAGCATATGCAAGGATAGGAATACGTGTATAAAATCAGTTGTAATCGAATTAATCCCCTCATGTGGGGGAATATTTCATCATCATTCTCTACATGTGACAATGACAGATGTCTTCATTAGATTGGATAGATCAACACACACATGCCCATTGCATGCATTGGAGGGTACATTACACCCCCCCCCCCCCCCCCCACACACACACACTATATATACTTGTCTTCTCCTACCTAGAGGGGGATCGATGATAACAACCCTAGCTGAAACTCTGTCCAATGATACAGTAGAGAGAGAAAGCTTGGAGATTGTATCCATGGCCATTAGTGCCTTATTCTAGTGACCTTACTCACTCACTTTCACAGTGGACGTAGGCCTAATTGGTTGAACCACTTAAATATTTTTGTTCATCCTCTTCCCATCATCTCTACCTCTTATACTTGACTATACTTGAGCTGCCATTGTTATAACTAATTCGAGCTTACGAACACCTTGAAGGGTGGTGTTGTTTCCAGCATCATCATTTTGGCACCATCTGTGGAAACGAGAAGCTATCTCTTCCTCATTTTCTGCTTAACCTCAACGGAGACTCTGGTGGTGAACCAGGCCTCACCCTTTGCGTGGAGCTATTTCACCATTGAAAGAGGTCCGTTAAGGTACAAAGCTCTTTAGTGTTAACGTATGGCACCAGAATTACCACCACCTCTTCCACCGCCTGGTGCTGGAGGACCTAATTCCAGCCAGGAACTGCCTCAGTCCAAAATGGTGGAGGTGGCAGCAGCCTTGAGGTCTTTGACTGTAACGCAATAAGCAATGAAGGAGAAATTTGCACAACTCAGTCAAAATATGATGAGACCACCTTGGGTCTCACCGGAGATGATTACTCTGGCGGCTGCTCAGTCCCATCCTAAAGACGGGGGACCACCCCAGGCACCGCGAAAAGACCAACCTACACCTCAATGGAGGAGGGACATTGCTGACCCTAGTCGTTTGCATCTTGTGAGGTAAGGACACCCTTGCCCTGAGGATAGGTATGACGATTTGGAGGCAGAAGATGTCCTAAAAGATTGTTGGTAGCTGTATGAGGTTTCAAATAACATAGTGCATCCTATCCAACAGAACGGAGGTTGTGGAGGCAGAAGAGATAAAGGAGCCCAACAAAGAGGATCAACTTTTGATCGATTGAGCAGAGGGTCGGCCTTTGAAAGGCTCGGCCCAATAAATGACCTCAGACAGAGGTTGTCGAGGTCGAGAAGTGCAGCCGACTCACAAAAATAAGAGGGGGAACATTGGCCTCATCATGGTCGACCCCACATAGGACGAGGTAGGGACCAAGAAGAGGTCAACATCTGATGTTGTGCTGCGGCTGGGGAACCCTCAGTCCACCCCTTGGAGGTGGCTGGGAACACCTCGGCGAGGCCGACATTGCAAGACCATGGAATGACTCCATCCAATGTCTTGAAGAAAAGGTAGGAGATCTCATCAAAAGCCGAGACCCACTGCAAAGACGTTTCTCAGAAGGCTCCCCATTTGCTGCTAAGATAGTGAGTTTCCCAACCCCTGCCAAGTTCAAACCACCTACGGTGTCTCCCAAGTATGATGGAAGCACCAACCATGAACATCATATTGAGATGTACCAGTCAGCGAGGGACATTTATTCAATACTAGATAATATGAAGTGTCAGGCCCTCTCCGGGACTTTGACGGGAGCAGCACACATCTAGTTTACCTCTCTTATGAAACATTCAATTGAGAACTTTAAGGGCTTGACTGAACGATTCATTCACCCATCTGTTGTATGTCAAGCAAGGAAGGAACGAGAGCCTAAGAGACTACATTGTTAGATTCAACAAAGAAAAACTCGAGGTTGAAGACTACGAAGAGAATATAGCCATGACCGCCCTCATAGGAGGTCTCCAAAAAGGGAAGTTATTGTGGAAACTTAAGGAAAACCCTCCCAAGTCCATGGCAGAGCTATTGGCAACTGTGAGGAAGGTCATGAATGCTAAAGACACTATGGCCGCAAAGTATGAGGATGAAAACGGCTGTAGCAGCGGGAAGTTTCAAAGAAAGGACAGAAAGAAGAGGTCAGCTGACGATAAGTTTGCAGGCTATACCCCTCTAACTGTGAGCTGCAAACACATCCTCAATGAGATCAAGAATGACCGTTCTCTGAGATGGACAGAGAAGCTGGAGGCTCCTTCGCATAAGAGGAATAAGAACTTGTGGTGTGAGTTCCACCAAGACCATGTCCTTGTGACAGATAAGTGCTTCTCCTTAAAGGATGAGATCCAGAAGATATTGAAATTCGGAAAGTTAAGGAAGTATGTTAATGGCAAGGCTCCTAAGACGGGAAGAGGTGACCCTAGAAAGAAGAGAAATGACATATGTCGCGACGATACTCCAGCAAGAAGAGATGATGACTCAAATGGTGATGATGGAGATGATCCAGACTTCCCACCAAAAGATAACAACGCCCCAGTGAAGAGGGTTGGTATGATCTCCTTCGGTGTTAACACCATATACGGAGGACTAGCAGGGGTGGATCTGAAGTGGCTGACCGAAAAGCTCATATGGCAGAGGCTAAGTCAGTGGGCAAAGTAGAAGTGATAAATCTGGCATATTCAGAAACCAAGTAGAAGAGAAAGAAAGTGGATATGAGCACTCTTATAGTCGGGTTCTCCCGACTCGACTTCAAAGGCATATTATCCCCACATGATGATCCTTTGGTAATTACAACAAGAGTACATAGATGCGAGGTACATATAATTCTTGTAGATGGAGAAAGTTCAACAGATGTGATGTTCTGGCCTTGTTTTAAAAGCCTAGGCCTTAACAGAGCTAGGCTGGTACCCTATCATCATCCATTAATGGGCTTCAGCGGCGAAAAAGTCCATCCATCGGGGATGTATGAGATGGACGTGTGAATGGGAGATGAGTGGCCTAAGAGGTTGACCCTGAAGATTAATTTTTTTGTTATGGACGAAAACGTCTTCTCGGACTATAACCTCATCATAGGAAGAGTAGCCATTAAGAAGTTTGAGGCCATACCTTCGACGGTTCACCTTTTGCTAAAATTCCCGACCCCCTATGGGGTAGGGGAAGTGAAGGGTAACCAGACCATAGCATGAGAATGCTACTTCAACTCAGTCGAAGAGAGAGAGGCCCATAAGAGAGCAATCACCACATATAACATTGATACACTTGACCCTAGAGGTGAAACGAATTTGAAGAAAGGAGAGGCCACGAAAGAGGTAGAATCCATCGTCCTTAATGAGGATGAACCGAAAAAAACTGTCCAGGTCGGAAAGGCCTTAAAAGCGTAGATCAAGGAAGAGCTGATAAATTTCTTGAAGAAGAGGCAGAGTGTCTTCGCTTGGAGCCACGCGGACATGCCTGGAATTGACCCTGAGGTTATGTGCCATAAACTCAACGTGACTAAGGATGCTAAGCCAATGAAACAAAGACAAAGAGTTTATTCTAGGGAAAAGTATGACGTCATCCGAGAAGAAGTAAGGAAGTTGGAAGAGGTCGAGTTTATCAGGAAAGTCATATATCTGGAGTGGTTATCAAACGCCGTCATTGTGCCCAAGACCAATGGAAAATAGAGGATGTACGTAGATTTCACCGACCTAAACAAGTCTTGCCCTAAAGACAGTTATCCCTTACCTCGGATCGATAAGATGGTGGATACCACGACAGGGCATCAGCTCATGAGCTTCATGGACGCGTATTCTGGTTATAACCACATCTCCATGGATGATAAAGACTCAGAGAAGACAGACTTCATCACTGACAAGGGGACATATTGCTACAAGGTTATGACCTTTGGCTTGAAAAATACAGGGGCAACGTATCAATGTCTTATGAATAAGATGTTTGAAAATCAAATAGGTAAGACTATGGAGGTGCATGTAGACGATATGTTAATGAAGAGCTTAAAGGCCTACACTCACGTGGCAAACCTAGAAAAGACCTTCGATACAATGGTCTTCTAAAGAATGAAACTCAATCCCGCGAAGTGTGTCTTCGGGGTAGGAGCTGGGAAATTTCTTGGATTCATTGTCAATCAGAGGGGAATAGAGGCGAACCCTGAGAAAACAAAGGCTTTGCTTGACATGAAGACACCAAGAAGTATAAAGGACGTTCAGAGGCTCACTGGAAGAGTAGCTGCACTCAACAAATTCATTTTCAGAGCGACGGACAAGTGTCTTCCGTTCTTTAAGGTGCTTAGAAAGGCATTAGAATGGGACAAAGAGTTGATGGGTCTTCTTACGAAAAAGGAAGCGGAGCAGGGCTGATACTCTCAGCTCCGGATAGTACCAACGCTGAATATGCACTAAGGTTTAACTTCAAGGCATCAAATAATGAGTCAGAATATGAGGCCATGATAGCAGGTGTCTCCTTGGCAAAGACCCTTAGGGTTGGTCGACTCTTACTTCATAGTGACTCGAGATTAGTTGTCAACCAAGTGTTTGGAGTTTATGAGGCCAAGGATGAAAGGATGGCCAAATACCTGAAGAGGGTAAGAATGATGCTTGAAGGTTTCGAAGAGGTAAATATGAAAAGGGTACCTCAACAAAACAACAGCCACGCAGATGCACTAGCAAGGTTGGCTTCAGCAATAAGGACGGACATTAGAAGGACAATACCTGTCGAGATTACCATTAAAGAAGAAGAGGTTAGCAGCACTTGCCTCAACTTGAACCTAGGGACTCATGGATGGATCCCATCATCAAATATACCAGAGAGGGAAAGTAGCCGGAATCAAAGCTAGAGAGGAGGAAACTAAGGTACAAAGCTGCAAAGTTCTCAATAATAGGAGACGTCCTATATAAAAAGGGATTTTTGTTACCCCTCCTCAGATGTGTTCATTCCACATAGGTCCCCCGCGTCCTATAGGAGGTACATGAGGGTTCTTATTCCAGTCACATTGGATGAAGACCTTTGGCCAAGAGGATTATTATGCAAGGATACTAGTGGCCGACCTTAGCCAAGGATGATGCCGCCTATGTGAAGAGGTGTGACAAATGCCAAAGATTATCCACTATCCCCAATCAACCTCATCAGCCTATGACGTCAATAAGTTCTCCTTGGCCATTCGCAGTATGGGGAATTGACTTGGTGGGTCCCTTACCAAAAGTTGGGAACAACTAAAGGTTTTTAATAGTTGCCATTGACTATTTCTCCAAATGGGTAGAGGCCGAGCCGATGATCAGGATTACAAAGCAGAAGACCTTCCAATTCATTTGGAAGAGCATCATATGCAGACATGGCCTTCTAAACACCCCCATCTCGGACAATGGAAACCAGTTCAAGAATTTTTCCTTAGAAAAATATTGCGAAAGAGTTGGGATCAAGCAATTTTTCTCTTCTCTTGGTCGGCCTCAGGCAAATGGTCAGACCGAAGTCATAAACAGAACAATCCTCGATGGGATCAAGAAGAGGTTAGAGGAAGCTAAGGAGAGATGGACTGAAGAGGTTTATGCTGTATTATGGGCCTACAGAACAACAACTAGGACACCAACGGGGGAAACCCCATTTATGTTAGCACATGGCTCAGAAGTTGTCATACCAACAGAGGTAGGACTCCCCACTCATAGGGTTCAGACCTATGACCCTAAGAAGAATAGGGAGGAGAGAAGACTTGACCTAGATTTGATTAAAGAAAGAAGGGAAGACGCACAGATCAGACAGGCAGCCTACCAATAGAGTACATCAAAGTTCTACAATCAAAGGGTGAAATGAATACCCATAGCCATTGGAGACCTAGTGCTGAAGAAGATGTTTTAGAAGGCAAATAAGCTTCACCCAAATTGGCATGGCCCTTATAAAGTGATCAAGGAGGTTGTACCCAGGACCTACAGATTAGAAAGCCTTGAAGGGGAACCTTTTTCCAATCCATGGAATGCTGATCATTTGAAAAAGTATTACATATGATGTTGCAATGATTCCTATGTAAATGTATCAACTTATGAAGAGATTATTAATGAGAAGATCAGTTCCTGTGTCAAATCTTATTTTATTAAACTTTGGTGAACGTTATGAGGGTAACATCTTAGTTGATGACCTCAGACCTTAAAACATCATAGTTTGGTGACAAGGTCTGATGTGAACATCACACTTGGATGACCTCAGACCTTAAACATCATTAATTTGGTGAATATTTTATGGGGGTAACATCTTAGTTTGATGACCTCAGATCTTAAACACCATTAATTTGGTGAATATTTTACTGAGGTGAACATAACACTTGGATGACCTCAGACCTTAAACATCATTAATTTGGTGAATATTTTATGGGGGTAACATCTTAGTTTGATGACCTCAGACCTTAAACATCATTAATTTGGTGAATATTTTATGGGAGTAACATATTAGTTTGATGACCTCAGACCTTAAACACCATTAATTTGGAGAATATTTTACTGAGGTGAACATCACACTTGGATGACCTCAGACCTTAAACATCATTAATTTGGTGAATATTTTATGGGGGTAACATCTTAGTTTGATGACCTTAGATCTTAATCCTCATTAATTTGGTGAATATTTTATGGGGGTAACATCTTAGTTTGATGACCTTAGACTTTAAATATCATAACTTGGTAACAAGGTCTGAGGTGAACATCATACTTAGAGGACCTCAGACCTTAGACAATGTTACAAGGTTTATAGAGACACCATTATATTGAGGCTTCAGACCTTAATACAAACACATTGCATGACATAGAAAACCATTCAAAGAACATTCAGCAAAAGAAATAAAGCCCTCTTCACAGGTAAATCAGATGAAGTTAAGAATTACAAGTCAAGAGCTAACAAAAAATGTTATCAGAAGTTACAGATCGACATGGATCAGGAAGAAAAAAATGTATAGTAAGAGCTTCAAGAAATGGGTTTTAAGTATCTGTAGTCTCGGGATTAGTGACCATGCCCGCACTTCCTTGGCCGAGGTTGGTCACTTCTACCCCATCATCTTGAGGACCAACGTCTTCACTCCTCGTGTCTTCTTGTTGAGTAGTCTCAGAAGGTGCGGCACCTCCTTCCTCCACGACCTCTTACAAGGCCTGAGAAAATCAAGGATCGGCATAACCCAGACCAACGAAGTCAGAGGCTGCGAGCTCCCTGACTCTTTCTCTTTCATTGCAGCCCATTTTTCGGTGTCCTTAACACCCCTTTCGAGGTATTCAAAGCCAAAGCTGACGAATTTGTTAAAGACCTTGTAGTCCTCCAAAATCTTCTCTGAGGCTTCATCCAGAGCAGCCTTCACAACGACATCGACCTTGTGTTGGAGAGAGTTAGCCTCAGTCTTCAGAGCAGAGCTATGATCGTTCTTAAGCTTGTCCATGTCCTTCTTCAGCCGCTTAACATTAGCCTTAGACTTCTATAAGGAAGCCTTCAGACGCTCCACTTCAGTATTCAGAGGAGCCTCAGTCTTTTGGGCCTTTTTGCCCTTCTCAATCAGAGGAAGTTTCCTCAGAATCCAGTCAACGAACTGGTGCATGGGGAGGAAACCCTGCAAAACATGTGCAGAAATGTCAGTTCAAGATGTGGTATAATTCAAAACCGATGTTACACCTATTTAGCAAAAGGAAAAGTCTTACTTGGATATATCGGTAGAGGGTGAGCTTGTCCAGCAGAGGGGTTTCTAGAGATCGGTAAAATCATTTGTCGGAGTCGGTTATTATGGAGCCGATGGCGTCCAAGGCCTTCAAACTCTGGCCGATAAGGCTGTCACTGATCTTCAGTTGCTCAAGACGAGCAACTAGTTGGTCCTCAGAGGAGATGGGGATCGCATTATCCCCCTTGGAAGTTTTCTTTTTCTTCCTCTGATCCTCAGGGGCATGGTCATTGGTTCTTCTCTTCTTGGAGGCCTCGACCCTTGAAGTAGTACGAGGCGCAGTTATACCTGCTTTTTTCACTAGTTTTGTAAGGCTGGGGGCTGCCATCTCCCAAATGTCATCTGGAACTCCCTTTGGATGCTCTGCAAATAAAAAAATCTGAGTTAAAAGATCAGAGACATAACAAAATCATAGGTATAACTTGTTGAAATGATAAAATAACTTACGGAGCTCAGTCAGAGGACTCCTCCCAAGGCCAGTTTCAGAGAGGTAGTAAGGGGTCATCAAATGCTCGTACTTAACCAACATACCATGTCCCCCCTGATTTTGAAGGTCTTTGACCTTCTGAAAGTTATCCTGGCTTAGTCCAGGGTCGGCCCTGGAAGCCATCGCACCTTTCCCCACCTCAGTGGTATCCTTGTGTCTAAGCATAAAGAGGGGACACAAGCACCAAATTCCTATGCCTCGAAGGCGAAGAAGTATCGTGGTTTCCAGTTATGGTTGGAAGTCTGGGTAACCAGCAACATCTTCTTAGTAGAGTTCCGAGCTAGAAAGTGATAGTAACTCGGATGATTCCTAGCAGAAGAGGGCACATAGCACCCTGTGAAGATCTGGACGAGAAGGTTTGAATGATGGACCGCCCTCCATAATACGATAGCCCCAATCATTACTCTCTAGGCATTGTGGTAGATTTGGGAAGCAACCAAGTTAATGTAGGACAATATGGACCTAATTATGGGATTAATGGGAAAACGAAATCCCAACTTAAACATATTCTCATATAGGCAGATATCACCATCTCGGCCGCTAAAATCCCTCTCATCACTCAGAGGCCTCCTAAGTTTTATTGAGGGAATTATGGAATAAATATGCCTGAAAGCGAAGAGGTCGAGCTTGTTGATAGTGCGTTCTATCTCGGCTTCCTCTGAGGTGTAAACATCGCTTTCACTACCATCATCCTCATCTCGAGCAACGTCGGTTTGGGTAGGGGTGGGAGCACCATCAGGGATCCTATGAGCAAACTTAGACCTTATAGCGACCGAAAAGGGAATAACATCAAATATTGGGGGAATAGACACACTAGGTCCTACAATTTCAACATTAAAAGAAGCGTGCGAAGTGCTAGAACTCTTGTTAGATGAGGCATGGCTAGAAACCTCGGATTGGTTAGGGGCTTGATCCATACTGACGGATTAATCCATGGCTTCTTGAAAAGAATCCACATACATAGGGTTTGAGGTTGACAACTCAGACTCAGACATCGGAACGGGTTCTACTGGGACCTCTGCAGGCACAGATGGCTCAGGATATATTACTTTCAGAGGGGGTGGAAATATAGATCTGAGGGGGAAGGCCTCAGCCCTATGAGGTTCCTCTTAGGCTCGCTCTATATGCCTAATCTTTTCTAATGTCTTCTCCCTAAGAGAGGGGAAATCCTCTAAAAGTTTGTATAAAATTCTGAGCATGTAAAGACGAGACTACACTTGAAGACCTAAAGCCCGAAATGAACAGCTTGGCACGACTTAACTAAAAGATCAAACTTAAATTTTGAGGATTTCCAGAGTAAGAACAATGTCACCGGAAAAAGAAATGTCATCGGAAAACTAATAAGACCCTAACTGGAGACCTAAATGTTCACCGGAAAAAACAGAAATGTCTATTAAAAGCTGGAGATGAAGATGTAAAGAGAAGATGATACCTGCTTAAGTATGGAATGAGCAAGAAGTGGATCTGAAACAAAGAACCCCAAATCGATCAACAAAGCTCTTGGAAGAGAAATGGAAGAAAGAGATAACTCTGGCGGGAGAAATGAAGAAGAAAGAGAAAATGGGGGGTTTCTAAACCCACAATCATTTTGGTGCGATTCCCAAGGCTCATCATTGCCTTGGGAACCAAAGATACAAACCTTAAACGCACGCCAAATCACTCGAGCAATTAACATGCGTCAAGATGGTATTGGCTCACAAGAAAGCTTGGCCTCGACCTTGCAAGTACTCCTCAATCACCTATTCACATAGGTAACTAAGGGCTAGGGGTGATTGATATGCCCAAAATGTACCTGACAATTCAGAAGACGTCAACCTCGGATCATGAGGGGGCCGAGGTTACAAAGGCTCCTTACTGGATACTATTACTCTCATCCTACACAAGGTCCGTGCCACTGCCGAATGTCACCCTCTGCACCATGCTGATCGGCACCCCCTTTAAAATTTAGTACAAAAATTCCCAGATAATCATGAAAAATCCTCAGGAAATTCATAAAATTTCCTAAAAATATTTAGAACATTTTCACCAAGAAAATTTCGTATTCCCTCAAGAGAAACCCCTATTTTCACAGTGGAACTCTCAAGAGCCAAGTGAATCCCCTCCTGACAATGTCCCCAGAGAATCTTTAAGGATCACCTCCGATACCCCAAAGGTCTCAAACCTCCCCGAGCAATACGTCCAATTCCTGGACCATCTAACCACTTCCCCAATTGAGTTCATATCATCAAATTTTCCTTTCCTCTGCAAAGTCTCCAAAAGACACAAGGATTTCCCCAGCAATCGGTTCCCCAGCTTAAAACAACATCACGAGGTAATTTCCCCAGCTGAATTCTAGAGAATCATTCTCCCCATCAATGTCTCCAAAGGACGCCTTAATTTTCCCTAACGGAACCCAAAATCCAATCATTATCCCCAACAAAATCCCTGATTTTCCCCGAAGGAAATATACACCTCTCTTAGGTTAGAATTGACCTCGGTCTTAGATTATCACCTTAGTTAGGTCAGAATTGACCTCGGTCCTCAGTCTTCACCTCTTTTAGGTCAGAATTGACCTCTCTCTTGGATCGTCACCTTAGTTAGGTCATAATTGACCTCGGTCCTCGGTCGTAACCTCTCTTAGGTCAAAATTGACCTTGGTCTTGGATCGTCACCTTAGTTAGGTTATAATTGACCTCGGTCCTCGGTCATCACCTTTCTTAGGTCAGAATTGACCTCGGTCTTGGATCGTCACCTTAGTTAGGTCAGAATTGACCTCGGTCTTCGGTATTCACCTCTCTTAAGGAAAAAATGACCTCGGTCTTGGAATGTCAATTTAAGCCCATAGAATTGGCTTTGACCCGCAGAATTGGTCATATCTCCAAAGACCATACAATTGGTTTCGACACAAAGAATTGGTCATCTCAACCTAAGCCCGCAGAATTGGCTTCGACCCGCAGAAGTGGTCATCTCTCCAAAGCCCACAGAATTGGCATCGACCCGCAAAATTAGTCGTCTCACCTTAAAGCCCACAGAATTGTCTCTGATCCGCAGAATTGGTCATCTCATCTTTAAGCCCGCAAAATTGGCTTCGACACGCAGAATTGGTTATCTCAACCTAAGCTCATAGAATTGGTCATCTCTCCAAAGCCCGTAGAATTGGCTTCGACCCACAAAATTGGTCATCTCACCTTAAGCCCGCAGAATTGGCTTCGACCCGCAGAATTGGTCATCTCACCTTAAGCCCGCAGAATTGGTCATCTTAACCTCAGCCAACAGAATTGGCTTCGACCCGTAGAATTATTTGTCTCACCTTAAGCTCGCAGAATTGGCTTCAACCCACAAAATTGGTCACCTCGTCTTTAAGCCCGCAGAATTGGTCATCTCAACCTAAGCCCATAGAATTGGCTTCGACCCGTAGAATTGGTCATCTCATCTTTAATCCCTCAGAATTGACTTTGACCCGCAGAATTGGTCATCCCCAGCATGCTCCTTAGGTCCTTAGAATCGACCTCGACCCTCTGAATTGGTCATCCTTGTTCCTTAGGTCCTCAGAATCAGCCTCGACCCTCTAAATTGGTCATCCTCTCTTAAAAGGCATCATGCAGTGTCTATTTGATGGCTATCATTTGTTCCAAACTCACCCGTCGAGGGGATCTATAGACACCCCATTCTATTACCCCCTAATCTCTCCATAGGTCCCTATCACCTCCCTTCATCACTACAAACCCAGGTCATACCCCGAGTACTGACTTAGAAGCCATCGGGCGCTCCCAAGTTCCGTTTGACTAAAAAGTCAAACTCTTCATCTTGACTGAGACAAAATGAATCTTGAAAGGGAACTGAATCCCCTTTCTAATGGTCCATCGCGTGCACAATTCTGACTTAACATGCGGACGAACCACTAATTTTCCCTGAAACTCGATTAAGATGCCGCCATACGCTCCCAGGCTCTGTTTAACCTAATCCAACTCTTCCTCCCGACCAAGACTGAATGAATCTTCAAATGTCACTAAAACCCCTCTCCAACGGTCCATCCCGTGCACGATTTTGACTTATGATACGGACAAACGATCCGTTTTACTCCGAGAGGTCACCAAATGCTTCTAGGGCCTGGTTGACCAAAGTCAACTCCCTAAATCAGATCAAACTCTTTGGAATGTATAAGTACATCTCCTAAAATTTCCAGCGGTCCACCTCGTGTGCGATTCGAACACACCAGGCAGACGAATTATCCGTTTGCATCCAAAAATTCCCCATCCAATGGACCGATGAGCGCTTTCGAGACACATTTGACCCAAAGTCAACTACTGAACCAGGGAGCAGTTCAATTAATTTCGAAGGTATCTGAATTACCTTTCCAACAGTCTAACACGTGTACGATTCGGATCAATGGTTTGCGCTCTGCGGACGATTTTCCGAAAGGGCCTGAAAGACACTGTCAAACGGTAGGTCCCAGCCCCTGCCTATCGGCAGTGTGCCTAAACGCACCTGCCGATTGGTAGGACTAGGGATATGATGATCGGTAATTCCTTGGGCCTATAAAAAGTAGGGATTATCCTCATTTCAAGGTGAGCCCAGATCTGAAACCCACTCTCAGCAAATCCAGAAAACCCCTCTCGAAGTTAGCTTGATTTCCACACCCAAAACCCTTTCCAACCTTCAATTTTCATCATCCTTTTCATCAAACTTGGTGAATTCACTACTCTCCATCATCATCCAAGTGCTAGGGATGCTCTCCAACACTTAAGATCAAGCTCAAGATCTTCAAGAAGGTCTAATTTTCTCAATTCTCTCCTTAAATTCTCATAAATTCGCATTAACTTGTTTTATTACTTAGCACTTTTATTCTCTCATCTCTCATCTCACATATCTTAATATACTTTTTATCTAGTATTATTGTACATCTCTTATTATCATATAAATAAAAGCCAAAAAGAAAGAGAAAAATAGTGTTTGCTCATAAATTCCAAACGAGAATTCTTACACTTTTCTCACAACTAAAAAACTTTTTTACACACACACGCACACAAATAAGAGAAGTCCCCGGTTGGATTTATGTGACAAATCCCATCCCTCATTTTGCATACGAACTACCTGGACTTTGATGCCTCTATAGTTTACGTAGGCATCTCGGGGTGAAACCGGTGACTCGAGTCCTATTTTTTACTCTTTTTCCATTTTCTATTTTCTCTAAATTCAATTCTCTTAGATTACATATATATGCACATATTTATTCTCAATGGCGTATTATTCCACATACGTTATCGTTCCATTATAACAATCAACGCAAGGATGATCGCGCAAATCCTAATTTCTAATATTATCTTTACATTCCTACGGATGACTCGCTTTATCTCTTCCGTGATACAAGTCGATGATTACTATCTCCACTATATATACACATGCACACATATCACGGGGAAAATAAAGGAAAATAGTAAAAACCCATGAGAGACCTTAAGGGCGGAATGGGTGCCTAACACCTTCCCGTTTCGTAACTTAGCCCCCAGACGCCTTTCGAATCATTTTGGTTTCGTATGCATCAGTATGTCTTTGGATGCTGTCCTTCGGTATGGCTCCCTTTCTTTTATCTTTTTTGAGTAAAATAGACTGGCGACTCCATCTCTCTACACTTTTCACCTCATTCAATGACGCCGACCGAAGCGCTCCCGAGAGGGATGCGCGAGACCTAGGATACTCACTCACTCGCCCGCTGTGAGGATCGGGGATGGCCACAGCTTGAGTTTAGACTTTTTCTAGTAATTTTAAGTCATGTAAATAAGCATTAGCCTCCCAAATTATTCTATCCTCTCCTCTACAAAACCTAAACCCCATTAAAAATAAGGTTCAACGCAAGTTTTGAAGGTTCAAATCGTATTTTCTCAGGATCGTTCAAGAACGCGCCTTAATTGTTTTCTCGAGAGGAATGTAGCCATATAATCAGATTCTACAATGACGTTTTATAGGCACGAATACTTCTATTGTTCTCCTTTAGTATTATTTGTTTCAAGTGTTGCCTAAACGCTAATAATCTTTATTTTCATAAAATAAATTAGAGACACCATTTAGGAAAAGTGAAACTCGAGTTGGGATTACTTTTATTCAAATCTTTAATACTTATTAAGAATAAAAGATTTTGCATGTTTTGGATAGAGGTCGGGATTCCGTTATAATATATGGATGTTCTCATATTAGAATAACTCGTATAAATTTATAATTGGAATTCAACTCGTAATATCATGTTATTTTTGTGTATCTTGTATAATAAAAAGTTATTGTTGTATGGCCTTAAAATATATAAGTGAATGGAAATTATACAAGTTTTTGGACAATTAATTGTTTAATTGATATTATAATTAAATGTACATACTTGGGATAAATAATAATACTGCAGTTAATTGGAAGAATTATTGTGATAGGTTAAAAATATTCCTTATGTGATCATTAATTGTGTTAAATTGCGACAATGCGGGGACGATGGGAATTTTTGGGGTTGCAAGGACATATTTTTATAAATGTCCGTAACAATTAATTATGTCGTATACCGTTACAACCGTCGAAGAAGTTCAAGAGAAATATACATTAATACGGATCTGAATATTTCAAGGTTCTTCATCAAAAAAGACTCCGCAAAGTTTTCTTTGCTAAGGTTATGCTTTTAATACCTTAACTTTGCACTTAGAGCTTTGGGATATTTTTTCAAAATATTTTCTAAGTGTTGGAGGGGACTTTTTCGTCAAAATTTTGAGAATGAGTATTTTTTCTAAGTCCTATAGCGTACCTCAATTTTGACGCCCAAGTCGTTCAAGCGAGATGTCATCTCGTTCGAGCGACAAGTGCATATCGCGCAATGTCATTCAAACGACATGTGTCCGTCGTTCACGCAAGATAGCTATTTCGTTAGAGCGGCTGAGGTGGAGCGTGTTTCTATAAATACTCATTAAATGGTTTCGTTTTCGTTAAGAAGTACCAGCGTTTTGTAAGACAGAAAACTGCGAAACTGTAGAATCCTTTTGACTTCTTCTTTTAGGTTTTAATCCCATTTTGTTTTCAATTCCCAAAAATCCCATATGCTTTGGTGAATTATTTTGGTGTTCAAGAATACACTTTTCTTTTGTTCAACCTCTGTGGAGAAGGCAACTCCATATTTGATCGGTGGATACCGAGCGTTGTCATTCTGGGTGTGGACGAGCTGAAGACGACGAACCGACACCTGGAGGGTATTTCACTGTCTCTCGTATCTTTGAAGGTTTGCTGAAGGCACCGTGCATTACACACTTGTGAGCGATTATCAGGTTGTACGTAAGTCAAAGTTCTTATGAATTCTTCAAAGTGTTATAAAAAGTTTTACCCGAAAGGGTTTTTTCCTGAATCGTTCATTTTTATTTTTCATGCATGGTTTGAATGATTTATGAAATTTAGATGCATGTTTAGGGGCTGAATTAATTTTGTTTAAAAATAGACTCTAATTAAATAAGGTTTACTTGGAAACTTGCGAATTAATGTAAATCGGTATCACACACCGCATTTATTCATTTTCAGGGGTAGTTATGCTTGCACCATATTTTTACGTTACTTTCTAGGTATGGGACTAGTAGGTAGTCGTTTGTGGCTGGTAATACTTTCTAATCATGGAATTAGTGAGTGCAGGATTTTAGGGATGGGTGTTTTTGGGATGGGGCTAAGTAGTAAAATTATTCGTTGTTCCATTTTTCTAGGTGCGTGACTAGGTGGTAATTGTTAATAGGTATTCTTTGTAAGTATTATTTGTAAGGGATAGGCTAGGATACACTTATGGTTTATAGATCTCTAGGTATGGGACTAGGGATGGTTTGAGGATTTAAGGCTTGAATAAAGGGTGGGGCTAATAGAGAATAATGAACTTGATAAAATGAGAAATTAATGCTTAAGATAATAAACGGGTATTAACATCAATTTTCTTCTCCAATCTTTACAGGGCTAACAATAAGGGGTCAACTGGCTACAATGACATGGGTGTGTGTTAGTGTCAACAATATGTGTAGGTCTAATGAAATTGGGCGAACTGTCTATAATGACGTATCATATATGAAACCTCACCAATATGTGCAGAACTAACAAAATTGAGCTAACTTGCAATAATGAGGGGATTATGTGTGGTGTAAAACTTTGGGCATGCCAACAAAATCTACAGGACTCGTAATAAGGTTAACTGACTATACTCGTGTCTCATAAATAAAATCAGTTTAATTAATTTTATTAAATTTTGGAAATTGAATGAATAACTTTAACACAATTAGATGTTGTAATAACATAATTGGACTTAGATAGTGGGTTGGATTAGTATGTACGTAGATAGTGGTATTTTATTTTTCTGGCATGATAATATATCTTTTTCAATTTAAAATACTCTATTGTGATGTTTATCATGTATAATGATTATGTCTGGATTTACGGACCCTAATTGGGAGGAGTGGTAAGTATTTATGCAGTGGGATATGATCCATTGCCTTGACTAATATTTCAAGTATAGTAGCTGGAGTAGCTGCATAGGATGGATTGATGATTTTCGAACTTCAGCTAGATATTTATTTTATCCCTTTAGTAGTAGTTTGATTTATTTCCATTCCACCATTTTTATAATGGGACTTTCGTTTATGGATCTGGTGGGCCAATCAGTTCCATAGTTTTTTATGATTTTTAATTAATGTGTTTGTATTTGTATTACTTAATTTATCATTATTGGAGTTTGACTAAATTTTGGAGTTAACATGGTGATGAAATAAATTGTGCTTGAATGTATTCAATTATTGGATTATACTTCAATATACTCCGGTGGAAAAAGGTTTTATCATATAATGTTTTTTTCACATGTTGAGAATGATATTTTATTTACTGATGTTGGGTGTAGTTTGGTGACGACCGACATCAAAATGTGTGTGGTGTTACAGATAGTGTCAGGGCATGGTTTTTGGTCTCTTAGGTTGTGAGTATGTTTAGCTTCGGCATTACCGATCTTTGATTCCCTTTGTCTATTCATACTCCTTAAGATATTAGGTCTAGCATACAATTTAGTCGTGCTTCTTGGATATAGGGAGTTATGTGTTAGGGAGGTTGTAGGCATTGAGGTTAGAATTAGTAATCTTGATGTAAGGATACTCAGAATTCATTTTGGAGATGAGATTTATTGTGTAAATCGTTTGTACGAATGTTATGTATCTCTAATATCAATGTGGTGATGTGATTTGATTTGAGGACTTAAGTGTTGCAATTGCTGTTGGAGATAGAATCAAGCGGTGATTCGGGGGAGAGTGTGGTACGCCATTATTTTCACACACACACACACACACATATATATATATATATATTGTATTTTGTTCATGGTGTAGGTGCGCGTAGGATTTAGTGTCTAGGCACCCAATTATGGCATTCTACGGGTAGGCATGTATAAGACTTATTTTATTTTCATCATTTACAGTTGATGTTTACATTTCACCGAATTTCGCGGATGAAAATCCTGCACTAGTGGGGGAGAATGTAACACCCCATGATTTTTGGACCGTAAATAACTCTGTATAAATAAAAAATCATAAAATTATTTTAATTGGATTTAATTATATTTAGTACTTAAAAATCTCGATTTTGATTTTTGTAAAATAAGGGTTAATCGGATTTGAAATCGGGAACAAAATCGAATTTTATTTTAGCTTTTCTTCTCTGTCGACGGAACATGGGGGGCAGATTCGCCCATGGGGGGAAGAGATTTACCATGGTGGGAATCGATTCTCCCCGAGAAGATTTGGCGAATTTGGTTATTTTTAGGTGTTTGAGTCGTTTTAACACTCTTTTAATTTCCTATATTAAAAATGCTCGAGTTTAGACTTTTTCAAACACTTTTAACTGATATAAAAAAGCAGTAGACTCCCAAATTATTCTCTCCACTCCTTAAAAAATCTAAACCCCATTAAACACAATATTCAACCTAACTTTTGAAGGTTCAAATCGTATTTTCTCAAGATCGTTCAAGAACGCATTTTTATTATTTTCTCGAGAGGAACGAAATCATCCAATTAGATTCTTCAAACAACTTTTTACAGGCATGAATACTTTTATTATTCTCCTTTAGTGTTATGAATATCAAATGTTATCAAAACACTAATAATAATTTTTTTCTCAAAAAAAATTAGAGACAGCAATTAGGAAAACTGAAACTAAAGTTGGGACTACTTTTATTCAAATATTTAATTCGAATTTAGAATAAAAATTCATGCTTGCTTAGGTTAGAGGTTTGGATTTTGTTAGAATAACCCGTAAATTTGAATTCCAATCATAACATAATGTTATTTATGTGTATCTTGTAGACTAGAAGATTGTTGTGGCATGCCCCCGAAATATGCATGTGAATGGAAATTATACAAGTTGTTAAAAAATAAATTATTTAATTAATATTATAACTAAATGGACATACTTGGGATAAAAAGTAATCTTGTGATTAATTGAAAGAATTTTTTTGATTGATTAAAAATATGCCTTATGTGATCGTTAATTATGTTAACTTTCAACACTGTGGGTACCACGGGAATTTTTTGGGTAGTGATGCTTTCACCTATTTTTTAGGTTTCTTGCTAGGTATAGTACTAGTAGGTAGGCCTTTGTGGTTGGTAATACTTTCTAAGCATGGGACAAGTGAGTGTAGAATTTTATGGATGGGTATTTTCAGGGTGGGGATAAGTAGTAAATGTTTTCGGTGTTCCATTAGCCTAGGTACGAGACTAGGTGGTAATTGTTAATAGGTATTTCTCCTAAGGAATAGACTAGGATATAATTGTGGTTTGGAGATCTCTAGGCATGAGACTAGGGTTTGAGGATTTAAGGCTTGAATAAATGATGGGACTAATAGATAATAATGAACTAGATGAAATGAGAAATTAATGCCTAAGATAATAAACGGGTATTAACATCAATTTTCTTCTCCAATATTTACAGGGCTAACAATAAGGGGTCAACTGGATATAATGACATGGGTGTGTGTTAGCGTCAGCAATATATGCAGGTTTAACAAAATTGGGCGAACCGGCTATAATGATGTATAATTCGTGGAACCTCACTAATATATTTAGGGCTAATGAAATTGGTTGAACTGATTATAGTGAGGGGATTGCGTGTGGTATAAAACTTTGTGTGTGCCAGCAATATGTGCAGGACTCATAATACGATGGACTAGCTATAATGGTGTCGCATGAATATAATGAGTTGAATTAATTTAATTAAATTGTGGAAATTGAATTAATAGCTTTAACATAATTAGATGTTGTAATAACATAATTGAACTTAGATATTAATGTGATAATATATTATGTTTAATTTAAATACGCTATTTTGACGTTTATCATGTGTAATGCTTTTGTTTGCGTTTACGGACCCTAATTGGGGGGACTAGCTCGTATTCATGTTGTAGGATCTGACCCACTACATTGATTACTATTTAAAGTATAGTAGCTGGAGTAGATGCATAGGATGAATTAGAGATTTTTGAAGTGCAGTTGAATATTTATTTTATTGCCTTAGTAGTAGTTTGTTATATTGCCATTCCGCCATTTTTATTATTACACTTTTATTTATGAATTTTCTGAGCCAATCAGTTCCACAATTGTTTACGATTTTTAGTCAAGGAGTTTGCAATTGTATTTCTTAATTTATCATTATTGAAGTTGGATTTAATCTTGGAATTAGAATGGTGACGGCTTAAATTTTGTGTGAATGTCTTTAATTGTTTGATTATATTGCAATATATTCTTCGTGAAAAAAAATTCACGTCTCATATTTTTGTCACATGCTGAGAATGATATTTTATTTATTGATGCCGGACATAGTTTGGCAATGGCGGACATCAGAATGAATGGGGTCTTACTTTGTATCCCATTAATTCAAGTTTCCTACCGATGGGCCAGGACCAAACCTTGCCCGCAGACAACCCCCTTTATTTTTTGTTATAAAAATTAAAAAGAATTCTTAAATATTCTAAAAAAATCGTAAAAAAGCCTCAAAATCCAAAAATATCAAAAACACATAAAAATGTACATACATAAAAAATAATCAACAATCAAGATTGTAAGAACATTCAAATGCGAAGAAAAATATTCTAAATATCAGAGAAAAATCTAGAATACTTCTCATCATCCCATATCTTTTACAATACCTTCCAACACATTACAATGTCTTAGAATTGGACCTTAGACGTAATAATTGTTCACAACCCCTATAATGGGTTCACAGACCCTTTAGATACCCAAACTCAGACATAATCCCTCAAAATTAGGCTATGACCTACGCATTGGTCTCACACACTCTTTAGGCCATTATAAATATCCCTTAGAATTAGACTGCAACCCATATATTGGTTGCATGCACTTTATAGTTTCTCATAATTATACCTTGTGGAACCCCGCTTAAAAATAATAACGGGTGGCCGGCCCTATACTAAAATAAATCAGGAATCTCAAGTAAATCATTCTCAGCATGAACTGTCGATACTAAAGAAACATAGCTAACTACCCAGTACTATAGTAAGCGGATGCAAAAATTTCAAAACATATAATGAACATAATAACATGCATCAGCAACTACTGAACAAGGCAAAATGTGTGCACATACAACGATAAAAAGAAATACTCAGTTAATACATCATAAGTATATAAAAAAAGTATACCCGAATATGTTGTCGGGTCACAGGCAATACAACAATCTATGGGGGAAAAAATATAAAAATGCTACATAAACTCCTTGGGTATAAACCCGATGCACAAAATGAATCCTATCTAGATTTATAAACGGTAGGAAGCGGCTAACAAAATCCCGTAACAGTCCACATTTACTACGGCTCCCAAAACATTGGATAGAAAAGCATCATCGGTATCCTTGTGGTGGGATACCTGTAGTACATAATATATATATATATATATATATATATATATATATCAAGAGAGAGATATAAACGGCTCAGAGCCCGAGGTGTGAAAACATTTATAGAAAGTGCATTAAAATGCATAATAATTCATAAATGCATAATTTCATGATTTAAGTCGAGTCGCACTCTCATGGAACTCAAACTCACCCCTCTACTAAAGCGCGCACCTAAACGTATGCACCTGTTCCTTAATTTATTTACCCGACACCTTCTAGGGATAACTCCATGTTAATCTACGCTTAATCTATATTCGTGTAACCCTCGATCTCAGGTACAATCCAAAATCTTCTCATTCTAACATACCCTAAGTTTACGCCCAAACTTATATATATATATATATATTAACGTATACGGATACACATATACCTTACTAGAGTCCATCTTATTCTAATTATTAACTTAAATAAGTTCTTAACAACAGAATAGGCACATATTAACTTCCTATTCTTATAAAGAATTCTTTCACTATTCAACACACACCCGACTACCAAGGACTAAACTTCTCCCCACTCCCAACATTTCACTACGTTTCGTTCGTGGGACGTCTTGCAAAGCGAAATACAAACAAGGAACCCCCCGATACACTACTTCTTGACAATGTTGGTCGTTGAGATCCATTATGCTCTCAACACACATAACCTATAACCTCATCTACTTATTACGAGTACTATCTCTAAGTACACAAGTAAGATCTCTCCTAAAATATATGGGGGTCTATAAAACATCCTTCTAGTTACTAAGCACAATCGTTCAACCTTAATAAGCACGCACACCCAACACATAAAATGTACATCATAGAATACCCATATCACATTCACCTGCAGGATATATATCATTACTCTAATTATATAACACAATCATTCAATCCTATTAACCATATACACATAACAAACATAATGTGCACTTTAAAATACTCATAACATATACGGTTATAGGATACAAATATACTACACAATGATATCATCTTCCAGGAATTACTCCCTTTATCCCGGGTTACCAGCTATCGGACTATTATCACACCGCCCTAGTATTAAAATCAAAGCACAATGTATGGGAAGCGGTCATGGTTCCGAACCTGAAGTGAGAACGAATCATACCCAAGACTTCTCACCCATAATAAAATCACACTATTAATAATGGACGACTACGACCTGGGGATTATATGCACCCTGCTCCTCAATCCAGGGGCCTCACCCACATCGCGTAACCTCCTATTATAGCATGTGCTGGGTATTCCCATACAATAAGTATATATATCATTAACACTATATATATATACATACGATCACATCATACATACAAAACCATCACATAAGTTATATTAGTTCACACCATATTTCTATATATACATACTATCTCGCGTGCGTTTGTATACAAGTAATGAATTCGGCTATATGGATATAACTCTCATTACACTAATCGACGATATAACACACATTTTCCCAAACATTTCATTATATGATCCCCACTTGAACTTACGTATTCATTACACGTAAGTTGAGAGTAGTCTTCCGATTTAATCAACCTTAAGGATACTATCTCGTAACGGAATGTATAACAATCATCCATCGCCCCCCATCGATATCTGTCTACACGCCTATATATAATAATAATGTAGTCTATAAGTATAAACACCAACTATCCTAGTCAACAATATACTAAAACACATATTTTGATAACCCTTGACTTCAATAGTACATAAGTAAAAAGGGACTATGTCTACAACGTATAATCACTTCATGATAGTCCACCACAATCACATTAATATAGTCCGAATATCCTTTAGTCCTACAATAATTTCCTTAATAAAAGAGGCATCATACCCTCAGAACCCATACCTAAAATAGGCCCCAATGCCGCTTTATCATCCTAAGGTACAAATCTCTTGATATTATAATCTAACCCTCTATAATACATTCACCAATAAGGTCACTAAGTCTTAAACCCAAAAGAAAAGGGAGTAAAAGAAAATCCAATTCTTGGGCTAAAAACAGAGGACCGATTGACCGGCCCCTGACCCCCGATCAACCGTGGTTCTGAATTTTGCCTTACGAAGGAGGCAATAAGCTTTTCCCTTGAGGCTCGATTAACTGGCCATACCAGATAACTCGGCCACTCTTCCTTTTTGGACAAAACCAAAATTTCCAAAAATCCCAAATATTATTTTCTACACCCAAATCTTCAACCCAAACATGTTTCTAACCTCAAAACTCATCCTACATATCATCCCATCAATTTATATGTCATCAATCCCATGTATAAACATCAAATTCAAGATTTATCCAAAAATCAATGTTTTGACATATATACAAAAAATCCATATTTTATACCCACAATTCATGAAATAAATTACACACATTAATTATTTAGGAAGATTAATCACTTTCCTCAAAGTCTTAGAGGTTGAATTGTCCTCGAAATCACGAATTTTGGCCGGAATCCCCAAGCTCTAAGCTTTTCTCCTCTCTCTTATTTCTTTCCTCTTCCCTCTCTAGGGCTTTTTCTCCCTCTCTCTCTCAATCTCATGAATGAGATTATTATCTCTCGTAGGCTTTATAAGACTTGATTCCAAAATAACCAACTTTAAATGGTAATACACACTTTAAATGATTCGTTTACTCTGATTCGAGTCAAACTAACTTAAAATATTTCAAAACCAAAATAAAACCCAAGGACAGTCATTTTGACTATCTCGATACATACGGGGTCAACAGCGCATTCAGAATCATCATCCGAAATACTTTATAATATTCTCAAATTTTGACCCCTGTGCCAAATTTAAAATTCTCCAATTGAATTAAATTTTATTTCTCCCAAATAAATTAAAAATTATCAGTCCTAGAAATCACGGGGTATTACATACCTTAGGCCATAGAATGAGGTCACTACCCATCCATTAGTTGTGACACCACATAGAATCTAAAAATAGATTAATCAGTTCTAAGATAAAAATCATTGGATTAAAAAATAATTAGTAACATTCAAAGCATGAATTAGATAAATAATAATAGTATGGGAATGTTAAATAAAATTACGGTAAGTAATAAAAGTAAAAATGATACCATTTGAACTGCAATAGAATAAAACTCCAACTTTAGAATATAAAAATATAAATATTCCAATATGCAACTCTAAATAATGATCTCAATTAAATACGTCGCATACAAATATTTGACTAAAAAATTATAAATAAATACAACTGACTAAAAAATGATATATGAGATAATATTGGAATCAAAATGAGCTAAATTTCTAAATGCTTACATCCTAGGAAATAAATAATAGAACTGGTACTAGGAAAACTCCTCCAACGAGGAACTCAAGTCTGAACTAGCAACTACGACCTATGATTTAAAAAATAGTTCAATAAAAAGGATTAAACTTGTCAAATCTACAGTGTTTAAGAATATAACTACACTTGCACCACAATAATAATAACCTATGTTCCCCCATTATTATAAGGGAAAACTTTCGATCGATTCAATTTGTATGTAAATTGGCGTTATTCCTTTTTGACAAAGCTTGTTTGAGCATAGGTTTGGATTTGAGGTATTTGTCTTTCAAGCCTATGATATTTGACTGAATATTGTAGTGGCCAAGCTAAAGTGACATTGAGTTCATATTGAGTTTCATGCCTAGTTTTGGTTAAAGTGACATTGTGTTTATATTGAGTTTCATGCCTACTTTTGTCTTCAACATCCGAGGGATCTCATTGAGTTATGAATGCATATTTAAGTTTGAACCTTGTATTAGCTTGGATGTTGGTTTTATAAAATGTTTGAGGCCATTTTTTCCAAAAAGAATTTTCAAACAAAGATGATTTTTTGTTAAAGTCATTCAAATGATTTTTCCAACCTGCTCAAATAGGATTACATTAGTCATTCAAAACTTTTTAAAGGTCTATTAAAACGTCGTACATATTTTCGTTCAAATGATGTTCAAACGAGTTTATTTTATTTCACATGAGATTATCATTAAAAGGTAATTCGATCTCTATTCAACCGAGTTTAGTAGTTTCGCTCAAATGGGATTTGTGTTGGACAAAAAACAATTTTGACTTCGTTCGAATGATACTATGTATTTCATTTGAACGAGTTTTCTCAAATTTTGTGCCGCCTTATTTTTCATGTTTTCTATAAATAAGAGTGTCGGAGATATTTTGTGTAAAAAGGTATTTACGAAAATAATTTTTAAGAACAAATACTCTGCCTCCCAAACCCTAGTTTATACCCAAAGTTTGAAATGCATGTTTCACATACATATATTAGTTTGATATCTCTTGTGAATTGTACCAATTTATTTTTATCTTTATATCTAAGAGCATTTCGAGTGGTGGAGACCATGTGTGTGTTGTGAGATCGAGAGACAAGTCATGGGATAAGTAATAGAGGTGGGATACCGAGGCATGGGAAAGCACCTGCATCGTGTGGATATTTGAAAGCATTAATAGTGGCTACGAAGAAGTTGACAATGAAGAAGGAAGTGCATTAAGGATTTAATTTGTCGAGTCATTGAGTAAGTCTAAGTTATACTTATACTAAGACATATATCGTAATTGGTTTGTGTGGTTGGGAAGTCACACGTTTTTTCTGTTGTGAGTGTTCCTTGTATATCACTGTGTTATTGTTTGCTATTTTATTCTTTCTTATGTCAACTAGATTCTTGTTGAGGTCAAGATTAAGATTGGTAAACTATTTAGAAAACACTTTGGTTTAATTGGTGTAAATATAAAACTGAAAAAAAATAAAAAATTGGTGTTTGTTTACAATCCATTTAAAATCGGCACTTGAGAACGCGTTTAAATATTATGTTTATTTTAAGTTATTTTCTATGTTACGCCCAGCCCAAGCATCTTAAATAAGAATGAAATAATAATCCTTATCCCAAATCAGTAACTTGTGATATAATTTCATCTCTTAGTTAAGTATTGTTTACCATAACAAGTTAAGTTCATATTTTTCATAAATTTATTGTAGTCTACATTGTTCTCTTACATTAGGAGAATATCACCAAGTAAAAATTATTATCTTACTTTAACGTCTCAAATTATAATTTCAAATATATATCTTTAGTGTATTCGACAATAATAAATCCAAGTCACGATTTAGTATATACATCGCTACAATATGTTATAACGTTATTCGAGAGTCTTAATCTCATGGTATAAATTGCTTATATAAATTATAATCCAATATAATTATCTTAAAAATAAAAGCTAATGGAAATCACATAAATTCATATAGTTGTGCTTAAGTCCACAAATAAATGTGTAAAGTCCTATCTTGAATGCCTACAGGGACCACTCGTGACACTACTATGATGTCCTAACCATATATCCTCAAAATAACAATGACATGGGAAATTACTTTGCCATCACACCAAACATACGACCCTACACTCAAGGCTATAAAAGAGGATACAACCCCAATGTCCCCACTCGGTGGAAGAGTACCTCACTCAGTAGGATCAGGTTATGTAGGACCTAGGTAAGTCCATCTCGATCACTGGGATTCAAAGTGTGATCAATGTTGTACACACGCCATCAAATACCTCTTAGTAGGTTACCCATGAGCACACACAAACTCGTGGTATGATTGCACATAAATAAAAAAAATTAGCACAAACCCTACTTAACCGGGTTACACAAATACTCTCTTTAATGACAAGTTGTTATGCATATATGACTTTAACCTTTTAAATAATTTTAGACCAAACTCCCAAGGCTTTAATACCTAGGTATCGTTTCGCATGTACCATTTATGACAAAAATTTTAAACCAATGACTACCCTACTCAATGGGTTAGAAACACATTCTCATATATTATAGTATCTACATAGTCATTACATACTAATTGGAATTATAATACTTAACCCAAATCACAAGGTTCTTAAACAAGGAATATTATATAGCCCCATAACCTTATATTTTATTTTTATTTAACATAATAGTCCCTAAATCAAACCTAATTCAAAATCTAACGAAAACCCTAAATAAATCCTCAGCTGAACTGGGCACAAGGTCAGATCGATCCATAATCAAGTCAAATCAATCTGACGGGTCCAGGTGGTGTCTTTCTTCTTGAATTTCTCATGATGACCATAATAAAAAAATTCCTCAAACCTGTAGCCTCTAAAATACAAAATCACCCATTCCCCTTTACTTAAAATCAACATATAAGTATTGACAATAAGTTTCTACAAGTTTTAGATTATTAACAACTCATTTAAAGATCTAATATTTGAATTTAAAATACTAACCCTATGTTCATGTCTTAAACAAAATTGATCCAAATAACATACGAATCTATTCGAAATAGCATCAAACCACTAATGC
The DNA here is from genome assembly GCA_949130495.1 of Sambucus nigra. Lineage (NCBI taxonomy): Eukaryota > Viridiplantae > Streptophyta > Magnoliopsida > Dipsacales > Adoxaceae > Sambucus > Sambucus nigra. Next base: position 268,386,851 of record OX422224.1, read on the forward strand.
TTTCATTAATTTCAACTTATAGAGTTCATATCTAATGGTTTTAAGATTCGATTACATTATTTTTAAGGGTTAATTAGATGATTCATTAACAGCTCTCAAAGTTCCTTCAATATTCAACTAGGTTTATCAAAATGATTAATATTAATTTCAATTTATGGTTTGATTATGATCAAAATCATATTTCAATATGATCTTTTAAGATTCTACAATATTACCATTATTCTAAGAAAAATCTAATTACAGTCTTAAAAAAGTAAACATGGCTTGGATTTCAAGTAGAATCAATCCCCAATTTTCTCTAACTTTCCAAGCCAAAAACCTCTAATCTTCAATTTAGAGGGTTCTCCTCCTCTTCCTTGACAATTAGGTCTTTTTCAATATGATGTAAGTGTATTAGGTATTATTAATTAGGTTATTAAAATAATCTAACCCAAATTGAGGATTGGAGCCCAAAATAGTATCAATCCGAAAGGTCCAAAATAAGCTCTAAGTAGGATTGGTATTTTGTTTCTATTTGAATTATGATTGTATATTGTTATGTTTTATTATGATTCAACTATTTTTCATGTTTATAATTTTGTTCTCTCATTAAATGATTAATATGGGACCCACATTTTGTGGACAACATGGATTTAATTAAGAAATCCACCAAGATCATTTTTTTTACTGAAGATTCATTTTTATTCATTCTCTTCTCAATTGAATTCAATTTTGTAATTAATTTTAAAGAATAAATTAATTTTGATTTAGGGTTTTGTTTTAATTTAAAAAATGGTTCTAATTTTGAAAAATTAAAATAGCAAGATCGGGTAATTTAATATGTACAAATAAATTAGCAATTTCAAAGGATTTAATTTGGGTGTTTAGAGTTAAATTAATTGTTTCTTAAAACCCTTAAGTTTAAAATATCAAGTGGTAGAGGGGTTTCCACATAAACCCCTAGATTTCTGTTGTTATTTTTAGAATTATGATGTGATTAGTTTTTCATGTGATAACTTCATACGGACCCCATCAGATGGAGTTAATCAGAACATCCGGTATTCTCTAAACTTATAGGTGATAGTTTATCGAAATTGAATGTGAGTGAGTGAGTTCCTCCCATAGAGGAAGTTATATGAGAAGGTTAGATTACAAAGAATGAACCAATAATATACACTTAAATACAACTAATGATATCCTAATAATCAGAGTCATTATCATTTAGAGCGGAACCAAAAGAGATCGTCTATTAATTATTTTGGATAAAAGTTTCCTAGATTGTCCGGATAACGTAATGAAAGATGGAAATTAGCCTTGTTTCTGGTGGTGGGATTAAGCTCCCATCGAAAAATATCACATCATGTGGAAAATAGATGTCCATTGGGATTAATTTTTAATAGCGGTAAATGGATACCACTTTAAAAATTAATCAAATTAATTCCCATATTTAATTGGAAATTAATTTTTCCTATTGTTTTAGTCTTAAATTTTTAATTGGAATAAGTTTCAGGGACTAAAAATTTAATTGGACATTGTTCTAATTTAAGTGGATAAAAGACTAGTGAAAATCAAGATTCCCATCTACATTTCTATTGCAATTAATTCCTGGGGTTTGTATTTGTCTTTCCTCCCCATCAGAGGGAACTAATCATGGAATCACAGTAATTTTAGAATCTATTGTAATTCTTCTAGATTAAGTGTTAGATGTTTTCGGTCCTCCTACTGTGGAAATTATATATGAAGATTTTAATATTAAAGAACTAACTGATGGGAATTTGTAAACACCAATGTTGGTTTATAATGCTAAAGTAATAATCATCATCTAAAAATCATGTTCCTCACATATTAAATAAATGATTTTTGCATTAAATACGGTGTAAAAAATCATATCCATTTCGTAATTTAGGATTGAGCATCACCGGTAGCCAATGGATGGTTTGGGTTGTTGAGAAGATATTTACTTATTTTTTGAAAGGGAAATAGGAGGTTAGGCTAAGTCTCATATACAAAGGTTTCGGATAATAATGTCCATATTCATCGGTAGTAGTGAAAAAGATAAAATGCAATTATTCTCACTATAAGTAGTTGAAATCTTTATAGCTACTTGTCTAGTTTTTCTTTCTCTGTGAGGAAAAAAACTTGGAAATAGCTTTCTCTTAAAATTATGTGCATGATTTATGGTTCGATTTACAAAAAAGTACACAGACTCAGGTTCCACAAGTTGGGTCTGCAAGTGGTTGTAGACATTCCAGGTAACTGAGCAGCTACTTAAAGGAAAAATATTTCTAATGATGGGTCATAAGAATAAGGCAGAGGTGCCTAGTAGTGGGATATGTATTTTGGATTTAGTGGGGACAAAAAGATAATGTAATTAAATTATATTAATGTAGTTATTTTAGAAACGTTGTTTAGATTTCTATACTGCTTCAAAACAAATATTCCATTCATTTTATAAATTATTTCATCAAAATTGTGAAATCTTTTATCTATTCTAGTACATTGGAAAATAATTTATACACAGTGAGGTTTGTCTAACCACTACTGCTAATACTGGAATGAATAATTTAATCGATCCAATCATTAAACATGAAGTTTCCTTCTACAACCAAACACAATTTTGGAGCTAATGCTTAGGTGATTTGAATCTAAAAGGAATTCGATGAGTGGTTTTTAAATGATCACTTGAGTTCGTTATAAATGGAGTCACTTCTAGTCCATGAATCCTATTTGGATGAAAAAAGTGACCAAGGTTCCTTCACGGTCAAATGATAAAGAGCCTAATATGTGTAAGAAATGGTTCATTTATATTAATGTGAATGTGTGACTATCCGGTCAAGAGGTATTTTTGAGTTTTTCATTTATTTAATTTATGATTACTCAAAGGCATCAACGTGTTTACCTTATGAACGACCAATATGAGCCTTTGATTAGTTCAAAGTATACAAGTCTAATGAGGAGAATAGGTGAGGTAAAATAATCTAAATTCTATAATCGAATCGTAATGGTGTTTACTTTTTGCGAGAGTTTAGAAAATCATTTATCGATAGTTAGGATTTTGTCCCAGTTTTCTACACCATATATTCCATTCACAATTATGTAGAGGAAAAGAAGGGACAAGTATCTTTTTGATATGATACGGTACATTGTAATTTATTCACGACTATGACATTATCTTTGGGATCCTATGTAAGAGATGATCATATACGTTTGAAAATTAATTTCATATAAATCGGTCTGTTGTTCTACGTCATTATAGGACATGTCAAGATGTGGGAGTTTTCGATACTAATATTGTGGAAGGAGCCAATGTAATACCTGTGACACCCCCCGTAATAAAATACCGGACGATCATCCTGTACAAAATTAAAACAAGAATCTCATATGGTTCATTCTTAGCATCACTGTCGAAAACCAATTCAATTACTAATAACCTATTAGGATGGCGTCAAAATTTTATTTAACTAATGTTTTAAACAAACCATTCAAATAAAACATCCTCATAGTTTATATATGAATCTGAAACTGAAATAAAATAACCGAACACTCGATTTAACATAGTACAACCAAATGGAATAAATCAATGTGAGGTAAAACAATAATTGAATACAACTGGGCTTTCAGCCCGAGAGCTTGTACGGTACCTCCTATCTAGATTATGAAGATATAAGCGTCTACAGTAAACCTGCATGCATCCACAGCTACTATACAAACATCTGACTCGAAGGAATTATCGTCCAGGTGTCCCTGTGTCTAGACACCTATATATATATATATATATATATATATATATATATATACACACACACACACACACACACACACACACACACACAGATATAGTAAGAGAGGAAAATAGAGAAAAATGGTTAGAGCCCGAGTTTGAAAATGTTTTTCAAGTGCATAAATGCTATCTTTTTAAAATATGATTGATCTCATATTTAAATTCGTATCGCACTCCTATGAGATACCCCGCACCCCTCTTCTAGTAGTGCACACCTATTGCATTCTTTTTAAACAACCTAGTTAAGATACCCTGACTAACAAATCTGTTACACTAAATCTCTGAATATCCTAATTAACCCGAGTACTAAGGGCTAAACTTCTCCCCGTTCCAAACACTATGCTACGTTCGTGCATGGGGTCTCTCGCGAAGAGAAATCCAAACAAGGAACCCCCCGATACACTACTACCTAGCAATGTTGTTCCTCAAGATCCATTAGGCCCTCAGCACACAACGTGTGTATAGAACTTATGATTCATATAAATCCGGATATATATATATATATATATATATATATATATATATATCTACCGGAAAGGGAATAATACCTTATCATTCTTTTCACCTTATACATAATATCTCAACGAATATAATTATACTTATTACAATCACAAGCATAATAACCATCCCACCGAGCTATAACTCGAGGATGCAGTCTCATAGTGCCTATCCGAATCCGAGTTTACTCACTATCCCTCGGTACCAAGCTAGACTCACTCGTGGTCATGGTAAAAATATACACAACGGTGGAGGCAGTCATATTCCCTCGGCAAGTAGAGTACACACACATCGCACTCGAACGCGGGATGAGATGACCGGGGGATATACTCTCCCTACCCCTCAAGCCATGGGATTCACCCACATCACGCAACCTCCTCAGATCTCACTGGAGAAATATATACAATCTAGCAGTTACAACCCTACGCCAAAGGAAAGCCGGCAAAACCATCCTCTAAGATACAAATATACCAATCACAAAAAGATATATATGTATTCGTATCATAATATATATAATGTAATCACATCGTATATATAATCTATATCACTCCTCAAATGTATATGTGGCTATAATTGCCAAGTCTCATATAGCGATAACCAATAACCCCGAATGTTCCCATTCGTAATAGTATCTAAGTATTCGTACACTTATAATACTAATACTTATAAGTATTCTCTCACTTGATATATATATAACTCGTACCTTAATCACTTTTAAGGATTTATATCTATACCCAAATGTACAAATTTGTACTGACTAGATAAGTAAACTATCGACTTATCTTAATTCCATAGCTATTGCATCACCTATAATAACTGTCGTCAATAGACGTATCGGGTAACCGCTAAATCCTCTTTAGCCTATATCCCAAATTTCATCCTAGTTGCCTTGTGGGATTTTCTCAATAAATTGGCATATAATTACATTTTCTACGCGCATAATTATCTATATATAATTGCCCGCTGAAATACTCCCTCGGGTGTTACTAATCCCGAACACCCCTAAATAAATAAGTCCTGGATTTTACTCAATTAACCCAAGGTATACATCTCACTCCAATAATAATTTAGAAGTTCTCACTTTATTTTTGGGAACCCCACTTGTCTAATTCCTCAATTTATTTATTTTCCTTGAAAATATACTTTTAGTGCCACACGATTATAGCACCATCATAGCCCCCATAAATTCCTCAAATGGCTAGATATTAATTCCTTAAATGAATCTTTATTTCCTCAAATAAATAAGATAGAAACAATTAAATTTGGAATTTATCCCATTTAAACAACCCTAGATGAAACTGTCAAAAATCCTGAAGGGTCGATCGATCGACCCTAGGCTGTCGATCGATCGATCGATCCGGAAAACTTCTTCTCCGAGAAGTTGTTTCATCCATGAAAGCTTCCCCCAAGCTTTTAAATCTGATTCTAACATCATCCAACCTCAATCAACGACATATACACCCACTTAAAAAGAGTTCTAAACATCCTAGAACCCATAACCAACGCTCGATTTCAATAAATTCCTAAGTTTCCCAAATTGTATATTATCTGGGGTTTATCCGTTAAACTTTCGAAAACTCGTTTTGATTCATGAAAACCCATCCCAAAAATATTTATAGTTATTCATTACCAATTATAATATGATATTTATGCTTTAAAAGAAATAAGGAAGTAAACACTTGCCTCGTGGATAAAATCTGACGACCTCGAGTCGAATCCCGCGGAGTTTGGCCGAAATCTCCTTTTCTCTCTTCCTTTCTTATCCTCTTTCTTTTCTTTCTTTTTATTTCTTTCTCCCACTCTCTTGTGACTTATATAGAGAGAAATAAGGGTTTATCCCTTTTAAACCCCAAAATGACTCGTTTACTCAATTACGAGTCCCTACTGGTCCAAAAATTCTCAGAATCCAAACACTACTCCCAGGTACTCTATTCTGACTATCTCGTCCATTTTGAAACCAATCGCACACCAAAATCTCCATCTGAGGTACTTAACTACAATTCACGGGTTAAACTCAACACATCTCAATACGCATTTTCCAATTAAAATATTATCCTTTGTTACTTTTCCCAACCGCGACATGTAAGTAAAATGGTCCAACTCATATCCCGAAAGTAAATGTAACACCCATCGGAAATCATATAACCCTAACAAACTCCAAAAATTTATTTCTAAGAGAAATTCCTCAAATCTCCAAATTACACCCATTTTTGTAATTTAAATATCCATAAAAGTGCGAGGTATTACATTCTCTCCCCTTACAACGTAATTTCATCCCTGAAATTCTGACATGAGTTCTACTACCAACCTGGGATTACTATTCATACTTCATCCTGCTCACACAAGTCGAAAGGTACTAACCCAAATGGTACTCTACCATATACTCGTTCACGGTACCCGCTTTTCTTAAGGCTTATATTCTAATGCACTAGCTTAACCAAATCCCTATGTGCTACAATACTACCTCGTCGTAAGGTGACTCTAATAACGTCACATTGCACCTAGCGTTTCTAGTAGCACATAGAGAGAAAACGAGCCTATAGCCGCCGCTCTAACGTCTAAATCTCACCGAAGAATAATGATTCTAAGCGTCCGTTCATCTACATCAGGATATCTAATTTCCCTCAAAAAGGAAACTACTCTATCGTTTGACTACTCCCGCTAGTCTCTTCTCTTAGTATGGGCATGCTACCTCTTATTGCACCTATACAATTGGGTTATCACGTACCTCCTACGACGTTCAATCCATCAAACTCCAAATTTAACTCCACTTATAGCTTCCCCCACCGCATATTCTTCAGCTTTATATATGGCGCCCTTCTATTTCGAGCGGTATATAAAACCAAATTACCAAGGTGCCCATACACCTTTTGACCCTTGCTTATCTGCTCAACCATTGTAAACGTCACACACGTAACACTCTCTCTAAAAAAAATGGGCCTCACTTTCTTGGCCTAGTGCTAACACTTGGGTATTCCCAACCTGAATACTTCAAACTCCAATCTTTCCTATACCTGGAAATGCAATCCTTCGTAAAGTTAAACCACTAATCTTCTTGTGGTTAACTCACAACTATCTCCTTATATCGGCGCCACTAGTCCTTCTGGCCTTACTTCCCAATATTCCTAAGGTCGACGTGTTTCCTACATGCAAAAAAAATGAGTACTATTCTCACTATGTCCATAGTGTCCAAGACCTCTCCCAACTTCCGACAATTGCTCGGTTTCATGCGTGGGACGTCTCACAAAGCAAAATCCAGACAAGGAACCCTACTATTACATTACTTCCTCGCATTGCTGGTCATCGAGATATAACGGTCTAAGGCACACCAGTGGGACGTTCTAAAATCCTACCTCGTTAACCTACTAACGCTCTTCTACTAGTATGTCTTCTAATCCGGCGAAATGTAAAGTCCAAGTAATCGGGGCGCCTACTTTCTACAAATGTGTTACGAACATCATACCCAAAACATATTACTTCTGAATTAGCCTTCTCATCAAGGCCTAGCTACAAGACTTAAATAAATTTCATTTAACTTGCCTCACCCACATACTTGCGATGAGAGAACCATTTGTGTGCTTTTCCATAGACCTTTTATCTCCCTAAACATATAATCATCTCATGACTCTCAGTTTATAGTGTTTTCTCCACACTATGTAACTTATCGTCAAAACCAACATCCTTGCATCCCATAACATCTCTCCACTCCTGACGTCGTTAAGGTTCATGCATGGAGCGTTTCACAAAGAAAAATCCAAACAAAGAACCCCTCCAATACACTACTACTTAACTTTGTCAGTCGTGGAGGTTCGTTAGCTTCAAATGTGCAATCGGGATAACCCTATCCCCTCTTTCAATAAAATGTGGTCTAGACTCCTATTTCTTTCTAGGAGCCACACCAATAAGCGCTCGTACTAACACTAAGTCCTTGCGCAAACAATAACAACCTTAAACTCATAGCTTAACAATAAATCCTGCATACCTTAAATCACATCTATAAGGTCACCACACAATCAAATCATGATAATGAAACATCTACTCACCAAAGTTCAATTTAAACGTAAAATAAAGGCGAGCTCAATCTGTATCCAGATGAGATATCATAACAACAGCCTATTCCACCTTAGAACCGCAGACACGATAGTCTTACAATCATTAGTCTATTATCGCTCCGATCAACGAACAACATATTATACTCAAAATAATACCATACTCATATAACACATATAGAACGAACAGTGCAAACCAGATACAATTTCAAAATAGAACCCCGCTACCGCGGAAAAAATATATAAATATAGCTTGTATAATGTTATCGATACTACTAGTAAACACAAATCACACACACAAATACTGTGACTCAATCTTGCCACACAAAATACGCCTCCTTCAACCAAGGTAAAACTCACAATAACCTTCTTGCCAAACTCCTTGACTGCTTTATATGGATCCCAGACATAGTACATTTGTCTTAACCGAACCAAGAACTACTTTAATCGATGACCCATCTAGGCACCCTACTCTTGTCGTTTAATTCCTACATGCAAAGACTAACCACGTGGTTCTACACTCCACATTGCAACATTCTCTATTTCTAGCCACCCTGACCATGTTAAGGTTATCAGTATCTCAAACTCTATAGCCTCGATCCTGACAATCACCTTCATAACCCCTTTAACTTCTTCATCAAAAGGAAACTCCACCACCAGACTCAACAACCCTAGTTCAATGAATTTACTAGGTGGATGTTCATTAATGGGGTTTCAAAAACACACATTCTCGGTATTTACCCTTGGGCTTGATTCTTTAACTCCTCCATCCCCAACTCTCATGGAAGCAATTAACATTCCCTATATAAGAGGTACAACATTGCCCTCACATATAAGAAGTTCGTGTAAAATCTCTCTAAAGATTAGCAACACTTATGAGTGAGCCTATCATTCTTCCGAAGGACTCTCTATTTGTTCTACATTTCTTAATTCGGCACAAAGTTCACTTATCCATATAACTCTTTATTCACTGTCGGCCTCTAACCGATCCTTATGTGAATAGTTTAGGAACTGCATTCTCTTCCTTCCTAATCAACCAAAGGAATTTGCGGTTAAAACTGTCCATGAGATTAATATATGAGCAAAACATTCCTCTCCCCCAAATATGGTGACCACCGTTCCGATCATTTCAATATTGCTCCCCCGAGTGAAAAAATTTCCTCGAATTTTCACATATGGGCATTTCCATACCCTGCTCTAAGCCTAAGCTTCTGAGCCTTCTCCTTCCACTGATTAATGCCACACTTACTTCGCATAACTTAACTTCAATATATGGTCCTTGTCGAAGACCCTTCTAACTATACTTTAGTAGTCAGTAGGTAATCAACTTTAGCACCACTCTCTACTATAGCGGTACTTGGATGATTTTTAACTACTACGCTTTTGTAGTCATTGCAACAATCCGTGAAAATGCCACAAAGGGAGTGACCTCAAATGCAATCCTCACTCCCAACTTCAACTTACAGCTCCTTCTAAGCCCCACCTCCCGCTACCCTCGCAACGGCCTTCCCTGGTCTCCTTTCATCGATCAGCACAAGAGTCTTGAACGAGCGCGTCAAATATTTACTATAATCTTACATAATGGCAGGAGAACGAAATCTCACAAGAGGAATCAACAACCCTAATCCTAAGGCTCTATATCAAATTGAGATCAACGCTGAAAGCGTAGTACGCCCGCACAGATTCCTAAGGACACTAGAACCTGATGCTTCGATACCATCTATGACACCCCCACCTAATAAAATACCGGGTGATCAATCCTTTACCAAATTAAAACAAGAGTCTCATATGGTTCATTCTTAGCATCATTATCTAAAACCAATTTAATTACTAATAACCTATTAGGCTGGCGTCAAAATTTTATAAAACAAATCTTTTAAACAAACCATTCAAATAAAACATCCACATAGTTTATATATGAAACTGAAAATGAAATAAAATAACCGAACACTCGGTTTAACATAGTACAACCAAATCGAATCGTCGTAAATCAAAGTGCGGTAAAAGAATAATTGAATACAATTGGACTTTCGGCCCGAGAGTTTCTACGGTACCTCCTATCTAGATTACAAAGATAGAAGCGTTTATAGTAAACCTGCATGCATCAGCAAACGTCTGACTCGAAGGAATTATCATCCAAGCATCCTTGTGTCTAGACACCTATATATATATATATATATATATATAATAATAATAATAAAAGATGAGGGTTTTTTTGTATCCCCAACTAACGGTTGAGATTACATCTTATAGGGTTTGGTCTTTATCAACTGAAGGTTGGGATTTAACGCAAGCGAGGGATTACTTTGTGGCAATATAGTAATTTAGAACTCAACTGATCAGTCAGGCCTTGAAACCCATCGACATAATGTTCTGGCAAAACAGAACACAAGGCTCGAGACTGTATGATTTCTCTCTCTAGCTATTTCTCTATCTCTTGTATGATTTCTTGAGTTTTCCTGTTTGTTTCCTAAGACGGAGGTTGTTAGTGTCTTAGTTTTTGTTTTACGTTTGTCTTATTTTTGTATCCTAAGACTATATGCTGCAATCTTCCTCTTGAATTTATCGTACTCTCAGGCACAGCGATGTTCCGGTGAGTTTCACGACTGTTGTGCGGCTGATGTAGTTGTTTAGATCTATTTAAAGTGTGTTCTTTTGGGTATGTAGTTGAGTTTGGTGCATTAGTATCTGATCCGTGAGGAGTTTTCTGTATTAGCAGCATAGCTCGACCTGTAGATCTGGAAGTGGAAGACGAGTATGATACTGTTCTTTTTGCATTAGCATCACAACAATGGTCCGGTGAGTGTCACGGCTGTTTTGTACATTAGCATATGGAAGTGCAAGACGAGTTTGGTACATTTAACGACCTGTAGATCTGTCCATTAGTATATGAGCCGTGAGGAGTTTTGAACTCTTTTTATTGCTGCAGAATGTTCCGACGTGAAAAATAAAATTTCGTCATCTTTGTACATGGTCGCCGACCAACAAGGGTGGTCCAGCGACCCAATTTCCTGACCAGTTCCGAGGAGAGAAACCAAACCCAGCAGATTTGAGGTTGACGTTAAGTTTATTTTTCTTATATGTTCTTTAATTGTGCGAGTATATAAATTTGGGGTGTCAAATTTTTTGACCATTTCAGAGGAGAGAAACCAAACCAAGCAGATTTGAGGTAAACCCAACAGATTTGAGGTTGATGTTAATTTTATTTTTCTTATATGTTATTTAATTGTGCGAGTATATAAATTTGGGGTGTCAAATTTTTTGACTAGTTCGGAGGAGAGAAACCAAACCAAACCCAACTGATTTGAGGTTGATGTTAATTTTATTTTTCTTATATGTTCTTTAATTGTGTGAGTATATGAATTTGTGGTGTAAAATTTTTTGGGGTTTTGGATTTGATTCTCCCAATGCTCTATTTTGTTGAAGAAATCATAGCCCAGTTTTTTTTCTCTGTTATGGGTTTGAGATTGTTTGCTTTCACCATTTTTTTCCATCATTTTTTTCAGGTACAAAACACATTATCTTCCACGCACACTAAAATATTTCCCCCATCAATTTTGTCTAAGAAACCACATACATCAGGTATACGGGTTGGTTTTAATTATACAGTTTACATGGGTTTGGATTATTGCAACATTCAAATATTATTTATGTTTCTTCCATTTTGTATGTTTCTATGGCTATTTAAATATTTTAAGTTTTTTTTTTGGATTTTTTTCCTTTTCTTAGTTCTTTGAGTATTTTGTTTTTGTTAATTCAGGTTCCAAATAAGTGTTCACAACCACAGTGTGTTGATATGTTTTGAATCTATTTATGAGATCAAATCATTTTTTGGCAACAAATATTGTCGATTACTCTACGTTAGTTTATTCTTGGATTTGACCACAAATATTGTTGTTTTGAATATGGTTTGATGTAGTTTTTAAACAGGAGCTTGGAAGATTGTTGTTTTGTGTGAAGTTCGTTTTACTTCCCACGTGTACTGGGGTGAAATTTGTAGGTATAAAGCTTGGGATGACGATTTATTGATTTGGTTGTTGGGTTTGTGTTATTTCAGATTCAATTTGGTTGTTGGGTTTGTGTTGTGTCCATGGGAGAAGTACATAGGTGTTGAGTGAATAATAAGAGTAATTCTAAACGTCCCGCTTAGGGACCGCCTAGAAACAAAAAAATCGACTCCATTATCTGTTTTGTTGGCCCCAAGCCATGTGTATGCACAAATAAAAAAAAAAAAAAAGAAGGAAATTCTTTCACGTCCAAAACCAAAGAAAAGCCCAAAAACTCTACTACCACTTTACTCTTTTTTTAGTGCTACTTTAGTCTTTCTCTCTCTACTTCAATCTTCCAACTCAAGTTCTTTTATGGGATCAATCTTCTCTTAAGGTATGTATTCTCTATTAATTATTTATAACATTATTGATAATGTAATCTAGATTTTTTGATATTTTATTTTTAGGTTGAAAATTAAAGATTAGATTTTATGTTAACATACTAATTTTTATTGTATTTTTTAATTTATTTAACTAGGATGGAATCAGAAATTTCAGGAAAATCTCTTGATATTAATTTGAATATTAGCTTGGTTGAAGATGAAATAGAAGATATAGGAGATGGTGATGGTTGTAATGAAAATGAAGAATGTATTGTAGAGAAAATAAATGACCCTCGATTGGGAATGGAATTTGATAATGTTGATGATTTATTTGAGTATTATAAAAAATATGGAAATGACAAAGGATTTCTCGTGAAGAAGAGGACATAAAAAAAAGGGATTGATGGTGCAATACAATATGTGTCCATTGCATGTGGTCGAGAGGGCAAACCTTTAAGCCAAGCTAAAAATTCTTTCAAAATGCAACCCATTCAAAAGGTTAATTGCAAGGCTATGGTTAGGGCGGTTGTAAATAATAATAGAAAAGTGAAGATTTCGTCAATTAACCTTGATCACAACCATGAGTTAAGCCCAGGAAAATCCCGATTTTATAAGACTAATCGGAAAATTAGTTCAGTTACTAAAAGGAGGCTAGAGATGAATGATAGGGCCGGTATAAGACCAAATAAAAGTTTTAATGCGTGTGTAGTTGAAGCCGGTGGTAATGAGAATGTGCCATTCCTATTGAAAGATTGCTATAACTACATTGACAAAGCTAGAAAGTTAAGACTTGGGGATGGTGATGCTTTAGCTGTCCAAAATTATTTTCTAAAAATGCAAGCTAATAATGCTAAATTCTTTTATTTGATGGATTGGGATGATGAGGGTAGGTTGAAAAATTTATTTTGGGCGGATGCAAGGAGTAGGGCTGCGTATGTAGAGTATGGTGATGTTATCACTTTTGACACGACGTACTTAACGAACAAGTACGACATGCCATTTGCTCCTTTTGTGGGGGTGAATCATCATGGGCATTCAATATTATTGGGGTGTGGTTTCATATCAAATGAGGACACTCATACATTTACTTGGCTTTTTAAGACTTGTCTTACGTGCATGAATGATAGAGCTCCTGATGCAATTATCACTGACCAAGATAGAGCCATGAAAAATGCTATTGAAATTGTATTCCCTAATACACGTCATAGGTGGTGCTTGTGGCACATTATGAAAAAATTACCTGAAAAGTTAAGGGGGTATGAGCACTATGAGTCAATAAAGAGTGGTATACATTCTATTGTTTATGATTCTCTAAATGCCATAGAATTTGAAGACAGCTGGAGTAGGTTAATTGGAAAATTTATCCTTGAAAAGAATGAGTGGTTGAGTGGGCTATATCATGAGAGATTTCGTTGGGTTCCTGCTTTTGTGAAAGATACATTTTGGGCCGGAATGTCAACCACTCAAAGAAGCGAGAGTATGAATGCATTCTTTGATGGCTATGTCAATTCTAAGACTAGCTTAAAACAATTTGTTGAACAATACGAGAATGCATTGCGTAGTAAGGTTGCCAAAGAGAGTGAAGCAGATTATGATTCTTTCAAGGGTGCGATTCCATGTATTACAAAATATCATGTGGAGAAACAATTTCAGACTTGTTACACTACAACAAAATTTAAGGAGATTCAAGATGAGTTAACGGGGAAGATTTATTGTCGTTCGTATTTGGTTAGTAACGATGGTAACATTGAGGTGTACAAAGTGTCAGAAGATTTAGCTGGAGCGATTGAGCGAGATACCAATTTTGTAGTTTCATTCGACCTCACCTACTGTGATACTAAGTGTAATTGTCGGTTATTTGAGTTTTGCGGTATTATTTGTCGACATTGTCTTACAGTCTTGATTGAGAAAAAGATTCAAAATATTCCAGAAAAATATATTTTGAGGCGATGGAGAAAGGATGTGAAGAGGTGCCACACAAAGGTTAAAATTATTTACTCTGATTGGGCTATGAATCTCGAGAATGAACGGAACGATAGGATGTATAATGTATTTTCTAAGATCGCAGATTTGGCAACGGACAATGAAGATAAGACCAAAATGGTGATGGATTGGAGTGAAAAATTATTCAAAGCTTTAAAGAATAGTGAAGATACTTATATAAGTATTGAAGCAACTCCAAGTGGGGGGGTTACTAATGTCAATTCATCGGAATGTGCTATTGTTCGTTCTCCATTGGCCACTCGTAGTAAAGGTCGACCACCTTATAAGAGGCAACAAAGCAAGGCCGAGAAATATATTCAAAATAAAGCAAAAAAGACAAAGGTAAGTCCTTTTATTTTTTTATTTGATATTAATTTTTTATTCTTTTAATTGATATATATTTTTTATTTTGTAAATGTGTAGTTGGATAAAGATACACCTCAAAGGTCACGAGCTATATGTTCTTCATTTGATGTTTCACAAGCATCCGAAAGTGGATCTTATGTTCCAAACATTCAAAACTATCATTCTCATTCTCAGATTCGGGTAATTATTTCTATTTTAATTTATTTGAAGATCAATTATTTATTTAGTAACTCTTATTTTTTTAATTATGTGCAGGGTTATCATCCATTTTTCAGTGGTGCAAATCAGTAAAACAATGATCCAAATAATTTTAACCCATTTTGGAAGCCAAAAGAGAATTAATTATCATATGTAATATCTGGTGTTAGTTTATTATATGATATTTAGATATTACTATTTTTGTTTTTAATTACGTGGGTTGAAGTTGATGTTGTAATATCTGGTATTAGTTTATCTTGTAATATTTTTGTGTACTGAACTTGGGTTGAAGTTGTTTACTGTAAGTCTTTTTTTTGGGTTGAAGTTGTTTACTGTAAGCGTTTGGTTTTTTTGGTGTTGTTTACTGTAATATCTGGTGTTGTTCACTGTAAGCCAATTTTGAAGTTGTTTACTGTAAGCCAATTTTTGAAGTTGAAGTTGTTTACTGTAAGTTGTTTTTTTTGGGTTAAAGTTGTTTACTATTTTTTTTATTTGTGCATACACATGGCTTGGGGCCAACAAAACAGATAATGGAGTCCAGCTGGATTTTTTGGTTTCTAGGCGGTCCATAAGCGGGACGTTTAGAATTACTCGAATATTAAATGCTGGTACAATGCACAACATGGGGCTCAAGAAATCCGGGTACAGTTCACGGGGCTCAAGACAAAAATCAATAATTTAGCCAAAGTAACACTCTCACTTTCAAAATGCCCAAAGAACACGGGTTTAATTTCGCTTACAACTTTCAATAAGAAAATGTATTATAATCAGCTTACAACTTTGGCTTGGGTTTAATTTGACACGCCATATATCAAGGGCATATGGGTTTAATTTGGCTTACAACTTTCAATAAGAAATTGTATTATAATCAGCTTCTCAATAATCAACTCAAAGCAGCTCCACTTTGTTGAGGGAGACCATATAGTATGTGCATTGAAGTTATGATTTGAGATTAAAAATTACTCTTTACATTGAGTATTTAGTTTTTTAAAAATTTGTGACGATTGCTTTTTTTTTAATCCATGTTATTATTACACATGTTTAGTTGATTTTTTATTGGTGCTCATTATGTATTATAATGTTATACTTATGTTGTTAAAAATTTATATGATTGTTTCCCCTTACATGTTTGATTTGCAAATTATAATTTACATTTTATATTGTTTACAACAATAATTCTATTATCCAAATCTACTTTTTGACAACCTTTGACCAAAATTCTTAGGTTAGGGCATGATTGATGACCTTTGTCTAAACTATTTTATTAGTTGTGAATAAGTTTTGAACTGTTTTATAAAAAATATAAAATTATTTTTAAAGATACATCAAAAATGTTTTTCACATGAATAAATTGTTTTAAACTAGTAAGAAACTATTTTCAATTATTTAGAAAAAACTTTTTTTATAACAACGTATTAATTAAAGGAGTTTTATACATAAAAAAAAAATTGTGACGTTTTTTAACTTTTGACAAATAAACAATTTTTGATAACCTTTTTCTTAATTTATGTACAGTTTTTAATACAAAAAACCGTTTTGTTTTTTATTTACAAAAAATCGTTTAAAAATATATAAATGTTACCCAATTAACACTTGAACACATGTCACAAAATTAAATTATAAAATAATGTCTTTTTGTCATTTTTTTTTGTCCAATATTTGTAGATGTGATAAATGTGTGTGTAGCAGATGCATACATCCAAACGGGACACACCTAAGCACGATGAGTAAGTGTATCATGGGATGATCAAAATTATTTATATTTGAACTATTGGCGACACGTTTAAAATATAAAATTTCATGGGAACAAATTTATCACGAGAACAAATTTATTGCCAGCTTATCGACACGGGTACAAAATATCACTAGAGTAAATTTATCACCGTGCCATTGGCACGGGTACACCCTAGTGTATATATATATATATATATATATATATATATATACACACACACAAATATAGAAAGAGAGGAAAATAGATAAAACGGGTCAGATCCCGATTTTGAAAATGTTTTGCAAGTGCATAAATGCTATATTTTTAAAATATGATTTATCTCATATTTAAATTGGTATCACATTCCCTTGAGAAACCCCTCACCCCTATTCTAGCAGTGCACACCTATCGAATTCTTTTTAAACAACCTAGCTAAGTTACCCTACCTAACTAATTCGTGACACCAAGTCTCTGAAAATCCTAATTAACACGAGTACTAAGGGCTAAACATCTCCCCGTTCGCAACATTACCCTATGCTCGTGCATGGGGTGTCTCGCGAAGCAAAATCCAAATAAGGACCCCCCCGCCCGATACACTACTACCTGGCAATGTTTTTCGTCGAGATCCATTAGGCCCTCAGCATATAATATATATATATATATACCGAAAAGGGAATAATACCTTATCATTCTGTTGACCTTATATAAAATATCTCAATGAATATAATTATACTTATTACAATCACAAGAATAATAACCATTCCACCGAGCTATAACTCGAGGATGCATTCTCATAGTACCTATCCAAATTCGGGTTTACTCACTTTACCTCGGTACCAAGCCAGACTCACTCATGGTCATGGTAAAAATATACACAACGATGGAGACAATCATATTCCCTCTGCAAGTGGAGTACACACACATCACACTCGAATGCGGGACGAGAAAACCTGGGGATATACTCTACCTGCTCCTCAATCCAGGTGATTCACCCACATCGTGCAACCTCCCAGGATCGCACTAGAGAAATATATATAATCTGGTTGTTCCAACCCTAGGCCAAATGAAAGCCCGTGGAACTAGCCCTCAAGATACAAATACACCAATCACACACAGATATATATGTATTCGTATCATAATATATATACTGTAATCACATTATATATATAATCTATATCACTCCTCAAATGTATATGTGGGTATAATTGCCAAGTCTCATATAGCGATATCCAATAAACCCGAATGTTCCCATTCGTAATTGTATCTAAGTATTTGTACTACTAGAAGAGGGGTGAGTCTCATATACAAAGGTTTGGGATAATAATGTCCATATTCATCGGTAGTAGTGAAAAAGTTAAAATGCAAGTATTCTCACTATAAGTAGTTGAAATTTTTATAGCTACTTGTCTAGTTTTTCTTTCTCTGTGAGGAAAAGAACTTGGAACTAGCTTTCTCTTAAAATTATGTTCATGATTTATGGTTCGATTTACAAAAAAGTACACAGACTCAGGTTCCACAAGTTAGGTCTGCAAGTGGTTGTAGACATTCCAGGTAACTAAGCAGCTACTTAAAGGAAAAATATTTCTAATGATGGGTCATAAGAATAAGGCAGAGGTGCCTAGTAGTGGGATATGTATTTTGGATTTAGTGGGGACAAAAAGATAATGTAATTAAATTATATTAATGTAGTTATTTTAGAAACGTTGTTTAGATTTCTATACTGCTTCAAAACAAATATTCCATTCATTTTATAAGTTATTTCATCAAAATTGTGAAATCTTTTATCTATTCTAGTACATTGGAAAGTAATTTATACATAGTGAGGTTTGTCTAACAACTACTGCTAATACTGGAATGAATAATTTAATCGATCCAATCATTAAACATAAATTTTCCTTCTATAACCAAACACAATTTCGGAACTAATGCTTAGGTTATTTGAATCTAAAATGATTCGATGACTGGTTTTTAAATGATCACTTGAGTTCGTTATAAATGGAGTCACTTCTAGCCCATAAATCCTATTTAGATGAAAAAAGTGATCAAGGTTCCTTCATGGTCAAATGCTAAAGAGCCAAATATGTGTAAGAAATAGTTCATTTATACTAATGTGAATGTGTGACTATCCGGTCAATAGGTATTTTTGAGTTTTTCATTTATTTAATTTATGATTACTCAAAGGCATCAACGTGTTTACCTTATGAACGACCAATATGAGCCTTTGATTAGTTCAAAGTATACAAGGATAATGTGGATATGTGAGGTAAAATAATCTAAATTCTATAATCGAATCGTAATGGTGTTTACTTTTTGTGGGAGTTTAGAAAATCATTTATCGATTATTAGGATTTTGTCCGAGTTTTCTACACCATATATTCCATTCACAATGATGTAGAGGAAAAGAAGGGACAACTATATTTTTGATATGATAAGGTCCATTGTAATTTATTCACGACTATAACATTATCTTTGGGATCTTATGTAAGAGATGACCATGTAGGTTTGGAGATTAATTTCATATAAATCGGTCTGTTGTTCAACGTCATTATAGGACATGTCAAGATGTGGGAGTTTTCGATACTCATATTGTGGAAGGAGCCAATGTAATATCGGTGACACCCCGCCTAATAAAATACCGGACGATCCTCCTGTACTAAATTAAAATAGGAATCTCATATGGTTCATTCTTAGCATCACTATCGAAAACCAATTTAATTACTAATAACCTATTACGCTGGCGTCAAAATTTTATTTAACTAATGTTTTAAACAAACCATTCAAATAAAACATCCTCATAGTTTATATATGAAACTGAAACTAAACTAAAATAACCGAACACTCGATTTAACATTGTACAACAAAGTAGAATAGCCATAAATCAATGTGAGGTAAAACAATAATTGAATACAATTGGGTTTTCAGCCCGATAGTTTCTACGGTACCTCATATCTATATTACAAAGATTGAAGCGTCTACAGTAAACCTGCATGCATCCACAGCTACTGCAACAAACATCCGACTCGAAGGAATTATCGTCCAGGTGTCCCTGTGTCTGGACACCTATATATATATATATATATATATATATATACACACACACACACACACAGATATAGCAAGAGAGGGAAATAGAGAAAAATGGGTCAGAGCCTGAGTTTGAAAATGTTTTTCAAGTGCATAAATGCTATATTTTTAAAATATGATTGATCTCATATTTAAATTGGTATCGTACTCCTATGAGATACCCCTCACCCCTCTTATAGTAGTGCACACCTATTGCATTCTTTTTAAAAAACCTAGTTAAGATACCCTGCCTAACTAATCAGTTACACCAAATCTCTGAAAATCCTGATTAACCCGAGTACTAAGTGCTAAACTTCTCCCCGTTTCAAACACTGTGCTACGTTCGTGCGTGGGGTCTCTCGCGAAGTGAAATCCAAACACGGAACCCCCCGATACACTCCTACCTAGCAATGTTGTTCGTCAAGATCCATTAGGCCCTTAGCACACAACGTATATATATATATATATATATATATATATATATATATATATATATATATATATATATATATATATATATATATATATATATATATATATATATATATATATATATATATATCTACCGAAAATTGAATAATACCTTATCATTATTTTCACCTTATATATAATATCTCAACGAAGATAATTATACTTATTACAATCACAAGCATAATAACCATCCCACCGGGTTTACTCACTATCCCTCGGTACCAAACTAGACTCACTCATGGTCATGGTAAAAATATACACAACAGTGGAGGCAGTCATATTCCCTCTGCAAGTAGAGTACACACACATCGCACTCGAACGCGGGACGAGATGACCTGGAGATATACTCTCCCTTCCCCTAAAGCCAGGGGATTCACCGACATCGCGCAACCTCCTCAGATCTCACTGGACAAATATATATAATCTAGCAGTTCTAACCCTACGCCAAAGGAAAGCCGACAAAACCAACCTCTAAGATACAAATATACCAATCACAAAAAAATATGTATGTATTCGTATCATAATATATATACTGTAATCACATCGTATATATAATCTATATCACTCCTCAAATGTATATGTGGGTATAATTGCCAAGTCTCATATAGCGATAGACAATAACCCCGAATGTTCCCATTCGTAATAATATCTAAGTATTCGTACACTTATAATACTAATACTTATAAGTATTCTCTCAATTGATATATATATATATATATAAATCGTACCTTAATCACTTTTAAGGATTTATATTTGTACTCGAATATACAAATTCGTACTAACTAGACAAGTATACTATCGACTTATCTTAATTTCATAGGTATCGCATCACCTATAATAACCGTCGTCAACAGACGTATCGGGTAACTGCTAAATCCTCTTTAGCCTGTATCCCAAATTTCGTCCTAGACGCCTCGTAGGATTTTCTCAATCAATTGGCATATAATTACATTTTATACGTGCACAATTATCTATATATAATTACACGCTGAAATACTCCCTCGGGTGTTACTCGTCCCGAACACCCCTAAAAAAATAAGTCATGTATTTTACTCAATTAACCCAAGGTATACATCTCACTCCAATAATAATTTAGAAGTCCCCGCTCTATTTTTGGGAACCCCACTTGTCTAATTCCTTAATTTATTTATTTTCCTCAAAAATGTACTTTTAGTTCCACACGATTATAGCACCTTCCTAGCCCCCATAAATTCCTCAAATGGCTAGATATTAATTCCCTAAATGAATCGTTATTTCCTCAATTAAATAATATATAAACAATTAAATTTTGAATTTATAGCATTTAAACAACCTTATCCGAAACTATCAAAAATCCTGAAGGGTCGATCGATCGACCCAAGGCCGTCGATCGATCGATCCGGACAGCTTCTTCTTCGAGAAGCTGTTTCGGCCATTTAAGCTTCCCCTAAGTTTTTAATTCCTATTCTAACATCATCCAACCTCAATCAACGACATACACACACACACTTAAAAATGGTTCTAAACATCCTAGAACCCATAACTAATTATTGATTTCAATAAATTCCTATGTTTCCGAAATTGTATATTATCTGGGGTTTATCCGTTAAACTTCCGAAAAACCCATTTTGATTCACGAAAACCCATCCCGAAAAGCTTTATAGTTATTCATTACCAATTATAATATGAGATTTATGCCTCGTGGATAAAATTCGACGACCTTGAGTCGAATCCCGCGAAGTTTGTCGAAATCTTATTTTTTCTCCTCTTTTCTCTCTTCCTTTCTTCTCCTATTTCTTTTCTCTCTTTTTCTTTCTTTCTCCCACTCTCTCGTGCCTTATGTAGAGATAAATAAGGTTTTATCCCTTATAAACCCCAAAATGACTTGTTTACTCAATTACGAGTCCCTATTGGTCCAAAATTTCTCGGAATCCAAACACTACTCCCAGATACTCTATTATGACTATCTCGGCATTTTCGAAACCAATTGAACACTCAAAATCTCCATCTGAGGTACTTAAGTACAATTCACTGGTTAAACTGAACACATCTCAATAGACATTTTTGAAATAAAATATTATCCTTTGTTGCTTTTGCCAACTGCGACATGTTATTAAAATGGTCCAACTCATTTCATTAATCCCGAAAGTAAATGTAACACCCATCTGAAATCATATAACCCTCATAAACTCCAATCAGGAGGGACGTCTCTCATGACAAGATAGTTCACTATATTCAGAAACCAGGGCATAGAAGAGGTGGCAAAAAGTTGCTCATTCGAAAAATATTCGTCTATGGGTTTAGGATCTCTAGGTACGTCGTATGAAAACCATGATAAGTGATTCGCAACGACGTTGTCTACTCATTTTTTGTCCTTAATAGAGAGATTAAACTCTTATAGGAGTAGGATCCACCTTATGAGGCGCGGCTTTGCGTCCTTCTTTGCAAGAAAATATTTTAACGCTGTATGGTCGGTAAAGCAAGTGATGGGAGAACCGATAAGATAGGACCAAAATTTGTCGAGCATGAATACTATTGCTAGAAACTCCTTCTCCATGGTGGAGTAATTTAGTTGAGGTATGGTAAGGGTCCGTCTAGCGTGGTAGATGACATGAGCCTTATTGTCCTTTCTTTGGCCCAAAACAGCCCCTATCGCATAATCGCTAGCGTCACACATAAGCTCGAATGGCAAGGACCAATTCGAAGATTGCATAATAGGAGCGAACATAAGCATGTTTTTCAGTTTTTCAAAAGCGCTTTGATATGATTGCATCCACTCAAATGGGGTGTCCTTCATAAGAAGATTGCTTAAGGGTCTAGCCATGGCGCTAATGTCCTTAATGAACCGTCTATAAAACCCCGCGTGACCCAAGAAGGAGCACACATCTTTGAGCAATTTTGGTGGGGGCAGGTGAGTTATGACATATATTTTTTCTCGATCAACCTAGATCCCTTTGGATGACACGATGTGGCCAAGAACTATACCCTCGGTTACCATGAAATGGCATTTTCCCAACTCAGCACTAAGTTCTTTTCCACACATCGAGCTAGTACTTTCTCAATATTGGCTAAACATAGGTCGAAGGAGGTGCCCAAAACACTAAAGTCGTCCATAAACACCTCTAGCCCTCTCTCAACAATGTCACTGAATAAGCTCAACATGCACCTTTGAAATGTTGGCGGTGCATTACACAAGCCAAATGGCATACGTTTGTAGGCAAACGTTCCAAAAGGGCAAGTGAATGTTGTTTTCTCTTGATCAAGTACATCTACCTCAATTTGGTTATATTTGGAATAACCATCTAGGAAGTAATAATAAGGGTGGCCCGCTACTCTTTCAAGCATTTGATCAATAAAGGGTAAGGGGAAATGGTCTTTCCTAGTTCCCGCATTGAGTTTTCGGTAATCAATGCAAATGCACCATCCAGTGGTGGTACGTTGGGGAACTAGCTCTCCCTTGGAATTTTTAATCACAGTCATGCCCGACTTCTTCAGGACGACTTGAATGAGGATCACCCACTTGCTATCCGAGATTGGGCAGAAAATCCCGGCTTCCAACAGCTTTATAATTTTAGTCCTCACAACATCTTTCATTATGGGGTTTAGCCGTCCTTGCATTTCTCTCGAGGGCTGAACATCCTCTTCGATATGAATATTATGGGTGCAAATTAGGGGGTTTATCCCCTTTAGATCAGCTATACACCAACCAAAAGCATCTTGGTGCTTCCTCAAAATCTTTAATAATTTACCCTCCTGTTCTTTATCTAAGCTAGAGGAGACAATAACAGGAAATGTCTCACTTTCACCTAGGAAAGCATATTTGACATTGGAGGGGAGTATCTTCAATTAGAGATTCAGGAATGTGTCTCTAGAGGGAACCACGCGTGCTTCCCTTGGCGGTAATTCTTCGAATCGAGAAACCCAATTAAAATCTCTCGTGTCCTCTTCCAACGCTCTGTTATCGAGTAAGCTTCTCAACTCCTCTATCTCCCTCTCAAACTCAGTATAGGCACCCTCAGTCTCATAATTAGAAGCTAGGAAAACTTCTAAGGCATCTCCACAGTAATTTTCCTCAAAGTGTTCTTCTACGATCTCCTCAATTAAACTCACCGCGTGAAGATCATCTTCTTCCCCTTCTTGTTGGGAGATGTTGAAGATGTTTATTTCCAAAGTCATATTCCCAAAAGTGATTTGCATCTGCCAATTTATAGTATTGATCACAGCGTTAGTCATAGCTAAAAATGGGCATCCAAGGATGATGGGAACATGATTTTTCTAGCCGAAGGAGGTATCCGTGTCCCAAATGACAAAATCTACCAAGTAGTAAAAAGTATCCACTTGGACTATTACATCTTCAACAATACCCCTTGGTATCTTCAAGGCTCGATTTGCTAACTGGAGAGTGATCCTTGTGGGCTTAAGATCACCCAGATCAAGTTTCCTATAAATTGAATAAGGGAGAATGTTGACACTTGCTCCCAAATCGAGTAAGGTTTTTTCAAATTTATTTTCTCCAATGGTGTAGGAAATGGTGGGGGCACCGGGATCTTTATATTTAGGGGGGAGATCATTAATAATGATTGAACTCACATTTTGTGCTAGAAACACGATCTTCTTTACCTTCATCCTCCTCTTGACTGTTAACAAGTCTTTTATGACTTTTGCGTAGGATGGAATTTACCTTATTGCATCGAGGAAAGGTAAGGTCAACTTTACGTTCTTAATCACTTCTAGCACTTCTTCACTTATGGTCCTGTTATGGGCAGGAACTAATCTTTGAGGAGATGGTGCTGTGGAGGGTGGTTTCACTAATACCTCGGGCTCATTAGTGTCTTATTTATCCCTATCTTTTAAGGGGACATATTCGGCCTCTTTCGTGCCGAGCGAAATCTCCTTGTCCTTGGTTGTGTCATATGGAGGAGGTAATATATCAATGACTCTACCATTATGAAGAGTGGTCACAGCTTGACATTGCTCCTGATATTCTGTAAAGGTGGAGCTAACACTAGTTTGACCTTGGGGAGGTCTTTGGCCCTAGGCATGAAACTTTCCCTTCTCTTGGATACTCAATGATGATTGAAACTTTGAAATATTCGCATTTATATCATTGATCATGTGCTCATGTTTAGCAGTAGTTGCATTCTGGGCAGTGAAGAATTTGTTTATCGTATCCTCGAGATTTCTTCGCGGTGGAGTAATATATGGCTCCGGAGGTGGTGGTGCCTACAGATGTCCTTGCATGTGTGGTGCTTGTTGATAGTGCAATGGTGGAGGAGGGGCAACACGTGATTTAGGATTCATCATAGCATTTTGTTGCCCATAGCTAAAACCATGATGGTTTTTCCATGAAGGGTTGTAAGAATTATCGTGCGATGCACCTAAATTACCCTTAAATCCTCCTATACCACTCACTTGCTCTTGAAGCATAACTTTATAGGAGGGTATCATCGGGCATTCCTCTGTTGAATGTCCCACCTCATAAATATCACACACCTTCTCAATGGGGTTCGGGATGGAGCCTGTTGGTCCTCTTGCACATATCTCAAGTATTTTTCGCATTCCTTTCTCAAGAATATAGAGTCGACTGTTCGTCATAGTATTCTTTTCTACGTGAAATAGTCCATACGCCGATGAAGTGATGATCGTTTGGCGAGTTTGATTATGAGTGCTAGGGTCAGATGTATCCCATGCTTGGGTAGTCTCGGTGACGTACCTCAGGTGAAGCTCATCATCGTTGGCATCTAGGTCGACAAAGGGGCCATCACACATGGTTTCAACGAGTTGTTTGGAATTTATATTCAGCCCATTATGGATGAAGGAAATGATTTACAGTTTATCAAGTCCACGATGAGGGCACGAAGTGATTAACTCATTAAAATGCTCGTAACATTGATCGAACGACTCATGTTCTAATTATTGAAAGGTTTGAATTTGAGCCTTGATGGAGTTCATTCGACGTGTAGGAAAGAATTTCATAAGAAATTTATATTGCAACTCGTTCCATGATGCAATTGAGTTTGGAGGTAAAGACCATAACCAGGTCTTAACCTTGTCCTTTAGCGATAATGGGAAGAGTTTGAGGCGGATCACATCTTTTGTGAAAGTTTGATCAATGAGGGTCTCGTACACTTCCTCAAATTCCCTGATGTGGAGATTTGGCTTTTCTGACTCCATTTCATGGTAGTTGGGAAGTATCTGGACCATCCCATTCCTAAAGAGAAATTGCTCTTCATTATATGGGAGTAAAATGCATCCCGGAGTGATAGTTCACTCGGGATATAAAATTTCTCTCAAAGGGTGGTACGGGACCACATCCTCATCGGCGGCTACACTACCGTGTTGTGACATGTCTTTCTCACTTGATTACTCTGTATCCTCACTTGGTATACTTGGAGCATGCTCTGTGGTGTCTCATAAGAGGGATGTCGGAGTGTTACTGTAAGGACATAAATTTCCAATTGAGTCCCTGTATTGTTTTGACTTAATTCCATGAACAAAACTGTGTATGTAATATGCCATAGGGAGAATTTTATTTTGTCACGATCCCACTTGGTCTATGACGTATTGAAGAAATTAAAGACGTTGTGGCAAAGCTTAAAAGAAATAATCATGCCGATGTTTATTTGGTGTAAGTTACTCGTTTTCAAAGTTAATTTCATTCCGAGATCACTCAGGTATGAATGCGTATAATTAATGGTACTCGGAATTATTTTATGAAATATAAGGATGTAATTTTTATATAGAAAAATGATATTTAATGTTTTAAAAAGTGTTTTTATGGTTTAAACTTCATTTTATGATGATAAGCTCGAAATAGAGTTTGTCTAATTTGAATCTCTTTGTTAAGAGACGTTTTTATCCGAAAGTCTAAGAAAGTCAAACTTTGGTGAGGTCGCTCGAATGACATTGGATCTCGTTCGAACGAGATACAATGTCGCGCGAACGACATGATTAAGTCGTTCGAACGACACATTTTTCAAGGCGGTGTTTAAATCCTATTAAAACAGTGTTTGCATCATAATTTCGTAAGTGTGCTTTCTGGAAAAACTGTTTTACAAACCAGAACCTTGTTTGCACATGTTTTCTAAGGTTTACAAAGCTTAAACACATCCTTAGAGTTTGCAAAGATCCGAGTTATCATTCTTATATGTTTACGTGATCTTGTTGCACCAAAGTTGTTTGTTCTACACATTGAACACAAAGGGTTTTGTGGTGAAAAAGCGACGGACATCGTGTTCGACATCGTAGACGTATCAAAGCCATATCGGTGGACATCGAGACATACGTGGACACGTGTGTTGTGGACAGAGATCATAGAAGATGGAATTTCTACGTGGGCACTATTGAAGAACGGTTGAAGATCAGAAGGAGCATCAAGACCCATGGGGATCGAGTCTTAGTGTAAGGCTAATCTGTCTTTGTAAAACCATTATTCATAGTGATTGTCTGGCTTGGGTCGTCCGAAGTTGTTTTCCCGTTTTGGGTTTTTTCCTCGTACATTCGGCGTTGTGAGTATTCTTTACTTTACTTTACTTGCTTTAATCACTATATGCTTGTTTAGGATTAATCAAGATAAAATTGGTTTAAAGTGAGTATTGGGTTTTCACAACTTGGTTTGGTACATTATTAAAAGTTGGATCTTTTTTGAAGAAAAAATGATTTTGTTTGAAAACACACATATCGGGCACTCCACAAATGGTATCAGAGATAGAAAACATTTTTATTTGTTTTGTGATCCCGTGTGTTTTCAAAGATGAATTCTGGATATAATGAATTTTCTCAAACTCCTGTTTTTGATGGCACTAATTACACCTATTGGAAGATGAGAATGAGATGTGCTTTAAAATCTATTGATGAGCGTGTTTGGCTTGCAGTTGAAAAAGGTTGGACACCCCCAGTCACTATTGTAGGCGAGGTCACTAGTTTAAAGCCTGTTGAGTCTTGAACCGAAATTGAACAAAGACTTGCATAATATAATTCTAAAGGTCTGCACGTTATTTCTTCACATGTCACACAGGAAGAATATAATAGAATTATGACTTGTGAAACATCAAAAGAGGCTTGGGATATTTTGTCACTCACTCACGAGGGCACTAGCACGGTTAAGGCGTCAAAACTTCAAAATCTCACTACAAAGTTTGAGACCATTAGAATGTTAGAGAGTGAGACCTTTGATGAGTTTTATGCTAGGTTGTCCAATATTGTCAACTCGTCGTTTAACCTAGGTGAGAAAATTCCCGACAACCGTGTCATTAAGAAAATCCTTAGGTGTAATACCACGTATTTTTATGCTATATTAATTTGGGGATTTATTAAATTTAATGTGAGTTAATTATTTAATATAAATCTGAAAATTAATTATGTTATAATTATTAATGTGACGTGAGTTAGTAATTATGGGAAACTTGTTCAATATTACCAATGAGTAAAGTAATATATGATAATGGTTCTATTAAATGTCAAGAGTGAATAAAATGACAATTTTGGAAATTTAAGTCGGGACGCACCCGTGTCGCGTCGGGACTAAATATTGATGAATAAAAGTGAAAATATTATAAGTTGCTCGTATGGTCATTTTAAGTGCGCCAAAGTGTCCGGAAGGGTCAAGATAATCAGAAAAGTGTACTCGAGGGTTTAGTTTGGGTCTCGGGGAGTTTTTAGGCCTAATTAACACCCCAGGAGGGCATTTTGGACATTTCGCATTTTTGGGTAACTAAACCCACGAAATTTCAAGGGTTATATCAGATGTCTAAGGTTACCTTCTAGGGTTGAAACAACTCAAACTTTAGAATGGCCCTAGGAGAGGGAAGGAGGAAGATTTCCAAGCAATTCAAGGCCAAAAAGTCACCCGATTGCACCGCCACCACCACCAACACGTAAATTGCTTGACGGGGAACGCAACCACACAAAAATCATCCGCAAAATAGAATTCTGTTTATTTTGCTTATTTTCGTTACTGCATCACTCATGTTAGTCTAGGGATGATCAGGATGAGTTTTATGGAAGAAAACCCAAATTTGAGATAGGAAATCGCATGTAGTATTGATTTGAATGTAAATCTGGAAACCCTTTCGCACGTAGAGGATTAAACCACGAATTTATGATGATGTTTTAGAAGAAGAAAATTTTGGAAAAGACTGATTATAACCATGTTAAAGAGATTTCTAGGGTTCTTGAGATTTACATGAATTTTGGCCTGTTAATCCATGGTTATTAATGGAAATTGTCATGCTTTACGTAAAAGGTGTATGAAATAGGTTTATACTATTAGTAGTACAAATTTTTGGGCGATTGGGAATGAAAAGTTGGATTTGGATGAGGTTATGTGATAGAACCCGTAACTGGTTAACTGCAGAATTCGCCATACCTGCTTGATCGATCGATCGAGCCAAGAGCTTCGATCGATCGAAGGTTCGATTGATCGAGCCCCAGACCTCGATCGATCGACCCCTTCTGGCAGACTCATATTTCCCTTTTTAAATTGGTTGAATTCAATTTAATGAGAAATAATCCTTGGACACCCTTATTAAAATGTTTTGGGAGACAAAGAAAACCAGTATGACCTATAGATAATTATGGGACCTTTAATGTAAGACGAGAGTTGTATTTTTGGGATATTTACATATAAGGGAAGATGAAATTGTGTATCAAGGGGAGAGACGCGTAAGATAGTTACGATGGAAATTAGATGAGTACATACTGAATTCTACGCTTAGGAGGATAAAGTCCATGAGTGTTACGTAATAAGTTGGAATGATCCCTCAAATTTAAGTAAGAAATGAACGGTTATACGTGAGAATTAAATAATGAGAAATAAGGACAAATGTTGTAATTATGGGATTTGAGATGGACCTAATTTGATATGGTAATATTAGTATAGTAATATGACTGTGTTTATGCATATACTATCTATGTGTGAAAATCGTGTCCACGCTACTTGCTATCCCTGAGGTTACCGCGCTGGGACAGTCTTATCTCGATGGGACCTTTATGGGGGATATTGACTTGTACCCTAAAAGATAGAAATCCTTGGTACATGCTATCGAATTGATAGTTCAGATGGTCCTAAGAGACGCGGGCATGTGCTATCCTCTTAGAGACTTCGAATCTATGCTTCGCCTCAATATTGTTTGTGTATGTGTTAATACAGTTCGAGAGTGATTCCGAATATGTATTTCCCTTATTACGAGTGATACGGGGATTGGATAGCCGAGTATGCCCGCACCATAGTTTTTATGTGGGGTGTTGTTAGAATATATATATTATACGAGTATTTAATATATATTTGAAATTCTAAAATTTGGAACTACCTACTGTGATATGGTAAGTAAGACATGTATGATGACTCAAATTGGAAATACTTGTTTTGAAAAAGTATAATATGACACTGGGAAACTTTATTAATAAATAAAGTTAAAATGAGAGCTTTGTTACCAAATGAAATCTTCCTTTTAAACAACTATATTGTTCAGTTTTAAATCTTACGAGTAACCTAAGATAAGTTAAACCATTGGGAAGTTTAGTGCGATATAAGATAAGAAAATCCATTGGGAAGGTTAGTGCGATAGGCATGCACATTAGAAGAGAGGAGAGAATTTCTCAAGAGAGTGCCTCACTAATATGTTGTTGCATTGGCCTGTAAACATTTTAAATACTTGCTAAACAAATTTTAAATCATTTACACTATCGGGCTCTGACCCGTTTCTATTTTTCTTTCTCTCTTGTATATATATGTATATATATTAAAGGTGCCCAGCCACAGAGGCGTCTTGCATAGGATCCTTTGGAAGGAACGCGCTGCAGCTTAGGTGGGAGCTGCAGGCCTCTTGCTTAGACGACTTCATTTATTTGACTCCACTCCTAGCATATTCATTTAGTGGAGAATGTGTCGCCCTTTCCATTATTCAGTTGTTTATTTGGACATTGTGATTCAGTTATTTCTAGTATTGTCACTTTGGGTTTTATTACTGTCTGGATATTTTACTTTAAGTTTTTAATGTTGGGATTTAGTTGTTGAATGTTTAAATTATTTGGATTATATGTTCCAGGATTATTATGGTGTGATTATTTAATGTTGAATTGTTGTAAAGATTTAAATCTTGGTTTATAAAATAAAATTTGGAAAGTAATGTCTAAAAATAGTTTTGACACTTCGCTTAATTAATTAGGGTGTTTAAATTGGAAAAGATATTTTTGCGACAGTGATGCTAAGAATGAACCAACCGTTCACCTTGATTTTAATTTAATAAAGGAGTGATCCCCCGGTATTTAATTAGGTGGGGTGTCACAGGTGGTATCAGAGCATCAGGTTCTAGTGTCCATAGGATCTGTACGACTTATTTCGCTTTCAGCTTAACATTTTTTGCTATAGAGCCCTATTTTAGGATTGTTGTATTCCTGCTTTAACTTTTACGTCTTCATCTATTTGAGATTTGATAATAACTGTAGACTAATGAATTTATTCACATTTTAGATGCCTTCGAGACGTGCACCAAAGGATAGGCGTGCCCAAGCCGAGCAGCTGGCAGCTCCGGCACAGGATACAATGAATGCTAATGAGGTAGCCGCTATCGTTGCTCAGGCGATGAATGCCGCGCTAGCGGTGGTTCAGCAGGCTCCACCCCAGATTCAGGCAGTGGCGCCAGTACCTGCACAGTTTCCATCTGTATGGGAGAGGGTTAGGGATGACTTTCAGAAGGTGCATCCCCCTGAGTTCTCAGGTAGTTCAGATATCATCATCGTCAGCCAATGGAAGAAAGATATCTAGTGGAATCTTTGTATGTATGAGTGCACAGACGTGAAGAAACAGTTATTGGCTTCCTTTAAGCTGGTGGGGGCCGCTTTGCAGTGGTGGGAGTCCACCACCACCTTGGAGGAGAGGGACACGATCCCGATTCAGTCATTTTAGGAGCGGTTTGACCGCAAGTACTTTCCACCCGTCGTGCAGACTGAGATGAGGCCAAAGTTACTGAAATTGAAATAGGAGAATTCTACCGTTATTGAGTATGAGGAGGAGTTCACGAGATTTCTCACCATAGTGCCAAATGAGGCACCCACTGAGGGTAAGAAGATAATGCTGTTTGTGGACGGATTAGCTTGGAGGATCCGTCAGCACCTTATAGGGAATCTATCTCTGAGTACTTTCATTTATGTACTTAATGCTACTTTACTACATTGCCAGGATCACCGCTTCCATCTGTAGGGAAGCAAGCGAGAAGGAGAGTCCGGCCAGCAGGGCAGGACCGGGGGTAGTAGTGCTAGTGGATCACTGACATCTCAAGGACAGACTCGTTAGCACAAGCAGAGTTCCCATCAGGGGGACCCTGCTAAGCGATTCCATTCAGGTGATTCCAGATAGGGATTTGGGGGTTATAGGCAGGGCCAGTAGGGCCAGCCTAATCAGTAGGGCCAGCAAGGCCAACACCGACAGCAGCAGGGCCAACAGTGTTTTCACCAGGGCCAACAGGGCCAGTGGCGGGGTGGTAACAGCCAGCAGGGCCGTGGTCAGCAGCGTCAGAGGGGAGGAAATTTCAAAGGCTGATGTTTTGGGTACGACAAGCATGGCCATAGGCGCCAGGATTGCCCAGAGGGAGAGAGGGCCCCACAGCAGTAGGGTGCCCGTAACGAGCCACAGAGGCCACTTTTTCCAACCACCCTCCCTGCTCCATCTCAAGTACCAGCCCTACCAGCAGTTCCAGCAACTCCAGTGCAGCAGGGGAAATTATAGTATGGACATGTCTATAACGTCCACCAGGCAGCAGCTCCACAGGCACCACCCACGATTGAGGGTATGTTTCCTATCCATGGTACTATGGGTCGAGTTTTTTTTGATACTGGGGCGACGCATTATTTTATAGCTACGCATTTTGCGAAGGCCTTAGGATTGTTAGCCACAGCAGAGAGCACTGTGACGTGTGTAGACTCACCACTGGGAAGTGGATCGCTCATTTTCTTTATATGTCGGGGTGTGGGGGTAGAGATTGGTAGCTTGGTATTACCAGCAGACATGTTAGTCTTAGATATGCATGGGCATGATGTTATTATCGGTATGGATTGGCTCGCAGCTTACTGAGCCATGATTGATTGTTTCGGTGGGAGTATTGTCTTTGCCATTCCGGGGCAAGAGATGTTTGTAGTGGCGATGCCTCGCCCAGAGGGAGGCTCGACCGCTCATTTGTATTATATAGAGGAGGATAACTCTAAGGAGGTTGTGATTCCCTTAGACTCGATCCCAGTTGTTCGTGATTATTCCGATGTATTCCAGGAGATACCAGTCCTACCCCCCAGTCAAGAGATAGACTTTGTCATAGATTTATTACCGGATACTAGACCGATAGCACGCTCTCCATACCGTATGGCTCCAATAGAGATGCGAGAGTTACGAGATCAGATGTAACAGCTGTTAGGTCAGGGCTTCATTCGTAGGAGTACCTCACCTTGGGGCGCTCCAGTCTTGTTTATGAAGAAGAGATATGGTTCACTGAGGCTATGTGTGGAGTACCTGGAGTTGAACAAGGACACGATACGGAATTAGTATCCGTTGCCTCGAATCGATGATTTGTTCGACCAACTGAGGGGATAAACTTTCTTTTCGAAGATAGATCTGAGGTCGGGGTACAATCAGTTACATATTAGGGAGAAGGATGTTTCAAAGACTGCTTTCTTGACAATATATGGGTCCTATCAGTTCAGGGTGATGCCATTTGGCCTCACAAATGCTCCAGCCGTGTTCATGCACTTAATGAACCGAGTGTTCAGAGAGTTCTTGGATCAGTTTGTCATCATCTTCATAGATGACATTTTGATATATTCATGCTCCGAGGAGGAGCATGCCGAGCACTTGAGACAGGTTCTTTAGACTCTACGAGAGCATCAGCTGTATACTAAGTACGAGAAGTGCGAATTCTGGTTGTGAGAAGTACAGTTCTTGGGGCATGCTATTTCTGAGAAGGGGATAGCAGTTGAACCGAGTAAAGTGTCAGCGGTGGGGGAGTGAGGCAGCCCACGACACCGATGGAAGTGCGAAGTTTCTTGGGGTTAGCCGGATATTATAGGAGATTCGTTCGAGGATTCTCCAAAATAGCTGGTCCATTGACAAACTTGACTTGCAAAGGGGTACCATATGTTTGGGATGATGCTTGTCAATTATCTTTCGACGAGCTGAAAGATAAGCTTAGTTCAGCACCAGTCCTTGCTTTACCGAAGCCGGGTGTGGAGTACCTGGTTTACACCGATGCCTCTTTACGGGGACTTGGGGGAGTACTTCAGCAGGAAGAGAAAGATATAGCTTTTGCCTCCCGCAAGCTTAACCCGCATGAGAAGAATTACCCCACCCACGACCTGGAGTTAGCAGCGGTCGTTTTTTCATTGAGGATATGGAGACACTATTTATTGGGAGAGAAATTCCACTTATTCACAGACCACAAGTCACTGCAGTACCTGTTCACTCAACGAGAGTTGAATATGCGTCAGCGCAGATGGTTGGAGTTTGTGAAGGACTATCAGTTCGACATAAAGTACCATCCGGGGAAGGCCAACGTAGTTGCTGATGCGTTAAGCCGTAGACTAGTAGACGATGTAGCGGACGTCTGGAAAGCAAAGTGGAAGGAGTTGGGTCACCAGGACCCAGTAGCCCGTTCCTTCATATCTGTTATAATAATGACACCTGAGATTATTACGAGGGTGATACAGGCACAGACCACAGACCCATTTTTCCAGGAGCAGATTGTACGACTTTTAGCTGAGGGTACTGAGTCCTATTCTGTTAGTTCTGATGGGGGTTTGAGATTTAATGGGAGATTAGTGGTCCCAGAAGGATCAGAATTACGTCATGCAGTGATGACCCAGTCTCACGGGTCCCGATTTGCGGTACATCCTGGAGGAGATAAGATGTACCAGGATATGAGGCAGAAATACTGGTGGAGTGGGATGAAGAAGGACATTGCTGAGTTCGTGTCTAAGTGTTCTACCTGCCAGCTGGTAAAGGTGGACCATTAAAAATCGTCAGGGTTGCTTCAGCCATTGGAAATACCCTCATGGAAGTGGGAGAGTATTTCCATGGATTTTATTACAGAGTTGCCTACATCACAGCGGGGACACGACTCTATCTGGGTGATTGTAGACCGTTTGACCAAGTTGGCTCATTTTCTGTCGGTGCGGACAGACTATACCACGGGTCAGTATGCTCAGTTGTTCATTGCTGAGATTGTCAGATTACATGGGGTGCCCCTGAATATTATGTCAGATAGAGACAAGATTTTTGTGTCGCGTTTCTGGGAGAGCTTTCAGGAGGCTATGAGTACTAAGTTGAGGTTGAGTTGAGCTTATCACCCACAGAAAGATGGACAGACATAGCGTACTAATCAGATGTTGGAGGATATGCTACGCATGTGTGTTCTTGATTTTGGAGGAGGTTGGGAACCACATCTTCCACTGGTAGATTTTGCTTATAATAACTCTTATCAGTTCACGATTGGCATGGATCCATTTGAGGCTTTGTATGGAAGGCCTTGTCGTTCCCCAACTTGTTGTCTCGAGGTGGAGGATAACAAGTTGCTAGGACTAGAGGTAATTCAGGAAACCCCCCCTCAAGGATTGAAATGATTAGGAGTCGCATTAGAGTAGCCCAGGACAGGCATAAAAGCTACACCGATTCGAAACGGTTTTTCCGAGAGTTTAATGTGGGGGACCAAGTGTTACTACGTGTATCTCCTATGAAAGGAGTGATGAGGTTTGGGAAGAAAGGGAAATTGGACCCGAGGTACGTGGGACCATTTCCCATTATCGAGAGGATTGGGCCGGTAGCATACAGGTTGGGACTGGCAGAGAATTTACATCGCATTCATGATGTATTCCACATCTCATCGTTGAGACGATATCTTCGGGATGATATGGCCCATACTCACATCACGATAGATGAGAAAGACTTATAGCCTGACAGCTCTTACGAGGAGAGACTGGTGGCTATCCTAGACCATAGCGAGAGGAGATTGAGGTCGAAGGTAGTTCCACTTGTACGGGTCCAGTGGGAGCATCATAATGTGGAGAAATCCACTTGGGAGCGTGAGGCAAATATGTGCGAGAGATACCCACATTTATTCTTACCAGGTATGCCTTATTTTTTGAATTTTGGGACAAAATTTCGTTATTAGGGGGGAAGTATGTAATACCCCGTATTTTTATGCTATATTAATTTGGGGATTTATTAAATTTAATGTGAGTTAATTATTTAATATAAATTCAAAAATTAATTATGTTATAATTATTAATGTGATGTGAGTTAGTAATTATGGGAAACTTGTTGAATATTACCAATGAGTAAAGTAATATACGATAATGGTTCTATTAAATGTCAAGAGTGAATAAAATGACAATTTTGGAAATTTAAGTCGGGACGCGCCCGTGTCGCGTCGGGACTAAATATTGATGAATAAAAGTAAAAATATTATAAGTTGCTCGTGTGGTCGTTTTGAGTGCACCAAAGTGTCCGGAAGGGTCGAGATAGTCAGAAAAGTGTACTCGGGGGTTTTGTTTGGGTCTCGGGGCGTTTTTAGGCCTAATTAACACCCCGGGAGGGCATTTTGGACATTTCGCATTTTTGGGTAATTAAACCCACGAAATTTCAAGGGTTATATCAGATGTCTAAGGTTACCTTCTAGGGTTAAAACAACTCAAACTTTAGAACGGCCATAGGAGAGGGAAGGAGGAAACTTTCCAAGCAATTCAAGGCCAAAAAGTCACCCGATTGCACCGCCACCACCACCAACGCGTAGATCGCGCGAAGGGGAGCATAACCACACCAAAATCGTCCGCAAAATAGAATTTTGAAAATCTCAGGCAAGTGTTTATCTTGCTTATTTTCGTTAATGTATCACTCATGTTAGTCTAGGGATGATTAGGATGAGTTTTATGGAAGAAAACCCAAATTTTAGATAGGAAATCGCACGTAGTAATGATTTGAATGTAAATCTGGAAACCCCTTCGCACGTAGAGGATTAAACAATGAATTTATGATGTTTTAGAAAAAGAAAATTTTGGAAAATACTGATTAGAACCATGTTAAAGAGATTTCTAGGGTTCTTGAGATTTACATGAATTTTGGCCTGTTAATCCATGGTTATTAATGGAAATTGGCATGCTTTACATAAAAGGTGTATGAAATAGGTTTATACTATTAGTAGTACAAATTTGTGGGCGATTGGGAATGAAAATTTTGGATTTGGATGAGGTTATGTGATAGAACCCGTAACTGGTTAACTGCAGAATTCGCCATACCTGCTTAATCGACCGATCAAGCCAAGAGCTTCGATCGATCGAGCCCCAGACCTCGATTGATCGACCCCTTCTGGCAGACTCATATTTTCCTTTTTAAATTAGTTGAATTCAATTTAATGATAAATAATCCTTGGACACCCTTATTAAAAGGTTTTGGGAGACAGAGAAGACTAGTAAGACCTATAGATAATTATGGGACCTTTAATGTAAGACGAGAGTTGTATTTTTGGGATATTTACATATAAGGGACGATGAAATTGTGTATTAAGGGGAGAGACGCGTAAGATAGTTACGTTGGAAATTAGATGAGTACCTACTGAATTCTACGCTTAGGAGGATAAAGTCCACGAGTGTTACGTAATAAGTTGGAATGATCCCTCAATTTAAGTAAGAAATGAACGGTTATACGTGAGAATTAAATAATGAGAAATAAGGACAAATGTTGTAATTATGGGATTTGAGATGCACCTAATTTGATACGGTAATATTAGTATAGTTATATGACTGTGTTTATGCATATACTATCTATGTGTGAAAATCGTGCCCGCGCTACTTGCTATCCCTGAGGTTATCGCGCTGGGACAGTCTTATCTCGATGGGACCTTTATGGGGGATATTGACTCGTACCCTAGAAGATAGAAATCCTTGGTACAGGCTATCGAATTGATAGTTCAGATGGTCCTAAGAGACGCGGGCATGTGCTATCCTCTCAGAGACTTGGAATCTATGCTTCTCCTCAATATTGTTTGTGTATGTGTTAATACAGTTCGAGAGTGATTCCGAATTTGTATTTCCCTTAGTACGAGTGATACGGGGATTGGATAGCTGAGTATGCCCGCACCATAGTTTTTATGTGGGGTGCTGTTAGAATATATATATATTATACGAGTATTTAATATATATTTGAAATTCTAAAATTTGGAACTGCCTACTATGATATGGTAAGTTAGACATGTATGATGACTCAAACTGGAAATACTTGTTTTGAAAAAGTATAATATGACACTGGGAAACTTTATTAATAAATAAAGTTAAAATGAGGGCTTTGTTACCAAATGAAATCTTCCTTTTAAACAACTATATTGTTCAGTTTTAAATCTTACGAGTAACCTAAGATAAGTTAAACCATTGGGAAGTTTAGTGCGATATAAGATAAGAAAATCCGTTGGGAAGGTTAGTACGATAGGCGTGCACATTAGAAGAGAGGTGAGAATTTCTCAAGAGAGTGTCACACTAATATGTTGTTGCATTGGCTTGTAAACATTTTATATACTTGCTAAACAAATTTTAAATCATTTACACTATCGGGCTCTGACCCGTTTCTATTTCTCTTTCTCTCTTGTATATATATGTTTATCTATTACAGGTGCCCAGCCACAGGGGCGTCTTGCATAGGATCCTTTGGAAGGAACGCGCTGCAGGTTAGGTGGGAGTTGCAGGCCTCTTGCTTAGATGACTTCATTTATTTGACTCCACTCCTAGCATATTCATTTAGTGGGGCATGTGTCGCCCTTTCCATTATTCAGTTGTTTATTTGGACATTGTGATTAAGTTATTTCTAGTATTGTCACTTTGGATTTTATTACTTTCTGGATATTTTACTTTAAGTTTTTAATGTTGGGATTTAGTTGTTGAATGTTTAAATTATTCGGATTATATGTTCCAGGATTATTGTGGTGTGATTCTTTAATGTTGAATTGTTGTAAAGATTTAAATCTTGTTTTATAAAATAAAATTTGGAAAGTAATGTCTAAAAATAGTTTTGACACTTAGCTTAATTAATTAGGGTGTTTAAATTGGAAAAGTTATTTTTACGACAGTGATGCTAAGAATGAACCAACTGTTCACCTTGATTTTAATTTAATAAAGGAGTGATCGCCCGGTATTTAATTAGGCGAGGTGTCACATTAGGTCGTTGCCTAGTAGGTTTGATGCTAAAGTGACCATTTTAAACTCCTTGGGTAGGTTAGAGTCAACGGAACTTGAAGAGATTGTAGGTGACTTACAAACCTATGAAATCAACATGATTACCTCCAAGCAAGTGCCTAATAAAGAAAAGGGTATTGCTTTGAAAATCCGGAAGGAGGTAATTAAAGTTTTGGATTCCGATTCCGATTTCGATTTTGAGAATGTTGCTTTGTTGGCAAAGAAATTTAAAAAATTTATTAAGTTTCAAAAGCAATCGAAAGATGCCAAGCAATTTAAAAAATTCAAGAACAACAAAGTAGATCCCACCTCTAAGGATAAGTTTGAAAAGCCTAATAGAGATGAGTCGGATAAGTGTTTTGGGTGTGAGGGGTACAGTCACAAGGTTAAGGAGTGTCCCACTAGACTTAAGAAAGAGGGAAAGCAACCCGTTGTCTATAATGCCACCTTAAGTGATAGTGAACCGGAAGAGGGAGAGAGTTACCCCATTGAGCGTAACTTTGTTGCGTTTATTGCATGTTATGTGAGCGAAGACGATACAACTCATGTGAATGACACTTCCGAGGTGGTTTTGAGTGTATCCCATGTTAGTGAGGGTGAAGAGATTGACGAGGAGGAGATAGATGTGAAAGAATTTCAAAATGCGTTTAATGAGTTGTGTGCCGAAACGGTGAAGGTGAAAAAGGCTAACTCAAAATTGCAATTTAAGTTGAATGAGCGTGCCATGGAAAATAATGATATTTTGATTGAGGATCTTAGGGCACGAGAGAAGAAGTTTAGGGAGAAACTAGAGTTTGTGGAGAAAGAGAGAGATAATCTCCGTGGTTTGATGGAGTCCTTGAAAAAGGAGATTTTAGAGTTTGAGGAGACTAGGCGTTTACTCGAGTCTAGGATTATTGAGTTGGAGGAAAGGTTGATAGACTCGTCTAGAGTCAATTTTGATTTGGAGGCAAGATCGGAGAAGTTAGATAAGACCTTAGGCACCGTCCAAATTAAGGGAGATAAGGGAGGTATAGGTTTTAGTGAGAGAGTTGTTCCCATTCCCCCCGCATGTGTGAGAAACACTAGGATGGTTAGAAAAGGTCCCCATAAAGGTAATTATTCCCACCACCGCTACACTTGCAAATTTTGTGGTAGGAAAGGTCACCTTAGGCGTTATTTTTACGACCTTAGACAAGATCCTAGGAAGTTTAGGAATAAAGTTGCCCCGGTTCCCCACACCCACATGCATCATTTTACACCTACTTGGGTTAGGAAATCGAATTTAGTGGCTTTAGGTATTAAACTTCATGATTCTCATTTGGGTGCACTTGATTCTTCCCATGCTAAATCTAAAGGATGATAGTGTTGCCATGTTTGCCATATGCTAGTTTGCTTCATGATATACTCATTGCTAGTATTATGACATATGTATCATATTGTATTATAGTTTGAGTCCTATTTTGAAAAATACAAAAAGATTTTGTTTTTTGAGAAAACTTTTGAAAATCCAAAAAGATTTTGCTTTTCTTTGAGACAAAATATGTTTGAAATGCCAAAAAGATTTTCGGTTTTTTGTTTTTGAGAAACAATGTTTGATGTGGCATATTGGTGTGCTTGGACCACCCCCTCCATCATTTCATTATCAATGTGGCTAAGACATTTGGTCATTATTATCGATACTTAGAATGATCTTAACCATTGTTTATATGGGGTGGATTCGAAGTTGATATGCATTTTGATTCGACTTTGTATATATGCCAACATTGCACACATGCACGAGTTTATATGGATGTTTGACTTCTCTTGCATATTTGAATTTGGTGAGGCGTTCTTAT
The DNA here is from genome assembly GCA_949130495.1 of Sambucus nigra. Taxonomy (NCBI): domain Eukaryota; kingdom Viridiplantae; phylum Streptophyta; class Magnoliopsida; order Dipsacales; family Adoxaceae; genus Sambucus; species Sambucus nigra. The sequence goes on from OX422224.1 coordinate 268,428,321, forward strand.
CTCAATCTTGTCATCTATGCGTAAGTAAACTTAAGGAGAAGTGTGCATGTAATAACCATTTACCAAGAGGATTTAAAATTGGTAAAAATGATGAGTGATTCACGGGAAAGGGTTGCGAGAGTTCAATTTAACTCATCGTGAAAGCCACCGTTTAAAAAAAGCCCAAAAAGAAAAAGCAAGATGCTAAGAAAAGGGACAATAAGATTTTCTCTAAGTTGAGAATGCTAGAAACCTCAAAAGAACTTGAAAAAGTATGTTTATATGAGGGTGTTTGGTTGGAGAAAATTCAAACGGGTTTGCACATCTAATCCTAACATTGAAACATTGCAGTTTGACGCTATTGTTTGTAGAATCGTCAAAACTCTGGATTTGTGTGCATGTAGTATGTTTAGTTCATTAAGCTCGCACTTTAATTGTCATTTGGCTATGATAAAGTTTGATGATTTATCGCTATCAATTAGAGCTTCTTGATCGTTTCGATGTGTTGGAATTGTGACTCATTTGTTGTAGTTTCACTCCCATTCATTCCATATCCATGTTTGAGCACATCGGTACTATGTTTGCATGTAACTCGTATTTTTAGTTTTAATGAGTTTTTGTGTTTTGTGCGAAAAGCTTACTGTTTTATCACTGTTTTGCTTCTGTCATTCCCTTCCTGAAATTTTTTTGTGGAAATTTTTTCACTAGGAAATACTTTATAATATTTCTGGGAAACTGGGAAATTTTGGCAGGTCGCGCGAAGTCGTTCTAACGACATTGCATCTCGGGCGAACGACTTTGTACTTCGTTCAAGCGACTTCCTCATCTCGTTTGAGCGAAGTCCCTGGCTCGTTCGAACGACAGGGTGAAAAATGACTTTTGATTGGTTTGCAGTCCTCTGGCTTAATTTGATATATTTTTGGTACTGCAGGAAGCATTTTTTTTGGATTAATTGGTTTATATGTAGGTTCTTTTATGTTCCAAATTGGTACTTTGCATATATGAGTTTGTTTATCACACTTGATTTAATTGGTATACTCTTTGTGTGATTCCTTGGTTTACTAGCTACTATTTTGTCATTACATGATCTTACTTAGCTGGTTGTCTCATGTTTATCTAGCGGTTTTCATTTTTAAAAAAAAATTGGTATCAACTTGATTCAATTGGGTATCATATTCTCATCCTAGATATTTCATATAGGTTTATCTTTTCACCGGATTGTCTATTCGAGACAAAAAGGGGGAGAGATTTGGTATGTGACATAAATTTGGTATGTGATGTAGGGGGAGATTTGTTGAGCTCTTATATTTGTTTCAAATTGGTATCAATTAATTGCTCACATGTTTTCAAATGATATGCTCTCATTAAATATATAAATTGGTTTCATTTGTTCCTTCGTACTTCATTTGTTATTTGTTTGTCTGCTTCATGTGTGTAGGTATGCTTCAGTGATTCGAGATTTCAAGTCTACATCACATTCAGACAGTTCATGCTTGCCGGTGCTACATATATTAGTCTGTGTCCTGTATTTTTGATTTTGGGTTTATGGAATGGGATTTAGGTGTCATATGGCATGACGGCCCGGTTAGGCATTTCACTGGTTTAGTTTTGTCCCGAAATAGTCAAAGGGGGAGATTTGTAAGGACATAAATTTCCAATTGAGTCCCTGTATTGTTTTGACTTAATTCCGTGAACAAAACTGTGTATGTAATATGTCATAGGGACAATTTTATTTTGTCACGATCCCACTTGGTCTATTACGTATTGAAGAAATTGAAGAGGTTGCGGTAAACCTTCAAAGAAATAATCATGCCGATGTTTATTTGGTGCAAGTTTACTCGTTTTCAAAGTTAATTTCATTCCGAGATCACTCAGGTATGAATGTGTATAATTAATGGTGCTCAGAATTATTTTATAAAAGATAAGGATATAATTTTTATATAGAAAAATGATATTAAATGTTTTAAAAAGTGTTTTTATGGTTTAAACTTCGTTTTATGATGATAAGCTCGAAATAGAGTTTGTCTAATTTGAATCTCTTTATTAAGAGACATTTTTATCCGAAAGTCAAAGAAAGTCAAACTTTCGCGAGGTCGCTCGAACGACATTGGATCTCGTTCGAACGAGATACAATGTCGCGCGAATGACATGCTTAAGTCGTTCGAATGACACATTTTTCAAGGCGGTGTTTAAATCCTATTTAAACAGTGTTTGCATCATAATTTCGTAAGTGTGCTTTCTGGAAAAACTGTTTTACAAACCAGAACCTTGTTTGCACATGTTTTCTAAGGTTTACAAAGCTTAAACACATCCTTAGAGTTTGCAAAGATCTGAGTTATCATTCTTATATGTTTACGTGATCTTGCTGCACCAAAGTTGTTTGTTCTACACATTGAACACAAAGGGTTTTGCGGTGAAAAAGCGACGGACATCGTGTTCGACATCGTAGACGTATCAAAGCCATATCGGTGGACATCGAGACATACGTGGACACGTGTGTTGTGGACAGAGATCATAGAAGATGGAATTTCTACGTGGGCACTATTGAAGAACGGTTGAAGATCAGAAGGAGCATCAAGACCCATGGGGATCGAGTCTTAGTGTAACGCTAATCTGTCTTTGTAAAACCATTATTTATAGTGATTGTCTGGCTTGGGCCGTCCGAGGTTGTTTTCCCGTTTTGGATGTTTTCCTCGTACATCCGGCGTTGTGAGTATTCTTTACTTTACTTTACTTGCTTTAATCACTAGATGCTTGTTTAGGATTAATCAAGATAAAATTGGTTTAAAGTGAGTATTGGGTTTTCACAACTTGGTTTGGTGCATTATTAAAAGTTGGATCTTTTTCGAAGAAAAATGAATTCTGTTTGAAAACACACATATCGGGCACTCCACAGTTACATGGAATTGAGTGTGTAGGCGTGGGAGAAGGACCCAGAATTTGGAACGTTTAGAGTGTGAGGGCCATCAGGGTCGTACTCAACTATCAGGTTTTCATGAATGCTGGTTGGAGTATTTTGGGGAGTTAGAGTGAGTTCAAGATTTTTCATTAACAGGATTATTAAAGATGATGAAGAATTTTTTTGTGTATTTTCAAAAAAAAATTATGTTTTTGGATTTTTTGAAATTTTTGATCAAAGTTTTAGATTGACTTGATATAATCCTAAGTCTACCTAATTCCCCTGAAACGGCGCCAAAAACTTGACGCGACCACAAATGTGTCTAGTGTGCGTGCTATGTAGGCTCAAGTGCAAGCTTGCCACTCAAGTAATAATCCGATAAGTCGGGTATCGATCCTCAGGGAAAAGGACGAACGAGGTCTTGACGACGTTAGACAGACAAAGGAAACCTAACTTTGACTCTAAAGAAAAGGACACGGTGATTTGATTTGCGAAATAACGACAACTATATGAACTTTTTGAAAATGATTAACTAATGAGATTATGAATGCAATTTTTCTACTGAAGAATTTTGAACGACTTGACTAAAACTGTAACTATGAATGGAGAAAAATAGTTCGGGTTACAATACCCCACACCCTAGTAATTCACTTCGTAGGACACTAGATTTAGAATTAAAAGTTTAAATGAATCCGAATTTTTAATACTCCTAAGTATTACATATATGAGGGATCGTAACCTGCACAGTATGTAAGCAAAGGTTGAATTAAAATTTGATCTTTATTTATCCTAAGTATTACACATATGAGGGATCGTAGCCTGCACAGTATGTAAGCAAAGGATGAAATAAAGTAGTATCATATGAATTACGATACGATTCATCTAATGCTTTGATTCCAACTTCTATTTCCACTATCGTGAATTACATCGGGTGGGGTTCATGCACCCCAACCCTTGAAAATTTAGCCAAACATATAAAAACTGGAAGAAAATGTTTTTTGGATAAAAGAAAACATTTTCACGAACACTTGAAAGTGATGAAGAATGAAATTTCTCACTATAGAAATAACTCCTACAGATTTGAAAACAATAATTGAAATAATATTACTTGAATTGCAAAACTGGAATCAAACTAGGGTTTCTTATTGTTCTTCTTCTCTAAACTGATTACAAAGATTTCCTAACGAATTAGAAGCCTCCCCACGCCTGGGAGGAGTTTAAATGTTATAATCTATGAATTCTAAGCGTATGAACCATGGAGGATTCTAATTTTAGAATTGGATAAGTTCGAAATTTCGAAACTAGAACTGATCCTACTAAGAGGGTTCGGTTCGGTTACATCTTTGACAGCCTTTATAGGAAGTTCTTTGAGCATAGGATCAGTTCTTTTTCCTTCCACTTCGATTCAGTTCCATCTTGACAGTGTCCAGGTGTAGGATCGGTTCATTTTCCTTCCACTTCGATTTGGTTCCATCTTGACAGTGCTTTACAGGAGCTTTCCCAAGGATGGGATTGGTTCTTTTAATTTCCCTTAGGTTCAGTTCCATATTTTCAAGAACTTATCCTCCTTGTATTTCTTTGAATCTTTTGGTACGAAACTCGGATTAGGTTTCTAATCCTTCCTAAACACTGAACACCTACGAAATAGATGGAAAATACATGAAACTCGACGTGCTCATTAGAAACTTGTCAATAGCAATGATATGATATAAATCCACTCGAATTACACTTTGCGGAGAGATAAAAGCCTCTTAATTAAGGGGATAAATGGGAATAATTTCTGCCTAATCATATGTGCACTTAGAAGAGAGGTGAGGATGATTCCTTTACTGAAGAGCAAATTTTATTCGTTTATGAAAGTTGCATTCATAACTGTCATGCATTTTATTCACATGCATATCATATCAAATCGGTACCTGACCCGTTTATATTTATCTTTCTTGTGTGGTTCTTATATATGTTCAGGTGCTCCGCTGCATGGGTGCCCGCCTTGACTTTCCTTCCCAGTGTTAAGGAGCTGCGACATTTTGCGGATGTTGTAGGATTTTTGTAGTAGATGCATCATTTTTTTTATAATCTAGCTATGATACGTATATATTTCGGGCATGTCGCCCAAGTTTAGTATTCGTACATACTGTCATACTTGGTGTAATCTTTTGTATTCAGTATGTTAACTGACAGCTTATTCAGTTATGCTTTCTAGTATTGTTGTTAAACTGTTATGTAATTATACACATCAACATTTTATTATAAACTGGATGATGGAGTCCTCTTTTATCCTATTTGAAAAATTATATATGACATTTGTTTTCTAAAATATTTGGTAGTTGTCTCGTATTTTTATTATGCGACAGTGATGCTAAGAATGGAGCATTTAAGATTACTGTTTTTGTTTGAGTAGCGGGCTGGCCACCTCTAATTTTAATAAGTGTGGTGCCACAAATGGTATCAGAGCATCAAGTTCTAGAGTCCTTAGGATCTATACAGACTTATCACGTTCTATCGTAGAGTTCTTTGATATAGAGCCCTATTATTAGGACTATTTTTCTTAGACGCGTTTACGATTTTCTCACAAGGATAAATTTTTTTAACTGTATATTGATTCAGTTTCTTTTTATCTCAGATGTTGCCTAGACGAGGTCGCCTGGCAAGGGTAAATCGAGTAGAAGATGATGTAGATACCCCACCACCCTACGACACTATAAATGCGACAGAGGTGGCTATTATTGTGGCCCAGGTGGTAAACGCAGCGATGACGGCTATGGTGCAACAACTTCCCCAAGATCGACAACCGGTAGCACCGGTGGCTCAAGCCCATACGAGACCTTCCGCATGGGAAAGAGTTAGAGAATCCTTCCTGAAAGGTCACCCTCTAGAATTTCAGGGTGGCGCTGATGTGATTATTGCAAATCAATGGAAGAGGGATGTTCAATGCCATCTGTTGATACCAAATTTAGTCTACTGACGTGAACCAATCACATGAAGACACGTGTCAACCTACATATCAAATACAAATACTTCCAACGAGCAACTTAAGCATACCGAGAAACTTAAGCATACGGATCAACTTAAGCGTGCCGAGCAACTTAAACGGTCCGGGCTACTTAGTGTGTAGAGCATCCAAATCAAGAAAGTTAAAAGAAAACTATGCATTAAATATGCATTATCATCGTACAGATGTATATGTCTACTAGATAACAGAGCATTATCCTTTCATATGTACGGCCTTAAGGCTATAAATACATTGTAACCTCCTCATAAGAGGGGGACTTTGGATCTCTTGGTAAACCTATTATTGAGATTCAAGGCAAACAGTCAGCAATACAAAACAGTGGACGTAGGCCATTTTCATAAGGGTGAACCACTTTAAAAATCCTTTGCCTTGTTTATTTTTTATCTGTGATTGATTAATTAGATATAATTTAGTTTTTTACATTAACAGATTGGCACCGTCTGTGGGAAACGACTGTACTTAGCATTTTTCACCAAAATAATTCATCATCTATGGCTGAGAATCCGGAGTCCAGTAATCAAAACACTGGGATCCCTCCAAACCCTTTTACTCCCCCAAATATTCAAGATCTGGCTGGCATAATGGATAATTTAGCCCAAGGACAAATGGCCATGCAAGAAACTATGCGTCAACTTATACAAACTGTTCAAGGTGGAGTGTTGGCCCAATCAGGACAACGAAGTGTTCAGAGAAGTACCCATTTGCAATCTTCAAGAACTAGAAGAACTTTATTCCTGGAGGTCTCTCAATCTAGACGTACTGACTCATATCATACTGAGAGATCAAGTGATCCTTCGTATCAGCCTGGCCGGACCTCATCAGTACGAGCTGCAAACTCTTAACGGAACATCACTCTAACGCCAGAAAGGACTAGCGCTCTAGAAAGGTTGAGTAGGGTATCCCCTTTTGATTGATTGGGCCCTAGGAGAAATAGAAGTCCTCCTAGGATTGCGTCGAGGAACTCTTAGCGACCATCCGACCAAAGAGAAGGCTCTGCCCAATCACGCCCAGTAGCCCGTAATGAAAGGTCCCAAGAGGAAAACTCAACGCGATTAGTTGCTCGAAAAAATAGGCCCGAGGTGGGAAACGATGCATGGAAAGGCTCTATTCAAAGGTTGGAGGACAGATTAAGGGAAATGGCTAAGGCCAAGAATCCTCTACAAAGAACTTTTGTCCAAGGGACACCATTCGTATAGGTAATTGTGGATTTTCCTTCACCATCAAAATTCAAAGCTCCTATGGTGACACCTAAATACGATGGAAAAACTGATCATGTCCTCCATATAGAAAAAAACCAAGCTGCTGCTGATATCTATGTGGATCCAGACGAGATGAGATGCAGGACATTTTTAGGAACTCTTACCGGGTCAGCTCAGATATGGTAAAATAACCTTCCTCGGGGGAAGATTGCGACTTTCTCAACTAGCAAAGCTCTTTATCGGGAATTTATATTTTGGAGCGAAACCAGTCAAACGATTAGAACACTTGTTGAGTGTTAGATAGAAGACAGACGAAAGTACCAGGAACTATATTACTCGTTTCAATAACAAAAATCTTGAGGTAATTGATTACGAGGAGAAAACAGTAATTACTGCTCTGATGAGTGGATTATTGCCAGATAAGTTGTACTACACTTTGGCCAAAGATCCACCTAGGACCATGGTAGAGCTGATGGCAAAAGCAGCCAAGATCATGAACGTTGAGGAAGCCATGGTTGCGAAGAAGAATATAGACACTAAGGAGACCAAGATAGAAGCTGGTAAAACCGAGAAGAATGATCAGAAGAACAATGGGGGCAATAAGCAGTTGAAAGGCAAGCAAACGTTAGAGCAGATGAGGAAGTATGGAAATTATACTCCCTTGAAGGTAGATATAAATCACATTCTAGAGGAGATCAAGAACAGCGAGGAGTTAGCCTGGCCAGGAAAAATGAAGGCAGACCCTGACAAAAGGGACAAGTCCAAATATTACGAATTCCACAAAGACCATGGTCACACGACCAAATGTTGCATAACTCTCCAGAATGAAATTGAAGCACTCATCAGGCTAGGAAAATTGGCCAAGTATGTTGATCAACAAAATGGTGGAAAGACTAGCGACCGAGGAAGGCAAAGATCTAATCTCCTCGTCAAGCAAAAGAAGACAAGAAGAGAGATCACGGAGATGATCCAGAAGATGACCTCGATCTCCCCAAAAGACCAAGACATCCAGAACGCGAGGTATTTTCAATCCATTTTGGGTCATTTGAATGTAATGTCATTACAGGTGGAGATGCGGGAGGTGGAGATCTAACTGTGGAGAGAAAATATTACCTCAATGAGGCTCAAGCTTGCTCGTACATATAGCGAATAAACTTGGCTGGAGATGATCGCCTGAGGAAGGTGAATAAGGACAAACTCATCATAGGTTTCTCTAAGAATGACCTGGCAGGTGTACTATATCCTCATGATGACCCATTGGTAATCAAGATGAGAATGAAGTAAGTGATGATTTCATGGGTACAGGTGGAAAATGGTAGCTCTGCAGACATCATGTTCTACCCATGCTTTGATAGTTTGAACCTGAAGTAAGCCCAGTTAGAGCCCTATCATAGGCCCCTCCTCGGTTTTACTGGAAAAAAGGTTTTTCCACTTGGGACGATCAAGTTGGATATGCTTATCGGTACATGGCCTGCTTGTCGAACATAAAGAATATGTTTTTTCGTAATGGATAAAAATGTCCAATCAGATTACAATATCATCATGGGAAGGGTAGGTCTAAAGAAGTTAGAAGCAGTACCATCTACTATACATTAATGCTTAAAATTCCCAACCAACTTTGGAGTGGGAGTAGTGAAAGGCGACCAGAAAGTAGGTCGGGAATGCTACTATTCATCTGTCGAACAGGAGGAACGCGAAGAATCCAGGAAGAAGACTACTACTTATCAAGTGGATGAAATAGACGATGCAGAGATTGAAACATTAGACCCTAGAGACGAGTCTCATCTCGTGAAGGGCCAGGTCATGGAAGTTACCGAAAATATAGTTCTGGACGATGAACACCCAGAACGAATACGTCATTGGATGAATCGATAAAAAAATAACTGATAGTGTTTCTTAGGTGCAGAAAATAGACTTTCGCATGGAGTCATGAAGACATGCCAAGGATTGACCCGAGTTTCCTATGCCATGAGCTCAATGTGAACAAGGAGGTCAAGACAGTAAAGCAGTGAAGAAGGGTATTCATCCCTGAAAAGAACCAAGCTATACATGAAGAAGTAGATAAAATACAAAAAGCCTTTTTTATTGAGGACGTCAAATCCTGATTGGCTAGCAAATGTGGTGATGGTCAAGAAGAAAAACAATAAGTGGAGGATGTGTGTGGACTTCACTGATCTTAATAAGGCATGCCCAAAGGATCATTTTCCTTTGCCCCGAATCGATCAACTGGTTTATGCTACCTCGGGGCATGAATTGTTGAGTTTCATGGATGCTTATTCTGGTTACAATCAGATTGAAATGAAACCTGAGGACAGGGAAAGTACCACTTTTATTACCCCAAAGGGAACTTATTGCTATAATGTTATGCCTTTCGGACTTAAAAATGCAGGTGCAACATATCAGCGGCTGATGAATAAGGTGTTCGCAGAGCAAATCAGTCATAACATAGAGGTTTATGTCAACGATATGGTGACGAAGAGCAAGAAAGCTGTTGATCATCTAGTTGAGCTAAGTCAGACTTTTAATCAACTAGAGAAATATCAAATGAAGTTGAATCCCACCAAATGCATATTTGGGGTGCGAGAAGGTATGTTTCTCGGATATATTGTTAACCAACGAGGTATTGAGGTGAACCCAGAAAAGATCAAGGCCCTATTGGCACTACGATCTCCAACTACGAAGAAAGAAGTGCAAAGTCTCACAGGGTGAGTTGAAGCACTTAACAGGTTTGTGTCACGAGCAACATATAGATGCCTCCCATTCTTCAAAACGCTCCGAAAAACTTTTGAGTGGAATGATGAATGCGAGGAGGCCTATCAAGAGTTGAAGAAATATCTGGGGACTCCTCCATTGTTATCTAGACCAGTGATGGGAGAAAAATTATACTTGTATCTGGTAATTTTAGAGAACGCAGTTAGCTCGACGTTGATAAGAATGGAGGACGGAGTACAAAAACTAGTCTACTACACTAGCAAGGCATTCTGAGGAGAAGATATCAGATATCCAAGACTGGAGAAGTTGGCATTAGCACTGATCGAAGCGAGCAGAAGGATAAGGCCATACTTCCAAGCCCATACTATAGTGGTGTAACTGATATGCCATTGAGATAAGCTCTGCATAAATCGAAGAAATCTAGAAGGTTGATGTACTGGGCAGTAGAACTTAATGAATACGACATAGTTTATGAGCCTAGTTCATCACTTAGGGGGTAGGCAGTAGCGGATTTTATTTCAGAGTTTACTTAATATGATACCTCCAAAGAACACGAGTTTAATACAAACCAACCCGTGGATGTTACGGGATCATCAAATTTAATCCCCGACCAACTTCCCTCTATGGACGATCAAGAGAAGATAATCAAATGAATAGCGAGAAATGTCGGGGAAGGACAAAAGGAAGCATCAAATATTCCACCAAGGAACTCTGTCTGATCAAGAATTTGATAATGAAGTACCTTTATGGAATCTGTATGTGGATGGCTCTTCGTGTTCCATAGGCAGTGGAGAGGGAATTGTTTTCAACAGTCCTGATGAGATTGATATAGAATATTCTCTAATTTTTCAATTTAAAGCCTCCAATAACGAAGCTGAGTACGAGGCAATGATCGTGGGTCTAAGTTTAGCCAAAACCATGAAGGCAGAGCAGGTCGTGGTGTTCAGTGATTCACAGTTAATCATAAATCAAATTCTCGGATTGTATGCAGAGAAAGGAAAACTAATGGTCAAGTATCATGCAAAGGATATGGAGGTTATCTCAACTTTTATCGCAGTTCAGTTGATCAGTGTACCAAGATTGAAGAATGCAAGAGCCGACGCCCTAGCTCGGCTAGCATCAGCAACACGCACCAAGCTACGAAGAACAATCCAAATAGAAATCCTGGCTGGTCGGAGCATAGACAAAGATTTGATGATGAACTTCATTACCCTCGACTTGGGACCATCTTGGATGGACCCCATCAGGGCTTATATTGAAGAAGGGGCTTTGCCAACTGATAAACTCACAGCCAAGAAACTGAAGTTTAAAGTTGCTCAGTATGTATTGACCAATGGCATTTTGTATAGAAGAGGAGTTATAGAAGCCCTCTAGAGATGTGTCCATCCCTCCGAAGTTAAGGACTTAATTGAAGAGGTTCACGAAGGGTACTGTGGAGCCCATGTAGTTGGTCGGACACTTTTGTAGAGGATAACGACACATGGGTATTATTATCCAACGATGAGAGTTGATTGCGCTGCTTATGCTAAGAAGTGCGATAAATGCCAACGTTTCCTTTTATCCAAAGAACTCCCCAGGCATTGTTAACACCCATCATGACCCCTTAGCCATTCGCCATATGGGGGATAGACTTGGTCGGGCCACTTCCGACGACTAAAGGAAGATTCAAATACCTTGTGGTTGCTGTGGATTATTTTACCAAATGGGTGGAAGATGAACCTCTCATTGATATGACATATGACAAGGTCTATTAGTTTATTTGGACGATTATTATTTGCAGATATGGTCTCCCACACGCATTCATTACTGACCATGGAACCCAGTTTGACAACAAGGAATTCACTGCATATTGTCATCAATCCAATGTATTGAAAATCCATTCCCCACCAAGCCATCCCTAGAGCAATGGGCAAACTGAAGTGACGAACAGAACCCTACTGAATGGTTTGAAAAAATGACTAGATGATACAAAGGGAAATTGGATCAACAAGGTACACTCTATGTTATGGGCTTATCGCACTACACCACGAACAACAACTGGGGAATCTCCATACATGTTGACATTTGGGAGTGAGGCTGTCATACCTGCTGAATTGGGTCTACCCACACATAGGGTGCTTAACTTCAATCTCTCATAAGCGATTTGATGAGGCGATTAGACCTGGATATGCTCGAAGAAGTTAGGGAACAAGCAGCTATCAGGAACGCTGCATATCAACAATGAACAACCTTATTCTATAACAAAAGGGTGAAGTAATGCGATTTGAAAGAAGGGGATTATGTGCTGAAAAAAGTGATCCAAAAGCACAACAAACTGGAGGCCAACTGGCATGGACCTTACAAAGTAACTGAAGTTGTTCGTCCGGGGACATACAAAATTGAAACTTTGGAGGGAGAAGAATTCAAAAACGCATGGAATGCAGAGCATCTGCGCAAGTACTATCAATAGTTAGAATTCTTATGTAACACAGTTCTTTCAATATGAATAAAGTGATGTTTCGCTCATATTTCTTCCTTTGTTGATTTTCTTTCGGAATATTAGTGCTACACACTACACAAACCCAAATCCAGAGCAGCAAACCACCAACTCCGATTGGTCAGCAACTCAATACCACCAACTACGATTGGTCGACAATTCATAACCACTAACTCCGGTTGGTCGGTAATTCATAACCACCAACTCCGGTTGGTCGGTAACTCATACCACCAACTCCGGTTGGTCGGTAACTCATAACCACCAACTTCGGTTGGTCGATAACTCATACCACCAACTCCGATTGGTCAGTAACTCATAACCACCAACTCCGATTGGTCGGCAATTCATTACCACCAACTCCGGTTGGTCGGTAACTCATAACCACCAACTCCGGTTGGTCATAAATTCATTACCACCAACTTTGATTGGTCAGTAACTCATATAACCACCAACTCCGGTTGGTAGACAACTCATAACCACCAACTACGATTGGTTGGTACCAAACTAGGCAAGAAGATGGACGACCTCTCGGGGCATCCACTCTCTAGGCAACAAGGTAATCCAGATGAGATTACTACAACTAAGCAGGAACATGGGATGAAAATCATTCCATTGCTTAGGCCCAAAGAGTGACAAGTCACTACAATCAAATAACAAATGGGACAAGTTCCACTATTTAAAAAAATGAGGACATTCTACAAATTGTTTCGAAGAAAAGGGAATGGCAGAAGACTAAAAATTTCTTTATTAAAACCAAGGAGATTACATATGATATGAAGTTTGATTCATTACATAAAAATTTCCTATTCTATGGGTTTCTTTCCCTCTGCCTTTGAAACAGGTTCCACCCCAGCTGGAGGATCATCTAATGCATAAGGGGAATTTATAAAGTTTATATCTCGCAGCATTCTGACATTCATTATGGATATTCGATCAAGCAAGTACTCTGGACGAGATATCTCAAAATATGAATGAAGACTATAATCACCGAGATACTTGGAGACCAAAATCTGAGGAATAGCACGGACTGGAATCCAATTAAGATCAAGTTTGAAGGGAGGAACAGGTAAATCAAGAACTCCAGGTTCGTAATAATTCCACAGGAAATGACCTTGCTCCAGCTTTAGGACATATAAGGCATTCAACCACCCCTGCTTATATCCTTCGTTGTTCGACTGCTGCAAACGAGCATCAAGGTGATATAGAGCTTCATTATACCCAGCCATCCAAAATTCCCTAGGCTTCTTATGAAATTGATAAGTTAATCTCTCAAGTTTCTCGTGGAGCTTCTTCACCAGAATTTCTTTACTTTTCAGAGCAAAACTATGGGTGGAGAGTTGGTCGGTGAAATTCATAATATTCTTAGACATTTCTACTAAGGCTTTGTTCTTCGCCATCAATTGAACGACCTGATTCTCTAAAGCCAATTGAGTTCTCATTTCATCAATAGTAACTCGACCAGCCCTTTCTCGTCCACGAGAAGAAGATCTTGCTCTGTTACGAGGAGTTATTGAAGGTCTAGTTCGTTTCAAAGTCTCTAACTCATCCCGTAAGTTAGCATTTTTTATTTCCAAAAAGGAAAAACCTTCATCACTAATGGGGACCAAGTCTCTCGAAGAAGAAGCAGCAGATTTGAGTTGTTTTATTTCCTCCTGCCAAGCGATGTTCTCCTGCTCCAACAGTTTGGCGATATGTCTATGCTCTTCAATTTTAAGCTTTAACACACTCTCCCTTTTTTCATGAGATGAAATGTACTTGTCAGCACTCAATTGTTGGTACTTTTTCTCATAGCCTTGATGCAAAAGTATAGTAGATTCTTTGTATTGCTGCTGAAGTTCCTCGATCATTCCTTGAAGATCTTCAATCATTTCATAGTAAGCCACATTGTTGGCTACAACATGATCAAGTAGGCACTTCAAATACTGGAAAGCATCAATAGCTCGCTCAAAAGTATCTGATCCAAGGATATCAATGATTTGAGCCTCAGTAAAACTGCATGACCAGCTTTGAAATAGTCATTACATTTCTTCATCAAGTCTGAATCATGAGCTGATAAAAGTTCCATCCTGGCCACAAACTAGCAAAGACAAAATGAAACACAAAATCAACAAGGGTGCGGATAGAGCAAGTAAGAGAGAAATTCAAGACGAACAACAGAAGTTCAAATTTTATTCACCATGATAAAGGAAAACATAGTTCAAGGTTACATTCAAGAAAACAATAAAACACAAGACCGGAAAAACTTTACACCTTCTCCTTATTTCCTATAACTTCTTCGGACGGCTTAAATGAAGGGGTTGGTTGCTCGGAGAGTAATGGCAGCTGCTCGGCAGATGTGCTGGCTCGTTGGACTTGCTCGAAAGGTTAAACAATAGCAACAATAGGGACCTGCTCTCCTTTCATCATAAAAGATTCATCTTAAATAGCTTCATCTTCGTATTCTTCTCTAGGAGAGGGAGGAGGGCCATGAGTATGCTCCTGGAACAACTCAGAATTTTCAGTAACCTTCAATTTCTTCAAGACTGCTACCCATCTGTCCTTAAAATATTTAACACTAGCATACTCTATTAGAGAAGACATAAAAGCCACGCCCTTGTTCCAACCCTTATCCCAACCAGCACTAAAGGATTTTTTAACTGCACATTTCCTTTTCGCTCTCTCCGAAGAGGTCCTTTCCCTATAGAGCTCTTCGGTAGACTTCAACTTTTCTTCTACCTCTATCTTGTGTCGCTCAACATCTTGAAGCTTGGCAACATTTTCCTCAGCAGATTTAAACTTGACTTCAAGATCAGTATTATGTTGTTTGGCCTTCTTCAATTTCTTCTCCAACTCTTTGGAGGCAGTCACAGCTTGATCTCTATTTATTTTAACAAATTTGAATTACTTCTTCCAAGCATCTTTGTCTTCCTCGTACTTCTAACGAGATTCTTTCAAAGACTGGGTTAGTCCAGCAAAAGCTTCTTCTACCCCACCCGAGGAGCTGGAAGCCCTGATGGCTTCATCATTCTTTAAAATACTATCGAGGCAAGTTATAAGCTGACAAAAGGAAGAATTTTGAGTCAATATATGAATATAGTACTAGAAAATAAAGGATTCAGGCTAACAATACTTACTTAAGTAATGTGTTGAGCAACTAATGTAGTAAGTCTCTCACGAGAAAAGGTATCTTCAACACCTTGGGATTCTGGAACAATCCAAGATCTAATCAAGCCCATAGCAAATCTCGGAGCAACAAGAGCTGGAACATTACCTTCAACATTTGAAGGTTGAGAGATAGGTTCAACAAGTCTCTAAGAAGAACTTCTTTTTCATCTCCTCAGAGGAGGAGGTGCATTTTCGATTAAAGGTGATGTCTCTATTGGTGAAATGACAACAATCTCACTCGAAGGTGAGATGACAATAGTCTTACTCGGAGGCACAGGGGGACTTCTTTCCAGCTTCCTTGGCAGCAATAGAAGGGGGTATATCTATATTCTTTCTCCCTTCATATGGGATATCTTGTTTATTCTTCTTTGCCGCCTCAGTGGCAAAGGCAGACTTGTCAAAAAAGGCAGGAGCTTTTTTCTTCTGCATTAGATCAGTAATAGGAATGCTTAAGTTAGAAGAAGATCCTTTTGCACTAGTTTTGGAGCTCGGTGTCTGATCAAGATAAACCACCACAGGACGAGCAATGAAAGATAAAGTGTAGCTTCTGTATTGCAACAAATAAGAAGCAGATCTAATGTGCTCCCCAGCAACAGATTGATGCAAGCCCCAGATAAGTTTTAAATGTTTTATATTAACCTCGGTTTCCTTTGGAGGTTCCCTTTTACTATCAACTGTGCCAAACAAAATTAATGCCAGTGATGCATTTCATCAAATACAAAGAAAATAAGATTTCAAAAACAAAAACAACCTATCCCATTGCCATAAAGCGGACACATGGGACCTTGGTAAACGCCATCTCCATTTAATGGAGGGTGTTGGTAATTTTTCATCACAACCCCATGATCAAAATAATCCCTATTGGCATCGGGAAGATTGATAACTAAATCTTTATTCGAAAACTTAGTTTTTAAATAGAAAGTATTATCACTAGTAACCTATCTATAGCAATACATAATTTCTTGAATCCCCAAATGAGTTCCATGAAGTTGGTTATGTACGCCATTAACTACCCTCCATGTATTTGGATCTACTCTTGCAGGTACAATATTGAAATATTGGCAAAACTCCAAACATAGGGGATTTGGCGAGAAAGAAAAGCCACATTCGACTACAAAAAGACTTGGGAACCAATGTCCCTCAGCCAAAGAAAATAAATCAGAAGGACAAGAAAGCTCTTCCAAAATAACCCACGAAGGGATTGAAAACTCAGACCGAAACTTATCCAACGATTCAACAAGATAAACCATGGTGAATAAAGTAAATAAAGAAGAGGGAAGAAAACCTTATAGAAGAAAGAGAGATCAGTTGACAATGAACGATGGAAAGAACGAAGGCACAAGATAGAGAGAAGATGAAGAGTTTAGAGATATAGATTTGAAAAGTGAAAGACGATAGGATTTCTATCACACTTAAATACTTTACCTCGGGAATGGAGAAAAGTAATGATTACAAGGGAAGACGTTTGCGTTTTCGACGGCTAAAAGAAGAAAAGGGCACAAATATCGAATTGATCATGAAAATTCAAAATATTTATGAAGCTTGATATTATGCGCTCAAAAAGGAATTATATACAAGGAAAACCTTCCTAAAATTTAAGAATACCAGTAATCCAAGAAATTTTCTAGAAAAATATTCCACACTCTCCTTCAACCTCAACTGTGAAACATTGGGGGCTTCTATTGATACCAAATTTAGTCAGCAAATGTGAACCAATCACTTGAATACACGTGTCAACCTACATATCAAATACAAATACTTCCAATGAGCAACTAAATCATACCGAGCAACTTAAGCATACCGAGAAACTTAAGCGTGCCGAGCAATTTAAACGGTCCGATGACCATATGTACAGCCTCAAGGCTATACATATAAGAGGGGGACTTTGATATGTAAAGCCTCAACTTAAACTTAAGCATACAAATACTTTCATATGTACAGCCTCAAGGCTATAAATACATTGTAACCTCCTCACAAGAGGGGGACTTTGGATCTCTTGGTAAACCTATTATCGAGATTCAAGGCAAAGAGTCAGCAATACAAAACAGTGGACGTAAGCCATTTTCATAAGGCTGAACCACTTTAAAAATCCTTTGTCTTGATTATTTTTTATCTGTTATTGATTAATTAGATATAATGTAGTTTTTTTACATCAACACCATCTTTGCATTGTGGAATGCAACGAAGAGCGGAAGAAGATTCTCGCCACTTTTAAACTCGTTGGAGCTTCTCTCCAATCGTGGGAGTCGATGACCACCCCAAAACAGAGAGATACGATGACGATCTCGCAATTTTGGGCCTTATTTGATCAAAGATACTTTCCTCCAGCAATCCAGAAATAGATGAGGAGAAAGCTACAGGATGTAATTCAAGGAGAGCAAACACTGGAGGAATATGAAGAAGAATTTACTCGCTTGTTAAAATTTGTGCCAGACAGGTTAAATGCAAAAGAAATGGGGATTTAAAAATTTGTCGAGGGTTTGAGTTAGAGGATAAGGCAACATCTATTAGGGAACCCATCATTGCAAACTTTTGGTGATGTGATGAATGTAGATTTACTCCATTGCCAGGATCACCTCCTTTATTTGAAGTTGAGTAAGAAGATAGGAGATTTTGGTCAATCAAGTAAGCACGGAGGTAATGGTGTCGGTGGAGCACTATCACCACCACAGTAGTCTGGGAATAAATAAAAAGAGTGGGACCTCCAGCAGGGGGAGTTGGCTAAGAAACAACACTTTGGGGGGTTTAATTTTAGCGGAGGTGGTTTTAGGCACGGTCAGGGTGCTAAGAAGCAGCAACAGTTGGGCCAATCGGGACAAGTGGGCAGAGGAAATAATGGGGGTCGAGGCCATTAGGGCCAGGGTGCGGGTTAGTTTTAGAATAATAACCAAGGCTAACATATGGAGTGTTTTGCGGGCCATTGTTTTCAGTGCGATGAGACAGGTCACATGAAGAGAGCTTATCCACAGTTAAACAGGGGGCAATTGTCAGGAGGCCCTGAGAATATGGAGGCACATCCATAATCTCCCATACCCATCCCAATCGTCCCATTACAATAGGGACAACTTCTGTTTGGAGGTATGTACAATATCCAAGACGCTTTGTTTCCCCTAGCACCGTTAGCATCGCCAGCTATTGAGGTTAAGTTTCCCATCCAGGGGTTTCTGGGTCGGGTGTTATTTGACAATGGTGCCACACACTCATTTATTTCTAGACAATTTTCTCTTTTGACGGGATTATTTAAATCTGCCGAAAATACTTTAACTAGTGTCGAGTCTTTTATAAGTGATGGTTCACTTATACTTTTTTATTTGTAAAGAGGTTGGAATAGACCTTGGTAGATTACGCTTTGAGGTTGACTTAATCGTCCTAGATATGGTTGTGTATGATGTTATTTTGGGAATGGACTGATTAGTAAAGTACCGGGCCATGATAAATTATTATCGGAGGAGTATAGTTTTTTCCATTTCGGGGCAAGAAATGTTTTTGGTGGATATGCCTCTTTCGGAGGGAGGTTAAAACACCCACTTGTATTGTATGAAGGAATAGACTTTATAAGAAATCATTATTTCCTTAGACTTGATTCCTGTTGTTAGGGAATTTGAAGATATCTTTCAGGAGATACCCGTCTTACCTCCAAGTCATGAGATTAAGTTCGTAATTGACCTAGCACCGAGAACCAGGACGATTGTACGAACTCCATAACGTCTGGCTCATTTTGAAATGAGGGGGTTGAGGGATCAAATTTGCCAACTGTTTGGGTAGTGGTTCATTGAGCATAGTACTTCGCTATGGAGTGCCCCTGTATTATTCGTAAAGAAGAGAGATGGTTCCCTTCGGTTATGCATTGACTACCGTGAATTGAATAAGGTAACCATAAAAAATAAATACCCGTTACCTTGAATCGATGATTTTTTTTGAGTAATTAAGAGGAGCATCATACTTCTCTAAAATAGATTTGAGGACAGGATACCAGCAGTTGCGAATCCGAGAGGAAGACATGTCGAAGACCACATTATTAACAAGGTATGGGTCTTATGAGTTCTTGGTTATGCCCTTTGGGCTAACAAATGCTGCTGCGGTATTTATGGACCTTATGAATCGAGTATTTTGGTACTTTCTATACCAGTTTGTGATCACGTTTATTGACGACAAAATAGTTTATTCTCATACTATAGATGATCATGCCGAACACTTACAATTGGTCCTACAGACACTACAAGATCATCAGCTTTATGCCAAGTTTGATAAATGTGGCTTTTAGTTGAAGGAAGTGAAATTTTTGGGGCATATCATGATGGTTGAGGGTGTTTCTATGAACCCGGTCAAGGTTACAGCTGTGAGGGAATGGGATCATTCCACAATGCTAACAAAGATATGTAGCTTTCTGGGTTTGGCGAGATACTATCGCCGTTTCATTAATGGTTTCTCTAAAATTACGAACTTGACCTGAAAAGGAGTGCGATTTGTTGAGGATGACTCCTATTGGCTAGCTTTTGAAGAGCTGAAAGACAAGTTGACCTCTACTCCTGTACTCTCATTACCAAAATCGAAAGTAGACTATTTGATCTTTATAGACTCTTCACTATAAGGATTGGTAGGTGTACTATAATAGGAGCATAGGGCCATTTCATACGCATCTCGCAAACTTAATCCCCATGAAAATAATTATCCCATGCATGATTTAGAGCTTGACACAGTGGTGTTTGCATTAAAGATATGGAGGCACTACCTCCTAGGTGAGAAATTTAGTCTTTTTACAGACCACAAGTCGTTAAAATGTTTGTTCACATAAAAATATCTAAAAATGTGGCAATGGCGGTGGTTGGATTTCATAAAAGACTATAAATTCTATATTCACTATCACCCAGGCACGGAAATTATGGTAGTTGACACGTTGAGTCGAAGCCCCGTGGGATAGATGACGAAAGTGTGGAAAGCTAAGTGGAAAGAGCTTGTCCAGAATGATGTTGTAGCTAGAGCATGGATGTTAGTTTTGACCGTTACACTTGCTATCGTGACGCGAGTCGTAAAAGCGCAAGGAGAGGATAAAGACTGTTAAGACCCGGTACGCCAACTGTTGACCGAGGGAGAAAAGTACTACTCTATTAGTTCCGAGGGAGGGTTACGTTTCCACGGAAGACTTATAGTCCCGTACGAGGGAGACTTGAGATGTCTTTTCATGAAGGAATCCCATGGTTCAAGATTTGTAGTACATCCAGGCGGGGAAAAAATATATCAAGACATGCGTAGTCTATTGGTGGGAGGGAATGAGAAGGGACATTTATGAATTTGTCTCCCAATGTGCCACTTGTCAATTGGTAAAGGTAGACCACCAGCGAGGAACTGGATTATTGCAATCGTTAGAAATACCGATGTGGAAATGAGAGAGTATCTCAATGAATTTTATCACGGTAGTACCGATGTCATAAAGTGGTTATGGTTCTATTTGGGTAATTGTCGATCGTTTGACCAAATCGGTACACTTTTTATCGGTGCGGACGGATTATAATATGACACGTTATGCCCAACTCTTTATTGCAACAATTGTGAAACTTCATGGGATGCCTATCAATATAATGTCGGATCAAGACAAAATTTTTGTATCCTATTTTTGGCAAAGTTTCCAAGAAGCAATGGGGACTGAATTTCAGTTGAGTACGTCATACCATCCGCAAACCAATAGGCAAACGGAGAGGCTCAACTAAATGTTGGAGGGTATGATTCGCATGTGCATACTTCATTTTAAAGGAGGATGGGAGCAATACCTTCCATTGGTCGAATTTTCATATAATAATTCATACCAATTCACGATAGGTATGGCTCCCTATGAGGCATTGTATGGCCAACCATGTCGATCACCTGCTTTTTGGTTGGAAGTAGGAGACAGTAATCTCCTTGGACCTGAAATAATCCAAGACACCTCTTCAAAGATTGAGCTCATTCAAAATCTCATACAAATTGAGCAGGACCGCCAGAAGACCTATGCCGACGCAAATCGAAAGCACATGGAATTGAAAGCGGGGGATCAATTTTTAGTGAGTGTTTCCCCAATAAAGGGTGTGATGTGATTCGGGAAGAAGGGCAAACATGCACCACGTTATGTAGGTCCTTTTGCCATTATTACAAAGGTAGGCCTCGTAGCTTATCAACTGGCATTGTCAGAACACTTATGAAAAATTCATGATGTATTCCATGTATCATCTTTAAAGAAGTACAAAATATGTGAAGGAGGCCATTGGCATGTTCCGTTAGACGATATTGAGTTGTAACCTGATATTTCGTATGAGGAACAATCGATTACCATTTTAGACCACCGTGAGAGTAGACTAAGATCGAAAGTGGTGCCCTTGGTCCGAGTCCAGTGGGGACACCACAATGCCGAGGAATCAACTTGGGAACGACATAAGAATATCCGAGAAAAGTACCCACACTTCTTTTTACTAGGTATGCATAAATTTTAAGGGAAAAATTCCCTTCTAAGGGGGGGAGTCCGCTTACTTTTGAGTAATTATTTTTATATTAAATTACCTCGTGGATTAGTTATATCAAATAAAGGAAATTGTGATTCGTATTGAATATTGCATATTTCTTCCCTTTATCTTTATGCATTCTAGCACTTTTATGGTCCTAAATGCCAATAATTATGCTCATTAATCATACAACCTCATATTTGGATAGATACATGTTTTCCAGGGGTTAATTGTGCTTTTGTATGTATTGGAATGCTAAAAGTGAGGATCCGTTGCATTTCGAAGAAGTTCCATCGCTAGATGCTACTTCAAAGGCATTTTAGTCAATTCACATTTCTTATCCAGCTCATGGAAATTCCACGGATGCCTAGCTCATTGAGTTAGCATCGCGTGGCCACAAACGGTGCGTCGTTTGAAGTTCGGACGAAGAAGCTAGGCTCGTTTCCGTAATGGACCTTTTCCCCCTCATCATGGACCAAATGCAGCTTGAAAACAGAGTATCGGTCGACCGTGTACAAGGGACAGGTCGACCGCGGTTTCAACTTTTGCCGTGGGAAGGAGACAATATGCTTTGGCTTAAGGGACCGGTCGACCGCGCCCCTGCGACCGGTCGACCGGTTGTGCCAGATATTTTGGGCTCTTTCCTCTTTCTTTCCTTTTTCCCACTTACTATATAAACCCATTTTTGGTTTTAATTCAGATATACACGATTTTAGGTTTGTTTAGCTTAGGGTTTTGGGGTTTTTGCTTAGTTCTTCTTCATTTCTCTTTGGTTTGACACCCCATTTGGATTGTAAGTTGACTATTCATCTCCACTACCATTAATATAGTTTGTATTTCTTCATTTCATGCTTTCTAGTTAATTTACAAGCTTTCTAATTTAGGTTTTCTTGCTTTATTTACATGCATTCTAGCATAGATTTACCACGTTTATTTACCGCTTTCCATTTATCGCGTTTTTAACATGCTTTCTAGGTAACTTAAATTAGGTTGTGTTTGAATTGAACTCACTCGAGTTATCGCGTTGCTTTGCTTTGGTGATGGAGTTTACGGGTCTATTTCGGGTACGTTGTCCTAGTTATTAAGCCTAGGATATTTGACGGGGCATATGATGTATATCCCGTGCTTACGACCTTTCACGCGTAATTTCCAGGATATTTGTTCATGCCAAAATCTTATTAGGCTTTGATGACGATTTAGGGTGTAACAACCCTTGATTTAATTAACTGTCGAAACGAGACGCACTTGTAATAACTCTTCGACCCATGTAACCATTTTATACAAATTAACTCGGGTGAGGGATATTCGACGCAACTTATAGTTTTACTCGCTTTCATAATCTAGTTTCAACACATTGCCTAGATTAACTTTTCCTTTTAGTTTGTAATCATCTTTTACACTTTTATTTCGGAGTATTAAATCACTTAAATTCTAGCAACTCGTCTCTGTGGATTTTCGATACCCAACTTACCGCTGTGCTTGCCTTGCAAGTGTAGTAGTAATTTAGGTTTTTGCATTGAGTTGGCGAAACGAAAACAACGATTGTGCACTTTACACGCGCACACTTTTCGCACCTTAATCAAAATGGCGCCGTTGCTGGGGATGAGTTTGTTTTAGACTTTATTTGATTTAGTATTTCATAGTATTTTCTTTCTATATGTATTATTTGCTAATATTTTGCAGGACTTCGACATTTGAGCACTTAGAAACGCTCGAATTTTTTCCGCACGCACCTACTTTGTGGAATTCGCCACTTGAGCCATTTTTGGGGTAAGCATGTCTTATTCCAATTCTTTCGGTAATCCTTGTTATAATTATAAAAACTCTCGCAAACCTATGACTTTCGGTGAATACTTAGAATCCCAAAAATTTGCAAATTCAAATATTACCTTGGGCGAGTATAACGAAAGTCAAAATTTAGGTTATTGGAATTTTGATGATGATGACAATGATTTTGGGCCTTTACCTCCTTATAATAGGAATTTTGAAACGAATTGCAATAGTTTTCAAAATTCCTATAATAATGAGTTTTCGTGTAAGTCTGATAGTAACTTTCAAAGTTCCCATTTTCATGCATCCGCACCTCGACCCATGACATTCGGTGAGGGTTTGCGTATGTATGAAAATGAGAAAATTGAAAATCGTTATCGGGAAGAAAATCGTTCGTGGGAACATGAGTTGGATTTATTATTTGAGTCCGATGATGATTTTGCTTTCGAGACTTTTGAAGTCGAGGAATGTTTTGAACCAAATGAGGTACTTGTACCTACTTTGGAACAAGCCATTCTAGACTTTGCCCATCTCGTAATAGATATTGAAAGTGAGGATGAAAATGACGTAATATCTATTTGCAATGAAATGATCTCTTCTTTGGCCCCCAAAGAAGAACATTTCATTGAAAATGATAATATTTCCTTTCAAATTCCAACTTCATGCGATGATGATTCATCTCATGAGTTTGAATTTCTTTCATCCCCACTTTCATTCTCTATTACCCCACCGGAACAAGTACCTGATGATTCGGTTTCAAACTTTAATGTTTTAAACCATATCGCCGATGAGGAGTACTTGCTCTAGTCGCCCTCTAAAATCGTATCTTTGCCTTTGTGTGCGCCGCCTCCCATTCCAACTTCAAAATCCTTGGGAGGATTTTTAGCTTTTCTCGGTCCCCACTTATTTTTGTCACCCGTTCAATCCAAACCCCCCATCGTCCCACCAAAACTTTTAATTGGCGATGGTTCATTTCTTCCACCTTACACATGCCTTCCATTGTTCAAACGAAATCCATATTTTTTAGAGGGCATGCTTGTATGTGAGGGTACACCGGTTATCCTCCAAAGTCAAATCGTTCTTATGGTGGACCCTCAGCTATTTAGACTTCTAGTGTACAGTTCGTGTGATGTCTAAATAGTAGGTTGTATATAGTTAGCTTTTTATTTTTTCTTTCCTTTTTGATTTAGTCTAGTGTAATTAGTTAACTTTTTGTTATTTGTTTTTGCTATGCTCGGTACTAACTTGTTTTGTAGATTCTTTAGACTTGTTCTTATGGTGATCGCTCCACGTTTGGGTAATATCGCTCTTTTCCTCTCTTTGACTTGGTTCTTAATTAACATTGAGGACAATGTCAAGTTTTAAGTTAGGGGGTGTGGGATATTCTATCCATTTCTTCATTTAGTCCATGTTTTTGCTCACATGTTAGTTACTTAGTATGCTTTTCTTAGAAAAATTAAAAATTTCAAAAATATTTTCTTTCTTTTTTCTCATTTTTTGGGCATTTTGCCTTTGTTTCCGATGATAAATTTCAATAATTGCCCGATCCAATAGACAACCCAATGATGCATGTTCTCGATTTTAGAAGTTATTAGACTTTAGTCTCAATTATTGATATGATGAATAACTTCATGAATTAAACTTTAATCCCATGAGCACATGCACTTTCCTTGCTTTATTGATTTGGTTTAAGATTTTTATAACTCGGTAATCTTTTGTTGCATTGTATATACTTACACCGAGTAAGCTTTGTACCTTTCGTTGTTTGTAAGTGTATACACTATTCATTTCTCATTGAAAACGTTGAATTCGTTGGTAATCTCTCTATTCTTTCATTTGACCGTTCATTAATTGAGTTCATACTTGAAATGTGTTACTTGAGCATGATTTTCATATATTGTTTTGACTCGAGAATTGCGTAAACTTTGTAAAATGATCATAGGCCCTCTTTGATATATCACCCATATTAGCCTTGACCTCACCCTTATATGTTTACCCTCTTTAACCCCTTTGAGCCTAAATATAGCCTTTCATTTCATACCCCATTCCCATAACCATCTCTACATTTGAGTTTTATACCGTACATACACTTTCCATACCTTTGTTTGGAATGTTACTTGGGATTGAATGATGTTGTTATGATGTCGGTTGCAATTTAGGCATATGAGAGTTTGAAAAGTAAAGAAAAGAAAATAGTTAAAAAAGTGAAGAAAAAGAGAAAGCAAAAAGCAAAAGAAAACAAAAGAAGACATGAAAAGGAAGAAAAGAAAAAGAAAGAGAAAGTTGTAAATGTTATGTATAGTGTTCAATAAGCTTTGATTACTCTCCCCGATGATATATCTAATGCCTTTTTGGAACTTGTTTTCTGATTTTTATATTGCCCGCATTATCCCATTATTCCGAGTTTTCATTCCGAACACTTTGAATCCGTACATACACTTCCTTTGTTTCTTACCTTAGCCATACCTACATTATAAACCTATTAAAGTCCTATGTGATCTTAGGATGATGTAATTTAAAAGTCATAATAGTTGTGATAATCTGTGAAAATGCATTTCGGCTCTTTTAGTGAGTGGTATCCTTTCATTGAGATTATAGTTTTTCAATTTATATATAGCGTTCTTCATCTGTGACATGTGTGCGGCCTAGTTTCCATTTACATTTACTCTTTAGCCCGCATGTTCCGTGTGTTACCTCCCTGTTTCGAGTGAATTCTCTTGATGAGCGTAATGCCCGTGAGGATTGAATATATGCTTGCTTTAATGTTTATTCGGTTTATATAAGTTTTTGCCAAATCACACTTTGCATGTGCTCGCTCCCCTCCCACAGTTTAAGGTTTCAATTCTATGAGGTCCATTCTATAATGTTAATGATTTGCACTTTTGTTTGAATTCATTCAATGTGCTAATAATGTGTATGAAATCCTTTTCGCCATTGTTGGGCTTGTCGCTTGTTGGGTTGGGCATAATTTTAGGAAACCATATGATGTTTGTGGGTATCATCCCTGAAAACCCTCACGAGACGACACTCTTCCATTAGGGTAACCTAGGGGTTTAACGGCTTATTGCATATGCTAAATGCAATCGTTCTCCCTGCGAAAGTGGCAATTATATTTCGATGCATATATGCATTTTGTATTTCCTTCTGTGGACTAGTTTTGTTTGTTTCATCACTAGAGACTAGCAATGTTTAAGTTAGAGGGTGTGATTCGTATCGAATATTGCATATTTCTACCCTTTATCTTTATGCATTCTAGCACTTTTACGGTCCTAAATGCCTATAATTATGCTCATTAACCAGACAACCTTGGATTTGGATAGATACATGTTTTGTAGGGGTTAATTGTGCTTTTGTATGTATTGGAACACTAAAAGTGAGGATCCGTTGCATTTCGGAGAAGTTCCATCGCTGGATGCTACTTCAAGGGCATTTTAGTCAATTCACATTTCTTATCCAGCTCATATAAATTCCACGGATGCGTAGTTCATTGAGTTAGCATCGCGTGGCCACAAACGGTGCGGCGTTTGGAGTTCGGACGAAGAAGCTAGGATCGTTTCCGTAATGGACCTTTTCCCCCTCATCATGGACCAAATGCAGCTTGAAAACAGAGTACCGGTCGACCGCGTACAAGGGACCGGTCGACCGCGGTTTCCACTTTTGCCGTGGGAAGGAGACAATATGCTTTGGCTTAAGGGACCGGTCGATCGCGCCCCTGCGACCGGTCGACCAGTTGTGCCAGATATTTTTGGCTCTTTCCTCTTTCTTTCCTTTTTCCCTTACTTTTTCCCATTTACTATATAAACCCATTTTTGGTTTTAATTCCGATATACACGATTTTAGGTTAGTTTAGCTTAGGGTTTTGGGTTTTTGCTTGGTTCTTCTTCATTTCTCTTTGGTTTGACACCCCATTTGGATTGTAAGTTGACTATTCATCTCCACCACCATTAATATAGTTTGTATTTCTTCATTTCTTGCATTCTAGTTAATTTACAAGCTTTCTAATTTAGGTTTTCTTGCTTTATTTACATGCTTTGATTTACACGCTTTCTAGCATAGATTTAACGCGTTTATTTACCGCTTTCCATTTATCGCGTTTTTAACATGCTTTCTAGGTAACTTAAATTAGGTTGTGTTTGAATTGAACTCAGTCGAGTTGACACGTTGCTTTGCTTTGGTGATGGAGTTTACGGGTCTATTTTGGGTGCGTTGTCCTAGTTATTACGCCTAGGAGATTTGACGGGGCATATGATGTATATCCCGTGCTTACGACCTTTCGCGCGTAATTTCTGGGATATTTGTTGACGCCAAAATCTTATTAGGCTTTTATGATGATTTAGGGTGTAACAACCCTTGATTTAATTAACTGTCGAAATGAGAAGCACTTGTAATAACTTGTCGACCCATGTAACCATTTTGTACAAATTAACTCGGGTGAGGGATATTTGACGCAACCTATAGTTTCACTTGCTTTCATAATCTAGTTTCAACACATTGCCTAGATTAACTTTTCCTTTTAGTTTGTAATCATCTTTTACACTTTCATTTCGGAGTATTAAATCACTTAAATTCTAGCAACTTGTCTCTGTGGATTTTCGATACCCGACTTACCACTGTGCTTGCCTCGCAAGTGTAGTAGTAATTTAGGTTTTTGTATTGAGTTGGCGTAACGAAAACAACGACTGTGCACTTTACACGCGCACACTTTTCGCACCTCAATCAAATTGAAGTAAATATTAATTTAAGTAATTTGAGAGTTAATGTTTATGAGTGTTGCATATTTACCATTTCGTGGATGTAAATAGTGTAATATTATGTTAATATTGAGTCGCTTTGCTTTGAAGCGACGATTATGAGTTATATTCCATTTGGGTTATTATTAAAATATAATGAACGACATCCCATATGTCGGTTTAAAGGGCACGGTTAGCCCGAGAAGTGTCGAGATAGTGAAAATAAGTGCTAGGTGTGTTTTTCGATTCCGGGGTACTTTTATCTAGTTATGACTTAAATATGATGGTACGAGTCATTGTAATTGTGTAGTAGCATTTAATGTTGGACTTAATGTATTTGAGTTGTATTTAGGTATTTAAGTCTTGCAAGAGCATTTATATCTTATTTGTGTATTTCTAAACCTAGAGAGTTAGAGAGAAGTGCGAGCTTGAGAGAAAGAAGAGTAAGAGAAGAGATTGCCTATTTGATCTTGGAATCGCACTAAAGAGGAAGAATCCGAAACTCCAATAACAAGGCATGTTATTAAACTTGCATATGTGTATGATTCTATTGAATAATTTGTATTTAGGGTTAGTGTTCTTGAGTTTAACCCATTTAGGGATTTTGATGATTTATGGTATAGATCTTTAGGTTGATGATAGAAATATGATTCTTGGGATTAATACTAGCTATTTATAATATATGGATGAGTTATGAATGTTGTTGGTTGATGAGAAAAAGGAAAGGAGAAGAGTTGGAGGTTAAGTTTTGTAGAAAATGGGGGATGGACGAAATATCTGGTATGACCGGTCGACCGGGCCAAAGCCAAAAAGCCTACTGGTTGGCTCGTAAGGAAATATCAAAATACGCGGTCGACCGAGGATAAGGGTTCGGTCGATCGGCACTCTGTTTTCAGCACAAGAATAGGATTTTCATTCTACTTTTTCTTTTGGGATTAAGTCTTAGTAACCTTCTTTTAGGATGTATTAAGAAGTAATATGACCTCATATAAGGGGAGTGGTACTCTAGAATAATAGGGGAGTGTCTGGGCTTATTTTGAGGACTATTTGTAAGGGTATAATGTCTGATTTCGTCTAGCAAATGAGAGTAGGACTAGTATAGAGTCATGTAGCGTGTGTTGGACCTTCGGGGGCTAGTATGATAACAAATATCTCTTGTAACCAATTTAGTATGTACATATGGTTTCAGAATTTAGGATCGTATGATTGGTATATTTTGTGACTGACACATTTACACATACCTCTCTGAATGCTATCATAAGGGAAGTATGCGATAGAGGTAAATCCCCTGGCTAATCATACAGGGCGAGTATAGTCCTCGGGCCATGGTACTAGTTGTTACATTTTATCATCGTATTATTCGAAGTGTGGTAATACCCGGTATACTTATGACTCACTATCTAAGGTATATGCCCGCTTCCCACGTGTTGCGATTTAGAATACCCAGGCGGTCTTGATTATAGGCACTGGAAGATGATAGTATTTAAGGGTATCATCTAGCGGGGTGACTCACGGATGGATGGTCTTATAACCGTTATTATCATAATTGTAACTGTTCTCATTGAATTGGTATTTCCCCCGAATGATTAATTGCATTAAGACAAGTGTGAATCAACTTTATTTTCCCATGGTCCCTAATGATTATTTACTTATATATATATATATATCTTCAATTGGTAAACTTGGCATGTTGAATATAGTTAGGTTACTCCTATTAAGTAGATGGGATGTTTAACTTAATATGAATTGTACGTGTTAGGATGTGCAGTTAGAAGAAAGCTGAGGATGATTCCTTGACTGAAGAGAGAATTTTATTTATTTGTGAAAGTAGAATTCATAATTGTCATGCATTTTATTCACATGTATGTCATATGAAATCGGGACCTGATCCGTTTATATTTCTCCTTCTTGCGTGGTTCTTATATATATTCACGTGCTCCGCTGCTTGGGCGCCCGCCTTGACTTTCCTTCCCAGTGTTAAGGAGCTATGGCATTTTGCAGATGTTGTAGGATTTTTATAGTAGACGGATCATTTTTTTTATTCTCTAGCTATGATCCGTCTGTATATTCAGGAGTGTTTGCCAAGTTTAGTATTCGTACATATTGTCATACTTGGTGTAATCTTTTGTATTCAGTCTCTTAACCGACAACTTATTCGGTTATGCTTTCTAGTATTGTTGTTAAACTGTTATGTAAATTATACACATCAACATTTTGTTATAAACTCGATGATGGAATCCACATTTATCCAATTTGCAAAATTATATATGACATTCGTTTTCTAAAATATTTGGTGGTTGTCTCGTATTATTATTATGCAACATTGATGCTAAGAATGTACCACTTAAGATTCTTATTTTTATTTGAGTAGCGGGCTGCCCACCTCTTATTTTAATAAGTGGGGTGTCAAAAAGGCTAGTATCAAATGAGATTTAGGTCTCGTTCGGAGCAAGGGTTCGAATGAGATCCCACTACACCACTTTCGATGGACGCTTGAAGGTTGTTAAAAACCACAAATCGAATGAGATGCACTTGACATTCGAAGGACGATTAATGATGTTCGAATGATGTGCTTTGAAAATTCAAGATCAGACTACCTTTGTGCGCTGTCATGTTTTTGGTCCTTGGATCGTTGATTTGTTGAGCTCTGGTGAGCCCAGTTTAGGAAAAACGGGAATTTCAGGCTTTGGAGAGATTTTATAAGGGTTATTTGGGATCATTTGAGGTTATTGGAGTTGAAATAAGAGATAAAGGGTGGAAGGGGTGGTATTCCTCCACCATTTTATCCTTCCTACACTCTCCAACCACCATGCTACCACCACCCCACCACCCCTCCACCTTATATCCCCATATTTTTTGTGTATTCCCACATATTTTAGCCATAAAGCTATTTCCTCCATTCTTGAGTGAAGCTACTAATTTTTGGAGCTTTGTTTTAGGTTCTTAAAGACGGAGATGTAAGTTTTCATGGAGTTTGTAGAGAGTTTGAATGGGGTTTTGCTTACAAGCTTAAATGGGGCACATATGGAGCATAAATAGAGGACGCATTTGGTAACCCCTTGAGGCCACCTTTAAAGGCAGGGATTTCTCCTCCTACATTAACATTCTACCACTATTTGGAGTGTTAAGAAGTAGAAAATATATCCTTAGTATTTAAGACTCTATTTGCATTATTAGTAGTCTTGTTGTTAGATTGCATAAGTAGGACTGACATGAATAAATGATGGCTTCGAGGAGATTAATATTAAACATTTTTATCAAATAAAAATATTTGTAAAAATGTCATTTTGTTGGAAATAAGGATGGGTAAATATTTCAAGGTTTGAAGTATTAAATTTAGTATTTTATGATAAATGTTTGTAAAATAAAGTTTCATGCAAAAATGGAGAGTTTAAGGAAAATGGACATTTGTTTGGTTTATATAAATTAAAAATATTTGTACGTCTTGAAAATAATAATTTTGCAACTATTGTAAATTTCTAGAATAAAATGCATGTTTAACCCATTTGATAGGATTTTAGGATTTAAAATCCATCTTATCAAGCATATAAACTTGTAATATTTTGATAATAAATATGTAAACAAGTTTAAAGGAGGTTTTGTTGGGTTTAAACAAGAAATAAGAAACGTAAAAATTTTAATCTTCAAAGTGTGAGAAAAAAGGGTTCAGGGTGTGATGAATATAAGGTTGTAAGACTCCATGTGTCGATAAAAAATAAATGGTATTTTCTTATAAAAGTACTGTTCAAGTGTTATTGGATTTCTTGAATAAAGGAAGTAAGGAAATGTCTAATTTTGAAATATGGTTACTAAAGGTGTTGAATAAGTGTTAATGGTTAAAAATTGGGAAATTGGTGTGCTTAATTTAATAATGTTTGAAAAATTAACACTTATGAATTTGAAAAGGAAATAATTGGATAAAGAGCTTTCCAACTTGAGAAGAATGATACTCCAAATGTTAACTAGTGTGAGTAACTTAAAGGGGTTTTGGGAAAACAACATTTATAAAAATGGAGAAAAATGACAAGTTCGGAAACAAATGGGTAAAATGATAATTTTAGGTAAAAATAAACATTTCTACGAAATAAAAATATTAGAAACGGTGTTACACGTGATAGTCCTTATTAAACATGATTTTTGTAATACAATCAAGGTCAATGTGTAAATGACATGAAATGATAATTTCAAAGTGTAACACAATTTAGTGTGAAACCCTGAGTTTGGCTTCGACTTGTTAAAAAGGGAAAGAAGAAATAATGTGGACATTTGTATAATGTTAAATCACATAAGAGGAACTCAGATGACACAGAAAAAATTAAGGAGGGACTAGAGCCCTAGGGTGAAAGACCCAAAATCACTCACCGGAGAATATGGTGGCATTAACGGAGATGTGGAACCCGTTAAAGTGCATGATTATTGGAAGATTCTAAGAAAAAGATAAAGGAACAATGAACATGTCAAGAAATGGGTTGTGAGGTAAAATTGTGTTGAGACAACCTAACTTGAATGAATTAATGACTATTCCTGTAGAGGTAGAGTGGACAAGGTTGGTCAAGCAATCTAAAAGGTTGGTCAAGTAATTAACACGAGGTGTGTTGTGACAAGTTTTTATACGGATAAATGAGTGTTTTCTAACTCGGTATTCACGTGCATTGAAATGGTGATTTTCAATTAAAATACAAATGTATAATGACTAAAATAAAAAGGATAATTCCGATAAAGGAATGATTTTCGATCAAACCACAAACCAAGTGGAGTGTTTCAAATATTTTAACGTTTGTGTTAAATAATAGAAAGAATGTCAAATGAGGGAAAAAAGGAGTCTTTAACAAGATTAAGGTGAATTAATTTGGATAAATAAGGTTTTCGAAAAAAAAATCGTGCATTAAGTATATGTTTATATATGTGTATATATGTGCAAGGTATTTGCATGTTCATGAAGTTATAATGTGTTGTGGTTTTCTTTCTATAATGCAATTTTTTTATTTTCTACTAAGCATTCGACTCACTCCCTTATTTTGTCATAGCAGGTTGGTTGCGATTTAGAATTTTGATGCGTTATTCAGGTAAGTTCTATCCTTTATATTACGTTAGTAGCTCTGAATGCTTGGACTCCGGGGTCCTCCCAGTTTGATTTGATATTGGAATCGTATGCTAAACAAGTGAAACATTAAATTAAAATAGGACTAAATTTGCAACATTATATAGGTTGTTCATTGCACTTAACACCTAATGCTCGAGTTAGACTGGGTTAACTATGGTAACCCATAAATCGGGGTTGGAGCATTACAACAAAAGAACTTAAAATTAAGGTTACATCTATGTCTCTATGTTAGTGTTGTCAAATTTTAGTTGATAACATTACCGCAAGTGCATGGGCTACTCAAATATAGTGGGTACAATTACGGGTCGAACCCAGAGAGATTTCATCAATTTATAAGGTACCGATTTTCCAACAAGGAAAATGTGCATATAAATATGGTTGAGTGATGAAACAAAACAAAATAAAAATAAATAAGTTAACAAAAATTATGTAACAAGTATGGAGATATTACTAGGATTTCGGATCCGTTTACCAATTTTACTAGTTTATGATTAATTGGTATAATTCGATATTCCCTTTTATAACTCAAAATCATACCGACTCTCATCACGTAAATTTCGGATAGTGAAAACGTGAAAGTTTAAATAGATATTTTTACATCTCTTTTTAGATACAAAAAATCCCTATTCCCTTAAAAATATCACTCATAAGCATTAAATGTCAAATATAAGCATGGGCAATCAAATAATTTAATATAAGCATAATCCATC
This sequence comes from Sambucus nigra, assembly GCA_949130495.1. Classification (NCBI taxonomy): domain Eukaryota; kingdom Viridiplantae; phylum Streptophyta; class Magnoliopsida; order Dipsacales; family Adoxaceae; genus Sambucus; species Sambucus nigra. Next base: position 268,462,530 of record OX422224.1, read on the forward strand.
AAACGTAAGCACATGAAATCAAAGGATGTGAATAAAGCAATTAATTTAGAAGGTGTAAAATATCACTCTCGTGACTATTTTAAATGAATACCGAATTTTTAAAAAGTTTTTGGAACAAGTAGGGAATTTAGCGAATTAAACCAATTAAAGATACACTAAATAATCATGGTAAATTTGACCTCATCCTAGCAATTTAAATTAATATAGCATCATGATTAAAGCATAAAAATTGCAAGATGAAATACTAATCGTCATTAATAATAGTCAACTTACAAAATTGAAGTCCCAATATTTGAATGCTAATACAATAAAGTCCGCTCCACACATGCACACAAAATTTCACACTCCGAAAATTCCTATCTACATGTACAAAAATCTTTATACTCCCCAAGTAGTCTCTAAAAATTAGTCCTAACCCCTAAAAATTAACCCTCCCAAAATGAAGACCAAATTCCCCTTTTATAGTTGCAAAATTAGGATGTGGGGGTATTTTAGGAATTTTACCAAGTAATATTCTATTTAATAGAATAATAAAAGGGGTATGGGTAAGGGTTTCTTCAATTAAAAGGTAGAGGTTGCTGAACAATGGAGGTATGGGCTCAAATAAAACAAAGGGTTTCTTTTTAGAAAAGAAATGAGAAGAAAAGGAGAAGAATGGAGGAAATGATAAAGAAATAAAGATTCTGGGGTAAAAATGTAAATAATAAAAATCTGGATATTGTACCGTACTGTAGCGCATAATGTCGTAGATCAGATATAGGGTTTATGGCGCTTCCATGTGGCATGCTAGGATGGTGCCATGTGGTGCGATCAGATTTAATGCTAAAAGTGTCTCATTTAATTCACTAATTACACTTAAACCCTCCAAACTTCATAACTTCTTCAAACGACCTCCAAATGACGATCCGCAAAAACCAACATGAGCCTAAATTTGATGTCGATAATATTTTCATAGTGCTTGGGTCATGTGGTTTGACTTCGGGGAGGACCCAGGGCTTTGACTTTGTCTTTGTCTTTGACTTTGATTCGTCTTTAAACTTTGCATGACCATAACTTCTTCATTTGAGCTTAGATTGACACGCCGTTTGAATCCTGGTGGCCCTTAATTCGAGACCTACAATTTCCATGCTTGGTCCGAGTTCGAAATAAATCTTTTGAATTTACAACCTTGCCCCTGAAGTTGCATAGGTGCCCATTTCATGCTCAAATTGAGTCCAGACTTCACCGCTTGCATTCTAAAACTGCCAATATTCAAAATAATCTTGCACAAGAGATTAGGGATGAATGTAAGATGTGAGATTGAAGTTCTCAAAATTCAACTTTTAACCCCATTTATTCTTAAATTTGTATTTTTCTTTTAAATAACAAAAATCGCTATAAAAGCTCTTTATTTACTATGCAAGGGACCTAACAAGGCCTAGAATTGGGTATAAATAATACAAAATAATGAACTCATCAAATACCCCCAAACCTAAATTTTGCTAGTCCTCGAGCAAAAATTAAAATCTAACTCACATTCGTTGGAATAACGGTTGCACTTAGCATGTGCAACAAGCCGTTAAACCCCTAGATTGCCCTAGTGGATGAGTTTTGTATCGTGAGGTTTTGCAGTGAATATACCCAGAAAATTCAAAGTCATTACTCAATTTACAAAAGATACAAAGTAATATAAACAAGTCTTAAAGGAAAATTTCATAAATATAGTAAAAATTCACTTTTCAATCTCAACTTATTATGTGTATATGTGCAATAGCCAATATAACCATCCAATTCAAAAGATTTTATCGTTAAGTTTCTTACCTGAAAGTTCGTTTTGATTCAATTTCTCATGCGATGTGCTCACAAACGAACACTTGAAATTGGGTAATTTCCCACTGTATATGTGAATAAAAGAGTAAATTCAATGAGCAAATTTCACATATACATCATGAAATACGGACGTTTTATAATGGATGATTATGATCTCATGAATGGAAGATCGATTACATTTGAAAATTTGAATCATAGTAAAATATAATATCCATCTTGACTTCACACTGTAACTAACTTCACTTTACATCAATTAGGACTTTCTTTCGAATGCATTGTAGGCTCGGATTTTGGCTAGAAAGAACGGGTTTTGGAGTTTCAAAAATTTTCTGAGAGTATAGAGATTATCGGGATTTTGACTTTTTAGGCACTTTCCAACCTCCTTTTTCATTTTTTTTTCTTTTTCAACTCACATACTCCAATTTCCCTTTTTTCATTCTCTCTTTACATTTTTTTTTCTTTTCTCTCTACATTTTTTTTCATTCTTCCCCCTTTTTTCCTTCACATATTATTCTAGCAAACAAACTTCTTTTGGCCCTTTACTCTCATATTCTCAAAAAATGGGTATGGATTTTGGGGTTTTCAATAAGAGGCTCATTTTTGGTCACAATTGGGCTGCAATGAAATAGTGTATAAAGGTCAGTTTAAGCTTAATTTTCTGGGATCTCAAACGATGGCCTAATGTCATTTCTGAATATAATAACCCACGTAATTTTGGGGGTATTTTCAAAATAAAGAGAAAAAATAAAGTTTTTGATAAAATTATTTTTATTTCTCAAATATGTTGGTTATTATTTTTAAAGGCGAGAATTTCAAACGGTTTCGAAAACGGAGTTAAAACAGATTTTAAAATGATTTTTAAATATTTTTAACTCTTGGAATTCTAAGTCGGCGAACATTAAGTAATTTTCAAGAGTTGTTTTGACTTCCAACTCTTCATTTCTTTGCCTTATTTAAAGGAGTCTTTTGGATTCCAACTCTTCATTTCTTTGCACTATAAAAGTAAGTCGTGGGCAAGCCTTTTAACCCACTTTTGGAACAACTTTTGGCAGCAAATATATTTTTATATTCCTTTCCTTTTTAATTATACTTTGGCCCTTGAGATTTGTGAGTTCCAACCTTAGATTAAAGGTGTTATTGGGGATATTTTGTTGGAGGTTCTTTTGTAGATCTTTTGAGTTGATCTTGAGGATGTGATAATTGGTTTCTCATCATGGTTTGAGGTATGGGGTTTTACACAATATGCTCCTTAAATCTCGCGAGTGTCATTCTCTTTGAATTCTTGTTTAATTGAAATCATATTTGAATTGATAAATTCATTGAAATATGGAAAATAATTGTGGAAATTATTTTGATTCATGTGGTATCATTATATTGTTGATGAGCACGTTGTCATGAGATTTTAATATGGCACGGATGTTGGGCACCCGCCAAAATTCCTGTTCCCGGGATATGGCTTGATAAAGCATATACGGATGTGGTGAGGCCTGGTGACCCGGTTAAAGTGTTGTTGAGAAATTATATTGATAAATGGTTTGAGATTTGAATATTCGTACTCGTGTTGTTACGTTTTATTCGTTGCTAATCCATATTTGTTGAGCATAATTCATGTCGTATTGTGTACTTCTCCACATTTTCTTTTAGTGGAAGGTTAGCGCGAATTTTGGGGAGCTATGGAGATTGATTTTAGCGTGGATTGTTTGGGAAAGATTTGTATTATTTATTTTGTTGGATAGAGCATTGGAGATTTGTATTTTATTTTCGAGTTAATTGTTGTATGTAATTCGAGAGACTTGGTATTTATTTGAAGAAATTGAGATTAGTGGTTTCGTTTATATTGTGGGATTTTTAGATGCTCTATACCTTGTTATATTGTGGATTTAGTTTAGTTTTACCGCATTAGCGCTCCGTTCGCTCTCTCCGGGCGGGCGGGGTGTTACACTGAACTTCCGTGTTACTTTTGTGTTTCAAGTCAACTTATTAAGACATTTAGTGTCTATAATTGACATTTTGACTTTACGTTTTCAGTAATCAAACAAAACAAAGATTTTGAGATCATCGACGAATTAAGCGCTGAAGGAAGGTTTAAGTTATTCTAACTCGGGTTGATTTAAATTTCTCAACAATAACGAATGGCACAAAAAACTCACCGGGTTAAAATCTCCACATTTATTCGTTAAACATATTAACTTTCACCTCAATATCCTTTTTCAATCATATTATATGGATAAGTGTCAAAAAAATATAAGTTGAGAGATTTATGAATTAATTCTATATTAAGAAATTGTTTCAAAACTTACTTATTTGAAAATATTTTTGGATTTTGAAATTTTTCTATTTTTTTTTTCAAAAATGCCATCCCTACCCCCAAACCTAAATTTTACATTGTCCTTAATGTATGCTCAAATAAAAATATGGACGACGAAAATAAAGTAAAGAAGTGAAATTGGGATATTACTGGTGGCTTTCCACTTTTGTCACCAACTTTCAATCATACAAGTGTATGTTAGCCACAAAATAATTAAAATAAAACTAAACAACCTAAATAAAAATCTAAGAAGCAAAAGGAAAAAAACTAATTATATACAAAATTGTGATAATTATTACCCTCACCATAAATTAATAATCGAAATAGTTGTGGGTCATTCCAATTAATAATGTTTTTAGCACAAAGTTTAAAAATATCATAAACCTAATTGTATAACCATACAACAACGATCTCAACCTTATTAGGAATTCTAAATCACATGAATCAAATGCCGATGTATCACATTGAGGTAACAACTCACAGTGAGGTTCCATAACATTATTATCCATTTTATTAAAATAGTCACGTGAAATTGGGGATGCATATTCCACTCCTAAATGGGAGAGTTTGTCAAAAGCACGAGATGTCAATGGATCACCAGGGGACACAATTTCTTCATCAAAAATCGGAGGACCGTCATAATCACTAGAATTATTGATAAAATCGGGTGACGAATCCTCAATTAAATTTTTCCAAATAAAATGTGAAGTAACATTATTCTCAATTAAATTATAAGAAAAAATATGTCAAAAATCAACATCCAAATGATCACAATTATTACTTGTGTCATTTTTGAAAAGCTGTTACTTAAGTCGTTTAATTCAAGATTAAACTGTCTAAGTAACTCCGAACTATTTTTTGGAGAAACTCTTTTCTTGAAATGAAACAGATTAATCACAAGATGTGTTTAATAAAAATATGTACGAGATATGTTCAAGATTATGTAACTAGTTTTTAAAAACCCAACTAAAACAATTTAAATCAGTTAAATCAGCACACCAACAGGAATGAGATGAGGAGATGTAGAAAGATTAAGTACACACAGTTTTTAATGTGTTAAAACCTCACCCAACTGAGGAAACACCCGCGATGACTTTTTTTTTGATAATTAAATGATTCCATAAAACCATTCGCTAAGGGAGTGAACCCGTGTACAGGAAGTATACAAAGCAAGAAAGTAAAAAAATGAAGAAAACAAAAAACAACAAAAAAAACACCAAACGGACCGTTGCTACACAAACACACGCATTACACTACATAGCCAAGTGGATCTCTTCCACGAATTCAAGAAACTACTGGGTCGTAATAGTGATCCTCTCTTTGTACCAACAGATTAGAGTGCTCAAGAAAATATAACATAGTCTCGCAGGAGGCATCTCTACGCCTTTGAAACACCTCATATTTCTCTCTTTCCAAATTTTCCAAAAAATACAGTGAGGCACAATTATCCACACCCGCTTTCCCCCCACCCAGTCCCACGGAGGTTTCCACATCTCTAACAATGCCTTAAAGGACTCAGGCATTACCCAAACCGTCCTACTTATGGCTAGGAAAACGTCCCATAAACCCCTCGTTACCCTGCAGTGCAACAATAAATGATTGGTCTTCTCCTCTTCCTTCTTGCGTAACCAACACCGACTATCCAGTCTATATGTTCTCTTCTGCAACCCCTCTAGAGTCAATACAGCCTGTCTAGCTGCAGTCCACACAAAGAACTTTACCTTAGGCGGTGCCTTCACTTTCCAAATCCTCTTCCAGGGGAAATGAACCCTGGGGTACCCATTGTCAGACAATGTGCCATAGAAGCTACGGACCAAAAAGATACCATTACCTCCCCACTTCCACCTCAACGAATCCTCACTAAAATTTGGGCTAGGAGTCGCTCTCATCAACTCCATAAATAAGTCTACTTCCTGCAACTACCAGTCCCAAATCCTTCTCCTAAGCTGAGGTCTCCACGTTACCACATCACCTCTAACAGTCACATGATTGGACACCATCCCCTCAGGATTTCGCCCTAATAAGAACATCCCAGGAAAAAGTTCCCGAATGGACCCATTCTCGCCCCAAATGTCTTTCTAGAATCTTATCTTATCCCCTTTACCTAAAATGAACTTTGTGTGTATAGATTAATCCTCCCATCCTCTCGCAATATGCTTCTACATACCCACTCCATTAGATAAAGACCCCACAACCGGCCTCCACCCCATCTGAGAAGAACCCCATCTAACTTCAACAACTCTTGTCCATGATCTATTTTCCTCTCTCGGGAATCTCCAAAGCCACTTTCTAAGAAGAGCTCTATTAAAAACCCCCAAATTCCTCACCCCGCCCCCCGTCCTTGATGGTCTTGCAGACCTCCTCCCACCCCACCAGGCTGTGTTTGAAGTTTTCTTCATTTCCTCTTCGCAAAATGTCTCTCATGAGCTTCTCTATTTTTGCACGTACCGTTGCAGTCAAAGGCAAGATGGACATGAAATATGTGGGTAGACTGGATAAGCAACTCTTAATGAGGGTCAGCCTCCCCCCTTTTGAGAGATAACCATTCTTACAGCCTGCTAACCTCCTTTTCATTCTCTCTAAAATCGGATCCCAAATAGCCCTAGACTTGTACTTCGCACCAAGCGGTAGTCCCAGATAAGAATTAGGTAAGGACCTAACCCTACCTCCAATAATGCCTGCTAAACCCTCCACTGCCCCCTGCCCCCCAATCAAAATTTATTCTCACTTCCCACCGTTAATTCGGATCCCCTAGACCACCTCAAAGCATATCAGAAGAAGCTTGAGAGTACGAATTTGGCTGCGCTCAGCGTCACAAAAAATAATTGCATCATCCGCAAATAGAAGATGGGACACTGAATTCACCTCCGAATTTGTTGACCCAAAGTCGAACCCCCTGATCCACCCTGTCTCAACAATCTGGCCCATCATCCGACTAAATGCCTCCATGACTAAGATAAACAAAAAAGGGGACAACGAGTCTCCCCGCCTCAAACCTCGAGAACTCTAAAAAAATCCTTTAGGAACCCTATTGATCAATACGGAGAATCTGGCCATTGAAATACGCCTCCTTATCCACCGACACCACCGATCACCAAAGCCCATCCTCTTCAGCAGGTAGAGAAGAAAATTCCAATTGACATGATCGTACACTTTCTCAATATCCAGTTTGCACACTATGCCAGGATCCCCACTTCTTATCCTCACATCCACACATTCATTGTCCACCAATACTGGATCCAGAATCTGCCTACCACTGACGATGACGTTTTGAGACTCCGATATCAGAGGATCAAATACCTTCTTGAGTCTACAAGACAGGACTTTGGCGAGAAGTTTGTACACACTCCCAATTAAGTTGATCGGTATGTAGTCTTTCATGTCAATCGATCACCCTTTCTTAGAAATTAGAGTGATAAAAGTTGCATTCATCCTAGGCACAAAGTAGCCTCTATTGTGGAATTCATCAAAGAAAACCATCACATCATTCCTGATTACTAGCCAATTCTGCTAAAAGAAAGTCAATGAAAAACCGTCCGGTCCCGGCGCCTTATCCCCTGCCATGGTCTTAAGAACCCGAACAACTTCCTCTTCGAAGTAAAGGGCCTCAATACTATCGGACTCACCCGCCAAAAGTTTCTCCAACTCAGCTCCATCAAGCAAGGGGCTCCACTACTCCTCTTACTTGAATGACTCCTCATAAAATTACGCAATTTACCCTCTCACCTCACTAACTTCTTGGAACTCCACTCCTCCCACCATGATCTTACCAATATGGTTCCCACGCCGATGTGAATTAGCTACTTTGTGAAAAAAAATCGTATTCAAGTCTCCTTCCCTCAACCACAAGACCCTCGATTTCTGCCTCCAACTAATTTCCTCCTGAATTAACATGTTCCCTAACTCCCCCTTTTTAGCCTATCTAGCACTCCTCTCTTCCTCCGATATCCCGTCTCTCCCTTATTTTCCATCCAGCCTCCTAACCTATTCTATAATTCTCGCTGTTACCCTTTAAACATTACCAAATACCTCTCTATTCCATTTCCTAATATCTTCCCAAAGTAACCCCAATTTTACAGCCAATCTGTAACCGGCATTCCCCTACACCTCATACCCTAACCACCACTCTCTCACTCTATCCTCAAAATCAGGCTCCTTGACCCACATATTCTCAAATCTAAAAGGGATCCTCCCTTCCCTCTACCCCCCACACTCTAAAAGAACGGGACAATGATCCGAAGTAACCCTAGGTAAACAAGATTGAATCACACTAGGGAAATGATCTTCCCACCTCTGACAAATAAGAAAACGATATATTCGATACATAGAAGGAGTTTCCCTAAAGATGGGCCAAGTGTATAAACCCACTTCAAGAGTTAAGTCTATCAACTCCATCTTGTCTATAAACTTCGAGAATTCTCTCATATACCTATCCGTTCTACCACTATTACTTTTTTTTGCTCCAAACCGCACCTCATTGAAATCCCCTCCCAGGAAAAAGGGGACATCCCAAAGTCTACTTACTCCAACTAGCTCCTCCCACAGCTCCCACCTACTCCTGTCCTCCACCGGGCCATATATCCCGGAGAAACTCCAAGTTAAACTATCTAACTTATTTTTAAATAAGCAAGATATGGACCAGCTGCCCAGTAAGCTTTCAATAAGATTGACCACTACTGTATTCCACATAATGACCACCCCACCTCACACCCCCACCGCATCCATACTAACCCATTTGATACCTCTCCCTCACCAAATGGATCTAATAATCCCCTCGTCCATGCTGGACATCTTGGTCTCCTGAACACACAAAATATCGGGTTTCCACTTAGCAATAGCCCCACCCACTAATGCCCTTTTGTTGAAGTCGTTCAACCCTCTCACGTTCCACGAGATAATTCGTAGCTTCATTACTAAAGTTGGACTAACAGTTATCCTCCACTCCCTTACCCTCCTCGATCCCCCCTCCCTTTCCAATTCTCTTGATTTTCTTGAACAATTCCAAAACCTCATTCTCGCACCCCTCAAACCCAACACCCGAATCATTGCTAAATGATCCTAGAAAATCCTCCCTCCATCCCAGCGGGTCTTCATCCCCACTATACTACCGGTAGTCAATAATGTTTTCTTCTTCTGAGTTAGGTATCACTAAGTCGACCCACAACATGGAATCGTTTAATTCTTGCAAATTTGCATCTCCTCGCTCCATCGTACTAGTGCCTGTTCTGCTATGACCCAACCCCGTTGTCATCTCGCTGGCGACCACAATCGCTTTACTGTCATTTTCCAGTACCGCTTTTAATTCCCCTCCTCCCTTGCCTACTTTTCTCTTGATCGTGTCCCCACTCTTCTTTCCCATCCCTTTTCCTTTTTTTCCATTTTTTCCAGTATTTTAAATGGCTTTGATATTTTTAAGCCGAAACAGTGAAGTGACGATATAAATATCTTTTTTCTTTTTCATTTTTAAAGACACCTCTTCTGCCCCCCCTTATTTTTAGTGACGCCTCCGTCCTTCTTTTCAGTGAATAAATTAACTGCCGCTTGTTTAACCCTTTGCATGACTTCTAAGTCACAAACCAGAAATCCACTAAAACAAAATATAAAAGTTACAAGCTATTTAACACACAAGCAAACAAAACACACATATAAAAGTTTAGAATATGTACCCACTGGTTTAATTCTGACTTCTTTGCAGTTCTGATGTTGATGTGACTTTGACAGCTTGCTAACTTCTCATGTGATACCCCACCCTAGAAAATAAATATTGAATAATAAATTGATGATTTTATTCGAAGGAAAATTTTTAGGAATAAATAAATAAGGGAATTACGCCAAAATGGCATGAAAAGTAATTAAGGAGAAAAAGAATCTCCATGTTGCATGGTTCACATAGATGCGTATTTAAGTCATAATAGTCCTAGTAAGTATGCTGGTTAAGTTTGATGCACAAATTTCAATGAATGATTGTGACACTGTCATGGTTAATATAACGCGATTTTTGTCGGCGCGTGTCGCGCAGGACGCGGACTTGTGCGATTTTTGTAGGACAATTGAAGAAGGATAAAAATAGTATGACTACATATTTGGGACTCTAAAAATACATATAAATGTACCATGAGGTCAAAAGTCAAAAAATAAATAAAAAACAATTAAAAATTATTTTTCGTCAAAAAAATAAAAGTACTTAGAAAATTCTGAAAATCCCTATACTGACTTAAAATTTAATTTTGACCAACTTTATGTTCTTTAACATCTCCAAAATAATTCATCTCTTAACTTTTTTGGAGTAATTTCCACTCGACCACACCATGAAAAAATATAATTTTCCACCTCACTTTGTTGGCTTGATTCTTATTCCCACTAGCCCCTCTTTTGAGTTGGTGCATAATGGTCACTCTTGGAGTGTTATGAAGAGTGGAAATATTATTTGGGTTTTCATTATGGGTATGAGTTGTAGTGTGATTACAAGAGAGAGGTGAGGGATGCCAAAATAGAAATCAACTCAGCCAATTTTTATCTAAGTTTCACTACCTCCTACACACTCCCTCTTCACCCATACAAGTTTCCAAACCTGTAATCCCCTTATCTACTCTCCATATAACCACCCAAATACTTTATTTTATGCATATAAACACCTTAGAACAACCACATAAGGGTGAAAAAGCTTGAAGAAATCTTTTTCAGCAAGTTTTTGGAGCTTAATATTGGAAGTTTGGAGCTTACTTTGGAGTTATTTTTGGAGCTTATTCTTGGACTTCTTTCTTGATTATATTCATCTTCCATAATATCCAAGTAGGCTTATCCTCTCAACTCTTTTCTTAAGATTAAAATCATGTGTTAAAGTAGTGAAAATCATGCTTGAAAATGGAAGTATTTTACTTATTTTAAAATCATTATTTTCATACTAGAATTAGTTTTAAAATTGAAATAATTATAAATTATGTTATTATACTTATAATGAATCATTATAACATGAAATATTGAGAAAATAGTTTTGGTGAAAGACTTCATAATTATGAGCATGTTAGTAGCATTTTGGAGCATTTTTTAGGTGGAAAGCCATGGAACTTGTGTAAAATGTTGAAGTAATTCATGAGTTCATTAATTAAGAGGATTTCTTAACATGATTGAAGAAATCTTTTTCATCAAGTTTTTGGAGCTTAATATTGGAAGTTTGGAGCTTACTTTGAAGTTATTTTTGGAGCTTATTCTTGGACTTCTTTCTTGATTATATTCATCTTCCATATTATCCAAGTAGGGTTCTCCTCTCAATTCTTTTCTAAAGATTAAAATCATGTGTTAAAGTAGTGAAAATCATGTTAGAAAATGGAAGTATTTTACTTATTTTGCTTTGTTGAAAATCAGGATTTTCATGCTAGAATTAGTTTTGAAATTGAAATAATTATAAATTATGTTATTATATTTATAATGAATCATTATAACATGAAATATTGAGAAAATAGGAATGGTGAAAGACTTCATAATTAAGAGCATGTTAGTAGCATTTTGGAGGATTTCTTAGGTAGAAATCCATGGAACTTGTGTAAAATGTTGAAGTAATTCATGAGTTCATTAATTAAGATGATTGAAAATGGAGTATACTGTTTTTAACATGCTTTTCGGAAATATGAAAAATGCAGCCCTATTTTATTAATTTTAGAAATAAAGATTAAAGGTTTAATATGGGTTTTCTAGCTATTTAAAATGGAAATAAAGTCTATTTATAAAATTTGGAACTTATTACTGAAATTATGTTGGAAATATTATAAACATATTTTTGAGAAGTTATAAAATGATTTTTGGTGAAATTAGTATGATTAAACCTATTTAAGAGGATAATATTTGGATAAAACAAATAGTAGTGGCATTGTCATAAATATAGTGAATAGTATACTGTCAAGAATTTATTTTGTAATTAAATGTACTAAGGGAGTTTGATAAAATGAGATTAATAGTACATTTTTCTAAATTTGAATAATGAGTCTCACTAAAATAATAAGTGTGAAATATGAGTAAAAATATAGTTTTGACAAGTGTTAAGTGGTTAAAAGTGTTTTGAGAATTAAGTTGGAATGTTAGTAACTTTTTTGGGAACAACATTTGTTAAATGGATAAATGCGTGTTTGATAAGAAATGGGTACATTGGTAAATTTACGTAAAGCGGAACATTTTTATGAAATAAAAATGTCAATGAATAGTTTAGAAGAAAAAGGAAAGAATTGATTTTCCAAGTGAGAATAAATGTGAACATTGAGAATAATGTTGAAACGTGTGAAAAAGATAAGAAACGATACTTGCATGATGCCAAGAGTTAAGCAGGGAACGACGTCCCTAGTGGTGAAAGACCCTAAGGCCTATAAAGATGAGCATATGGAAACTGGATACCGACGGTGTAGAGCACATGAAATCCGGGAATAATGGCTAGACTCCAAGGCAAAGATTTATAATTCATGTAATAAGAAATGGAGAATGAGAATATTCTTGAAATTAATACAAATAAGAGTTGAGATTTGGAAAAGGTTGAAAAGGGAAAATAAATAAGTTTTCGTGAAATAATAAATATTTTGTGTCGTGTGGTGTATAAGTTTCTCAATGAAAATGAATATTTTCCCAACACAAGTTGTGCGTGTCATAAAGATTATTTTAATGAGAGTATTGAAATAATGGCAAAGTAACTCTAGCGTGAGTTAATAAACGTTAAATAGATGAATATTTTCAAGAAAAAGAAAGATTTTCCTATAAATGATTAACCGTGTGCGTTAATGGGAAAGTATGTGATTTTAAAGAAAGATTATCCAAAACAACTATTTTGGGAAAGAAAAAGAGGATGAACGGGGATACATAATATTTTTGGAATAAAACGATTTAATACATTGGAGCATGTATTTTCAAAAGTATATGTGTAGATATATACAAATTTTCATGAGCATATAGTGAGTGAGTATTCTTTTTTGTCGTTCCTTTATATGTTTCATTTGTATAAATTCCAATGAACCTTTCGCTCACACCCTCCTCTTTGTTACGGTAGGTTGTATGCGGTTTCATACTTTGAGAGCGTTATACAGGTAATATTTACTTGCATTAACGTTAGTATCTCTGTTTACTTGGCCTTGGGGGCACTTCTCTTAGGTCCCGCACGTAGTTTATTTTATATTGGAATCTCATGTTACGAAAAGCGTAATCTTATTTAATAATAAAATTGGAATAGTAACATTATTTAGGTTGATCATTGCAGCCCAAACTTGACAATCGGATCGGATCAGGGTCAATCCTATAATAACCCTTAAATCCGATTCGGGGCGTCACAACTTGGTATCAGAGCTTTAGGTTCAATGTTTCTTTCGAGTGTGATGTGGTGAGGTCGGTAGTGGATCTTTCAACGGCGATATTGGTTTGGGCCAGTCACGCTAGTTTCGTGACAGTTTGTATCCTTGTCAATAAAGTTAAAGAGGTTAGCATGAGAAGTAAGTTGGTGCCAAGTGGCACACAATCAGGTTCATTATTATAAATCGCCTCCGCATTCCTGATATAGATGTGTTAGTAACTACGGGTGTCAGCTTAAGCTAATGTCAGCAACATCATAGTTACTTTGTATGAGAGATATATTGTGTTCTAATTTTAATGCTGACAAGGAATAAGAGAAGTTAATGCACCAAATAGTGTGAACTAAATTTTAGCTGGAAAGATTGTTTGAGTAAAACTTTGGAGATTAGGTGATTTTAATGTATATTATAAGTGTTTACATCGTGGTGAGAGTGTATTAAGTTGAAGACTTGGTATAAATGTATTTGGTTAGATATCTTGGGTAGTGCATTTATAAGTGTTGACTGTGTGATAAATTAGTACATTCCTTAGTTAAGGATTTGGGTTTAGCATACCATGACATATATATTTGGGTTATGAGGTGGACTTAGATAATCATGATGACTTGAGGTAACCAAGTAGTTTAATAAAATTTTCCTTGTGGCACAATGTTGATGATGGTATCAAATTGATAATTTCTGGAGATTATAATAATACGGTATTGAGGAATAGGATCCCTTGTGGCGTTTGCGGTATGGTCTTCGATGTTTATAGGCAATACCCGGCGTCCCCTATCCTAACTTAGTCTTTAGTAAATATCAACTACTGATTTATCACGTGGTGTGATGATCACATATTGGTGACAAGATATATATATGATTAGACACAAATTGAGGTTTATGTGACATGGTTTAGTGATTTTTACTACGGGTTAGTAATTTGGGTGAATATGTGATCTTATGGAAAAAAATTCTCTCAGGATTAAGTACTAAGGTTTATCTAAGAAAATATTAATGCAAGTGATTAGTATTTCTAGGCGATACATTTGAGGTTGTATAACGTAAATAAAAATAAGGTTGATTTGTTGTCCCTAAGTGATAGACATATTACTCTCTTATGTGGAGATGGTAATTTGAAGCGACATAAGCGTAAGTCTGGTTATTTTTTGAGAGTGTGATATTAGGAATATAGTACAATGTCAGTATGATTGGTATTGGTGGTTACCACCTTAGAGGAATATAAGTTACTAATTAAGTCCGATTATTGTGATAGGCACTTGAGCGGGCTTAATTAGAATTTATTTCTAAGACATTAAGTGTAATAAAATTTTAATGTGTCGGGATGGTTCTTGCACACAAATTGTATATGCTCTTTGGAGAAATTAATGAGTTTAAGACGATTATCCATAAAGACTAGGAAAAATGTAATGTAACGTTAGAAGAATACAAAAATTTCCTTGTAAAACGTTAAAGATTAGTAACTGTAATCAAATCGTTATGATAAGCAATTAGGTTGACTTGAGTAGAGTAACTTTTTGGGACAATATTACGATATGCTCTTGTTAAGATGAAACACTTACTGGTCGTATATGTTAGTTTGGTAAATGGCTAAATTTGATATCGTTGTCTTAAAACTTTGGAGAATTATTGCATTGAGGATTTCATAAAATAATAATAGGTCATTAGTGACTAAATCGGGTTAACGTGCGAAAATTCCTTAGGATTGGAGACATAAAATGAATTGATTCAGATTATGAACACGTATCTCGATATAACTCTTGGAGAAATATAAGTTGGTAACTATATCCGAATTTTGTGACAAGCACTTGGATGGGCTTAATTAGCATTTATTTTTAGGTCATCGAGCGTGACAAGATTTTAGTGTGACAGATGACTCTTACATTTGATTGTGTATACACATTTATAAAAAAAATTATAATTTTACGGAATTTATTCATAAAGCCTTGGAGAATATGAGTATTAGGGATTGTTTAGGTGTTGATGAATCATTATCATACATGTTGACTTCTGGCAAAACCTTGGAGATTAGTACCATGAATCGTAAAACTTGTCTTAATATGATCTTTGAAGATTGTGTCGTAAAAACATTATGGTAAGTGCTAGGTTGTGCGCTTGGGAGAACAAAGAGTAACTTGGTTGTACCGGTATTTAATGAATAACTCCTGGAATGAAGTGTTAGGATTGATTATAGCACCCTCTTGTGCTACCAATACGTTGGGGATAACCCTAGTAAAAAGAAATCATTATTCGCCTAGCATAACCCTTTGTGATAGTACAAGGTGAACAAATATTCTACCTATGAGATTAGAAGCGCCATCTTCGACTAAAGTGTGATACTCAGGATTACATATGATGTTGCAAAGAGTTAGGAAGTTGTTGGTAAATTCAGATGTTTGAGACTATGCATATGTGTTGAACTTGAAAATTGAGGTTAGATACCACGTATTGAAATTTGGAGACCTAGGTATGATGGATAGACTATTTATGATAAAAGATGAGAAGGGTGATCTCGCGTGAAATTGGCGCAGTACGTACAAATATAAAAGTGTAACCCATAACATTAGCAATAAGGAGTAAAGCCTTGTGTTTTAACTTCCCGAAATAATTAGTTTATACTTCAGTAAGAATGAAAATTTTGCGTAGGATCGGTCACTATACATAGGAGGAACATTGGTTATAAGTTATGGACCTTAAGAGCACTTGTGGGTTCATACTTTGTGAAGAACAGTTCATTGCCTAAATTTATTGTTATCCTTTGGCTCTATATTCACTTAATTCATTATGATTCCATATGTTTCATTTGATCCCAGTAATGGGAAGTTGTTATTCGGTTGTGACCTGGGTGTGACACTACATAAGCTCAGTAGTGGCGCGGGTTAGGCCGAATATGGCTGATGCATCACAATAAATGAGTGTGCACTTTGTTGGAAGCACCCTAATATTTTCACTTGTTTATGTATGTGCATGGTCTTGCGATTTGTTGCTCATAGTTTTCATGTGTAAATCGGTTATCTTAGGTTAATGACCCCATTAGTTGACCGATAGAACTAGTTACAGTTTGGAGTTACAGTATATCTAGTTACTTTTCAGCCATAGGTTCAAGAATACGTTTTAGGAAATATGTGGATATCAGACTTAATGTGACCTTGAGTGCAAATGTTACACTCCGAATTGAGGATATAGTTACTCATATGTATAATTTGGATTATGATGTCTAGGATGCTTCGATGTTAATATGAAGATCTCATGGGAGGTTTCGGTATTTTAGGCCAATGTGATAAAGTGACTCTTTTAAGATTGCTGATATGAATGACTAGGAAGTGTTACAGATGTATTAACCTAGTCTTGACGTGAATCAAAATTTGAGAAAACATAGATTTGTAAATCCTAACTCGTGATGATGAATTCATTAATGATGGCATGATGTTTGAGGAATACCGATTGCTTCGAAAAAAAATTGGGATGAATAAGTTAGGCATGTATGGGTATTATTAATGAAAAACCATACCATGCTTGGCTTAACTTGATGGTAATTAACGTGGATGGAATCATTGAGTTTTAATTGTAAAGAGTAGCGTACTCCAGAATTAGAAATGATTTGCTTATATGACTGAATGATTAAGATTGATGAGTTAATAATTTCTAGGACAAAATTTCTTGAGGGAAGAATGTGATACCCCTCCCTAGAAAATAAATATTGAATAATAAATTGATGATTTTATTTGAAGGAAATTTTGTAGGAATAAATATATAAAGGAATTACGCCAAAATGGCACGAAAGGTAATTAAAGAGAAAAACAATCTCCACGTTGCATGGTTCACATAGATGCATATTTAAGTCATAATAGTCCTATTAAGTATGTTGGTTACGTTTGATGCAAAAATTCTAATGAATGATTGTGACACGGTCATGGTTTATATAATGCGATTTTTATCAGCGCGTCTCGCGCAGGACGCGGACTTGCGCGATTTTTGTAGGACAATTGAAGAAGGACAAAAATAGTATGACTACATATTTGGGACTCTAAAAATACATATAAAAATACCATGAGGTCTAAAGTCAAAAATAAATAAAAAATAATTAAAAATTATTTTTTGTCAAAAAAATAAAAGTGCTCCGAAAATTCTGCAAATCACTATACCGACTTCAAATTTAATTTTGAGCAACTATATCTTCTTGAACATCTCCAAAATAATTCATCTAATTCCTTTTTTGGAGGAATTTTTACTTGGCCAAACCATGAAAAAATATTATTTTCCACCTCACTTTGTTGGCTTGATTCTTATTTCCACTAGTCCCTCTTTTGAGCTGGTGCATAATGGTTTTTGGAGTGTTATGAAGATTGGGAAACATCTTTTGGGTTGTCATTATGGGTATGAGTTGTAGTGTGAATATAAGAGAACGGTGAGTAATGCCAAAGCAAAAATCAACTGAGCAGATTTTTGTCTAAGTTTCACTACCTCCTACACACTCCCTATTCACCCATACAAGCTTCAAAACCTGTAAACCCCTTATTTAACCTCCATAAAACCACCCAAATACTTTAGTTTAGGCATATAAACACCTTAGAACAACCACATAAGGGTGGAAAAGCTTGAAGAAATCTTTTTCAGCATGTTTTTGGAGCTTAATATTGGAAGTTTGGAGTTTACTTTGGAGTTATTTTTGGAGATTATCTTGGACTTATTTCTTGAATATATTCATCTTCCATATTATACAAGTAGGGTTCTCCTCTCAACTATTTTTTAATGATTAAAATCATGTGTTAAAGTAGTGAAAATCATGCTTGAAATGGAAGTATTTTACTTATTTTGCTTTCTTGAAAATCATGATTTTCATGCTAGATTTAGTTTTGAAATTGAAATAATTATAAATTATGTTATTATATTTATAATGAATCATTAGAACATTAAATATTGAGAAAATGGTTATGGTGAAAGACTTCATAATTATGAGCATGTTAGTAGCATTTTGGAGGATTTCTTAGGTAGAAAGCCATGGAACTTGTGTAAAATATTGAAGTAATTTCTGAGTTCACTAATTAAGATGATTGAAGATGGAGTATACTGTTTTGAACATGTTTTTATAAATATGAAAAATACAGCCCTATTTTACTAATTTCAGAAATAAAGATTAAAGGCTTAAATATAGGTTTTCTAGCTATTTAAAATGGAAATAAAGTCTATTTATAAAATTTGTAATTTATTACTGAAATTATATTTGAAATATCATAAATATATTTTTGAGAAGTTATAAAACGATTTTTGGTGAAATTAGTATGATTAAACACATTTAAGAGGATAATATTTGCGTAAAACAAATAGTAGTGGCATTGTCGTAAATACAGTGAATAGTATGCTATCAAGAATTTATTTTCCAATTAAATGTATTAAGGGAGTTTGATAAAATGAGATTAATGGTACATTTTTCTAAATATGAATAATGAGTCTCACTAAAATGATAAGTGTGAAATATGGGTAAAAATATAGTTTTGACAAGTGTTAAGTGGTTAAAAGTGTTTTGAGAATTAAGTTGGAATGTTAGTAGCTATTTTGGGAACAACATTTGTTAAATGGCTAAATACGTGTTTGACAAAAAATGGGTACATTAGTAAATTTACGTAAAGCGGAACATTTTTATGAAATAAAAATGTCAATGAATAGTTTAGAAGAAAAAGGAAAGAATTGATTTTCCAAGTGAGAATAAATGTGAACATTGAGAATAATGTTGAAACGCGTGAAAAAGATAAGAAATGATACTTGCACGATGCCAAGAATTAAGCAGGGCATGACGTCCCTAGTGGTGAAAGACCCCAAAGCCTTTACAGATGAGCAAATGGCGACTGGGGACCGATGGTGTAGAGCCCGTGAAATCCAGGAATAATGGCTAGACTCCAAGGCAAAGATTAATAATTCTTGTAATAAGAAATGAAGAATGAGAATATTCTTGAAATTAATACAAACAAGAGTTGAGATTTGCAAAAGGTTGAAAAGGGAAAATAAATAAGTTTTCGTGAAATAATAAATATTTTGTGTCGTGTGGTGTATAAGTTTCTCAATGAAAATGAATATTTTCCCAACACAAGGTGTGCGTGTCATAAAGATTATTTTAATGAGAATATTAAAATAATGGAAAAGTAACTCTAGCGTGAGTTAATAAACGGTTAATAGATGAATATTTTTAAAAAAATGAAAGATTTTCCTATAAATGATTAACCGTGTGAGTTAATGGGAAATAATGTGATTTTAAAGAAAGATTATCCAAAACGACTATTTTGGGAAAGAAAAAGAGGATGAACGGGGATAAATAATATTTTTGGAATAAAACAATTTAATACATTGGAGCATGTATTTTCAAAAGTATATGTGTATATATGTGTATATATATATATATATATTTTCATGAGCATATAGTGAGTGAGTATTCTTTTCTGTTCTTCGTTTCTATGTTGCATTTGTATAAATCCCATTGAACCTTTCGCTCACTCAATCCTCTTTGTTACGGCAGGTTTTATGCGGTTTCGTAATTTGAGAGGGCTATATAGGTAATGTTTACTTGCATTAACGTTAGTATCTCTGTTTACTAGGCCTTGGGGGCACTTCCCTTAGGTCCCGCACATAGTTTATTTTATATTGGAATCGCATGTTAAGCAAAGCGTAATCTTATTTAATAATAAAATTGGAATAGTAACATTATTTAGGTTGTTCATTGCAGCCCAAACTTGACACTCGGATCGGATCAGGGTCGATCCTATAATAACCCTTAAATTCGGTTCGGGGCATCACATCTCAACACATTGTTCTAGCTTTACGTCGACTCTTGATGTTTCAAGATCTTATAGACAACACTTCTTGTGTAGTAGTGTTTCAAGTGTTTGTGACAGTGTTCTAACACATGCATTTACACACCCACACTTATTTATACAAACAAGTCCTATCAAATAATAGAAAGATCTAAATGATTAAGATTTTCAGTTTCTCTCTTCATTAGAAACAATAGACTTTCTTGATCTTTCAAACTAACCCAAAATCCAAGGTTACCTTGCTCAGAAGATGACCAAGGTCTTAAACAATTTCAGAGGGTTTTGAAAATGTTTTTGAAATTGTAATTCACCAATTGCGATTCCAACTTGATCATAAGTCTTGTTTAATAAGAACTAGAAACAGAAGATAAATTTGTTGATTCTTGAGTTGTGGAAAATATTTACAGAAAAATAAATACCAAATAAGATTTCTCAAGATGAGAAACGAAATAATGCAGATCTAAGAGATATATGACACAAAACAACAAGATCTACGGTCTTTATGCATAGAAATAGAGATCAAACTTAAAATGTCTAAGTTGGTTAAAAGATCTCAAACATAGAGGATTCAACCCACGAACAGGCTTCAAACCATCTCCAAAATAACTCTCAAACACTCAGGTTTGGTTTTAGTTGTAAACTGATTTTGGATTTAAAAGGAATTTAGGGTTTGAAACGAGATTAGGGTTTGGACGAATTTAGGGTTTTCTCTCTTTGGTTTCTCTCTTTTTTCTTCTCTCTCTCTTCTCTCTTTCTCAGTTTGACGAACTGGCCAAAAGTTTCAAAATACTGAGTCTCAACCTCCTTTTATATTAGGCAAGGAAGGATCGAGAACATCAGCTCAAATCTAATGGCTGAGATTTGGTCTTGAGCAGTTGACTTTCATCCAACGATTTAACATCACCGGTGGATTAAATGTTCGCTGATAGGACTAAAGTGGTTTCACAGGGATTAGGATAAAACGCATGCAGAACGCTGTTAAAAAATATCCAAGCGCTGAGATTGCGTACAGGTTCTGAGTCTAACAACAAACACAAATCAAATCATCATAATGTTGACAGGTGTAAGGCTCAGATGAAGCCAAACCGTGTGTTTTAAAAGTAATTACACACGCACCCTCAAGTCTCAAGATCTTTTGGATTCTACCCAACCAAACATTCAAGAAAGTTTAAATAAAACTAATAATCACAAAATGACCCACCCCAAATGTTTTAAAACCCAACTTTTAATTTCTTAAAAATCATTTAAAAATTATTTAAAAAATCATAAAATTAGCAAAAACTTATTTAAAAGGGAATTAACTCACACACAAGCAAATGATGCAAGATATATATTATGTATACAACCCTAGTGTATGTGTGGTGTTTAGAATTTACCTTTAAATGAATCAATTGAGGCATCATGTGTAGAATCTGAGGTTCTTGGGTATCTAGGGGATGGGACTCATATTTTGTCACAATTTCCAAACTAGATGAGCACTTATACAATGTAGACTCAAGTAAGTTAAGAGTATAAGGTGATTCAATCTCCCCCTTTGGAAATATAAGACAAAATCTCCTTTGAGTCATCTAGGACTCGTAGGGATACAAAAAAATAAGAAAAAACTATTCCTATACAAAATTCTATCTACCCATATCCTAGAAAAAGAAAATTACATAACTCAACTAATTACAAACCAATACCCTAATAACATCTGTTGTAGACAACAGTACAGATTCATGCAAATAAGACTAAGATCAAGCTTTTTAGAAATATGTACAAGAAAAAATGAACTCATAAGACTCAAATTTCTCCCCCATTTTGTCTCAAATGGATAAAGGGAAAAAAATACTTAAGCCACACGAGTTTATTCAGCACAAACCATTCCTATCGATTTTCGCAAAGAATGAAATCTATTGTAATCCAAAGGTTTTGTAAACATATCTGCGTGCTGCAAATCAGTAGGAAGATAATTAATTTCTAATTCCTTAATTTCAACTAATTCGCGTATAAAATGATGTCTAATTTTTATGTGTTTAGTTCGCGAGTGTTAAACATGATTTTTTGAGATATTGATCGCGCTTTGATTATCATAATAAAGATGCAGTTGGTCTTCTTGAATACCATAATCATTTAGCATTTTCTTAAGCCAAAGTAATTGGGCACAGCAGCTACCAACAGCTATGTATTCAGATTCAGCTGTAGATAATGAAGTGTAGTTTTGTTTCTTACTACAACATCCTACCAAATTGACATTCTCCTTATGTGCTCTTACTATCATCGGTACAGCCTGCCTAGTCGACATCAGTGTATCCTCTTATAGTGCTAGGAGTATCATTGGTGTACTAGCGACCCAAATTTTGAGTGCCTTTTATGTATTTATTGATTTTTTACACATATTAAGTGGCTCTCTTTAGGATGATTTTTATAACGGGCACACACGTAAACTGTGTACATAATATCACTACACGAGGCAGTAAGGTATAGTAAGCTTCCTATCATACTACGATATAGAGTAGGATCTATGAATTTTCCACCCTCGTCTTTAGATAATTTGACCGTAGTAGGAGTTGTAACTTCTTTGTAACTTTCAAGCCCGGATTTTTTAACAATATCTAAAGCATATTTCGATTGCGAAACAAACCAACATTCTAAATTATGATTGACTTTAAAACCCAAGAAACATTGCAAATCCCTCATAAGAGACATTTGGAATTCTTTATGCATAATTTTAGAAAATGATTTAACTTCTGAACGGGAAGTTGATCCAAAAATTATATCATTGACATATACTTGAGCTATAATAATATCTTTGTGAAAATGTTTGACAAATAGAGTTTGATCATTTTTGCCTCTCTTAAAACCTTTATTTAAGAGAAAGTTAGAAAAATGCTCATACCAGGCTCTTGGTGCTTATTTCAGACCATACAACACCTATTCAAGACGATAAACATGATTTAGATACTGAGGGTCAATAAACCTTTGGGTTGTTCAACATAGGTCTCTTCACTAAAGACTCCATTAAGAAAGGCTGATTTTACATCCATTTGTATAGCGTAAAATGTAAGTAAAAGGTTGTGGTAAAGAGAAGACGAGCAGATTCTAAGTGAGTAATAGGAGAAAATTTCTCGTTAAAATCTATTCCTTCAATTTGAGAATATCCTTGAGCCACTAATCTGGCTTTGTTTCTATTGATTATCCCACTTTCATCAGTTTTATTTTTAAATAGACAACGTGTGACAATAACCTTTTTATGATCAGGCATAGGTATAAGATACCAAACATCATGAATGACAAATTGAAGAAGTTCTTCCTGCATGGCAGAAATCCATTGTGGGTTATTCAATGCCTCATTTACATTCTTTCGTTCCAAAAGGGAAACAAAACATGCATAATGAGCATAGTTTCTTAATTGAGATCTTGTACGTATAGGCTCATAATGGTTACCAACAATGTTATCTATGGGATGATCTTTAGAAACCCAGTGAGGTACTTCAGGTTTCTTAATAGGCAAAGAATCATCTTTTTCTGGAAATTCATTTTTTAAAATAATTTCAAACTCTTCCACAATAGTTGGTTCTCTAGTCTTAATCTCAACAGTAGTGTCACTTATAATAATGTTTATGGATTCCATTAAAGTCTTTGTGCGAAGATTATAGACACTTTATGCTCTACTGTCAGGAGAATATCCTAGGAAGATAGCTTTATTTATACGAGTCTCAAATTTGGATAAGTGTTCTCTGTCTTTGTAGACGTAACATGTACTACCAAAAGTTCTAAGTTATTTAAGATTGGGCTTCTTCCCATACCAAAGTTCATAAGGAGTTTTTTTAGAATTCTTCCTAAGATAGACCTTATTAATAATGTGACATGCAGTACGAATTGATTCTACCCAAAAATATTTAGGTAAACACTTGGCATGAATCATAGCACATGCCATCTCTTGAAGGGTACGATTTTTTTGCTCAACAATTCCATTTTATTGAGGAGTCTTATGAGCACTAAATTCATGTTTGTAATCATTATGGTCAGAATACTCTATAACACATATATCTATGAATTCTCCTCCTCTATCACTACGAATTCTATTTACTTAAGTGTCCTTCTCATTTTCAATACGAAGTAAGATTTTCAAAAACGTTCGGAAAGTGTCTGACTTTTGTTTTAAGAAGGCCACCCAAGTAAACCTGGTGAAGTCATCTACCATAACTAGAATGTAAATGTGTCCACAGAGACTAACAGTACGAGAAGGACCCATTAGGTCCATATGGATGAGCTCCAAGGGTTTAGAGGTAAGGATATCTTTAACTTTCTTATGAGGTGCCTTAACATTTTTTCCTCCCTGACATGATCCAAACACAATGTTAGAGATAGGTTTGATCTTTGAAATTCCTCTAACTATTTCTTGTGAAGACAATCTACTAAGTCTATTATAATTTATGTGACCCATCCTATTATGCCATATTTCATTGTCATCCATTCTAGCAATGTTACAGACTTCAGTACTGTTCTAGAAAGTATAACAATTGTCAGGAGTCCTGAGTCCTGTAAGTTTGCACTCACCTTTTTTATTTAAAATCTTGCAATTATTCTTTGAAAAGGTGACAGTATGGTTTGAGTCACAAGATTGTGAGTCACTAAGTAGATTAGCGTTAAGATCTTTTACTAGAAGAACATTTTCAAGCAGAGGCAATCCTTCTTCTTGGAGTGTTCCTTTACCAATGATTTGAGATGATACACCATCACCGAAAATAACTTTTCCTCCAGTAAAGCTAGTTTTGTTTAAGAGTTTTGTATCATCTCCAGTCATATATTTTGAACACCCAGAGTTCAAATACCAACCAGAAGGAGTGTGTTCAGCTTTTAAAGCAGTAATCACAATGTTACACTTCATCTGGGGCAATAGCTCATCTTTTCAAACCCAAATAGCTCTTGTTTTTGTTTTGCGCATATTTGCTCTCATTTGATAAAATTTGCGACCGTTAGATTTTTGTTCGAAAATATTTTGCGCATGCATTTGAGTTTTATGGAGGATATGAGTATTTGGTTTAGGAAAGTTCCTAGGAATTCTTCTTGTAAATGATCTTTTAGGTCTGGTCTTTCTCTTTCTATAGTTAGAGTTTTTGTCTGGTGGTTTAGGCAAAACATAATTGTTACGGCTTCTCCTAGAGTAGTTAAAGTTTTGGTTTAAAGGAATATTACAGACAGGATTAACTAAACATCTAGAGTAACAACCTTGGAAATAATGTCGGTATATGTCACAGTAAGAGAAATACAAATCGCTTGAAGAGGGTATCTCCTTAGGAAAGTCTCTAAACATAGGTTTCATGGGATTTTGACGTTGGACCTTATTCCTAGGGAGTACAGTTTGAAACACATAATCACTCTTCCTAATATGAGGGTAGACGTATTTAGCCTTAGGTAGACTATCACACTTAGAGTGATATGATTCCCCAATATCCAACTTTTGTTGTTTTTTTATCAAACTCATCATTTAGGGATTGAAAATCTAGACAAGTTTCTATAGGTCTTTTTTCACCTGACACAATCTTGATTGATTCAAAGTTTTTAATTTGTGTCTTTGAATTTGGGCAAAATCCTATTCCAGTTCGATTGTCAGAATTGGTTTTCGAATCAACAACATAATCATCAAAACAATTGGAATTATTTTTAAACTTAGCAATTTTTTTTAAAATAGTTACTTTCTTTTCTTTATCTTGATCCAATTATAATAATACCCCTTTATATTTTTTCTCCAGAGTTTCATTTGTTTCAATCAAAATTTTCAATTTTTGATCAAAAACTTTGACTTCATTTTCAAGAGTTAGGCATTGGGTAGAATACTCTTCAGCGTTAAGTTTAACCATTAGACTTAGGTCTTCTAGTTTCTTAGTGAGGTCTTTCACTATCTTCTCTAGTCTAGAGCTTTTCTTGAGAGTTTTGACATAAAGTGTGAACATCAAGGAGGTCTTCAGTGTCTGAATCACTAAGTGAAGTGTGTGAAGTGACCCCTAAAGATTCAATTCTTGAACTCACACACATATTGACATCGTCATTATTGCTTTCCTTTTGACTCACACACCACGTTGTAGAACTAGCAATGTTCTCAGAAATTAAAGCATCTAAACAAGCAGCACCATGATTCATAACAACAGAAGTAGAGTTATTAGCATCATCCTCATACTTAGGCACATGCATATCATCATTATAGATTATCTTGGCAAAGAAAGACATGTAATGATCAAAAACATTAGATGACTCAGGTTCCTCATTATTAGAATCACTTGAATCATCCCATGTCTTGCAAATATTGGCCCTAGTATGTTTATTGGTCGTGTTCAAGTTAACTCTACAATCTTGTGCTATATGACCCAATTTTCCACATATAAAATATTTAATATTCTTAAAGTCTTTGTTAGGTCTCGTATGAATGTCCTTGTGATGTTTGTCTTGATCTTTCTCATGAGGTTTGTGATTAGAATGAGTTGGATAATTTGTCTTGCCTTGTCTGGTTGCCATTTTGTTTCTAAATTTCACAATTTTCTTAAACTACATTGACATCAAGTCAATCTGATTATCCAAACTATCTATATCACACTCCTCATCAGAATCATTATTGGGAATACTAAGCTCATGTTTTATCAGCTTAGAAGAAAAACTTAAGTTGGAACTAGTCTGTTTCCTATGGGACTGGGTTAATTGTTTCTTGAATTCTAATTCCATTTCCACAGTTCTCAGTTTACTACTCAGTAATTCAGGAGTGAGATTTTGATCACTCATTTCCTCAATAGCATATCTTCTTTTATCAAATTTTTGTGGCATTGACCTTAAAATTTTTGAGACAATTTCATTTCTATCATAGGTTATCCCATTAGAATGTAACTTGGTCATAATGTCAGTCAAATTCATGTAAAAGTCACCAAATGATTCAGATTCTGACATAAGTAAAGAGTTATACTACTGGATAGGAATCTGTGTTTTAGCAGCCTTAACTCTTGTGTCTCCTTCATGTGCAGTAACTAGTGTATCCCAAGCTTCCTTAGATGTGGTACAAGATGAGATCCTTTTAAACTCATGTTCATTTATAGACATAAAACTGGCATTATTGCCTTTGTTATTATTCAGAGAGGCTTGCTTCTCTTCTCGAGTGAATTCACTTAATACTTTCTTAATCCTCTCATTGCTTCCTTCAGTGGCTGGTTTTCTAGGATAAGATATCCATTTTCAAAAATGTCCCAAACATCATCTCCCAAGGTTCCTTATATGAAAGCAACCATCCTTACTTTCCAGTAAGGAAAGTTGTTTCCATAAAAAAAAGGGGGTCTGGACAAGTTACCAAATCTTTCATGTTTCTAGACCATTATTTGATTTTAAGAAAATAATTTCACAAACAAAAGATCTTTAAAGCAAATTTTCAAAGCTCTGATACCAATTGAAAAGATGTTACTTAAGTCATTTAATTCAAGATTAAACTGTCTAAGTAACTCCGAACTTTTTTTTGGAGAAACTCTTTTCTTTAAATCAAACATATTAATCACAAGATGTGTTTAATAAAAATATGTACGAGATATGTTCAAGATTATGTAACTAGTTTTGAAAACTAAAACTAAAACAGTTTAAATCAGTTAAATCAACACACCAATAAGAATGAGATGAGGAGATGTATAAAGATTAAGTACACATAATTTTTAACGTGGAAAAACCTCACCCAACTGAGGAAACATCCACGGTGACTTCTAAGTCACAAACCAAAAATCCACTAAAACAAAATATACAAGTTACAAGCTACTTAACACACAAGCAATCAAAATAGACCTATACAAGTTTAGAATATGTACCCACTGGTTTGATTCTAACTTCTCTGCAGTTCTGATGTTGATGTGACTTTCCCAACTTGCTAACTTCTCAATACTTTGTTCCTTCTTTACGTCGACTCTTGATGTTTCAAGATCTTATCGCCAACACTTCTTGTGTAGTAGTGTGTCAAGTGTTTATGACAGTGTTCTAACACATGCATCCACACACTCACACTTATTTATACAAACAATTCCTATCAAATTACAGAAAGATCTAAATGATTAAGATTTTAAGTTTTTCTCTTCTTTAGAAACAACAAACTTTCTTGATATTTCAAACTAACCCAGAATCCAAGGTTACCTTGCTCAGAAGACGGCCAAGGTCTTAAAAATTTTTAGAGGGTTTTGAAAATGTTTTTGAAATTTTAAATCAGTAATTGGGACTCCAACTATATCATAAGTCCTGTTTCATAAGAACTAGAAACAGAAGATAAATTTGTTGATTCTTGAGTTGTGAAAAATATTTACAGAAAAATAATCAACAAATAAGATTTCTCAAGATGAGAAACAAAATAATGCAGATCTAAGAGATATATGACATGGAGCAGCAAGATCTATAGTTTCTATGAATAGAAATAGAGATCAAACTTAAAATGTCTAAGTTAGTTAAAAGATCTAAAACATAGAGGATTCAACCCATCTCCAAAATAACTCTCAAACACTCAGGTATGGTTTTGGTTGTAAACTGATTTTTGATTTAAAAGGAATTTAGGGTTTGAAATGATGTTAGGATTTGGACGAATTTAGGGTTTTCTCTCTCTGGTTTCTCTATTTTTTCTTCTCTCTCTCTTCTTTCTTTCTCAGTTTGACGAACTGGCCAAAAGTTTCAAAATGCTGAGGCTCATCCTCCTTTTATACTAGGCAAGGAAGGATCGAGAACATCAGCTCAAATCTAATGGCTGAGATTTGGTCTTGAGAAGTTGACTTTCATCCAACGGTTTAACATCAGCGGTGGATTAAATGTTCGCTGATAGGACTAAAGAGGGTTCATAGGGATTAGGATAAAACGCATGCAAAATGTTGATAAAAAAGATCCCAGGGCTGAGATTGTGTACAGGTTCTGAGTCTAACAACAAACACAAATCAAGTTGTCATAACGTTGATAGGTGTAAGGCTCAGATGAAGCTAAAATGCATGTTTTAAAACTAATTACACACGCACTCTCAAGTCTCAAGTGCTTTCGGATTCTACCCAACCAAACATTCAGGTAAGTTTAGATAAGACTAATAATAAAAAAAAAATGACCCCAAATGTTTTAAAATCCAACATTTAATTTCTTAAAAATCATTTAAAATTTAAAAAAAAAATCCCAAAAAAAGGGAATTAACACACACAAAAACAAATCATGCAAGATATATATTATGTATACAATCCTAGTGTGTATGGGGTTGAGAATTTACCTTTAAATGAATCAATTGAGGCATCATGTGTAGAATCTGAGGTTCTTTGGTATCTAGGTGATGGGACTCAAATTTTGTCGCAATTTTCAAACTAGATGAGCACTTATACAATGTAGGCTCATGTAAGTCAAGAGTATAAGGTGATTCAATTTTTGTCATTTTTTTTTCTCACAAGATTGATTATCCATAATTTTTCATGACAATTTTAAAAAATCTCATCCTTACATCGTTTGTTTACCTACTCCCAATTGATACACTTTGGTGGGAAAATAGTAATCAAAGGAGTTGGATTCCCATCCATGCTATCTTTAATTTATTTAAAAATTATTACTGACCCATCTGACTATGACACCCCGTTTATAATAATAATGGGTAGTCAACCCTATACTAAAATAAATCAGGAATCTCAAGTGGATAATTCTCAGCATCTACTGTCGAGATAAAAAAAACATAGCTAACTACCCAATACTAAAATAAGCGGATGCCAACAAATTTAAAATCATACAATAAATCAACATACCAACAACACATTAACTACGAAAACTGATAATGTACACACACATACTACAATAAAAAGAAGTACTCAAATAAAACATAATAAGTACAACAAAAAGGAAATACCCAAATATGCTGTCGGGTCACAAACAATACAACATCCTGAGGAAAGAAATGTAAAAGTTCTACATATAACCCTTGGGTATAAACCCGATATACAAAATGAATCCTATCTAGATTTACATAAGACAGAGGCGGCTATAACACAAATCCCGTAACAGTCCGCATATGCCACGACGCCGAGAGCACTGGATAGAAAAGCATCATTGGCATCCTTGCAGAGGAACACCTATAATATGTATATATATATATATATATATATATATATATATATATATATAGAGAGAGAGAGAGAGAGAGAGAGAGAGATAAAAAGAGAGAAATATAAACGGGTGAGAGCCCGAGGTTTGAAAACATTTTAGCAAGTGTATTAAAATGCATAATAATTATAGATGCAAAATTTCATAATTTGAGTGGAGTCGCACTCTCGTGGAACTCAACTCACACCTTGACTAAAGCGCACACCTAAGCATATGCACATGATCCACGATTAAACCACCCGACGCATTCTAGGGACAGTTCAATCTTAACATACGCCAAATCTACACTCGCATAACCCATCACTGAAACATAACTATAAGCTTCCTATTCTAACCTAACCCAAGTGTGCACCTGAACTTATGTTAACACACACACACACATATATATATATATATATATATATATATACATATATGTATATATATATATATATATATACATATATATATATATATATATATACACACACACACACACATATCTCTTACTAGAATTCATTGGATTCTAGTTATTAACTTAAACAAATTATTAGCATCAAAACAGTTACACATCATCTTTATATACTTATAAATCATTGTGTCCCTATAACATATAAATCTGAGTACTAAGGACTAAAATTCCCCCCACTCCCAACATTGTGATGCGTTTCATGCGTGGGATGTCTCGTAGAGTGAAATACAAACAAGGAACCCCTCTGATACACTACTCCTTGACAATGTTGATTGTTGAGATCCATTATACCCTCGGTACCCAACACATAACATCGACTACTTATTAAGAGTAACTATCTCGAATTACACAAATAAGATATTTCATCGAGCCTTTAGGGTTTATAGAACATTATTCTAGTTATATAAAACAAGATCATTCAACCCTAACAAGCACGTACACATAACACACATAATGTACATTTACTCTATCCAAAACATCTTCATTTATAGGACATAAATATACTTCACAATGCTTTCATCTTCTAGGAATTACTCACTTTATCCCAGATAACCAGCGATCGGACTATTATCACACCACCCTAGTAATTATACAAACAAAACATATGGGAAGCGGTCACAGTTCCGAACCTGAATGTGAGAACGAATCACACCAAAGACTTCTCACCCGGAATAAAAAATCACGCAATAAATGATGGACGACTATGACCTGAGGACTATACGCACCATGCTCCTCAATCTAGAGCCCTTACCCACATCGCGCAACTTCCCATGATAGCATGTGCTAGGTATGCTACACAATAAGTATATATATATATATATATATATATATATATACATGCGATCACATCATACATACAAACCATCACACAAGGCATATACGTTCACGCCATATAAACATACATATATTTATACATGCGTACTATCTCCCATTCGTATATATAAAATAAATGAATTCGTCTATAAGTATATAACTGTAATACCCTGTATTTTTAATGACTTTCAAAATGGGATTAATTAGAATTAATTGTGCTATAATTGGAAATTAATCTGAATTTAAATATTACTTGAGAATAAAGTAATATGTGATTTATGTTGAATATTACTTAGTGATTAGAATAATATATATGAATATGAATTTACAATTGTTTATGGCTTTATATATTGTCACGAATTATGTGTACAATAATTATGGTAATTAAGTCGGGACGCGCATTGAGTCGTGTCGGGATTATAATTTAATGAAATAAAAGTGAATTATTATTATGTCATCCAAATGGTCATTTTGATTGCGTCAAAGTGTCCAGAAGGGTTCAAGTAGTCGAAAAAGTCTACTCGGACGTTTGTATAGCGTGTCAGGGCACTTTGGAACAGAAAGGACACCCCGGAGGGGCATTTTGGTCATTTTAATTGAGAGGTGAATAGTAAACACGGAAATTGGGTTTTATTATATAAGTGAGGAGATTATAGAACTTAGGTTCATTCACCCAAAAGCAAAGGAAAGGTCTTTGAGGAGAGTGAGGGTTTTTTCCAAGGAGATGAAGAGGTTTTTGGAGCAAACCAAGAGACACCACCTTGTACCACCAAGAGCCTCCACCCCCACTACCGAAAGTTGGTCAAAAAAAGAGAGAACCAGCAGTGGACAATCATACTCAGTGGACCAAACCTACGAATTGGAGGAAAGTGATGAATTATTGCAAATTTAGCTTGTATATTGTCCATGTTAGGTTATTTAGAAAATTCTGAAAAGATGCATAATCAAATATCAATAATGGTGATGTTAATTGAATCTTTGAAAGGAGAATGATGTAGGATTAATTTTGTTTTGATTATATAATTTAACCAACGAACATTGAGAAGTATTGGTGAAGAAAATCTTAGTTTATATGATTTTTTGGAGAAATAATAACATATGAGTTTTCTGGAAATTATGAGAAATTACATGTTTTGGAGATAATCTAGTTAGATGTTAATTCATTTCTGGAAATTTGAAATATGTAGGATTAATATCATGTTGTTGGTAGGTATTAATCCATGAAATAAACATCACATGTTTGGAGAAATTCTGAGAATTAGAAAATTGTTCTTGATATATTCATGTTTTTAGTTTTCTGGGAAAAATATGAGAACATGCTTTTAATCCAATCCCTTGATGATTCTAGGTGGTATAAATCAGTGGAAATCATTTACATATGTGGCTATATCATGTGGCACGAATTATGAGGAATTTGGGAAGTTAAAATAGAGATTTGAATTATCAAAAGTTATAAAACCCGTAGGAACAAAATTTCAGAATCTGGGCTGATAACTCGGCGATCGATCCATGGACCCATGAAGCTCGATCGATCGACCCTTGACCATCGATCGATCGACCTTTCCAGAATTTATGAACTTGTCCTTTTTAATTCTTTATTTAATCCTAAAACTTTTAGAAATCTTTAGTGATTATTATTTGAATATTATGGGACTTAGAGAAGGGCAGTAGGTTATGCCTAAGACCCGAAAAATATTATTTTGGGATTGTGAATGGGGGGAAATTAACGAGTGTTTAATTAAATGAGTTATTTTTGGAGAATTATATTACTTGGAGTTTAAATCGTGTATATGATAATTTAAGGTTAGGATCAGTGGTAAGAGAGTCATAAATTACTATTATAACCTTAGGTATAATTGGGATTAACCTTAAGAGGTGGAATAAAGGGTTAAGAGTTAATTAGGGATTATCGGGGAATAATCCTAATTAATTTAATGTGTAGAAATTTGGGAGTCGGGATGACATGAAATTGTAGGACATGATGTTTACCTACTGAATTTATTTGAGGATTAAATGAACACCATCGTGCGGGTAGATAAGTTCGAAAATATATAGACTTTGAGAATTAAAGTCATAATCGAAAATATACGTAGGATATTAGGGTTATAATTATACTACGTATGGGATTTATTATATGGGTTGTACGAATGCCCTATGGTTATATACAGGTATGATGAATATTTATTATTATTATTATATATATATAGGTGAGATGATTACCTATTATTATCATATGGTTGTGTGAATACCTTATTGATGTTATACTTATATAGGTGGAATGTATACCTATATTATTGTTCTTTATGTGTATGACATACCTACGATGCTTGCTATCGGGGTGGAGGTTTCGCGTTGTGGACGGTCTTATCCTTGTGCGCCCAATTGGGAGGGATTTTAGATTCGTACCCTGAGCATAGGACCTTGGAAACATGATATTCGAGATATGATAGTTCGATGGTTGAATGGGAGCGTAGGTATGTGCGTGACCCATTTGGCTGGGGAGTATGCTCGCCTCCAATATGCTTGTGTTATGTGATATGATTCCTGAGAGACGTCTAATCAATAGTCCTCTATATAGTGACATTATGTATCAGGAAATGATAGCAGAGTATGTATGCACTGCAGCTGTGGCTGGGGAGGTGCCGTATTAGTATATATATAATTAATGTGATATTCTATATATATAATGTGATGTAATCTATAGTGTGACATTGTAGATATACAGATGTAATCTTCTGTGTGACATTGTAGATTAAAAATATAAACTGTGATTTAATCTACTGTGTAAAGGTTATAGATAGAAGCGAATAATGAAATCTGAATTGACTTAAGTAAATGAACACTTAATTCCAAGGTTGTAACAAGACTAGTTCATATTAAAGAGAAATGAATATGAATAATTATTATACATATGGTAGGGGACATATGGGTTTATGATATGGGTTAGGATCATGTTACTAGTTAGGAGGGAACCTTAACTAGGAAGATAATAAGATACGATAAGTGTGCACTCTAAATGAGAGATGAGAATTCTCAAGAGAGAGATTGAGAAACTAACATGTACATAATAAATTCTTAATTGTAATTATTAAGCACTTGTTATTTTTAAAAATCTTTTACAATCGGGCTCTAACCCGTTTCCTTACATATTCTCTTCTCTACTATATCTTGTACATCAGGTATCGAATAGCATGGATGCCCCGCGTAGATTATGGATGTTCCGATGGATTACACCTACTAGTAGATATGCGGATTTTTTTAGACGCTTCCATTATGTTGATTCACTCATTTGTAGCGTCTACTTCGTTTAGGTCTTTTCGCCTAGGATTCTAGAGGTTGTAATTATTGTTGTAAGCATTGTGGATATCGGTTTTAATTAGTAACTGTTATAATTTAACTGGAGAGTTAGTCCGATCACATTTATTCTTATTATAGTAAATTCAACTTTGATGTGTTGTTGCATATTATTATTCAGTGTCATGGAATGTTTTTACTAAATTAAAATTGGCAAGTTTTTAACACCATCTTAATTGAGTATTAGGTGATAGAAAAATGTTTTCGACAGTGATGCTAAGAATGAACCAACTGTATATTCTGATTTAATTGGGTATGGGACTGATCACCTGGTATTTAATTAGGCGGGGTGTTATAATAACTCTCATTATACTAATCGACACTATAATGCATACCCTCCTAATTCATTTCCTTATACGATCCCTCACTTGAAACTTAATCATCCATAGGCACATAGTTATATGATAATTATCCCGTCTAAAAGTACGAACACAGATTATTAGCCGGTGATACATTAAATACTTCTAAATTCAAATTACGGTTCAGTTGCTCATATAAACCTTTAACGTTGCCGCATTGGTGATTAAATCCTAAAGTCCAATGTCCCTAAGCGTACCCTACCTATCTCTTATTGACCCATATTTATCTTCAAATGAATATCCCAATGCTAATAGGACTCCCCACTAAGCTAATACGATAACTTAAATTTATACTCTCTCGAAATAACCCGATATGACCCCAATATTTCTTCACATATGAAACTCCCTGAAAATCTCCAAAAACATACTTGTAATATCATATTAGGATGTTCCTAATGGATAAACCCAACTGAAACGCAATGAAACTGACTCTAGAAAAACCTCGCAAAATAACCATGTTTCCGAATCGATTCGGTTCAAGGGACCTGTAATTTTGTCTTAATCCGAATAGATTCGGGTTTGGGTCCAAATCGATTTGGTCACTTAGACCTGTAAGTCTGCAACATTTTGAATCGATTCGGAGAGGGGCCGAATCGATTCGGCCTGTTCAGCAAGCTACGAAATGGTTATTTTTCTACAAAACCCAATTTTTCAAAACCTAAAAATATAATCTTCTAACCATCAATCTTCAACCCAGTCATGTTTCTAACATCAAAACTCATTTTATATATCAACCCAACTAATTATACAACCTCACATACATATACAGACCTTAAATGCAAGATTTAACCAAAAATCTAGGTTTTGACATATTATCCCAAAATCCATATTTTTATCCACAAATCATGAAATAAATGAATCACAAAAATTATTTAGAAAGTTTAATCACTTTCCTCAAAGTTGTAGGGGTTGAATATTCCTCGAAATCGCGTATTGGCTGGAATCCCCAAGCTTCTCCTCTTTACCTTCATCCTTTACTCTTCTCTCTCTCTCTCTGGGGATTTCTCAATCTCAAGAATGAGATTTTTATCTCAAGTAGGCTTAATAAGACTTATTTCCAATATACCCGACTTTAAATGATAATACACACTTTTAATGACTCAGTTACTCCAATTTGAGTCAAACTAACTTAAAATATTTTGGAACCCAAATAAGACTCAAGTACAGTCATTTTGACTATCTTGACCCATCCAGGATGAACCGTACACTCAGAATCATCATTCGAAATACTTTTTAACATCTTTAAATTTTTACCTCATTTGCCAAATTAAAATTCTTCAATTTAAATAAATAGTATTTCTCCCAAAAACAATTAAATTATCAGTCCTCAAGATTATGGGGTGTTACATACTCCCCCCCCCCCCTTACACATAATTTCTTCCTCGAAATTAAGTTAAGCCTAGTATTCTAACTTCTACTAGATCCTAAGACACCTACCGTCAATATCACTATACCTATCTCTCCCGCTTCTAATCGTGAATCATTTTATTTTAAAATCGCATTAGTTAACCAGGGAGCCCATGAAAACGTTACTCAGCTCCACTTAATCCTCAAATCCTAATATAATTCACAAATATTTAATCTATAATAACATACTTACTATATTTCAAGATAAAATTTAATGTACGAAGATTTAACTCTTCTCAATTCCTTACCTTTGCCGTTTTCATGCGGGGGAGGTCTCACAAGCGAAATCCAAATAAGGAACCCTCCCAATACACTACTATGCAGCTCTATCGGGGATTGAGATTAGTTAAATCAGGACTAAAGGTTTATAAAATATTTTTGAATCATAAAGATATTGACCGAAGGCTTATAGAACAACGTAATAATAATAAAATAGTCTTATGAATTTCGACACACAAATCAAATACCTTATGCCTAAGACATAAGATGTCAACACATACAATTACTCTTATCAACATCGAATTCTTAACACGCACACAACCATGAGCTAAAATCCCTTGCTCAACAACGAATTCGTTAGACCCTGAATCTCCTCAGTAATAAAATCCTCTATATCATAACAAAACATTGCCATAAAATGAACCCTCCTACAACTGGAACATTATAAATACAAGCATCTAGCTCTAACTATAAAATGAGACAGCTTTACCGTTACCACTCAACAAGCTTCAACGGCTTCGATGTTCAAAACAAAGTTATAACTCTCCACTTACACATCGTAAAACATTCTATTCTCCTGAAAGATTCCATTCACTTTGTTTTAAACATCGGACGCTCCAGGTAATTCTATACATAACATTGTTATAATGACTAACCACTCGCGAAAATCTTAAATGCGACGCTCTTAAAACCACTCGACACATGACCTAAGCATATAGGAAAATAATTTACATAATACCTCCATAGTCCAACTGCATCACTTCATCTATGGGTTCCTGTTTGAAGTTCTCTTACCCAAATAAGCCTATGATTTGTTGTAGGGGTTGCACATCCAAAACCTCCTCAAAACGTTGCCCTCCACCTCTTTCGGGACAATCCCTTTTCCCATGGCCTATTTATCCACAAAAGAAACATCTTCCCTCAAATTCTTCCTGACCATCCTGAGGGACAAAATGTTATTGCAGTCCTTGATAATCCTACCTATGCCTTCTTACTCCACTGGCAACAACTCCTTTGGACCTACAAGATAAAGTCGAGTCTCCAAATTCCTTACCCCCTTTTGAACGAAGACGATACTCCCGACACTGTAGTAATGCCGCATTTATTACGTCAGTAAAAGTCAGTAATGTCGGGTTCCCTAACAAATCCTATCGAATTCGCAAATATAATCCTTCCAAGAATTTCACTATTCGCTTATCCTCCGTATTTACATCATCTGGCATAAAATTCGTCAATCGAGTAAATTCTTCTTCGTACTCAACCACTATTCGATCACCTTGAGTCACATCTAGTAATCTCCTCCTCTTCTCCGTCTGACTCGCGAAAGGAAAATACTTTCGGTCAAAGCATACCAAAAAATCTACGATGGGCATTACATCCCTCTACTTCGATGTAGTGACTGACTCCCACCATTGGAGAGCGGCACCCATTAATCTAAAAGTGGCGATTATTTGCTTCTGCACCTCACTGCATTCAACCATTCGAAGGTGCCTTTGTATATCCTTATTCCACTGACTTGCAACTAGCGTGTCAGCTCCCCTAAAAAATTCTATAAGATGACCCTTTCGAAAGTCCTCCCGTACTCTTTCCCATGAAGATGGCCCTGTGTGGACTTGGGCTACCAGAGCTGCAGGTTGATGTGTTATTGCAGCAATTGCATCATTTACTATTTGTTCCACAATGTTGGCAAATTTAGCCACATTCGTAGTCCCTTGAGGCATTTGGGGTTCCATATTCCCAGCCCCTCTGTTTGCTCTGCTTGAATGAACTCTCTTCGGTGGCATCTGAAATAAGAGCAACTGTATCAGAATGTCGTTCAAGTGATTATGCATCACAGAAGAAAATATAGGCGTAATGAACACATCAGTCCTAATAATAGGGCTCTACATCAAGAATGCTTACGGAAGAATGCAGAAAACCCGCACAGATCCTAAAGACACTAGAACGTGATGCTCTAATACCACCTATGACACCCCGCTTAAAAAAATAATGGGTGGCCATCCCTATACTAAAATAAATCAGGAATCTCAAGTGGATCATTCTCAGCATTTACTATCGAGACAAAAAAAAAACATAGCTAACTACCCAATACTAAAATAAGCGGATGCCAAAAAATTTAAAATCATACAATAAATCAACATACCAACAACACAGTAACTATGAAAACTGATAATTTACACACACGTACTACAATAAAAGGCAGTACTCAAATAAAACATAATAAGTCCAACAAAAAGGAAATACCCGAATATGCTGTCGGGTCACAAACAATACAACATCCTGAGAAAAGAAATGTAAAAGTTATACATATAACCCTTGGGTATAAACCCGATATACAAAATAAATCCTATCTAGATTTACATAAGATAGGAGGCGGCTATAACACAAATCCCAAAACAGTTCGCATCTACCACGGCTCAGAGAACACTGGATAGAAAAGCATCATTAGTGTCTTTGCGGAGGAACACCAATAATTTATTACAATATATATATATATATATATATATATATATATATATATATATATATATATATATATATATATATATATATAATAAGGAGTAGAAGTATGAATACTATTCAATAAGATGATAACTTAATTAGAGGCTAGAATTGAATGGGGCAAAATTGAATCCAATGGGTGATGTGTTTTCCCCCTCTTTTCTCAATCTAACTTTCACTTTAATTCAAATTTGGGGGTATTTTTGTAAAAAACCCTCCAATCAGTCACACTCATATGGCTCATACCTACTCAGTCAGCTCACCCTCACGATTTTCTCTCTCTCTCTCTCTCTCTCTCTCTCTCGCGGCTATGTCTTCTCTGTCTTCTTCTTCTTTTTCTTATTATTCAAGGTATGATTTTACTACTTTATTCTTATTCTTTAAGTTGTGATTTCAATTTGTTTGCAGATTTATGGAGTTTAGATTAAGGGCTTTTGGGGTTTCAAACTCTACGGTTTCTGAAATTTTGGGGGTTATGATCTTAGGATTTGAAAATTTTGATTTTGATAATTAATCATTCTCATACTTCAAAGATCCTATTTCTTCAAGTTCTTTTTTATAGTCTTAATCATGTTTATTTGCTGCAGTTATTTTCTATTTCCAGAGGTTTAATCCCGGGCATACCCGCCATTTTTTTCTCTGCTTGGTTTAATAGTTTTTAGATCATTTCAAAAAGGACCTTTATTTTTGCAAACCAAGCCTAATATTTATTATTTTTTTATTTGTTTCTACCTTATCTTTGGCTCTTCACATTTCTTTATTTGTTGTTTTGATTTCAGATATTGTTTTTTTTGTTAATGGACAACTTCCACCATTGAAAATTTCTGATGTTAAACTACAAACATAGTCTTTGAATCTATTAAATCATTATTTTTTATGTTTTGGATTTGTAACTACGGGGTTTCATCTGTTCCACCAGATCTATGTTGTTAGCGAGTTTGCAGAAAACACGCACACGTGGAAGCATGGATATGTATGTATAAAAATCAACAGTCATAAAGTACGTAATATTGAAATTTCAGTTAACTTTATGACTGGTGATTTTTATACCTAGATATAGTTTGTTCTATTTTATTTGTTATAAGTTTGAAACACCTTTCACCATAGTGGAACTTCAGCAAAGAGAACTGTTGTATTTGTTATAAGTTCACGTGTTCGCATTTGAGAACTTAGCATTACTTCAGCTCTCTGTGATTTTGCATTCACGTTTGAGATCTTAGCATTACTGATAACTATGACTCTTTTTATATAGTTTTGAACTTAATTTTCCTATTTGAAGGTGATGCCTACTTTTGAAAAGCATCGGTTGATAGTTGCATCAGATGTGACTATTTCACCAGAAAATTGTTCTAATTATGTTTTAAAATATTCCTTTGAATTTCCAAGATTTTTGTTTCATCGTTTTCATTATTTTTATAATTATAAATTATTATTACGATGTTATTAAGTATTCATTTAATGTTGGTTCACACACACAATAGTAGTTTGTTGAATGAGGTAACAAGATATACAATTTATTTGTATCCACGACATAATGTGTGTATGCACAACACATTTGATACTGAAGTTGTGGCGTACCCTAGCAATTTGCTTGCAGCATTGTGTTTCATTTTTCTATGTTGATTGATTTCAATTAAGTTTGGAGATGTATGCTTTATGAAACTAAAAGTATGGGATGCAATTCATTTTCTTTTGTCTAACAATGCATGTGCATGTGTATTGAATTTCTTTAACCATTTCAATTTCTTTTTGCTTTGTTAATTCTCTCTTTATTCATGTGTGTGTTAGATCTATTAATTACATCTTCTACTTTAAAAACTATTTTTTTTTCCAACATCTTAGATCTGCATTCTACTTAATTTCTTTTTTCTGAATTCTACTCAATTTGTTTGGTTTCTAAGCCAAGTTATTTTTTTTTTAGCACAAGAAAAAGAGGATCTGGTGAGAAGAGTTCACAAAGAAAAAAATGCAGAGAAGAGTGCACGAAGGCACATATTCTTCTATTGGATCTCCAAAACTATGATCTATGATCAACGTAAGAACCAAATGATCTTTGTACTTAGTTCAATCTCATCCACAATCGAAACCAAGATCACTGCATCTTACCTTCAAGTGTATCATGTTTATACTCAGTTCAATCTCAACTTTGTTCCTTAAATACCCTTCATCAGGTCCAAATGAATCCAAATAAGTAGTGTGCCACTAATAGGATATATGAATTGCATTGAAACATTCATCTGAAAGGGGTACATCTTACTCTTTGTGTACAATTTTCAAGTTACGCAAGAAAGAAGAAAGTCATTTCGATGAAGGTAGCAGAGGTTTTAATGTCTACAGTCATGAAGGTCTCGATTTAACCATTTTTTACTTTCAAACATTCCTTTGTCTGGACAGTTTTTCGAAGTTAGATGGTGGAGATCTCTCGAGCATTATATGTTTGTTTTTCTTTGTTCTCTAACGACTTTTATTTGCATTCTTAGGCATATTCGGGGTATAATTTTTAAAGTTTTTTATTTTATTTTTCTTTCTAATAAGATGTGTTTTTCTTCTAATGGTGTTGCTTTTATACCAACCAAGGGTCCTTGGAAGGAAGGAGAGCAAGCCGGTATAGATACCTCCATTTGACAACTGGAACCAAAGGCCAGTGAATAAATTAAGTACTGTTCTTGAAGTCT
This sequence comes from Sambucus nigra, assembly GCA_949130495.1. Taxonomy (NCBI): domain Eukaryota; kingdom Viridiplantae; phylum Streptophyta; class Magnoliopsida; order Dipsacales; family Adoxaceae; genus Sambucus; species Sambucus nigra. The sequence goes on from OX422224.1 coordinate 268,504,663, forward strand.
TGGAGTTGAGCAGTAGCATCGGAGCTAGCTTGGCAAGAGATGAGCTTGAGCTTGATCATTATCTGAGTTGAGCGAGAGTGTATGCCTTCTTCTAGAGGGATATTGATTCAATATCCAAGCGGGACTCCTTCGTAGTTATGGGGGAATCTTTCGCGATGAAGAAAGAAGAAATATGGAGAAGAATAAATTCTTTATTGATAGGAAAGCTGAAGCGAAGAAGCAATATGTTGAATATGAATATCTGAAAATGAGCCAGTAGGGAAGTACTTTTATAAGAGATGCTCAAGTAGGGTCAGAGTCGATGATCTTTGTATAGGATTTCAAGCTGTAGAGGTAACAAATCATGATATCTGTAAAAGATTTCAAATTACTTTTTTTAAGATTTTCTCTTCTGGAAGCCGCGATTTGAAGTTTTCATTAGTAATAACGTAAGTTTAGATGAAGTCTAATGTACATTTGGATTGCAATCTTTATTTAAATTCTAATTTGTTAATGTCATATTCAAATGTTGTTCATATTCTAATGTTTAGTATAAGATTAGTTCGCGAAACTTTCCTTTTGTATAACCTTTCAATGGATCATTTCGATTTTATTTTAAGGCGGGTGTAAATGGAATTGAAGGCATGTAGACATTCCTATGTACCTGCTTTGATTAATTGGAATATAGTAGGCACTACCTTCTTTGAAAAATAACTGCTATCTGAGCATTCTGTTTGAGATAGCTGTGCACTTTGATTTGCCAATGTAGGAAACGTTCAAATAGACAAACACGAGGAATAAAATTCAGGTTCATGGTGTGCTATGCCATTTTGCTTAATTTTTCAGACCAAAAAAGGCCTTTCCTTGGATTTCAATGTTACGATTCTCATCCCATTTTTTGTAACATCATTTATGGTGAGTAGGTGTCTTCTTTCTCCAATTTGATGAAGAAAAGAGATATGGTTTGGGTATTTTCCTCCTAGCAATTGATTGATTTTAGATTGGATGCCAATTTTAGTGGTGTTGTATAAGTAATTTGGGTGTATTTTATTTCATATTTAACATATTTAAATCCGATTATGTCAATCAGACTTTTTTTTAGTTTTGCCTTCCAATCAATATATTTTGGGGCTTTGTGGTCTAACTAATCTTTTTATTGTTTAGTAACAGGTACGTGTTTGATTAAATGGTCAGATAAGTGTTCCTCATTGTTTACAGACTTTTATGGTGCTAATGATAGATCAATTCCAAATGAGAGAAATATTTTACATCATGGGTGGGTAATTGGAGAACAGAAATTTGAACACAGTGTTTTAAATTTTGAGTTAGTGAATGAAGAGTAGAAAATTGAAGCTGAATTAAAGGGGCGTGTAATTTGAAGACTGTTTTAATTTTTTTGCATTGGGTTCTACCAAGGCTTTGATATCTTGAAGAGATTAATTTATTTGCATTGGGTTCTACCAATGGCAGATTCATTGAAGAGTTGTACTAAAGACAAACATTCAATGAGGTTTTAGTGATGGAAGGAAGGAGATCAGAATAACAGGTTTTTCCTCCTTGAAGCCTATCAACGAACAAAGTCAAATGCTACCAACCAGATTCTGTTCCAATCTGGTCAGTGTTTATGTAATAAAGGTGCTATGCAAGTGTTTGTGATTATATTCATGAAATTTTTCTACATCAATGACTTCTATTGCAGAACACACATTCAATTAAGAATGGGAAACTAATTTTTCCTGTCACTATTCGGAATGTTAAATTTGCATTTTTTCAAATGGGACCTTAGAATCTCCTGCTCAATATGGTTTTCCAGCGTTATTACATCATATATATTAGGATATGATTGGTGATGATGTGTTTAATGTTTTGGAGTTCTTCAATTCATGAACTGAGATTTAATCTCTTAATAAAACCACATTGTATTGACTCCCAAAATTTAAGAACCCTCCTTAAGTTATCAGTTCATGTAATGTTGAATATATGGAGTGAAATATGTGGAGTGAACAACTAGAAATATGATACTCTCTAATATCAAAATGTTCACTCTCACAACTAGAATTTACCATTTAAGTTGAGACATACTTAACGGTGCGATCAAGGTCACCAACACGATACACAGCATGTAAGAACCGGTGCTCATCTTTTTTTGTCCATTCCAACAACTCAGCACGTGGAATAGGTGCAGCCTCAGTCATATTGAACATATAACATATATAACTTATTGAACATGTACTATATATTTCACAATATGATCAAATAGTGAATTAGTCAATCTGAAGTTACTCACTCTGAGATGAATAGCATGCTCATTGATATTTATTTATCCGACCATTTCTTTTGACCTACTCTATTGACGATTTCTCTTTTTTGTTGTCCAGCTCTCAATTTTTGTCACCTCTTTGCTACTAACTTAAAAAAAATTTCACCACTTATATTCGCACCATTTCACAGATGAATCAACCCGTGGATTGGTTGTACTCTATCCTTTCTTTATTATCTTCATAAAAAACTATGTTTCCATATGTTCAATATATGCAATATTTTTTATCTAAGGGTGCTGATTCAATGCCAATATTGAAGAAATATTGACATTGTGACCTACGACAAAGGAGAACCTGACATTATTCGTATTGAGGTGAATGTAAACGTTATTTTATTTGTCGCACTCTAATTTTTTTCCTACTTATTATTAATTGTAATATTTTTCCACAAATTAAAAACACTCTGACCAAGTTATTTATATGGGATGCTGCTAAGCACATGGAGTCTGCTACTGCTATAGCAAAGGATTTGGGCAAGTGGAGTGAAATTGTTGACTTTTACATATGGGCCTCTGAGTTATACAATGAGTGTGATAGGTCACAAACTGCATCAGACGCTCTTGCAAAAGGTGCATGTGCTTTGGAAGATTCTCAGTCTGAAGAAGCTATCAAGATGTACATTGATGCTTGTGGCATTCTTGAAGAGGATGGTAACGAACAAATGGCCTTCGATATGTATCGTGCTGTAACCAGTGTTTATATAAAGCTTGAGAAGTGTGAAGATGCCTCAAAGATAAGATGAAGTTTAATTTAACGAAAGACCCAATGTCTCAAGGGACGACCCAATAAGAGGGGTCTCTAACAAGCTCTTGTAGTGGCTGGAATGTGTCTCTAAGAGGAAGATGCTACTAGGACTCTGATAAGTTATGTGGAAACTTTTCTCGAGTACTTGACTGTACAAAATAGCGATGAGGGTGATGCAGAAGGTGCGCTGAAATTGCCTTCCCTGAAAGAAATATTTATGAAGTTATCAAAAGATACGAATCAGATGGTGTTTAGGTATTTGTTTTAGATTGGAAAGAGAATGTATATTTCCTTTTTATACCCACTTACTTGCAAAAATAGAGTTTATTTTTTATTGTTTTTGTTATATGTGCCTCATGATATGAATGCTTTCTATGTTTTGGGATATTTTTTTCGTAATTATAGTGGATTTGTGAGGTATGGATATCACACAACTATTAGTGTTCTTGCCAGTAGCAGATATGGATATCACACAACTCTTAATTACAGTACACTAACTGAATGCAGAAGGTAAAATGACATGAAACATCACTTTTTAGGCATTAGATCATTGAATTGCACTTGAATTTTGTCTACTTGGATGTGAATAATGGTTTTTAAAATATATTTTTACATTTTGTAATATGTTTATTTGGTAATATTTTTTAGTAAATTACCTATTTGATCCTTTATCTATGACAGTTGTTGAGGATGAAGATGCGGATTCGAATGACGCAGAAGGAGAAGATGCTGATAACGATAAGGAAGATAGTGTAGGTGCTGTGGATGATGATGTAAAGGACGAGTTGTAGGCCATGGTGAGTCTGATTTTATTGTTACAATTTGGTTATTTTGAGATAGACTTGGCAGCTAGGGACTAAACAAAACTTTTTTTTATTTATCTGTAAATTTCCTATAGGCTAAAAAAATGGTGTTCACAATGACCATTATTGAAGCGTATTTCTTTCAGTTGTCTCTTCATGAGTAAAACTTAGATTCATACATATTTTTATTTGTTCATTACTATTATTGTGGGAAAAAGTTCAGAAAATCTAAAGTTGTTCCATCATGTTCTGAAAATCTAAATTTAAATTCATGCATATTTGAGCCTAGGTATTATTATTATTATTATTATTATTATTATTATTATTATTATTATTATTATTATTATTATTATTATTATTATTATTATTATTATTATTATTATTATTATTATTATTATTATTATTATTATTATTATTATTATTATTATTATTATTATTATTTTTATTATTATTATTATTATGTTATGCATCTCATTTTATGTGAGGGGTCAATTTACGTGTTTAATTCCATATAGATTACAGGAGGTTTGGATTGAAATGGACTTTTATATGTAGATGAAGATGGAGACGGCGATCAAGAATAATATGAAGAAGAGTAGAAAAGAATTTCCACGCATGGTTAGAACTTTTGTGAGCTACTTTAATAAGGTGTTGCTTGTATATTTGTTATGGATTTGAACTAATACGTTTATTTTTTGTTGTTTAATTTTCAGATTATGACAAATATGATGAGAATGTGTCAATTATAAGCTTGAGTTTGAGATCCCAATCAACTTTGATCCCCATCCCACCCCATTACAAATGTTCCATGAGTTGTTTGATCGAACAAAATTTTATATTTTTTATTAGATTGAAAATTTATTATTGTGTTTGACTATTATTTTTATCATCATTTTATTGGTGAAATTGCCAATAATGATTATTTTTGTGTAATCATATCTGAAGTCTATTATTATAGTCATACATTGATGATTTGGTTTATAAAATGTGTTGGATGGATTATTTGTATTCTTGAGTAGTTTTATTTTCTTAAACAGGTGGATAATCTTATAAAAAGAGGAAATTTTGCCCCATTTTTCTAAATCGTGTACGCATTTTTGTTTTATAATAAATTCTATGATTACAAGACTTAGTCGACACAATTTTTTGAAAAGTGTTCGTCATTCCTTTAGGCACAATCATACTATTTGAATGTTATTAGACTATTTGTTATTTCTTAAGTGGATAGTCTTATAAACCAATGATATTATGGTCATTTTTTTTAAATTACACTTTCTTTTGTTGGGGAATGATCTTTTTCATTTTTTAATTACATACTTTGAAATTTTTCACCGTTTTGCGATTATGTAAATTGGAAAATTTTGCCGTTTTACGATTATGAACTTTGAAATTTTTCGCCGAGCCTTCAGGAACGGGCATTATGCTAGTGTATATATATATATAATATGGGAGCTTGGTTTTTGAAAATGTACACATTTTTAACGGTCCGGATGAGCGCCATGTCCTTACATATTTTAATGGATGAGATCAGTTGTACATTCTTTTTACAATCCTACCCTTTAACTATTTGGTTCCCCCCTATTTTTGTACTTAACAATCTTACCCTTTAATTCAAAAATTAGGGCTTTTAGGTAAAATCATGTAGTGTGTTGGTTTCCCCTACTTTTCTATCGAAACACTCTCACATTCTCTTACCTCGCTCTCTCTTTCGTTTCTCTCTTCGGTTTCTCCCTTCCCCAAAGAATACCCACCCCTACGGCCTCCTGCCTCCCTCCGCCCCCTACCGCCGCCAGGTAAGATCCCTTCCCCTCCCCCTTCCCCTTCCCCACTCACACACGCACACAAAAATGCAAAAATATGCACACATAAAAACACACAAATGCAGTCCACAAACGCAGTCACACAGCACACACACACAGTCACACACACGCACACACACACACACGCACTTACTTTTGGGTTTGGGTTTTTTTGAAGTTTGGATTTAGGGTTTTTTGAAGTTTTGATTTGGGGTTTTCTGAACTTGCAACATTTGAAAAGATCAGTTGAAACCATTAGTTTCATCCTGATCGGACAAAAATTACAGAACTCAAAGGGTATGGTGATGTACATTTTTGGTTACATTTGTTGGGTTTGGAGTTTTTTTGGTTACATTTTTGGTTACAGAACCCAAAATTACAGAACGGACCAAACCATTACTTTTGGTTTTTTTTCCTGTGCACTGATTCTGCAATTTTTGGTTATATTTCCTGTGCACTGATTCTGCAATTTTTGGTTATATTTTTTTGGTGTGCAGAACTCAAAGAGTATGTTGATGTACAGAACTTCAAAGGGTATGTTTTTTTTTCTATGTACAGAACTCAAAGGGTATGTTTTTTTCCTATGTTCAGAACTTCATATTTCAAATTGATTTGTTGTTGTATGTTTTTTATTACTGATTTGGGGTTTAATGTGGACTCCATACTGAAAATATTGCATGAATTGGAGGAAAATACTGACGTGGACTCCATACTGAATTCATGGACTCCAAACTTAATTGAAAATACTGAATTGATGGACTCCATATTGATGTGGTACATCAATTCAGTATGAAAATACTGCATACTGATGTGGAAAATACTGAATTCCATGGAATTGGAATCCATATTGAATTGAAAATACTATCAAACCCTCTTTCAAGGTGATTTCAATGGTGAAACTCTTAGAGAGCAAGAGTATGATTAAGATATATTGGGTGCTTATTTTCTTCTTCTGAATGCATATCTCACATATTATGTTCATTTGGTTTAACATCTATTTATGTTCATGTTTATGTTCATATTTTGGGATCTAATTGTTTTTTATTTTTTATTGTTTTCTCTTTTTGAGATCAAGATCTGTTTATGCATGTTTCTATTTATATAAGGTATAAACATTCTCTCTAATTTAAGACATTGGTTTGATATTGCGCACCAACACATGTAGTATATAGGTTAGGATGTTGTTGGACATATGTTCGACAAAATGCTTAAATGAATGTTAACACATGGTAAGATACCTGTTCAGTCTCCTCAGTTATTTTTTCTATGTTGTTTTTGGTTTTCTATTATAGCTCACCAATGAGTAGGCTTTTCTTCTCCCCATTTAGCAAGCTATTCCTCATTTAGAAGGCTTGGTATGAGTAAGCACTTATGTCGACAAATCAATTTAGGTGTTTACTTCAAATGCTTATCTAATTCTTGCACATCTTGAAATTACAGGAGCCTATGGTGTACAATACTAAACAATAAAGAAATGCAGTGTTACAGATTTATGTTTTTTTATTTCTTCTCTTAAATGAGTTCCAGTTATTGCATATTTTAACTTTCTGTTTTGGTTTGGGATTTTTACGATGTTGCCGAATTAAGTGTTTGCTTGAGTTGTGTTAATAAGAGTCGAGCGTTGCAAAAAAGCGATATAGAATCAACTAATATGGATCTGAATTTTTATCAAGGTTTTGGTACAAATTAGCTTGAGGTGTGTTCTAAATCCGAAGATTTTGTTTATTATGTTTACCCAAATTGATAGTTTATTAGAATTTATTATGGGGGTAGAAGGCGCACTGAGACTTATGGTATGTTACATTTTGCTGTAGAGAAGTGAGCAGAACATATGGTTCATATAGTTTTTGGTTTGTAACCTACATGGTTGTTTCTCTGAAGAAATTGATTGGAACATACTAAATTAATAAGCACCACGACTCGCAGGGTTTCATGTATTATTTCTTTAGTCGGGTTTTATTCATTTGTGACACTAAGACTTGAAACAAAATATACTTTGTTGCATATTTTTTATGCACATAAGCATTATGGGTGGGAGCTAATATTTCACTTTGGTTTTTGGTGCTTTCTCAGGAAAGTATGGTTGCTAATAATAAAGTTCGTTGGATTCTTAAGGTAATAATAATTATGTCGTGTGGATTATTGTGAGATAATGTTTTAATATGTTTGATTCCAATTCGTAGTTCTATTTCGTGATAATTTGTATTTTTTGGTGTTGTCTTAAAGTGATTATAGCCATTTAAAGAACACACTTAAATTGAAAATGATTGCTCCCTCTTTTCTCAAACTTGGGAATATAGTCTTATATGGTTTGTAACCATTATTGTGATGTTGAAAATCAGGTTTACTATTTGTTTTTTTTCTTTTGTTTAATTTACGATCTGAAAAAAACTACTTACCAATTCTCAAAGAACTCATATTTTAACTATTCTACTTATCTATTTCAGGTGGACTTTAGCCATGTTCTGAGCTTGATTCGGTTTACTATCATTTCTACTTCATCTTCTCTGTTTTGAGGTTATAAGTTTGTGTTCATTTATGTTCATTCCCCACTCACACATGCACACATGTGCACACAAACACACACACAAACACACACACACAGACACACAGAGCTCTACCTCATCTTCTCCCCCTCCTCCGCCCCCCGCCCCGCCCCGTCCCCTCCCCCCTTCCCCACTCACACACGCAGAGCATATATGCGATGCATATATGCAATCTGCATATATGGATATTGCATATATGCAGCCCCCTCCCCCGCCCCCTCCGTAGCCACCTCTTGCCCTGATAAAATCCATCCCCCCTCCCCCCTTCTCCACTCACACACACACACACAGACACACACATACACACACACAACTCTCCCTCATCTTCTCCCCCGCCCCCTCCCCCTCCCCCTGCCCTGCCCCCTCCCCCCTTCCCCACTCACACACACACACAAACATGCACACACAAACATGTACAACTCTCCCTCATGATATAGGAAGTAATCTACGAGCAAGATCATATATAATAATTAATTAATTTTAATTTAATTTTAAATAACTTATCCATTGATTTGAACCGTTCATATACGTAGATATAGTATACTTGCAAAGTTTTGTACTCATGTTGTGTCAATTTTGGATTAATGTCGTGTCGTTTTATGCTATCGTATTGTTTCTAAAAATTGAAAATTGCCACACCATGGAGGCATAACAACTCAAAAGCACATATTTAGGAAGTTATGTGAATTTGAGGTGATATTTTTAGATGCTAAAAATATTTCTAAAGAGTGTAAGATGAGCTAAACAGACCATCTCGAGTTAAAATTGTTGATTTCGCTATGGCTATAAATTGTCCTCGAGTTAATATTGCATGTACACTAATTTCCTGAAGTTGCATCACGATGGATGTTACGTGTACACTAATATTGCATATCATCCATGTCTGCAGCGATGTTCAGCGAAGAGTTTTTTTGCAGCGATGTTTAGCGATGATGGCATCCACGTGCGTGGGTAACACAATGGTATGAATTTTACGTCTATTGAGGAGGTATTTACCTGACTACAATTTCTTTGCCTATTTTTCCCATTTATTTCCCATTTGAACATACCGTTTGACCACTAGAATTACAGTGTATTGATTTAATTTTACTTCTGTTGGGTATCATTTTCTTTGATAAAATTTAGCAGCAACTGAAATGATAAAAATGCTCGCACTGAAATGATGGCCGTAGATTAGGACGGCTGCATATGTATGCAGTGCATATATATATGCAGGTGCATATATATGCACATATATATGCATATGCATATATATATGCAGTGCATATATATGCATACACATATATATTCAGTTGCATATATATGCTGATTGCATATATATGCAGTGTATATATATGCATACGCATACACATATATATGCAGCTGCATATATATGTGTGCATATGCATATATATGCGTATGCATATATATGCTGATTGTTTATATATGTATTAAGTTCCTCATGTTTTGAGTATTTCCATCTTTACAATGCTTCAAATGAAGCTATGGGTTATTATGGTAGTGTTGGTCTTTAATTAGTTTGTTTTAAAGGGGTTTGTGTTAATGTTGGTTGACATATAACTTTTTTGATAACTAACTTTTCACTTTTTTATTTAATAAAGAAATTTACATAATATTGTGGTGAATATCAAGTCATATATGTTATACTATGCTGAAAATATGTTATACTGAATATTAAGATGAAATTTGCATCAACACAAATAGGGTCTCGATTGGTTGGATTATCTATTACGTTTCACCTTCCGTTTTGATCTATAAATATGGGATCGGTTAATATTCAAAGACACACACACACACACGCACACATGATCCCCCTTCCCGTCCCCCGTCCCCTTCCCCACTCACACGCACACACGTGGACACAAACATACGCACCCCTGCCCGTCCCCTCCCCCCTTTCCCACTCGAACACAAACACACGCACGCACACACGCACACACTCACGCTACATGTATGCATATGCATATATGCATACCTGCCCCGTCCACTCCCCCCTTCCCCACTCACACACGCAGACACAAACACACACAAACACGCACACATGCACCCCTTGCCCGTCCCCTCCCCCCTTCCCCCCTCACACACGAACACACACGCACACAAACACAGACAAACATGCACACACGCGCACTGGCATATATGCATACACGCAAACATGCGCACACATGTGCATGCACGCACACTCCCCAATCCCGTCCCCTCCCCCCTTCCCCACTCACACGCACACACGCGCACACAAACACAAGCACACACACGCACACACGCGCCCCCTCCCCCCTTCCCCACTCACATGCACACACGCGGGCACAAACACGCCCCCTACCCGTCACCTCCCCCCTTTCCCACTCACACGCGCGCACACGCACACACGCACGCACACAATCGCACTACATATATGCATATGCATATATGCACTACATATATGCATACCTTCCCTGTCCCATCCCCCCTTCCCCACTCACACACGCGGACACAAACACACACAAACATGCACACACGCACCCCCTGCCCGTCCCCTCCCCACTCACGCACACACGGACACAAACACACACAAACATGCACACACGCGCACTGCATATATGCACTAGCATATATGCATATGCATATGCATACATGCAAACACGCGCACACACGCCCCCTGCCCCGTACCCTCCTCCCGTCCCCTCCCCCCTTTCCCACTCACATGCGCACACAAACACATGCACACACCCATGCACACAAGCGCTCCCTGCCCGTCCCCTCCCCCTTCCCCACTCACAAGCATACACACGCACACACGTGCCCCCTGCCCATCCCCTCCACCCTTGCCCACTCAAACACACACACGGGCGCGCGCACACAAACACGCACACACGAACTGTATATATGCACTTATTCAAATAGTTCCTTTTTCCTAATATTGTTATTTGTTTTATTTGTAGACCAAATATGATGGGATCAAACTCGAAACTGCATTTATATTTCATTTTACTGATTTTATATTTACTTATGTGACTGTATCTTTGTCCGAGAAACTGATTAATTATATTTATTGTTTGTCAAATCGTACAGAAAACCGAGAGAGAGAGTGATCATGGCTAGAGGTGGGAAGACAACAGTCGTAGGACCTAATCCAGAAGCACCATGGCACAGACATTTTGAGTAAGTCCCACATATTCTCCTTCCCCTGCCTTCTAGCTCCCATCTCTGAATTTGGGATTTTATTTTAATTTGTTGGATTTGTTGTTACCCCTTAAATAGGGTGGATAGTCCAATAAACAAAGGAGACTATGCCCGGTTTTTTTTAAAAATTGATACTTTATTTTTTTGAGACAGTTGATTGGTGAATATTGTATATTTCATTTTATATGTGAATTTGTTCGAAGAATTTAGACAATTTGGATGTTGGACTATTTGTTATTTTTTAAGCAGGGTGAATAGTTCCATAAACAAAGGAGATTATGTCCAAATTTTTTTAAAATTTGACACTTTGTTTTTTTTTAGACAATGTGAATTCGATGGATGAATATTGTATATTTCGTATTATATGTGAATTTATTTGATGAATCTAGACTATTTGAATGTTATTGGACTATTTGACATTGTTTTAAAATTACACTTCGAAATTTTTGCGCTTCGCTATTATGTACTTTGAAAAATTATCGTCGTTTCGCTATTACGTGCTTTGAAAAATTCTGTCGTGCCTTCAGGCACGGGCATACGCTAGTATATATATAGAAAGAGAGAAATATAATGGGTCAGAGACCGAGGTTTGAAAACATTTTGGCAAGTCTATTAAAATGCATAATACTTATAGATGCAAAATTTCATAATTTAAGTGGAGTCGCACTCTCGTGGAACTCAACTCACCCCTCGACTAAAGCGCACACCTAAGCGTATGAACATGATCCTTAATTAAAATACCCGACGCATTCTATGGACAGTTCAATCTTCACCTACACCAAATCTACACATGCATAAACCATCACTAAAACATAACTATAAACTTCCTATTCTAACCTAACCCAAGTGTGCACCCGAACTTATGTTAACATATATATATATATGTATACACATATATCTTACTAGAATTCATTGGATTCTAGTTATTAACTTAAGAAAGTTATTATCATCAAAACAGTTACACCTCATCTTTATATAATTATAAAGCATTATGTCACTATAACATATATATCTGATTACTAACGACTAAACTTCTCCCCACTCCCAACATTGCGCTGCATTTCATGCGTGGGACGTCTCGCAGAGAGAAATCCAAACAAGGAACCCCCCGATACACTACTCCTTGACAATGTTGATCGTTGAGATCCATTATGCCCTCAGTACCCAACACATAACATCGACTACTTATTATGAGTAACTATCTCTAATTACACAAATAAGATATTGCATCGAGCCTTTAGGGTTTATATAACATTATTCTAGTTATATAAAACAAGATCATTCAACCCTAACAAACATGTACACATAACCAACATAACATACATTTACTCTATCCAAAACATCTTCATTTATAGGACATAAATATACTTCACGATGCTTTCATCTTCCAGGAATTACTCACTTTATCCCGGATAAGCCAACCACCGGACTATTATCACACCGCCCTGGTAATTAAACAAACAAAATGTATGGGAAGTGGTCATAGTTCTGAACCTGAAAGTGAGAACGAATCATACCCAAGACTTTTCACCCAGAATAAAAAATCACACAATAAATGATGGACGACAATGACCTGAGGACTATACGCACCCTGCTCCTCAAGCCAGAGGCCTCACCCACATCGCGCAACTTCCCATGATAGCATGTGCTAGGTATGCTACACAATAAGTATATATATATATATATATATATATATATACATGCGATCACATCATACATACAAACCATCACACAAGGCATATGTGTTCACTCCATATAAACATACATATATTTATACATGTTTACTATCTCTTGTCCGTATATATGAAAGAAATGAATTCGGCTAAAAGTATATAACTCTCAAACCTGTAAGTTTTTGCATCCGAATCGATTTGGTCACTCAGACCTGTAAGTTTGCAACATTCTGAATCGATTCGAAAAGCGGCCGAATCGATTCGGCCTGTTCAACAAGCTACGAAATTGTTATTTTTCTATAAAACTCAAATTTTTCAAAACCCCAAAATATAATCTTTTAACCATCAATATTCAACCCAATCATGTTTATAACATCAAAACTCATTTTATATATCAAACCAACTAATTATACAACCTCACATACATATACACACCATAAATACAAGATTTAACCAAAAATCTAGGTTTTGACATATTATCCCAAAATCCATATTTTTATCCAAAAATCATGAAATAAACGACACACATAAATTATTTAGCAAGTTTAATCACTTGACTCAAAGTTTTAGAGGTTGAATCTTCCTCGAAATCACGTACTGGTCGGAATCCCCAAGATTCTCCTCTTTCTCTTCTTCCTTTCCTCTTCTCTCTCTCTATGTATAGGGCTTTCTCAATCTCAAGCATGAGATTGTTATCTTACGTAGGCTTAATAAGACGTATTTCCAAGATACCTGACTTTAAATGATAATACACACTTTAAATGACTCAATTACTCCAATTCGAGTCAAACTAACTTAAAATATTTCGGAACCCAAATAAGACTCAAGTACATTCATTTCAATTATCTTAACCCATCCAGGATCAATCGTACACTCAGAATCATCATTTGCTATTTCTAACATCCTCAAATTTTTTTACCTCATTTGCCGAATTAAAATTCTCCAATTTAAATAAATAATATTTCTCCCAAAAATAATTAAATTCCCAGTCCTCAAAATTACGGGTGTAATACCCCGTATTTTTATCGACTTTAAATTTGGGGAATTATTAATTGAAATTGAGATATTAATTTAATATTAATCCAAAAATTTATTTTAAATGTTTACTATCATGACAAGAGTTAGTAATTATTGAAATTTTTTTAATATTACTAGATGTGTAAAGTAATATATAAGATTGACGTTATAAAAAAAAATTGTCACGAGTGAATAAAATAGCAATTATGGAAATTTAAGTTGGGACGCGCCTGTGTCGTGTCAGGACTAAATTATTATTATATAAAGTGAATAAATGATAAGTTGCTCGTATGGTTGTTTTGAGTGCGCCAATGTGTTCGAAAGGGTCGAGATAGTCAGAATAATGTACCCGGGGGTTTAGTTTGGGTCTCGGGACGTTTCTATGCCTAATTAACACCTCGGGAGGGCGTTTTTGATATTTTACATTTTTGGGCATGAAAACCCACAAAATTTCTAAGAGTATATCAGATTATAGGAGTTGTCTTCTAGGGTTAGAACAACCAAAAACCTAAGACGACCATTGGAAGGGAAGAGGAGAACCTTTCCAAGGAGTTCTAGGCCAAGAACCCCACCGTTTGCATCGCCGTCACCGCTAAACTTTAGATCGCGCAACGAGGATCGCAATCACACCAATCTTGTCCACTAATATGAACCAAGAATTCCCAAGCAAGTATCTATCTTGCTCTATTCTTAGTTAATGCCTCAATTATGTTAGTCTAGGGTTGTTAAGAATTTATTTCATGGAAGAAATTGTAGTTGGGAGACTAAAATTCACATGTCATTGAAGAAGTAATCATATTATGGACATCTCATTTTCATGTAGAGGATAAACCACGAATTTGTAAGGATTTAGAAGTAAGAAATCTGGAAAATAATGGAAAGAATTGAAAGAAAAAGATAAATTAGGGTTCTTGAAGTCTAGACAAATTTTACCCCATTATATAGTTGTAATTGATGAATTGAAACATATTTTACGTGGAGAATCATGTATTTAGGTGTATGGTGCTGGTAATAACTTTTGTTGGGAGTATGGGAATCAAATATGAAGTTTTGGTTGAGGTTGGAGAGGAAAACCCGTAACTAGATAAATGCAGTTTTCGCCATAACTGCTTGATCGATCGATCGACCTAAGAGTATCGATCGATGGACTGATCGATCGATCGACCCCACCTGGAAATCTGCACATCCCTTTTATAGTGGTTTATACCGATTGAAATGCGTAGTAACCCTGGAGTATTATTGTTAGAACATTTTGGGATATAAGTAAGACCAGTAGGGTTTTAGTAAACCCTAATAAGTGGGAATATAATATAAAATGAAATAAAGGGGTTAACGGGGAGTGATTTACCCATCTGGGATTATGCGAACGTTTAAATAAAAGATTGAGACTCGTAAGAGAGTTAGACCAGAATATAAGTGAGTGTACGTCTACTGAAATTATACTTAGAATACATCGAGAAAGGAGAAGTGAGTATGAAATGCATTATAAATGAAAAAAAACTGACAAGTTGTTATGCGTAATAATCGAGTAAAATGTGATAATAACGGATAATTATGATTATGGGTCGTGAACACACCTAATCTAGAAATGTGGATATTTATATATATATGACTCTGTGATTGTTCATATATTATATATATCTGTGTAAAAATCATACCCGAGCTACTTGCTATCACGGGGGTTTCCGCGTCGGGACAGTCTTATCTCGATTGGACCTTTATGGGGGATAACGACTTGCACCCTAGAAGATAGTATCCTTGATTACAAGCTATCTGAGTTATAGTCAGATGGTCCTAAGAGACGTGTGGGTATGTGCTGACCTCTTAGGACTAGGAATTATGCTTCGCCTCCAATTGTTTGTTTTTTGTGTTAATACAGTTCGAGAGTGATTTCGAACTAGTATTTCCTTTAGTTTGTGTGATACGGGGACTTGATAACAGAGTATGCCAGCACCTTAGATCTTATGCGAGGTGCCGTTAGTATATATATTATATGTGTGACTAATACATATACGTATATTTATATGGGAACTTTCTACTATGCGTATAAGTAGATAAGAAATGAATAAACGCTTCAACTTTATTATAAGTGTTCGGGAACGTTAAAACAATGATGAGTTGTTTTAAATAACGTAAGGAATCTTGAAGAGAATGATTTCCTAAAGTAAATATCATAATCTCGCGTTTCACATGATAAATCATTGTGGAGAATAAGATAGGGAAATTGATGGGATTTATTAGTACGGTAGGTGTGCATACTAGATGAGAGGTGAGAAATCTCAAGAGAGTGTCGCATACTAACATGGTTGTTGCATTAGCAGGTAAGCATTTTAAGTACTTGCTAAACTAATTTTAAACTGTTTTACACTCGGGCTCTTACCCATTTCCTGTTATATCTTTTCTCTTGTATATATATATATATATATATATATATATATATATATATATATATATATATATATATATATATATAAGTATATATCTCAGGTGCCCAGCCATAGGGGCGTCTTGCGTAGATTCTTTGGACCGAACGCGCTGCAACTTATGTGGCAGATACGAGACATTACTTAGATGACCTCGATGTTGAATCTACTCTCATTCTAGTTATGATTAGTTAGGGCATGTGTCGACCATTTCCTTATTCAGTTGGATTTGTCAGAGATTATGTTTATTTATCTTTAGCATTTTTACTCTTTGGTATTTAATTGCTGTCAGGATGGTTTTCCTTTGTAGTTTTAAGTTGGTATTGAATTATCTGAATGATTAAATTCATGGGTGTTTATTTCCAGTCTAAATAATTGTGTGATTCTTAAACTGTTACGTAATAAAGGATTTCATAATTGGATTATGTAATGTGTTTCAATTGAAAAGTTTATTTTACGATAGTGATGCTAAGAATGAACCAACCGTTCACCTTGATTATAATTTAATAAAGGACTGAGCACCTGATATTTAATTAGGCGGGGTATTATAGGTGGTATCAGAGCATCAGGTTCTAGTGTCCTTTAGGATCTATACGGCTTATTTCGTTTCCAGCATAGCGTCTTTGATATAGAGCCCTAATACTAGGAATGTTATGTTCATCTCGATACATTGGGAATTCGTGCTTCTGCGATTTGTTTATGCGAATGATGAACTCATTCAGATTATTTAAATTTTCAGATGGATCGTCTAAAAGAACTAGCTAATGCGGTTAGGGGAGTCAACGAGAAAGGTCGACTCACAGCTCAGGTATCTTCAGAGAGAGTATTAACTGCTGAGTTAGCAGGTATTGTGGCATAGGCAGTTACCACTACAGTCTTACAGTATCAAGAATGCAGCACACAGCTTATAGGGGTAAAAGATCTGGAGAGTATATTCTATCTGTCATGACTATAAATAACAAGTGTCTGAAGACACATAAATCGCAACAACAAGCTCCTCAAGACCGTAAAAGCCACGAAGGTAACAAATTATGTAGGGAAACCCAAAAGCGTCAGGGCCAACAAAGCCGGGGTCCGAGTGAAGTCACGAAGAGGTGTTTCAAATATGGAATGGACGGTCATGAACGTCAAACTTGTCCAGATCAGCCAGGAGAGGAACTCCAACCCAACCAGCGAGAACTTTCAGGACTCTGCTAAAAGTGGGTACAAATGGGTCACAAGTGGAGGGACTGCCCTCAACCAAATGTCATTTTTCATTAAGATACTCAACAAGGCCAAGGATAAAGTGGAACTGAACAACCGGACCAAAACCAATCGAGTCGTAAAATGAAACAGTTTAGAGGTAGATGCTTTAATTGCGGCAGAATGGGTCACCGGAGGCAGGATTACCCAGATAAGAGTAAGATACCCCAGCAACAGGGACAAAAACAGCACGAATGTGTGTACGACGCCCAGCATGCTGAAACCCAGCAGCCATCATCGGCCATTGATGGTATGTTTTTCCTTTCTAGTACTACGGGGCACATTTTATTTAATACTGGGGCTTCATACTGTTTTATAGATACTCGCTTGGCATAGACCTTAGGATTTTTAGACATTACTAAAGTACGGTGTCATGCGTAGACTCATCATTAGGGAAAGGGTAATTTATTTTCCGTATACGCCGACATGTAGGTATATAGTTTGGTAGTTTGGTTTTACCTGCAGTCATACTAGTTTTAGTCATACGTGGGCACGACGTCAATATTTGGCATGGATTGGCTCGCTATGCACAGAGCCATGATAAATTGATTCGGTAGGAGTATTACCTTTGTCATTGCGGGGCAGGAGATGTTTGAGTGGCGATGCCTCTCTCAGAAGGGGGATCTTCCACCTATTTTTTTATTATATAAAGGAGGATACCTCTAAAGAGATTGTGATTCTCCTGGATCCGATTCCAGTCGTTCCTGAGTTTTCGAATGTATTTCAAGTGATAAGTGGAGTAAGTATCGAGGTATATTGTGGAGAGTGAAATCACACGTGTTAAAAATATTTTTCCGAAGCGAGTATAGGGGACAAGAGTATTATGCCTAGTAAGGGACAATGATTAAAGTAGTTTTGTTTTGGTTTAGATAGGCGTGTCGCGTCCGGGGACCATCTGTATAGCCAAAACGATTGGCAAAGTAGAAGTATGAGTTTTATCCTCGACGGATGAGACGAGTTTTATGTGACCCGAGCGAGTCACTACTTCTTTGTTCGTTACTAGATTATCATGTGAGACGAGTTTAATTCGTATAACTACAAACAATATTATTATGTGAATATTTTCCTAGTGTAGCGCGATTTCCTTTAGTGATATCCACGGAGGATGAATGGGTGTATTGATAGTGTTATATACTTTATGGAGATTAATCGTTTTAGTGATGTGGTATACGAGTATGATATTGTCTTGGTTACGACTTTATAGTAATGGTTAGTACGATAGTAGGTAGTTATTACAGGCTATCGAAATGGTTGCATTAGTGCAACATGTTCTTTTCTGGCGAGGCCTCACCTACGAGAGGGCCGGACTCACACTTACATTATCTACTTTTGGGACTCGGAGGGGATAGTGTGCTCGAAATATTCTATCCCAGTGTGTATAGAGACCTTGTTGTTATGATTTAGTATGTATTGGGTTTACTGTGGAGAGAAAAGATTTAACTCATTATAATGTTTTGTGCTCAAGACTTGGTGATAGGAAGAGCGCATTGATATATCTATCCTTTAGAGATGTGAGAGTTAAGAGTTTGACCCATATGTTTGGAGACAGGATTTCGAGATCCCCGAGCGTATGTATTCGAGGTTTATGGAGTGTGATTACCACCAATATTGAATGCTTGTACAATTGGCAAAATGTTCGTTGTTAAGTATAATTACAGGAAGAGATATAACTTTTCTGTCAAGAGACGGAATAAAGGGGTACATGCAATGGACGGAGGGCCTAACGGATTTCGATAACCGACAATGCTAGGTAGTAGTGTATCAGGGGGTTCCTTGTTTGGATTTCTCTTTGCGAGACATCCCACGCATGAAACTTAGCATAAGGTCAAAAATAGGGAGATGTTTGATCATTAGTCCATGAGTTCGGTACCCCGATCGAAATGGGATCAAGTAATTATATCTGTAAGTTGGAAGTTGAATTTTCATTTAAGACCAGTGGACCCGGTTGTGTGGTAAGAAAGCATTGAAAGTTTTGTTTTATCACCACGAGTTAAGGGGCGGAATGGTGATAAGGAGGATTTAAAATTTTGATTTTTAGGGGGATCGAGAGTACCCAAATGTTGTAATCACGTTGAGAGAACTATGGAAAATAAAGAATTGGGTATTAGGTGTGTAGCGTATGTGATGTTTACGCTAGTATGCACCGTTTATAGGGTGTGTGAGCATCCTGGATATCTGATAATCGAATCTTCTGAGTTGAGGGAACGTGGGGAATATATGTTTATGGGACTAGCATTATGACGTGGAAGTATTAGAGTGGATTAAGCGTCGCAAGAAGAATGATAAATCCATAAATACGAGTACGAACAGAGTAGCATGCCGAATCTGGTTGAAAAGCTGTGGGAAACCATTTACAAAGGGGTGTTCCTTAAGAAGGGTAGAATTTATCTATATGGAGAACACTCGGAGCGGAGTTGTAATTAGCCAAATGTGATAGCGACTTGTGCATACAAAGACTGATGTTGTTAGTGTGGTATAAAAGATCCCGAAGTGCGCATCATGGAGAAAAGTGCACGAGTCGAAACTTTCGGTAGACACTAAGGAAGGAAGGAGAGTATTAAATGTCACTTAATGTGAGGCATTTTAAGGAAAGTCGATGTTGAGCGGGACATAGTGAGTAGTCTCCACGGGCACCACTCATAGATAGAAATCGGTTAGAATAAGAGGATCAACCAGAGAATTTGGTGGCTATCGACAACTACTATAATGAAAGAGACCGGTAAGGTCGGTAATGTTTCTTGGATGGGTTGCCATCTCCAAGACAAGATCAAGGGTTCATCCGAACAGGTGGGACAAGTCGCCCAAGAAGGAAATGATTGTTATTCCTTTGGGGTAATTAATAATAATTACTAGTGTGCCCCAACCTTCCTTTGAAAGTAAGGGATCGCGCCGGTACCTGATCCTACATGGCATTATTTTCTTAATCGGGATGTGATTTGTGAATTCCACCTTCAATATGTGATTTCAGGAAATAGCGGAGATAACGTTTCATTTTGAGTAGGAAGTGTCACCCATAGCCAAGGAGTAGGCGCACGGTAATTAATGATTACTGTAGCCGCGCGTAGGTAATCTTATAATCTTGGTGATCATTTCATTTTCACAACGGATATAACTAGCAAGTGAAGTATAGTAGGGTAGAGATCTGTGGAAGCACTCGTACATGTTTGTCGTGAACGAGGTGCTTATTGAGGTTTGGTGTGGAAGAACCTTAACTATTCTATTTTTGTATGTTTAGAGGTGAGCGGCTAATCAGAATTTTGGATCGGTCAAGAATAGTCCGATGACTATGGGGGGAAATCCACGACTGTTTAGGCAAACAAGAGTGGTCAGATGTTCGTAGGCTTTCTCTCAGAAAGGGGGTTTTGTGTTTGGATAAACCCGAGTAGTTGTCATTTAGTGAGGTGCGACCTCCTAATGATATTGAAATAATGGGAATTGATAGTGTATATGCGTGTCGAATGCGAATATTATCGGTTAGGAGCACAATATGAAGTGTCGTTAATGAGAGTGTTAAACAAGCTTGCCGTGAGGTGGGGGCAATAGTGATTGAGGTCCTTACTATGTAGATAGTTTGCGTACTCATAAGGTATCCAAAATTGTTTTACCAGGTAGGCCTTAATTTTTTGAATTTCGGGACGAAATTTCGTTATTAGGGGGGAAGTATGTAATACCCCGTATTTTTATGGACTTTAAATTTGGGGAATTATTAATTAAAATTGAGATATTAATTTACTATTAATCCGAAAATTTATTTTAAATGTTTACTAGCGTGACAAGAGTTAGTAATTATTGAAATTTTTGAATATAACTAGATGAGTAAAGTAATATATAAGATTGATGTTATAAAAAAATTGTCACGAGTGAATAAAATGGCAATTATGGAAATTTAAGTCGGGACGCGCCTATGTCGTGTCAAGACTAAATTATTAGTATATAAAGTGAATAAATTATCAGTTGCTCATTTGGTCATTTTGAGTGCGCCAATGTGTCCGAAAGGGTCGAGATAGTCAGAATAATGTACCCGGGGGTTTTGTTTGGGTCTCGGGGCGTTTCTTGGCCCAATTAACACCCCAGGAGGGCATTTTAGACATTTTACATTTTTGGGCATGAAAACCCACGAAATTTCTAAGAGTATATCAGATGATAGGAGTTTTCTTCTAGGGTTAGAACAATCAAAAACCTAAGATGGACATTGGAAGGGAAGACGAGAATCTTTCGAAGGAGTTTTAGGCCAAGAACTCCACCGTTTGCATCGCCGTTGTCGCCAAACTTTAGATCACAACCACAACAATCTTGTCCGCTAATCTAAACCAAGAATTCCTAGGCAAGTATCTATCTTGCTCTATTCTTAGTTAATGCCTCAATTATGTTAGTCTAGGGTTGTTTAGAACTTGTTTCATGGAAGAAAGTGTAGTTGGGAGACTAGAATTCACATGTCATTGAAGCAGTAATCATATTCTGGACATCTCATTTGCATGTAGAGGATAAACCACGAATTGGTATGGATTTAGAAGTAAGAAATCTGGAAAATAATGGAAAGAATTGAAAGAAAAAGAGAAATTAGGGTTCTTGAAGCCTAGACAAATTTTACCCCATTATATAGTTATAATTGATGAATTGAAACATATTTTACGTGGAGAATCATGTATTTAGGTGTATGGTGCTGGTAATAACTTTTGTTGGGAGTTTGGGAATCAAATATGAAGTTTTGGTTGAGGCTGGAGAGGAAAACCCATAACTGGATAAATGCAGTTTTCGCCATAACTGCATGATCGATCGATCGACCTAAGAGTATCGATCGATCGACTGATCAATCGATCGACCCCCTTCCCTCGATCGATCGACCCCACCTGGAAAACTGCACATCCCTCATATACTGGTTTATTCCGATTGAAATGCGTAGTAACCCTGGAGTATTATTGTTAGAACATTTTGGGATATAAGTAGGACCAGTAGGGTTTTAGTAAACCCCAATTAGTGGTAAGTTAATATAAAATGAAATAAAGGGGTTAACGGGGAGTGATTTACCCATCTGGGATTATGCGAACGTTTAAATAAAAGATTGAGACTCGTAAGAGAGTTAGACCAGAAAATAAGTGAGTGTACGTCTACTGAAATTATACTTAGTATACATCGAGAAAGGAGAAGTGAGTATGAAATGCATTATAAATGAAAAAAATGACGAGTTGTTATGCGTAATAATCGAGTAAAATGTGATAATAACGGATAATTATGATTATGGGTCGTGAACACACCTAATCTAAAAATGTGGATACTTATGTATATACGACTGTGTGATTGTGCATATATTACTTGCTATCACGGGAGTTTCCCCGCCGGGACAGTCTTATCTCGATTTGACCTTTATGGGGGATAACGACTTGTACCCTAGAAGATAGTATCCTTGATTACAGGCTATCTGAGTTACAGTCAGATGGTCTTAAGAGACGTGTGGGTATGTGCTGACCTCTTAGGACTGGGAACTATGCTTCGCCTCCAATTGTTTGTGTTTTATGTTAATACAGTTCAACAGTTCGAGAGTGATTCCGAACTAGTATTTCCCTTAGTTTGTGTGCTACGGGGACTTGATAGCAGAGTATGCTAGCACCTTAGATCTTATGTGAGGTGTCGTTAGTATATATATTATATGTGTGAGTAATATATATATATATACGTATATTTATATGGGAACTTTCTACTATGCGTATAAGTAGATAAGAAATGAATAAACGCTTCAACTTTATTATAAGTGTTCGGGAACGTTATAACGGTAATGAGTTGTTTTAAATAACGTAAGGAATCTTGAAGAGAATGATTTCCTAAAGTAAATATCATAATCTCGCGTTTCACATGATAAATCATTATGGAGGATAAGATAGGGAAATTGATTTGATTTATTAGTATGGTAGGTGTGCACACTAGATGAGAGGTGAGAAATCTTAAGAGAGTGTTGCATACGAACATGGTTGTTGCATTAGCAGGTAAGCATTTTAAATACTTGATAAAATAATTTTAAACTGTTTTACACTCGGGATCTGACCCGTTTCCTGTTATCTCTTTTCTCTTGTATATATATATATATATATATGTATATATCTCACGTGCCCAGCCACAGGGGCGTCTTGCATAGTTTCTTTGGACCGAACGCGCTGCAGCTTATGTGGGAGATGCAGGACATTACTTAGATGACCTCGATGTTGAATCTAATCTCATTCTAGTTATGATTAGTTAGGGCATGTGTCGCCCATTTCCTTATTCGGTTGAACTTGTTAGAGATTATGTTTATTTATCTTTAGCATTTTTACTCTTTGGGATTTAATTGTTGTCAGGATGGTTTTCCTTTGTAGTTTTAAAGTTGGTATTGAATTATCCGAATGATTAAATTCACGGGTGTTTATTTCCAGTATTAATAATTGTGTGATTCTTAAACTGTTACGTAATAAAGGATTTCATAATTGGATTTAATAAATGGAGATAATGATTTAAATGGTTTTGTCACTTAGCTTAATTATGTAGGGTGTTTCAATTGGAAAGCTTATTTTGCGACAATGATGCTAAGAATGAACCAATCGTCCACTTTGATTATAATTTAATAAAGGACTGATCACCCGGTATTTAATTAGGCGGGGTGTCATAACGGGGTGTTACACCGACTCAAATCGAAATATTTATTCGTCTGAATTTTCAATATTTTCAAGCCATACATCCAAATGATCAGTATAGAAATCCGAAAAATATAACGGGATAACAATATTGGGATCACACATTATAATTTATTACGTCAATCTCCTTTTTTTAGATTTTTTTTAGTGATGTATAGAAAAATAACACAAAATAAATACATCAATTTTAAAGTGAGACACAAAAATATTAATTACAAATATAACTACACAGTTAGTTACGGTGTATTTGAAAAGAAAAAAAATTACAACAAAAAGCACATTATTAGATTATTTTTTTTTTGAAAAAAAATTGATATGCTACTAGAATTTTGTTTTATATATATTCTGATTTTTTTTCTTACTCTTTTTTTTGTCTCTCCTGTTTGTTTTTTATCTCAAAAGGAAAACAAAAACCATACCAAGCGTAAAGTGCAACAAAAAGTATTAAATACAAAAATAATTACATATGCACTTACAATGTATTTTTTGTTTTAAAGAGAAAAAAAATAATAAAAACACACTATAAGATTGGAATAATATATATATATAAGAAAAAAATCGCTATTGGGAATAAATAAATAAAAATATTTTTGCTCTCGATATATTTTTTTTGTTAAGTACTTTTATGACAAAACTAGTGTTAAAAACAACTAGTTATTCATAAAAGACTTTAAATCCGATTTTTTTTATTTCTTTTATTCTAGAAATTACTTCTGGAAAAAAATAGTACTGGAAATTATTTTCGAGTGGGGAGAGATAGCTCGGAATTTATTTTGCGCAAGAACTAGTGATAGTAAGGGCAGGATATTTTATGTGGTCTTTTGTAGCATAAGAGTAGGCGTGTAGGCTTTTGTGTTAAGAGAAAAGTATTTGGGGGTATGTGCTATGGACTGAGGGTCTAACATATCTCAACGACCGACAATATTCGGTAGTAGTGTATCGGGGGGATTCCTTGTTTGGATTTCGCTTTGCGAGACGTCCCACACATGAAACTTAGCGCAACGTTAGGAGTGGGGAGATGTTTGGTCGTTAGTGCATAGGTTGGGTACCTCGGTTATTATTCATATATATGATATGACTACGGGTTGGAAGTTATATTACACATTATGGCTAGTGTAGTTGGGTAACTTTCGTGCAGTTAAGCAGGGGAACAGGGTGTATGGGCACCCTGGTTAATTACGAAAACTTTCGTGTGGTTAAGCACGGGTACAGGGTGTATTGGCGCCCTGGTTAATTAAAATACATATTTGTGTAACTCAGAGTTAGAAGCGGGAGAGATAGATATAGGGAGCTTAGACGCATAGGACTAGTGAGTGACATTTGAGGCTTGGAGCACTAATTAAGTTTTTTTTTTTTGTTTTTTTTAAGTTTTTTTGTCCACTAATTAAAGTAAAGGAATCTGAAAATTTCCATAAAAAAATAAATTTTTCCAAGTTTTTTCCACTTTTATGTATTTTTGTGATAAACTATTGTTAAAAGTGCTATTTATTAAAAAAAATCTTAAATCTGAGTTTTTTTCTTCTTTTTATAAATTTTTTTATAAATTACAACAGGGTTGAATTCTGAAGATTTCCAAAAAAAATTAATACCAAAATTTTCAAATTTTTAGATAGTTTGTGACAAAAATAGTGTCAAAAACAACTATTTTATCACAAAAAAAGACTTAAATTCTGTATATATTTTTAATTTATTTTTTTTTTCTGAAAATTAAAAAAAATGCTGCTGGAATATTTTTTTAAATTTTTTTTTACGATTTTTTATTTTTATTAATTTAGTCCGAAAATCAATATTCTTAAAAACAATCGAAATCCCCGGCAACGGTGCCAAAAACTTGTTGTCAAATTTTATTTGATAAAATTATCACAAGTGCACAGGTTATTGAAATATAGTGGGTACAAGTACGGATCGAACCCATAAAGATTTCTTCAATTTATAAGGTACCGATTTTTCAACTAGACAAATGTGTATATAAATATGGTTGAGTGATGAAACAAAATAAAATAAAAATAAATAAGTGAACACAAATTATGTAACAAGTATGGAGATATTATTAGGATTTCAGATTCGTTTATCAATTTTACTAGTTTACGATTAATTAGTCTAATTCCTTATTCCCTTTTATAACTCAAAATCGTACCGACTCTCATCGCGTAAATTTCGGATAACGAAAATGTGAAAGTTTAAAGAGATATTTTTACATCTCTTTTTAGATACCAAAAATCCACATTCCCTTAAAAATATCACTCCTAAGCATTAAATGTCAAATATAAGCATGGACTATCAAACAATTTAACATAAGCATAATCCATCAAACGTAAGCACATAGAATAAAAGGATGTGAATAAAGCAATCGATTTAGAAGGTTTAAAATATCACTCTCATGACTATTTTAAATGAATTCCAAAATTTTAAAACGTTTTTGGAACAAGTAGGGAATTTAGCGAATTAAACCAATTAAACATACACTAAATAATCATCGTAAATTTCACCTCATCCTAGCAATTTAAATTAAAACAACATCATAATTAAAGCATGAAAATTTCAAGATGAAATACTAATCGTCATTAATAATAGTCAACTTACAAAATTAAAGTCCCAATATTTGAATGCTAATACAACAAAATGCTAATACAACAAAGTCCGCTCCACACTTGCACACAAATTTCACACTTCGAAAATTCCTATTTATATGTACAAAAAATCTTTATACTCCCTAAGTAGTCTCTAAAAATTAGTCCTAATCCCTAAAAATTCCCAAAATGAAGACCAAATGCCCCTTTTATAGTTGCAAAATTAGTATGCGGGGGTATTTTAGGAATTTTACCAAGTAATTTTCTATTAAATATAATAATAAAAGGGGTATGGGTAAGGGTTTATTTAATTAAAAGGCAAAGGCTGCTGAATAAAAGAGGAATAGGATCAAAAAAAATAAAGGGTTTCTTTTTAGAAAAGAAATGAAAAAGAAATGAGAAGAAAAGGAGAAGAATGGAGGGAAATGATAAAGAAATAAAGATTATGGTGTAAAAATGTAAATAATGAAAATATGGATACTGTAGCGTACCGTAGTGCGTACTCTGGCAGATCAAATCTACGGGTTATGGCGCTGCCATGTGGCATGATAGGATTCATTAATTACACTTAAACCCTCCAAACTTCATAACTTCTTCAAACGACCTCCAAATGGCAATCCGCAAATATCGACATGACCCTGAATTTGATGTTGATAATATTTTGATAATGCTTGACCATGGGGTTTGACTTCGGGGTTGACCCAAGGATTTGACTTTGCCTTTGACTTTGATTCATCTTTGAACTTTGCATGAGCATAACTTCTTCGTTTGAGCTCGGATTGACACTGTTTGAACCCAGGTGTCCCTTGATTAGAGGCCTACAATTTCGGTGCTTGGTCCGAGTCCGAAATAAATCTTTTAAATTTATGATTTTGCCCCTGAAGTTGCATAGGTACCCATTTCATGCTCAAATTGAGTCCAGGCTTCACCGCTTGCTTTCTAAAACTATTAATACTCAAAATAATCTTGCACAAGATATTAGCGATGAATATAATATGTGAGTGTGAAGTTCTCAAAATTTCACTTTTAACTCCATTTATTCTTAAATTTGTATTTTCCTTTTAAATAACAAAAATGGCTATAAAAGCTCTTTATTTACTATGCAAGAGACCTAACAAGGCCTATATTTGGGTATAAATAATAAAAAATAATGCACTCATCAGTTAGTCATTACAAAGTCTACGAATTTAGTTTATACCATATTCCTTAACAAAAGAAGGTCATTAATTGAATCAAGGCCCACTTCTCAAAGAAGGATTATGTAATCAACAATGAGCTAAAGTGTAGGTTGGACATACAAGATGAAATACAATTTTATACTATCCATAACAAGTGGTACCACATTGTAATTGGAACATTAGCCAGAGATCTCGATGATCATTTCCAGATCCTTGGAATCAAGTCATAGGAACTACAATTAGGCATTCCAAGACAAGAACTTTTTTTACTTATGACTGTAAATATGTAATACCCCATGTTTTTTAAATTTATTTTATGATTATTAATTATGAGAATAAATTAATAAATAGAAATTTATTACTACTTGGGAGATTTGTTAATAATAAATATGCATACACAAATGATGATTATATTTTCATGTTATGTAATTTATTTGTTTTTCATGTTATATTTAATAAACCAATGTAATTACTTAAGTTTGACTATATACGGTTATGTGTAAATTAATTTTGTGTGTGTTTTATCTTACATTCAGAGGTATTACTCTGAGTTATGAGGTACTACCATTTGGAGAAGACTGTAGAGTGATAAAAAGGCACGAATATGTATTTTTATTCTTCTAAGTTGGGCATGAAGGAGGTATGCCCCTAGTCTAAGTTTTGGATCATCCCTGGTAGTATTTTAGACCATCCTAGGTAGTATTTCGGCTCATTTGGAGGGGGGGGGGGGGGGGGAATAGGCCAAATGTAGACCTGTGAATTAAAGAATTAATTAGAAGAGTTAGACCTCATTAATCATATATTTCACCTCAAAGAGTTAAGACATAGATTCTTTAGACCTTTGGAAAAGCCTAGGGAGATTTTCGGAGACGAAAAACAAGGATCATGCGTAGAGATTCATCGCTCACAGACAAGAAATTCCCTGCTATATTGTGTAAATTTTATAACTTATTTATAATTCATGTTATTTAGTTAATCATTGAATTTAGAATGCATGTTTAGAATTTGAATCTGATAACTTAATCATGTTTTGTTAATGGGTTAATTAGTACAAGTGTTAATTAATTCTGATTTGAAATATATAGGATTTTTGAAGAAAAACTTTAAATTTAGTTCTTTTGGGAATATTATCATGTCTTTAAAACTCACGTCTAGAATTTAATTCCATATGTTGATTTAATCCCCATGTTAGTTTATGCTTTAGATCTAATATCATCTATGATTATGATTCTGTTGCATGTCAAAGAATGTAACTTGATTTGATTTGGATATTTTTATAAGTAAATTAGTAATGATGTTTAATTGATATTAAATCCCTCAGAAACGACTTTAGATATTTATTAATTATGTTTTCGATTTGGAATATAATGTTTAAACTAGTATTGGATCTTAGTTAGAGAACTAATGGACATTAGAGATGCCAAAATTCGATTTTTTGGGACAACCTCGGCATTTTTCTTGAATCGAATCGATTTCATCCCTTGTAGAAGGCCAAGATCGGGCCACGGGGACGATTGTTAGAGTTTACTTACTCAATACGAGTATTGATATTTTTGTTTACTTGAGAGATAAATAGTAAATTTCAAAATTTTATGTTTACTAGTGAATACACTAAGAGATTTAATATATTTATTTTAACTAATAGTAGAATCCAATGTTAAGGATTAGGATAGTTAGGGTATACGCGAGAGTGATGAGACAACCTATGGTTACACACACACACACACACACACACACACACATATATATATACTAGGGGAATGCCCATGCCTAAAGGCACGACCAAAATTTCCAAAATAC
This sequence comes from Sambucus nigra, assembly GCA_949130495.1. NCBI lineage: Eukaryota > Viridiplantae > Streptophyta > Magnoliopsida > Dipsacales > Adoxaceae > Sambucus > Sambucus nigra. The sequence continues at coordinate 268,534,582 of OX422224.1, forward strand.
ATCATCGCAAAACGACACAAATTTTCAAAGTACATAAATGCAAAATGGCAAAAAAAATCGTTTCCCAACTAAGCAAAGTGTAATTTAAAAAAAAATTGCCATATTATTTATTTATAGGGCTATCCGCCCTGCTTAACAAATAATAAATAGTACAACAATATTAAAATAGTCTAAATACATCAAACAAATTCACATATAACATGAAATATACAATATTTACTAACCGAATTCACATTGTGCCTCAAATAAACAGTGTCAATTTAAAAAAAATATGAACATACTCTCATTTTTTTATTGAACTAGCCACCATGCTTAAGGGGTAATAACCATTCCAACAATATTAAAAAAAATCATCTAACAAATACTTAAACGAAACAAATTACACAACTATTTAATTGAGCAGACCTAAGTTGTACAATAAATTACACAACTAAAGTGTAAATAGAAGGTAAAATAAAGAAAAAAAATATACTAAAACAAATTACAACTACACAATTAAAAATTTTAAAATTTCTCTTAAGAAATATAAAAAATTTCCCAACATAAATGCTTAGTCTCAGCTTATGAACATAACAACTCGTCATAAAAATAAAGTAATGGGAAAGATTAAAGAACATAGAACTTGTCCAAGTGTAAAACAACAAAAACTCGATCAGAATAACTTAAAACAACAACAAGAATAGAAAAATACAAATTGTAACTATATCTAGTGCCATCGACAGGTTGTTAATTTTTCTTTCGACCAAGCTATACAAAAAACATTTGCTTACTCTGATGCTTCAACACATTTTTCTCGGTTCAACCAACACAAAATCTTTAATGGTTAAATAACAATTAAGTTATTATAGTCCTCAAAACAATTGATCAGATGTCTTTGATTCCAGTTTCAAAAGTTAACTGATCGAGTTCAATTTCGTATGAGGGGCAGAAGGTAACTACTCAAATCCAGTCCATTCTCGGATTAAGTGAGATCCCATTTATAGCTGCAAAACAAAGCAACTACAAATCAAAATAACACAACACAAATCCAATATATACATAACATATAAAAAAAAGAAGGAAAAGAAAAAACTCAACCTACTACACCCTCAACAGTAGTCGCTGGCCTAGTCATTCCTTGCTTCTCTTGCAGCCAATCTAGATGCATCCTGTCATCTAGATGAAAAAGGGTACCGCCGTTAGACGGCTGTTAGGCAAACCATTAAAACAACACCCAACCAACTATAATGGAACCAAATGTACTTCAAGCACCAATTATTATAAACAAACGTACCCCAAACAATAAATGAACATTAAAATAAAGACAAATGTAATAGTCGGCTGGTTTTGGTCACTATTTCATCTTTAGCATTAGAGTTTGTCATTATGAAGGAAAATATGTGGACTTAAGGGTTTGAGTGTTCATCAATTTTAATGAAATCTAAAGAAAAATAAAATAATTTTCAATTTAAATACAACAATAAAAATATTGCTATATTCAAAATTCCCATAAAATAACTTACTTCATCAGCTTCCTGTCCATGTCCCTGTCTTCTGGATATAGTGTTTTGCCGAATGAAAAACTTCTTGGCATGCTATTCCTTAGCAATTACCTTTCCCTAGTGTTTGCAAACCATACAGAAACATCCTATGTTCCTCTACCGTCCATGGTACTCCTACAAATAAATGATGCCATTTGAATAAGAAAAAATGTAAAGAGTCCCAAACCCCAAATCATCACCCATGATGTGGTATGGCAAATTATTGTTACACTCGGTAGAGACTACTATGAAAAACCAAACGATATAATACACTATTTGGCTTATGATCTCGATGAATAGTTTGAGGCACACAGAACAACATTACTCATAAGAAAAAAGTCATGACTGTACATTTATGAAAAGATGGTCTTAACATTAAAACAGTGATAATTGTTCTCTATTTTTATCAAATGAATATGGTTACAATTTGAGACATTATAACTATTATTGAATTTATCACTTGATTACATTTACCGAGTCTGTGAAAGTAATAGTGAATTAATATTTTTTCAAAATACCAAAGAAATTAATTGAATTTATCATAGAAGCAATACAAAGTATTTTTAAATATAAAAGATAAATTATTACTTGAATGCCTAAAGAGCATGGAGTGGTTTGTAAAGTGCATATGCTAGTAAAAGAAGGGAGCATGAAAACCCCTTTTTGTTCATTGGCTCTCTTTCTCATGCCTGAAAGTTGATCAATATAGGATACAGATATATTCTCTTCCTTGTGTAATAGTATAAATATAGTTGGTTGTACACTATTTATCAAAGAAAAAACAATTTGTATAGAGTATCTTCGTACATTCTTTGAGTTAGCAGCTTGATTCGAGACAATTAGACAGATTCTTAGCATAAAGAAGGTTGTTTACAGAACCTAATAGAGAAGTCAAATAATAGAATTTTTCTTTATGATTTCATTGTAATGGTAAAGAATTTCTAAATTCTCCAATAGATTTTCATTTTTTGACTAAAAAAATTAATAGAGAAGCAAATATGAAGTGATCAAGACTTTCATTGAGGATGAACTCATAGATGAGGAGACTTTTGGTTTCTTTTAGGCAGAAACCGAGGAGCTTAACCAAATTCCCGTGTTGAAGATTTGCCCTTAACATGACCTCATTTTTAAATTCAATTTCACCTTGTTACGAAACCCTAGAAAGTCTCTTCACAGCTATTTCTCGTCCATTTTGGAGTGTAACACCCCATGATTTTGGGACTGAGAAATAAAATTTTTGGGAAAAATAAAATTTATTTAAATCGGAGAAGTTTAACAAAAAGGAAATTGAGGTCCAAAAATTAAGGACGTTATAAAGTATTCTGGATGATGATTCTGAGTATGCCATTGATTTCGAAAGGGTCGAGATAGTCGAAATGACTGTCCTTGGGATTTATTTCGGTTTCGAAATATTTTTTAGTTAGTTTGACTCGAATTGGAGTAAACGAGTCATTTAAAGTGTGTATTATCATTTAAAACTGGGACTTATGTTTTGAAGGGTTTAAGAGGCTTACGGATTAGCCCATCTCATTTGAGAGAAAGAGAGAAAGCGAAAGAAAGAAAGAAAGAAAGAAGAAGAAGAAGAAAGGAAGAAAGAGAGAAAGGGAAAAGCCAGGAGGTTTTCGGCCCGTACGCGATCCCGGGGACGATTCAACCTCTATAACTTCGAGGAAAGTGTTTAATCTTGCTAAATATTTCATTTGTGTATTTCATTTCATAATTTGTGGATAAAAGAATTGAATGTTGGGTATAAATATCAAAACCTAGATTTTGGGTACTAAAACTTGAATTTGATATTTATATATGGGATTTATGGCATATGAATTGATGGGATGAAATGTAGGATGAGTTTTAATGCTAAGAATATTATTGAGTTAAAGATTTGGGGGTTAGACGATGATACTTGGATGTTTGGAGAGCTAGAGTTTTGATCAAAATGAGAAAAAGGGAAAGATATTTGGTATGGCAGTCGACCGCGCCTCAAGGGAAAAGCTTACTGCATTCTTCATAGGGCATAATTTTAGACCCGCGGTTAATCGGGGGTCTGGGACAGATCGACCGGTCCTCTATTTTTAGCCCAAGAATGGAATTTTCTTTTACCCCCTTTTCTTTTGGGTTTTATTCTTAGGGGCCTTCTTAAGGGATTTATTATGGAGGGTTATGATATAATATTAAAGGATTTGTGCCTTTGGATGAATAGGGGCTTCAGGACCTATGTTAGAATTGGATTATGAGGGTAGGATGCCTCTTTTACGAAAGAAATGAATACGGGACTGAATGATAGGCGGATTATCTTAATATGATGGCGGTGAGCTATTATGAAATAGTTATAAATTGTGGAGATAGTCCCTTTTTGTTTATCTGCGTTTAAAGTTAACAGGTATTACAGTATATGCTTTAGATTATTACCGAATAGAATGGTTATGTTTGTACTTCTATTCGAGTTATTTATTTCATATTTATGCGTTAATGTTAAGGGTTTATAGGGACAATTGAATCGTAGTTGGAATTGAGAACGATTGGATCGTACTATCAACTAGAATAGGTTGTGCTGTAAATCTAGTCGGGATAGTTGTTATATATTTGTGTGTGATTAAAAATGGGGATTCCAATAATTGATGGGATCATGGAATGAATTTAGGATTGAGTTTGAGGTTTGTAGACTATTAATGATGTGCAATCCTATAGTCGGGATTATTATTAGATATATCGAAGTGTATTTGGATATAGATGGAATGTATCGTGATTGTTATATATATGTTAAACTTGGAGTAGTAACCTCATTGTTATATATATTGGAAGACTATTCATATCATAGGGAAATGGATGAGTATACTTCAAGCGATGAACCATATTTATATATGGAATTAAGTTAATACGCTTGATGTGACGGCTAGTATAATGAGGACAATGTACACTTATAGTCGAGTTTATAAATCTCATACATACGGACGGGAGATAGTGTGTATATATGTGTATATGTGGATATATATATATGTGTAGGTATGTGTATGTGTGTGTACATATGGCGTGAATACCTATACCGTGCGTGATGGATTGTACATATGATGTGATCATATGGATGTATATATATATATATATATATATATATATATATATATATATATATATATATATATATATATATATATATATATATATATATATATATATATATACTAGGGTATGCCCGTGCCTGAAGGCACGACAAAATTTCAAAACGGAAAAAAAAATTAAAAGAACGTAATTACAAAACGGCAAAAAATTCCAAAATACGTAATTACAAAATGGTGAAAATTTCGTTCTCCATTAAAACAAAGTGTAATTTAAAAAAAATGGTCTTTAAAATTTTTGATAGAGTTTCTTTTATATATAGTACTATCCACTATGATTAAGAAATAAAAAACACACCAACAAAACTAATATTCCGTAATAAAATAAACATAACCTATTTAGCTTCAAAAATAAACAAAAGAACATAATTTTTTTAAACATGAATGTAAAGGTTTTACAAAATGGTTGAAATAGTTTTCGAAATGTTTATCTTTTTCTATTAAAAATATAAAAAAAAAAAACTATTTTTAATAAGTAAACTGGAAATTAAAAAAATCAGATAAAATAAAAAAAAAAATATTGCGCATGCCTAAAAGCGTGAAGAAAATTCTCTAAAGTATTAAATCATCTATAATTTAAGACAAAAAAAATTATGTAACACAAAACATTGTAAACAAATTAAAAAGTTGTGTATCGCCCTTGTGGATGGGTGTAAAGTTAAAAAAGATGATTGCGTGGCGAAAATAAAAGCTTTTTTCTCATATTATAATTTTGTATGCGAAGAAAATAACGTGTGATGAAAACACTGATTTGAGGCAATAATTTAAAATTAGAATACTATTTTCCAAATCGTAAAATAATATAACGTCAATATTTCCTAACACGACATCATCTCATATTCCTGTCAGAATTACAACTCGTGTTAATCTTGTCAATGAGGTGTGTCAAAAAACACATGCTAAAATATATAATCTATAAAAGTGATTAGTTAGTCAAACTCATAATAAAAATTATTCTAAGCCATTGTTTCTATTATTATAAATTGGTTTATGTATTTTATTGGACAATTTGTTTTAAATATCAATTGTTTGAAAGATTTCAGTTGTTGTCCTTTTCACGGAATCGTATTGTGTCATTTCGTGTCAATTTACTGTGAAATTTATAAAATTATGATGTATCCCCATGTTTATTTGGACCGTATTTGTGTCAACTAAAAAAAACACGAATTTGAGTCATGTCGTATTCGTGTCCAAAAACTCTTTGTCGCGTTGTGTAATGTCGGCCCGAAATACAATCCAAAAATATAAATTGCCACCCCTAATTATGTTTCACACCTATGTACAAAATTTACCTACCCCAAGTCATAGGTGTTATTTTGCCATTGTATATGGAACCACTATTTTTATCCAACAAATTGTCTCACTCAATTTAGAACCTTAAAAATAATTGAAAGCCACAATTACATAATTATCAACCCAAAAATTATATAAACGAAACACTGTGTTTTGGCATTTTTTACTCGCAACAAACTGTCTTTTTTAATGAGCCAACTAAGGTCATAATTATTTTATTCACAACAAACATTTTTTAGCCACTAAATTGTCCGATTGAACATGAAACATTATCAACCAAATAATGTACAAACAAAACAGTGTTATTTCCGCCCATTTCTATGTAGAGCAAACTGTCTTTTTTATGATCCAACTATGTTTATAATTTTTCTATGCACATCAAAAAGATTTTTCACTCCGATAAATTATCTCACTCAATTTGGAAACTTAAAAATAGTTTAAAACATCAATTACAAAAATCAGTCGGAGCCAAGCTCTCCACAATCCCAAGAAAAACAAAACACGTGTTATGACACGAAACCAAACAAATTATAAAACTACCTAACCAAAAACCACCAGCGGAAAAATACAGCATGCACCCGTGAAGTTAGCTCTGGCCAACAGAGGAGTAATGGGCAAACATCTATTTCTGAATCAAGTAACTTTGCTAAACACTTTACAACCATAAACTCCTCTTTCAAATAAACCTCTTAATTATATCCGACACACTTACCTACCCCTGACGGTCTTCCCCTCACTACGGTAACCTCCACCATCCCTCTCCCTCAAGAGACCTCATCCATCAAAACAGATCTGATGTGACTGACGCACTCCCTCGCCCTTCTTGTTTCATTGCACCCCGATAATCTCCATCTACCTGGTAAAAACTTGAAAATATATCAAGTAATAAACCGTCCATTACTTTATTTTTATAGTGAACTAAGAATACATAACTCTGACACTCGCTTTATTGGCATGGGATGCTTTATTGTAAGAGTGTAAAATATAATACCCATCTTGACCCAATTTAAATTTTGTAGCTCATTTACAAAATGTAAATGGGTTCTCTGAGAGATCTTGGACCCATTTATATCTCGAACCCATTTACATATTGAACCCATTTATGGATACACACTTCTTTACATCTTGAACCCATTTATGGATTAAGTATGGGATCTGTGAACCCATTTAAATGCGATCTATGAGACAACTGATCTTGAACCCATTTATGGGTTAAGTAAAAGACCGTGCAATACTATATTTTATGGATACACACTTCTTTTCATACTCCATTTCGTAACGCCAATCAGATTTAGGAGAGAACATTTACACCTATATCTATAGAAACCCAAGTTAGTATTCAAGTTTCAACATTCATACCTTTCAAATAAAATAGAGTATGAAAAGAAGTCTGTATCCAAGCATATGCTTCGTGTTAAAAAAATCTAGAATGTAAGAGGAAAATGGATTCAATATGTCAGTTATTTAGAGAGAGAGAGAGAGAGAGAGAGAGAGAGAGAGAGAGTCTAATACCATACCCGGGTAGTGGAGATGCATGTTGTTATCCATGTCCTTATCTTCCAAAAACAGAGATGGAAAAATACAAAAATGCAAAAATTAAAACCACGTGCTTGGGGGAAAAAATCTCCACTATTGCCAAAAATGCAAAAATTAAAACCACATGCTTGGGGGAAAAAATCTCCACTATTGCTTGAAAAAATCAACAATGGTTAATATAATAAAACAGTAGTGGATGAATACTGATATTCAACTAAGACTCTGACGCTAAGAAGGGGGTTGAATAGTAACTGGGTACCGAATGGATATCTGATGAAATACCAGCAGCGATGGAGGTTCTCACTCGTAAATAGATCATAGGAAAATTCAGCTCCAATGGAAAAGGCGAACACCAGATCTCAGAAAATTAGAACCCCCAAACCAAGTTCAAACCGAAAACGAAACCAAAGTCCCCGGAATCGACCTTATCACCGGAACAACAAACAGATCTTCAAACCGGACCACCTCCAAAACAGAACTCGTCGAATAAATGGAGCTCCAGGAAAAAAAAACTTACGCTGGAGAAAACAACCAACACCGAAAAAGCTACCACTGATCGGAACTCAGAACAAACAAAACTCCAAAAAAAATTGATATCAGAAAAACCAGAGTACAAAAAAATCTAACCAAACCGAGATCCAAATGAGCTTTAAGATTTAGTCTCTCAAAAAGTATATATATATATATATATATATATATATATATATATATATATATATATATATATATATATATATATATATATATATATATATATATATATCTGCACCAAACGAAAACTAAAACAAAAAACAAAAACGTAGAGAAATCGGTGTGGATTTAACCCCAAAGTCGGAGCAGATCTGCCATAATAGAGACTATAATAGAAACCCACCTTGAGCTCAAACAGTTTTACCCAAATATATTCTCCACCTTGACCTATCCCATGGAGAGGAGCATACCTATTGACTCTCAACCTTAAAACCTTCAAAGTTTTGTTGTTTGTTTCTTCATATTGAAGAGAGACAATTACGAAAATGAGTTATGCACACTTTATCAGAGATAGGAGCACCAAGTAACTCCAGTTCTGAAACTGTTAAAGAGATGTCGGAGAAAGTGCATGAATGGGTGGGCTATACACGCAAGTTTTCAAATTAAAGTAAAGTGAAATTGGATAATGAAAAAGTGAAGTATACGCATTTTTTCGAGCGCTGTGAACTGTCAATCTAATTTTTTTTAGACCCGTGAAATTTCGTTTGTCAGTTCATTTTTTTGGAGACCCGTGAAAGTTTAGTGTGAATGACTCCAACTCTTGGCTTCTCCCAAAATTAATCACAGCCTTTCCCTGCGTGCCTATGTGTCTTCCATCTTAACCACAAATTATCTTTTAAACTTATGAAACAGTAAAAACACACTTGTAACTTATATATATATATATATATATATATATATTGTGAATGATATATATATACTTATGATATGAAGCATACCCGGCACATGCTATCAGGGGAAGTTGCGCGATGAGAGTGAGCCCCTGGCTTGAGGAGCAGGGTGTGGATATTCCCCAGGTCATAGTCATCCAATATTATGTGTCATTTTATTTTTGGGGGTGAGAAGTCTTGGGTATGAGTCGTTGTCACTTTCTGGTTAGGAACTATCACCGCTTCCCATACGTTATGATTGATTTTATCGCCATGGCAGTGTGAGTAATTCCTGAAAGATGATAGCATGGTGCAGTATTTTTGCATCTTATAGACATTTATATTATGTGTATTGCAAAGTGTACATTATGTGTGTTATGTATACGTGGTTATAGGAACGAATGATTGCTTATATATATTTAGAATAAATATATATTTGTAGATACTATAGGTGAGGAGAATATGGAGTTTCTATGATGTACATCTTGGGTGATTTTAGGTGTACGAGTTCATTGGGGTCGAAGGATCGTACTTAGAGACAATTGCGGTATATTGACCCAAGGATTTCAACAGAGATTAAATTGTGTATTTAGAGATGGTATTCTATAATTGGGTAAATGTAGTAGTAGGATTTGTGTGGTCATGATGGATCCCTACGATCAACATTGTCAAGGAGTAGTGTATCGGGGGGTTCCTTATATGGATTTCGCTTTGCGAGAAGCCCCATGCACGAAACGTAGTGCAATGTTAGGAGTGGAGAGAAGTTATGCCTTTAGTACTAGATTGTATGTTGTTTAGAAAATAAATTTATATATTGAAGCCTAATGTTAATGTGTGTCGTTCTAAGGCTAATAATTTGTTTATGTATATGACTAGAGACAATAGAGCCTGGTAAGGTATATATATATGGGTGTATATACATTTATGTGGGGCTAAAAAGGGAAGGATTCATGGGTTATATTAGGATGGAAAGTCATGCGGGTATAGGTCGTGCCTATGGTAAGGTAGGTTGTTCTTATATGGGTGGGGTAACTTAATTAAGGTTCCAAGACAAGCCTAGGTGTACGCTGTAGATGAGAAGTGAGTTTGGGGTTTCACGAGAGTACGACTCCACTTTAATTATGAAATAGTGCATTTATATTTATTATGCACGGTTAAAACACTTGCCAAACATTTTTTCACCTCGGGCTCTGACCCGTTTATATTTCTCTTATGCTATATATATATATATATATATATAAAAAAAATAAAGGAGGAGGGATTTTTTGTCTTCTCCAACTGACGATTTAGATTAAATCTGGTGGATTTGGTCTTTATCAACTGAGGGTTGAGATTAAATCAGATGAGTTTTGGTATTAACCAATTAACGGTTGAGAATATCTAACTCATTGGTCACAATGAATGTTGAAAGATTGTGTCAATATGGAATTTTTTTATTGCGAGTCTCGAGCCTCTCACCCGTCCCATCTTTCATCACTACCTCGAGCCTCCCACCCATCCCCACAAGAACTCTCTCTCTACCTCTTCTCATATCTGTATGTTAGCTCTCCCAAAGAAAACCCAAATACCAACAAAACTCACAAAAAAATTCTCAAACACAGGTACATATTGAAGCAGATCAAAAGGGTCACCCCCATGGTGGTTTTTTTGCCTCCTTATGCTTCTACTGGATCGAGTTCTATGAGATCCAAAAGGTACCTAGTTCTATCTCTCATGTGGTGTCAGGAGGTTTGCTTTATTTCTGATATGAGATTTGAAAAAATACCATCGATCATGTGGTGTCCAGATCAGGGGGTTTGTTCACGTCGGGTCATACCACTGGATGGAGTTCTATCAGCTCGAAGTTTGTAAACTCTTCGGCGAGTCTCGAGCCATTACCCCCTTACCGTAACAGATCGTGATGTTTGTAAACTCTTCGGCGAGTCTCAGTTTACAAGATGAAGTGTGCTCGGAGGCGGCGTTAGCGCTAGCATGTCTTAGTTCAGATGCATCCAAATATTATTGGTGTCTTTCCAAAGCTATTTGAGGTACTGTTGATTTACTCTAATTTTTTGAGATACTGTTGGTGTCTTTCTTGATTTTTATTTACGTGATTGATCTGAAGGGGTTCTGTAAACCTCAACATGGAGCAGATCTGAACATGAGTGTTAAACCTTTCAAAGTACAATCAGGACGAGGGTTATTACCAAAGTAACAGACCTTTGCAGGTTCCTTTAGTTTTAGAGCATTAAAGAAAGAAATCTTTTAATTAATATATCTTGGACTCAGCACCGTGTATTTCTCTTTTTTTTTTTGTTCAGACCCAACACGGACCCAGCACTGTGTATTACCCAGCACCGTGTAGGACTTGATATGCTTTTTTTTTCCAGCTTGGTATGGGTTCCTCTCAAGAGTGAAGAAGCAACACCACTCTTACAGGTTTGGGTGTTAATTCCTGCTTTTTCTTTCTTATGATGTTTAATCTTTGACAAATTTTTCCCACTAAATTATTTTTGGCGTTTGATGTAGGTTGAGAGATGATGATTATCGATATCTAATTCAAGAAATCGTGATCCCCATAGGTGACTGGGGTTGAGAGCTGTCTTTTCTATTTTTTTTCTTCTCTCTCTTACCTACTAATGAGTTGTTTAATCTATCAACCCACATAACTTTTGAAAATCATAACCCACAATACTTGGGTCTTTATAATTTTTTAGTATCTCTCTCAACTGTGAAGTGAAGTCACCCGCTTTGTCTATGACCAAGGTTTAAACACAGTGATGTTTTTCCGGTAATATTTTCAACTAAGGGTCCGTTTGATACATATTGGGCAAAAGTGTTGGCATGGCGAAATTTGCCAGGACAAATTTTGCGTAGGCAAATTTTGCCTGGACAAATATTTTTTTCTCGCATTAGGCTATCAAACACCAAATGAGGTAAAACAAGTTTTTTAGGCAAAACATTTTAATAACACATTTTTCGTCCATATTAACATATATAATAATAATAAAATATGTTTTTTTTTTAAGTTTTCGTCCCAAGTCTTATTTAATAAAAAACAGTTTTTTCTTTTCTTTTTTAGTTCCCGTTTTTATTTATTAAAAAAGTAACAAACTATATATATATATATAAAGTTTTTTATGCCAAAACTACTTATTAAAAACAGTTTTTGCATTAAAACAGTTTTTAATTTTTACATTAAAACAGTTTTTACGTTAAAACAGTTTTTAATTTTTTTACATTAAAACAGTTTTTATATTGAAATAATTTTTTGCATTAAAACAGTTTTTACATTAAAACATTTTTTTTAATTTTTTACATTAAAACAATTTTTTACATTAAAACAATTTTTACGAAAAAATAGTTTTTACATTAAAACAATTTTTTTTATTAAAATAGGTTTCACATCAAAATAATTTTTAATTTTTTACATTAAAACATTTTTTACGTTAAAACAAATTTTTACGTTAAAATAGTTTTTACATTAACACGTTTTTTTACGAAAAAACAGTTTTTACATTAAAACATATTTTAATTTAAAACAGTTTTTTAACTATTTAAAACAATTTTTAAAATATTCATAACAGTTTTTTTAATTATTTAAAATAGTTTTTAAATTGTTTTTTAAAATATTAAAAGCGTTTAAGAAGTTAGCAAATTTGTTGGCAAATATTTCTCACCCATATAACAAAGCAAAATTTGCCAACATGTTATGCATAAGAGGTGTTGTACATTGACAAATAGCTTGTAGGAAAATTTTTCTATCAAACACACCAAATTGTAGGCAAATGTCATATTTGCCAACTTATTTGTCATTTGCCATGGCAAATAATGCTATTAAATGGACCCTAAGGGTTTTTCCAGTGTCATTTTTTGGGGGGTTTGTGTTTTTTTGAATATTAAGAGGTTAAACACAGTGTTTGGAGTTCTATTTTTTATTTCATAATCCACCAATTCTACGAGTACTATTTTTAGCTGTATTATGTTTGTAGTTGAAACTCACCAATTTTACAATTTTACAGGTACTATTCATCTGATCGGGTGAGGACACAACACATATTCATGGAGAGTTGAGAGAAAGATGCGAAACAGAAGTTAGGGGAAGAAGAGAAAGACATGGAAAGTGGTTTGTTTTTTATTGCATCATAAATATTTATTGGCATTTGTACACTATGGTACAATTCGGTGTTTACTTTGTACAATTTTGATCCAACGAATTGTATTTCTTTTTTTTTTTCTTTTCATGTTTACCCTATGTAAGTAAGGGACTTCCAGAGTATTGAAATGTTTTACTTTTTTGCTTTTGAAAATTTATTTTGACGACTTCTCTATGCAAATTTGTGGAAGTTTTTATATATTACTAATTTTTTGTTTTGGAAAATTAGTGTTTTTTTGTATATTACAAATATAGTAAAATCCAGTCTTGATCTCTGTGCAAATTAGAGGTGTGGTTTACCTTTTTGTGCCCTTTCTAAGAAATATGTGTTCACATATTTCTTAGAATATGTGAACACTCTTCTTTGCAGGGGTGGAAATTCGGATCAACGGGTCGTGTTTCGCGCCGACACGACACAAAACGACAAGGTTTTTTCAGACACGAACACGATGTGACACGAATTCGTATTTTTTTTAGTTGACACGAACACGATCCGAATAAAAAACCGTACAACACAAATATCAGAATTTTTTAAATTCAATGCCTAAAAAACACGATAACATGACACGAACACCATATCATGTCAATTTCGTGTCGTTTCTAAAATTTCCACCCCTAATTCTTTGTACGAATGGGTTTTTCGATTCAGTTAGCACCTCTGATTTGTTTTGATTTTTTGTAGACACCTCAAATCCCATATGCTATAAACAAATCTTCTTTTTATCAATTTTTTTAACTCACCCGTATCTCCTCATGAGATGTCTTTTCATATGGTACACAAATTATATATATGGAGATATATTTTTTTTGTAACCTGTTTCTATATATGCAAACAATTAAGCAAGTTAAAAGTTGGGCTCAACTGCATAAATTTTATTTCGGTGTAATGTTTTCAATTAAATCATAGTACAAAATATTTTTACAAAATAACAACAATTCAAGTTACAAAAAATATGTGACTTGGCATAAAATATGACATAAAATATATATTTTTATTTATTTTGAACCTAATTCAAGTAAAATCGGCACAACATAGTTTTGTTTAATAAAAATGAGCTCGATCAAAATGAAAATGACACGACATTAAATATTATTTTTTTATAAGCCATGAAAATCACGAGTCTGTAATAATTGTAGATATGGTGCGGGTACTAAATTGAGCTTCATTTTCCCCTCTCCATACACAAAATACGTGGTAAAGTTTCAATGTTTTAAAATACAGATTATCACGTGAATAAATTTATCATAGGGACAAATTTATCGTCGTGTCATCGAATATTTTTGCTGTCGAATAATTAAGTGACAAAGGTGAGATTAAGTTTAAATGACCTTAAAGTAAAAAGTGTTATGTAATTAGTACAACCAGAAATTGAAAATATACAAAAGTAATGATGATAAAAATATTTAAGAACATTGACTATTAAATCTTAATGATATATCGCTAATAGAATGCAACAGGATAAAATTATGAGTCTGTCATCGGCACATGTATAAATTTATCACGAAAACAAATTTACCTTCGTCTCATTGGCACAAATACAAAAAATCATGGGAAAAAATTTTATCACCATGCCATCGGCACGGGTACACCCTAGTGTGTGTGTGTGTGTGTGTGTGTGTGTGTGTGTATATATATATATATATATATATATTATTCTAGAGGTGTCCAACCGCATGGATACCGGATGATTTTCTATCCAGAGTCTTGGAAGCCGTACTAGATGCGGACAGTTGCGGGATTTAGACAGTAGTCGCTTCCTATTCCTGTGTAAATCTAGATAGGATTCATGTTGTACATCGAGTTTACACACAAGAGTTATTTGTAGTTATTTATGTTTCTTCTTTATGGTTATTGTACTGTCTGTGACCCGACAGCTTATTCGGGTATATTTCCTTGTATGTACTCATTTCATTTTCTTCTAGCACTTTCTTTTATCATGGTACTTGTGTACAATTTTATCTTTACTAGATATCTATATTGTTGGTTTGATTTCCATTGCATGTTTTATTTGATTTTGGCATCCTCTTTTATAGTTTTGGGTAGTTAGCCTTATTTATTTTAGTTCGTTAGTTGATGCTACGGGTGATCCATTTGAGATTCCTATTTTAATTTAGTATAGGGTTGGCCACCCCTTATTATTTTAAGCGGGGTGTCACAGAGGGTATCAGAGCATCATGTTCTAATGTCCTTAGGATCTGTGCGGGTTTTCTGTGTTCTTCCGTTAGCGTTTTTAATATAGAGCCCTACTATTAGGACTGTTGTGTTCACTATGTTTATTTTCTTCTCTGAGGTGAAATTGCTTGAATGACGTTCTAATATCCTTGCTTTACACTCAGACGTCATCGAGAATAAGTTGTCCAAGAAAGGGAAATATGAGAGATGTAATACCCATAACATATTTTGGGTACGCTTTGGCTGGAGGTATTTTCATTCCTCGACTCAGGCGGAGATAAGAAGGAGAATTCTAGTGGTGATTCAAGGTGATCTGACGGTGTTTGAGTGGGAAGGAGAATTGACTCGAATGGAGGATTTCGTGATCGATAAGGTAAGTACTGAGGATAAGCGAATAGTGAAGCCCTTGAGAGGTTTAGATTGAGAAACTCATCAACATTTATTCGAAAACCTGGCGTTGTTAACTTTTAGTGATGTGAGGTGTGTGGCGTTGTCCCATTGTTAGGAGTAAAGTCTTCATTTAAGATGGGAGTAAGAAATTTTGAGATTTGGGTCCATTGAGTAGGACTGAAGGAGTTCTTGGGGGTCACGATAGCCCCTTTTCCTTCAGGATGGTTAGGGAGGATTTTCAAGAGGATGTTTCTCTTATGGAGAAATAGGCTTTAGAAAGAAAAATTGTCATGGAAGAAGTAGAGGACTTTGAAAAGGGATTCGTGGATGAAGTGAAGCAATTGGATTATGGAAGGTTAGGGTAGAATACCTTTCTTTGGGTTTGGGTCACGCTTTATGCGTTATTGGTAGTGTCGCATGTAAGGTATAAGGAAGGGTTAGCCGCTATAACCGTAGAGTTTACAAAACTTCCTTGGAGGAAGGAGTGAGTAAGTGAGGCCTTTGTATGACATATTTGGGGATGATGGACCGTCTCGTGATGATCTAGTAGCGAGTTATGCTATTGAATTCCATAAGTGCGGACCGTTAAAATTTATTAAGTTGTGACTATGAGGATATTATTTTATAGATAGGTTAGGGTAGGTATTTTTGGTATTCCAATAAGAGAAGGACTCATCGTGCGACAATGTTTTCTTGTGATGTTCAGGAATTGTATAGTTGAAGAGGTTCAGATTTTAGCAGATTTATTACTGAGTGGAGAATTTAGCTCATGGTTGTGCTAGTTTTGAGAACTAGGTATTGGTTAGAATATTGTATTTGTTGAGGCCTTATGTCTTGTATATAAGGTGTTTGTTTGGTATGTAGAAATGTATGAAATTACTTTATAGTATGTTATTATATAGGCCTTCGGGCAATATCTATGATTCAAAAATCTTTTATAAAACCTTAATCCTGGTTCAACCGATCTCAATCCCCGACATAGCTACATAGTAGTGTTATTGGGAGGGTTCCTTGTTTGGATTTCACTTGTGAGACCTCCCCTGCATGAAGGTAGCTTATGTCAGGAATTGAGAAGAGTTCAACCATTAGAAATTTTAAAATTTTATATATACTTAATATGTTGATTTAGATAGTTCTTGAGAGTTATGTTACGATTTGAGGCTAGTGGAGCCGGGTTATGTGCATTTACGAGTTGATCTCGGAAATCGGGTGTATGGGTGCCCTGGGTAGATAGTATTACTTTAAAGTTATATGGTTCGATGTGAGAACTAGAAAAGATAGGTATAGTGATCTTGAGGGTAGATGTAAGGACTAGATGAGATTCGATGTCCTTAGCATAACCTAAATTTTGAGGACAAAATTTTTGTAAAGGGGGAAGTATGTAACACCCCATGATTTTGGGACTGAGAAATTAAATTTTTGGGAGAAATAAAATTTATTTAAATCAGAGAAGTTTAAAAAAAAATAGAAATTGAGGCCCAAAAATTAAGGACGTTATAAAGTATTCCGGATGATGATTCTGAGTGCGCCAATGATTTCGAATGGGTCGAGATAGTTGAAATGACTATCCTTGGGATTTATTTCGGTTCCGGAATATTTTTAAGTTAGTTTGACTCAAATTGGAGTAAATGAGTCATTTAAAGTGTGTATTATCATTTAAAACTATAGCTTATGTTTTTAAGGGTTCAAGAGGCTTACAGATTAACCCATCTCATTTGAGAGAAAGAGAGAAAGAGAAATAAAGAAAGAAAGAAGAAGAAAGGAAGAAATAGAGAAAGGGAAAAGCTTGGAGGTTTTCTGCCCGTACGCGATCCCGAGGACGATTCAACCTCTACAACTTCGAGGCAAGTGTTTAATCTTGATAAATATTTGATTTGTGTATTTCATTTCATAATTTGTGGATAAATGAATTGGATTTTGGGTATAAATATCAAAACCTAGATTTTGGGTACTAAAACTTGAATTTGATGTTTATATATGGGATTGATGGCATATGAATTGATGGGTTGAAATGTAGTATGAGTTTTAATGGTAAGAATATTATTGAGTTATTGATTTGGGGGTTAGATGATGATACCTGGATGTTTGGATAGTTAGGGTTTTGATCAAAATGGAAAAAGGGCAAGATATCTAGTATGGTCGGTCGATCGTGGCCAGGGGACCGATCAACCGCGCATCAAGAGAAAAGCTTACTTCATTCTTTGTAGGGCATAATTTTAGACCCTTGGTCGATCGGGGTCTGGGAGAGGTTGACCGGTCCTCTGTTTTTTGCCCAACAATGGTATTTTCTTTTACCCCCTTTTCTTTTGGGTTTTATTCTTAGGGGCCTTCTTAATGGACTTATTATGGAGGGTTATGATATAATATTAAAGGATTTGTGCCTTAGGATGAATAGTGGCTTTCAGACCTATGTTAGAATTGGATTATGAGGGTAGGATGCCTCTTTTTTGAAAGAAATGAATATGGGACTGAATGATAGGCGGATTATCTTAATATGATGGTGGTGAGATATTATGAAATAGTTATAAATTGTGGAGATAGTCCCTTTTTGTTTATATGCGTTTGAAGTTAAGAGGTATTACGGTATATGCTTTAGATTATTACCGAATATAATGGTTATGTGTGTACTTCTATTCGAGTTAGCTATTTCATATTTATGCGTTAATGCTAAGGGTTAATAGGGACAATTGAACCGTAGTCGGAATTGAGAACGATTGGATCGTACTATCAGCTAGAATAGGTTGTGTTGTAAATCTAGTCGGGATAGCTGTTATATATACTTGTGTGTGATTAATAATGGGGATTCCAATAATTGATGGGATCATGGAATAATTTAGGATTGAGCTTGAGGTTTGTAGACAATTAATGATGTGCAATCCTATAGTCGGGATTATTACTAGATATATCGAAGTGTATTCGGATATAGATGGAATGTATCGTGATTGTTATATATATTGGAAGACTCTTCATATCATAGGGAAATGGATGAGTATACTTCAAGTGATGAACCGTATTTATATATGGAATTAAGTTAATATGATTGGTGTGACAGCTAGTATAATGAGGACTATGTACACTTATAGCCGAGTTTATAAATCTCATACATACGGACGGGAGATAGTGTGTATATATATATATATATGTGTGTGTGTGTAGGTATGTATATGTGTGTGTACATATGGCGTGAATATCTATACCGTGCGTGATGGATTGTATATATGATGTGATCATATGGATGTATATATATATATATATATATATATATATATATATATATAGTGTGCATAATATATATGTACTTATGGTATGAAGCATACCCGACACATGCTATCATAGGAAGTTGCGCGATGAGAGTGAGCCCCTGGCTTGAGGAGCAGGGCGTGGATATTCCCCATGTCATAGTCGTCCATTATTATGTGTGTCATTTTATTTTTGGGGGTGAGACGTCATGGGTATGGGTCGTTCTCACTTTCTGGTTAGGAACTATGACCACTTCCCATACGTTATGATTGATTTTGTCGCCATGGCGGTGTGATAATAGTCTGATAGGTGGTGACCACGACAGAAAGTGAGTAATTAGCGAAAGATGACATCATGGTGCAGTATTTTGGCATCCTATAGCCGCTTATATTATGTGCATTGCAAAGTGTACATTCAGTGTGTTATTTATGCATGGTTATAGGAACGAATTATTGCTTATATATATTTAGAATAAATCTCTATTTGTATATCCTATAGGTGAGGAGAATATGGAGTTTCTATGGTGTACATCTTGGGTGATTTTGGGTGTACGAGTTCATTGGGGTCGAAGGATCGTACTTAGAGATAATTGCGGTATATCGACCCAAGGATTTCAATAGAGATTAAATTGTGTATTTAGAGATGGTATTCTATAATTGGGTAATTGTAGTAGTAGGATTTGTGTGGTCATTATGGATCCCTACGATCAACATTGTCAAGGAGTAGTGTATCGGGGGGAGGGGGGGTTCCTTGTTTAGATTTCGCTTTGAAAGACGCCCCACGCACGAAACGTAGTGCAATGTTGGGAGTGGAGAGAAGTTATGCCTTTAGTACTAGATTGTATGTTGTTTAGAAAATAAATTTATATATTGAAGCCTAATGTTAATGTGTGTCGTGCTAAGGCTAATAATTGGTTTAAGTATATGACTAGAGACAATATAGCCTGGTAAGGTATATATATATATATGGGTATGTATACATTTATTTGGGGTTAGAAAGGGAAGGATTATTGGGTTATGTTAGGATGGTAGGTCACGCGGGTATAGGTCGTGCCTATGGTAAGGTTGGTTGTCCTTATATGGGTGGGGTAACTTATTTAAGGTTCCAAGACACACCTAGGTGCGCGCAATAGATGAGAGGTGAGTTTGGGATTTCACGAGAAACCGACTCCACTTTAATTATGAAATAGTGCATTTATATTTATTATGCACGGTTAACACACTTGCTAAACAGTTTTTCATCTCGGGCTCTGACCCGTTTATATTTCTCTTTTGCTATATATATATATTGTTCTAGAGGTGTCCAACCGCATGGATACCAGATGATTTTCTATCCACAGTCTTGGGATCCATACTAGATGCGGACAGTTGCGGGATTTAGACAGTAGTCGCTTCCTATTCCTGTGTAAATCTAGATAGGATTCATGTTGTACATCGGTTTTACACACAAGAGTTATTTGTAGTTATTTATGTTTCTTCTTTATGGTTATTGTAATGTCTCTAACCCGACAACTTATTTGGATATATTTCCTTTTATGTACTCATTTCATTTTATTCTAGCACTTTCTTTTATCATGGTACTTGTGTACAATTTTACCTTTTCTAGATATCTATATTGTTGGTTTGATTTCCATTGTATGTTTTATTTGATTTTGGCATCCTTTTTATAATTTTCGGTAGTTAGGCTTATTTATTTTAGTTCATCAGTTGATGCTAGGGGTGATCCATTTGACATTCCTATTTTAATTTACTATAGGGCTGGCCACTCGTTATTATTTTAAGCGGGGTGTCACAGATGGTATCAGAGCATCAGGTTCTAGTGTCCTTAGGATCTGTGTGGGTTTTCTGTGTTCTTCCGTTAGCATTTTTGATATAGAGCCCTACTATTAGGACTTTTGTGTTCACTATGTTCATTTTCTTCTGTGAGGTGAAATTGCTTGAATAACGTTCTAACACGGTTGCTTTCGTCTCAAACGTCGTCGAGAATAAGTTGTCCAAGAAAGGGCAAGATCAGAGATGCAATACCCATAACAGATTTTGGGTACGCTTTGACTGGAGGTATTTTATTTCCTCGACTCAGGCGGAGATAAAAAGGAGAATTCTAGTGGTGATTCAAGGTGATCTGACGGTGGTCGAGTGGGAAGGAGAATTGACTCGAATGGAGGATTTTTTGATAGATAAGATAAGTACTGAGGATAAGCGAATAGTGAAGCCCTTGGAAGGTTTAGATCGAGAAACTCGTCAACCTTTGTTAGGAAACCTGGCGTTGGTAACTTTTACTGATGTGAGGTGTGTGGTATTGTCCCATTGTAAGAAGTACAGTCTTCACTTAAGATGGGAGTAAGAAATTTTGAGATTTGGGTCCATTGAGTAGGACTGAAGGAGTTGTTGGGGTTCATGATAGCGCCTTGTCCTTCAGGATGGTTAGGGAGGATTTTTGGGAGGATGTTTCTCTTATGGATAAATAGTCATTAGAAAGAAAGATTGTCCTGGAAGAAGTAGAGGACTTTGAACAGGGATTCGTGGATGAAGTGAAGCAATTGAATTATGGAAGTATAGCGTAGAATACCTTTCTTTAGATTTGGGTCACACTTTATGCGGTTTTGGTAGTGTCGTATGTGAGGTATAAGGAAGGGTTAGCCTCTATAACCATAGAGTTTACAGAACTTCCTTGGAGGAAGGAGTGAGTAAGTGCGACCTTTGTATGACATGTTTTAGGATGATAGATCGTATCGTGATGAGCTAGTAGAGGGTTATGCTATTGAATTCCAGAAGTACGGACCGTTAAGATTTGTTGAGTAGTGACTATGAGGATATTGTTTTATATATAGGTTAGGGTAGATATTTTTGGTATTCCAATAAGAGAAGGACTTATCGTGCAACAATGTTTTGATGTGAAGTTAGGGAATTGTATTGTTGAAGAGGTTCAGAGTTTAGCAGATTTATTACTGAGCGAAGAATTTAGATCATGGTTGTTGTAGTTTTGAGAACTAGGTATTGGTTAGAATATTGTATTTGTTGAGGCATTATGTCTTGTATATAAGGTGTTTGTTTGGTATGTCAAAATGTATGAAATTATTTTATAGTATGTTGTTATATAGGCCTTCGGGTAATATCTATGATTCGAAAATCTTTTATAAAACTTTAATCCGGGTTCAACCGATCTCAATCCCCGACATAGCTACATAGTAGTGTATTGGGAAGGTTCCTTGTTTGGATTTTTCTTGCGAGACCTCCCCCGCATGAAGGTAGCTTATGTGAGGAATTGAGAAGAGTTCAACCATTGGAAATTTTAAACTTTTATATATACTTAATGTGCTTCTTTAGATCGTTATTGAGAGTTATGTTACGATTTGAGGCTAGTGGAGCCGGGTTATGTGTATTTATGAGTTGAGCTCGAAAACCAGGTGTATGGTCACCCTCGGTAGCTAGTATTACTTTAAAGTTATATGGTTTGATGTGAGAACTGGAAAAGATAGGTATAGTGATCTTGAGGATAGATGTAAGGACTAGATGAGATTCGAAGTCCTAGGCATAACCTAAATTTCGAGGACAAAATTTTTGTAAGGGGAGAAGTATGTAACACCCCATGATTTTGGGACTGGGAAATAAAATTTTTAGTAGAAATTAAATTTATTTAAATCGGAGAATTTAAAAAAAATGGAAATTGAGGTCCAAAAATTAAGGACGTTATAAAGTATTCTGGATGATGATTCTGAGTGTGCTATTGATTCCGGATGGGTCGAGATAATCGAAATGACTGTCCTTGGGATTTATTTCGGTTCCGGAATATTTTTAAGTTAGTTTGACTTGAATTGGAGTAAACGAGTCATTTAAAGTGTGTATTATCATTCAAAACTAGGACTTATGTTTTTAAGGGTTTAAGAGGCTTACAAATTAGCCCATCTCATTTGAGAGAAAGAGAGAGAGATAAAGTAAGAAAGAAAGAAAGAAAGAAAGAAAGAAAGAAAGGGAAAAGCTTGGAGGTTTTCGGCCTGTACGTGATCCCGGGGACGATTCAACCTCTACTACTTTGAGGCAAGTGTTTAATCTTGCTAAATATTTCATTTGTGTATTTCATTTCATAATTTATGGATAAAACAATTGGATTTTGGGTATAAGCATCAAAACCTAGATTTTGGGTAGTAAAACTTGAATTTAATGTTTATATATGGGACTGATGGCATATGAATTGATGGGATGAAATGTAGGATGAGTTTTAATGTTAAGAATATTATTGAGTTAAAGATTTGGGGGTTAGATGATGATACTTGGATGTTTGGAGAGTTAGGATTTTGATCAAAGTGGGAAAAAGGGCAAGATATCTGGTATGGCCGATCGATCGCGGCCAGGGGACCGGTCGACCGCGCCTCATGGGAAAATCTTAATACATTCTTGTAGGGTATAATTTTAGGCCGGCGATCGACCGGGGGTCTGGGACCGATCTACCGGTCCTCTGTTTTTAGCCCAAGAATGGGATTTTCTTTTACCCCCTTTTCTTTTGGGTTTTATTCTTTGGGGCCTTGTTTATTGACTTATTATGGAGGGTTACGATATAGTATTAAGGGATTTGTGCCTTAGGATGAATAGGGGCTCTCGGACCTATGTTATAATTGGATTATGAGGGCAGGATACCTCTTTTAGGAAAGAAATGAATATGGGACTGAATGATTGGCGGATTATTTTAATATGATGGTGGTGAGCAATTATGAAATAGTTATAAATTGTGAAGATAGTCCGTTTTTGTTTATTTGCGTTTGAAGTTAAGAGGTATTACGGTATATGCTTTTGATTATTACCGAATAGAATGGTTGTGTGTGTACTTCTATCCAAGTTAGTTATTTCATATTTATGCGTTAATGTTAAGGGTTCATAGGGACAATTGAACCGTATTCGGAATTGAGAACGATTGGATCGTACTATCAGGTAGAATAGGTTGTGTTGTAAATCTAGTCGGGATAGTTGTTATATATCTATGTGTGATTAACAATGGGGATTCCAATAATTTATGGGATCATGGAATGAATTTAGGATTGAGATTTAGGTTTGTAGATTATTAATGATGTGCAATCCTATAGTCGGGATTATTATTAGATATATCAAAGTGTATTCAGATATAGATGGAATGTATCGTGATTGTTATATATATGTTAAACTTGGAGTAGTAACCTCATTGTTATATATATTGGAAGACTATTCATATCATAGGGAAATGGATGAGTTTACTTCAAGCGAGGAACCGTATTTATATAAGGAATTAAGTTAATACGCTTGGTGTGACGGGTAGTATAATGAGGACTATGTACATTTATAGCCGAGTTTATAAATCTCATTCATACGGACGGGAGATAGTGTGTGTGTGTATGTGTGTGTGTGTGTATGTGTGTGTACATATGGCGTGAATACCTATACCGTACGTAATGGATTGTATATATGATGTGATCATATGGATGTATATATATACCCACGCCATATGTACACACACATATACATACCCCCCCCACCCCACACACACACACACACACACACACATATATATATATATATGAAGCATACCTAGCACATGCTATCATGGGAAGTTACGCGATGAGGGTGAGCCCCTAGCTTGAGCAGCAGGTCATAGTCGTCCATTATTATGTGTGTCATTTTATTTTTGTGGGTGAGAAGTTTTGGGTATGGGTCGTTCTCACTTTTCGGTTAGGAACTATGATGGCTTCCCATACGTTATGATTGATTTTGTCGCCACGGCGGTGTGATAATAGTCCGATAGGTGGTGACCCCAGCAGAAAGTCAGTAATTAGTGAGAGATGACAGCATGGTGCAGTATTTTGGCATCCTATAGTCGTTTATATTATGTGTATTGCAAAGTGTACATTATGTGTGTTATGTATATGTAGTTATAGGAACGAATGATTGCTTATATATATTTACAATAGATATGTATTTGTATATCCTATTGGTGAGCAGAATATGGAGTTTCTATGATGTACATCTTGGGTGATTTTGGGTGTATGAGTTCATTGAGGTCGAAGGATCGTACTTAGAGACAATTGCGGTATATCGACCCAAGGATTTCAATAGAGATTAAATTTTGTATTTAGAGATGGTATTCTATAATTGGGTAATTGTAGTATTAGGATTTGTTTGGTCATGATGGATCCCTACGATCAACATTGTCAAGGAGTAGTGTATCGGGGGGTTCCTTGTTTGGATTTCGCTTTGCGAGACGCCCCACGCACGTAACGTAGTGCAATATTGGGAGTTGAGAGAAGTTATGCCTTTAGTACTAGATTGTATGTTGTTTGAAAATAAATTTATATATTAAAGCCTAATGTTAATTTGTGTCGTGCTAAGGCTAATAATTTGTTTAAGTATATGACTAGAGACAACAGAGCCTGGTAAGGTATATATACATTTATGTGGAGCTAGAACGGGAAGGATTCTTGGGTTATGTTAGGATGGCAGGTCACGCGGGTATAGGCCGTGCCTATGGTAAGGTAGGTTGTCCTTATATGGGTGGGGTAACTTAATTAAGGTTCCAAGACACGCCTAGGTGCATGCTGTAGCTGAGAGGTGAGTTTGAGGTTTCATGAGAGTGCAACTCCACTTTAATTATGAAATAGTGCATTAATATTTATTATGCACTATTAACACACTTGCTAAACATTTTTCACCTCGGGCTCTGACCCGTTTATATTTCTCTTTTGCTTTATATATATATATATATATATATATATTGTTGTACAGGTGTCCTACCGCATGGATACCAGATGCTTTTATGTGGAGAGTCTTGGGTGTCATAGCAGATGCGGACTGTTGCGGGATTTAGATAGTAGTCTCTTCCTATTCCTGTGTAAATCTAGATAGGATTCATGTTGCACATCGGGCTTACACACAAGAGTTATTTGTAGTTATTTGTGTTTCTTCTTTATGGTTATTGTATTGTCTGTGACCGAACAGCTTATTCGGGTATATGTCCTTCTATGTACTCATTTCATTTTATTCTAGCACTTTCTTTTATCATGGTACTTGTGTACAATTTTACCTTTGTTAGATATATGTATTGTTGGCTTGATTTCCATTGTATGTTTTATTTGATTTTGGCATTCACTTTTATAGTTTTGGGTAGTTAGCCTTATTTATTTTAGTTCGTCAGTTGATGCTAAGGGTGATCCATTTGAGATTCCTGTTTTAATTTAGTATAGGGATGGCCACCCATTATCATTTTAAGTGGGGTGTCACGTGGAGCTTACCCTAAAGATAAACATGAAGATATAAATATTCGAATATCAGACAGATGAAACAATTCTCAAGTACAAATTTTTCTAATTTCACAACTAAATATTCTTATTACCTTGTAAACAACTCCAAATCAACCTCGTCCAAGTTTATTAGTATCAGAAAGGTCATATGTTGCAGCTTTAATAGTATCAAAGTCATATTGTAAGGATTCCACAGTGCTAATTTCATCCAGAACCTCAAAAAGAGAAAAGCAAAATTAGGAGCTTATATAATATACTTGAAGTTAAACCATTACTGGAAAATTGAATGATACATTAAAACTGAATAATTTCATTAAATGATACTAATATACTTGAACTTCAAAATGAATAATTTCATTGCAACAAATGAATGATACATTACAACTTAAATTTGCTTATATGGGTATAATTTAACAATATTTGATGATATTTCACATTCTCATGCCTAAGGTAATGATGTCCAATGCAACAAATTAAGGTATAAATCTAATAAGAAAATTTAAACTTACTTTCATATTCACCCGTTGGCATCTACTTCCCCTTTCCGATGAGGATGCAAATGCAAGCAATTCTAAGTATTATGAAAATGAAAATAACTATGACAGTAATAATTATAGTTCGAGTCGTGTTGTTTCCACCGTTGCCTACAAATAAATAAGAAAGTACTTATTACCTATTTGAAAAAGTGAAACCGAAACATTTTGTTATGAAAAAGAACAAACAAAAAGTACATTTGGGATAATTATAAATAGGAAAAGATTATAAAGAGTGTGAGTGGAATTTAGTGAAACTTTATGAATTAAATTTACCACGGTATGTAGAGGTTTGATGAAAAGCTTATTAAGAATGTAATGAACTTCAGATTAGGAGGAGGTGAAGGAGATGGTTATGTAACACCCCGTAATTTTGAGGATTTAGTATTTAATTATTTTTGGGAGATATAAAAATATTGAAATTGGAGAAACTTAAATTTATGATTTGGAGAATTTATTTGAGTGGGAAGAATTATTTATATTTGGCGACTTTAAGCTTAATTATTCGAAATTTTGTGTGTCACATTTCGAGGTAAAAATTGGAGAATGTCAAAAAGTATTTCGGATGACAATTCTGAGTGCGCGGTTGTGTCCGGATGGGTCGAGATAGTCAGAAAATAGTATCCTGGGTAGTAATCGAGTCTCGGGGCATTTTTTGGAGTAGTCGGGCCCACACGGAGGGATTTGGGCCATTTTAATTAGGCCCATGCCACTAAAAACGGGATTAGGGGTTTTAAACCTAATTGAGGGAGTGTTGAACGGAAGTTAACAAAAATTCTAACCCTAGGGTTTGAGAGAGAGATAGGGGAAAGAAATCAAGAGCAAATTGGGGACCTTTTGGAGTAAAATTAAAGGTCAAAGTGAGTGTTCGTCATCAACCATCCTCTACACCAACGGATCAGACTCTACGAACAATTCCAGGTAAGTTGTTAACTGTTGTAATTTTTAAATTGTGATAATCAATTCATATCATAGTATGTGTATCAAAAATCTATTTTTTGTTGTGGGTTAAATAGTTAAAAACAGGTTTTTCGGATTTGAGTAGTATACATATATTTGAGACTAAATTAAAGGTGGATTTGGATATGGGACTGCTGGAATCAATTGTAGGATTTTAATTAGTAAGTATTGGTGACAAGTTTCGAATCTATACGATGAATTCATATCTCAGTAGAATAAACCCGGGGAAAACCCAATTCGGGAAAAGTTTGGGATTTTTCTGAAACGATGAATGATTTAGGTCTTCTAGGAAGATTATAACATATTTCCATGTAATTGAAATATTGGTTGTGATTGAGTAAGGGTTTGGAAAGAAACTAAAAGCTTTAGGGTTCATAAATGGCGAAACAGAAGGTCGGAGAAGGAGCAAACCTGTTCGATTGATCGATCGATCGATGGAAAGGATCGATCGGTCGATGGTACTAAATTTTTGGCAGGTTGGCTAGTTTAATATATAAAGGGGAATTAATTTAAGATTTATTCCCCTACTTTTTATTTAGTGATAAATGCATATGTAACACATATTCCTTAACAATTATAAGGGGATATAGTTGGGTGTAGGAGGGTAATGATTGGATGTCTCGAGGGATGAATTTGGGAAATAAATTTTAGTGTTAATTTCATACCGAGGGAAAATTTTCGGGTATTGTAGTTGATTGGCACTACATTATTAAATGAATTGAGGTATAATTAATTAATTAGGGGGCGGAATATGGAATCGGGTATTAAGGATGGTATGGTCCAAGTAAGCGAGTCTGGGTATATTGGCTGGGTAGCGCCAAGTATAAAATTAATTAATGTATAAATTAATTAAATTAGAGTCGAACTCTAGACATGAGAAGGTAATAAATTAATTGAGGAGAAAATTAATTAAATTGAGTCTGACCATAGACTCGGAAATATATACAAGCTAGTGTTACGGGTTTTAGTACACGTTAAAGTCGGGCTTTATATTATATATACGGTGTGGTAATAGTGTGTGTATATATATATATATATATATATATATGTGTGTGTGTGTGTGTGTGTGTGTGTACTATTAAATATCAGGGACTAGATATTTATTTAATTTATATAATCTAGTGCTATCAAGGGAGGTTGCACGATGTGGGTGAATCCCCCTAGCTTGAGGAGTAAGGCGAGTGTATCCCTGTGACACCCCGACTAATTAAATACCGGGTAGCTACTCCTTTATTCAAATTAATACAAAATGTCAAGTTGGTTCAGTTCATACCATCACTGTCGAAAACATTTAAATAATTTCTAACCACCTAATATTTAAAAAGTGATATGTCAATTTCAATTAAATCCGATTAACATACACCCAATTTAGACTATGAAATGCTAATATAACAACCACAACATAGTCACAATAGAATAACCATGAAATAATAATGGGATTGGGGGAATACTTATCTAAATAATCTGAATACTGAATACAACCGAATACAAAGTCTGAATCACTAATTAATTACAAATCCCAAATCTAAAAATAAAAATTAATAAGTAAGATGTCTCTAAAAGAAAAGGGGAGACATGACTTACACATGAATAAATCTGAAATAGAGTCAAGATAGAAAGTGGAGGCATCTATTATCGAGGTCCTGTAACTTCCATAGCAGCTACAGCACGTCACCTGAATGGAACTCCTACGCTTAGTGTCCTTGTGGATGGGCACCTAAAAGGTTTTACAAGAAAATGGATTTGAAAGCAAACGGGTCAGACCCCGATTGTCAAAACAGTTTAAAATACAGCAAGTGTTTAATATCATTAAACAGTGAATATAAAATAAATGATAGTGCGTTCACTCACATGAGTTCCTCACCTCTCAACTAATCGTGCACACCTATCGTACCCGTACCCGTTCTAGATAATCTACTATCAAACTAGTCCAATTCAATATATGACTTTTACTATACTAATCATGGTTTAATTCCCGACGCCTTACTATAAACTGAGAGTTTTACCTTCATTCCTCGAAATTAGTTTCAATAATTACTAAGTTTTTTCCCCTTTTTAACTCCACAAAGATATTACATTAATTCACACTTGTACTTATATAAACAGTTCATTTCAATAATTCAGTATATCAATCTCATCATAATATACAATAATGGTACCCCTAGACTAAGCTACGGTGTACACATACTCTGCTATCAAATCCCGGTGCATCACGTACATAAGGATCACGCATTTCGAATCTCTCAGGAACCGTTTCGACAAATAACAAACACATATAATGGAGGCGAACATAGTTCACATCACATGGGTTACGCACATACCTACGCTCCCATGATCAACAGACTTATTAACTTCTCAATAAGCCCTTCTCTGACCTATGTCCTCGAGGTACCAATCTAAATCCTCCCGTAGGCACACAAAGATTAGATGGCCCTGATTGAACGCCGACCTCCCGTGATAGCAAGTATGGTAGGTATGTTATACACAAATAACTACATATACCAAGCATTCACACATCTTAGGTATCCCATAATATTAATAGAGGTATATTTCTCATCCCTATACCGTCATTTAATGTTACACGTTTACAAGTCCCCGATTTATATCCATTAAAGTTGTCAACTCTTCTCACGTCGTAATTTTAGTTACTTATTACCTAACCCATAGGTGTCATCCGGTTTACTACTTAATTCTAAGTTTTAATCCTCAACATATTCCAATCGCACAACTATACCCACTAGTCAACAAGGGAAGGTTAATACTTAATCTAATAAGTCTACTGGAAGTTCGAAATGAAATCAGGCCGAAAAAGGGCATTCTGTCAACTAGTTAGAAACCTTATTCGAACGAGGTTGTTCGAACGAGGGTCGTTTAAACGAAGTCATCGAACAAACTCATTGGAAGGTTTACTGTCATCTCGTTAGAAGCTCGTCCGAACGAGGTCGTTCGAACGACCTGGGGAGGTCTTCTAACGAGATGGCAGTAAACGCCCAGAAATTTCCCAACTCATTTTTATTCATTTTTCTCTTCTCTAAATCCATCCTAAGATCATCCAAATTACGTTTTAATGTTTGTAAACTATTTTAAGTCACCCTAGATCACTCCTTAACATATTTTTTTAGGGTTAAATCTTACAAATCAACATGCCAAAATCATAAATCACCCAACTTGCCCCAAACCCTCTGAACTTGAACCCAGAATTTAATGTGACACCCCGCCTAATTAAATACTAGATGATCAATCCTTTATTAAATTATAATCAAGGTGAACGGTTGGTTCATTCTCAGCATCACTGTCGAAAAATAAATTTTCCAATTTAAACACCCTAATATTTAAGCTAAGTGTCAAAACCATTTAAACCTTATTCCCATTTTATTTAAGTCCAATTATAAAACCTTTGATAATTAACAATTTAAGAGTCACACAATAATAGCAAGGATGTAAATGATCATTCAAGAATTTAACCATCAATAGTAAATCTCAACTTCAAAACACCAAAGAAAAACATTCTGATAGTAATAAATCCCAAAGTAAAACTACTGAAAGTAAATGAATTACAATCCCTCACAAAAACCAAATAAATAATGAAAAGGGAAACACATGCCCAACTAGAGAAAGTAGAACTAGAAACGGAATCAATAACGAGGTCGTCTAAGCACAAGGCCTGCAACTCCCACAAAAGTTGCAGCGCGTTCCATATCCAGAGAATCCTAAGCCTGATGCCCCTGTGGCTGGGCCCCTGTAATATATATATATATATATATATATATATACTAGGGTATGCCCGTGCCTGAAGGCACCTTGATAATCGCAAAACGACAAATTTTCAAAACACATAATTGCAAAATAACACAAATTTCATTCCCTAACAAAAAAAAACTAAATCAATATTCATCAATTAAATTTACATTGTCTCAAATTAACAAAGTGTAAATTTAAAAAAAAATGGACATAATCTCCTTTATTTATTGGTCTATCCACCCTGCTTAAGGGGTAACAACCAATCATACAATATTCAAAAAGTTCAAATTCATCAAACAAATATTTTAACGAAACAAACTTCTTTACAAAAAAATCACATATATTAATTGAGGTTGTCCCACATATTCCACTGTAATGATTGTCCGTAACTTTCAAAATGTGACCTGATACAAAATAAAAAATATAATTAATCAATGGAAATATCTAGTAAAATATTATATAAACTATGCTAATCATTAATTATATGCCAAATACACTACCTCGCGATATTGTTACGATTGATGTGGACACATTAGGCCCCTGTATTGACACCACATTAATTGATGATTTGATCTGCATAATCAATATAGAAAAAAAAATCAATACAGAAAAAAAAAAACTAAAATCAAAAAAGAATAATGTATCAATACAGAATAAAAAAATCATTGCCCTGGAATGTGACCCTAGGGTATGTCCGTGCCTGAAGGCACGTTGAAATTTTTTCAATGTACATAATAACGAAAAGGAAAAAATTTCTAAAGTGAGGAATTACAAAACGACAAAAATTTTATTCTCCAACAAAATAGTGTAATTTAAAAAAATAATAGTCATAAGTAGTATTATAGAAAAAGGAGAGTACATTTATAGTATATAAAAACATAGATCCAGTACAAAAAAATATGCATAGCGATTATAAAATTTGTAAAAATAATTCACATAGATGAGATATCTAAAATGCCCTACACGCATCATCTATAAATGCTCTCTACAAATCCGCGGTAAATGACACCTAGTCACTCCACTGCATCACTGCCAAATTTTCCTCCCACTGGTCATGGCCTTATGCAAATTCAACCTCTGTAATGCGCACACAAAACTATTAAACAATTAAGAGAATTAAAGCCATCTATGACCAAGAAAGTATTTGTGTCAATATCTTCATAATCACCATAAAAAATAGGGCATATACGTCCAATACATGTGTTTAGTAACTCCTAAACTGAAGGATTTGTAATCTGGTAAGTTATGTAATTACCCAAAATTTCCCTTTACTATAGACAAAGCAATGGTGCAAATTAACCAAAAATCAACTTGTGAGGGCAATTGCAAGAACTGGAAACATGAAATCTAATGTGGAGGTTCATCATACAAAAAAACATAAATATTTCAAACTACGATATCTGTGGAATGGTAGTAGTTTTATTCTCGGTATGCTCGTGTCTATGATCACTGTATATGCATATGAACTTGATTTTAGAATCCAAGACTGGAAAGAACTATCGAGTCTTTGGTTATGGGAGACTACGATTATAGCAGGTAAATTACATATGCTCCTCGTAGCGTTAAGGTACCGACTGCATGCCTACAATGATGATGGATTCAACTTGAGGCGTTTTTTGAATATGATAGAAAATTGGTAGTGCTAATACACATAAGTCTCTATAATCCTGAAAATACAAAGTAATACATAAGGTAAAAATCAAAACATAAAAACACAAAAAAGTATTGATCTGAACTTTTAAAAGGGAAAAATTAAAGAACACATGTCATCTCTCAATACACTTATTTTGTATTTAGACACTCGTTATTAGTTCCTCTAGTACAAACTCTAGATACAGTTACGCTCTCAATACAGTTCCTCTGCAACTAATAAATTATTATTCAATAAAATCTAAATTACAGATTGCTACACATTTTGCAAAAACCAAGTCCTTATATTTGTGCTAATAAGAAACTGAACAAAAAATACCCGATTAAGACCATATAAATATAGTCAATTAACTAAAAGAGGAGTAAGTCACAATTAGTTTAAAATAGAAATCTAAAAAGAAAAGGAACGGCGAATCAATATTTTTGGAAAATAACATCAATAAATTGACCCAACAACAGAATCCACTGTAAATTATCACTCAGAAGACAATATATGAAAATGTATGTCATTTAACATCTCCTAAATTCAAAAGATCACCAAACAAGTTTAAAATATTAGCTTTGTCAATTGACCCTTTTCTCAATCACAAACCTTGAATTCCTTTGGACCACTTAGTGTGTGCTCACTTAGACACACGGCTGCTTCCTATCCATAGTCGTCCTCCAAGCTTGGATTCTTTACATAAGAAAGAATGGATACATGAGAAAGCCTAGTGTTGACGACATAAAAGGGTCAAGAGGCCGCAACTGACTGTAAGTAACCACTTCTTAATTCCCATAGTCAACATAAAACACATCGAACATGTCTTTTCGAGATTCAACGGCAGCTCGAGGTGCATTTACAACCATTTCTCGCTTCCAAGAATTATCTGCACTGAACTGAGGAAGGACGATTTCACCCTTCTTCAAATTGAAGGAACCAATTACAGGAGCTTCTTTAAGGTTTAAAGAAGCAAGTTGCTGCTGGATAGAGGCCACTTTTTAAATGGCCAAAAATTAAGGGTAAACATATGTAAAAATATACAAATCATATCAAGTGTACCTCTATCATCCCCCCCGTGTATTATATATTAGCCACAAAAGTATTGGTTATAATCCATAAACTGTGTACCAGCCCCTGAGTGTGTATATATATCAGTTGTGATAAACTTCAACATAGCTTCCTGTTTGCTCTCTATCAATGCCTACATCAAATTTAAGCACTTATGTGAGTAAACATAGATGAGACAACATGTCCAATGGAATTACAATGATATACTTATTGTGACGTTCAGCACTATAAGTACACATTCAACACTATGTACAATGTCTGCCAATTTCACATGCCTTAGCAACTAAATGTACGTTAGATGTGAACCATCGATGATCTTTATATCAACACTACACATGCTTTTTAACATACTCACATGCACATTTTGTCATATAACCGAGATTTAACAAAGAAGTATTAAATTTTGAATTACTTCAAATTACCTGAAAGAACCACATAATGTATTAGTACATTACAATTACAAAAACTATCAAGACTAATCATCGATTTAAAACGACTACCATAAAAAACTTATATACAAGCTTAAATGTTAATGAAAACACTTGTGCCCATGTTACATATGACTTCATGAGGAGTTTTGGTTTGACTTGATACCAGTTAACAAAGGCGTTGGGGGCTGATGGCCTAGTTTTGCTCCTATTCATTACTGAGATGATGGTATGGGACATATTTTCATACGACCACATCCTTCAAAGGGTAACACGTGATGTTGTAGTGATTACAGTGTCAGTTGGTGGTGCGATGGTGGGAGAGGTTATTGGAGCTGCCTTTAGAACCTGCATATACCTGCTTTCAAAAAACACAAAGTTATATATAACAATTAATGTACCTGCTGTAATTTAGTCCAAAATAACTACCCACCAAACCAAATAAGAACACTAAGCTACACGATTATAATCTTGGTCCACAATTGGTGAGGGATTATATTTTTTCCCCAAAACGTGGCATTTTCCAAACATATTTATTGGCATGCTCGATGTCGATACCATTATAAATGTTATTTCAACATAATGACCAAACTAAGGTCACACCCATTATAAAGAAGGAAACTTGATGATTTTAGAAAGTGTTTGCACGTGGTATCATTATTCAATAGATCTTTTGCGATCATTAAAAGATTAAAAAAATGTTGTACCTCATTTGCAATTATGTGTATGTTTCCGACTTCATCAGCAGCCAAGCGATAAATGTCAAATAGAAATTCAGTGGCCATTTAAGAAGACATGAACCCTCTAACTTGATCAGCGTCACTTGTTAGTTGCAATGGAACCAACCCCTGCTCATGTGAAAAAAGAGACCGGGATGAGGTAGATCGGTAAAAATCACTCAACTGAGATGTTGCAGCAGCTAGGGTTGGGGTATACAAAACCATATATGTCTAACAGTGCAACATGCTTACATATATGTCTAATAGTGCAGCAGTGCAATGCAAGCAGTATATCTCCATACAGTAGAAATGTAAGTAGTGCAGCATTGTAAGCAGTGCAGCAGCATACAAAACCATAACAAACCAAATAATGGATCACTGTTTATCAAATAATGAATCACTTGAAATATCTGAATTCTGAAATACTATGTTGTAAATACATGTCCCAATCCAAAAACTAAGTGTTAAATCATGCGTTTTCACCTGCAACCCAATATGCGCAACTGATACAACTTGACAACTTAATAAGAGTTAAAGAAAGACAACTAAATATACAACCATACGAACAGAGTGAAGAAAACGAATTGAGATGGTGTCCTAAAAAAGAAGTAGATGAAATAAATGTGAACCAAGTCTTAACTAAATTATGTAATTCAATCGTATTGATAAAAAACTATCCAATATTAAACTTGCACTAAATACAACCCAAACTCAACACCCTTAAAAGTTTCTTCAACAAATGAATGAATAAACCTCAATTAGAGGAACTTAGTATGATAAATTCATTTGAAGTAAAACTAAGGCAAAGCATCCTCCCAAATCATTACGTGGATAATAATTACAACCCAAAGTCAATGAAAAACCTTGAAATACATAAAAAATGAAACAATTTATCTAGAAACATGAATGAATAAAGATAAAAGAACAAAATATACATAATTGAAGTAACTACTCTTATAAACTAATACCATAACACCGGTCCATATTTGACACTCAAATAAAAACTATAGTATCCAAATTAAACTGCCAATTAAAAATTATACCAGTAATAACAAAAGTTCCTTGATGCCACTGAGCAACCTAAACACTTATCAGTGTACTTTTGTAATATTGAAGTTATGCCATTCTAATTCAAATTCCTTTTTATAGCCAAAAGGAGTCTATATTTGCATCAAAATAAGACTAAATATGCTATTAAAGATAATTACAGGACTAATTACAAAAAATTGCAAACCATACTTGGTTTCAAATAAACTTAAAACAAAAATCAGAAGTTAAAACCCAGTTAATACGCTAGGTGCACCTTGTAGTTTATATAGATAGATCATATGCCAAATAATATACGTGCAAATTGAATTAGCCACAAACTTCTCACAGCAGCATAAGCAAAAAAAAGTTATCATACATTTGCAAAAATGATGGTAGGCAGCTGCCTTGTTGCTTCAAAAAGGTAAGAAGCCAATGGTGTTTGTACCTTGATTTCTACGGCTATAACACACACATTCCCCTTTTCTTGCTTTCAGTTAAGGTCCCATTCTCTCACTTTTGTCCATGGATTGAACAGGGGTTCCACATGTTTCTTTAAAAACACCGAAAATAGTCCTGAGATATGTTTCCAAGAGAAACAAACCTTTTTCCATTTTAATTGAAGGCAATTCAACTGTCCAAAGGCTCGTGCTTGTAAAAAGGGATGAAATAAAAAAGTATATTCACTAATAAGATCTAAGAAATAATAATATGATCCCTTATTAACCAAACTGAAACTCCAAAACAAAGTAGTATAAGCAAAGCAAGGGTATTAGAAGGCTACCTCTAAGCCATGTCAACAACCAACAGAATTTATCAGCTCAACAATGTGTTCAGGAGCACCGATAAATAGGAATTTTGAGTACAACAAATTAATTGTACATGTTCCAATAGATTGAATGTACAAAAAGTGTGGTGTTCAAAATTCAGGTGATATAAATAATAACAAAATGATTATTTTCTATTTATTTTTCCGCAACCCATGTCTAGAAAGAAACACGTTTTTTCTCTGCGCAACTTGGTTCAATACAAATACATTAGTGATATAGAACTTGGTACAATACAACTACATATGTACAATACAATAAAATATAATACAAACACACATGTATGTAGTACATCCGTTTTAGAACATCATTTTTTAGTAATTGTTCAGATTGCTACTGAATTTATAGATAATATAAACAATATAACAACAATAGGAAGCCATGTCAAAGAAAAGTAATAAAAAAAGACTTTGCATAGAGGAAAAAAATTACCTACAGTATTGTGACACGGGGGAGAAAATCGATAACTTCATAGCTGTGATAAAGTCTTTGATGGACAAAAAAAAAGCAAAAATTGCAAAGAACTCCAAATAAAAATGTAAGAAAATATAAATTTTAGTGAAGTAAAATTCCCAAATAAGAACAGAAACACAAGAAAATAAATCATAGAAAGAATACCTTTGTTTAACCATTTTGCTTCAAAAATTAACAATTGAACTAAGAACTGAACCGACACATCAGTTAGGGCTTTCTCTTTGCTCCAAAGAAACCTAAGAAGATGCGTATAATGAAAAGGAAAAAACATAAGCATTACAGATAAAAAATTTCAGAACCCGGCATTTCGAATCTGAGAGAAAGAGAGAGCAAAGCCCCAAATCTGAACTAATAACTAAAAATACACTCCAAATCTGAACTTACCCACCACACATCACTGTTACCATAATTTTGGGAGTAGGTTTCCATTCAAATATATACAAAACAATATATATAAAGCTTGGAAATCATAATATATGGAAGAAAATTCTTACACTATCAGATTAAAAAAAACTGAATCTTCAAAGTAAAAAAATAATCTTGAAACTCTCACCATAAATAACACGCAAATTTTTAACCCATTTTGAATAAGAGAGAAGTTATGTAATGATAAGAGGGAGATTACCTATGCATGTTGTAGAGAGAGGCGGCGGCGGAGGCAGGAGGATGAGTGAGGGAGAGGATGAGGGTTTGGGTTCTTCCATGTGTGAGATTTGAAACCCTAGGATTCTCGTGGAGAGAGAAGAGAGTGAATAGAATGAGAAGTGGGGTTTTGAAGAGGAGAGAGAGCATAAAGTGAGAGGGGGTGAAATGAGAAATGGATGGGGTTCAGCCAAATGCATGTAAGGGAGAGAATGGTGGAAGACTATTCTACCCTTATTTTTTGAATTTTGAATAAAGGGAGAGATATATTAGAGTGTGTTAAAAGAGGGGGAAACCAAAAACTTGAGGGGTAAAATAGGTAGTATAGGAAAAATCTATATTGATGACATCATAGTGCTAACTTGTGACATACACAAGTTTTATACTTTATATATATATATATACAAGAGAGAAAAGATAGCAGTAAACGGGTCGGAGCCCGAGTGTAAAATAGTTTAGAAAATTAGTTTAGGAAGTATTTAAAATGTTTACTGGTTAATGTAACAACATATTAGTAACGATACTCTCTTGAGAAAGTCTCACATCTCTTCTAGTGTGCACCCTACCACACTATTAATCCCAAATGATTTACTTAATTCAAATTCCTCACAAGATTCCATGCCGACAATTTCTAGGATTGAAATAATTAAATTCCAGGAATTTAAGGTTTTCACATAATTCTTATTTGATTAAAAAGTCTTTCAACAGTGTCACAACATTTCAGCCATATATAATAAAACTGGAATATTCATCCATTAATTAACTTCTTTTAGTCTCGGTAGGAAGTTACAAATTTCCAGACTATATATATATATATATATATATATATATATATATATATATATATATATATATATATATATATATATACATTAATTACCCATATAATATATATATATACTAGTGGCACCCCACATAATATTTATGGTGCTGACATACTCTACTATCAAGTCCCTGTATCACCCGTACTAAGGGAAATACTAGTTCGGAATCACTCTCGAACTGCATTAATACAAACAAACACAAATTGAGGCGAAGCATAGTTCCAAGTCACTAAGAGGTCAGAACATACCCTCACGTCTCTTAGGACCATCTGACTATCAATCAGATAGCATGTACCAAGGATTTCTATGTTCTAGGGTACGAGTCAATAACCCCCTATAAAGGTCCCATCAAGATAAGACTGTCCCAACGCGGAAACCTCAGCGATATCAAGTAGCGAAGGCATGATTTGTTTACACGTATATAAGATATATGATAAATCATAGAGTCATTTAGATATATAACTATTCACATTCATAAGTTAGGTATGCCCACGGCCCAAAATTATATTAATCCATTCTTAGTACATTTTTATTCGATTATTTCTTATAAAGGACTTATTCATTTTATTTTTGAAATGTAATTTATTCCAACTCACTTCTCATCTCTCTAAGTATTCCCTTTACCTAAGTACAATTTCAGTAGGCCCTCACTTACCTTCTAATACAACTCCTAGGCATTTCGATTATTAAGTCTACGTACATTAGATTTCTTAGGTACGAATATTTCCCCGTTTACCCTTCATTTTCCATTTCATTAAAATTCCACTTAACCGAATTTACCTTGACCCTACTGGTCCTTTTTATGTTTCATTATGTCCTAATAACATTAATCAAGATTTATTACGCATTTAATCGGATTAAGTCAACACAAGGAAAACTCTAGTTTTCCAGAAGGGGTCGATCGATCGATAAAAAGGGGTCGATCGATCGAACAGTCGATCGATCGATGATGTTGGCTCGATCGATCGATCAATCAAGTAAGTATGACGAAAACTGCAGAATACCAGTTATGGGAATTATCATCAAAAATCATCCAAATCGAAGTTTTTTATCTCCCAAACTCCCAAAAATTTATACCACAAGCATTATAAACCCAGATGAACACTATTCTACGTAAGGCATGAGAGTTTTCATCATGTATTATGAATTAAAAGGGGCAAAATCTATATAAATCTCATGAACCCTAAAATTTTTTTTAACTTAGTTCTTCTCATTCTTTATCCAGAATTCCTACTTCTAACCCAATGTATATTCGTGGTTCAACCTCTACATGTGAAGGGAATTTCCAGAATGATGTTTATATCTCTACAACATGCGATTTCTAACCTCAAACATAGGTTTTCTTTCATAAAAACTCATCCTAATCAACCCTAACTAATATGAATGAAGCATTAACTAAATTAAGCAAGATAAATACTTGCTTGGGGATTTTTGCTTCTAATTTGTGGATGAAATCAGTGTGGTGGTGATCCTCGTTGCGCGATCTAACGTTTGGCCGTGACGGCGGTGCAAACGGAGGAGTTTTTGGCCTAGAACTCCTTGGTAAGCTTTTCCTTTCCTTCTCCAATGGCTGTCTTTTGGTTTTGGTTTTGTTAACCCTAGAAAACAACCCTAAGCATCTGATATAACCTAGAAAATTCGTAGGTTTCCAAGCCTAAAAATACAAAATTCCTAAAACGCCCTCCCGGGGTGTTAATTAAGCCTAAAAACGCCCCGAGACCCAAACTAAACCCCCGGGTACATTATTTTAACTATCTCGACCCTTACGGACACTTTCACGCACTCGAAATGACCATACGAGTGAGTTATAATTTATTCACTTTTATTAATCAAAATTTAGTCGTGACACGACACGGGCGCGTCCCGACTTAAATTTTTAAAATTGTCATTTTATTCACTCGTGATATTTAATAGAACCAATATTATATATTGCTTTGCTCATTAGTACTATTCAACAAGTTTTCAATAATTACTAACTCTCGTCACGTTAGTAATTATAAAAAAAATAATTAATTTCTGGATTTATATTAAATTAATAACTCACATTAAATTTAATAAATCCCCAAATTTAGAAATCACAAAAATACGGGGTATTACATACTCCACCCCTAATAACGAAATTTCATCCCGAAATTCAGAAAATAAGGCATACGTGGTAAGAATAAATCTGGGTATCTCTCGCGCATATCTGTCTCGCGCTCCTAGGTGGATTCCTCCACATTATGATGCTCCCAGTAGACTCGTACAAGTGGAACTACCTTCGACCTCAATCTCCTTTCGCTATGGTCTAGGATAGCCACTCGTCTCACCTCGTAAGAGTTGTCGGGCTGTAAGTCTATCTCCTCAATCATGATATGGGTATGATCCATGTCATCCCGAAGGTATCGTCTCAACGACGAGATGCGGAATACATCGTGAATGCGATGTGAATGCGATGTAAATGCTCTGGCAGTCCCAATCTGTATGCTACTGGCCCAATCCTCTCGATAATGGAAAATGGTCCCACGTACCTCGGGGCCAATTTCCCTTTATTCTTGAACCTCATCACTCCTTTCATAGGAGATACACGTAGTAGTACTTGGTCCACCACATTAAACTGTCGAAAGAACCGTTTTGCATCGGTGTAGCTTTTCTGCCTGTCCTGGGCTACCAGAATGCGACTCCTGATAATCTCAATCCTAGCGGAGGTTTCTTGAATCACCTCTGGTCCGAGCAACTAGTTATCCTCCACCTCTATCCAACACGTTGGGGAACGACAAGGCCTGCGATACAAAGCATCGAATGGAGCCATGTCAATCATGAAGTGATAAGAGTTATTATAAGAGAACCCTACCAGTGGAAGATGTGTCTCCTAACCTCCTCCAAAATCAAGGACACACATGCATAGGATATCCTCCAACATTTGATTAGTACGCTCTGTTTGTCCATCTGTCTGTGGATGATAAGCTGAACTCAACCTCAACTCCTTACCCATGGCCTCCTAAAAGCTCTCCCAGAAACGTGACACGAAGATCTTATCTCTATTTGACACAATATTCAGGGGCACCCCATGTAATCTGACAATCTCAGCAATGAACTACTGAGAATACTGACCCGCGGTATAGTCTGTCTACACCAGCAAAAAATGAGCCACCTTGGTCAAATGGTCCACAATCACCCAGATGGATTCATGGCCCCGCTGTGATGTAGGCAGCCCAGTAATGAAATCCATAGAAATACTCTCCCACTTCCATGCAGGTATTTCCAATGGCTGAAGCAACCCTGACGGTTTTTGGTGGTCCACCTTTACCAGCTGGCAGGTAGAACACTTGGACACGAACTCAACAATGTCCTTTTTCATTCCACTCCACCAGTATTGCCGCCTCATATCCTGGTACATCTTATCTCCCCCAGGATGCACCGCAAATCGAGACCCATGTGACTGGGTCATCACTACATGACGTAAGTCTGCTCCTTCTAGGACCATCAATCACCCATTAAACCTCAAACCTCCCTCAGAACTAACAGAATAGGACTTAGTACCCTCAGCTAAAAGTCGTACAATCTGCTCCTGGCAAAATGGGTCTGCGATCTGTGCTTGTATTACCCTCGTAACAATCTCGGGAATCACTGTCATGACAGATATGAAGGAACGGGCTACTGCGTCCTGGTGACCCAACTCTTTCCACTTTGCTTTACAGATGTCCGCTACATCATCTACTGGTCTATGGCTCAACGCATCAGCAACTACGTTGGCCTTCCCCGGATGGTACTGTATGTCGAACTGATAGTCCTTCAATAACTCTAACC
This sequence comes from Sambucus nigra, assembly GCA_949130495.1. Taxonomy (NCBI): domain Eukaryota; kingdom Viridiplantae; phylum Streptophyta; class Magnoliopsida; order Dipsacales; family Adoxaceae; genus Sambucus; species Sambucus nigra. The sequence continues at coordinate 268,577,307 of OX422224.1, forward strand.
ACTTGCGCTAATGCATATTCAGCTCTCGCTGAGTGAACAGGTACCGCAGTGACTTGTGGTATGTGAACAACCAAAATTTCTCCCCCAATAAATAGTGTCTCCGTATCCTCAATGGAAAAACGACCGCTACTAACTCTAGGTCGTGTGTGGGGTAATTCTTCTCGTGCGGCTTAAGCTTGCGGGAGGCAAAAGCTATAGCGTTCTCCTCCAGCTGAAGTACTCCCCCAAGTCCCCGTAAAGAGGCGTCGGTGTAAACCAGATACTCCACGCTCGGCGTAGGTAAAGCAAGGACCGGTGCTGAAGTAAGCTTATCTTTCAGCTCGCCGAAAGACAATTGACAAGCATCGTCCCAAACATATGGTATCCCTTTGTGAGTTAGGTTCGTCAATGGACCCGCTATTTTAGAGAACCCCCGAATGAATCTCATGTAGTATCCGGTGAATCCCAATAAACTACGCACTTCCGTTGGTGTCGTGGGCTGTCCCCACTCCCTCACCGCTGACACTTTACTCGGGTCAACTACTATCCCCTTATTCAGAAATAACATGTCCTAAGAACTGTACTTCTCATAACCAGAACCCACATTTTTCGTACTTAGCATACAGTTGATTCTCTCATAGAGTCTGAAGAACCTGCCTCAAGTGCTCGGCATGCTCTTCCTCAGTGTGTGAATATATCAAGATGTCATCTATGAAGATGATGACAAAATGATCCAAGAACTCTCTGAATACTCGGTTCATCAAGTCCATGAATACGATTGGAGCATTTGTGAGTCCAAATGGCATCACTTTGAACTCATAGGATCCATATCTCATCAAGAAAGCAGTCTTTGAAACATCCTGCTCCATAATACGTAGCTGATGGTACCCTGACCTCAGATCTATCTTCGAAAAGAAAGTTGCTCCCCTCAGCTGGTCGAACAAATCATCGATTCGAGGCAACGAATACTTGTTCTGTATCGTGACCTTGTTCAGTTATCAGTAGTCCACACATAGCCTCGGTGAACCATCTCTCTTTTTCACAAACAAAATTGGAGCGCCCCAAGGTGAGGCACTCCTGCGAATAAATCCCTGAACTAACAGCTACTCTATCTGATCTCGTAACTCTTACATCTCTGCCGGAGCCATACGGTATGGAGTGTGTGCTATAGGTCGAGTATCCGGTAATAAATCTATGACAAAATCTATATCTTGATTGGGGGGTAGGCCTGGTATCTCTTGAAATACATCAGAATACTCACGAACAACTGGGATCGAGTCTAAGGGAATCACGATTTCCTTAGAGGTATCCTCCTCTATGTAATACAAGTGAGCGATCGAGCCTCCCTCTGGGCGAGGCATCGCCACTACAAACATCTCTTGCCCCGGAATGGCAAAGTCAATACTCCACTGAAACAATCTATCATGGCTCTGTAAGCTGCGAGCCAGTCCATACCAATAATAACGTCGTGCTCATGCATATCTAAGACTAACATGTCTGTTGGTAATACCAATCTCTACTCCCACACCCCGGCATATAAAGAAAATTAGTGATCCATTTCCCAGTGATGAGTCTACACACGTTATAGTGCTCTCTGCTGTGGCTACTAACCCTAAGGCCTTCGCAAAATGGGTAGCTATAAAACAATGTGTCGCCCCAGTATCAAATAAAACTCGACCCATAGTACCATGGATAGGAAACATACCCTCAATCGCGGGTGGCTCCTATGGAGCTGCTGCCTGGTGGACGTTATAGACACGTTCGTACTGTAACTTCCCCTGCTATACTGGAGCAGCTGGAATGGCTGGTAGGGCTGGTACCTGAGCTGGTGCTGGGAGGGCGACTGGAAAAAGTGGCCTCTGTGGCTCATTACGAGCACCCTTCTGTTGTGGGGCCCTCTCTCCCTCTAGATAATCCTGGCACCTATGGCCATTCTTGCCGCACTCGAAACATCGACCCTTGAAATTACCTCCCCTCTGACCCTGCTGACTACGGACTTGTTGGTCGTTACCACCCCGCCACTGGCCCTATTGGCCCTGATGAAAACGCTGTTGGCCCTGCTGCTGACGGTGTTGGCCTTGCTGGCCTTGCTGATTAGGCTGGCCCTTCCTAAATCCTCCAAATCTCTGCCTAGAGTCACCTGATCGGAACCGCTTGGCAGAGTCCCCCTGATGGGAATTCTGCTCAAGATGACGTGATTGACCTTGGGTTGCTGGTGCCCCACCAGCACTACCTCCTCCTGTCCTGCCCTGCTGGCTGGACTCTCCTGTACGTTTGCTTCCCTACAGATGAAAGCGGTGATCCTGGCAGTGTAGCAACGCAGCATTGAGTACATCTGTGTAGGTACTCAGAGAAAAATTTCGTATAAGGTGCTGACGGATCCTCCAAGCTAATCCGTCCATAAATAATAGTATTTTCTTTCCCTCAGTGGGTGACTCATCTGGCACTATAGTGAGAAGTCTTGTGAACTCCTCTTCATACTCAGCAACAGTCGAATTCTCTTGCTTCAGACTCAGTAACTTTCTCCTCATCTCAGTTTGCACGGCGGATGGAAAATACTTGTGGTCAAACCGCTCCCAGAATGACTGAATTGGGATAATATCCCTCTCCTCCAAGGTGGTGGTGGACTCCCACCACTGCAAAGAGGCCTCCACTAGCTTAAAGGAAGCCAACAACTGTTTCTGCACGTCTGTGCACTCATACATACGCAGATGCCTCTGGATATCTTTCTTCCACTGGTTGACAATGATGATATCTGAACTACTCGAGAACTCAGGGGGATGCGCCTTCTGAAAGGCACCCCTAACTCGCTCCCATGCAGATGGAAGTTGTGCAAGAACTAGTGCCACTGCCTGAATCTGGGGTGGATCCTGCTGTACCACCACTAGCACGGCATTCACCGCCTGAGCAATGATAGCGGCTACTTCATTTTCATTCATCGTTCCCTGAGCCGGGGCTACTGGCTTCTCGGCTTGGGCACGCCTGTCCTTCGGTGCACGTCTCGGAGGCATCTGAAACGTGAAGAAATTTGTTAGTCTATAGTTATTATCAAATCTCAAATAGCTGAAGACATAATCGTAAAAGCAAGAATACAACAATCCTAAAAATAGGGCTCTATATCAACGACGCTAAGCTGGAAATGAAAATAAGCCGTACAGATCCTAAAGGAAACTAGAACCTGATGCTCTGATACCACCAGTGACACCCCTCCTAATTAAATATCGGGTGATCAATCCTTTATTAAATTATAATCAAGGTGAACGGTTGGTTCATTCTCAGTATCACTGTCGAAAAATAAATTTTCCAATTTAAACACCCTAATATTTAAGCAAAGTGTCAAAACCATTTAAACCTTATTCCCATTTTATTTAAGTCCAATTATAAAACCATTGATAATTAACAGTTTAAGAGTCAAACAATAATAGCAAGGATGTAAATGATCATTCAAGAATTTAACCATCAATAGTAAATCTGAACTACAAAACACCAAAAAAAAAACATTCTGACAGTAATAAATCCCAAAGTAAAACTACTGAAAGTAAATGAATTACAATCCCTCACAAAAACCAACTAAATAATGAAAAGGACGACACATGCCCAACTAGATAAAGTAGAACTAGAAACGGAATTAATAATGAGGTCGTCTAAGCACAAGACCTGCAACTCCCACAAAAGCTGCAGCACGTTCCATATCCAGAGAATCCTAAGCCTGAAGCCCCTGTGGTTGGGCCCCTGTAATACATACATATATACATATATATATATATATATATATATATACATATATATATATATATATACATATATATATATATATATATATATATATATACACACACACACACACACAAGAGATAAGAGATAACAGTAAACGGGTCAGAGCCCGAGTGTAAAACAATTTAGAAAATTAGTTTAGCAAGTATTTAAAATGTTTACTGGCTAATGCAACAACATATTAGTAACGACACTCTCTTGAGAAAGTCTCACCTCTCTTCTAGTGTGAACCCTACCGCACTATTAATCCCAAATGATTTACTTAATTCAAATTCCTCACTAGATTCCATGCCGACAATTTCTTGGACTGAAATAATTAAATTTCAGGAATTTAAGGTTTTCACATAATTCTTATTTGATTAAAAAGTCTTTCAACAGTGTCACAACATTTCATCCATATATAATAAAATCGGAATATTTATCCATTAATTAACCTCTTTTAGTCTCGGTAGGAAGTTACAAATTTCAAGACTATATATATATATATATATATATATATATATATATATATATATATACATACATTAATTACCCATATAATATATATATAGTACTGGCACCCCACATAATATTTATGGTGCTGGCATACTCTACTATCAAGTTCCTGCATCACTCGTACTAAGGGAAATACTAGTTCAAAATCACTCTCGAACTGTATTAATACAAACAAACACAAATTGAGGCGAAGCATAGTTCCAAGTCACTAAGAGGTCAGCACATACCCTCACGTCTCTTAGGACCGTCTGACTATCAATCAAATAGCATGTACCAAGGATTTCTATGTTCTAGGGTACGAGTCAATATCCCCTATAAAGGTCCCATCAAGATAAGACTGTCCCAGCGCGGAAACCTCAGCGATAGCAAGTAGCGCGGGCATGATTTGTTTACACGTATATAAGATATAGGATCAATCACAGAGTCATATAGATATATAACTATTCACATTCATAAGTTAGGTACGCCCACGGCCCAACATTATATTAATCCATCCTTAGTACATTTTTATTCGATTATTTCTTATAACGGACTTATTCATTTTATTTTTGAAATTTAATTTATTCCAACTCACTTCTCATCTTCGAAGTATTCCCTTTACCTAAGTACAATTTCAGTAGGCCCTCACTTACCTTCTAATCCAACTCCTAGGCATTTCGATTATTAAGTCTACGCACGTTAGATTTCTTAGGTACGAATATTTCCCCGTTTACCCTTCATTTTCCATTTCATTAAAATTCCACTTAACGGGATTTACCTTGACCCTACTGGTCCTTTTTATGTTTCATTATGTCCTAATAACATTAATCAAGATTTATTAATCATTTAATCGGATTAAGTCAACACAAGGAAAAATCTAGTTTTCCAGAAGGGGTCGATTGATCGATAAAAAGGGGTCGATCGATCGAACAGTCGATCGATCGATGATGTTGGCTCGATCGATCGATCAAGCAGGTACGATGAAAACTGCAGAATACCATTTACGGGAATTATCATCCAAAATCATCCAAATCCAAGTTTTTTAACTCCCAAACTCCCAGAAATTTATAGCACAAGCATCATAAACCCAGATGAACACTATTCTACGTAAGGCATGCGAGTTTTCATCAAGTATCATGAATTAAAAAGGGGAAAAATCTATATAAATCTCATGAACCCTAAAAATTTCTTTAACTTAGTTCTTCTCATTCTTTTTCCAGAATTTCTACTTCTAACCCAATGTAAATCCGTGGTTCAACCTCTACATGTGAAGGGAATTTCCAAAATGATGTTTATATCTCTACAACATGCGATTTCTAACCTCAAACTTAGTTTTTCTTTCATAAAAACTCATCCTGATCAACCCTAACTAATATGAATGAAGCATTAACTAAATTAAGCAAGATAAATACTTGCCTGGGGATTTTTGTTTCTGATTTGTGGATGAAATCAGTCTGGTGGTGATCCTCGTTGCACGATCTAACGTTTGGCCGTGACGGGGGTGCAAACGGAGGAGTTTTTGTCCTAGAACTCCTTGGTAAGCTTTTCCTTTCCTTCTCCAATGGACGTATTTTTTTTTTGGTTGTGTTAACCCTAGAATACAACCCTAAGCATCTGATATAACCTAGAAAATTCGTGGGTTTCCAAGCCTAAAAATACAAAAAGCCTAAAACGCCCTCCCGAGGTGTTAATTAAGCCTAAAAACGCCCCAAGACACAAACTAAACCCCCCGGTACATTAATTTGACTATCTCGACCCTTCCGGACACTTTGGCCCACTCGAAATGACCATACGGGAGACTTATAATTTATTCACTTTGATTAATCAAAATTTAGTCCTAACACGACACGAGCGCGTCCCGACTTAAATTTCCAAAATTGTAATTTTATTCACTCGTGACATTTAATAGAACCAATATTATATATTACTTTGCTCATTAGTAATATTCAACAAGTTTCCAATAATTACTAACTCTCGTCACGTTAGAAATTATAAAAAAAATAATTAATTTCCGAATTTATATTAAATTAATAACTCACATCAAATTTAATAAATCCCCAAATTTAGAAAGCACAAAAATACGAGGTATTACATATAATTGCATAAAAAGACTCCTTAGTAATTCTCTTTCAGATCATCAAAAGTTATATTTTGTGTACTGAATTCGTCCATAAGCATTCTACATGTAATTCCTATCTTAAAATCATAAGTTTCACCATAATCCCATTGGTTTTCATCAAAACTTTCTAGGAAATTAAAGATTTTACACTAAACATGGAGGAAATATTCAATGAAATTAATAACATTAAATCACTTGCCTTAGATTTGTTCTTTAGATTTGTTGTCTGTGTTTCAAGGTTGATTTTTCCCTCTCTCTAGTCACAATCTCTTCCAAAAATGGTGGTGGGGAGATGGTTTAGTCTAGAACCTCTTTTAACCTCTCTCAAAAACCTCCGTAGCCCACTCCCTTACTTTTTAGATGATAATGGCCTTAGTGGCCCTTTTAATAATATCTAAATTACCTCTAAATTTCGTGGATTTTGATACCTTAATTTTTAAAATTACGAAAATACCCTTCTAGGTTGCTAGTTTGGCCTAGAAATACCCCGGGACCCAAACTAAACTCCCGACTAGTGTTTTCTGACTATTTCGACCCTTCTGGACATGTTGGCGCACTCAAAATGATCATTTGGTTGATAAAAAGAAAAATTACTTTTTAATCTAATTAAATTCATTCTTGATGCGACTGACACGTGCGTCCCAACTTAATTTTTTCAAATTGTCGTATTTCTGCCTCGCGACAATTTTAATATTTTCCATACTCATATATTACCATATATACTCAGAAATATTCAATTTTAACATTATAATCAAATACCAACTCACATCTCGCTAGTATTTATATCCGAATTAATTCTCATTTAATTCAATTAATCCCTTAAATAAAAATCAGTCAAAATTACGGGGTATTACAATCCCCAGGTCATAGTGTCCGGTATATCGGTGAGGGTATTATCTCACTTTCGGGGAAGAAATATGAACGCCTCCACTACATTTATATTTTGGGCCAGTTTGGTGAGCGATTTCGACTTGGGTAACTAGGTTATGTGAGCAAATCTAGTGAGATAGAACTTTAAAGGAAATCATCCGGCGAGGGTATACTTGGAGGGATGGATATACGTATAAAATATGTGTGGATGTTGTAGTAAATATACATATATAATGGTATTAAATATTATATGTGGGTAATAATATAGTGTGTGATGTATTTACTCTATATAACTTGTGCCATGGTTATATGATATTACAAAAGATAAACAAAAATCATTATTCTAGCATGTGATTAAGTATGGAGCATGGACTAGAAAATAATTAAACATGCATACACCAAGCAATGATATATAATATTAAGCACAAAAAGCTAGAGTATGCAAATAAAACTAACACATTCAACCTTTAAATTTAGCAAGGGATATTTCTTGTGAAAGCAAATGAGAATCAACAAATCTAATATCTAGCGCGTCTAGAAATGATTTTCGATTCCATATAGATGTATATTTAAAATGTTGGTATTTGGAAACTAATTAAATGATAGCCATAGACTTCCTAGGACTTCTTTTAAGATCAAAACAAAATGACCTAAGGTTACCTTTCCTACCACAATGGAAGCATGTGTAAACACGAGGAATGATACCTAAGGTGTGACCTTTTTTTAAGTCTTTGGATAAAGTTGTCCCTCTAAAACAAACAATGGTTTTAGCTTTAGCGACGGAAATATTTGAACTAGATGAGCTAGAACCATCACAACTACTACTCAAGTCTTGTAAATTATTTTTCATTTTTAAAATTTTGGACTCAAGTAATAAATTAGACTCCTCAATTTTATGGGATTCCTTATTTATATTTTCTATAAATCCTAGAAGGTTATCACACTCCTCCTCAATGTGAATAAACTCGTCCCTAAGAGTCTTTTCTTGACAATCACTCTCTTTCTTGGCCTTTTCTAAAATATTAAAATTGTAATTTATGTCCATGAGCTTTTCACGAAAAATATATTTTTGAGATAACAAGGTTTGCAAAAGTTCAATTCTAGAACTAAAAGTTGAATTTTTATTTTCAAGAAACTTAATTCTTTTTTATAATCTCACATTTGATTCTCTTAAATTTTCATCACACTTATTAAGCCCATTAAATTCCGCTCGAATAGAAAAAACTTCATTATCATTATAAATGGACAAACTCTCATTAAGACGTCCCATTGAGAGAAACAAAACAAAAATCAGAGTGAGTAAAAAAATAAACCACCTAATAATACAAGGAGCGAGCACAAAAACTATAAAAGCCGATAAACGGATCTTTGACGCGATAAATTAGCGCTCCGGCTCTGATACCAATTTGCAAACGATAGACTTTTCTAAATCAAATGCTCTGATACCAATTTGAAAAGTGCGAAGCCCCCAATATTAAAAATCTTTCTTTACTACAAATAGTAATTTCCTTTTAGATGCGGAATCGAGATGGTTCAAATTAAACACATTGACTAATTTCAATTTCTTTTCAAATTAAAATTAAACACAATTTAAAGTGAAATTAAATTAATTAACAAATGAATTTTTCACTTTAACATATTAACTCAACCCAAGTCCTAGAAATTTGTCTATGTCATATTTTCAATATTCCCAAATTAGGCCAAACCAATTTTATCAAATTACGTGATGACTTGAATTAAATTAACATAAACCTTACCCAAATTAATTATTCACCAATTTAATTAAGTGTGACAGTTAAACCAAATTTTATCTTGTATATATATTGAAACTTAGAATAAACAATATGGGTGAAAACAAGAGTGTTAAATGATTTTTTCTTGAAAAAAATAGACACTCAAACATGAACTTTTTCTTTTTGGAATTTTGCTCTCAAACTCTCTCTAGGAGATGGAAAGGTATGAAAAGTTAAGTGGAAAAAGTTGGTTCCCGCACTAGATAAGTTCTGTCAAAAGTTAGTAGGGTAAAAAAGTGGGAAACATGAAAAAACTGCTCAAAACTGCCAAATAAACTGTTCCCACCAAATCTCGTTAGAACGAGATTTTCATTCGAATGAAGTCTCGTTTGAACGACCCTTCTAACGATGTTCTAGTGTACAAATATGAAGTCGTTAGATAACTCGTCAAAATTCCCGTTCGAATAGCCTTTTCGTTCGAACGACAATTCGAACGATGTTCCCGTGGCCAAATAGGGAACTCATTGGCTAAACCTCGTTCGAACGACATTCTCGTTTGAACGATAAACTCGTTCAAATGACAATATCGAACGAACTTCCAAAAAGATTAAATTTTGATTTTTAGCCCAAAACATTATGTACTATATTTTAAACTTTTAAACAAATCTTTCTGAAAATAAACAACAGTTTAAAATAAAAGTTCACCCATTGAAAAATGTTCCAAGCTCCTATATGTATATTTACAATGCATTCATACCTTAGGAGTAAACATAACAGATGTTGTTGACATAGAAAAGAGGCACAATAAACTCGGCATTTTGATGAAGCTTTAAACTTGGCCGCTACGTCTTCAACTTTAGTACGTCATAGGCTTGAAGGATGGTCAATAACTCTATCTTATGACTCAAACATTTTTGTCCAGAATTGAGGGAAAACTACAAAGGACTCAATTGTAAATTTGTGTCCTTACAAATATCCTCCTTTGGCTATTCCGTGACAAAAACCAAACAAAAATCCTTAACAGCCGTCAAGCTCTACTAAACTAAAAAAATGTCCAACCCAAAATAAAAAATACATAGCTTGACTCAAACAACCCAATGATCAATATCTTTGCCGATGATGAAAGTCGCCATGTAGAAGTATTTTTTCACACTTAATCAAACTATTAAACGCATAGGGAATATCAAGAATATTAAATGCAATTAAGATAAATACTCCCCTAGATTAATTTTCCCCTTTATCAACTGTGATTTACCTAATAAGGTCGCGACCCCCCTAAGTTAAATCTCCCAAATTAATATGCGATTACAATAGGATTAGATACCATTTCTCCCCTATCATTCTCTCCCTTTTTGTTCAGGAACAGACAAAGGATAAAGAATCAAAAAATTAACTTATATCCCCCAATTAAAGCACATACATCCCTTCAACTAAACAAGGGATAAATAGAATAGGATAACAAGCTAAACATGAAAGTGTGCATAAAGTGATGAGAACATTAAAGCACATGGGCAACAAAATCATAACTAATCCAACAAATAATACGGAATACCAACTAAGATGAAAGAAAATGATACCAATATGATACATAAAGTATTAAGCATGTGATATGAACAAAGAATGCACCAAGATAGATACCAATTAGGAATTAAAACATAGATGGACTAGAAGTCAAGGCAAAGGCATAAAAATATCATATATATACATACTCTAGATATACCAAAGATGCACGCGCACATATATATAGATATAAGCACACACATTACACAAAATACCATAAGTTTTTCACACTCGTATGGAAAAAATGTGTCATATGGAAACAAAAGTGTTGGGGTGTGAACTAGCAACAATTAAATTTAGACCCAATCACTTAAAACATATTCACGGAGTTCTCAACTGATTGCAAACTTCATCACATTTGAATATAACCTCATGTGATAATATAGATTGAACTCAATGAACAGACATACACAATGCATACAAGCCTAGACTTTTGATGATTCTACAAATCAATAGATTCATGACATTGAAAGTACAACTAGGATAAACGGACATTATGCAAACCTTTGATATACCATCCAATCTCCCTCAATAAGCATATATATTTGAATGAATATATCAAACAAAAATAGACCTAGGTAATTATTTTTCCTTTTAATGCCATAATTCTATTTTTAGGCCTTTGGACCACGTATTTCTTTTAGGTCCAATCAAACAGTGGCTTACTATTCGTAATAGATAATTAATCCTCTTGGAGCCCTTCCCCATGAACATTTATATATAACATTTTTATTTCTCAAGAATATCACGTGCAACGGATTTTGACATGCACTAGTCCTCCTAGGTCACATAACATGTAGATGACAAGATTAATAGGAGAACACCACACAAAGCTCAAATACACATATGTAGTTAAAATTTCAAAAGAGCTCGTGCATGTGTGAATTGGGGCATATAAAAATAGAATCCATTATAACAACACAAAATCCAACTACTCCATGTAAGCGTGGTAAAGAACATAATAAGGATTGACAATCTAAACCAAAAGTTCTAGGCACATGGGAGCGAAAAATATGGGATTCTAACACAAGTGTATTCCACATAGGGTGTGTCAAACTAAAATACACAAAAAAAAATCTTTTTGAGTTTTTAAAAATTTTAACCAAAAATAAAAATATTTACTCAAAAGACAAACAAAAAAATCATTTGTATTTTTCATTAAGCATAAATTACGAAAAGGGTAAAACACAAATAATAAACCAAAATCTTTTTGTATTTTCCATTTAATGAAAACTAAAATGAAAAAAAGTAAAATACAAAAGATAAACAAAAATCATTATTCTAGCATGTGATTAAGTATGGAGCATGGACTAGAAAATAATTAAACATGCATACACCAAGCAATGATATATAATATGAAACACAAAAAGATAGAGTATGCAAATAAAACTAACACATTCAACCTTTAAATTTAGCAAGGGAGGTTTGTTGTGAAAGCAAATGAGAATCAACAAATCTAATATCTAGCGCGTCTAGAAATGATTTCCGGATCCATATAGATGTATATTTAAAATGTTGGGATTTGGTAACTAATGAAATGCTACCCATAAACTTCCTAGGACTTCTTTTAAGATCAAAACAAAATGTCCTAAGGTGACCTTTCCTACCACAATGCAAGCATGTGTAAACACGAGGAATGATACCTAAGGTGTGACCTTTTTTAAAGTCTTTGGATAAAGTTGACCCTCTAAAATAAACAATGGTTTTAGCTTTAGCAACGAAAATATTTGAACTAGATGAGCTAGAACCATCACAACTACTACTCGAGTTTTGTAAATCATTTTTCATTTTTAAAATTTTGGACTCAAGTAATAAATTAGACTCCTCAATTTTACGGGACTCCTTCTTTATATTTTCTACAACTCCGAGAAGGTTATCACGCTCCCCCTCAATGTGAGCAAACTCGTCCCTAAGAGTCTTTCTCGACAATCACTCCCTTTCTTGGACTTTTCTAAAATATTAAAATTGTAATTTATGTCCATGAGCTTTTCACGAAAAATATCTTTTTGAGATAGCGAGGTTTGCAAAAGTTCAATTCTAGATTTCAAACATGAATTTTCATTATCAAGAAACTTAATTCTTTTTGCAAATCTCACATTTAATTCTCTTAAATTTTCATCACACTTATTAAGCCCATTAAATTCTGCTCGAATAGAAAAAAATTCATTATCATTATAAATGGACAAACTTTCATTAAGACGTCCCATCGAGAGATACAAAACAAAAATGAGAGTGAGTAAAAAAATGAACCACCTTATAATACAAGGAGCAAGCAGAAAAACTATAAAAGCCGATTAACGGATCTTTGACGCGATAAATTAGCGCTCCGGCTCTGATACCAATTTGCAAACGATAGACTTTTCTAAATCAAATGCTCTAATACCAATTTGAAAAGTGCGAAGCCCCCAATATTAAAAATCTTTCTTTACTACAAATAGTAATTTCCTTTTAGATGCGGAAGCGAGATGGTTCAAATTAAACACATTGACTAATTTCAATTTCTTTTCAAATTAAAATTAAACACAATTTAAAGTGAAATTAAATAAATTAACAAATGGATTTTTCACTTTAACATATTAACTCAACCCAAGTCCTAGAAATTTTTCTATGTCATATTTCCAATATTCCCAAATTAGGCCAAACTAATTTTATCAAATTACGTGATGACTTGAATTAAATTATCATAAATAATACCCAAATTAATTTTTCACCAATTTAATTAAGTGTGAAAGTTAAAACAAATTTTATCTTGAATTAGCCTAAGAATGCGTTCTAAGTTATTTTGCAAGATAAAGGTAAATCAGTCACACTACGCCGCGATGTATGAGGAAAAACCTACAACGGGAAAACACCTCGGACGGCCCTAGCCTCAAATCCACTAAGTACAAAATTTACAATTACTTGCAAGATGACTTACAACACTCAACTCGACTCCTTCAAGCCCCAACGCGTCTTCTTGTAAATACCTCTGCCTAGCGAATAACCACGGAGCTCCACCGCGGTCTCGGAATCCACCGATCAGACTTTAGGAACCACTGTCAACCACACATGGTGCATTTCATCATGTGAGAATGCCATAATAAAACAAACTTCTTATTCTTTGAGGGATTTAGAAGTAAACCCAAACTTCTCTTCAACGTGGTAGAGAAAAATCCAGAGCCAAAACTCCACGAAAGATGTATATATACTTAATCTTAGAATAAACAATATGGGGGAAAACAAGAGTGTTAAATGATTTTTTCTTGAAAAAAATAGACACTCAAACATGAACTTTTTCTTTTTGGAATTTTGCTCTCAAACTCTCTCTAGGAGATGGAAAGGTATGAAAAAGTTAAGTGGAAAAAGTTGGTTCCCGCACTAGATAAGTTATGTCAAAAGTTAGTAGGGTAAAGAAGTGGGAAACATGAAAAAACTGCTCAAAACTGCCAAATAAACTGTTCCCGCCAAATTTGATTAGAACGAGATTTTCATTTGAATGAAGTCTCGTTCGAACGACCCTTCTAACGATGTTCCAGTGTATAAATATGAAGTTTTTATATAACTCGTCAAAATTCTTGTTCGAATAGCCTTTTCGTTCGAACGACAATTCGAACGACAATTCGAACAATGTTCCAGTGGTCAAATAGGGAACTCGTTGGCTAAACCTCGTTCGAACGACATTCTCGATCGAACGACCAACTCGTTCGTACGACAATATCGAATGAACTTCCAGAAAGATTAAATTTCGATTTTTATCCCAGAAACTTTATATACTATATTTTAAAGTTTTAATAAAATCTTTTTGAAAATAAACAACAGTTTAAAATAAAAGTTCACCCATTGAAAAATATTCCAAGCTCCTATATATATATTTACAATGCATTCATACCTTAGGAGTAAACGTAACACATGTTGTTGACATAGAAAAGAGGCACAATAAACTCAACATTTTGATGAAGCTTTAAACTTGGTCTCTACGTATTCAACTTTAGTATGTCATAGGCTTGAAGGATGGTCAATAACTCTATCCTATGACTCAAACATTTTTGTTCGAAATTGAGCCAAAACTACAAAGGACTCAATTGGAAATTTGTGTCCTTACAAATCTCCCCCTTTGGCTATTCCGGGACAAAAATCCTAAAGGTTCGTCAAGCTCTACTAAACTAAAAAATGTCCAACCCAAAATAAAAAATACATAGCTTGAATCAAACAACCCAAGGATCAATATCTTTACCGATGATGAAAGTCGCCATGTAGAAGTATTACTGCACACTTAAGCAAACTATCAAACGCATAGGGAATATCAAGAATATTAAATGCAATTAAGATAAGTACTCCCCCTAGATCAATTATCCCCTTTATCAACTGTGATTTTCCTAAGAAGGTCGTGACTCCCCCTAAGTTAAATCTCCCAAACTAAGATACGATTACAATAGGATTAGATACCATTTCTCCCCCTATCATTCTCCCCTTTTTTGTTCAGGAATAGACAAAGGATAAAGAATAAAAAAAATAACTTATCTCCCCCAATTAAAGCATATATATCCTTTAAACTAAACAAGGGATAAATAGAATGGGATAACAAGATAAACATTTAAATGTGCATAAAGTGATGAGAACATTAAAGAACATGGGCAACAAAATCATAACTAATCCAACAAATAATACCGGATACGAACTAATGTGCAAGAAAATGATACCAGTATGATAAGTAAATTATTAAGCATGTGATATCAACAAAGAATGCACCAAGATAGATACCAATTAGGAATTAAAGCATAGATGAACTAGAAGGAAAGGCAAAGGCATAAAAATATCATATATATATATAGACACACACACACACACACACACACACTCAAGATATACCAAAGAGGCACACACAAATATATATAGAGATAAACACACACATGACACAAAATGCAATAAGTTTTTCACGGTATGGAAAAAATGTGTCATATGGAAACGAAAGTGTTGGGGTGTGAACTAGCAACAATTAAATTTAGACCCAATCACTTAAAACATGTTCACGAAGTTCTTAATTGATTGAAAACTTCATCACATTTGAATATAACCTGATGTTACAATATATATTGAACTTAATGAACAAACATACACAATGCATACAAGCCTAGCCTTTTGATGATTCTACAAACCAATAAAGTCATGGCATTGAAAGTACAACTAGGATAAACATACATTGTACAAACTGTTGATATACCATCTAATCTCCCTCAATAAGCATATATATTTGAATGAATCTATCAAACGAAAATAGACCTTCTCAATTATTTTTCTTTTCAATGCCATAATTCTATTTTTAGGCCTTTGGACCACGTATTTCTTTTAGGTCTAATCAAATGTTGGCTTACTGTTTGCAAAGGATAATAAATCCTTTCGGAGCCCTTCCCCGTGCAAATTCTATAAATCCAAGTCAATAGAAAGTAAATATTTCGACCAAAACATGGAATGCCGATCAACATAAGGAATGTCGTCCAACACAAAGAAGGCCGAAAAACAAGACAATGAAGCGTCATCATACCTAGGGTCATACTACACGTGGTTCATACAACCAATCGTCACATTTATTATGTAAGGATGTAAATGCTTAATTATATAAAGAATTTCATCCCTTGACATTCCAATCCTTGAACTTCGGCTCACTATAAATACATTGTATCCCTTTCATCAAGGGCAAGGAAGAATGGATTCTAGGGCAAGATACCTAGTTTTAAGTATTCTCTAAAATCAATTCAAGAAAAGTGGACGTAGGCTTTCTAACATAGACGAACCACTTTAAAAACTCTCTTACTTTCTTGCTTTTATTTATAATTGCAGTTATATATTGTAATACCCCGTACTTTTGTCTATATTTATTTTTGGGGATTAATTAATTAAATGCGTGTTAATTGGAAAATTAATCCGGATTATAAATACTAATGTGATGCGAATTGGTATTTGATTATGTGCATATATGATTATATATGAACTTGGTATTATAAAATTTGTCGTGAGATTTATATACGGCATTTTAGAAATTTTGTTGAGACGCGTGGGACCGCCGCGTCACGGTATAATATGTTGATAATAAAAAGTGAATTTAAAATCTATAATCCGTATGGTCGTTTTGAGTGCGCCAACGCGTCCGGAAGGGTCGAGATAGTCATAAAACACTAGCCGGGGGTATTGTTTGGGTCCCGGGGTATTTTTAGGCCATTCCGGCACCATAAAGGGTATTTTAGTAATTTGGTATTTTTGGGTAATTAAAAGTGACGAAAATTGAGAGTTGTAATCTGATAAGGAATTAACCCAACCAACCCTTATTAACCCAACAAGCTATGGAGGTTTATTAAATTAGGTTTTCATAAGTTCCCCCAAAGCAAACCTTAGCCACCATAGCTTTTTGGAGAAGAAAGCTTGGAGAAGGAGAGAGAGAGAGGAATTCTGCAGAAATTCTACACCGAATCCACACCGAATTCAGAGACAAACAAGGCAAGTGACTTTATTCCATTTAATTACTGAGAATGTCTTTTCCATGTTAGCAAATTCGGATTTATGGTTGTTCTTGATGAAATATGAAAAACCCAAGTAGTCTAGATCATAAAACTTGAGGAATTTGAGAAGGATTGCATGTAGTATAGTTTGGAGACAATTAATCTGATGTTAATACATGTTTGGGTGAAAGAAAAACGAATTAAATTCTGGGATTTGATGATGATATGTAGTTAGGGTTCATGTTCTTAAAATATTTGGAAAAAGTGTAGAAAGGTGTAAATTAAATTGATATTTGGGTGGATTGATCCCTTAGAAACATGTTAGGATGTGACTATATATGTTTAGTATTGATTATAGACCCTAAAACGTTGTTGGGATGAACTTTGGAATTGATTAGAAGTGTTATAAATGGTGAAAAACGAATTGGGGAAAAATCTGGGCCGAAACTGGCCACTCGTTAGAAGCAGCCCCCAGGTCGTTCGAACGAGCTCGTTCGAACGAGCTTCTAACGAGTTGACCAGTCGTTACTAACGAGTAGTGATTTCGTTCGATATCTCGTTCGAACGAGATATCGTTAGAAGGGACAGCTCGTTCGAACGAACTGGATCTCGTTCGAACAGCCTCGTTCGAACGAGACTTCTAACGACCTGAAAGTCCAAAATCGTTCGAAGCCTCGTTCGAACGAGACTTCTAACGAGTTGACAGTTTGGCCCTTTTTGGACTGTTTTGACTTTTGGAGTTCCGGGAACTGGTTCAAGGGTAGATTTAGCATTCCTTTGATGATATAGTGATTAATTTGGGACTTTTGGGTTATTGAGATGAGTAAATCATATACTAGAGTTATATTCAATGAACCATTGGGGTTGAGACGTGAGTGTCTACTACGATGTGAGGATGAATTATAGCGCGTATAATTACAAACCGGAATAGTATGAATTGTGATAACTATAGTTAGTACGAGAATGCGAAATGTACTACGATTAAAATATGGTATTACTAAGATGTGTGTTTACTTAGTATTGATATATGGATTGTATGTATGACATACCTACCATACTTGCTATCACGGGAGGTTTCGTTCGCTTAGGACCCTCTAATCCTTGTGTGCCTACGGGGGGGATATAGATTGGTACCTTGATGAACATAGGTCATAGAAAGACTTATTGTGATATTAATAAGTCCGCTGATCATGGGAGCGTAGGTATGTGCGTGACCCATGTGATGGTGACTGTGTTCGCCTCCATTATTTGTGATGTTGTTATCGGTAAACTATTCCTGAGAGATTCGGAATATGTGATCCTTATGTACGTGATGTACAGGGATGGATAGCAGAGTATGTGTGCACTACAGCTTAGATTGCGGGGTGCTTGTATTGTATATTTATGAGATGAATAATATACGTTATATTAATGGGAATACTCATGTTAATGTTGTAAATATATTACGGTGTTGTTTCGAGCTATATAATGAGTTAACTGATATTTATATCAATGGCATATTTAGTAACTGAGTTTACGTTAAACCCTATTTAATTAAGAGCGTTATTATTTTAATGGAACCAAGAATTATGGGTAGAACCTTTGGCAGTCTAGCTAGATACGTTGTCACTTAGCTAGTGGTAAGGGTAGTTATAGATGGGTATTTGCGTTAGGAGTGCACAGTTAGACGAGAGGTGAGAATATAATGTGAGTGCACGTCCTAACATGTACTTTGCATTTAATGTTTTAAATGTTTTTAAAGCACTTGCAGGTTTTTAAAATATAACACATTCGGGCTCTGACCCGTTTGCTTTTCAAATCTTTTTCTTGTAAAACCATTTTAGGTGCCCAGCCACAAGGACACCAAGAATAGGATATTCATTCAGGTGACGAGCTGTAGCTGTTTGTGGAAGCTACAGGGATTTGCTCATAGACGCTTCTATCTTTTGGATTCCAGAGTCACTATCTATCAGTTGTAGGGCATGTTGCCCATTTCTATTTAGAGCATCTTTTACATTTCAGTTTTCAGACTTTAGCATGTATTATTTCAGTTTCGGTTATTTATTTCAGTATGGGTTTGTAGTGAGGGGTTTTCCTCCAGACTTTATTTACTCTATTGTGATGGTTATTCGTTTTACTTCAGTATGGTGAATGGTGTTATTTATTTATTCATTTCACTTGTTGCATGTTAATCAGACTTAAATTAAAATTTGGCAACTTGCTTTTTAAATACTAGGTGGTTAGTAAAAATAAAAATGTTTTCGACAGTGATGCTATTAACTGAGCCAACTTGGCATTTTGAATTAATTTTATAAAGGAGTAGCTACCCGGTATTTAATTAGTCGGGGTGTCACAGGTGGTATCAGAGCATCAGGTTCTAGTGTCCTTTAGGATCTGTACGGCTATTATGTTTTCGCTACGTTTCTTTGATATAGAGCCCTATATTTTAGGACTGTTGTATTCTTTTGTGTATGCTTCGTTCTTCAGCTATATTAAGTTTATAAACCGTGAACTTATAAACTTTGTTCTTATTTCAGATGCCTCCACGACGTGCACGACGAGTTCCCAGGGATGCTACGCCCGAACCACAGCCAGCTCCAGTTCAGGGCATGTTGAACGCCGCTGAGGTTGCTGCTATAGTAGCCCAAGCGATAAATGCCGCGATTGCCGTGATTCAGCAGGCACCGCCTCAGGCGCCAGTTGCCGCGCCAGCACAGGTTAATGCATTCCCATCTGCTTGGGAGCGTGTACGTGACGCTTTTCAGAAAGCGCATCCGCCAGAGTTTGCAGGAAGCTCAGATGTAGTAGTCTCGAGCCAATGGAGAAAGGACATACAGAGGCATTTGAGGATGCATGAGTGCACGGATGTTCAGAAACAAGTGCTAGCTACTTTCAAGCTAGTGGGATCTGCACTGCAGTGGTGGGAGTCTATTACCACCACGGAGGAGAGGGATACCCTCACGATTCAGGAGTTCTGGGTGCGGTTCGACCGCAAGTACTTTCCGTCCGCAGTTCATACAGAGATGAGGAGGAAGCTGATGAGTTTGAAGCAGGAGGGCAAGACAGTGGCCGAGTATGAGGCCGAGTTCACTAACCTGTTGAATATCGTTCCAGACGAGATTCCAACAGAGAAGAAGAAGATAGAGAAGTTCACCGACGGGTTAAATTGGAGGATCCGTCAGCATCTGCTAGGGAACCTATCATTGGCCACGTATTCTGATGTGGTTAACGCTGCATTATTACACTGCTAGGACCACCGTTTTCATATGGCCGAGGGCAAGCGGTCGGGGGAGTCTAGCCATCAGGGTAGGACTGGAGGACATGGTGCCAGCGGGGCACAAACCGGTCAGGGGAAGAGACGGAATGAGCAGGGTACCCAACAGGGGGACAATAAGAGGTTCCGGTCAGGGAACTACAGGCAGGGACAGGGAGGTTTCCGCCAGGGCCATCAGGGTCCAAACGGCCATCAGGGCCAACAGGGACAGAATGGACAGCAGTTTCATCAGGGCCAATAGGGCCAAGGGAGGAATGGTAACGGCCAACAGGGCCGGGGACAGCAGGGGCAGAGGGGAGGGAACTTCCCAGGGAAGTGCTTTACTTGTGGCAAGACTGGCCATAAGAAGCAGGATTGTCCTGATAGGGGCAGGGCCCCACAGCAGCAGGAGCAGCAGGGTGCTCGCCAGGAGCCACAGAGACCTATGTTTCCCGCCGCTCTTCCCGCACCGCCTCAGATGGCAGCTTTGCCACCCATTCCAGCAGTCCCAGCTCAACAGGGGCAGCTACAGTATGGACGTGTCTACAACATTCACCAGGCTGCAGTTCCACAGGCACCGCCCGCGATCGAGGGTACGTTTCCTATCCATGGCACTATGGGTCGGGTGTTATTTGATACGGGTGCTACACACTGTTTTATATCTACACACTTCGCGAAAGCTTTAGGATTGTTAGCTACGGCAGAGAGCACAGTGACGTGTGTCGACTCACCATTGGGGAGTGGGTCACTTATTTTCTTTATATGCCGGGGAGTCGGGGTAGAGGTTGGTGGTTTGGTATTGCCTGCAGACATGTTAGTGTTAGACATGCATGTTCACGATGTGATCATCGGTATGGATTGTCTAGTAGCATATAGGGCCATGATTGATTGCTTCAGCGGGAGCATTGTTTTTGCCATTCCGGGGCAAGAGGTGTTTGTAGTGGCGATGCCTCACCCAGAGGGAGGATCGACCGCTCATCTGTATTACATAGAGGAGGATACCTCTAAGGAGGTTGTGATTCCTTTGGATTCGATCCCGGTTGTCAGGGAGTATTCAGATGTGTTTCAGGAGATACCAGGCTTACCACCCAGTCGAGAGATAGATTTCGTTATTGATTTGCTACCAGGTACGAGACCTATAGCACGTGCACCCTACCGTATGGCTCAAGCTGAGATGCGAGAGTTACGGGATCAGATAGAACAGCTGTTAGGGCAGGGCTTTATTCGCAGGAGTACCTCACCTTGGGGCGCTCCAGTTTTGTTTGTGAAGAAGAGGGATGGTTCACTGAGATTGTGCGTGGACTACCGAGAGTTAAATAAGGTCACGATACGGAATAAGTACCCGTTGCCTCGAATCGATGACTTATTCGACCAGTTGAGGGGAGCTTCTTTCTTCTCAAAGATTGACTTGAGGTCAGGATACCATTAGTTGCGTATCAGGGAGGAGGATGTCTCGAAGACTGCGTTCTTGTCGAGATATGGTTCTTATGAGTTTCGGGTTATGCCTTTCGGCTTGACCAACGCTCCAGCAGTGTTTATGGACTTGATGAACAGAGTGTTCAGGGATTTCTTAGATCAGTTTGTCATTGTCTTCGTTGATGATATTCTGGTTTACTCCCAGACAGAGGAGGAGCACGTCGAGCATTTGAGGCAGGTTTTGCAGACACTTCGTCAGAACGAGCTGTATGCAAAATATAAGAAGTGCGGGTTTTGGTTGAAGGAAGTCCAGTTCTTGGGTCATATTATTTCCGACCAGGGAATATCGGTTGATCCGGGGAAGGTTTCAGCAGTGAGGGAGTGGGGACAGCCC
The DNA here is from genome assembly GCA_949130495.1 of Sambucus nigra. Lineage (NCBI taxonomy): Eukaryota > Viridiplantae > Streptophyta > Magnoliopsida > Dipsacales > Adoxaceae > Sambucus > Sambucus nigra. The sequence goes on from OX422224.1 coordinate 268,599,331, forward strand.
ACGACACCAACAGAGATTCATAGTTTCTTGGGTCTAGTAGGATACTACAGGAGGTTTATTCGGGGTTTCTCAGAGATAGCAGGTCCTTTGACACATCTTACTCGTAAGGGTGTGCCCTACATCAGGAGTGATGCCTGTCAGTTGGCATTCGATGAACTGAAGGACAAATTGACCGCCGCACCTGTGTTAGCATTGCCGAGACCGGGAGTTGAGTATTTGGTTTACACCGATGCGTCTTGCAAGGACTTGGAGGTGTATTGCAGAAGGAGAGACAGGCCATAGCTTATGCTTCCCGTAAGCTTAAACCTCATGAGAAGAATTACCCCACGCATGATTTGGAGTTGGCGGCAGTGGTATTTGCCCTACGGATTTGGAGGCACTATCTTTTGGGGGAGAAGTTCCAACTATTCACGGACCATAAGTCCCTACAGTACCTGTTCACGCAGAAAGAGTTGAATATGCGGCAGCGTATGTGGCTTGAGTTTGTGAAAGACTACCAGTTCGACATCCAGTATCACCCGGGTAAGGCTAACGTGGTAGCAGACGCGTTGAGCCGTAGGCCAACAGATGAGGTGGCAGAGGTGTGGAAGGCTAAGTGGAAGGAATTGGGACACCAGGATGCAGTGGCCCGATCTTTCATGTCTTTGATGACCGTTACGCCGCGGATTATCACGAAGGTAGTACGAGCACAGGCTAATGACTCGTTCTGTCAGGAGCAGATAGTTCGATTACTAGCAGAGGGAGTCGAGTCCTATACCGTTAGCTCAGACGGGGGATTGCGCTTCAATGGGAGATTGGTAGTTTCGGAAGGAGAAGAATTGCGGCACGATGTGATGGCAGAGTCGCACGGCTCACGGTTCGCGGTACATCCCGAAGGGGACAAAATGTACCAAGACATGAGACGGCAGTATTGGTGGAGCGGTATGAAGAGAGATATCGCTGAGTTTGTCTCGAAATGCGCCACTTGTCAGCTTGTAAAAGTGGATCATCAGAGACCAGCAGGATTGCTACAGCCATTGGAGGTTTCGATGTGGATGTGGGAGAGCATATCCATGGATTTTGTCACGGGGTTGCCTACGTCGTAGAGGGGTCACGACTCCGTTTGGGTAATAATGGACAGATTGTCCAAGGTCGCTCACTTCTTACCAGTAAGGACTGATTACACTTCGGGACAGTATGCCCAGCTCTTCATTTCAGAGATTGTGAGACTTCACGGTGTGCCCCTGAATATCGTGTCTGACAGAGATAAGATATTTGTTTCGCGGTTTTGGGAGAGTTTCCAGGAGGCCATGGGCACGGAATTGCGGTTGAGTACGGCTTATCATCCGCAGACCGATGGGCAAACAGAGCGCACCAATCAGATGTTGGAGGACATGTTACGCATGTGCATTATTGACTTCGGGGGTGGATGGGAGCAGTATCTTCCACTGGTGGAGTTTGCTTACAACAACTCCTATCAGTTCACGATTGGCATGGCTCCGTTTGAGGCATTGTACGGTAGGCCTTGTCGTTCCCCAGCATGTTGGTTGGAGGTGGGGGACAACAAACTACTTGGGCCGGAAGTGATCCAGGATACTTCGGCAAGGATTGAGTTGATTCGGAGTCGCATTCGGGTAGCTCAAGACCGGCAGAAGAGTTACGCTGACGCGAAGAGATTTTTCAGAGAGTTCCAAGTGGGGGACCAGGTTTTGCTCAGGGTATCTCCGATGAAGGGGATTATGCGATTCGGGAAGAAGGGGAAGTTGGCACCAAGATATGTGGGGCCGTTTCCTATTATTGAGCGGATCGGACCGGTTGCGTATAGACTTGGACTACCGGAGCACTTGCATCGGATTCACGACGTGTTCCATATTTCCTCGCTGAGGAAATACCTTAGGGATGATTTGGATCATTCTCACATTGCTGTGGAGGACATCGATCTCCAGCCGGATAGCTCTTATGAGGAGGGGCCGATTGCTATTTTGGACCGAAGCGAGAGGAAACTGCGGTCAAAGATAGTCCCGTTAGTGCGTGTTCAGTGGCGACATCACAATGTCGAGGAGTCCACATGGGAACGCGAGGATGAGATGCGCGAGCGTTATCCAGAGCTATTTTTTTTGCAGGTACTTTCTAGTTTCGAATTTCGGGACGAAATTCAGTTGTTAGGGGGGAAGTATGTAATACCCCGTACTTTTGTCTATATTTATTTTTGGGGATTAATTAATTAAATGCGTGTTAATTGGAAAATTAATCCGGATTATAAATACTAATGTGATGCGAATTGGTATTTGATTATGTGCATATATGATTATATATGAACTTGGTATTATAAAATTTGTCGACAGATTTATATACGGCATTTTAGAAATTTTGTTGAGACGCGTGGGACCGCCGCGTCACGGTATAATATGTTGATAATAAAAAGTGAATTTAAAATCTATAATCCGTATGGTCGTTTTGAGTGCGTCAACGCGTCCGGAAGGGTCGAGATAGTCAGAAAACACTAGCCGGGGGTATAGTTTGGGTCCCGGGGTATTTTTAGGCCATTCCGGCACCATAAAGGGTATTTTAGTAATTTGGTATTTTTGGGTAATTAAAAGTGACGAAAATTGAGAGTTGTAATCTGATAAGGAATTAACCCAACCAACCCTTATTAACCCAACAAGCTACGGAGGTTCATTAAATTATGTTTTCATAAGTTCCCCCAAAGCAAACCCTAGCCACCATAGCTTTTTGGAGAAGAAAGCTTGGAGAAGGAGAGAGAGAGAGGAATTCTACAGAAATTCTACACCGAATCCACACCGAATTCAGAGACAAACAAGGCAAGTGACTTTATTCCATTTAATTACTGAGAATGTCTTTTCCATGTTAGCAAATTCGGATTTATGGTTGTTCTTGATGAAATATGAAAAACCCATGTAGTCTAGATCATAAAACTTGAGGAATTTGAGAAGGATTGCATGTAGTATAGTTTGGAGACAATTAATCTGATGTTAATACATATTTGGGTGAAATAAAAATGAATTAAATTCTGGGATTTGATGATGATATGTAGTTAGGGTTCATGTTCTTAAAATATTTGGAAAAAGTGTAGAAAGGTGTAAATTAAATTGATATTTGGGTGGATTGATCCCTTAGAAACATGTTAGGATGTGACTATATATGTTTAGTATTGATTATATACCCTAAAATGTTGTTGGGATGAACTTTGGAATTGATTTGAAGTGTTATAAATGGTAAAAAACGAATTGGGGAAAAATCTGGGCCGAAACTGGCCACTCGTTAGAAGCAGCCCCCAGGTCGTTCGAACGAGCTCGTTCGAACGAGCTTCTAACGAGTTGACCAGTCGTTACTAACGAGTAGTGATTTCGTTCGATATCTCGTTCGAACGAGATATCGTTAGAAGGGACAGTTCGTTCGAACGAACTGGATCTCGTTCGAACAGCCTCGTTCGAACGAGACTTCTAACGACCTGACAGTCCAAACTCGTTCGAAGCCTCGTTCGAACGAGACTTCTAACGAGTTGACAGTTTGGCCCTTTTTGGACTGTTTTGACTTTTGGAGTTCCGGGAACTGGTTCAAGGGTAGAGTTAGCATTCCTTTGATGATATAGTGATTAATTTGGGACTTTTGGGTTATTGAGATGAGTAAATCATATACTAGAGTTATATTCAATGAACCATTGGGGTTGAGACGTGAGTGTCTACTACGATGTGAGGATGAATTATAGCGCCTATAATTACAAACCGGAATAGTACGAATTGTGATAACTATAGTTAGTACGAGAATGCGATATGTACTACGATTAAAATACGGTATTACTAAGATGTGTGTTTACTTAGTATTGATATATGGATTGTATGTATGACATACCTACCATACTTGCTATCACGGGAGGTTTCGTTCGCTTAGGACCCTCTAATCCTTGTGTGCCTACGGGGGGGATATAGACTGGTACCTTGATGAACATAGGTCATAGAAAGACTTATTGTGATATTAATAAGTCCGCTGATCATGGAAGCGTAGGTATGTGCGTGACCCATGTGATGGTGACTGTGTTCGCCTCCATTATTTGTGATGTTGTTATCGGTAAACTATTCCTGAGAGATTCGGAATATGTGATCCTTATGTACGTGATGTACCGGGATGGATAGCAGAGTATGTGTGCACTACAGCTTAGATTGCGGGGTGCTTGTATTGTATATTTATGAGATGAATAATATACGTTATATTAATGGGAATCCTCATGTTAATGTTGTAAATATATTACGGTGTTGTTTCGAGCTATATAATGAGTTAACTGATATTTATATCAATGGCATATTTAGTAACTGAGTTTACGTTAAAACCTATTTAATTAAGAGCGTTATTATGTTAATGGAACCAAGAATTATGGGTAGAACCTTTGGCAGTCTAGCTAGATACGTTGTCACTTAGCTAGTGGTAAGGGTAGTTATAGATGGGTATTTGCGTTAGGAGTGCACAGTTAGACGAGAGGTGAGAATATAATGTGAGTGCACGTCCTAACATGTACTTTTCATTTAATGTTTTAAATGTTTTTAAAGCACTTGCAGGTTTTTAAAATATAACACATTCGGGCTCTGACCCGTTTGCTTTTCAAATCTTTTTCTTGTAAAACCATTTTAGGTGCCAAGCCACAAGGACACCAAGCATAGGATATTCATTCAGGTGACGAGCTGTAGCTGTTTGTGGAAGCTACAGGGATTTGCTCATAGACGCTTCTATCTTTTGGATTCCAGAGTCACTATCTATCAGTTGTAGGGCATGTTGCCCATTTCTATTTAGAGCATCTTTTACATTTCAGTTTTCAGACTTTAGCATGTATTATTTCAGTTTCGGTTATTTATTTCAGTATGGGTTTGTAGTGAGGGGTTTTCCTCCAGACTTTATTTACTCTATTGTGATGGTTATTCGTTTTACTTCAGTATGGTGAATGGTGTTATTTATTTCTTCATTTCACTTATTGCATGTTAATCAGACTTAAATTAAAATTTGGCAACTTGCTTTTTAAATACTAGGTGGTTAGTAAAAATAAAAATGTTTTCGACAGTGATGCTATTAACTGAGCCAACTTGGCATTTTGAATTAATTTTATAAAGGAGTAGCTACCCGGTATTTAATTAGTCGGGGTGTCACATATATTTTATATGTGATCATAAAAATTAGATCAAGTCTATTTTTTTACATCCACAGATTGGCGTCGTCTATGGGAATATGTTTTTAATTGTCGTTTTCACTCTTACTAGTCTCAGAAATGAAGGTAATCCTCATGTTCCTTCTGCTCTGCCTATGGAAATAGACCTGACTAGAATCTTGGATAGTATTTATAGAGGACAAGAAGTCATGAAGGAGACGGTGAGGCAATTGGCTCATTCACTACGACTGGCTCCCTCATCCAGAAGAGAAATTCTGCCTTCACCTCCAAGATCCATCAGACACGGCTATTATAGATCTTCATGAGATACCTCTTATCGTGTAGGAGAATGTTCATCGCTCATATTCACAAAACCCTATGATATCAATTCTTTTTCTCCTAAAAGGCCAAGCGTCTTCAAAGGCTAATTAGAGCTTAGCCCTTTGGTCATTTGGGGCCTAGGGCAAGTAGAATTCCTCCTAAAGCATTATCCAGGAACACTCAACATCCAACCGACCAACATGAGTCCTCGATAAGATCAAAATTAAGCATCCTATGATCTTTGCACGTCGAGAAGACCTCGTAGGAGGAGAGTTTAGCATAGACACATGTTCGTAACAACCGAGCTACTTCATATAGATCTGAGGCAGGCAATCCATCGTGGAAAGGATCAATCCATACGTTGGAAGATTGTTTGAGTAAAATGGTGAAATAAAAGTATCCTTTGCAGCATTGTTTTATTAAAGGATCCCCGTTTGCTCATGCAATTGTGGATTTTCCTTCTCCATCTAAATTTAAAGCTCCTGTGATTACTCCTAAATATGATGGTAAAGATGATCCAGTTCTCCATATTGAGAAATATCAACCTGCAGCTAATATTTATTCAATCCTTGATGAAATGAGATGCATAGTATTTTTAAGTACCTTTACGGGTTTAACCCAAATATTCTATAAGAACTTGCCTCGAGGACAAATTTCCACCTTCAATCATCTTGCCAAGTTATTCATTAGCAACTTCTATTTGTAGATAAGCCAGTGAGAAGAGTATCTCATCTTCTAAGTGTAAGGAAGTAAGTGGGGGAAAGTATCAGGGAATACATTACGCTTTTTTATAATGAAAAGTTGGAGGTGATTGATTATGAGGAGAAAACATCCATCACAGCTCTTATGAGTGGCTTGCTTTACTAGAAACTATATTATACTCTGGCTAAAGATCCTCCTAAAACTAAGGATGAACTCATGGCAAAGGCAACAAAAATAATGAATGCCGAGGAAGCAATGGCTGCAAAACAAAGTTCAATAATGAAGCCTGACATAAAACTTGGGAAGAAGGAGCAGAAGGAGAAGAAGGAGCAAAAGCTGAAGAAAGAACGCAAGCTCAAAAAGTATGGAAGCTACACTCCATTGAATGTTAGAATTCGCAATCAAGCACAATAAGGATTTGCGATGGCCTGAGAAGTTAAGGGTGCCTCTTAGCAAGAGGGATATATCCAAATATTATGAATTCTATAAGGATCATGGTCATACAATGAATAATTTCATCGCTTTGCAAAATGAGATAGAATCCCTCATCCGCTTAGGAAAACTCAATAAATTTGTTGATTGGCGCGATGGTGGAGAACCTAGAAAAAGCCCAAATTCTCCTTGCAAGTCTAGAGATGACTGGAAGAGAAATCATAAAAATGATTATGAAGATGATCCAGACCTGTCAAAGAAGCCCAAGGAATCAGAACGTGAGGTAGCTATGACCAGTTTTGGTTCATTTGATTGTCATATGATTACAGGTGGCAACGCGGGAGGAGGTGATCACGCTCTTAAAAGGAAAGCTTACTTGAATGAAGCCTAGGCTTTCTTATATATCCAGAGGATTAATCTAAATAAAGATGATCGACCGAGGAAGGTCAACAAAGACAAATCAGTGACTGGATTTTCAAAAAATGGTCTCTTTGGGGTACTCTGTCCCCATGATGACCCATTGGTTGTCAAATTCATAATCTAAGATATTATCATCACCAGAGTTTTGATTGATAATCGGAGTTCACTCAATATTATGTTTGATCCTTGCTTTTAGAGTTTGGACTTGAAGCTCAGCTAGATGGAAGCCTATCACGGGTTATTAATAAGATTTTCTGGTGAAAATGTTTACCTTTTGGGAACAATCAAGATAGAAGTGTTGATCGACACTTGGCCAGTAAGTTGCAAAGAGGAAATATGTTTCTTCCTGATGAATAAGAATGTTCAATCTGCCTATAATGTGATTCTCGACAGGGTAGGATTGAAGAAGTTTGAAGCCATACCATCAACAGTCCATCAATTCTTGAAGTTTCCAACTCAGTTTGGGGTAGGTGTTGTGAAAGGCAACCAAAAGGTGGATAGAGAGTGTTACTACTCATCAGCCAAGCAAGAGGATGTGATTGAATTAAAGAACAATAATAAAACTTAATAGGTGGATACTAATGAGTCTAATGGTGAATCTGAGGTTGAAACCTTAAATCCATGAGATGAAACAAAGTTAGTCAAGGGATAAATTGTGGAAATAACTAAAAGCATCATTCTAGATGATGACAAACCAAAAAGGACTACACAGATAGGCTCAACACTAGATCTCATCCTTAAACAGGAGTTGATTATGTTACTGAGGCAACGGAGAAATGTATTTTCTTGGAGCCATGAGGATATGCCTGAAATTGATCACAATTTCCTCTACCGCGAGCTCAACATCAATAAGGATTCCAAGATGATCAAGTAGAGACGCCGAGTTTTTTAGTCATGAAAAGAATCAAGCTATCCAAGAGGAAGTAGAGAATCTTCAAAAAGACATGTTTACTAAATATGTGAAGTATCCAGCCTGATTGGCCAACATTGTAATGGTAAAAAATAAGAATGATAAATGGAGGATGTGCGTGGATTTCACTAATTTAAATAAAGATTTCCTAAAAGATCATTTCTCTTTGCCTAGAATTGATCATTTGGTGGAAGCTACATCAGGACATGAGATTTTAAGCTTTATGGATGCCTATTCTGGTTATAACCAGATAAAAAGAAAGCAGAAGACAAGGAAAATACAACCTTCATCACCCCACCCTAACCCCGCGAGGAAATTATTGCTATAATGTAGTATCGTTTGGTCTAAAAAATGCATGTGCAACGTATCAAAGGTTAGTGAACAAGGTCTTAAAAGAACAGATAGGCAAAAACATGGAGATTTATGCGGATGGTATGTTGACAAAGAGTAAAAAATCTTCAGATCATATCACCAAATGCAGTCAGACTTTTGATCAGTTACAAAAGAATCATATGAAGTTGAATCCGGCTAAGTGCGGGTTTGGAGTACAAGAAGGGATGTTCCTCAGATTTATAGTTAATCAAAGGGGAATTGAGGCTAATCAAGAAAAGATAAAATCTTTAATCGAAATGCAGTCCTCGACCTGCAAGAAAGATGTACAGAGGCCCATTGAAAGAGTGGCAACCTTAAACAGATTTGTTTCCCCAGGAGCAGACATGTGCTTACCATTTTTTAAAGTGTTGAGAAAAACTTTTGAGTGGAATGCATAATGTGAGGAAGCATTCCAAGAGTCGAAGAAGTATCTGGGGTCGCCATCATTGCTCTCCCGATAAGTACTGGGGGAGAAATTGTACTTGTATCTTGTTTTTAAGTCAACAGTGAGCTCGACATTAGTCAGACAAGACAATGGAATCCAAAAATTAGTCTACTATACTAGCAAAGCGTTCAGAGGAGATGAAATCAGGTACCCACATTTGAAAAATTAGTCCTAGCACTTATTAAGGCTTCAGGATGTATGAAACCTTATTTCCAATAACACACCATAGTTGTGTATACCGATATGCCTCTTCGACAAGCTCTTTATAAACCTGAGAAGTCAGGATGATTGATGTATCGGGCAGTGGAATTGGGAGAGTATGACATTGCCTATGAACCGAGATCCTCATTAAAAGGCCAAGCTTTTCCTGATTTAATTGTTGAATTTACTTATCTGGAGGTTTCCGACCAACAGAACTTACCCGTTGAGCAGACTTTGAAAGAAGAAATCTCATCTCAGCTCAAAAGAAAGCCGAAGTAGCTACCGATCAACCCGAGTCATCCAAAATTTAGGAAATGGCCCACAAATATACAGAAGGGAGTAGAAAGATATTCAATCATGGATCGTTGATTGCCGAAAGCTTTAACAATGATCTTCGATTATGGAATTTATACGTGGATGGATCTTCATGTGTTCTCAACAGTGGGTAGGTATAATACTTAATACCCTTGATGATATTGATATTGAGTATGCAATCAGGTTTTAGTTCAAAGCATCAAACAATAAGGAAGAATACAAAGCCTTGATAGTTGGGCTAAATTTAGCTCATTCATTAGGCGCCGATGAAGTAGTAGCACATAGTGATTCACAATTGATCGATAACCAAGTGCTCAATTTTTATGGAGACAAAGGAGAATTAATGGCCAGGTATCTTTCTAAGGCTATGGAAGTTATCATCAAATTTTTATTCGTCCAAATGAATAGGATCCCAAGAATAGAGAATACTCGACTTGATGCAGTTGCTCAACTGACATTAGTAATAAGAATTGAGCTCAGAAGAATAATCCCAATTGAGCTCTTGGCTAATCAAAGTATTGATGAAAACCTGATGGTTAGTTTCATTGTTGTACCTCTGGGACCTTCCTAGATGGATCCCATCAAAGATTATATTGAAGATGGAACCCTACCACCCGATCCTAAAAAGTCCAATAATCTACAATATAAAGCAGCGAGATATATGTTAGACAAAGGAGTTTTATACAGAAGGAGATTGATGATTTCCTCACAAGGTTGTGTTCATCCAATGGAGGTGGAATATTTGATTAAAGAAGTGCATGAAGGATCATGTGGAGATCATTCAGCTGGAAGATCATTGCTCCAATGCATCAACACTCAGGGATATTTTCAGCTGGAAGATCATTGCTCCAATGCATCAACACTCAGGGATATTACTGGCCGGCCATGAGGTCCGATTGTATAACCTTTGCGAGAAAGTGTGATAAGTGCCAGAGATTCTCTACTGTTCATAGAACACCTAATGCTACTCTAACACCAATAACGCCACCTTGGCCGTTCGCTATATGGGGAATTGACCTGGTCCCCCACTGCCAATTACTAAAGGCGAGTTCAAGTACTTAGTTATTATTATGGATTACTTCACTATATGGGTAGAGGTAGAGACATTGGTTGATGTGCCTTATGGGAAATTATATCAATTTATCTAGAATAATATTTATTATCGATATGGTTTACCATATGCTTTCATCATAGATTATGGCACTCAGTTCGATAACGAGGAGTTTGAAGCATATTGTGTCCAATCTAAAATCCAGAAGCTGCATTCTGCACCGGGGCATCCTCAAAGTAATGATAAGACCAAAGTGACAAATAAAACTTTACTGAATGGACTAAAAAAGAGACTTGATGCTGCCAAGGGCAACTAGATTAACAAGCTACGCTTTGTTCGCTGGGCCTACAAACAATGCTGAGAATAGCAACAGGAGATTTACCTTACATTCTTGCGTTTGGGACTAAAGCCATGGTACCAGTCAAGATCTTCCTACCTACTCATAGGGTACTGAATTTTAATTCCCCAGTTAGTGACTTGATGAGACGATTAGATCTCGACATGTTAGAGGAGGTATGGAATGAGGCAACTCTGATAAATTCTACCTACCAACACCGAACTGCTTTCGTTTAGAGTAAAAGGGTCAAGCCAACTAACTTAAAAGAGGGTGATTATGTTATTAATAAATTTATCCAGAAGAATAACAAGCTCGAGGACAACTGGCATGTACCATATCGTATCTCAGTTGCATCCGACTGGGGACATATCGGATAGAGACTTTGGAAGGTGAAGAATTCAAAAATCCTTAGAATGTGGGACATCTTCGAAATTATTATCAGTGATTCAAAGGATGTCCATTATTGTGTCGCTCCTGATTTTATTTCAGTATTAATAAAAAGTTGATTTCAGTCTCTTCCATTTTTAGATTTTTTTTCAAAGTATTGTATATATATATATATATATATATATATATATATATATATATATATATATATATATATCACCCAGAACAAAACTAACTTTTGATTTTTAGCTCCGACCAAGTCAAAATAGGATTATAATCCTCAGCACTTGGTCGACGATAAGAAAAATAATAACCAACCAAGTCAAAATAGGATTATAATCCTCAGCACTTATTCAGCAACAATAATTTACTTCATGTATGACTTCGTAAAAACAAAATCACGAATAAGGGGTTGATTACTTCATGTACAATTTTGTATAAACAAGTCAAGAACAAGAAGTGTAAAACTTTGTATAAAACTAAAGAAAGTTATAAACAAGTTTTACCTCACTAAGTTAAATGCGGGAAGACACGTAAAAATTCCTAGATACAGGAATATAAACATACATTCCTCATACACTTGGTCAGCACTAATAACTAATGCTAAAATTGGATCAATATATCTAAGTGCATTAGTAGAATCAATGGCACAACCACTGGTAACTAATACTAAATTTGGACTGATATATCTAAGTGTATCAATAGAACCAATGGCATTACAATCATAAGTTAACTGAATGATTAAAATAATCACAAGTTGACAAAAAACAAAACATTTTTTTTATAAAAGATGTATTACATTCAAATGAATTAAAAAATACTTGATAATCATTCAATGGATGTTTTCCCTTAGCAGGAGGATCATCTTGCGTATAAGGAGAACTGATAAATTTAAAATCTTGAATCATCCTTATGTTGTTGCTACTCGACATGTTGGTCAGATGAGGAGGTCGAACTGTCTCAAGTTGATAGTGTAATTCATAATCCCCTAAATGTTTCGATATTAAGCATTGGGAAATCGATTCAATAGGAATCCAGCTGACATCCAACTTGAACAGAGGTTTTTAGCAATCTAAAAAACTAGGATCACGCTAATACCAGAGTTTACTATCTTGACCAACCTTCATCGCAGTCAAGCAATTGATCAAACCCCATTTATAACCTTCATATTGAGTTTGAGCGAGGTGATCATCTATATGGCCCCCAAAACTTCATTGGATCCATCCATCCATACCTCTTTGGGTTGTTTGTGAAATTGGAAGGTTAATATTTCAACTTGATGTTGAAGTTTCTTCAAAACCTCATCCTTCACCTTCAACTGAGAGGATTGGTTGGTACGAGCTTCATCTTTAGCTTCCAGTCTTGTGGATAAATCGGTAATGTCTTGACTCTTCGTCTTCAACTAGGCATCTTGATTAGATAAAGATTTCTTGGTACTAGTCTCTTCTCTAGTTGGCCGGTTAGATCTTTGTCTAGAAGATGGTGCAAGGTTTGATTTTGTCAAAGCTTAAAGCTCTTACCTCAATTTGGCATTTTCCTCCACCAAAAAGAAGCACCTTCATCAACACCAGCAATAGGAGATTATTTTAAGGACCTAAAATTCATCGCTTAGACTATTATTTTCCTCTTCTAGAAGTTTAGCAATCTTTTTAGCTTCATCAACTTCACGGTTAAATAAAAATTCCTTTTTTTTCTAAAAATAAAGGCATATTTCTCCAACTTCTCTTCAAAACCCCAAGCTTCACTCAAGTCCTTGTATATGGACTCATAATTAGCATGAAAAAAAGATTTGGCCTCATTATGCTCGGCTTGCAATTCTTTAATCATCTCATAGTATGCAACATTGTTGACCACAACCCGATCAAGAAGAAACTTAAGATAAATGTAAAAATCCTTGGACTGATCGAAAGCATCTGCGTCGAGCAAGTTTGTTAACTCTTCATTAGTTAAGTCAAAGTTATCGGACTTAAAAAAATTATTACAGCACTTGAGTAATTCGAAATCGGTGGAAGAAATTTGTTCCATCTTGGCAAAAAACTAGAAGGATAAAGCAACAATTGATCAACAATAAAAAAAATGGAAAGATAACAAGGAAATTAGAAAAAGAATTCTTTTATTAATAAATGACAATTATACAAGTACATCAGAACAAAACAAAAAGAATATCCAAAAAAGGTACAAAATACAAGAGGCCGAACAAGTCTACAGCTTCTTCTTATCATTATCCACATCAGGTATCTCTTGCTCGGCAGGAGGGATAGCTCAATTATTTCCTTCATTAATAATAGGGGCAACAGAGTCAACATCCAAGGAACATTCCCCTGAACCAGTTATATCTTCGATCTCATTACCAAGGTTGGCTTGAGATCCTGGATCATGCCCGAGGAAGAGCTCAGAATCTTCATCAGTACCAACTTCCTGTAGTGCCGACAACCAACCTTTCTTGAAATTTTGTTCCTGGCATATCGAACTTGAGAAAAGGTAGCAGAGATAGGTTTATACCAACCCCTATTGAAGGAATCTTCCCTGGCCTTCTTCCTCTTGGCCTTTTCGGTCGAAAGGTCTATGATCATCTTAGATACTTGACCTTCAGCAACCTTTACCATGCGCTCAGCTTTAATAGCAGCCAAGTTAGCCGCAACCAAAGCAAAATCAACCCTCTACCGAGCTTCTTTAGCATTTTTTATTTTTCTTCCGAGGCCTTTTTCTCAGTTTCTAGAGCCTGTTGGGATTCTAGTAAAGACTGCCTCAGACCTGTAAAGGCTTCTTTTACTTCTCTCGAGGAAGAACATAGCTGATCGTCCTTCCCAAAATTTGTGTTGATTCATTGTTATTTTGTAATTTCCTTTTTCATTTGTGTTCTAACTTGACACATGCCTTGGACCTTGGGAGAACTATATCCAATGGGAGGGTTGTATATCTCACCTCTGCTCAAACTTGAAATAGATCTTCATTCGACCTTTTTTTTCCTTAACTTCTTATTTTAAATTTGTAATTCGAACCATAGTTCGATACACCATAGTTTGATATGAGTTGTTATTTCTTTAGATTTGTTATGTTAACTTTATTTCGTTAATGGAATTTATTTGTGCAAACTATCTTGCCCCCACCTGACATCCAACATTATTACTTCTTAATATTAGTCGAATGTTTTTTATGGTACTAAATAATTGTAATTAATTAGAACTTTTTCTTCAATTATTTTATATTATATTTGAGCAACTTTGATATTCATTATTACTAATCATGCTCCTCGAAATTAAAAGTATGTTAATCTTTCTCGAGCCATTTCTCACATTTTGAGGTTGTATATCATTTTGAGTACAATCCTTTGAGTTCATGTGAATTAATGTACATTCGTTGGGTTGTTCCCACCCCTCATTGTTCTTTGTTTATTGAATGTCCATTGTTCTCAAGTCTAAGACTAGTTTCAGGGCTGTTGATGTTCTGTCTTTTGAATGGAGACATTAATGTTATGTTATTATATTTTAATTTCTTGGTTTTTTATTATCTTTGAATTTTCCCTCTCTTTGTGTGGGAGGGGGAAATCTCATGCTTTGGTCGCAAGGTCATTATTTTTTTTATGTTGATGATTAACATCGTAGGTGTTTCTTGAGATTGTGTTTATAAAGTGCTCATGGTCTATTGCTTAACATTAGATATTAGTTCATGGGATTTTATTCTACTTTGCTGGAATTTTTGTTCATTTTAACGTTTTGTCAAATCTAAATTTTAAGCTCTTTTAGGAATCATGTTTGATCTTCGGACTTCAACAACTTCTTTCTTTATGAAAAATTCTTTTGATTTTAATTTATAACAAATTTAAAGTCTATGAAACATTTTTTTTCAATTTTTAGATTTTTAAGGTCTTTTGAAATTTCAAATTGGGGAATTTTCTTAAAATTTAGACTTTGAGCCATGCTATGAGTATTTTTATTATGGATTTGGGGCTTCCTTGATATGTTTGATTTTGAAATATCTGGTTCTGAAATTTAGCTTTGATGCACTGAGTATTACTGTTTAGGCTTACATGTTGATAAATTTGTTTATTCCTGTTTTTTTCTTTTGGATTGCAAGGTTTTTGGTTATGGATGTTTGCTTATTTTTGAATGAATCCCATTTGTTTCATCAGGTAGAGTCTGTCTGATCTCTCTCTTTCTCCTTCTCTCTCTCTCGCGCGATATATATATATATATATATATATATATATATATATATATATATATATATATATATATATATATATAGAGAGAGAGAGAGAGAGAGAGAGAGAGAGAGAGAGAGAGACAAACACACACACACACACATACATATATAGGACTCTATTTTGGATTTGATTTGTTGCTTCCAATTGTATTTTTATATTTTTGTTTCAATTAGTTTATTTCATCATCCAAGGTTTATTTTAATTAGTTTGTTTCATCATCTATTTACTAATAGTGGTTTAACATGGAGATCTTCCACATTCTCATAAAAATGTAGTTGTTATTTTTTTGTTTGTAAGTTTGAATTCAATTTTATTGTGGTTTGTCAATTTATGCAATTCTTTTCATTTTCACAAATCTTGGCCTCTTCATGTCGCAATATTACTATTAAAATGATTGTTTTGTTGTAAACCATGATTTACCACTTGGATATGAGAAGAAGAAAAAATAAATGTGAGGTGTGTGTCACAAAATAACAAGTTTTGAAAGTATTTTCACAGAAGGCTTTTGCATTTTAATTTAAAAATGTTTGTTTACGCAATTAGTTTTTTTCTTCAGTTTCTGCTATTTGTTTTCAAACAAATATGCATAGTTTTGTAAGTTCTCTTTCCCTTCATACATTTGTAATTTCAAACTCGATTGATTTAAATTTGTTGCTCAAAGAATTCTAGGCTTATTTATCTATTAACAATGCTTATATACATCAACTGGGTTCGTATATAAGTATTGCTTTTTCATTTGTGTCTTTTTCTCGATGTTGCTATGGGGAATCTTTCTCATTAATTATACACTTGCATTATGTACATATATTCACTTATATTTATATAGTTACTACAGTTTCTTTATGTACGTATTCACTGATATTGGTTCTATACATCAGCTAGACCAATTCTTTAGAAATCGGTTGGGATCTATGTTGGTTGTCTTAAATTTTGTTTAATCTAAAATACTAACGTAATTTTATATTAGTTTCCATTTATTATGTTGAAATCAGGTTTAATATTTTTTATGTTAAAGGTATCTGAAATACATTAAAATCAATTGTTTATCTATCTACTCCCATTATTCATACGTGAATGTATCAATTTTTAGTCTTCCCAGGCTTGCAAAAACATGAAGATCAACTAAAAGTGGAGCTTTGTTTATCCAAAATGAGCATTTCAACTCACTGTTGATATCACACAAGGACGTACTATAGACATAAATGAACCATGCCGATCCACAATAACGGTTCAGCTCGTTGCCACGCCCCCTCGCCTCAGCCCTTGCGAGGGTACATATTAGAGATCCTGCTACTACATTTAGATCGTAAGGTATCTACCGCATTTTAGATTTACATCGTCTATTTTATTTTAATATTGGAATTTTATTTTAGTTTGAATTAGAAGTTTGATTTACAAGTTAATTGCATTTTAGTTTATACCATTGACTAATCTTCTTCATCTTAGAGAGTGTATGGACATAATTTTTTTCTTATATTAGAGAGTGTATTAGCAGGGTTTAATAAGAAAAAACATCATTCATTAAACATCATTTATTATGATTCATGTATTGATAAGTTTTATTCACATTAGAGAGTGCATATGGAATAACTTATGTGTGTATTAATATGGATTCAAGGGGCTAATTTTAGTCATTGAACCCGAGCAAATCTTTTTTTAGAATGTTTCCACGAAACTTATGTGTTCTTACTAATAAGGGTCAAGCATTCTAGGTACTGTTACAAACCATATTAGTATGTTGTCCTATTATGACTATATCACTGTCATTATCAAACTACATTTGGGTTCAATACCATAAGAACATCAGAATTACTTGAACGCAATTTCATAAAAAAAGGGAACATAATATACCAGTGTCAAGAGAATTTTTTGTACTAATACTCATTAATTCCATCATTTTATCCTTACCAGTTATCTCCATGAACTGCACAACATTTAAGTTGTTACCTTCTCATTAACTGCATCACTTTAAACCTCTGTCTCAACTAAATTCACATATTTTACTACTTCTATAGGGTTTCCAACACTTTCTATGTCCAGTACCCGCAACTCTCCATTCATAGAGGAAACCTTAACAACATGAACTACATATTTTTCTTCCTTATTTTCCGTTTTCCCAAACAATTTCGATGATATCAAAGAAGAAACATCAAATCTTACACTAGCCTTGTCCTTTCCCTAGTAGCAAATTCAACTTTCTCTCCTTTTATTTCCTCCATAAGCTTCACAAATTCCTCCTCTCGCTCCTACTTCCTTATTTCCTCTTTAACAAACTCCTCCACCTCAGAAGTAAAATCATAAGGATCATTCTTTAACATAGAACCCATAATCTTTAGGACCTTATCATGCTTCCTAACCTCAAACAATGCATTCATCATAAATTTATAACTCTCACCATCCATCCTCAACTTCCCCACCATTAACCACCCATCAACTTTCCTAACATTAACCAACCCATCAACCAACTTTTTATAAACTCCCAAATTAGGCCTCAACTTTGCCTCCACCATTGTCTTATAATAAGCAGCAACATCATCCAGTCTATTCTCTTTAAAACACCCACCCATCAACAAAACAAACATAAACTCATCTGGGCTACTACCATTCTCACTCATACCCCCAAACAACTCCTCCCCTTTACCTAACAACCCCGTGTCACACAATTACTGAATCAAATTATTATATGAAAGCATATTCGAACTACACCTCTTCTCACCCATCCTCATAAAAAGAGCAATCGCATCCTCAAACCTCTTTTCACCACAATAACCATCCCCATCACATTAAAACTCCCCAAAATCACACTCCTATCGAACCACCTCATTACCTTATGAGATTTTTCAGAAATATGAAAATTTTGAGAGGAAATGGACATTTAACAACAACACTACATTATTTACTTATTTTAGACATCTAAGTACTGGTAAGATTCAATCACGATCTCAAGAACTTTGAATGCAGATAGCAAATAGGAAGGGTTGTCATTCTGTATATGGTAAAAAAGATACAAGAGACACAAGGATGATTGTAGGGGTGCTCAGACGCTTGCTCTGAAAGTATCGGGAGTAAAAGAAGATCGATAAGCACACGTACTATGACATGTACATGAAGGTGAAGATATTTTGATATGTTTTTATCCAAAGATCAAACATCTATTAGTTTGATTCTTGATATTTTGTTTCCATTCATATTGGCTACACATTTATTTAACTTTGACTTTTGGTTCTTAATAATTGTAGGATTTAGTTTTTAGTCTGATGCACTAGATCAGTTATGGTTTAGGATGTCCTATGAATGGTCCAATTATCATTTACATAGGTCAGTCTGTGTTGACTAGAGTCATATAGACTTCAAATACACTCGATTATAAGATTCATTCAAGGAAGATATATTTTTGGAATAATCATTTCATAGTGATGAATGAGATAAGCGTGACGTGGGCGACACAAGCGATATGGTGTAATTGTGGATGCCCTTGGAAACATGCTTTGGTTGTGATGAGAGTGTTTATTGGCTTAACGAGCATTGTCGGCATAATGATCGAATACAATTAGAATTTTCTTTGAAATTTTGAATTATATATTATGATACATGTTATTTTTTGAGTTAAATAGTTGATGATATATGCGAGGTCCCAGATAGACTATTATTATTGTTGTGGTATTTTGTATTGTATGAACAGGGTGGATAGTCATATAAACAAAACCCCAATTTTTATAAAATTTTAATATTATGAATAAAACTTGAGCAAAGTTTTAGTATACACTACATGACTTTTTTGAAAATTATGAGTGCCTTCGAGGAAGGCAACCACGATTGATATTATAATACAAAACATTTAGGATTTGACCACAACTGATACTTTGAAAAGTTATTGTCGTGCCTTCAGGCACGGGCATACCTTAGAGTGTGTGTGTGTGTGTGTGTGTATTATTATTTCAATTTTTCTCAAAATTAAGATAAAATTTCTAAATTGTCATAATTGTATCCTACAAAAAATTATTTATGTCATTTTATATTTATGTGACGTAATGCAAATTTTCAAAATGACATAAATAATACTTTTTCTTGTACTGATAGTTGAGAAAATATTTGGTGTCTCCCCTATATATAGCTTAGTTTTGTTAAACACTTTTTATCCCCTTTTGTTGTATTTTTTTTCCTTTTCTCTTTATATCATTTATCCCCCTTTATCATTAGCAAAAAAGGACTCTAACGAATTGTAGTGAAAAGTGGGTTTTGAAAGTAGATATTTAGCTCTAATAGGTATTTTTCACGTGTTTTAAAAAGGTTATTCTTTATAAGGGAATATCTTGAATACCCCAATATTTTTGTAACATGAGTATTTCTTGTACATACTTCAAAGAGTGTTAGTACAAAAAGTATAGGGTAATAGGTAAAACAAAAGAATGGATTTTAAAGAAGATGTTAATTATTCACATGTGACATCATAATAGGCCAATAATGATTTTAAGGTATTGGATAATATAGTATTTTAAAGATGAATTTTTCACGTAACAAATGTTGACCATACATCAAGAGTTGCACCATATGATAATTCATAAGAGACCAATATAATCAAATGGTTGTGCAAAACCGAATTTTTGAGGGTGTGATTTGTGTGTGAACTTATTTCCAAAAATCCTCTAGCGTACCTTTATCCCTTTTATTGTAAATACTCTATTATTTTAGTATGTTTCCATTAGAATCCCCCACATGGGATTGGCAATGTGTTTACTTGAATATAATATTTCCAATTTGTTTTGAAATGATGAATTGTAGTGTTTTATTGACCATCTTATGATTATTGATAAAGAAGGTTTCATAACAACATATTTTCAAGAATGTTATCAACTTAGAGGAAATATTAGAGCATACTCATAACGAGGCACGGACATGTTAACATAACAATTAATTCTTGTGAGGTAAATCATGTGAGGATCATATCAAGTGTATATCCCTATATTATTCAATATATTTTATGAACTGATGGTGTAGGTGTAAATGTTTTAATTTAATAGTCATATAGCAATAATATAAGTATTAACTTAAGTCAAAGCCGAGTAACATCATGTGTTATATGTCATATATATCATAATATGGAGAAAGTTTAGAAACATTCACGAATGACATTCAATACATATCGAGGTTTTTGAATCATAGACATGTATTAAAGATACAAATATGCTAATTAATTAAGAGTTCGAATATTAGGTGTATATGTGATTTATGATATGTTTACGATACATTCTTTAATGCTTCAATGTAATTAAATCAATGTGACTCCAAGTTTAATGGGTTTGAAGTTTCTTAGGGGTTTCTAAAGTGCCGTTTCCCAACACTGTCACGTCTTCTATGTTATTTTTCTCGTCCAATATTTCATAAATTGTGAAGTAAGGTTTTGTTTTGTACGAAATATTCATGATTTCAATTTTTTAAAATTTCCATGTCTTTTGTTAGTCAAATATCATTTTTCAAAAAAATTATCTCCCTTTTTGTTTCATAGGATGTGAAATAAATGCATGTAAATGTTTTAGTTTGAGCGAATCTTGCATAAGTATTTAAAAATAAGATTTATGTGATCTTTTCTATACTTATTGTTCTTTTAAAACTATGAGGATAAATTTTCTTTTCATAATTGTTATTGTGCGTAAATTATCATATGTATAATGAATGAGTGTTGTGTTAGTCAAGTTTTTTTTTTCCTGAAAATCATTTAGGATTAACTAGGTATCGCAATATCTTTATTTAGTCTCCTATGTATGTGATAACTTCTCATAACTGATTTATCGTGGTAAGACCAAATATGTTCCACCTATTCATATTTCATGTGTATGCGAAATTTGGAGGGTCCTATTGTGGGAGTGTTTAATGTGTATAAGAATGTAAGTGTGGGAGTTCAAATGTTATTTTAAGTGAATGAGGACAATATATCAACCTTATGAAAAATTTAGAGATAATACATATGAACTAAAGTTGATTAAATTGAAATGAATCATTTTGGATCTTTTTTATCATTTGATTTATTCTCATTATTCCAAAATTTTATTTCTCTCTTTTATAACTTTCTCTCACTCCAAGTCATTTACAAACTCAAGATTCTTTCCAATACAAATTTTATTTGAACGTGAATAATATTAGTAATTTTTCATTTAGTTGATATTTTCAAAATGTGTCGTTCTTAGTTGAGATGTGGTGAACATTTCAATAATAAAATTCATCAAATATGAATTTATTTTTCCAGTTATTGTGATGGTCAAATTGACATTGAGGTTTAATATTTTCTAAAAGTTGTTCAGTTCATGTGTTTTGATTTTAGTTATAAGGTAAAACAATTATCAATTTAACAAGTGAGGTTAGATGTTGTAATACCCCGCACTTTTATGGATATTTGAATTACATAAATAGGTGTAATTTGTAGAATTGAGGAATTTCTCTGAATAATAATTTTTGTAGTTTATGAGGGTTAGATGATTTTCGATGTGTGTTATATTTACTTTTGGGACTAAGTAAATAAGTCGGATTATTTTAAGTACATGTCGCGATTGGATAAAGCGACAAATAATAATATTTTAACTGGAAAGCCCGTATAGAAATGAGTTGGGTTTAATTAGTGAATCGTAGTTAAGTGACTCGGGTGGATAATTCAAGTGTACGGTTGGTTTCGAAAGGGCCGAGATAGTTAGAATAGAGTATTCGGGAGTAGTGTTTAAGTTTCGGGGACTTTTGGACTAATAGGGACTCGCATTGAGTAAACGAGTCGTTTTTGGGTTTATAAGGGATAAACACTTATCCTCTCCTATAAATGGCACGGGAGAGGGAAAGAAAGAAAGAAAAAGGAAGAAGAGAATAAAGGAAGAGGAGAAAAGGGGATTCCGGCCAAACTCTGTGGGATTCGACTCAAGGTCGTCAGATTTTATCCACAAGGCTAGTGTTTACTTGCTTTATTCTTTTTTAGCATAAATCTCATATCATAATTGGTAATAACAATCTATATGATTTTGGGATTGGGTTTTCATGAATAAAATGGGTGTTTCGGAAGATTAAATGGATAAGACTCGGTTAATATCCAAATTGAGAAATTTAGAAATTTACAGCAATTAGTTGTTAATTCTTGGTTATAGGATGATTAAAACCTGTTTTCTTTGAATAAATGAAGTTTGTTGGGATTAAATATGGTTGGTAGAAGAGATAAAAGCTTGGGGTAAGCTTTAATGGCCGAAACAGGGGCCGGAGAAGAAGCTCCCATGTTTGGCCGATCGATCGACGGTCAAGGGTCGATCGATCGACCCTACAGAATTTTTGGCAATTTTGGCTAGTTAAGTTTAAATGGTATAAATTCCTAAATTAAGGATTTCTATCTTATTTAATTGAGTAAATAAATATCCATTTATAGCATATAAATACCTAGCCATTTAAGGGAATTTATTTGGGTTAGGAAGGTGAAAAATTAGGTGGCACTTAATGTGTAGTTCTGAGGAAAGTAAATTGTGGAATTAGATATTAGGGGTTCCTAAAAATAAAGTGGGGACTTATAAATTATTATTGGAGTGAGATGTATACCTTGGGTTAATTGAGTAAAATCCAGGACTTATTTATTTAGGGTTGTTCGGGACGAGTAACACCCGAGGGAATATTTCAGCGGGCAAATATATATATATAATTATGTGCGTAGAAAGAGTAATTATATGCCGATTGGTTGAGAAAATCCTATGAGGAGACTAGGATGAAATTTTGGATATAGGCTAAAGATAATTTAGTGGTTACCCAATACGTCTATTGACGACGGTTATCTAAGGTGATGCAATACTTAGGAATTAAGATAAGTCGATAGTATACTTATCTAGTTAGTACAAATTTATATATAGGAATATAGATATATATATCCTTAATAGTGACTAAGGTACGATATATATATATATATATATATATATATATATATATATATATATATATATATATATATATATATATATATATATATATATCAAGTGAGAGAATACTTATAAGTATTAGTATTATAAGTGTACGAAGACTTAGATACTATTACGAATGGGAATATTCGGGGTTATTAGCTATCGCTATATGAGGCTTTGCAATTATAGCCACATATACATTTGAAGAGTGCTATGGATTATATATACAATGTGATTATATTATATTTATTATTATATGAATACATATATATCTGTATGTGAATTGTATATTTGTATCTTAGAGGCTGGTTCCACGGGCTTTCCTTTGGCGTAGGGTTGGAACAACCAGATTATATATATATCTCTAGTACGATCCAGGGAGGTTGGGCGATGTGGGTGTGTAATACCCCACATTTTTTATAATTTAAATAATTAAGGGAATTATTTATTACAGAGGGACTAATTGAATTTAAATGTGAGAAATAAATTGTTAATTAATATGGATCTAATAAAAATAAATATTAACTAGCGTGCTAAGGGTTAATACTCATTAGTTTAATATCACTGTGCAATATGTAAGATGGAATTATATACTTTGATAAATTGCCGAGAGATAATAATACGACAGTTTAGTGAATTAAGTCAGACGCACGTGTGAGTTGTGTCGGGACTAAATTGATGGAATAAATATATAAATTATTTTTAGTAACTCGTATGATGATTTCGAGTGTACCGTTGAGTCCAGAAGGGTCGAAATAGTCGAAATAGTATACTCGGGTGTTTAGTTTGGGTCCCGGGACAATTTTAGGCCTAACCGGCACCCCAAATGGGCATTATGGTAAATTGGATTTTTAGGCCTAATTAATGGAGGAAAATTAGGAGTTAATTTATCATCCAAAACAATTGTATTAGGGTTAGAAAGCTGGAGAAAGTAGGAACAACCATAGGAAGTGTGAGGGAGAGCTTTTGCCAAGAGAAGAGTGCTAAATCGACATCACCTTGCACAACCACCACCACCACCGTATAGATCGGGACAAGGGGAACACACCCATACCAACAACATCAAGAAATCAGACTACTCACTCAAGGCAAGTGTTTATAACTTGCTGTATTTTGGTATTCATCATACTCATGTTAGTGTAGGATTGTTTGGAATATGTTATAGGTTATAAAAATGGTAAAATTTAGGAATTTGGATGTGTAATTTAATTATGAGATTTATTAAATTGAAACCCTTCATGTATGTATATTAGAAATCACGTTTAGAAGAATTTATGTGGAGAACAAATCTAGAAATTTTGGCTTCTTGAACATGTATTGGAAGAACTAGCGTTTTGATAAATTTAAATTGGGGATTTCACATTTTATGAATGATTCGTAAGGAATTGATGATTCTAGGATGTTAGAATTCATATGTTATTGATGGGGTTCGATGTAGAACTGTTTATTTGGAGTTTGGGGTGTTGAATGAGAAGATTTGAGATTAAAAATGGTGGAAAACGTTGGAAAATCTGGGTAGGGAACGAACAGCGAAATCTCGCGCAAAGTCGTTCGAGCAAGATTGCAATCTCGCGCGAAGTCATTTGAGCGACATGTGGCTGTCGTTCAAACGACTTGCCATCTCGTTCGAGCGACAGAGTGAAATTTTGATAATTTCTTTTAGGGACCAGTTTTTGTTTATTAGTTCAAAAATGAGAGAAATATTTCCAAATAATAAACTTAGGGAAGACAGAATTTCATAAGAAGTATGAGGGACTAAATCCTTTAATGAATTCGGTACGGAGAGAACATACCGTAGAGATTACGATAGGGATAATAATCCAAATATCTATTACTGAGCGATGAAATTAAAATGCGTAAGAGAAGCTTATATGTAGGTGATGTAAATACCTATTTATTATAATTGGACGTGTGTATACCTATTATGTATTATTATTATTAAAGACACCAATGGGTGATAACCCGGGAGTGTGAGAATCTTATTATTATAAGTGTACTAATGGGTGATAACCCGGGGGTACAAAAACGTATTGTAAGTGTACTAATGGGTGATAACTCGGGGGTACAAGATTATTTAAATAAGTGTACTAAAGGGTGATAACTCGGGGGTACAGTATGTTGATTAGGTGCGATAATGGGATATAGCCCGGGGGTGCAGTATCATGTTATATATATATATATATATATATAGGGAAGATGTGATTATATGTAT
This sequence comes from Sambucus nigra, assembly GCA_949130495.1. Taxonomy (NCBI): domain Eukaryota; kingdom Viridiplantae; phylum Streptophyta; class Magnoliopsida; order Dipsacales; family Adoxaceae; genus Sambucus; species Sambucus nigra. The sequence goes on from OX422224.1 coordinate 268,624,693, forward strand.
ATATATATATATATATATATATATATATATATATATATATATATGTATGAGAGTTGTGAATTAATCTAATGTGTATAGTAATGAATGTGGACATGGAAATTTGTTATGAAAATTCTAATTGTATACTTGAATTATTATGAAAATGGAAAATGTATTAATTAGCTTTTTTGACATAGGCTAATTGGACAACGTATTGTATGGGCGATACGGGTTGACTAATAGTGAGGGTAAAATACTATTAGGATGGATTCAGACTAGTTATATGGGGAAGTATAGCTAAGGAGAAAATTTAGATACGCGTTAGGCGTGCACAATAGAAGAGGGGTGAGAATCTCATGTGAGAGTTCGAGCTAACATGCACATGATACTTGCTTTACTGCAAATTTTAAATACTTGCTTAAACAAATATTTTTACACATCGGGCTCTGACCCGTTTCTTTCATCTTCTATCTCTCTTGATATATATATGTATTATATCAGGTGCTCAGCCATAGGGATATCAGGCTTAGAGTTCAGATTACGTGGCATGCTGTAGCTGTTGTTGGAGCTGCAGGACTTTGTTTAGACACCTCGATTGTTTCATCCCTATTCGTTATGACATTTTCTTTAGGGCATGTGTCGCCCCTTCCTTAGACAGTTTCAGAGATTATGTTACTCTATTTCTCGTTCAGTTTCATTTGGTTTGATGGCTACTATTGTTTTGGTTTAGAGTTTTGAACTGGGATGTTTTATCCAGTCTTATTTATTTCAGCATGCGATTCTGATTCAGTATTTGTATTAATTAATTGTACGTGGATGTTTTACATTAAATTAATTGGATTGGTAATTAAATGGTTTTTTTAATTAATAAAAAAAATGTTTTGACACTTAGCTTAATTATATTAGGTGAGTAAATTTGTTATTGCATTTTCGACAGTGATGCTAAGAATGAACCAACCGAACATTCTGTTTTAATTTTTATAAAGGACTGATCACCCGATATTTAATTGGGCGGGGTGTCACAGGGTGGATCCCCTGGCTTGAGGAGCAGGGAGAGTATATCCCCAGGCCATCTCATCCCGCGTTCGAGTGCGATGTGTGTGTACTCCACTTGCAGAGGGAATATGACCGCCTCCATCGTTGTGTATATTTTTTACCATGGCCATGAGTGAGTCTGGCTTGGTACCAAGGTATAGTGAGTAAACCCGAATTCGCATAGGCAGTATGAGACTGCATCCTCGAGCTATAGCTCGGTGGGATGGTTATTATGATTGTGATTGTAATAAGTATAATAATATTCATTGAGAAATTACATATAAGGTGAAAAAAATGATACCCTTTTCAGTAAATGTATATATATCAGGATATTTATGAATATATATATATGAGTTATATATAAACGTTGTGTGCTAAGGGACTAATGGATTTCGACGATCAACATTTCCAGGTAGTAGTGTATCGGGGGGGTTCCTTGTTTGGATTTTACTTCGCGAGACACCCCACGCACGAATGTAGCACAGTGTTAGGAATGGGGAGAAGTTTAGCCCTTAGTACTCGGGTTAATTAGGATTTTCAGAGATTTGGTGTAACTGATTAGTTAGGCACGGTAGCTTAACTAGGTTATTTAAAAATAATGTGATATATGTGCACTACTAGAAGAGGGGTGAGGGGTATCTTATGGGAGTGCAATACCAATTTAAATATGAGATAAATCATATTTTAAAATATAGCATTTGTGCCCTTGCTAAATTATTTTTCCAAACTTGGGCGCTGACCCGTTTTCTCTATTTTTTCCTCCCTTGCTATATATATATATATAGGTGTCCCGACACAGGGATGTCTGGATGATGATTCCTTCAAGCCGGACGTTTGTTGCAGCAGCTGTTGATGTATGCTGGTTTAATATAGACGCTTATATCCTTGAGATCTAAATAGGAGGTATAGTAGAAACATTTGGGCCGAAAGCCCAATTTTATTTATTTATTCCTTTACCGCCTTTTAACGTGAAATTCGATTTGGTTGTATTATTGTTAAACCGAGTATTCGGTTATTTTATTTCATTTCAGTTGTTGCTTATATAAACTGTGTGAATGTTATATGGAGTTGGTTTGATTAAAAAGATCATTTAAATTAAATGTTGACGCCAGCCTAATAGGTTATTAGTAATTAAATTAGTTTTCGACAGTGATGCTAAGAATGAACCATTTGACACTCCTGTTTTAATTTGGTACAGGATTGATGGCCCAATATTTTATTAGGCGAGGTGTCACAGATGATATGAGAGCATCAGGTTCTAGTGTCCTTAGGAATCTGTGCAGACATACTACGCTTTCTGCGTTGCTTTCCTTTTGATATAGAGCCTTATGATTACGATTGCTAATTCCATTTGTGAGATTTCATTCTCCCACTATTATATAAGATTATAATAAATCTTTTGCACACTCATTCGAGATTCGTGTGCTGATCGAGGAAGGGCGACTAAGGAAGGCTGTGATGAGGGAAGTAAGAGGCGGGGCTTAGTTGGAGCGGTTAGTTGAAGTCGGAGACTAAGACAGTAGTATATTTCACTCTCTATGTGGCATTTGCTAAGAATTGTTGCAACGACTACTAAGGTATAGTAGTTATAACTATTCATGTACCGCTATAGTAGAGAGTGGTGCTAAAGTTGAATTGGAAAAATGTTCGAAAAGTCTTTGTAAGGACCATACGATGAAGTTTGGGTTATACGAAGTTAGTGTAAAGTGACTCAGTGAAAGTAGAAGGTTCAGAAGCTTTAGGCTTAGAGCAGGGTATGAAAATGCCCAGATGTGAAAATTTTAGGAAAAATTTTCACTCGTGGGAGAAATATCGAAATGGTGGGAACGGTAGTCACCATGTTCGAGGGAGAAGGATATTTTGCTCATAGAGGGATCTTACAGATGGTTTTAACCGTGAGTTCCTTTGGTTTATAAAAAATGAAGAGAATGCGGTTTTTGGATTATTCACATAAGGATCGGTCAGAGGCCAACAGTGAATAAATACTTATATGGATAAGTGAACTTTGTGCCGAATTCAGAGGCCAACAGTGAAGACAGAGTCCTTTAGTTGAATGATGGGCTCACTAGTAAGTTTTTCTAACACTTATGCTAAATTTGTATCCGTGGAACCCCATTGGTGGACATCAACTGGGGGGGATTTATGGAAACAAGGATGTTGAGGCCGATGGTGGAGTTTCCTTTTGACGACGAAGTTAAGGGGACTATGAAGGCGATTATCAGGATCGAGTCTATAGAATCTGAGATACTGATAACCTTAACATGGTTAGGGTGGCCAGAGATGGGGAATATTGCAATGTAGAGTGTACAACCGCACGCTTTGATTTTTCCCAATAGGAGTTAAAGGACAAGAGTCGGGTGCCTAGATGGGGCACTGATTAGACAAGTTTTTGGTTCAGTTAGGACAAGTGCACCATATCCGAGAACCAATTGGAATGGAAAGGGTGATTGGCAAGAATGTAGTTATGAGTCTCACCTCGGACGAAGGAGGTATATTTCGTGTGACAATATTAAGTCACAGTATTTTAATTGCCCTAGATTCATGTGTGATTCAAGTTTTCTGACGGTATTGGTAACATTATATAGTGTATGTCTATATGTTTTTGCAGGGTAGCAGGGCTCAATTTTCTTCATTCGTTATGAAATGGGTGTTGTCATTTTGAGCTTTTATTTGCTTTGCATTGCTCGTTTTGTGTGTTATACGAGTATGGTATTATTCTGAGTATAATATGTTCTTAGTTGATAGGTGCGATAACAATCTAATTATTGCAAGACTATTATATCCATTGTTTCAGGGTGGAACTGGTTGTTGTTGCGATATCTCACCTGGATACAGGTTGAGCTCGCCTTTACTATATGCTTAGATGGAGATTCGGTGAGAAGATGTTTCATTATCATGATTCGAGTGTGTGGAGATGTTATAGATATGATTTAAGGTATGCAGGATTTATTGATAAGTTGTAAGTTTAATCTTGTTGTTGTTTCCATAAGGACTTAGTGTTAGTACAAGCGCCTTGTGGTATGGCTCCTGGAAAGAAATGGGTGTTCTGACCGCATTTTTTTGATAGGTGGGGATGGAATTATCCTGGTTACATATTTGAAGCTAATGGACCTCCACGACCTACAAAGTTAAGCAGTAGTGTATAGGAGGGGTTCCTTGTCTGGATTTTTCTTGCGAGACACTCCACGTATGAACCTTAACGACGTCGGGAGTAGAGAGATGTTATCAGATGCAAGGATGTTGGTTTTGATGATAAGTCACTTAGTGTGGAGAAAACACTATGTAATGAGATCCGTGTGATGATTACACGTTTATGTGGATAGAAGTGTTATGGAAAAGGCACTGAAATGGTTCTCTCACCGCAAGTATATGGGTGAGGCAGGAGTTGGAGAAATTGATTTGAGGCTTATAGCCAGGCCTTGGATAAAAAGAAAATTTTGGAGGTAATATGTTTTGGATATGACGTTTGTAACACTTTTACAGAAAGTAGGCTCCCCGATTAGTTAGACTTTCCATTTCGCCAAGATGGAAGGACATAATGGTAGATGTAAGTTAGTAATTTAGCGAGGTAGGATTTAGGACATCCCACTCATGTGCCTTAGGCCATTATATCTCGATGACTGATGATGCGAGGAAGTAGTGTAAAGGGAGGGTTCCTTGTCTGGATTTCTCTTTGTGAGACGTCCCACTCATGAAACCGAGCAAATGTTGGAAATTAATATAGGTCTTGGGCACTAGGGACATAGTTAGGATAGTACTCATCTTACGGGTGTAGGAAACCCATCGTTCTTAGGATTATGGGGATGTAAGGCCAGTGAGGAACGTGGCATGGTTATAGGAAGAATGTAGTAAGTTAACCACGAGAAGATTGGTGAGTTAACCTTAACGAAGATTGGATTTACAGGTATGGGAATAGTTGGATCTCGAGAAGATTGTTGAGAAAACCCAGGTGTGTGTACCAGGTCGAGAAAAGAGGCCCATTGTTTATAGAGAGTGCAATGTGTTAGACGTTTACAATGGTTGTGCAGATAGCCATGGTGTGGCCATCCCCCAATAAACCCCCTCGCGGAGCGGCCTCTAGGTCTCGAGCGTCCCTCTCGGGAGGGCTTCGGTCGGCGTCGGTGAATGAGGTGAAAAATGTAGAGAGATAGAGTCGCCAGTCTATTTTACTCAAAATAGACAAAAAAAAAGGGAGACATTTCGAAGGACAACATCCAAAGACATACTGATACATACGGAACCAAAATGATTCAATAGGGGTCCGGAGGCTAAGTTACGAAATGGGAAGGTGTTATGCACCCATTCTGCCCTTACGGTCTCTCATGGGTTGTTGCTATTTTTCTTTATTTCCCCGTGATATGTGTGCATGTATATATGTAGCGGAGATAGGAATTATCGACTTATATCATGGATGAGATAAAGCGAGTCATCCATAGGAATGTTCCAAAAAAATAATATTAGAAAATAAGATTTACGCGATTATTCTAGCGTCGATCATTATAGGGGAATGATAATGCATGTGGAATAATACGCCATTGAGAACAAATATATATATGTAAATACATAGACTTTGAGAGAATTAAGTCTCAAGAATATAGAAAAATTGGAAAAGAGTTGAAAAAGGAATGGAGTCTCAGGTTTTATCCCGAGACACCTACGTAGCCTATAGAGGCATCAAAGTCCATGTAGTTCGTATGCAAAATGAGGGATGGGATTTATCCCATAAATCCAATCGGGGACTTCTCTTGTATGTATGTGTGTGTAACAAAGTGTTTTAGTTGTGAGAAAAGTGTGAGAATTCCCATTTGGAATTTGTGAGCAAATCCTCCTTTTTATTATTTTTTTTTGAGTTTTTATTTATATGAAAATAAGAGATGTGCAATAATACTAAATAAAAAGTATATTAGGATATGTGAGATGAGAGAGTAAAAGTTCTAAGTAATAAAACAAGTTAATGCGAATTTATGAGAATTTAAGGAGAGAGTTGAAAGAGCTGGACCTTCTTGGAGATCTTGAGCTTGATCTTGAATGTTGGAGAGAAGCCCTTGTACTTGGATGATGATGGAAGGTAGTTAATTCACCAAGTGTGATGAAAAGGATCATGAAAAGGGAAGGTTGGAAAGGGATTTCGATGTGGAAATCACGCTGACATCGAGAGAGGTTTTCTGGATTCATTGAGAGTGATGTATTTCAGATCTGGGCTCCTTTTTGCAATCTGGTCAAGACCTCATTTTTATAGGCCCAGGGCATTATCGATCGGCATAGCCCTAGTCCTGCCAATCGACAGGTGCATTTAGGCACACTGCCGATATGCAGGGTCTGGGACTGCCGTTTGGCAGTCTCTTTCAGGCTCTTTTGAAAAATCGGTCGCTGAGCGCAAACCATTAATTAGAATCGTGCACGGGATGAACCGTTGGAAAGGTAATTAAGAGACCTTAAAAAGTCCTTTGGACCTCTCCCGAGTTCGGGAGTTAACTTTGGGTCAAATGTGGCTCTAAAGCGCTCATCGGTCCTTTGGATGGGGACACTTTGGACGCAAATGGATCATTCATCCGTATGGTAAATCAGAATTGCGCATGGGGTGGACCGTTAGAAAGGTTAGGAGATGTACTTAGACATTTCAAAGAGTTTAACCCGATTTGGGGAGTTAACTTTGGTCAATCGGGCCTTGGAAGCATTCGATGACCTCTTGGAATAAAACGGATGGTTCGTCCATAATGTAAGTCAGAATCGCACATGGGATGGACCGTTGGAAAGGGGTTTCAGTAACCTTTGAAGATTAATTCAGTCTCGATTAAGCTGAAGAGTTGACTTTGGTCGAACGAAGCTCGGGAGCACCCGGTGGCCTCCTGATCGGGTTTCGAGTAATATAGAATCTCACATGGGATGGACCGTTAGAAAGGGTTTTCAGTGCCCTTTAAAGATTCATTCAGTCTCGGTCGAGATGAAGAGTTTGAATTTTGGTCAAATGGAGCCTGGGAGCGTCCGATGGCCTTTAGGTCAGTACCCAGGGTATGACTTGGGTTTGCAATGATAAAGGGAGGTGCTAGGGACCTTAGGAGAATTTAAGGGGTATTAGAATGTGGTGTCTACATAGCCCCTCGATGGGTGAGTTTGGAATAAATGATAGCCGTCGAAGAGACACCGCATGATGCCTTTGGAAGCGTATGACTAGAGGGTCGAGGTCGATTCTAAGGACCTAAGGATGAGGATGACCGATTCTGCGGGTCGAAGCCAATTTTGAGGGCTTGGAGATGAGGGCGATTGATTCTGCGAGTTGAAGCAAATTATGAGGGCTTGGAGATGATGGAGACCAATTCTAATGGTCAAAGCCAATTCTAAGGGCTTATAGATGAGGGCGACCAATTTTGTGGGGTCGAAGCCAATTATGAGGGCTTGGAGATGAAGGCGACCGATTCTGCAAGTCAACGCCAATTTTGAAGGATTAAAAGGGCATGTTGAGGGTGGTCTTAAAGGAAAGATTTAGGTTAATTTCGAGGACTTACAGTAATAATGGGGGTGGCCAATTCTGCGGGTCGAAGCCGATTCTGAGGACTTAGGTTATGATGACCAATTATGTGGGTCGAAGCCAATTCTGTGGGCTTAAGGTGAGATGACCAATTCTGCGGGTCGAATCCAATTCAGAGGGCTTTGGATAGATGACCAATTCTGCGGTTCGAAGCCGATTCTGTGGGCGTAAGTTGAGATGAACAAATCTGTGGGTCGAAGCCAATTTTGCGAGCTTAAGTTGGGATGACCAATTTTGCGGACTTAAGTTGGGATGACCAATTCTATGGGTCGAAGCCAATTCTGCGGGCTTAAGTTGGGATGACCAATTTTGTGGGTCGAAACCAATTCTGGGGGCTTAAGTTGAGATGACCAATTATGCAGGTCAAAGCCAATTCTGCGGACTTAAGGTGAGATGACCAATTCTGCGGGTCGAAGCCAATTCTGTGGGCTTAAGGTGAGATGACCAATTATGCGGGTCAAAGCCAATTATGTGGGCTTAAGGTTAGATGACCAATTTTGTGGGTCAAAGCCAATTCTGTGCGCTTAAGTTGGGATGACCAATTCTGAGGGCTTAAGTTGAGATGACCAATTCTGCGGGTCAAAGCCAATTCTACAGGCTTAAGGTGAGATGACCAATTCTACGGGTCGAAGCCAATTCTGAGGGCTTAAGTTGAAATGATCAATTCTGCGGGTCGAAGCCAATTCTGTGAGCTTAAGGTGAGATGACCAATTCTGCTGGTTGAACCCAATTCTGCGGGCTTAAGTTGGGATGACCAATTCTGAGGGCTTAAGTTGAGATGTTCTCGGGGAAATTACCTTGTAATGCTGGGGAGCCGATTGCTGGAAATCTTTATGATTTTGGTGATCTTGCAGAGGTAAGGCAAACTTGATAATGTAAACTCCACTGGGGAAGTGATTAGGTGGTCTAGGTATTGGACGTATTGCTCGGGGAGATTTGAGACCTTTGGGAAATAGGATATGATCCTGTAGTTTTGGATATTTTGGAGGTTCTCTAGGGACGTTGTCGGGGAGAGATTCTCTTGGATTTTTAGAGTTTCGCTGCGAAAAGAGTGATTCCTCTTGAGGGAGTGTGAAATTTTCATGGTGAAAATGGTCTAAATCCTTTTCGAGATTTTTAGGAATTTTTTGAGGATTTTTCAGGGTTTCTTAATATTTTTGGGGAATTTTTGTACGAATTTTTAAGGGGGGGGGGGGGGGGGTGGTCGGCATGGTGTAGAGGGTGCCATTCACAGTGGCATGGACTTTTGGACTACCTCGAGATGGTAAAGGGGCGGTGCCTATATAAAGGGGGTGAATTCCCTTCGTTTTTCACTGCTTGTTTCCTTCTCTCTTTCTGCATTTTTCTCTGCGAATGGTTCTAGCATTCGGTGATCAGAAAAATGGCCACTTTTGTGAGCATTGAAGTTCTTCGAGAATGGTTGGCTATTGATGACTGGGCAAACGTGGAGTGGAGGGCCAGGGCACCTCTTTCTTTGGGGGGCGATAACTCCTTTGATGCGTTCGAACCGATTGCGGATGAGCGGATCTTATTATGGGAGCCATGGCGTCATCGCTCTTCGAGGGTGGTGAACCCTGGGGTTATGTAAGTAAAATGACTTTTGGAATTATCTTTTGTGTTTTCCTGTTTTCTTGGATTCTGACAAGGGTTTTCTCTTTTGACAGTGTTATGTCTCTTTGAAGAATAGGCGTGCTCGTGGGACGACAAGGCTTAAGGATGTCTAGGAGCATCTTCCACCTGTGGTGCATTGGGTGGTATCCTCGGCAGGCTTTGGGAGGTTGGCGTCTGTGCTAGATGAGACGCCTCGTTCGACGGTAGTCTTATGTGCTCTCGGGGAGAGGTTGTGCGACACTACCCACACCTTTCATTTTGGTTTCAGGGAGATGACTGTGACTCCCATAGATGTGCAGCATCTGTTGGGGCTGGATTACGATGGGGAGAAGATAGAGGTGGATCACTCCGTACGGGTGAGACCAGAGGCGGTGCGGGTGGCTCTCGGTGATGTGGGGAGGATAGGATATAGGGATTCCATTCATATGTCCCTGTTGAAGGATTTTTTGTTGGGTAGGGTGGTTAATGTGGAGGAAAGGATGCAGGTGAGGCATATGACCCATTTATTTATATTGCTAGTACTGGGGGGCTTTATGGTGGCGTCGAGTGGCGACATCATCCACTTGTGTTTCTTGCCGTACTTGAGGGAGTTTTCAAACATCCCTTTCTATGATTGGGGGAGCCTGACTTTAGCGGCCCTCTATTTTTCTTTGGTTGCATTCAGCCGATGCTGCCGGTAGACTTTTACTGGAGCCATGTATCTTCTTAAGGTATTCTCTAATTTGCACATTTTCCTTCCATGCATTATCACCTTTCTTACGCGTATCATTTTTTTATTGCAAGTTCTTGTCCTTGGAAGATGTGGTTCTATAAGGTGATTGGGTGTAATACCCAGCTGATCGCTCTGAAGGATTAGACTATTGGTGACTTCTGCCGATTGTATCGATGGCGCAAGTCCAATCAGCAGTTGAGGGGATATCTTTCTCTGGAGGCGGTGCATCCGGTCTTGAATGGCTTGACTAGTGATAGGGTAAGAATTTTCCTTCCTTAGTTCTATTCTTTGTATGCCCTGATTTTGTATTGGCTTTTATTTTTTGGGGATTTTTAGGTGACCTATTACCTTAGGGGATTGCTATTAAGGATATGGGGTTGACTGGGGTGAATGCACAGTTGTGGCGCTTACTGGTGCATGAGTTTGGCCATTCTTGGTATCTCGAGGAGAGGGTGGTTCGACAGATCACTAAGGAGGAGGTGGTGGTACCACCTGCACGACCTCCTATGTCTATGAGGCGGGAGCGACTGCTGTTGGAGGATGGGAGGATCGCAGCGATGATCGGCAAATCTTACCTGTCGTACACTAATACGAATGCGCCATATGATTACCTGGACTTTGTGATGAGCTGGCTGATAGCGCCAAGCATATATGATACCTTTCCATTCCCTCTTGTGGGTTCGAGTCATCCAGTGGGTTCCTCCCACAATGGTGGTTATCCGTCGACGTTCGTGGCGACGACGACTTCGGAGGTTCCCTTCGTGCGATTGTATACTCCTTCGTACAACATTATGTGGGCTTATGGAGGGATGGTGCCTATGTTACACCGTCCTCATGCAATGGATCCGGAGGAGCTAGGATTGATAGAGGAGGTCCTTCGTCCTGCGGTATACCTTTATGTTCCTCTCTTTTCTTTCTTTTTGATTTCTTTTCTGCTTTGATACTGATTATGTCCTTTCTTGCAGAAAATCCGGGTGTCAACCACTTGGCTGAGGGACATCAGGGACTGGATATCTTCGGTGACTACCCATATTCAGGATGCGATTTTGGTTCCTTTATTCTTGGTGTTGTTTGCTTCGTCCAGAGAGGAGTCTGGCTCGGGTAGCGGTGGTGCGTCGTCTCATTGCAGGGGGAAGAGAGCGCATTGCAGGGGTAAAGTTTAGGTTAGAGGGAGAGAGAGAAAGTGTGGGTTCGGGATGTATCCCATTGTTTTTTCTTTTCTTTATTTCCTACAAAATTTGATGTAACACAAAAAAACATATATATGCAATGTAATGGTTTTTTTTATTATTTTCTGTTAATGATGAATGAATGCATGCGCATGTGCTATTTACTTTGCTGCTGAGACCATAAAAAGAGATATTTTTGGTATTTTGAAGGAATGTTTTAAAGGTGAGAAATTATATGAGGGATTTTTGAAATTCTATTAAGAATATCAATTTATTTTAAATGAGTTTCTGATTTTGACAAAAAAGGAAAGAAGGAAATTTCCAAAAATAGGGTGTTGCCGATCGGTAAGCCCCTTGTCTTGCCTATCGATAATCAAGTCTAGTACCATCAATTCAAAGTCTCGATGGGCATCCCCTTCAGCCTTTTGTACTTTGTGGGGAAGGATTCCCTCCGATTTCTGCAGGGGTTATGTCTTTTGTGGGGGTTTTCAGGTATAAAAGAGGGGTAAGAGTGGAGTATTTTTATCACACCTTCACATTCTTATTTTGTGACATGGATCTCCCTGGTAGTGTTGAGTTTGCTAACTACCTCGAGACTTTAGAGGCGATGTACTACTATAATGTCGACTATGATGCTTACAACATGCATCGAGTTTCTTTATGGCTTAACCGACCCCTAAAGTGGAACATGCTGATGGCGGCAGTACAATTCTAGTACCCTGAAGACCATGTATTCTGTTTTGGGTTGGATGAGGTTTGTCCTATCTATGAAGAGTTTTTTGCCATACTGGGGATAAATCCCAGTGTTGCTGCATCTTTACCTAAATTTTCCCATTCTCCCAGGGACTTGTTGGCCGGGCTTCTTCGTATTTTGCCTTCGGCGTCTAGGCCACTGGTCGCTGGAGGAACGATCTCCCTTTTGGAGGTGTTACCATCCATGCATTTGCAGGAGGTTGGTGATGCTGGATACGCCGGAGCCATTGTTCTGGGCTTGGTTTCAAAATTACTGCTGGTGACTGGGGAACTGCTGGTGGACCCACAACTTGAAGCCGTTACTTCATGGATGTCATACTTTTGCAATCCTGCGGCGGTGATACTGGAGGAGAATTTAAATGTCCCGGATGCCTGGCGAGAAGGTCGTTCTGACTTTCTGAAGGGTATCCCTGTGATGTTGTTCATGTGGTTGTCTGAAAGGTTTCGCCTGGTGACTCCTCCAGAATATCCTTTATCGGCTATACCCAACTTTTTCTCGCATCATTTCATCAGCATTGGCTTGGATATTGAGAGCTCGTAGAATTGTTTTATAGAGAATGGGGCTCTAAATCTTTACTGGTCAGTGCCTTGGTGAGGATAGCTGCTGCCTATTCTGGAGCTGAGAGAATATCCGTACGTTCGGCTCGTTGGTCTCAGACAGACCTCTTTATATTTCTCATGGTGACTTGTGCACCAATTTGGCTGGGAGCAGGTCATGCCACCTCAGACACTAGATTTATTTTCGGTAGAAGATTTGACAGAGAGTCTGCGCATAGGACTTGGCTCCTTGTGGGAGATTCAGTGTCCGTCGACTCGTCCCTCTCAGTCTGCAGGGAGAGTTTGACACATCCCTAGGGATTATATGAAGTGGTTGTGGAGGAGATTGGTCAGCACGATGTTGGAAGTGGGTCCTGGACAAAGTTGTCTTGCCTTATATGATACCATGGAGGTAGGTGTGGTAGTTTTTTTCGAAGCTGGTTCGAGCTTATTGGTCCATGGAGTGTTTGTGGCACTCTATTCAGGCAGGGGAAGCTTGGGGACCCCAGGATGTAGATGATGATGATGATGATGGAGCAGGCTCTTCTGGCAGCTATGGATAGGACTATTGGAGAGTTTATTTTTTAATGGGGAATAAATTTTGGAGTTTATTTGGCTCTGAAGGTTGGGGGGGGGGGGGGGGGAGTTATGCGTTCCTTTTCTTATGTAATTGTACCATGATTTCTTATTAGTGAAATAAATAAATTTTTGATCATCCAGTTGTGCCTTTTTGATGAGTTTTGTATTTTATTTGAATTATTTATACCGATCGCTAAGGCATACATAATCCTTTTGTTCAAGTATATGTTAGAATGAACTGTCATTCTAAGAGATAAGAGAATAATAGTTTTTTGTGAAAAAGAAAGGGTCGTGCTCATGTCAAATGTGTGAGCTGCCTACGTACCTCTGGGGTTTTGAATTTTTTTTTAATTTTCTTGAAAATGGTTTTTGCAGAGGATCAGGCCCACGTAGTTCTGGGTATAGGTAAATGAATATTTTTTTAGAATAGAAGGGAAATGAGAAGATTCGTAGCGCGTTGAGATTTAGGACTAGAGTTAAAATTTCTTGAGACAGTCCAGGTTGACTGGACTGGCCATCTCTTCTACATGGCGGCACCGCTGGATAAGATCTTCTTGATAATGTATGGGCTGCTCCCATTGGGCTTGAATTTTCCTCTGGGGTCCCAAATGGGTTCTATTATTTCTTTGAGGGCTAAATCCCCCTCTCGAATAACGCGGTCCTTGACTCTCTTATTAAATGAATGCGCTATTCGGAGATGGTACCCTTATATGTGTTATAACTCCTTCAGTATCCTTTCGTCCAAGAATGATAACTCGTCGAGGCGGCTTTGATGCCAGTCTTCCTCACTGACCTTGCTTTCAAGACTGACGCATAACGAGGGTATTTCTAGCTCCACCTACAGGACTGCTTACATGTCATACACTAGAGAGTAAGGGGTAGCCCCAGTAGAGATTCGGATTGAGGTTCGATAGCCCCAGAGGGCGTATGGGATTCGATCGACCCAATATCGGCAGGTTTCGATCATCTTACTGATGATGGCTTTGAGGTTTTTATTAGAGGCTTCGACTGAACCATTGGTTTGAGGTCGGTAGGGAGAACATTTATGTCTCTGGATCCCATACTCATTGACAACTTCTGTAACTTCTTCCTTGAAATGCAACCCGTTATCTAACACTATCTCGTGCGGTACCCCATATCGACAGATGATGTTTTTCTCAATGAATTTGGCCACTTTCTTGGCGTTCAGAACTGTATATGACTCATCTTCGACCCATTTTGTGAAGTAATCTATGGAAACTAGGATGAACTCATGCCCGTTGGAAGCCTTCAGTGTAACCTTCACTATGATGTCGATACCCCAGGTGGAGAATGGCCAGGGAGAAGTTATTTTATATAATTCATTCGGAGGCAGAAGCTGAAGGTTGGAGAACTATTAGCATTTGAGTCATCTCTGAACATAGACGGTGCAATCCTGGGGCATATGTGACAACCCCCTCAAAATAATAACGGGTGGCCAGCCCTATACTACATTAAATCAGGTATCTCAGATGGCACAGTATCAACATCAATTGCCAATACTAAATAATTTAAGGCTAACTACCCGAAATCATTAAAAGAGGGTGCCAAAATTTTAAACTTTTTATTTAACACCAATTTAAAACCAACCATACAACAAACCAACTGCAATACTACATCTAACTATGATGAGTGATACATGCAAACTCCAACGATATAAAAGAGTACAATACAATGTAGAACAAAATCTCAACAATGAAATACCTGAATAAGTCGTGGGTTCACAGACAATACAATAATCTGAGGGAAGAAATATAAAAGTCTTAATCTAAAACACTTGAGTATAAACTCGAGATACAAACTGAATCCTAATCTAGATACATCAAAGATATGAATCGTCTAAACAAGATACCGCAACTGTCCGCTACTGCCACAGCTCCGCGAATACACTGGATGGATAGCCATCAATGGCGTCCTTGCGGGGGAACACCTAAAGTAATACAATATATATACATGGAGGGAGAAAATATAAATGGGTCAGAGCCCGAATTGAAAACATTTTACAGCAAGTGCATTAAAATGCATAATAATTGTAAATGCATTATGACATGATTTAATGGAACCGCCCTCTCCATAATAATCCAACTCACCTCTCAACTAGAGTGCGCCACTAAACGTATGCACTTGATCTCCAAAAAAATGCCCAAATCTAATTAGGCAAATAAATCTAACTAGGTCCCAAAATAATTTTTCGATTCAAATCGTCTAACTTATCTCGCAATCTACACTTAAATTAAATTCCGATATAAAACATTACTTTACATTTAATGTTATAGTTCTCTTTATATTTGTTCATTAATTGAACATATAAAGTTGCATAACCATCCACAGTTTAACATAATCACAATACATCAACATTTCCTTTTACTAGAATTTCATATATTCTAGTTATGCCCTCATTTCGCATGTAATCATATATATATATATATATATATATATATATATATATATATATGATTTATTAGCATCTAAGTGCTAAGGACTAAACTTCTCCCAGTTCTCAATACTGTACGGCGTTTTAATGCGTGGGAGGTCTTGCCGAAGCGAAATCCAAACAAGGAACCCCCCCGTTACACTACTCCTGACAGTAATGGTCTTCGAGATTCATTATGCCCTCAATGCATGATGCATGTAACCCAAATTCTTATTACTCCATTTTAATTAATTATTATTCCCGATTCTCAACAGTACACGGTGTTTCATGCGTGGTACGTCTCGCCGAAGCGAAATCCAAATAAGGACCCCCCCCCCCCCCCCCCCGTTACACTAATCCTGGCACTGTCGATCATCGGGATAGGTGATATTTATATAAATATTAGCATTAAGGACTAACTTCTCCCCAATTTCCAACTTTACACTGCGATTCGTGTGTGGGACGTCTCGCCGAAGCGAAATCCAAACAAGGAACCCCCCGTTACACTACTCCTAGTAATGTTGGTCGTCGAGGTACATTATACCCTCGATACTCAGGTACAAGCACACACAAGAATATAATAACCATCCAACCGAGCTATAATTAGAGGATGCAGGCTCACATCCTATCATCTTCTAGTAGCCCATACACGTAGCAAATTGGGGCCACCAAGTGGGGTTCAACGACACCCACCTCGTGATCAACTCACGCACACAACGTCCTGGGAAGAGGTCATAGATCCTAACGGGCAAGTGAGAACGTCACATACCCCCAACTTCTCACCCCAAAAAAGAATGCATATATACATCGCATAATAATCACAATGGACGACTATGACCTGGGGAATAACCACACCCTGCTCTTTGAGCCAGGATGCTCACCCTCATCGCACGCAACTTCCCAATGATAGCAAGGAGGGAGTATGCTTCACTATATATATATATATATATATATATATATATACCATCACATAAGGTATACATACATCATCACATCATATAAAGATATACCATCATATAAGGTATAACTATCACATTGTTTCATATTTATTAACGCTCTTAGGCGCAATTGGATTAATATCATTGTTTAGTATATTTCCCTCTTGATATACTAATCGTCAATTCTCACACATCTTCCCCACTTAGTATACACTATATTGTTTCTCGCTTGAAGCTCACATGTCGCTTATATTTATGAATTGTCTCTCAATTCTATTTATGTTAAGGATATTCTCTATATCCTAATGCACTTGAATTAGCATCTATAATTCTCCATCCATAACAATTCATTTTATGAACCATTAAAGTTATCCAATTTGGGGATTGGATTCTAAAATCAATTATCATTAAGCGTTCTAACTTGATTATATATTTTCATAAATATCTCCAAAGGAAAATCTCAACGGTAGTGGGCTTCCCCACTTAGATGATACCAAAATCTCAAATCGGTATTCCTCAAATTAAGTCTATATGACTCCAATAATCTCTTATAAGGGAAACTCCCTAAAAGTCTCCAAAACGTACTCCATACGATACCTATAGAGGTTCCCAATCGATAACCTCTAACAAAACGGAATGAAATTCTCCCTAGAAAAACATCCTTCGAAAAGTCCTGTTTTCGAATCGATTCGGGCCAATTCCGAATCGATTCGGCCTCTAAACCTAATCGATTCGGGTCATCAGGCCTGGGGCTCTGTCTCAGGCCGAATCGATTCGGCTGGGGTCTGAATTGATTCGGTCACTCAGACCTAGGCACCTGCATATTTTCTAATCGATTCGGTAAGAGGCCGAATCGATTCGTCCCTTCCGAACTTTCAAAAATGGCTATTTTTTAGTGAGCCAAAAATCCCAAAATTCATTTTAATCATTTTCTCTTCATTTCTTTTCAACCCAATCACATATATATCATCAATATTCATCCTAGAATACATTTAAACTAATTTCTATCATCAAATCCAAGATCTACATAACAAATCTAAGATTATACCCAAAAGTTAGGTTTTGATAAACTAAACCTAAAACCCCAAGATTTATACCACAAATCATGAAATAAATGGAACAAAACAATTATTTAGCAAGTTTAATCACTTGCCTCGGGTTCGTAGGGTCTGATCCGTCCTCGAGATCACGTAAATGCCGAAAAACTCTACTTTCTGACTCTTTTCTCCTTCTTTCTCTTATTCTTTCTTTCCCTCTTTTTATATCTCTTTCTCTCTAAGGAGAATAAATATCTCGTAGGCTTTTAAGACCTAACTCCCAATATACACATCTTTAAATGATAATACACACTTTAAATGACTCGGTAACTTTAATTCGAGTCAAACGCACTTAATTTATTTCGGAACCTAAATAGACCCCAAGTATAGTCATTTTGACTTTCTCGACCCTTCCGGACACAACTACACCCTCAGAATCGCCATTCAAAACACTTTCTAATGACATCAAATTTTGACCATAATTGCCAATTTAATTATTCTCTAATAACATAATATTTATTTCTCCTAAAATAAATAGATCCTCATCTCCAAGACCTTACAAACTTCCCCACTTACAAAAATTTCGTCCTCAAAATTTAGCTAAGCCTAATTCTCCAAAGCTCAAGTAGTTCATACCACCTCATCCTCACTAATCCTATCTCCAAATCTCTAACTTCCCACAACGAATTTATTTTAATTTATTTTAAGTTGTATAAAATAAATCCATTAACCACTAGGGCGTCCATACACCCTTTATTCGAGCTTTCTGCTCGCAACAATAATAATGAGGCTTCATTTGCCTCTAAAGTTCCAAAATTCCATAAATATAATCAATACTATCATATTAATAGTGTAAAAATTTTGAATGGTCCCAAGAAATAACTCCTCTCAATTCCTGACATTCGCCACTTTCGTGCGGGGGATGTCTCGCCGAAGCGAAATCCAAACAAGGAGCCCTCCCAATACACTACTATGTAGCTACGTCGGGGATTGAGATTTTGTTAAATCCGGACTAGAGTTTGAAAATATTTTGGGGAAAAATCATTTTTATATGGCCCAAGGCCTAGAAAAAGTTTTATTTTGAAAAACAGTTATAAAAATATTTTGGTTTATGTCTTACAATATTTACATAAAGTGTCGTATGTCCAACACAAGGTCTTTTCAATCATCATACATATAACAACATATAGCTCACAAAATTTAGCATAATTATGAGCTAAAATTTTCCTACGTCCCAACAATCCACAAATTCTGAACTCTTTTCGGAAATAACATCTTATATCATTTTAACATATTGCCATTTATAAGGCTCATCCATATCTGGAATACAAAAATTATATAAGTCTATCATGACTATATAAAAAGAAGTAGCTTAATCATTACTACTTATCACACATAATAATTCTTACATTCACCACAAGGTTTATAGCTCCTTTTGAGCGCATTACAAAACTATCTATTCTTTCAAAAGATAATAACATGAGAGCCTAACTTGCTCAAAATTCCCCTTAGGGTCAAAACATATAAGTAGGGCTATAGCACTTCCCATTCACAAATATCTCTCATACGATATTCCCAAAACATCAAATAGTAATTATCTTATTCATAAAGGAAAATAGCTTACATCATTCATCTTTAGTCCTATTGCCTTTCCTCATCAATGGGCTCCCAAACAAAGTCCATCGGTCTAAAATGACCTCGAATCTGTTGTAGGGGTTGCACTTTCAAAACTTCATCAAAACATGGTCCTTTACCTCTTATAGGACAGTCTCTCTTTTTATGACCTATTTCTTTACAAAACAAACTTCTACCCGAAAATCCTCTCGACCCACCTTGAGGAACAAAACGTCGTTGTGACTCTTTATAGTCAAACTTATACCCACTGGCATTGTTGGCACTCTCATCGCCAAACCTACTTGATGAACTCGAATCTTCAAAGTTCTTACCCTCTTGCGAACGAAGACGGTATTCGTGACACTTTAGTAGTGCCGCGTTCACTACCTCGACGAAAGTCACTAACTTAGGACTTTCTAACAAATGTTGCTGGATTCTCCAATCTAAACCTAGAAAAAACTTTGATATACGTTTCTCTTCCATATTTACCTCATCAGGTACTAATTTTGTCCATCTAGAAAAATCTTCTTCATATTCTTCCACCGTTCTATTACCTTGAAAAATCTTCGTATTCCGATTCGGGGAAGGAAAATACCTTCGATCAAAGAGTTCCCAAAACGCTAATATAGACAAAGTATCTCTTTGTTCAGATGTGGTGAAAGACTCCCACCATTGAAGAGCTGCACCCGATAACTTAAAGGTGGCTAAAAATTGCTTTTGTACCTCACTACACTCAACCATACGGAGGTCCCTCCACATACTATTCTTCCATGAACTTACAGCCATTGCATCAACTCCCCATGAAAACTCGGGAGGATGCCCTTTACTAAAATCTTCCTTCACTCTTTACCATAAAGACAATCCTAAATGGGTTTGTACTACTTGAATGGCAGATTGATACGCCATCATAGAAATGGCAGCAGTTACTGCTTGTGCCACAATATTGGTAACTTCATTTGTAGTCATGTTCCTTTGAGGCGTTTGGGGTTGCACCTTTGCAGCCCCTTTATTTTCCCTGACTGAAAGACCTCCCTTCAGTGGCATCTGAAACAAGAACAATTGTATCAGAACGCCTTTCAAATATTTTCATAACACAGAAGAAATATGGACGTGCAATAAGGATCTACATCAAGAACGCTTACGGAAGATCGTAGTAACCCCGCACAGATCCTAAATACACCAGAACATGATTCTCTGATACCATCTGTGATAACCCGCTCAAAATAATAACGGGTGGCCAGCCCTATACTACATTAAATCAGGTATCTCAAATGGCATAGTCTTAACATCAACTGATAATACTAAATAATATAAGGCTAACTACCCTAAATCATTAAAAGAGGGTGCCAAAATTTTAAACTTTTTATTTAACACCAATTTAAAACCAACCATACAACAAACAAACTGCAATACTACATCTAACTATGATGAGTGATACATGCAAACTCCAACGATATAAAAGAGTACAATACAATGTACAACAAAATCTCAACAATAAAATACCCGAATAAGCTATCGGGTCACAGACAATACAATAATCTGAGGAAAGAAATATAAAAGTGTTAATCTACAACACTTGAGTATAAACTCGAGATACGAACTGAATCATAATCTTGATTCATCAAAGATATTAATCGTCTAAACAAGATGCCGCAACAATCCGCTTCTGCCACAGCTCCACGAATACACTGGATGGATAACCATCAATGGCGTCCTTGTGGGGGAACACCTAAAGTAATACAATATATATACATGGAGGGAGAAAATATAAACGGGTCAGAGCTCGAGTTGAAAAAATTTTATAGTAAGTGCATTAAAATGCAAAATAATTGTAAATGCATTATGACATGATTTAATGGACTCACCCTCTCCATAATAATCCAACTCACCTCTCAACTAGAGCGTGCAACTAAACGTATGCACGTGATCTCCAAATAAATGCCCAAATCTAATTAGGCAAATAAATCTAACTAGATCCCAAAATAATTTTTCGATTAAGATCGTCTAACTTATCTCGCAATCTACACTTAAATTAAATTCCGATATAAAACATTACTTTACATTTAATGTTATAGTTCTCTTTATATTTGTTCATTTATTGAACATATAAAGTTGCATAACCATCCACAGTTTAACATAATCACAATACATCAACATTATCTTTTACTAGAATTTCATATATTCTAGTAATGCCCTCATTGGCATGTAATCCTATATATATATGAGTTATTAGCATCTAAGTTCTAAGGACTAAACTTCTCCCGGTTCTCAATACTGTACGGTGTTTCGTACGTGGGACGTCTCGCCGAAGCGAAATCTAAACAAGGAACCCCCTGTTACACTACTCCTGATAGTATTGATCTTCGAGATTCATTATACCCTCAATAAATGATGCATGTAACCCAAATTCTTATTAATCCATTTTAATTAATTATTATTCCCAATTCTCAATAGTACACGGCGTTTCATGCGTGGGACGTCTCGCCGAAGAGAAATCCAAACAAGGAACCCCCCCGTTACACTACTCCTGGCACTGTCGATCATCGGCATAGGTGATATTTATATAAATATGAGAATTAAGGACTAACTTCTCCCTAATTTCCAACTTTACACTGCGATTCATGCGTGGGACGTCTTGCCGAAGCGAAATCCAAACAAGGAACCCCACCATTACACTACTCCTGGCAATATTGGTCGTTGAGGTCCATTATGCCCTCGATACTCAAGTACAAGCACACACAACAATATAATAACCATCCAATCGAGCTATAACTCGAGGATGCAGGCTCACATGCTATCATCTTCCAGTAGCCCATACACGTAGAAAACTGGGGCCACCTGGTGGGGTTCAACGACACCCACCTCATGATCAACTCACGCACACAACGACCCGGGAAGCGGTCATAGATCCTAACGGACAAGTGAGAACGTCACATACCCCCGACTTCTCAACACCAAAAAGAATGCATATATACATCGCATAATAATCACAATGGACGACTATGACCTGGAGAATATCCACACCCTGCTCTTTGAGCCAGGATGCTCACCCTCATCGCACGCAACTTCCCAATGATAGCAAGGAGGGGGTATGCTTCACTATATATATATATATATATATATATATATACCATCACATAAGGTATACATACATCATCACATCATATAAAGATATACCATCATATAATGTATACCTATCACATTATTTCATATTTATTAACGCTCTTAAGCGCAATTGGATTAATATCATTGTTTGGTATATTTCCCTCTTGATATACTAATCGTCGAATCTCACACATCTTCCCCACTTAGTATACACTATATTGTTTCTCACTTGAAGCTCACATGTCGCTTATATTTATGAATTGTCTCTCAATTCTATTTATGTTAAGGATATTCTCTATATCCTAATGCACTTCAATTAACATTTATAATTCTCCATCCATAATAGGGTTCAATTCATTTTAAGCACCTTTAAAGTTATCCCATTTGGGGATTAGATTCTAAAATCCATTATCATTAAGCATTCTAAATTGATTATATATTTTCATAAATATCTCCAAATGGAAATCTCAACGGTAGTGGGCTTCCCCACTTAGATGATACCAAAATCTCAAATCAGTATTCCTCAAATTAAGTCTATATGACTGCAATAATCTCTTATAAGGGAAACTCCCTAAAAGTCTCCAAAACGTACTCCATATGATCCCTATAGAGGCTCCCAATCGATAACCTCAAACAAAACGGAATGAAATTCTCCCTAGAAAAAATCCTTCAAAAAGCCCTTCTTCCGAATCGATTCGGCCCAGCGAATCAATTAGGCCTCCAAGGTGAATCGATTCGGGTCATCAGACCTGGGACTCTGTCTTAGGCCGAATCAATTCGGCTGGGGTCCGAATCGATTCGGTCACTCAGACCTAGGCACCTGCATATTTCTGAATCGATTCGGTAGGAGGCCCAATCGATTCGGCCCTTCGAAACTCTCGAAAATGGCTACTTTTTAGTAAGCTAAAAATCCCAAAATTCATTTTAATCATTTTCTCTGCATTTCTTTTCAACCCAATCAAATATATATCATCAATATTCATCCTATAATACATTTAAACTAATTTCTATCATTAAATCCAAGATATACATAACAAAACTAAGATTATAACCAAAAGTTAGGTTTTGATAAACTAAACCTAAAACCCAAAGATTTATTCCCCAAATCATGAAATAAATGGAACACAACAATTATTTAGCAAGTTTAATCACTTGGCTCGGGTTCATAGGGTTTGATCCATCCTCGAGATCATGTAAATGCCGAAAAACTCTACTTTCTCTCTCTTTTCTCCTTCTTTCTCTTCTTCATTCTTTCCATATTTCTATTTCTCTTTCTCTCTAAGGAGAATAAATCACCCGTAGGCTTTTAATCCCTAACTACCAAAATACACATTTTTAAATGATAATACACACTTTAAATGACTCGGTAACTTTAATTCGAGTCAAACGTACTTAATTTATTTCAGAACCTAAATAGACCGCAAGTAAAGTCATTTTGACTTTCTCGACCCTTCCGGACACAACTACACCCTCAGAATCTCCATTCAAAATACTTTCAAATGACATCAAATTTTGACCTCAATTGCCAATTTAATTATTCTCCAATAAAATAATATTTATTTCTCCCAAAATAAATAAATCCTCGTCTCCGAGACCTCGGGTTGTTACATCATGGTGGTCCAGTAGTAGCCTTGTCAGATGATCTTCTTAGCAAGCATGTGACTGCTCATGTGGGATTCTCATTCCCCATTGTGGATTTTCTGCATTATCTCTTCAATGTCATCCCCTGCGATGCAGTTTAGATGAGTTCCATCAAAGTTTCTTTTGAACAGTGCTTTGTCACAGACGATGTACTGGGCGGCCAGTCTTCGGAGGGTTACTCTATCTTTCTTATTGGAACCCTCTGGATACTTACCATGTTTAAGTAGGTGCTAGATATCATAGTACCAGTAATTGGCTAGCTCTAGATCTTCTGTAGTGACGAGATCAATATGGTAGCAGTGGGTAGGTTTATCTTTCTTTTGAATTAAGATGGGGGCCATTTTTATTCCTTCGAGCATGTCGGACATAGAGGCCCAAGTATCAAGGGCATCGGCTAGGTTATTCTTTGCTCGAGGTAGGTAATGGAAGGTGATGTCTTGGAATTGGGAGGCTAGTTTTTCTAAGTAGGCATGGAAAGGTTGGAGCTTCTCATCCTTGACTTTCCACTTCCTGAGCACTTGCCTGATGATGAGGGCATAATCCTCGTAGATATCTAGGTATTGAATGCCTTTCTTGAGACCAACTTTGAAGCCTACCATGCATGCCACGTATTCAGTCATGTTATTGGTGCAAGGGAAATCCAACTTGATGGCGATGGGAGTATGGGAGTCATCTGAGGCAATTATAAGTATCCCAATGCCATATCCCTTTTTATTGGCAGCTCCATCAAAGAACATTTACCACCGGATATTGTCCTAGGCAGTGCAACGGATGTTTTCATCTGGAAATTTAGAGATCCAGACATCAGTATCATCCATGGCGTAATCAGCGAGTTAGTCAGAGAGAGCTCTTCCTTTAATGTTTTTCTTCATGACGTAAACGATATTGAACTCGACTAGGAGCATCAACTACCAGGCCATTCAGCTGGATAAGGCAGGTTTTTCAGGCAGGTACTTGATGGGGTCCATTCAGGATATAAGTTTAATGGGTAAGGCGAGCATGTAGTGTCGTAACTTTTGGGTGACCCAAACAAGCGCGACGCATACTTTTTCTAAAGTGGTGTAGTTGACTTCGTATCCGACCAATTTGCGAATGGCATAATAGATAGCTCTTTCTTTATAGGAATGTTCAAGGTATTGAGTTAGCAAATCCCCAGCTGTAGTGTCGGTTATGGTTAGGTATAGAAGCAAGGGGAGACCAGGCTGTGGTGGCATGAGTACCGAAGGTTGAGTCAGGTATTGTTTGATTCGGTCGAAGGCTTCTTGGTAGGCCTCATTCCAAACTTTGGTTGAATCCTTTTGGAGGAGTTTAAAAATTGGTTCACAAATGGAGGTGAGCTGGCTGATGAACCGGCTGAGGTATTGCAATTTCCCAAGGAAACCTCAGACCTCTTTCTCTGTTCGGGGAGGTAGCATCTCAAGTATGGCTTTTAGCTTGGCAGGATCTGCTTCTATCCCTTTTTCACTGACCATGAATCCCAAGAGTTTTCCTTTTGTAACGCCGAAGACACATTTATGTGTACTGAGTCTCATCTGATACTGTCGCAGTCATTCAAAGAACTTTCGAAGAGAGGGAACATGACCTTCTCTAGTTTTGGATTTGATAATCATATCATCCATATAGACCTCGACTTCTTTGTGAATCAAATCATACAGGATGGTTGTGGCAGACCTCTGGTAGGCAGCCCCAGCGTTCTTGAGACCAAATGGCATGACAGCGTAGCAAAAGGTTCCCCATGGGGTGATGAATGCGATTTTTTCTTGATGATCTGGGTGAATTTTAGTTTGGCTGTATCCTGCAAACTCGTCGACGAATGACTTGAGAGCATGACTAGCCAAGCTATCCATGGTCATGAAGATATTGGGTAGCGGGTAATCATCCTTTGGAGAGGCTTTGTTCAAGTCCCAATAGTCTACACACATCCAAACTTTCCCTCCTGATTTCGGCATAGGCACTATGTTGGCTAACCAAGTGGGATATTCGATCACACGAATGAAGCCCACATTCAGCTATTTGACCACCTTCTCTTTGACTTTGAGCGACCTTTCGGTGTGGAGCTTTCTTAGCTTTTGTTTAACCGACTTATAATCTTGAAGAGTGGGGATCTCATGTTGAGCATTTCCAGGATCAGTGCCAGACATATCGTCATAGGACCATGCGAAGACATCCACAAATTCCATTTGTAATTCTTCGAGTTGTTCACGCTCATGCTCATCAAGGGTAGCCATTATCCTAATCTCGCGTTGTTGCCTACCAGAACCGAGGTTAAAAACAAAAGAATCTTCTTCATTAACTTGAACGTGGTTATGTTGTTTATTATTAACCTTATTTAGATCAGTAAATAATTATTCATTTGCAAAATCATCATCATCAAAAGTTTGATTAGAATCTGAACAGTTAATGTAAGGCACAACAAGATACTCAAAATCTTTATTTATTTCATTGACAGGAAAAACAACATTGAGAACCTCATTAAAGGAGGGA
Source organism: Sambucus nigra (assembly GCA_949130495.1). NCBI lineage: Eukaryota > Viridiplantae > Streptophyta > Magnoliopsida > Dipsacales > Adoxaceae > Sambucus > Sambucus nigra. The sequence goes on from OX422224.1 coordinate 268,650,847, forward strand.
TCGATTACATTTGATCAAGGATTAACAACAGAAGAAGAAATATGGTAAACATTGGGATTAGGGGGGATTTCAACAGGTAGAACTAACAAAGCATGACAGTTGAGGAGAGGTGTATTAGAAGCTTTAATTAGGTTGGATGGATCCAGTGATATAGCGCTTGAGTGAACCATGCAGAGTCCCAGTGTTTGTAAGTTGAATGAGTTCTCGAAGTCACTTTCCTCAGTATCTTTGGTATCTTTGATGAGCAGTTGTACATGGTGTTGGGAACTTTCGGCCCATGGGTAGCTGCCTTAAAAAAAGATCTCCATTTAGGGTTTAATCTTCTTGTCTGTATGGTCATATCATGGTTTCGAAAATCTGTAAAATGGGAATTCCTCACCCTCTTTGATGAATCTTCCATTCAAGGAGTCACCTGGCATAGTCGGGATGTAGTCTAATCTTCTCTTTGGTCGAGATTGGCTGATTGTTTTGAGCGCTTATTCTGATGGTTGATACCCCAAACCATAAGGAGGGAAATCTTTCTTCAGTTTAATGGCATCAAGAATCCCTAGTTGTCTTTGCCCTATCCCCAGTCCGGGCATGAAGTGCATGTTTTTGAACATCTGAATCACATTGATGTTGCCATGAGGGTCATATTCTTGACAAACCCTTTCTTTGAAATTATCCCCTGTGGTTAAACTCGGAATCCTGATAGGAGAATATCAATTTACCCGTGATGTATCTCAAGGATTGGATTGCTGGTACTTGCACCCTCAGTATTATCGTCGTCGCCCAAGATGGTGACAACTCGTCCGTCGGCGGAGAGCTTCAATTCCTAATGGAGTGAGGAAGACACGCCCTTGATACTATAGATCCAAGGTCGTCCGAGAAACAGGTTGAAACAAGCTAGGATGTCAATAACTTGGAATTCAACGACAGGGTTTATAGGGCCAGCCCCTATTACAAGTTTTATGGATCCCATCACCTCCCGACTGGCATTATCATAGGCACATACAGCAGTGCAAGTGAGAGCGAGGTCACTTTCTTTCAGACCTAAGCATCGGAAGGTTCTTAATGGGAGACATTCAAGGAGGATCCATTATCAACAAGAGAGAGTGTTACAATTTCCCCCATAACTTCGACGGAGATGTTGAGTGCATGATTGTGGTTTGGCCCAATTCTGATGATTTCTTCTTTAAAAAAGGATAACATTCGGGTAGAGGTCAAGGATCCAACCAAATTTACTGCTTCTTCTTGTGTAGTAGTGGGAGGAACTGTGGGTCCAGTGAGCAACTCGATCAAAGTGTTTATGTGTTGTTCAGAAGACATGAAAAGCCCCCATAGATTGATGTTAGCTTGAGTTTTCTTTAGTTAATCGAGGATCTTGCTCTCCTCGAGGATCATCTCTGTCATAGGAAGGTTTTCAATTCCCTTCCCTTTGTCATTGGTTGGGGGTAAGTTTGGTATCTGGTAATGCCTCCCTGATTTGGTCATGTGATTTACTGAAGAAGGGAAGAACATGAACCCTATTTTTTCATCAATCTCGGGTTGTTCTACCATTTTGTTTATTTCTCCGAGGAGATCCTCAAATGATATTATCCCACGCATGTCGGTTACCGGGTCAGTTTTCTCGAAGGCTTGTTCTTCATTCGAATCTTCAAATTCTTCCTCCCATCCGGTGGAAACAATTATGTCTTTCCATGTAAAGTCAATTCATTCCACAACTTCAATGGCTTCTTCATACATGTCTTCCCATTATGTGGGGATATGTAAGGGTGAGTGGATCAGGTGCCTTTATAATTTCAGAGTATAAAGTAAATCGGTGTCATTGGTTTGCCTGAATAATTCTGTTATGATCTGGACAACATCATCTAGGCTGACTTTATCAGGCATTACTGCCCAATAATCTAACTCTCGTGCCCATTTTCATTCTTCTAAGAACAGCGTACTGAACCTCTGGCAATCAATGGTCATCTGTGAGGGCAATTTCAGCCCAAACTCCAAGAGTTGGTTTAACACTTCTGATAATTCCATACTTCTATTTTTGGAACGGGTATGGACAGTGATGCATGCTCTAGTAAGGAGTGACACTGCCTGATCAGCGAGGGTAGTAGGGTGTAGGAGGAAATATGGGCAAGTTTGGAGAGGTTTAAGAGAGTATATGGGTGTGATTTGAGTTGAGGGAACAAATTTTGGGTTCTCTTCTAGGAAGATGGCATTGGCATGATTTGGGAGTGGGTTGTGAGTAGTGTTTGGCTTAGGATTGACTGGTGGGGCAATGTTACCCCGGTCAATTAGACCTTGGATTATGTTTCGTAGGTGAAATCATTGGTTAGTGGTATGGCAAGCGGTTTGGTGAAACGCGCAATGGGCATCTGCCTTAAAGTTTCTTAGGAGTGGGTTTGGCAATGGACGAGGATCCAAGGGTTTGATAAGGTTTCGTCTTAGCGGGGCTTGATAAACTTTGGAGAGGGGAGCATGGAGCTTGGTGTATTCTTTTTGTATTGGGCCAGGGTGGATTCTTGGTGCCCATGAGGTGGTTGGTTGAGAGATGTTGTTGATGATTGAGACTACAGTACTGGCAGGTTTATCACATATTCTGGGGGTGAACTGTCCGGATACCTTCTTTGGTTCAACTTATGTTTTAGCAAGACATTCCTCGATTTTTACTCCTACTTATCTGAGAGATCGAAAGTGGGGATAGTATTATCCTCCCATCATTGCTCGGACATGGGGTAAGAAGTTCTTCTTCACTATGCAGACTTGTTCTTCCTTGGAAGGATGATTGGTCATGGTAGATTCTTTTTCCCTCCATATGTCTATGAAGTTATTGACTGATTCCCCAGAGTTCTGTTTGAGTAGCTCTAAATCACGATGGTTGACCTCAAGCTCTTCGTTATATTTGTACTGCGACATGAATTCTCTAGCTACATCCTTCCAGCTACGGCTTCTGGACTCCTCGAGAGACAAAAACCATCAGAGAGCGCTATCCTTCAAAGTTTGCTGAAATAATTAGGTCATCACTCCTTCAGAATCCCCTAGGATATTCATGGCACGGTGATAACTACGAAGATGGATGATTGGAGGTCCAATTCCTCTGAATTTCTCGATATTCGACATCTTGAATTTCTGAGGTAACCTTGCCTTAGGATAAGGAGACATGTGGGTGTAGTCCATGTAATTTTCCAAGATTCTGAATTGGTTGATATTCTTAGTTAGCATCTTGAGATCTTCTTTTACTTTGTTCAACTCCTCCCCTTTCATATCAACAATCATAGGCAAGTTAGCCCCAGGCTTAGCAAGGTTCGACATAGAAAGCTGGGCAGGAGGTGGTCCATTAACAGTAGGGACACGGGGAGAATGTTGATATTCTTAGGGAACCCAGATAGGCTTGGGTGGACCCGTAGCATGAGGGAATAGGTCCTCGAGATCTTGAGAAATAGGAACCTGGTTTTATTGCATCTCCCGGACCTTAATCTGAAGGTTGTCAATCTTGGACACGAGCTGAGACAAACTGCCGTCAGATCTGGTTGCGCAACTGGTGCTTCATCTGTATTCTCCATGGAAAGTGGATGGATACCGGACTCAGAGGAAGTAATAGGGGAACGGATAGAACTCTGGAGTGATTTGACTGAAGACCGAAGCCAATAAGGAGCCAGGCCAAGGGCGTGCGATTGACCTGAGAAGGCGTAAAATGGGATTTATTTTTCAGAAAAGGAATGAGAATATTGCTGACATTTTTTTTCTTCTTGAGATTGAAAGACAAAATATTTTTGGATTTTTGATAAAGAAAAGAGAAATGTTTTTGGATTTTTAATAAATAAGTGAGAAATGTTTTTTTTTTTATTTTTTGATAAAGAAAGGAGGAATGTTTTTTTGGATTTTTTTGGGAGACGGTCTCAGCATGATTATTATGATTATTATGTTCTCACTTGTATTAAATTCTCCTAAATGCAAAATGAAATGCCGGACGGGACCTGATCCTGGAAAAGTTGGGTTTTTAACATATGCAAAGCAATGGCTGGACTTGTAACTCGGCTCACGGGCAGGGACCCAGAATTTCGACAGAGTTTCAGTTTAAAACCGGCAATCTAATTTGTGTGTCCAAGGCTTGACACCTTTATGCGAGTATGTAGTTGGTTGGGTGAATCGGAAAGGGTTCCCCCCTTTGGTGTGACTTCCACGATATATGTCTTGCTCTTGTGGGCAATCGGTACGTGTGGACAAGTCATTTGATATACCTGAGTGTACATGAATTGCTTCACCATATACCTTGTGGAGATAGTACGTGTGAGAGTGAATTTGATATACTCGGCGTACGTGAACGAGTTCCTTGCGATACACCTCCCGTCATGACTTCGGTCAAGTGGTACGATGTGGGGGAACCGTTCGATATACGTCGAAGGTACCTAGCCAATGGAAGGTGAGAGTCATATTATTTAGGCTAACTGTGCCCTTTCGGACCAGTGCCTATGATAAAGTGACCCTCCAATTACTGGACAAAATTAGGTCAATAACAATGCTATTTGGTGATATCATGAGAATTATGCATGATCCTCTTATTAGTATCTTATGATGAGAGTGTCTTTCTTGATCATGCCCAACGGGGAGAAAAGTATGAGTACCAATGGTATACCAAGTATAGGTGATGCGTGTAACTTGAGGATATATGTGATCCTAGGTGCACCTGGTGTGAAGTGTACATGGAGAATTTTCTACAAGTGTATGAATAGAAGCATAAGTATGGGATATACATGAAAAAGAGGAACATGCAAAAATGGGGGGAAATATAAATAAGCATAACATCCACGTAAATAGAGTCTAGCCCTCATGAAAAGTACCCAGCAGAGTCATCACTATGGCCATACCCCGATAGACCCCCTCGCGACGCGGCAGGAGAGGATCCCTCTAGGTCTCACGCATCCCTCCCGGGAGCGCTTCAGCCGACATCGGTAAATGAGGTGAAAAATGTAGAGAGATAGAGTCGCCAGTTTATTTTACTCAAAATAGACCAAAGAAAAGGGAGCCATCCCGAAGGACAGCATCCAAAGACATACTGATACATACGAAACCAAAATGATTCAAAAAGGGTCCGGAGGCTAAGTTATGAAATGGGAAGGTGTTAGGCACCCATTCCGCCCTTAGGGTCTCTCATGGGTTGCTGCTATTTTCCTTTATTTCCCCATGATATGTGTGCAGGTGTATATGTCGCGGAGATAGGAATCATCAACATGTATCATGGAAGAGATAAAGCGAGTCATCCATAGGAATGTTACTAAAAAGTAATATTAGAAAATAGGATTTATGGGATTATCTTAGCATCGATCATTATAGGGGAATGATAACGCATGTGGAATAATACGCCATTGAGAACAAATATATATATGTAAATACATAGAATTTGAGAGAATTAAGTCTAAAGAATATAGAAAAATGGGAAAAGAGTATAAAAAGGACTCGAGTCTCGAGTTTTACCCCGAGACACCTACGTAGCCTATAGAGGCATCAAAGTCCATGTAGTTCGTATGCAAAATGAGGGGTGGGATTTATCCCGTAAATCCAACTGGGGACTTCTCTTGTATGTGTGTGTGTGTGTAAAAAAGTGTTTTAGTTGTGAGAAAAGTGTGAGAATTCCCGTTTGGAATTTGTGCGCAAATTCTCTTTTTTCTTATTTTTTTTTAGTTTTTATTTATATGAAAATAAGGGATTGAAATAATACTAAATAAAAAGTATATTAGGATATGTGAAATGAGAGAATAAAAGTGCTAAGTAATAAAACAAGTTAATGCGAATTTATGAGAATTTAAGGAGAGAGTTGAAAGAGTTTGACCTTCTTGGTGATCTTGAGCTTCATCTTGAATGTTGGAGAGCAGCCCTTGCACTTGGATGATGATGAAATGTATTTAATTCACCAAGTTTTATGGAAAGGATGATGAAAACTGAAGGTTGGAAAGGGATTTGGATGTGGAAATCACGCTGACTTCGAGAGAAGTTTTTTGGATTCGCTGAGAGTGATGTATTTCAGATCTGGGCTGCCTTTGCAATGAGGTCAAGCCCTCCTTTTTATAGGCTCAGGGAATTTCTTATCAGCATATCCCTGGTCCTTCCAATTGGCAGTTGGGTTTAGGCACACTACCGATAGGCAGGGTCTAGGACCTATCGTTTGGCAGTCTCTTTCAGGCTACTTCGAAAAATCACTTGTTGAGTGAAAATCCTTGATCTGAATCACACACGGGGTGAACCATTGGGAAGGCAATTCAGAGACCTTCAAAATTTCTTGGACTGATCTCGGGTTCGGGAGTTGACTTCGGGTCAAATGTGGCTCTGAAGTTCTCATCGGTCCTTTGGACGGGGAAACTTCGGACGCAAATACCGTTCATTTGTATGGTAAGTCAGAATCATCCACAGGGCATACCGTTGGAAATTTTAGGATATGTACTTTGACATTCCAAAGATTTTGTCCCGATTTGGGGAGTTGACTTTGGTCAACCAGGCCCTGGAATCATTCGATGACCTCTCGGAGTAAAATGGATCGTTCGTCCTTACCGTAAGTCAGAATTGCGTATGGGATGGACCATTGGAATGGGTTTTTCAGTGCCATTTGAATATGCATTCAGTCTCGATCGAGCTAAGGAGTTGAATTTGGGCAAACAGAGCCCTGGAGTGCCCGGTGGCCTCCTAATCAGGTTTCGGGGGAAAACGGGTCGTTCGTTCGCATGGTAAGTCAAAATAGCGCATGGGATGGACTGTTGGAAAGGAGTTTCAGCACCCTTTGAAGATTCATTTAGTCTCTATCAAGATGAAGAGTTTGACTTTTGGTCAAATAGAGCCTAGGAGCGTTCGATGACCTCTAGGTCAGTACCCGGGGTATGACTTGGGTTTGCAATAATGAAGGGAGGTGTTAGGGACCTTAGGAGAAGTTAGGGGATATTATAATGGGGTGTCTACACATGGAATAAAAGGTGTATGGTCACCTTGGTAAGTCAATTTTATATACCTCCAGAAATAGAAAGGGGCGTAGTATATAAAATGGAAGATTAGGCCGTGAGACAGTCATAACTGGATTTGGAGACTGCTGGATGGAATATCATAGGAGGTATGTGATAATCCAATCGTATAAGTGCAATAAGAGTTAGCATATCTAAGATGAGTGAGAAGACTGACGGGAATAGTCAAGCGCTAGTGTAGTTTCCTTTTGAGGGAAATTAGATGTCTTGATGTAGATGAGCGGACGCTTAGAGTGTCAGCTTTTTGAGGGGATCGAGACATTAGAGCGACGTTTGTAGGTTCATTTTCTGTAAGATGCAATTATTGAAGCACTAGGTGCGATAGATTGTCGTTATAGATGATCTTACGACCGAGGTGGTGTTGTAGCATATGGAGATTTTGATAAGCTTGTGGTTAAGCTAGTGCGTTAGATAATAAACCTTGAGATAAGTGGGTAACAATAACGAGCGTATGGTAGATTTCCGTTGGGTTAGTACCATTCGACTCGTCTGCACCAGGATGTGGTGTGCACTAGGTTGGTAATATCGGTCGTATCCAAATTTTGGGGATGAAATTCTGTTGTAAGGGGGGAGAATGTAATACCCCTCACTTTTATGGATATTTAAATTACATAAATATGTGTAATTTGGAGAATTGAGGAATTTCCTTGAATAATAATTTTGGAGTTTATGAGGGTTATATGATTTCCGATGTGTGTTATATTTACTTTTGGAACTAAGTAAATAAGTCGGATTATTTTAATTACATGTCGCAATTGGATAAAGCAACAAAGGATAATATTTTAACTAGAAAGCCCGTATGGAAATGTGTTGGGTTTAATTATTAAATCGTAGTTAAGTGGCTCGGATAGATATTTCGAGTTTATGGTTGGTTTCGGAAGGTCCGAGATAGTCAGAATAGAGTATCCGGGAGTAGTGTTTAAGTTCCGGGGACTTTTGGACTAATAGGGACTTGCAATTGAGTAAATGAGTCATTTTTGGGTTTATAAGGGATAAACCCTTATTCTTTCCTATAAAAGGCACGACATAGGGAAAGAAATAAAGAAAAAGAGAAGAAGAGAATAAAGGATGAGGAGAAAAGGTGATTCCGGCCAAACTCCGCGGGATTCGACTCGAGGTCGTCGGATTTTATCCTCGAGGCAAGTGTTTACTTGATTTATTATTTTTTAGCATAAATATCATATCATAATTGTTATTAACAAACTATATGATTTTGGGATTGGGTTTTCAGGAATAAAACGGGTGATTCGGAAGATTAAATGGATAAAACTCGATTAATATCCAATTTGAGAAATTTACTGAAATTAGTTGTTGATTCTTGATTCTAGGATGATTAAAACTTATTTTCTTTGAATAGATGTAGTTGGTTGGGATTAAATATGGTTTGGAGAAGAGATAAAAGCTTGGGGGAAGCTTTAATGGCCGAAACAGGGGCCGGAGAAGAAGCTACCATGTTTGGTCGATCGATCGACGGTCAAGGGTCGATCAATCGACCCTACATAATTTTTGGAAATTTTGGCTAGTTAATTTTAAATGGGAAAAATTACTAAATTAAGGATTTATAGCCTATTTAAATGAGTAAATAAATATCCATTTAGAGGAAATAAATACCTAGCCATTTAAGGGAATTTATTTGGGTTAGGAAGGTGCAAATTTGGGTGGCACATAATGTGTAGTTTTGAGGAAAGTAAATTGTGGAATTAGATATTAGGGGTTCCTAAAAATAAAGTGGGGAATTCTAAATTATTATTGGAGTGATATGTATACCCTAGGTTAATTGAGTAAAATCCAGGACTTATTTATTTAGGGGTATTCGAGACGAGTAACACCTGAGGGAATATTTCAGCGATCAATTATATATAGATAATTGTGCGCGTAGAAAATGTAATTATATGTCGATTGATTGAGAAAATCCCACGAGGCGACTAGGATGAAATTTGGGATATAGGCTAAAGAGGATTTAGTGGTTACCCGATACGTCTGTTGACGACAGTTATTATAGGTGATGCAATACCTATGGAATTAAGATAAGTCAATAGTATACTTATCTAGTTAGTAAGAATTTATATATTCGAATATAGATATAAATCCTTAATAGTGATTAAGGTATGATATATATATATATATATATATATATATATATATATATCAAGTGAGAGAATGCTTAAGTATCAGTATTATAAGTGTACGAATACTTATATACTATTACGAATGAGAACATTCGGTGTTATTGGCTATCGCTATATGAGACATGGAAATTATGGCCACACATACATTTGAGGAGTGATATAGATTATATATACAATGTGCTTACAGTATATATATACTATGATACGAATACATATATATCACTTTGTGATTGGTATATTTGTATCTTAGAGGCTGGTTCAATGGGCTTTCCTTTGGCGTAGGGTTGGAACAGTCAGATTATATATATTTCTCTAGTGCGATCCGGGGAGGTTGGGTGATGTGGGCGAATCCCTTAGCTGGAGGAACAGGGAGAGTATATCCCCAGGTCCTCTCGTCCAGTGTTCGAGTGCGATGTGTGTGTACTCCACTTGCATAGGGAATATGACCGCCTCCATCGTTGTGTATATTTTTTACCATGACCATGAGTGAGTCTGGCTTGGTACCGAGGTATAGTGATTAAACCTGGATTTGAATAGGCACTATGAGACTGCATCCTCGAGTTATAGCTCGGTGGGATGGTTATTATGCTTGTGATTGTAATAAGTGTAATTATATTCGTTGAGATATTATATATAAGGTTAAAAGAATGATACGGTATTATTCCCTTTTCGGTAAATGTTTATATATCCGGATTTATATGAATCATAGGTTCTATTGAGAACTAAATATTTATATATTTAAATATATATATATGAGTTGTATATATATGTTGTGTGCTAAGGGTCTAATGGATCTCGACGATCAACATTGCCAGGTAGTAGTGTATCTGGGGGGTTCCGTGTTTGGGTTTCACTTTGCGAGACACCCCACGCACGAACGTATCGCAGTGTTGGGAATTGGGAGAAGTTTAGCCCTTAGTACTCGGGTTAATTAGGATTTTCAGAGATTTGGTGTAACGGATTAGTTAGGTGTGACACCCCGCTTATTAAAATAAGAGGTGGTCAGCCCGATACACCAATAATAACAGGAATCATAGATGGACCATTCTTAGCATCTCAACAATATAATAAGTATACAAGATAACCACCCATTATTTTAGAAAACGGATTGTAAAAATTGATTTAGTAAGTTAAAGAAAGCATTTAAACAATACCAATTCAAAAGCATGTGGATACAAGTATAAGACAGATATTAAATAAACAATTATGTACAACCAAAATAACCGAATATTTATCGGTTAACAGACATATGCAAGTTAGTTACACCTGGTATTACAGTACAGTGTCACATAATATAATACAAGTACAAAACATGGGCAACACGCATGAATGTGTAACCTATCATAATTATAATACAAAAGATGGAAGCGTCTATATCAAAATATCCCGTAACATCTGCAAGGTGCTACAGCTCCAAGGCACTGGAATGGAAAAGTCAATACGGGCGTCCTTGCGGCGGAGCACCTGGGCGAATATAAGATTCATGCAAAACAAAGAGATATAAACGGGTCAGGGCCCAGTTTGATATAATCAACATGTGAATAAAATGCATGATAGTACGGGAAACTTAATTATCGTGAATGAGCTAATTACGATCATCAAGAATAATGATAAAGAATCTAACTTCTCAATTTAAAAGCATAACCTAACGCAAATATAATGAGAATGATCACAATTTAATTTTTCTAGAGAATATGAATAATATCATATTTATTAAGATTCCTTTTCAATTTTACACAACTTCATTTAACCTTTCCCTATCTCATTAGGAAACGTATTCAAGGCAATTCATTTCATAAAGTACCGTATAATCAATAAGATTTACATTTTAATAAGAATAGTTATACTACACAACATATAACGATTCTAAGACCGTCCTTCTGAGTTTCCCCACTGGACGCGCCCCTAAATAGCTATCATCTTCTAGGGCCTATCAAGCAAGACAACCTGGGAATCCTATATAGCGTGACGTCGGTAAGCGGCCATATACCTGTGACAGTGAGTCATAACCACACCCGTAATTACCTCACTTCGCAGAATAATCACACAATATATATATATATATATATATATATATATATATATATATATATATATATATATATATATATATATATATATATAACCGGTCTTATGGTCGAGGACTATATTCACCCTGCATTCACTAGCCAAGGGACTTCACCTCATACGCGTAACTTCCCCTATGATAGCATTTAGAGAGGTCTGTATATACAAATTTTCATTCACAATTTATTTACTTTATCAAGTACGCATTACATTATATCCGGATCCATAAGCATTTAATCTTATCATTATAACCTTTAATGTTTAATTACCTCCAAAACGAACCCATTATGAAATGATATCCTTCCCTCCAATTCTAGAAGTCCACAGTAACTTACTCTAATTCTCCCTAGGTCTAAACTATTTCATGCTATAAGAGAATCATTTATCTTCCTATAAATTAACTAACCAAATTATACCCAACTTAAACCCCAACTCTAATTCTAACATAGGTTTCTAAATACACCATTGCTAGACTCTAATACTCTAGTTTTATTTCAATTAAGAAGGTTCCTAAGTCCCTATCTTAAAAGAAAGAATCTAGAAAGAAATAGGATTTTAAGAGTGAAAAATAGGGGACCGGTCGATCGGTCACAGGACCGCGGTCGACTACGTCTCATGGGTTTTGCCTAGGAAGAAATGCAAAAAGCTCATTTCGAAAGGCCCGATCGACCAATCCTGGGACCGCGGTCGATCGCGCTTTGATTTTTATACCTATTGAGGAAAGCAGTAAGCCTCCCCCTTAAGGGTCGATCGACCGGTCTGTGGACCGCGATCGATCGCGCCTATCAGACCTGTGATTTTCTCTTCTTTTAAAATGCTAAATCCAAAACCTAAACCACTTATCCTTACATTTCTTTCATTCTCACCAACCTACAACATGACTATAACATTTTTACACCACAACAAACCCACATAACCAATTTAAATCATATATACAACAAGATCTAAGGGTCAAACATCAATATATACATCAAAGCCTACCATTTTATCAATTCTTCCAAATACACACTATCATTACAATTTATCCATAAGAAATCATATATTTGCAGTAAAAACTTGTCTTAGGGTTGCAGTCTCGAATTTCCTTCCAGTAGCAACTAATCCATCTTCAATTCTCTTCCTTTCTCTCTCTTTTCTCCACACTTCTCTTTCTCTCTCTTTCTCTCTAGGGTTGGGAATGTGTAAGGGAGAAATAAAAAGGGGTTGGAAGACTTTAAACGTGCCTTAGCCTTAGTTTTCATCTTTTAAATGTTAATACACCCTTAAAATGACTCATTACTGCAGGATTAAGTTATAACCTGTCAAAAGTGCCCGGAACTCAAAAATACAATGTGACACTTATTTTGACTATCTTGACCCTTTCGGGACTAGTCGTGCCCTCTAAATTGGCATCTGGAATAACATAATTTATTTCGAGTTCCAATTTCATTTAAACCATAATTGTCGTTTAAAGCACAACAACACCATGAATCGCAACATAATGCTATTTACATTCACATAACAGCATATATGAAAAATCTAGTAAATATTGTCTTTTAACTCTCATAAAATAATATTTACCCCATCATTCAATATTTTATATAATTACCTCACATGGAAAATTAATATAAAATAAATTACCCAAAAGTAAGGATTATTACATACTCCCCCCCTTATAAAGGAAATTTGCCCTCAAAATTAAGCGTACCATGTAAAAAGAGATGTGGATACTTTTCTCGCATATCGTCCTCACACTCCCACGTTGACTCCTCGGCATTGTGATGCCCCCATTGGACCTGAACCAAGGGTACCACTTGAGATCTTAGCCTACACTCCCCGTGATCTAAGATTGCAACTGGTTGTTCCTCACATGATATATAGGGTTACAATTCGATATCATCTAAAAGAATGTGACAAAGAGATAATTCACACCTCTTGTACTTTTTCAAGGATGAAACATGAAACACATCATGAATCTGTTGTAAGTGCCCCGGTAAATCAAGTTGATAAGCTACAGGGCCTACTTTAGCAATAATGGGAAAAGGACCTACGTAACGCGGTGCAAGTTTTCCTTTTTTCCCAAATCGCTTTATACCCTTCATTGGCAAAAATCGCACCACAACTTGAACTCCAACCTCCAAATCCACATTCCTTCTATTCACATCAGCATAACTCTTCTGACGATCTTGAGCAATTCAAATGCGATTGCGAATAAGTTCAATCTTTGAAGAAGTATATTCGATCATCTCAGGTCCGAGAATCTTATTATCCCTTACCTCCAACCAATAAGTAAGAGATCTACATGGTCAGCCATATAATGCTTCATAGGGTGCCATTCCGATAGTGAATTGGTACTAATTATTATAAAAAAATTCGACCAAGGGAAGGTCTTGTTCCCAACCTCCTCTGAAATCAAGCACACACATTCTGAGCATATCCTCCAACATTTGAATGACTCTTTTCGTCTACCCATCTGTTTGAGGGTGATAGAAGGTACTCAACTTCAATTCGGTTCCCATAGCTTCTTGGAAACTTTGCCAAAAATGGGAAATAAAAATTTTATCTCGATTCGATACTATATTAATGGGCACCCCGTGGAGTCTAACAAACTCCGCAATAAATAGACATGCATAACGAGCAGTATTGTAGTCTGTATGTACCGATAAGAAATGTTCCAACTTAGTTAAGCGATCGACGATAACCCAAATGGAATCATAACCGCTTTGTGACGTTGGCAACCCTGTGATAAAATTCATCGAGATGCTTTCCCACTTCCATACCGGTATTTTCAAGGGTTGTAACAATACCGTCGATTTTTTATGATCTACCTTCACTAGTTGGAAAGTAGTACATTGGGAAACAAATTCAGAAATGTCCCGTTTCATATCCTCCCACCAATATTGACGGCGCATGTCTTGGTACATTTTGTCCCCACCAGGGTGTACTGCAAATTTAGATCCATGAGATTCTGTCATTACTGCCCGTCTTAAATCCCCTTCATTCGGGACAACAAGTATCCCATGGAAATGTAACCCACCATCAGAACTTATTGAGTAGGATTTCTCTCCCTCGGTTAACAATTGGTGTTTACGGTCCTGACAACTTATGTCCCTTCCTTGAGCTTCAACAACCCTTGCCACTATCATAGGCGTAATGATTAACATCGACATAAACGCCCTTGCCACCGCGTCTTCTTGGATAAGTTCTTTCCATTTAGCCTTCCATACCAGTGCTAACACTCCCTCGAGTTTTTGACTCAATGCATCCGCCACTACATTAGACTTACCCGGGTGATAGTGAATATCAAATTGGCAGTCTTTCACAAACTCTAACCACCGGCATTGTCGCATATTCAAATCTTTCTACGAAAACAAATATTGCAATGATTTGTGGTCTGTGAAAAGACTAAATTTCTCCCCCAGGAGGTAATGTCTCCAAATCTTCAAGGCGAAAACCACTGCTGCAAGTTCCAATTCATAAACTGGATAATTCTTCTCATGGGGCTTTAGCTTGAGAGAAGCATAAGCAATAGCTCGTTGCTATTGTTGTAACACACCTCCTAACCCTTGTAGAGATGCTTCGGTAAAGACGAAATATTCCAACCCCGGCTATGGTGACGCAAGGACTGGAGCAGAAAACTTATCTTTCATGTCATCAAAAGCTAGCTGACAAGAATCATCACAAACAAACCTCACTCCTTTTCTAGGTAAATTGATCAAAGGGCTAGCAATATTGGAAAAACCCTTGATAAATATGCGGTAATAGCCAGCCAAACCCAGAAAACTACAAATCTCGGTAGGTGTCGTGGGCTGACCCCATTCCCTCACCGCAATAACTTTACTTGGGTCTACCAAAATACCCTCAACGATAACAATGTGTCCCAAAAACTGTCCTTCCCGTAGCCAAAAGCCACACTTCTCAAATTTGGCATATAATCGATGACCCCTTAACATCTGTAGGACCAACCGTAAATGCATAGCATGATCATCTTCTAACTGAGAGTAAACAAGGATGTCATCAATAAACACAATAACAAACTGGTCCAGGAAGTCTCGAAATACTCTATTCATAAGGTCCATAAACACTGCAGGAGCATTGGTTAGTCTAAAAGGCATTACCAAAAATTTATAGGACCCATATCTAGTTAGGAACGCAGTTTTGGACACATCTTGTTCTCGTATCCATAACTGGTGATACCCCATCCTCAAATCTATTTTAGAGAAGTATGACGCTCCCCTAAGTTGATCGAACAGATCATCATTCCTAGGTAGTGGGTATTTATTCCTGATGGTGACTTTACTCAACTCCCGGTAATCAACACACAATCGAAGAGAACCATCTCTTTTCTTCACAAACAATACAGGAGCTCCCCACGACGACGTACTACGCCTAATAAACCCCCGTTCTAACAACTTCTGAATCTGATCCCTTAGCTCCCTCATCTCAAAAGGACCCATACTGTACGAAGCTCTGGAAATCGATCGCATTCACGGTGCTAAATCAATCACGAACTCAATCTCCCTACTTGGAGGTAAACTCGGTATCTCCTAAAAAATATCTTCAAAGTATCTAACAATCGGAATCGAATCTAAGGAAAGGACTACATCCCGAGAAGTCTCCTCCGCAATGCAATACAAATAAGTGCTAGAACCTCCCTCTAAGAGAGGCATAGCCACTAAAAACATCTCTTGCCCTTAAATGGAAAAAACTATACTCTTCCCATAACAATTTACTATCGCACGATACTTCAAGGACGAGCAAATCGGCCTCAAAACACAAATTACCAAGATTTATTTCTACTCATTTAAAAACAAAGAAAATAAGTGAACCATCACCCATAGAAGATTCAACACTAGTGAAAGTACTCTCCGAAGATTTAATTAGCTCCGTCAACTAAGCAAAACTCCTAGAAATAAACGAGTGTGTCGCACCCGTATCAAACAATACACGACCCATATGCCCATGAATAGGAAATGTACCCTCGATGGCTGGTGGCGCGGGTGGGGCTGGAGGAAGCATAGCATCCTGTATGTGGTAAACACGCCCATACTGTAGTTGTCCCTATTGTAGAGGGATGACTGGATTAGGCATTGGTGGCGGTAGTTATTCCTGGTGATGCTGTGGAACTCTAGGAAACTGTCCCTTAATCAACTGCAAACACGCCCTCTTATAATGGCCCGACTCCCCACATTGAAAACAACGACCCGCCATATTTTCTTGATTACGGGCCCTATTATTTTTGAACTACCCAAAGCCTTGTCCCAACTGGCCTCGACCCCCATTGTTACCCCTACCTGCCTCACCTACCTGTTGCTGTTGCTGGGCACCCTGTCTGTGCCTAAAACCACTGCCATTGAAATTAAATCCACCAAAACGCTGTCTTTTGGACAAATCCCCTCGTTGGGTGTCCCTTTCCTTTTGCTTACCTCCCGATGATTGGAATGAGGGTACTGCTCCTCCCCCTACACCATTACCTCCCGGCTTACTTTCTTTCCCCACAACTGAAGCTTTCTTACTACCTTGAACTATAACCGATGATCTTAACAATGGAGTAAAGCGACATTCATTACATCCCTGAAAGTTTGTAAAGATGGATTGCCCAGCAAATGTTACTGTATCCTCCAATGTAAGCCTCCAATGAATTTGGACATTCTCCTTTCCTCCGAAGTTACCTCATCCAGCACAAAACTGACCAAATGAGTGAATTCCTCCTCATATTCTACCACCGAACATTCATCTTAAACTACATCTTGAAGCTTTCTCCTCATTTCCCTTTGGACTGCTGGAGGAAAATATTTTCGATCAAATAAAACCCAAAAGTTAGTGATAGTCATAGTATCTCTTTTCTCTGGCGTGGTCATCGACTCCCACCAGTGTAATGCTACTCTAACTAGTTTAAAAGTAGCAATGATTTGCTTTCGTTCCTTACTACAGTTGACGCGACTAAGAATATGTCTTCGAAATGCGTTCACTCTAGGCTCAAGTGCAAGCCTGTCGCTCAAGTAATAATCCGATAAGTCAGGTATCGATCCTTAGGGAACTAAGACAACGAAGTTGTAACGACGGGAAAAGATGAAGGAATCCTAACTTTGACTCTAAAAAGAAAGAAAAATTGATTTCATTTTGAGAATGATTAAACTAGATGTAATTGTGAAACTATGGAAGGATGAAATTATACTAAATTACCAAAACTTCTAATGAAAACTGATTTAAAACTGTAAACTATGTATGAGAAAAACAGGACGGGAATACAATCCCCCAACCCTAGTGTATTGCAGTTATAATGCTAATCGTAAATTTAACTGATTAATTTGAATCAGAATTTAGTACTCCCAAGCATTACGTATACGAGGTAAAAGCCCGTGTCATACTTAATCTGAGGATGAGTAAATCGGTATCGCGATAACAACACTTGAATTGCATTCTAAATCATCCCGGTTACCCAGGGGCAAACAAGATATAAAGATCTACAATTAATGTGTTCCAACGCGATATGGTCGTAATCAATCACTAAATTCAGAGGATTAATGTTATACACATGCAATTAACACATCAGGCTGGTTTCATGTATCCCGGCCTTAGAAAATCTATCCTATCATGCTGAAAGTGATGAAAACAGTGTTTGATTTGCAGAAAAACATGATTAAACTATGGAAAATTGGTGGAATGATGTAAAACATAATTAAACAGATGAAATTACTTACTTAATCTTACCAAAACACTCAAAATATTAGCTAGAATTACTGGTAATTACTGAAATCTGATCAAAGCTTCAATCTTGGAATTAAAAGAACAAACTGTATCTAAACTAGGGTTTTTGAAAGATAATGGAAATTTAACTAAAATTCTCCGTAAATATCCTTTCTAATAATAATAATAAAATGGGTTTTTATAGCCTACACGAATTTCGGAGTTTCAGCTACACTAGGAGTCTCTTTAGGTGAGGATAAGATTTCATAATCTCGATGGCTGGATCGGTCCGGGCCTTAGCCGGACCGGTCTGCCTCCAAGCGGATCGGTTTTTTTTATTTTCAGGCGGATCAGTCCGGTGCGGACTGGTTCTTTTATTTTTCACCCTTCTTCGATTTCCTTTCGATCCGGGGTCTTCTGGAGTTTTGCACAACGGACCGGTCCGGGGTGGGGGCGGACCGGTCTGCTTGTTTGACTTTTTTTCTCAACTTTTACTGCTCATATCTTTTGTTCCGGGACTCTGATTGAGATCCTGTTTCTTCCTATGTGCTCATGAATGAGATATATTCAACTTCTCTTTAGGTACCTCATCCGAATTCCGGATAAAATTTCTGCTTTTGACTTTCCTTATTTTCTTTCTTGATTCTTCTGATTTCCTTCTTTCGTTTCTTGACATCAAACACCTGTAAAAGCAATATGAAATACCAGAAACTCGGTGTACTCGTTAGGATAACTCAGTAGCGAGATTATGAGATAAAGTCAACTCGATTACGTTGTTCGAGGTGCTTAAGGTAACTAAATTAAGGGATAAATTAGGAAGAATTTATGCCTAATCAAACCCCCCCTAACTTAGAACTTTGCACGTCCCGAGCAATGTAAAAGAATCCTAGCAAGGCTCAACTCTTGAAAAATATTTTTTTAGGATAGAATACCTTTTTTCGTGGGCAAGCGATTGCATTTAGCGTATGCAACAAGCCTTTAAACCCCTAGGTTACCCTAGCAGGACGAGTTGTGTCTCGTGAGGGTTTGCAGAGAATATACCCACAAAATTCGACTCAAAGAAAAATCAAAATACCTAAAAATTGTATAAATCAAACTTTCCCAGAAAATAGTCATCGTCAAGTCATGTTCAATAGTCTCAAATCACAGTGCATGTGTGCGAAGCCGGAAATATAACCGCCAATTTCCACCGATTGATCATTACGTTACTTATCCGAAAATTTATTTTGATTTCAAATTCTCACGGAATGCTCTCACAAATGAATCTCTCGGATTATGGCTATTCTTTCGGTATGCGTGATGTAAAGAGTAAATATAATGGAATGCAAAGTCACGCATACGAATTGAAAGACGGAAATTTTGTGGTAAAAAGATCTCATCAACGGATTACGGTTTCAAAAATGGGAACATTGCCTCTTTTTCGCGCATTCACTCTCTTTTATTATCTTTTGATGTATTAGCTCTCCACGCGGTAACCAATTTCACAATTTAGACTCAGTTAGGACTTTTTTGGGTTTCAAGGTATATTGGGTAAAATGAAAATTGTAGGTAAGGTTGGAATTGGAAAAGTCATTTATGATGTCCATTTGTGCTTTTTTCGGGCTATTGCTCATTTTTTTTTCTTCCTTTTTCTCTATTTTTTTTTTTTCACTTTTTTTTCCTTTTCTCACTATTTTTGTTGAGCATATCTATTTTTTTCTTGCCCCTTTATATACACTTTTCGGACTTAATTCTGAATTTTTTCATTTTTCGCAATTCCGGGCAACTTGGGTTTTTCGGGTTGTCAAACGAAAGGGAAAATCTATTTGGCTCAATTTGGGTTGCAAAAGGGGTGATTCTCATCTTTTTCCGGCAAATATTTTTGGGTGACAAACGAGGGCCTACTTCATTGTCCAAAATACCAATTGCGTTACCATATGTGTTTCGAAATGAATTTAACTTTAGAGATCAATTTTGTCATGTTTTTCAAAGCAATATCACACACGTTTTTCATAACCGATCAAAATAAAAGGGTTGAGATCCTCGACGACTTTTTAGGCGCTAAAAAGAACTTTGAGTTAACAATTAACTCGGATTGATTTAAAAACTCGCAAAAAGTGATAGGCTCGAATCTCACTGGGTATGTTAATCTCCACACTTATTCGTTAAGTCGTCAATTTTCGCACAATTTCCATCTTTGGTCAATTTCGGCTTTGTGTATTTAATTTTTACAACTTGAGACTTTAAGCCGACTTTTAATGATATTTTTGAAAAATTTGAATTCCAATTTTTATTTATTTTGAACAAAAAATATTTTCGGGTTTTTCAAAATTTAATGATTTTTTTGGAAATTTCTCGGCATTTTTGAAAATTTGTGAAGTTTTAGAAATACGCACTTGTGACCCCCCCTAACTTAGACCTTTGCATTGTCCTCAAGCAAAAATGACTAAAATCTAACTCAAAGTGAATGAAAAGTGCGGAAAAATAAAACAAACAAATATTTAAAATGCATAAAGACATTAAATGACCTTAACACATGACTCAATAATACACTAAAAATCACCCCATACGCGTCGGGGGTGCGACAACCTCTCGTCTCTCCACAAAATCACCCAACCCCACTGACGGGGTTCGATGCTCTCCTTGTTTCTCCCGTCCTAGGATTATAATCCAACAATCGGAATAAGTTGGGACCTCGCCCATAGATAAAGGATAGACCGGGAGACTCATCGTGACTAGTTGGAAAGGGGTCCTCGTGATGCTTACTCAAAGCGTGGCCTACGTGCATCGACACGAAGGGAACCTAAGTTTGTTTCTATTTTTGGAACGCATGGGTCATGCTCTAGGTCGGATAAAACACGACTTTTCTCTTCACTCGCCTTCAGGACCTCTAGTGGTATGGGTGGATGGTCACAAAGAATGAATTCATCGATTTTATCTTTCCATTCGCTTTCTTCTAGGTGACTACATGAATCCAATAGAGTTTTGACTTCGTCGTTAAGGCTCTCATCCATCGGACCGAATTCTTTTTCAAATTCTTCCATGCTCATGTCCCCTAGATCTCTCTCTTGCTTTGTTTTCACATTCTTCCTTCCTCGCTCCATCTCAACATTATTTGGTGGTGTGGGTGGGTAGTACTCGAGGAGAAAAATATCTATCGTGTCTTGCCATTCGCTCTACTCTAATCACTCATACGAACTTCTCCCGACGCCCTCTAAATTGTTGTTTTCACATGATGTAACTAGGCATACCCCTATCAGTTCTCGCATGTGGGTCCTCCCATGCTCGTGTGCTGCTCCTAAAAGATCCGTATCTCGCGGTTCTCCTTCGTCACCCTCATTCTTGATATTATTAAAAATATTTGTATCGAGGGTCATGTTCCCAAATATTAATTGCATTCGCCCACTCTGAGTATTGATGAGTGCATTAGCCGTAGCTAAGAATGGGCGGGCGAGGATAATGGCAACATGATTGCTCGGGAGAATGGAGGGCTCCTCGTCCCAAATGACAAAGTCCACCGGGAAGTAGAAAGTGTCTATTTGGACAATCACATACTCAACGATTCCCCGAGGCATCTTCACAGAGCGATCTGCGAGCTGGAGAGTCATGTTTGTGGGCTTGAGTGCTGCCAAGTCGAGTTTCTTATAGATTGAATCGGGTAGAATGTTAACACTCGCTCCTAAATCTATTAACGACCTTTCGATTTGGTTCTTCCCCATGATGCACGAAATGGTGGGTGCACCCTAATCTTTATACTTTAATGGAAGGTCACTCGATAAAGCTGAACTGACATTTTGGGCCAAAAATACATTCTTATTTACCTTTAGCTTGCGTTTCATCGTGAGTAAGTCCTTAATGAACTTAGCGTATGCGGGAATTTTCTGTATGGTCTCGAGAAAAGGGAAATTGATCTTTACTTGCTTAAGTACATCCAAAACATCGTCCCGAGAAGTGCCTTTAGAGTGCGGGACCAACCGTTGAGGGTATGGGGCAGCGATGGGGGGTTTCACTACTACCTCGAGCTCACTAGTGCTTTCTTTATCACTCTCATTCAAGGGGACATCTTCGGCCTCTTTCGTGTCGGGCGAAATCTCCTTGTCTTTGGTTGCATCGTGTAGGGGAGGTGACAAGTCAACTACTCTCCCACTATGTAGAGTGATAATTGCACTACATTGCTCAGGATGGTCATGGGGTGTCGAGATAACACTAGTTTGACCTTGGAGAGGTCTTTGGCCCTGGGCATGAAACTTTCCCTTCTCTTGGACGCTCAAAGAGGATTGTATCGTCGACATATTTACATTTATGTCATTGATCAGGCGATCATATTTAGCATTGTTTACAGTATGGCTAGTGATAAATTGATTCATAGTATCCTCGAGAGTTCTCCGCGGTGGCGGGATATATTCTCCTGGAGGTGATGGTGCTTGCACATGTCCTTGAATGTGTGGAGCTTGTTTAAAGTGTTGTGGTGGAGGAGGGGAAACATGTGAAGTAGGGTTCACTGCATCATGTGGTTGCCCATAGCTGAAACCAGGATGGTTTTTCCATGAAGGGTTGTACGAGTTCCGGTGCGGTGCACCGAAATTACCCTTAAAACCTCCTATACCACTAAATTGCTCTTGAAGCATTACTTTGTAGACGGGTATGGTCGGGCATTCCTCAGTTGAATGACCCACCTCACAAATTGCACACATTTTTTCAACAGGGTTTGGTATGGATTGAGTTGGTCCTCTTCCACATATCCTATGTAGGTCACGCACTTCTTTCTCAAGTATATCAATCCGACTGTCCACTATAGAACTCTTTTCTACATGAAATAGGCCGGACGCTGATGGAGTGGTGGTCACTTGATGATTTCGATTTTGAGCATTAGGGTCAGATGTATCCCAGGATTGGGTAGTCTCGGTGACATACCTCAAGTGAAGCTCAGCATCGTGGGCGTCTAAGTCGACAGAGGGACCACTTCCCATGGTTTCAACAAGTTTCTTGGAGTTGAGATTTAGCCCATTATAGAAAAAAGAGATGATTTGCGCTTCATCAAATCCATGATGGGGGCATTAAGTAAACAACTCATTGAAACGCTCGTAACATCGATGAAATGGCTCATTTTCAGGTTGTCTGAACGCTTGAATTTGAGCCTTTATGGAGATTGTTCGATGTGGTGGGAAGAATTTCTTGAGAAATCTCGATTGTAACTCGTTACAACATAGAATCGAGCTGGGAGGTAAAGACCATAGCCAGGTCTTAGCTTTATCTTTGAGCGAGAAAGGGAAGAGTTTGAGGCGGATCACCTCTTGTGTGCAAGTTTGATCATTGAGATTATCGCACACATCCTCAAATTCCCTAATGTGAAGGTATGGCTTTTCAGAGTCCATACCATGGTAATGTGGTAACATCTGGATCATCCCATTTTGAAAGAGAAATTTCTCGGCATTATACGGGAGTATAATGCATCCCGGAGTGACAGTGCGCTCGGGATATAAATATTCTCTCAACGGGCGGTACGGGTCCTCTTCCTCACCTGCAGGTGCATTACTGTGTTGTGACATCTCTCTCTCACTTAACGACTCGGTACTCTCACTTGGTGTGCTCAGAAGCGTGTCCTAAGAAGGAAAACAGAGTGTTATTAGAGATTGAGTGTGACGGTGTGGGAGGTAGAATCCAGAACTGTGGGGCATTAGGAGTGTGGGGGCTATCGGGGTTATACTCAACTATTGGATTTTCGTGAATACTAGTTGGAGTATTGTGGGGTGTGGGAGTGAGTTCAAAATTTTGCATTAAAAGCTTATGAGAGATGGTGGTGAATCTTTTTGTGCTTTTCGATTTTTTTTATATTTTTTGGATTTTTGGAAATTTTTTGTCAAAGTTTTAGATTGACTTGATCTAATCCTAAGTCTACCTAATTCCCCGGCAACGGCACCAAAAACTTGACGCGACTAAGAATATGTCTCAGAAATGCGTTCACTCTAGGCTCAAGTGAAAGCCTATCGCTCAAGTAATAATCCGATAAGTCGGGTATCGATCCTCAGGGAACTAAGACAACGAAGTTGTAACGACGGGAAAAGATGAAGGAATCCTAACTTTGACTCTAAAAAGAAAGAAAAATTGATTTGATTTTGAGAATGATTAAACTAGATGCAATTGTGAAACTATGACAAGATGAAATTATACTAAATTACCTAAACTACTAATGAAAACTGATTTAAATCTGTAAACTATGTATGAGAAAAACAGGACGGGAATACAATCCCCCAACCCTAGTGTATTGTAGTTATAATACTAATCGTAAATTTAACTGATTAATTTGACCCGAAATTTAGTACTCTCAAGAATTATGTATACGAGGTTCAAGCCCGCGTCATACTTAATCTGAGGATGAGTAAATCGGTATCGCGATAACAACACTCGAATTGCATTATAAATCATTCTGGTTACCCCAGGGCAAACGAGATATAAAGATCTACATGTTCCTACGCGATACGGTCATAATCAATCACTAAATTCAGAGGATTAATGTTATACACATGCAATTAACACATCAGGCTGGGTTCATGTATCCCGGCCTTAGAATATCTAGCCTATCATGCTGATAGTGATGAAAATAGTGTTTGATTTGCAGAAAAACATGATTAAACAATGGAAAATTGGTGGAATGATGTAAAACTGAATTAAACAGATGAAATTACTTACTTAATCTTACCAAAGCACTCTAAGTATTAGCAAGAATTACTGGTAATTATTGAAATCTGATCAAAGCTTCAATCTTGGAATTAAAAGAACAAACTGTATCTAAACTAGGGTTTTTGAAAGAGAATGGAAAATTAACTAAAATTCTCCTTAAATATCCCTTCTAATAATAATAATAAAATGGGTTTTTATACCCTACAAGAATTTTGGAGTTTCAGCTGCACTAGGAGTCTCTTTAGGTGAGGATAAGATTTCAGAATCTCGATGGTCGGATCGGTCCGGGCCTTAGGCGGACTGGTCTGCCTCCAAGCGGATCGGTTCTTTTTATTTTTAGGCGGACCGATCCGGAGCGGACCGATTCTTTTATTTTTCACCCTTCTTCGATTTGCTTTCGATCCGGGGTCTTCTGGAGTTTTGCACAGCGGACTGGTCTGCCTGCTTGACTTTTTCTCTCAACTTTGACTGCTCATATCTTTTGTTCTGAGACTCCGATTGAGATGACGTTTCTTCCTATGTGCTCATGAATGAGATATCTTCAACTTCTCTTTAGGTACCTCATCCGAATTCGGAATAAAAATTCCTCTTTTGACCTTTTGACTTTCCTTCTTTTCTTTCTTGATTCTTCCGGTTTCCTTCTTTCGTTTCTTGACATCAAACACCTGTAACAACAATACAAAATACCAAAAACTCGGTGTACTTGTTAGGATAAGTCAGTAGAAAGATTATGAGATAAAGTCAACTCGATTGCGTTGCTCAAGGTGCAAAAAGTAACTAAATTAAGGGATAAATTAGGAAGAATTTATGCCTAATCAACAGTCTATCAAGCGAAGATGACATTGCATATCCTTTTTTCATTGATTATCTACTATCACGTCGGAACCACCCTGAAATTCTGGAGGATGACCCTTTAAGAAAAATTCTCTGACTCTTTCCCATGGAGAATGTCCTGCGGGGGCATGCACCTCCTGAACCCTCGGCTATTGGGCTTGGGGAAATTGCTGAACCACGGTAGTCATCGTAGCATTGACCGCCTGGGCCATAATATTGGCTACCTCGGCGGTATTTATAGTCCCTTGTTGTGGCGGTGGAGGACCTACATCATCTTCTGCAACTCTATTTCTTCTCGCAGGGCGACCTCTCTTAGGCGACATCTGAGACGAAAAAATAATTGAATTAGAATATTATATAGAACAATTTATCTTTACTGAAGATCGCAATTATAGAGAAACAAAATAATCCTAACAGTAAAGCTCTATATCAAAGAATACTACAGTAGAATGTGATAATATGCATAGATCCTAAGGACTCTATAACCTGACGCTCTGATACCATCTGTGACACCCCGCTTATTAAAATAAGAGATGGACAACCTGATACTCCAATAATAACAGGAATCATAGATGGACCATTCTTAGCATCTCAACAATATAATAAGTATACGAGATAACCACCCATTATTCTAGAAAACAGATTGTCAAAATTGATTTAGTAAGTTAAAGAAAGCATTTAAACAATCCCAATTGAAAAGCAGGTGGATACAAGTATAAGACAGATATTAAATAGACAACTATGTACAACTAAAATAACCGAATAAGCTGTCGGTTAATAGACATATACATGTTAGTTACACCAGGTATTACAGTACGGTATCACATAATATAATACAAGTACAAAACGTGGGCAACACGCCCGAACGTGTAACTGATCATAACTAGAATACAAAAGATGGAAGCGTCTATATCAAAATATCCCATAACATGCGCAAGGTGTTACAAGTCCAAGACACTGGAATGGAAAAGTCAATACGGGCGTCCTTGCGGCGGAGCACCTGGGCGAATATAATATTCATGCAAAACAAAGAGATATAAACGGGTCAGGGCCCGGTTTTATATAATCAACATGTGAATAAAATGCATGATAGTATGGGCAACTTAATTATCGTGAATGATCTAATTACGATCATCAAGAATAATGATAAAGAATCTAACTTCTCAATTTAAAAGCATAACCTAACGTAAATATAATGAGAATGATCACAATTTAATTTTGCTAGAGAATATGAATAATATCGTACTTATTAAGACTCCTTTTCAATTTTACACAACTTCATTTCACCTTTACATATCTCATTATGAAACGTATTCAAGGCAATTCATTTGATAAAGTACCGTATAATCAATAAGATTTCCACATTAATAAGAATAGTTATACTACACAACATATAACGATTCTAAGACCGTCCTTTCGAGTTTCCCCACTGGACGCGCCCCTAAATAGCTATCATCTTCCAGGGCCTATCACACAAGAAAACCTGGGCATCCTATATCGCGTGACATCGGGAAGCGGCCATATACCTACGACAGTGAGTCATAACCACACCCATAATTACATCACTTCGCACAATAATCACACACAATATATATATATATATATATATATATATATATATATATATATAACCAGTCTTATGGGTGATGACTATATTCACCCTGCATTCACTAGCCAAGGGACTTCACCTCATACGCGTAACTTCCCCTATGACAGCATTTAGAGAGGTGTGTATATACAAATTTTCATTCACAATTTATTTACTTTATCAAGTACGCATTACATTATATCCGGAGCCATAAGCATTTAATCTCATTATTATAACATTTAATGTTTAATTAACTGCAAAATGAATTCCCATAAATTAACATGCCTTCTATAACCCATTATGAAATGATATCCTTCCCTCCAATTCTAGATGTCCGTAGTAACTCACTCTAATTCTCCCTAGGTCTAAACTATTTCATGCTATAAGAGAATCATTTATCTTCCTCTAAATTAACTAACCAAATTATCCCCAACTCTCATTCTAACATAGGTTTCTAAATACACCATTGCTAGACTCTAATACTCTAGTTTTACTTCAAGTTCCTAAGTCCCAATCTTAAAAGAAAGAAGCTAGAAAGAAATAGGATTTTAAGAGTGAAAAATAGGGGACCGATCGACCGGTCATTAGATCACGATCGACCGCGTCTCATGGGTTTTGCCTAGGAAGAAATGTATAAAGATCATTTCGGAAGGCCGGATTGACTGGTCCTAGGACCGCGGTCGACCGCGCTTTGATTTTCATACCTATTGAGGAAAGCAGTAAGCCTCCCCCTTAAGGGCCGATCGACCGGTCTGGGGACCGCGGTCGATCGCGCCTATCAGACCTGCGATTTTCTCTTCTTCTATAATGATAAATCAAAAACTTAAACTACTTATCCTTACATTTCTTTCATTCTCACCAACCTACAAAATAAATACAACATTTCTGCACTACAACAGACCTACATAACCAATTTAAATCATATATACAACAAGATCTAAGGGTTAAACATCAATATATACATCAAAACCTACCATTTTATCAATTCTTCCAAATACACACTATCATTACCATTTATCCACAAGAAATCATATATTTGCAAGTAAAAACTTGCCTTAGGGTTGTAGTCTCAGATTTCCTTCTGGTAGCAACAAATCCAAAGCCCCAATCTTCAATTCTCTTCCTTTTTCTCTCTTTTCTCCACACTTCTTTTCTCTCTAAGGTTAGGAATGTGTAAGGGAGAAATAAAAAGGGGTTGGAATACTTTAAACGTGCCTTAGCCTTAGCTTCCATCTTTTAAATGTTAATACACCCTTAAAATGACTCGTAACTACAGAATTAAGTTATAACCTGTCAAAAGTGCCCGGAACTCAAAAATACAATATGCACTTATTTTGACTATCTTGATCATTTCGGGACTAACGGCGCCCTCTAAATTGGCATTCGGAATAACATAATTCATTTCGAGTTCCAATTTCATTTAAACCATAATTGTCGTTTAAAGCACAACGACACCATGAATCGCAACATAATGCTATTTACATTCACATAACACCATATATGAAACCTTTAGTAAATATTATCTTTTAACTCCCATAAAATAATATTTACCCCATCATTCAATATTTTATATAATTACCTCACACGGCAAATTAATTTAAAATAAATTACTCAGAAGTAAGGGATATTACATTAGGCATGGTAGCCTAACTAGGTTTTTTAAAAAGAATGTGATAGGTGTGCACTACTAGAAGAGGGGTGAGGGGTATCTCATGGGAGTGCGATACCAATTTAAATATGAGATAAATCATATTTTAAAATATTGCATTTGTGCACTTGCTAAATTATTTTTCAAAACTCGGGCTCGAACTCGTTTTCTCTATTTTTCCTCCCTTGGTATATATATATATATATATTGGGGTCCAAACATAGGGACGCCTGGATGGTGATTCCTTCGAGTCGGACGTTTGCTGCAGCAGTTATGGATGTATGAAGGTTTACTGTAGACGCTTCTATCCTTGAGATCTAGATAGGAGGTATTATAGAAATATTTGGGCCGAAAGACCAATTGTATTTATTTATTCTTTTACCTCTTTTTAGCGCGACATTCGATTTGGTTATATTATTATTAAACCGAGTGTTCCATTATTTTATTTCAATTCAATTGCTGCTTATATAAACTGTGTGAATGTTCTATGAAGTTGGTTCGATTAAAAAGATTAGTTAACTAAAATTTTGACGCTAGCCTAATAGGTTATTCGTAATTAAATTGGTTTTCGACAGTGATGCTGAGAATGAACCATATGAGACTCTTGTTTTAATTTGATACATGATTGATCGCCCGGTATTTTACTATGCGAGGTGTCACAGATGTTACCAATTTTGAGATTCTTTTAGATCCTTAGGTCATTGTCAAATCTTTGATCTCTCATAATAATTTTTTTTCTTTCTTTTTCACTATATGTGTATCTTCTCCATACATTTCATTTATCTCCTTTAAAAGATATTTTTCTCCTTTCTTGGGCATATTCAAAATATGGATGACCATAAGGTCCTTTTGATATTTTTATATTATCTACAAAATATGAAGAAAAACATTCCTTGTTTGTTAGTCAAAGAGTATGATGATGTCCCTTGTTTATACTCATGACCTTTTCCTTTCCTCAGTTTGCAAACATAAAGTGTATTATTATTTTTACCACAATACGTTCAATGATCATTACATTAACGAGATTCATAAACCAAATATGAATGATCTTCGTTTTTAAAAGAATACAAAAAATATTGTTCTCTACGATGGTACGATTTTTCTTTTGGCAAAGAGTGAAATGGGCATTATACTTGATTTTTTGGGTTTTATGATTTTTATTTTCACTTCCCTAATTTTCTGTTCAACATAAATTCCTTCTTCTTCTTCTTATTTTTGTTTTCTAGAATATAACTTCGAGCATTTGCTACTTTGATCAAATTTTGCAAAAAAGTCTCTTAACAAAATAACTTCGTTTCGTAGTTGATTATTTTCTACTAAAGACGAATAAGGTATTTAATATTCTCTTTATTCAAAGTGTCAATTTACTTTTTGAGTTTATAGTTTCTAAAAATAACTTAGTGTTTCCTCTAGTGATATTTTCTTATGATAGGTAAAGTACATTGTTTTCATTTTGTAGAGCGATGTTAGTATCAATAAGATTTTTACAACTTCCTACCAATGTATCGTAAAATGCATTTAAATGATCATAAGAAATCATCATATCTTCTTTGAAAAAGTTATCTATACTAAAATTATTTGAATTTAACTCATCATTTCTTAGTTCTTCTTACACATATAGTTGACGTTCTATTTTGTTCTTGAATAATGAGGTTGTGTATTATTCTATTAGGATTTTGTCCTTTGAGTGTGAAATTATTCAAAAGACTTATTATTATTTTTGTGAACAAGAATTTTACGAGGGTTCAGTGAATGAATCTATGGATTATTCTCTATCATTCTTTCCTTCCGGTCTTAAAGGATCATTTTCTTCCATTGATCTATAAGGAGTTTCCATACTTCATTTCTTCTTATGAATTAAGACTCCTTTCAGGCAACATCATTATCTAGTAAAGAGCGTAAACTATTTAAAGATTCAAGATTTAGTTCATTATTATTTTTAATACTCAATATTGTCTAAAGTTGTGAGTTTTTGTCTCTAACCACTTTGGATATATAGTAATCACCAGATTCAATATTATAAGATATTATAATTCTCTAAAGTTTGTAACATCCTTTCAAAAAAATGGGAAGATAATTTATTTTTAAAATAATTTTGAAACACTTTCCACTGTTTTCTGATCTTTATATTCAAAAATATAATTTTCAAAATACGTATCTATGGTCTAGGATCTGATACCAATGTTGTCTCATAAATATGCCCAAGAGAGGGGTAAATTGGGTATTTATGAAATTAATTATAATTTATTAATTATAGTATGAATATTAACACCAAGTAAAAGACATTGATCAAACAATAGACATACATATCTAATAGAGAGAGTTCTAAAGAAACTTCCAAATTGAGGTTTAATCATGGTTCGGGGAACTTCACTATCTTTGGTTTGTTAGAGTAAAATTTAATATATGGGATTATATATAAAATAAATATGAATTATAGGCTATCAATTAAAAGTAGGCCAATTAAAGTGATTAATTTAAGTTTTGGGGTGTTACTAATGTGTTATTTAAGTGTGGGTTTTATTGTATAGAGACAAGCGTAATTTATATTTTTATGATGGGTTAAATAGAAATATACGAAATATGAAAAGAAACGATTGTGTTATAAATAGGGGTCATGGTCCCCAGATCACACAACACCAATCTTCTGATTCCAATTGTAAGAGAGAAATTTAGAGAGGAAATAAAAGTGTTGATCTGGAAGAGCATAAGACCTCAGACTCAGATATTTTAACTTTCTGTCATGGATTCAGGTACGCTTCCGCAAAATCAATATTTATATTTCTTGATAATTCAATATTAATGTTCCTATTTGTGTGATAGTTTTCACAAAATAGAAATTAATCCATCATGTGGTATCAGAGTTATTTCATGCTGAATTGTTGAGAATATATTAGGAAGGTATTGATATTAATTTTCGGCAACAAATATTTTTTCAAAAAGGTTTAATATTTCAGAAAATTTTTGGATTCAGAAATATTCTCGTTTATTACGATTCCAACGATATAAAATTCATGAAATTTGGAATAGCGGTTGATTTTATATGATTTTTAAAAAAAATTAGGTATAAGGTTGATTTGATGGTAGTGGAAGGTTAAAGGTTCGACTCTTGGTGTTTCATATTTAAGCCTCTTAAATGATGAAAATTATGAAGGATCTCAAGAGGTTTTGAACCCATGACCTTTCAAGTCTGGAGCCAAAGGGGTTTTGAACCCATGACCTTTCAAGTTGAATATTACGTTCATGCTTCTAATACCATACAAATTTAAATTTAAATTTTGGTGTATTTATATATATATTTCGAGATAAATTAATTTAAACAATATGTCACCAAAGTGACCTCTTTTGTTCAAAAATTAATTTTATTTCGAAATATAAAAAGAATTATGTGCATGTAATTTATGTGGATATTAATAGGCCCAAAGGAAGATTATTTTTTAACAAAATTACATGTGCCACTTTAATAATAAGCACGTGATAATTATTTAGTTTTACATATGAATAATAAATCGGCCCAAAGGAAGAATTATTATTCAATATGTTTTTATTATCAGTGTTTGATTATTACGGCAAGATATCATTTACAAGTTAATATTTTTTTCCAAAGATAAAATATTAATAGAGTGTCCGATATCTTAAAATGGGATTTGTCCTTTATTTGAATTTATTTTTGATTTAAGACTTATATGAGCTAGTTTTATTTGTTTATTGTTCTCTGATTAATTTTATTCTCATGCTTAATGGCACAAACTTTAAGTCATGGAAAGAGAACCTTCATATAGTTCTCGGTGTCATGGATCTGGACCTTGCATTAAGGGTTCCTTCTCCTGCACCTCTTACGGATAAAAGTTCCTCTGATGACAAAAAGGACTTTGGAAGGTGGGAGAAGTCAAATCGCATGTGTTTGATGATCATAAAGAAGGCCATTCCAGAAGCATTCAC
Source organism: Sambucus nigra (assembly GCA_949130495.1). NCBI lineage: Eukaryota > Viridiplantae > Streptophyta > Magnoliopsida > Dipsacales > Adoxaceae > Sambucus > Sambucus nigra. The sequence continues at coordinate 268,683,370 of OX422224.1, forward strand.
GGGCACAATATCGGAAACGATAAAGACCGCCAAAGAGTTCCTAGAAGAAATCAAGAACAGATTTGCCAAAAATGAAAAGACTGAAACAAGTATACTTTTGGAAAGTCTCGTCTCAATGAAATATAAAGGTAATGGGAAAATTAGGGAGTACATTATAGAAATATCTCGTCTCGCTTCAAAGTTAAGAGCACTTAAGCTTGATCTCTCTGAGGATTTTCTTGTGCATTTGGTTCTGATATCTCTTCCCACACAATTCAGTCAATTTAAGGTGATCTACAACTGCCAAAAGGAGACTTGGTCTCTTAATGAGCTCATCTCACATTGTGTGCAAGAAGAGGAAAGATTGAAGCAAGATAAGACAGAAAGTGCTCATTTGGCTAGTACTTCCAAGGACAAGGGGAAGAAAAGAAATAAGGATAAAGAAGCTACAGTGGTTCCATATCCAAAGAAACAACATAAAGAAAAAACTGTTGATGGTTGTTTCTTTAGTGGAGCTACGGGACATAGGAAGAAGTAATGTACCAACTATCATACTTGGCGTGTCAAGAAATGTACACTTCTTAACCTAGTTTTTTCTGAGATTAATTTGACTTTGGTACCTAAACACACTTGGTGGATAGATTCTGGTGCAACCACTCACATCAGTGTGTCTATAAAGGGTTCCCTGAGTTGTCGAAAGCCAAATTATGGTGAAAGATACATTTTTGTGGGCGATGGCAAGAAGGTTAAAGTTGAAGCAATTGGGATATTTAGGTTATTATTGAAGTCTAGTACTTATTTGGATTTGAATGAGACATTTATCGTACCGTCATTTAGACGGAATTTGGTTTCTATTTTTGTATTGGACAAATTTGGTTATTCTTGTTCCTTTGGAAATAATAAATTTAGTCTTCTTTATAATTCGAATTTGGTTGGTACTGGTTCTTTATATTATGTAGATAACCTTTATATGCTTGATACTATTGCTTCATATCATGAAACCTTCCAATTAAGTACTCGAGGTATTAAAAGAAAATTAACCAATGAGAATTCTGCATCATTATGGAATAAGAGATTAGGTCACATCTCCCAAAGGAGAATTGAAAGACTTGTGTTATATGGAATTCTAGATTCCCTTAATTTTTCAGATTTTAAAATTTGCAAAAATTACATAAAGGGAAAACAGACAAACATAAGGAGATATGGTGCTAATGGGGATACAGACGTCTTAGAACTGATACATACAGATATTTGTGGGCCATTACCTACGATTTCATAGAACGGTCAATAATATTTTATCACATTCATAGACGATTTTTCACGTTATGGCTACCATTATCTCATCCATGAAAAGTCTCATTTTATGGACGTGTTCAAGTCATTCAAGGCTGAAGTTGAAAATCAACTCAACAAAAGGATTAAAAGCGTCAGATCTGATCATGGTGGTGAATACTACGGTAGGTATGACGGTTCAGGTGAATAACGCCAAAGACCATTTGCTAAATTCCTAGAGGAGTGCGGTATCATCCTACAGTACACCATGCCAGGTTCTCCAAGCATGAATGGTGTTGTTGAAAGGCGAAATACAACGCTTGAAGACATGGTAAGGAGTATGATCAGTTACTCTAACTTACCAGATTTACTCTGGGGTGAAGCATTAAAGACTGCAGTGTATATACTTAACAGAGTATCAACTAAAGAAATTGCTAAAACTCCTTTTGAACTTTGGGCAGGCAAGAAACCTAGTCTGAAGCACCTTCATATTTGGGGATGTCCAGCTGAAGCGAGGCCTTATAGGCCACATGAAAAGAAACTGGATTCCAGAACAGTTAGTTGCTATTTTTTTGGATACTCTGAAAGATCTAGGGGTTACAAATTTTATGATCCTACTACCAAAATAATTTTTGAGACTGGAAATTCCCGGTTCTTTGAGGATGTTGAGTTTTCCAAGGGGGATAAGGTTAAGGATTTTGGTTTTGAAGAGGAATATGTTGATATTCCCACAGTTGTTATTAACATTGATCAGGATCCAATTCCTGACATTGTTCAAGAAGCAGATCCTAATCAAAACAATATCCAAGAATCTCCCATTCTAGAAGAACAAACTCTACCACCTCCAGAACTTATGCCTTTAAGGAGATCCACTAGAGAAAGAAGAAGTGTTGAGCCAGATGATTACATTGTATTTCTCCAAGAACATGAGTTTGACATTGGTGCGGTGGAAGATGATCCGATCACCTTTCGTCAAGCCATGGAAAGTTCTAAATCTCAAGAGTGGATTGATGCCATGAATGAGGAGATAAAGTCCATGAAGAACAATGACGTTTGGGATCTTGTCCCATTACCTGAAGGTAAAAAGCCCATTGGTTGCAAATGGATATTTAAAACCAAGAGGGATTCGAAAGGTGATGTGGAGAGATACAAAACTCGTCTTGTTGCTAAAGGCTTTACACAGAAAAAGGCATCGATTATAAAGAGACTTTCTCTCCAGTTTCATCGAAAGACTCTTTTAGGATAATAATGGCACTTGTGGCGCACTTTGACCTTGAGATTCATCAGATGGATGTTAAAACTGTGTTTCTCAATGGTGACATTGATCAAATAATATATATTGTGCAACCAAAAAACTTTGTATCGGGAGATGCAAAGAAAACAATTTGCAAATTAAAGAAATCCATTTATGGGCTTAAGCAAGCTTCTCGTCAATGGTATTACAAGTTTCATCAAGTTGTCATCTCGTTTGGTTTTGAGATGAATCTGGTTGATGATTGTATATACCACAAGTTTAGTGGGAGTAAGCATATTTACATGGTTTTATATATTGATGACATTTTGCTTTCCACCAACGATATAGGTATGTTGCACGAAACCAAGAGATTTCTTACAAAGAAATTTGAGATGAAAGATCTTGGTAACGCTTCTTTTGTGTTGGGTATACAAATACACCGAGATCTCTCTCGAAGTACACTTAGTTTATCACAAAAGAGCTATATCGAGAAAGTTCTTAAAAGATTTGGCATATATGATTGTAAACCAGGTGACACCCCTGTAGCTAAAGGAGATAAATTTAGTCTCAGTCAATGTCCCAAGAATGATTTTTAGATTCGGGAGATGCAAAAGATTCCTTATGCGTCAGCAGTAGGAAGTCTTATGTATGCTCAAGTATGTACGCGTTCGGATATTGAGTACATTGTTGTCATGTTAGGAAGATACTTAAGTAGTCCTGGAAATGATCATTGGATAGCAGCCAAGCGAGTCATGAGGTATTTACAGAGAACAAAAGACTACATGCTCACCTATCAGAATTCAGAACAATTAGAGATCATTGGATATTCTGACTACAATTTTGCTGGATGCCAAGATAGCATGAAATCTACTTCAGGTTATATCTACTTACTTGTTGGAGGTGCCGTATCATGGAAGAGTGTTAAGCAGTATATTACAGCTTCTTCCACCATGGCAGCTGAGTTTGTAGCTTGTTATGAGGCATCCAATAAAGGAATATGGTTGCAAAATTTTATCACAGGGCTGCGTACTGTGGATGGAATTGAAATACCACTTAAGTTATTTTGTGACAATAAATCAGCAGTACTGTATTCCAACAACAATAGGAGTTTTACGAAGTCAAAGTTTATTGACATTAAGTTCCTAGTTGTAAAAGAAAGAGTTCAGAGTGGACTTATATCTATAGAGAACATTGGAACAAACTCCATGATTGCGGATCCGCTGACTAAGGGATTACCACCCAAGGTCTTTCAGGAGCACACTGCTCATATGGGTGTAATTTCTTTTCAGGATATGTCAGTTTAGTGGGAGTTTGTATTTTATATTCTTTCATAGACATATTTGATTTAATGGATATTGTATGGTTATTTACTGCAGTAAAGTATTAAGTTTATATTCACTCTGACTTTATATGGTTTGATCTCACTAAGGTTTAAAGAGGACCAATTGGAAATAGGCATGTTCAGATCACATTGCATGAAATTTCCATGCTGCACATCCACACTTGATATTTGTCATTAGTTGCATTGATATATGTGATCATTGATGGGTCTACTTACGAAATATGTAATGACGATCGCTTTGATTCTATATTAGTGCAATTAATGGACAATATTGGTAAGATACATAAAGTTTTGATAGCTAAAACTCATGAGCTCATAAAGTATAATTCAAATTTATAAAGTTACATATATATATAGCCCAAGTGGGAGATTGTTAGAGTAAAATTTAATATATGGGCTTATATATAAAATAAATATGAATTATAGGCTATCAAATAAAAGTAAGCCAATTAAAGTGATTAATTTAAGTTTTGGGGCCTTACTAATGTATTATTAAAGTGTGGGTTTTATTGTGTAGAGACAAGCGTAATTTATATTTTATGATGGGTTAAAATATAAATATACGAAATATGAAAAGACACGATTGTGTTATAAATAGGGGTCATGGTCCCCAGATCACACAACACCAATCTTCTGATTCCCATTGTCAGAGAGAAATTTAGAGAGGAAATAAAAGTGTTGATCTGGAAGAGCATAAGACCTCAGACTCAGATATTTTAACTTTCTGTCATGGATTCAAGTACGCTTCCACAAAATCAATATTTATATTTCTTGATAATTCAATATGAATGTTCCTGTTTGTGTGATAGTTTTCACAAAATAGAAATTAATCCATCATGGTTCACTTGGGAGGAATCAAAACCTCACCAAGAATTATAATACCTAGAAAATCACAACCAACAAGGGAACTATATTCGTCATTGCCCAAATAAAACATGAAAGAGATGAAGGTCATATAATGCCTTGAATCTTCGTAACATAGACAATATCTCCATGCAGATACAATTAAGTTAAACTTTAGTAGTTGTTGATACCAAATTTAACTTGCTGACGTGGATTAATCATATGAAGACACATGTCAATCTACGTGGCACCTACGAACATTTTTTACAATCACCTTGACATCGAGGAACTCAACCTCCCCGATCAACTCAGTCGCTCCGACCAACAAGAGTTCTCCGAGGAACTTTACTGCACCGAGTAACTCATGGATGCCGAGATACTTAGGCGGTCCGAGATGTACCTCGATCAGAGCATTTATTATCAGATAATTAAGGGGATTAAATGCACATTAAATGCTGATTGTTATCATACGGATGTACACATTTATTGAACATCTAGGTATTACCCATTCACATGTACAGCCTCATGGCTATAAATACATTGTATCATCCTCATTGTAGGGGGACCGAAATTTCTTGAGGATAATCATACTTCGAGAATTCCTAAACAGTCAATAAAAACACAAACAGTGGACGTAGGACATTCATTCAAGGCTGAACCACTTTAAAATCCCTTGTCTCATATTTATTTTTATCTGTGATTAAATAATTAGAGATAGTCTAATTTTTTTACATCAACAGATTGGCGCCGTCTGTGGGAAGTGACTGTAATTTTTGTTTTTCACCAAAAACAGTTCATCACCAATGGCTGACAACCCTGAATCCAGCAATCGAAACGCTGGAAACCCCCTAACTCCATCCACTCATCCGAATATCCAAGATCTAGCTGGAATCATGGCTAGTTTGGCTCAAGGCCAGACAACCATGTAGTAAATAATGCGACAACTCATGCAAACCATCCAAGGTGGAGCATCAACCTATTCTGGACAACGAAGTGGTCAAAGAAATACTCATTTACTTTCTTCACGCATCAGGCAAAGTGATTCATATCGTACTGATAAATTTGAAGATTTTTCTTATCAACCGGGTCGAACTTCGTCAGTACGAGCCACAGATACTGAACGAAACATCACTCTCTCTCCAGAAAGGATTAGCGCATTGGAAAGACTAAGTAGGGTCTCTCCTTTTGATCGATCGGGCCTTAGGAAGAATAAAAATCCTCCTAAGGCTGTGTCGAGAAACTTCTGATGACCATTTGATCTAAGAGAGGTTCTGCCCAATCACAATCAGCTGCTGGACAAGATAGGTTCCAGGAAGCTACTTCAATATGATCAATTGCTCGAACCGATAAACTCGAGGAAGGAAATGATGGGTGGAAAGGCTCTATTTAGAGGTTGGAGGATAGATTAGAGGAGATGGCCAAGGCCAAGAATCCTCTACAAAGAACTTTTGTTCGAGGGACACCTTTTGTCCAAGAAATTATGGATTTTCCCACACCATCAAAGTTCAAAGCACCTGTTGTGACTCCCAAATATGATTGAAAAACTGACCATGTCCTTCATATAGAGCAATACCAAGCTGCTGCCGACATTTATGCTGTGCCAGATGAGATGAGATGCAGGGCTTTCTCGGGAACTCTTACAGGATCTGCTCAAATATGGTACAATAATCTTCCTCGAGGTAAGATTTGAACTTTATTTTAACTCGCTGAGCTCTTCATTGGAAATTTTTGATTTGGAGCAAAGCTTGTTAAATGAGTAGCACACTTGTTAAGTGTTAGACAAAAGGCAGTTGAGAGCACTAGGGATTATATAACTCGCTTCAATAACATGAAACTCAAAGTTATTGATTATGAGGAAAAGACAGCGATTACTGCTCTGATGAGTGGGCTGCTGCCCAATAAGTTGTACTACACTTTGGCTAAAGATCCACCCAAAACCATGTCGGAATTGATGGCAAAAGCGGCCAAGATCATGAATGCCGAGGAGGCTATAGCTGCAAAGAAAAATATGGGTACCAAAGAAACCAAAGCGGAGGGTGATAAGACCAAAAAGAAAGAGCATAAGAACAATGGTGGTGACAAGCACTCAAAAATAAAGCCATCATGGGAGGTGTTAATGAAATTCGAAAATTATACTCTTTTGAAGGTAGACATCAATTATGTTTTAGAAGAAATTAAGAACAGCGAGGAGTTAAACTGGCCAGAAAAAATGAAGTCAGACCCTGACAAGAGGAATAAGGCCAAATATTACGAGTTCCACAAGGATCATGGACACATGACCAAAAATTGCATAGCTCTTCAGAATGAGATCGAGGCACTCATTAGACGAGGAAAACTGGCAAAGTATGTTGATCATAGAAATGAAAAAAGAAACAATGACCGAGAAAGAGAGAGATCTAGATCTCCTCGTCGAGCAGAGGAGAATAAGAAAAGAGACCATGAAGATGATCCAGAAGATGACCCTGATCTTCCCAAAAGACCAAGGCAGCCAGAACGTGAAGTATTTTCAATACATTTTGGATCCTTTGATTGCAATGTTATTACAGGTGGAGATGCAGGAGGTGGAGACCTTACTGTAGAAAGAAAAGCTTACCTCAATGAGGCTCAAGCCTATTCATATATTCAACGAATAAACTTGGCTAAAGATGATCACCCGAGGAAGGTCAACAAAGAAAAACTGGTCATCGGTTTCTCAAAAAATGACCTCGCAGGTGTGCTGTATCCTCATAATGACCCATTGGTAATCAAAATGAGAATGATGGAAGTGATGATCTCGAGAGTACTGGTTGATAATGGTAGCTCGGCTGATATTATGTTCTACTCGTGCTTCGACAGCTTAAATCTAAAGTTATCCCAGTTGGAGCCTTATCATAGGCTCCTCCTCGGTTTTGATGGCGAGAAAGTTTTTCCACTAGGGACGATCAAGTTGTATATGTTCATTGGTACATGGCCTGCTTGTCAAACAGAAAGAGTACGCTTTTTCGTGATGGATAAGAATGTTCAATCAGCCTACAACATCATCATGGGAAGGGTGGGATTGAAGAAGTTCGAAGCAGTACCATCTACGGTACATCAATACTTAAAATTTCCAACCAATTTTAGAGTAGGAGTTATGAAGGGTGATCAAAAAGTAGCTCGAGAATGCTACTATTCATCTATCGAGCAGGAAGAACTAGAGGATTCTAGGAAAAAGACTACCACCTATCAGCTGGATGAGGGTGCAGAAATTGAAACATTGGATCCTAGAGACGAATCGTAACTTGTGAAAGGTCAGGTGGTGGAAGCCACTGAAAACATCATTCTGGACGACGAGCACCTTGAACAAACAACTCAGATAGGTTCGTCGTTAGATGCCTCATTAAAACAGGAGTTGATAGCTTTCTTAAAAAGCATAAAACAAACTTTTGCTTGGATTCGTGAAGATATGCCCAGAATAGTCCCAAATTTCTTATGTCACGAACTCAATGTGAATAAGGAAATCAAGCTAGTGAAGCAAAGAAGAAGAGTGTTCATCCCCAATAAGAACCAAGCTATACAAGAGGAGGTCGAGAAGCTCTAGAAAGCTTGCTTTATTGAAGATGTTAAGTATCCAGACTGGTTAGCAAATGTAGTGATGGTGAAAAATAAGAACAACAAATGGAGGATGTGTGTAGACTTCACCGACCTCAACAAAGCATGTCCAAAGGATCATTTTCACTTGCCTCGAATTGATCAACTAGTGGATACTACCTCGGGACATGAGCTACTGAGCTTCATGGATGCTTATTCTGGTTATAATCAGATTAAAATAAAATCTGAAGACAGGGAAAGTACATCTTTCATTACCCCTAGGGAAACTTATTGTTATAATGTTATGCCTTTTGGTTGGAAAAATACAGTTGCGACATATCAACGGCTAATAAACAAGGTGTTTACAGAATAAATCAGTTGCAATATAAAAGTCTATGTTGATGATATGCTGACAAAGAGCAAGAAAGATGTTGACCATCTAGTTGACTTAGGCCATACATTTGATTAATTGGATAAATATCAAATGAAATTGAACCCAACCAAATGCATATTTGGAGTACGAGAAGGCATATTTCTTGGGTAAATTATCAATCAACGAAGCATTGAAGCAAACCCTGAAAAGATCAAAGCTCTATTAGGGTTGCAATCTCCAACGACGAAGAAAGAAGTGCAAAGTCTTACAGGACGAGTAGCAGCACTTAACAGATTTGTACCGCGAGCAACTGATAGATGCCTCCTATTCTTCAAAACGCCCCGAAAGACTTTTGAATGGAATGAGGAGTGCGAGAAAGCTTTTTTAAGAGTTGAAGAAATATTTGGGAGCACCTCCACTGTTGTCCAGACCAGTAATGGGAGAAAGGTTATACTTGTATCTAGCAGTTTCAGAGAATGCAGTTAGCTCGGTATTAATAAGAGTAGAGGATGGAGTATAAAAGCCAATTTATTACACTAGTAAGGCCTTCTGAGGAGCGGAGATCAGATATCTGAAGCTGGAAAAGTTGGCACTGGCACTGATCGAAGCGAGTAGAAGAATGAAACCATACTTCCAGGATCATACCATAGTCGTATATACCGATATGCCGTTGAGGCAAGCTCTTCACAAACCAGAAAAATCAGGGAGATTGATGTACTGGGCAATAGAACTCGGTGAATATGATATAATTTATGAGCCTAGATCATCATTGAAAGGGCAAGCAGTAGCAGATTTTATAGTAGAGTTCACTTATTCTCATACCCCCGAGGAGCAAAAGCTGAGCATCGACCAACCTGTGGATGTTACAGGATTATCAAATTTAAACCCCGATCAATTTAAGATGGTCGGAGAGGAAGAGGAGAAGGTCGGCGAGCAACGAGGTGTGACAGAAATGGAGATAAAAGAGCAACAAATATTCCATCGAGGAATTTTGTCCAATAAGAAATTTGAGGACGAAATACCTGTACGGAACCTATATGTGGATGGCTCATCATGCAGCTCGGGTAGTGGAGCCAAGATTGTATTGAAAAGTCTAGACGAGATCAACATAGAATATGCCATGCGTTTCAATTTCAAGCTTCTAATAATGAGGCTGAATATGAAACGATGATTGTAGGTCTTAGTCTGGCAAAAACCATGAAGGCAGAGCAGGTAATCGTGTGCAGTGACTCACAGTTGATTGTAAATCAAATTCTCGGGGTATACGCGGCGAAAGGAGAATTGATGATTAAGTACCACGCAAAGGCCATGGAATTGGTATCGAAATTTGTTACTGTTTAACTGGTTAGAATACCAAGAATGGAGAATACAAGAGCAGACGCTTTAGCTCGATTAGCGTCGGTTACCCGTACCGAGCTATGAAAAATAATCCCAATTGAAATTCTAACTGGTCGGAGCATAGATGAAGAGCTGACGATGAATATTATTACCCTTGATGTAGGGCCATCTTGGATGGATCCCATCAGGGCATATATTGAAGAAGGAGAATTACCGATTGACAAACTCCCAGCCAAGAAATTGAAGTTTAAAGTTGCTCGTTATGTACTAACTAATGGTATTCTATACAGACGAGGAATCATAGCTGGCTTACAGAGGTGTGTAAATCCCGCCGAGGTGAAGGATTTGATTGAAGAAGTCCATGAAGGGTCTTGTGGAGCTCATATAGCAAGTCGGACACTTCTGCAAAGAATAATGACATAAGGATACTACTGGCCAATGATGAGGGCTGATTGTATAGCCTATGCCAAGAAATGTGACAAGTGTCAATGCTTCTCCTCCATCCGAAGAACTCCTCAAGCATTGTTGACACCCATTACTTCCCCTTGTCCATCTGCCATGTGGGTAATTGACCTGGTCGGACCTCTTCCAACGACTAGAGGAAGATTTAAATATCTTGTCATCGCAGTGGATTATTTTACTAAGTGGGTAGAAGTTGAGCCTCTTGTCGACATGACATATGAAAAAGTGTACCAATTTATTTGGAAAACACATCATTTGTAGATATGGTCTTCCCCATGCATTCATCACCGACCATGGAACACAATTTGACAACAAGGAGTTCGCTGCCTATTGTCATCAGTCAGATATCTTGAAGATCCATTCGGCACCAGGCCACCCCCAAAGCAATGGACAAACTGAAGTAACAAACAGAACATTGCTAAATGGCTTGAAGAAAAGACTGAATAACGCGAAAGCAAAATGGATCAACGAGCTACATTCAGTACTATGGGATTATCGAACTACTCCCCGAGCAGCAACACGAGAATCTCCATATATGCTGGCATTTGGAAGTGAGGCTGTTATACCTACCAAGTTAGATCTTCCAACACACAGAGTACTGAATTTCAATTCCCCTGTCAGCGATTTAATGAGAAGGTTAGACTTGGACATGCTCGAGGAAGTTAGAGAAGAAGCATCCATCAGGAATGCTGCTTACCAGCAACGAACAGCTTTGTTTTACAACAAGAGAGTGAAGAAGTGCGAACTGAAAGTAGGAGACTGTGTGATAAAAAAAGTGATTCAAAAGCACAACAAGCTAGAAGCGAACTGCCATGGACCTTACCGAGTTACAGAAGTTGTTCGACCAGGAACCTACAGAATAGAAACTCTAGAGGGGGAGGAGTTTAAGAATGCATGGAATGCAGAATACCTGTGCAAATATTATCAGTAATGTCAACCCTCAGGTAATGCAGTTTCATCAGTATGAATAAAATGTGAATATTCTACCCAATTTTCTCTTTTTATTGAAGTTTTTTCGCGGAATACTAGTGCTACACACTACTCAGCAAAATCCACCAACTCTGGTTGGTCGGGAATAAAAAATATTTCCCAAAAGTGCCAACTCCGGTTGGTTGGGAAGAAAATCCACCAACTCCGATTGGTCGGGAATAAAAAATATTTCCCAAAAGTACCAACTCCGGTTGGTTGGGAAGAAAATCCACCAACTCCGGTTGGTCGGGAATAAAAAATATTTCCCAAAAGTGCCAACTCCGATTGGTTGGGAAGAAAATCCACCAACTCCGGTTGGTCGGGAATAAAAAATATTTCCCAAAAGTGCCAACTCCGGTTGGTTGGGAAGAAAATCCATCAACTCCGGTTGGTCGGGAATAAAAAATATTTCCCAAAAATGCCAACTCCGGTTGGTTGGGAAGAAAATCCACCAACTCCGGTTGGTCGGGAAGAAAAAATATTTGCCAAAAGTGCCAACTCCGGTTGGTTGGGAAGAAAATCCATCAACTCCGGTTAGTCGGGAATAAAAAATATTTCCCAAAAGTGCCAACTCCGGTTGGTTGGGAAGAAAATCCATCAACTCCGGTTGGTTGGGAATAAAAAATATTTCCCAAAAGTGCCAACTCCGGTTGGTTGGGAAGAAAATCCATCAACTCCGGTTGGTCGGGAATAAAAAATATTTCCCCAGAGTGCCAACTCTGGTTGGTTGGGAAGAAAATCCATCAACAATAGTTGGTCGGGAACATTTTTTTAAAGCACGAGTATGTGATAAAAGTCATCTAATTGCTTAGAATTAAAAAGTGATCAAGAAAAATTTTTGATACTCGTAACATTTTAAATTACCAACAGTTGGTCGAGAAACAAAATATCATCAATTTTGGTTAGTCATCAAATGATTACCACAAATTCAGGATAGTCGACAATAAGTTTTAACCAACTTTAGTTGATCGACAAATAACACAATATTGTTATCTTTTTAACAGATATACATACACATATGTAAAGTGTTTTACAAAATATCTACAAGACAATGGCAATCAAGATTGCAAAGTCTTTCATTAAATCCAAAACAAAATACATTTAGAAGGAAATACATATAAATTATTACATCAGAAATCCTATTCTATGGGTTTCTTCCCCTCTGCTTTTGAAACAGGTTCCTCGCCAGCAGGAGGATCTTCTAAGGCATAGGGGGAATTTATGAAATTAAGGTCCTTGAGCATCCTGATGTTCATCACAAATGGTCGATTGAGTAGGTGCTCGGGGCGAGATATCTCAACATTGGAATGGAGACTAAAATCATCGAGATATTTCGAAATCAAACACTGATGGATTACCCGAGCAGGGATCCATCTCATGTCGAGTTTGAATGGTGGCACTGACAAGTCGAGCAACCCAGGAATATGATAATCCCATAAGTAGTGACCTTGTTCCAATTTCAATACACCCAAGGCATTCAACCACCCTTGTTTGTAACCTTCATTATTATCATTCTGGATCCGATCATCCAAATGGTAGAGAGCCTCATTGTAGCCAGCCATCCAGAATTCTCTGGGCTACTTGTGGAATTGATAAGTCAACCTTTCCAGCTGCTCATGAAGACTTTTTATAAATAGTTCTTTATTCTCCAAGGCACACTTCTGTGCAGAAAGTTGCTCGTCCAGATTTTGGATCTTCTTAGACATCTCAGCCAATGCCTGGTTCTTTGCCATTAGTTGGAAGGCTTGGTTCTCCAGAGCTGATTGAGTTCTTTGTTCCTCGATAGTAATCTGAGCAGCTCTTGCTCATCCCCGAGTAGATGTAGAAGGGCCAGCTCTCTTCAAGGTATCCAATTCATCTCGCAGATTGGCGTTTTCGACCTCCAAGAAAGAAAATCCCTCGCCGTTCATAGAGACCAAAGATTTTGAGGTGGAAGCTGTAGACTTCAACTGAGATACCTCTCTTTGCAGGTTATTATTTTTTTGCTCCAACAACACAGCTATCTGTCTGTGCTCTTTGACCTCAGTCTTCAAAGTTCTCTCCCTCACATTATACGCAGCGAACAACCTATCATACCCCTTATCAACACTAAGTTGCTGATACTTCTTCTCGTATCCCTCGTGCAAAAGGGCTGTAGATTCCATATATTGTTGTTGAAGCTCTTCAAGAGTGCCCTAGAGGTCTTTGATCATTTCATAATATGCCACATTGTTGGCCACTGCACGGTCGATCAGGCACTTTCAATATTGGTAAGCTTCAACTGCTTGCTCTGAAGCATTTGGACCGAGTATATCAATGATTTGAGCATCAGTCAAATCTACATGGCCAGCGTTGAAATATTCGTTGCACTGTTTCATCAATTTTATATCATGAGCAGATAACAACTCCATCCTGGCCATAAACTAGTAAAAAGAAGAAAGAGCAAGAATCAATAAAGAGCAAGAGGAAGAGAAACAACATTATGAATAGACAAAACTTCAAATTTTATTATATCATAAAAGAGAGGTACAAAGTTCAGAATTACAATTGACAAAAATAAATAAAGAAAAACATCCAAAAAACTCTACACCTTCTCCTTGTCTCCCAAAATTTTCTCGGGAGGCTGGGACGAGGAAGTAGGTTGCTCGGATGGCACAGATGGTTGCTCGGGGAGTGCTGGAATTTGATTGTTTGAAACAATGGATGGTTGAAGTTCCTCGTAGGAAGACTGTACAACTGTGGGATGAGAAATTTAATCTCCCATCACCATGGAAGATTCCTCACAGGCAGCTTCGTCCTCTTCTTCTTCTTCAGGAGTTGGAGGGGGGCCCGGGATGTGTCGCTGAAACAGGTCAAAATTTTCATCAACCTTCATCTCTTGCAGAGCAGCGACCCAGCCATCCCTAAAGTATTTGTCGCTACCATATTCCACTTGTGACATCATGGCAGCCAAACCCTTATTCCACCGCTTATCCCAGCCAGTACTGAAGGACTTTTTTACTACCAACTTCCTTTTCGTCTTCTCCGAGGAAAGCTTCTCGAAAAGAAGATCCTCGACAGCCTTCAGTTTATTCTCCACTTCTTTCTTCTGACGACCTACTTCACGAAGCTTGTTTAGCTCTTCCTCAGCAACCTTGAGCTTATTTTCAAGCTCCCCAGCATTTTGGAGCTTCCCTTCGAGCTCTTTATTCTTACTTTCTAATTCTTTTATTTTCTTCTCCAATCCCTTGGAGACTTCAACAGCTTGATTCCTTTCCTTCTCGGTCGAATTGAGCTGCTTCTCCCAGGCAGCTTTATCATCTACATACTTCTGACGAGAATCTTTCAGAGACCGCGTCAGACCCACCAAAGCTTCCTATACACCTGACGAGGAGCTTGAAGCTTTAATAGCTTCATCCTTCTTCAAGATTGTATTAAAACAGGTCACCAACTGGGAAAAAAAATTAATAGCAAGTCAGTGCACAGATATAACAAGGGAAAAATGAAAGTTTAGGACAATAAAACTTACAGAAGAAATGTGATGAGCAGCTAATGTGGTAACCATATCCTGAGAAAGATTTTCTTCAATACCTTGGATCTCGGGAATGATCCAAGACTTCACCGAGCTCATGGCAGAGCTCGGGGCAACAAAAGTGGGAACACCACTTCCAGTAGTCGGGGGCTGATGGATTCAGCCAAATTGATCGAGGAGCTTTTCTTCAGCCTCCTCAGAGGAGCATCAACAGTCTCGACTAACGATGTAGTCTTAGTCGGAGAGATGATAATAACCTCGCTTGGAGCAGCGACCTTGCTCGGAGCCACTGGGGGCTTCTCAGCAATCTTCACAGGAGCAGCCAGAGGAGGTGCATCGATTTTTCTTGTCCCTTCTTCTGGGACATCATGTTTGCTTCTCTTTGCCTCTCCAGCAACAGAGGAAGATTTCTCGAAAAGGGCAGGAGCTCTTCTTTTCTTCATTCTGTCACTCAGAGGGATATGAGATTCAGGTGAAGAACTTGTAGAAGCAGGTACTGGTTCAATGTCACTTATCACCGGACGAGCAGTAAAAGATGAGGTGTAACTCTTATACTGCAGCAAATATGAAGCTGACCTGATATGCTCGTCAGCAACAGTCTGATGCAAACCCCATATAAGTTTCAGATGTTTTAAATTAACTTCTGTCTCTTTTGAAAATTTTCTGTTGCTGTCAACTACAAATAAATCAAAATTAAAATATCAGTGACACATTTTATCAAACACAAAGGAAGCATAATTTCGAAAATAAAATAAAATAAAAATAACCTATCCCATTGCCATAGGGAGGGCATCTAGGACCTTGGTACACATCATTTCCAGTTAGTGGAGGATGTTGCCAATTTTTCATAACAACACCGTGCTCGAAGTAAGT